>OX383258.1:5000000-6250000 GCA_947522985.1 Lithophane socia | reverse complement strand
ATCCGGTCAAAAGCCCCTGTGCCGAGGAGATAAGGGCGTAAACAAAGTAGCATTCCGCGTGTCTCTGCGTCATTAATCGCTGTAAGTTTGCCTTACTTTGTAAAAACAATTTAAGCGTGAAAATAGATAGCTATTCACAATCTTACATTGCGATAATACTATCGTTCTACGTAAATAGTTACTAGAAATGTTACACAGAGATATCAATAACACTTTGTGAGTCCGATACTACTTGTGTTTGTAAAGAGAAACAGTATATCTGAAAACAACAAATAACTATGTATTATGTTACTCGTATTATCTAACTATTTCTATTACATTACATAACATTACGCCTGTACTCCCAGAGAGGTTAGGCAGAAGTGTACCTACAGTACACCCACATTTCGTTGAGTATACAATAAATTACCTACATTAAAGAAAAATGCTCTATTTTAATTATATACAAGATAAACACAAAACATTGCGTGATACCCAACAGTTTGCTCGACGGTGGTAAAAGTGAAGAAAATACAACTTTTTAAACTAGTGTAAAATGTTTAACATTAATAACAAGAAACAAATGGTTGAGAATAAAAACCTCCTTCTTTTGAATTAATATTTGTGAATATTTAATTCTGACGAGTTTTTTGTGCCTTATTTATGGGTTTTTGTTCTATTGGGTTTCGACGTGTTTTATGTTTTCCTTGTTCTATTTTGAGCTCATCTATTTACTTTTATTATTATGTGAGATCAAAGTTTTACTAAGAAATTATAAACGGCCAGTTATTTCACAGTTACAGTAAAATGTGTCATAGGAAAAAGTATATAAAAGTATATCTTTCTATCAGTATCGTCCTGTCTGTAAGCCTAGACAAAATAACCTTTTACCAGCGATAACGATGATAGACAAGTCAAAAATGTATGGGACTGACATAAGCTACCGACAAGCTTATGTCAACCCTTTTTTTTTTTTTTGTGTGTGGGAAATCATCCAATGACTTCTCCCGCTCTGGGCGGAGCGGAAGGGCATGTCAGACTTTTACTGACTAAAACCCACCCGTGTTCCTTCAGTTGCCTGTTGCCAAGGTCCCGGTATCCCTTTCGGACTAACCCGCAACCCCGGCAGGAAGCTTATGTCAACCCTGCCGAACTATTCTGTAAAAACGTCACTGTGTAAACTTAGGTGAAGTGAGCTGTAAATCCCTAGTATTAGATGAGATGACAGCTCACGTCACCTAAGTTTTCACTTCGAGATTTTTACAGAATAGACCGGGTATTGATAGTTGCAAAATCAAAAGTCATCTATTGAAACTAGGCTGAGAATCAGCATTTGTCGAACGTCAAAATTACATATGACAGTCGGAGTTCCGTCGTAAGTGATTTTGTATTAAGTACTCCTACTACTTCCTAGTGCTTTAGCTTGGAAGAAGAAGTGGCGCAACAAACTCCCGCGCAGCACAGAAAATCCGAAATATAAATAAAAAGTAGAAATACAAAACGCTTTGAAAGCGATTGCTACTTGTTTATCCCCCATGGTTTATGTTACAAAGTTTCTGCTTTTGCATAGCATGTTTCCCAATATCTATGTATCAACAAAATTGAAATAAACCTCAGACAGGTGTTCAGATGTGCAATCTTCGCTGGGAATATAATAAGAGCACGTAGCTCGGGGTGCTCACGATTTGTTAGATTCATCGTTCCTACATAAATTCGGTCGTGAAAGTGTTTTGACAGCCGCCATTTTGATTTACAGCTGAGAAATATCAAACGTGCCGCGTTATAATTTTCAAGGTGTGGTCAGATTTAAGGCTAAGTAATTTGTTTTTATTGACTTTAGTGGTGTGGTGGCCAAATTTCTGAGTAGGAACTAGGTATATGCACATCAGGGGGCTGGTATGAAGTATTAATGCTATCATTATTCCAGTACGAAAAAAGGCACCATGCTAGCGGCCTTGTATAGCTCCGTCTCTCACTAACACTGGAAAAATGGTGGCATTAATACGTCGTGGTATAGGTGCAGGATTGGACTTAGGTGCATTAAAACTGTTTTTTTTTTGTCTTAACTAGAGCTAACGTGGTATTTTTTTACTAACACTCAGTGACACCTAAATAAAAGCTCACTGGCGGATTTTTAACGCTCGGCGTTAGCACCGAAAGTTGAAAATGCAATAGTGCAACAATATTAAAGTGTTCGATTAGATGTTCCCTGATGTAAGTGAAAACGGAAAGACGGGGGGGATATCTAAGGCATAGAAAACATTATTTATTAGTCAATAACAGACTGAGATCAAATATATTCAAAAGGATGTGTGGTAAAGATTAGGTAAGCTATACGGATCTACGTGTGATATAGATTTCAAACAGACATGATATACTAGCGGAAGAGCCTTTATATAAAGAAACGCCTACACGAAATCAATTCACTCAGATATTTTTAACTGTAATTCTGCAAAAACGCAATAATGGCGTGTATATAACGGAGGAGTGGATTTCAGAGAATGAAAAAATTACGTGGGTCGATTAAAGGAGAAAGATAATAATAGCCATTTAAATTAAATAATTAAAATCTTGAAGCTTCCACGCAATAATAAAGTGTTTAGAAAAGTCAAAAAAATGATATTGGTGTATTTTAAATAAAATCCGGCCATGCCAGTTAGAAATTAAAACATGTCCGCCCACGCGGCAACTGATTTATAAATTATCTAATTTATTTCGGGATTTGCGTTATTTATGGCCGTGCGATTTTTCAAGACGTTATCTTATTAATATTCGAAAGGTTTTAATAGAAAAATTGAATTGCAACGACTTAGGAGCTTGTATAAGTCCGTTTGTGGCAGAAAAAAATGTTGGATTACTTGTGTGAAGTAAGTAAAAAAAACCAGCCAAGTGCGAGTCGGTCTCGCGCACGAAGGGTTCCGTACCATTATCTATAAAAACGAGCAAAAAAATCACGTTTGTCTTAAATAATTATTTTATTCTGTTTTTTAGTATTTAATGTTACAGCGGCAACAGATATCCCGTTTTACCCTTTGGGTACGGAACCCTGAAAAGAAATAAATTTTAAATATTATATTTTTTTGGGCTTTTAACTGTCCATCAGTTAAAAACCCAAAAATATACCAAATTATGGCTATATATGGCAGAGAACTGCAATAAGATCCTTTTCAAAATACCATTTAACATAAAAAATACATTACATTAAAACTTCCGACTTGCTCAGATATTCATAACAACTGACAATGCATTTCATATTTCCCCTTTGTTTCTAGATCAGGGCACAATGGAAAAAATCGGCTTCGTCGGAAAATCTGAATGAATAGAATATCTCAGTAAAGCGTTATTACAACAGCTTGTCATTTCAAATCGTCCTGACTGACGTAAGGGCAGAAAGGCCTTTCTTTTGTCCGTCACATTAATGTTACTGGACAAAATCAAACTGGTTGCTAATCTAGTTGTAAAATTTATTATTTTTATATCATCGATTTTTTTACATTTTATGATAATTAATCTCACACACTGTCCTATTAGTATTACTTGCAAGTTTGTAGAAATATTGTGTTATCGTACGTATACTTTAATGTTTGTAAATATGTGAGCACCATGTACCTATCACATACTTAATTTATTTATTTGTCATTGCTCCATTTTTAATTTTTAATTCTTTTTACCTATTGTAATTGTATTCTCAGTGCATCGTCTTCACATGTAATTATATAATTGATGTACCTATACCAAATATTGTAAAACATTTTTTTTTTAAAGAGTAACGGTGGAGTTTCTTGCCCATTCTTCTCCATACGAAAACTACCTTTTGGAAGGGGCAACTAGAATCAGTTCTATTTCTATGTATTTGACGTTCAAAAGTGCCTTTAATGTGCCTACTTGAAATAAATTATTTGACTTTGATTTTGACTTTGACTTTGTTAAATGTTAAAAGAGACCTTAAAGGGGCTCCCTCACCGGGAGCATTCGCCTGTAATGTAACGTTCGAGTCGAGCATTACATCAGTGAGGGAGGAGAACCGAGCATTACAGTGCGCGACCAGTAATGCTACAATTCGAGCAATACTTTAGTGAGAGAGGAGAACCGAGCATTACAGTGCGCGACCAGTACCTAATGCTACAATTCGAGCATTACTTCAGTGAGAGAGGAGAACCGAGCATTACAGTGCGCAATGTCTGTAATATTTAATCTGAAATGTTACATTACAGACGAATGCTCGTCAGTTAGGGAGGCAGTATTGTAACGTAATGCTCAAAATCAAATCTGTTACGTTACATTACAGGCGAATGCTCGCGGTGAGGGAGCACTTTTATGTTAATTATGGTACTGACACTTCTTCAACATGGCGTCAGAGATCAATCAATCTGCCTAGCCTTTTCCTAACTATATTTGGGTTGACTTCCAGTCTAACCAGATGCAGCTGCCTATCTGACCTGCACAATCCAGTGACTGGGTAATACGATACCCCTTGGTAAGACTGGTTGTCAGACTTTCGCTTCTGACGACCCGTTACGACTGTCAAAGATCCACGAATGACAGCCGGGACCAACGGCTTAACGTGCTTTCCGAGACACGGAGGAGTCCTGATATTTAAATATAGCTTAACCTGATCGATCGACCCGTGCGGCTGTTATTACATAGCCACGAGCGTCAGAGATAAATACTATATTAATTTACCTATAGTTTATAATTTAATTTAACGAAGTAATTTTATTAAGGAGTATGTAAAGACGGTATAAGGTGGCGTTCTGTAGTTTCTACCTATCTTCATGGGGAGAAGGCGTGTGTATGTGTATGTATTTTAGTTCGATTTAAATATAAAAATAAATTACATAATGTAACATAACTTTAATGCGATAATAATTAAGGTATAATTGACATAACCATTCGATCCTTCCATTATTAAATATCATGATTATAATAAAAAGCCGTAAATTAATATCAGCCACTGAGTAAATCGATACGAACTTTTAATTATTATAAAACACGAAGACCACTTTTTTTCGCAAAATGCTCTAGGTCAGTAATTGATACGCGAATCATAATTATTTTCGTAATACTGACATCATAATCTATAATTAAGTTTTGCGACGGTGTTAATGTTTGAGAAATAGGTTATAATGTGACGCCTACACTTCTGACACAAAATAGATAGGAACAAAAGATTGGCTCCATACAAGGAGCAATGTCTATGACATATTTTTTTTTTTTTTTTTGTTAAGAAATAAATAAATAAAAATAATTGATGGGCGAGAATTTGAAATTGATCAAACTCTGCCGACTTTAGCATTTCTTAAGGTGAGTAGTAGAGTAGTCATTCAATAGAGTTATATGAACTTAGAGATTATTATGTATTATGATTATGTATTGATGATTATAATTCTATAAATAAATATTTAATATGGCCGCGAATCTTATTTAAATCAACATACACCCTGACCTGCAAATTGCAAAATGGTAAGAAAATTTGAATTTCACAAGCTATGCTGACGCTTTTGCTAGAGTTTGACAAGTTGTCGAATTCAACTTTTCAATTCAGAAAACGTAAAATAGACGCGTAATAAGGGAATCTCAAACAATGTTTGTTTCAAAACGAATGTCAGTCGCAAGTGCGGTTGCACTCGCTGTACCTGAAGCGTGTCTATGTGTGCGTGTATTTTCGCTTGTTGTATGGAGTCGAAATTCTGTTCTTACCTATCTATTTTATGGCCATCACCCATGCAAAGTATACTTACATACGTACACATTACTTGTAGTTGTGTTAGTATCGATGCAAGGGGTGAGTCAGGGTGCTTATACATTATTATTTCAATTAATTTCTGTAATTATACACCTAGAATGTAGATTGTCGGCGTCGATTCCAGTCGCTGAAATTCGATCGATCTTCATTGATATTTATTGATAAATAATGTTATTATTTTGAGGAAGGATTTTTGTTTATAATTATTATGTTTAATGGTTTTTTTTTATGACAAAGACCATTAACTCTACTTTTCTAACTAGACTTTTTTTTACAGGAATACATGGAGTATAATATGCGATATTTTTTTCTACAATATCTAATCTAAGTTAGCATATGCTAGAACTGTTACTAACCTAGTAATAAAAAGTGTTTTATGGCTCTATTCATAGCTTTATAGCCTCATAATATTAAGTAGATTCTTTCATAACTTCCGATACTAAAAACGACCGAAAATTGCTTTTAGGGTCAAAGTACACACGATACTGTTAGCTCTTCATAATTTTCTGATATTAGAGAATTGACATCTTTTACTGACAGACAGCTCGAGAAAAGGACGATGACAGAAAATAGAACTTCAAAAAATCAAAATATTATACATAAACCCACATGGGCACTTATCAAACATCAGAAGCTAGGTGCACGGTTCCAATTGGTCGTTTCCTATGGATAAGAGCCGGCAAGAAACTCCAAACCTAAGTGAGAGATGTCAGATTAGATATTATAGTGCCTTGAACTTCGTCGTGTTTTAAAGCTATGCGTTTTGATTTGTCAAATCTTCGATCAACAATGCCAAATATTATGGGCAATTTTAGGTCTACCAAAATTAATAGCTCACAATATTTATGCTCGTCCCTTTCTAGGTTTACTAGTGAGAAAGAGATGGAAATTGCCTCAATCGGTACCATTTTGTTTTCGTGATTTTCGGGGCAGTTCAAAATACATGAAATAGAGACTTTTATGTAAAGAGTGCAATTTCTATAGATTTAAAGAATGGTGTATTGTTTTATTACTTAAAGCTTTTTATATAAGTCTACATTTAATATATTATGCAAGTATTTATTCTATATCTTACCACTGGAGGCGTTTTCCGAGGCGAACAGCGGGGCGGCGTTGTAATCTGTAATAAATAACATTTCAAGGTCAGTGTCAAAATTATGAGTACTATTTATAGTCTTATTGTTAACAATATTATCAAAAAACTGCCTCCCTGGTCTAGTGGTCGCAAGCGCTATTGCTAAGCATGAGGTCCTGGGTTAGATTCCCAGGTCGGGCGAAGTGTTATTGGGTTTTTCTATGAGGAATTTACCTATCAGTAGGAGCCAGGAGTCTGGATTTGTGACCGGTTTATGGCTATAGGCTCGCCCCATGGAACTTAAACATAGCTGGCGAAATGTGGGTTTATTATAGTGAAACCCTACCTGTCTAACCCTTCGGGGATTACAGGCGTGATGTTATTCAATAGTCTAACGATTGCAACTTATTTAATCTGTGTCCAATCAGTTTTATACAAAGATAAATGTTGCCCGGCAAATGGTAATGCTGCCTTACAAAGGGGCCTGAAATTAAATGTCAGAAATGAAGGTTTCTGACATGTCTTAATGTAACATGACAAATAAATTAATGTAGAGATATTTGTTTTTGTTTGTTTACGAATGAAGCGTAAAGAGAGTCGACAGCCTACATGTATAAAGTACATGACATAGGGATGGAAAGTAAAAAAACCTTTTTAAAAACCAGCTTTTGATGAACTAAAAAGGGTTTTCCCAGGGCCACCTTCCGGCTCCATCATTAGACCCGACTCTGAACACCACCTAGTGTCAAAGCACTTGTTAATACATAGCTAATGAGTCCAAACACGATGGTGCTATCTTGTTTTATTGAGGAGTTCCTATGGCCAACTTCCGGCTCCATCATCAGATTATTATTATCATTTTTTCAAAATGACTCGGTAGTTATATAAGTATGCCAAGTTTCAGATCAATCAGATGCCAGAAAGTGCTGAAAAATGGATGACAATTGGAGTAACCGGAAACACATACGAACAGAGCAAGCTAATATAAAGCTTGTAATAAAAATACTATCCACTGTTTAGCCCGAGTGGAAACCTTTAACATTGAAGAATTGTTTAAAAGATTGAGTGATTCGTTTTATTTTGTCTCATCGATAAAACTTACGGGAAGATTCATCGAAAAAAAAATTGAGACAAAGTTAGTCTCAAATGTAGTCTATGTCTATGAATTCTATTAATTCAGGGTAATGTTACCTTACGTGCATATAGGATACGTAGAGATATTTATAGTCACTAATATTTATAAACTCCTATGTAACACTCCTAGGAAGCATATGTCCATCAGTGGACGTCTTTCGGCTGAGATGATGATGTAACACTCATGGTTTTACCGATTCAAGTACCTTTTAGATACTTATATAAGGTGTAAGTCACAACAACAATACAGCATTCTTCACACGGTGATTCACATAATATGTTAATGTTTAGATAAACGGTTTTTCCTCAGGCTATTCTGTAAAATTAATTCTCATAATGTTGTGAAAACACGCAAAAATATTGTCCTAATAACATTTTTCCTTTCTTACTATATTGACTCTACTTTCTTTGTCCACTATCAATGTAATATTTCTTTTAGTCAACTTACATTTTTCCTAATAACAAAGTCTAATCTAGTTTATTACACTAAGCTTTTTACTTTTATTTCTGTAAAAGAACGCTCAAGTTTTTATAGTAGCTGTGTAGATTTTCTAATCAGCTAACCACGTTAATGTTCTTATGGGGATTTCGGTACCTTTTGACTTCTCCCGCTCTGGGCGGAGCGAAAGGCGTGTCAGACTTTTACTGACTAAAACCCACCCGTGTTCCTTCAGTTGCCTGTTGCCAAGGTCCCGGTATCCCTTTCGGACTTTCCAGCAACCCTGGCAGGGGATTTCGGTACCTAAGCCTTAATTTTTCAATTAGCCTTTTTCATAAGGCGTAAATCCACGAATTATTTGTTTACATTGTGCCTCCTTAACCAATGAGTTTTTGTTTACACTACGCCCACGAATTAATTCCTAAACACATCAAGAAAGACATACCTGAAAGTGGCCTTTTCCTTGCCCCTACTCACACTTTTCATACCCTCTTTTTCCCTTGAAACAATTTTTTTTCCATGCATGTGATATCTGGCCATTACAAGAAGTGCCACTAAACAGTCGGTAGAGGTTATGGACAAGGGAAACAAATTATGGATATCGTGAAACAACTAGATACGACATAAGACAATGTCATAAGATGAGGAAACCGTCTGTGGGCGTTAGCCGACGATTTTACGACCGGATAAGCCCAGATTGAGCCGAGAAAGACGGAAATTCTTATGTAGTTTTCATGTCAACCGTGTAGAGGTTAATGATTACTAGGAATTTAGTCTTTTTTAAATTGTAAACAAGAAGATCTGTCATTGAAATGTGGAATGAGGTAGATTAGCTGAAATAACAAGAATTTTTAATGTAAACTTGTTTTTATGAAATATTCTTTTAAAATTTTTAATTTCTAAGAAATAGTATCTACCGATTTTAATATAGCTGAGTTGATTGACCGACTATTTAGTTCGACGAATGTAGGTTCCTCAACTAGCACCATAATTTCCGAAATACCAATAAATTATTCAACGAAAGCTTTAATTTCAGTCCAATTCGTTTCCAAACGATTTCAATTTATAGGAAACCCCAAACAATTCAACGAAGAAGGAAGTTTCGACCGAAGGCCACGGGGTAAACGACACTCGAACGATTACACAACCACCGTCCATTTAACTTTGACCTCTATCCCCCTTAGCGAACGTAAACAAAACAGTATGCCCGCGGGGTTTTTTATTTAATGGTCGCGGTGGACACCATTCAATTAGGAACTGTCGGTATGCAGTTTTCGTATTGTGTTGCGAAGGTCATTATGTATTATTATGGGAATTAACAGCGATAAGACAAAATGAGTTTGTTTTAGGTATTAATAACATGATGATTTTAGGTTTTAGTCTTTGTTTTGTTATGGAAATTCCAGTTTTTACATTGATAAAGTAAAATAATAATTTAAAGTAGATTCTCGGCTGTAATTCGTAGATCTTTGACAGTCGTTACGGGTAGTCAGAAACCCAATAGTCTAACAACCAAATCATACCAAGGGGTATCGTGTTACCCAGCAACTGGGTTGTTGAGGTCAGTAGGCAGTCGCTCCATCTAAAATACTGGTATTCAGCTGCATCCGGTTAGACAGAAAGCCAACCCCAACATAGTTGGGAAAAGGCTAGGCAGATTGATTTTTAATTTTTCGTTCATTTATTATCTTCCCATATAGAAACTGCTATGTATGAATCAGAAAGTAGTCTCAAACAGGATGATTGATCCGCTGATTTTATGACTATATTATAACAACGTGAAAGTTATAAATTATATCGATCGAGATCCATTTCCAATCAAAAGGTAATCGTTTAATTTAATCCAGCTGCTCGATTACTACAAATTGGATTCAAAGAAAGTTCGACAAATAAACCTATTCTATATTCGAAATTCCATCGAAAGGAGACATCAAGACTGTTAAAATTGACAGCAATACTTCATTCTTCATTTATATACTGGCACCTAAGAAAAGAAAATAGAAACCCTCCTCCCCAAAGACAGTTTGACATTTGAGTCATTAGTTAGGTGAGGTGGTATGCCCTACGTTTCCATCATGTTTATTATGTTCAACCACCCCGAGGTCAATGACCGTATAATTTGAATACATGCCAAGGTGCGATTGGTAAATTGATTTGGTGACAGACAGGTAGACAGGCAAAATGGCGTTTCATGCATTGTTAATTTCATGGCGTGAGTAATTTTTCAGTGGTAAAATTACTTGTTTCAGGCAGATTTAGTACGTTCCTACAGTTTATTTTTCTTTTATTGTTTCGGAACCCTAATATTAAGCTTCCACTGTTGGTCCGTCCATCCAAGTAAGAATTGCGCTTTAAAAAAGAATTCAAATTTATTTTTTTGCTTACAGGTTTATGGGATGTTACAAAATATTGGATTACACTGTACTTATTATAAGCTTAAGCATGCACACCTCTGTGCATGTTTATACAGGGTGTTAGGGTAAACACCGTTATCCTTGCAACCAGTGGTTTGGTATCATTTATAGAACGTAAAATCAATGGAAAATGACAACTTTTTTTTTCTTTTTGTTCAATCTACATTTTACCACAAGAGACGCAAGTTCGTTACCCTATGCGCTAGGGCAACGAACTTGCGTCTCAACACGGGCGGGGTGTGCGGGATGTGACCTGACCGGCCGCGAGCGCGACCCCTCTCTCAGTCAGTCAGCTGTTTCGCTAGAGAGCACGGTGTCGGAAAGAAACTTTTAAAAATCTTTTAATGAAAATAACGTTTTTTTTTTGTTGTGTTCGGTCATTTATTTTGAAATTTAAGTCAACTACCAATGGTTTGAATGACAAGAGTGTTTACCCTTACAGCCTGCATACATGTGCCGTCAAAGGACATCATTCACCGTCTATATATTTTTAATCAAAGCAGGTATCAAATTGCGTAACACATTTTCGTAAACGATTAAGACTTATCTGTTTCATTTTGACAGTTCAATAACATTCATCGCGTTATTTACGATGGTGAGCAAATTTTTTTTTTCGAGCTTATGAAGCAGTGGATTCGCAATCTGTTTCAAAACGATTCAGATTATTATTGATCGTGTATTACGTAATAAGGGTGCTGGATGGTTTGATAAATTGAACTTGGCGTAGGAAAACAGAATTGCTCTTGTTGAGGAGTTGTCACTATCCTTATGTATAAAGGTACTTTTCCACACGGGTGGTAAGGTGACATACATAACCGAATTTAAATAGGAGCACATCAAATGTCAAATTGCCAACCTTTGGATTGTTATTTTGGCAAGTGGCAGTGTGTCAACGTTAAAAGGTGAGGTTTCCGTGTCAAAAGAGAATATTTAAATAATTTAAATACGACACATTACTAAAGTAATGATGACGACTGTTAGAAAGGGACAAATGAACGCCGGAATGTCTACTTCCATTGTTTAATTATTGTGTAATAAAAGGTTGACTTGACAGTCGCTAAGGCACCGTTAATCATCATTGAATAAAATTAGATAATAAAGCGAAGTACCTACTCGTAGTTAAGTATTACACCTAAAACAGCTTGACTGTATGTAAAAACATCAAAGTCACTCCCAAGCTATTATAAGAAAGTATAATAAGCATTGATATTGAAAGGAGACTCGGTATCGAAGTGACATACTGATCGAGTACTCAGTTGTATATCTGGCTACTTATGTATCTACTGCTGTCTATATCAGCCGCATGCAAATGTATTATGTATGCCTCACACACCCACACATCCATACACACTAACACACCTACACACAGACACACTACACACATTCACACCATGTTTACCGAACATTATTCTAATACAGGTTTCGCACACACACATCAATGTGCCCATGTGTGAGCAGGACCGCGGCCTCTTTGCGTATAACTATAAGTTATTGTATCCTCAAAATGTAGTGTCAAGTGAAAATAGCGATATTGTTATCCGTTCTTGTAATTTGTTAGTCATTATTTGAAGAATAGATATAGATTAGTCTATCGGTTTCAAAGCGGAAATCTGTTGGAGTTTTTCTATTTGCTGGAAGACTGGAAGTAGTAACAATAATTCAGCAAAACTCCTCATAAAATAAAAATATAGACAAGTCTACTATAAAAATAAACTTTTGGCAGTTTTATGCCAACACTACGAACTATCTATAATCACTATTACGCCAAGCAATCTAATTCTTTCATCTCTTCTTTTTTTTTTACTCAAAAAAATATCTCCAAAGTCGAGTAGGACGAATAAAGATATTTTTGCAAGGTGACTTCCCTTAAACACAGCACGAACTTGGCAATTCAATAAATCTCACTCTGCACCCAGTCAGGTACCTACCCAGACCGATTCGACTGACGTTGGGGCACTAAACCAAGAAATATGCGCGTAAATAAAATTTTATAGCATCTAGAAACAAAGGTGTCTCTTCAAGGCGTAGGTTTATATGCAATTATATGTGCAATATTTTGCTCGAATATTTTGTTTTAATTTTATGACGACCAAATATAGGTTCTACTTTATCACGTACCGTACCTACAAAGACTAAATATTTGAATTGAAATTCCGAATATCGTCGGTAATTCCCGAGTATTCCCGACCTATGTCACTAAGGAACGATCAGTGTATGCCCGACTGACCGTACTCGCGTCGTGCACAAATATACGATGCACGATGTATAAGTGCATGTATACACGACGCACACGCACAGCACGCGCCCCTATGTATTCATTACGACTCCCCGTCCCCACTTTATGTAACAGGTTAGGGCTTGCGCTGACGAACCTAGGTTCTAAGTGATTGCGGAGTAATGGTGGGTTAGGCTTCACGTTTTTATGGTAGGCGCGTTTGAAAGTTGCAATTATCATTTTGAGTTTTAATTATGAGTGTCGGTTTAAAATTAAGATTTAACTTTAAACTTGTGAAATAAATGGTGATGATGTACAACCATTTTTATATGGAAATAAACTTAAAACTCAATTAAGGCAAAACCATAAAACACAAACCATACCACAAAGCAAAACTAGTACCTATATGCAAAAATATGCAGTTGTCTAGATCAGACAAATCCCCTTGAAGCCTGCCTCAACAACCTAATAGCGCTCCGTCGAGCATTGCTAACTCAATTTGACACAGGCGCCCTTGGGATCTAGACAACCCTGGATGAAGGGGGAAGAGGGGGCGAAGGGGGGAAGGGGGCCAAGTCCTGACCACGCACAACTGCCAGCCGTTGCGTTCGCCGGCCTATATTTAGCGTTGCATTTCTTTGTGCATGTATGTGTTGGTATGTTTACTCAACGGCGAAACTACGTTTTTAGATTTAGTGCTTCAAAAGCGTATGCGTGGTTCCTTCCATTTTGAAGTTCCATTTAGTTGTTTGATGTCGGGTTTGATGAATGGTGTTTTGTGGGGTTAACGGATTTTTGTGTAGTCAATAGAATAATAAAGTATTAGCCACATCTAAAATTTTCAAATCGTTTATTGTTGGTTTAGGTGTTTTACAAAGTTCGATGGATTTTAACCTTCATAATAATATCCTACACATTTAGATAAGTTAATTTGCAAGTAAATAATGGAGTGAACGTTTCCCAATTTTGCAAAATTTCCCCCGAGTCATTTAATTTATGGGAACTTTATTCATGAACCCTATTTGCATAATACCTATTATTGTTTGCGATAGTGTGAATGTACTTAATTGTCACTACGCTATAATAAGACAGGCAACACTGAAACTCACAATAAAGACAAAATCTATGCGTAAAAAGCTCAAAGTCAAAGTCAAATAATTTATTTCAAATAGCCACATTAAAGGCACTTTTGAACGTCAAAAACAAAGAAATAGAACTGATTCTAGTAGCCCCTTCCAAAAGGTAGTTTTCGTATGGAGAAGAATGGGCAAGAAAGCTGAAATAGAAGCTCTATGACAAAAGGTCGTAGAATGCTTAAAGGCTCGTGCAAACTGGCGCGACAAGGGTAGCGCTGCCTGTCGCGCCCGCGATATCGCGCCAGTTTGCACGAGCCTTAAAACGAAATTTTTACTAAAGTATGTACTACAAATAAATTAGACGATTAAAAAATAACTCATATTTAAATGATGCATAAGAACACAAATGGCTACTTTCTTGTCGCTCGTAGTCGCCTGCAATTGTAAGATAAATGTCTGTTGCAAGCATGTTATCAATTAAACGCATGAATATTAACGTCGACCAGGAGACATGCTCCATTACCGATAAATGTGTTTCATATAGCTTGTATTACGTAGGACTAGGTCTAATTGTGGGCATATGCTTCTAAACACTGAGAATTCAGGTCAAACAACATTGCATGTATTAATGGGATAGTGCCTAATCTTCTTGAAAAGTGACTCGGTACGTTTTTAGTAGGGGCATCTAGATTTCAATAACATGCACAATTTCAGCACTTTTTATTCGGTATCAACCCATTGGTGGTGGCCTATAAATAATAGAACATCTTTGGAATATATCTCTTTTAAGTTTGACTGAAAATGGTCTATTATTAATAGACAACCACCAATCGGTTTTATTTGTAGTACGACCAGAAGAAAAACTGAAATCTTTAATATTATCAAAGCCATTGTAGAAAATGAAAAACTAAAACCAGGCTCTACATAATGCTCTACTAAATACATTATTATGTCGTAGTTAGTTGAGGCCGCGATATAGTTAAATGAAAGCGGTTCATATAACTGTCTTACTAGGAATATAACTATGATACCACCACGATCTAGTAATATAACTCCGACCGAATAGGTTAGGTTAGGTTAGAAATGTGACCAACTACGCGCGAGCCGATCGAGCGAAGCGAGCGGTACCGCGACAGCGGCCGGCGAGCGCTACGTTGAAATTGGTCGCTGTAATAAAATTAGGGTATTCCAACAGTTATGAACCGCTTTCATATGTCTATATTATGGTATTATAAAGCTATATCCCTAGAGGTATAACTACATCACGGCTTCAACCATCTTACTGCGACACATATAATAATATGTAATAATATGGAGCCTACAATAAATTATGTAGTTCGCCATGTTGTCACTTTCTGTCGGCTCATATGATTATAGGTTCTCCGTAATGTTAAGAATTTAAACGGTTGGTGATTTTCTGATTGCTAGGTTCAATTTTATAACGACAATGCTACTAAGGGAGACATTGAACTAAGAGGATGTACGCCCATTTCCCTTTGAGAACCGACAGTAGGTACTGTGGTGAACGTTATACTATAGCTTCAAGGCGTGCCTAATTGTCTTCCTATGATCCTTCCTTTAAAGTATAATAGTTTTGCAATCTTCAATTATAATATGGTTTTGATAATCTATATCTTTGAAATTGAAATTAGGAGCTAGTTATCCTTTATTATCTCCTTAATCAAATCATAGTCTTAAAATCATCACCTACAAATTCTTTTGCAGTGATACTATGAACCAAGACTATTTTAATATCAAATACTTTGTTAAAATCTTGGCTGCACATCTCTGCAATTAAATTCTCTGTCCAATTCTTGGCTAGTTGTTTATCTGGGGTAGTCTATTATGTTATTTTTGTGTCTTTCTAAACACGATTTGGCCTAAATATTTACGATGATTTAGTAGTGCTATAAACATCCTTCGTCTTGTGTAGTTCCTTCTTTATAATCCTTAAAAGCAGTAGATATATAAATATCATCTATCACTAGAACAATTGACGCCTATTCTTTGTACTTTACAAAAACAATTTACATACCTTATGGCTATTATCAGTAATTATACATGGTGCAGCACACACGCCACTAAAAGTCAGCGACTATTAAAATAACATGACCACATCGTCCACACAGACTTCACTCAAGCCGTCCTACCTACGCGTACGCCTTTATTTGAAAAGACCTGACGTTGTGTGACACAAATCACAAGTTGCAAGGGAAACACTAAGCAACATGTTATTAAGTATTGTAGCGAAAGCCATAACAACCATGTTACTGTCGCTACGACATTGAACTGTGAGAAATCAACGCCCATATCCCTTCTACACAGTAATAAAAATTGCATAGAAGAATTTTGTGCAGAAAATATCGTAACTAGCAATTTGAGTATGTCAAAATTGAGAAGAACAATGGTTAATTGGTAACTATAATGAATATGAAACTGGAACTGATGGTATAGAGGCACACAATTAAAAGTATGGCTGATGTAGAAATATAGGAATATAGGATGAAATAGAAGTGGTGCCAAAGGTACTTGACACAAGGTAACAAATCATACTGGAAGAATCAGAAGCCTCAATAAAACACGAGTAAGTAAAGAGAGTTAAGCGTAATCGGACGAAGAACACACGTAAGCTGAAAAATATGCAAGGATGATTAATTTAAAGTTCAGACTTTTCATTTTAAACGGACCAAGTAAAATTAAGACAAATAATGTAGCAAGGGACCTTAGCAATTTCAATTTATCTTAGACTTTAATGAGAACGAGAAGTTAGACTTTAATGAATGTCAGACTAAACAAGTTTTTTAACGTCTTTCAACTTTACAATAAGATTAAAAGAATCAGAAAATCTGTTTCCAAGAGAACAATAGAACCAATATAGTAAAAGCTGAACTGAACAACAAAACAATGATTTGCTTTATGGAATACCAATAAAATGGTCTAACACCATCTACTTTGATGTTAAGATGCCCATTAACAATCTAAGGTTTCCTCCATAGCATCCCACATGGTTGGACATAATGTGACCGGGTACAATAGGCTCATGTTCGCCGGTTTTGCGGCTATCTGTAATGGCCGCTCGTCACCTCTCGAGGTGTCATCGCGTGTGTGGGTGCAACCACCGCAGCCCCCCTTCCCCCCTAGACCTTCGCTTCGCCTTCTGCCCTCAAGCCTCGAGAAGCCTATGCAACTTTCTACCATATGAGATGCTTTCAACGTGATTTATTTCAATAGATAACATTGTACGATGTTCTTATTTATAACTGTCAGCGGACCAGTGTCCGTTTGATGACAAATTTTGTGGAGCCCAGTGCTGCAATCTTCATAGTTTATTATCTATGATCAGGGTTCTCTGTTTACAGCTCGCTATTTATTATGAGAATTAATTTAATATTTCCAATTAACTTAATAAAGTTCGCCAACTATGTTCAAAGTTAATAAGTTTTATTAAATGTAAATTCATTAAGACTGCCATATTTCATCGCGCAAACCTATCCCACCGACGACTATAATAAATTACACGTAATATTACAACAATTTAATCACTCCTCATACTTAAAATAGTCTATGTGTAAAACATGGCTTATCAACACGCCTGTCAGCGTAGTCTATCGCATCAATGTGGAGAGCACAGCACCGACTGTACGTGATCGTAACAATATCACGAGTGAAATCATTATTTTCCAACAAGTTTCACTCGGGTCGAGCTTTCTGCGAAAGAGAAACCGAGCGCGGCGCAGTGGAAAATGAAGAAAAACTTCATGAAAAACGCGTTAAGGCAAGCGGCGTGACACCAAGTCCTACACAATAACATAAATCGATAATAGGAAGCCCTCCGACTAGTTCAGCAGTGCGTGCGACCGACCTAATACACCCACTACGGCGACCGCATGCAATGCGGGCTAAATATACAGGGACCCGCTGCGTTCCTGCGTTGCAGCGCGCCGAACGGAACTTATGTCGCAACGACAACGTCCACAATTGCTTGTTCAGAGAAAATAACCGGTTTCACCAGGGCGGCGAGCGATTCACGACCCTGTATCGTCGGCGTGTGGTGCTATTTGGTGTGCAATGGGCGCGGAAGAAGGCCGTTTCGCAAGCCAGCCGCCGCGGTAATAACACAGCTAGGTGCATTCTCGCTGCAATTTCGCTCTCGGTCGGGCTGTGTGTTTGTGGCGCGCTGAAGATCAGGGCTAACGATCGGCGTGCGTGCTCCGTCTCGGTCGCACCCGCACCTCTCGGCGAGCGTGTCTCGCAAAAGAAACGCTACAACTTTATCTGACAGCGACGCGACGCGACGCCCGAGAGGCTTTTGTGCGTTTTCCATGTTTATGTTTATAGGAGAGCACGTACAAGGGGGTGCTTTGAACGCCAGTTGCTTGCTGTTGCGTGGTTATAAATTCTGCGATGGTCTTGTTTTTATTTCAAAGCGTGTGTTTGTACCGAACGGTGCTATGGCGGCGTAGTTTTCGTGCAATAATCTTGTTAGACCATAAGATTTTATTATTAGCGTCGGTATTGGTGTAGGTGTATTGATTGTGGGAAGAATTGCAATAAATGGAATGCTGTGTCTATTAGCACGTACCATAAAGTCTTGGCTAATATCCCTTTTGCTATACTCTAAGCAGGATGCGCGAACTACGATGAAGTAGTCCTCATAAACAATTTTAATGCTATGGAACATAACTACAATATTTTTAAAATTTTCCTCATTACATCACACTCTATCATCAAACATTGTTTTAAACTGACATAGAACTATATCCCAATACCGTATAACCGAATAGGGGTAAGCTAATTTAGCTTCATTCAAATTCGATGACCAGGGATTATCATACGAAAATAGATACGTTTTGGTCAACGTGATGTGAAATAGTCGCGTTTTGACGATTTTATAACAATAATAGTGTAGTGACACAATCAAAAGGTTTATGTTACTCATTGATTACAATTACAACACTCCTATCTGTTTGTTTACTTAAGATTAAGAAAGTGTGCTAAGTGAGAGGACTAATACAACAACGCCTGCGCCATATATGTATACCATGTTCACTGAAGCATAAGACAAAATGTAAACATCAACTCTTAAGTCTTCATTTGTTATTGGAATGAGAGCTTATATCTAAACTAATTATACATTGTTAAAATAGCTAATTAATTCTAATTACTACAGTGGGGGAGTCAAATTTATGTCAATGAAACGTGTTCATTTCTAAAGCTGAATTGATAATTAACGTAAGTCAATTTTGACTTACATTTCGTTTCCTACTGCAGTCAATAGGTTATAGCAGATTTTGAATTTTATTTTGCCTTTGGAAGATGCACTTTCAACCAGTCATTTAAAGAAATCTAGACTGTATTTTTTTACCAATTTCAAAGATGAATTTCTTTAATAGTTCCCAAAAGTTCTATGATCATAATTTTATAGTTTACAAAGATAGGTCGTTACTCAAATTCCTCACTTGCTATTTAAATCTCCCTCACTTTAACGGAAAGGGCCATATATTTTGCTCAGAGCTGTCCCTTAGGTTTTGTCGTGGAGAAAAACACCGGTCGTAATTACACACATCTATTTTTATGAGTTTGTTGATGTGAAATAATGTTGTTGATTCTTGTAGGCGTATTAAGTAGAAATGTAGTAAGGAATAAGTACAAAATTCCGATGAACAAGATGAGAATGTCAATATATTAAGAATTTAATTATTGAGAGACTTGAAAGCAATGGAATTGGATATACAGGGTGTTAGGGTAAACACCGTTATCCTTGCAACCAGTGGTTTGGTGTCATTTATAGAACGTTAAATCAATGGAAAATTACAACTTTATTTTTATTTTTTTTAGATCTAAATTTTACCACAAGAGATGCAAGTTCGTTGCCCTATGCACTAGGGCAACGAACTTGCATCTCAACACGGGCGGAGGTTACGGGATGTGACCTGACCGGCAGCGAGCGCGACCCCTCCCTTAGTCAGTCAGCTGTTTCGCTAGCAAGCACGGTGTCAGATAGAAACTTTTTGAAATCTTTTAATGAAAATAACCTTTTTTTTTGTTGTGTTCGGTCATTTATTTTTATATTTAAGTCAACTACCCATACCATGGTTTGAATGACAAGAGTTTTTACCCTTACATCCTGTATAATAAACGCCTTTTATAAGGAATTTTGAGAACAATGGTGATGGAGGGGACAAAACTGGTGAAAAATTTAAAATGCGTGGTTATGAAAAGGCAAAGATACATTCAGAAGTAGATGCATAGGTACAGAATGAACACGAATTATTTCAAGAAGAATTTCTCACTAAAGTCAAATATGAACCTAATTTGATTAACGTTCCTACTATTCATCATAATTACAATTTCCAGTAAGTTGTACCCACATAGTTGCATAAAATGGCCGGTTGCCAAGAACAGGGCTAAATCAGAAATCGTACGCTAGAAGTAGAGCAGAAATTGTTGATCTCTATGGAGTTATGTAATATTCTGTAATTAAATGGAGATTGGATATATACTGTTGTTTTTGTTGTTCATAAGATAGTCTTATCGACAGCTTGTTGACCTTCTTGGGTCAAAATTTTTGATTGCTATAGATCCTATTTTACTTTATATTTCAGTATGATGATGGTGACTAACAAAATGAAGTTGTAGTTATTTTTTTGTGCGCATGGCGAGACTTCTGTACATAACCAGATACATCGTGTCATGCATATCAATAGCAAGTTTGTTACACACTAGACGAGCATCCGGTACAAAGTCGACACGTCCAAGCATCATGCGCCAATTCAACCGCAAGAAAGCTTCTGTATAATAAATCTGGGGAGGTCGGCACAAATGAGATCTCAACTCAACTGACTTCGACGAATTTCGGGAAGGACACCGTTTGGCGGTACGTTACGGCACGATGGCGTAACGGAACGAGTACTATATTTACTTTCGGGCACGTGTTCAGAACTGAATGGGCGAAGACCTTGCCCTTGAACCCGGGGGGAACGCACGCCGCCGCCCGCGGCACGCACCGCCCGCCCAAACGGCGACTGGCCGCGCCTCTGCCCATACCTCCCGCACCGCACCACCCCGCACCGCACACCCCGCCACCCAAACTGATCAATAGCCTACTTCCTATTTACATCGCTTCCTACCAACTTACATGAAAGAACGAATTTGTTCGACTGAAGGCATAATTTCATTTAAAAGAAACTTATTTATAGGAGAGGATTAAATTAGAGACTTCGAGGAATTGCTAAACGTTAACTTTATCCAATACTTATAACAACGAAGTTTTCTGTCTTAATCGAAGTTATTCCATCGAATAGGCAGAAACTTTTATGACATAATAACTAAGCAATTATAAGTATTATTTCATGCATTTACTAGACAATTACGTGCTGCGTCCGAATTGTGTGTTCTTCATTGAAATCGCTGTAAAGTTGCGGCTTCCCACGAGAATGATTACTTTTTGCATTTATTACCTACTGGCAAAAAAAAATCTATTTCCGTTTTATTATAGTTAGCTTGGTGCAAATATACTTGGTCACGCGAACACGATAAGGTGAGGCATAATTATATGGTCAAATTAGGGTCTTGCCTTACTGTGTAGCGTTTAGAAGTTGATAGTGACGTGGTACTTAAAGTACCATGAGTTATACGGCATTCTCTAGATACAATGTTGCTCAGAAATGATGATGTGTGGTCTGGGCGAGACATACAGACTACTTTGTATTTAGAATATGAATACAAGGGTTTACTGTGCGGTTGATTTCGGACGTTCAGCGTTTTACAACACAACAACCAATGCGTGAGTTTCTAGAAAGGATTGTATGGAAAGTATTTATTATATCCTGCAGCTTGTGACAGACCTTGGACTACTACAATAGATATCAGCTGCTTTATGCTCCATAGGACCAAACACTACCAAAAGGACCACTGTATATCCGTTGTATGTTGTCCTTTGTAGGTTTTCTACATTTATAATGTCAAATCAATCTGCCTAGCCTTTTCCCAACTATGTTGGGGTCGGCTTCCAGTATAACCGGATGCAGCTGCATACCCAGTATTTTACATGGAGCGACTGCCTATCTGCCCTCGACAACCCAGATATTGGGTAACACGATACCCCTTAGTAAGACTGGTTGTCAGGCTTTCGGGCTTCTGACTCTTTGACCCGTAACGACTGTCAAAGATCCACGACTGACAGCCGGGACCAACTTAACGTGCTATCCGAGGCACGGAGGAGTCTCGGTATGTAAAGATGGTCGCTTATCCACGGACCAACCCCGGCCAGCGTAGCTTAACCTGATCGATCGATCCGTGTGACTGTTATTACTTAGCCGAGCTCCTCTGATCTGTAATTTATAATGTATTTTATCAAAAAGAAAAAAAATAACAATAAATAAAAGAGAGTGAAAAATGAGAGATATTAGTAGAGTATTCAGTCTATTGTGTATTTTATTCTTGTGTTCTCAATTTTTCTTTATTATTTGAGTTTATTATATTTTTGTATGCACGTGTTTCTGTGGCATATAAACCTTTTCTTTCTTTTTTATACGATTACGCGACTTCCAAAAAGGAGGAGGTTCTATCTTCGTTTGTATTTGTTTTTTTTATTGTGTTTTCACTTTGCAAATTGAGGAGCTCGTGGCTAAGTAATAACAGCCGCTCGGGTCAATCTATCAGGTTAAGCTACGCTTGCCGGGGTTGGTCCGTGGATGGGTGACCATTTTCACATATCGAGACTCCTCCGTGCCTCGGAAAGCACGTTAAGCCGTTGGTCCCGGCTGTCATTTGTGGATCTTTGACAGTCGTTACGAGTCGTCAGAAGCACGAAAGTCTGACAACCAGTCTAACCAAGGGGTATCGTATTACCCAGTTACTGGGTTGCGGAGGTCTGATAGGCAGTCGCTCCATGTAAAATACTGGTATTCAGCTGCATCCGGTTAGACTGGAAGCCGACCCCAACATAATTGGGAAAAGGCTAGGCAGATGATGTTTTCACTTTGCAAATTGTTTTTTTTTGGAAGTCGGTTGTTATCTATCCGTCCTTCAACGTGTTCCGAAATTCTAAACGTACCAAAAGACCAGCTTCATCCATTTCCTTTTAACATCGACCAGTAGTTAAGTAGTATAAAGTTACAGTATTATATAAAGGTGATATATTGAGTAGTCGGGCGATCAATAGTTTACCGTCTAGGCTGTTCAGGACCATTGCAGCTATATCAAGGTAGGGAAATGGTTTAAATTGTGTTAACGAAGTTGTGTGTGTGTGTGTGAATGAGTGGATGTTATTTTGTAATGAATTTTACTTTTTAGTGTGTGTTTCTTACAACTATCTATTTTAGGTTATGTTCCTTCACTTTTACTGTTGGAGGTTAGATTCAAGGACTTTTTTGTGCAATAACAGCGACGACAAACGACGATTAACGACTTATATATTTCACAATTAATTATTTGTATTGTATTTAAGCTTTATTTGCATTTCCAATCCCTCCAATTTCTTCCACTTTTGCCATAAGACTTTTTGAATATTAACAGTAACAGTATCAAACGCTTTAGTCAGTACATAATTATTTCTTTACAGACAAGTCGTGTGATATCCCTTCAGCAAAAATTATGAACTTCCATACAAATTTTCATCTTTACTAGAAATAGGCCGAAAAGCAGTCAATTTTCTAGCCTTTTTCGACAGCCGTCAGTTGAAGGGTTATATGGAACTCGTGTGCAAAATTGCATGAATTATGTTGTCTGTCAGTGAATGAATTGAATTTAAGATTTTGATTGATTAGATTGTAGATATTAACAAATCTGCACCCTAATTGCGTAACATACGATCAATCACAATCTGAATCATTTTGAAGGATATTATTGCTAATCCATTGCTTCAAATGTTCGAAAGTCAATGTTCAATTAGTCTACGAATGTTTTTGAACTGTCAAAATGAAACAGATTGTGATTGATCGTGTGTTACGCAATTTCGGTCGTGATTACATTTTCTAGTCAACTGTATTTTTCAATCATTAATCTGCATTCGATCACAAATCGGATACCGTTTACAAGATGTCATAAATAATAATTATCATAATCCTTATGACATTTAGGATTATACAAGAACTGTCTAATAAATAGGACTGCGATCAACAATGAATTACGTGATTACCATGCTTACTATTAAAATGAATCATTCTAAATATTATATTCTAATATACTGGGAACAATTTATAGTTGTCACCACGATAATATTTACGACTTGGGAAGATAATAAGTAATATATCTGGTTTATATGGCTTCTATATATTCATTCTGGAAATATGAGTAGGTGTCATTACGCGAGAAGATAAAATATGTACTTATTGTATTGCAATCAACTATATTAACAATGGAATCTTTTATTTCTATCGTCTACAAACTGCAAACCTGAAGGCCTAGACCAGTGACAATCGCTTCGAAAGCGTTTCGTATTGGTATTTCTACAACGACTTTCAACTGGATTGACATAAACTTTTCGATAGCTTATGTCAGTCCTATACAGTTTTGCGTTTTCCATCATCGTTATCGCTGATAGAATGTCACTTTGTCTAGGGTCATCTTTAAAAAATATCTATTTTAAAACAGAGGAACAAAAACAACTTGGTCTTCCACGTGTCTAACACGATTAATATAATAGTTTTTTTATTCATCATCATAGTACTTGAACCAGAACTAAATAGAGCAATGATCAAGTGTTAATTATATATTCAATGAAAAAATTAATGACTAAACTCAAGCTTGTCCCATTAATTAAATTTATGGACACTTAATAACAATTTAAATATTTATCTTTGATGCCTATTAAACGATTCCTTTGTAATAAAACATTAAGTTTATTAACAACCGTAGCTTGTCGCATAACTACAAATTAGAACGAACAAGATGTTAGAATCAGGTTAAGTCACAAACTGGTCTCACCTTGGCCAGTTTTCACATCTGCCACTTGTCGCTCCGCTGGACAAATAGGCCGGCCATGCTTGACCATTGTCAATCACGTTGCGCCTGCGCAATCTTCTTGGCCATTGTTTCACAAAATGGAATCGTTGGGAACTTAAAACTTCATTGTTTGCCTATCATGTGCTTGAATGCAGTTTCCGACTCCAAAGACCAGCCTCGTAATCCGATTATAGGTATCAAAATGGACTAGTTTTGCAATACAATTCCAAATGTAAGATGTGAAGAATAAAAAGCAATTTTAATCGTTGCTCACTCATAATTATCTGTATGATCGTAATAAAGATAATGGATTTAACGTGTCTTTTAAACGATGATGGGTAGGTACATAAACTGTTTCATGAATTAATTTTAATTGCACATTAAATGCTTATTCCATAATCGGAAAATAACAAGCCACCGCTTCACATTTGACGGACAATTAACAATAACCTACTAAGGTACAAAATGAATTAATTAAGAAATACCTACACAGGTTATACAAATCAATGTTACTCTACTTCTTTATGCTACATAATAAACTACCAGTTAAATGTCAATGGGACATTATTGTCACAATAGATACTAAAGGTCCCAGTAGCCAAATATGGTACAGATTATCTATCACACTATGTGTAAAGATCATTGACTCATAATTATTATTCTCAACACCGAAGGCCGTATAGTGAAACGTCTATAGCTAAGAACATAACGCTCACCTTAGAAGTGAGCCTAACGATTGAGAAGGTATTATAATGTATAAAGAGAATTACAATCCAGTACCCAATTCCTAAGCTCCATTTATGTTTATTTTTTATTTCGGTCAACGGCCGCAGGCGGCCCCATTGTGCCCGCTCCATTGACATCGATTTCTAGGGTTAGATTTAAAACGACCGAAATAAACCACACGAATGTTTAGTGCGTGTACATTCATAAAAAACGACATAGTAGATGAGCCGTACAATTCGCTACAGACAAAGCTTTTGCCGGTCTTTTTAATCGGTCCCTCAAAAAAACTGACTGGATATTGACTCGCTAATCGTGAACGGTAGCGTAGAACCGTAAACTCTATTAAATGTTACGCTTTAAAAACCATTACTGTTTTAACACAAACGACTAAATTATTTCTACAAGCGTGCAGATTTCAAAACCCACGCTCGGACTTCTTGTTTTTCAAGGCTTTTTTTATTATGAATCGACCCACGGCGTACAATCAGATATTACTGGCAGCCGATCAGTAAAAACTACACAGATATTTAATGAGAACTTTAACCTCACCCTGCAGCGGATCCAGTAAACATTAAAATATAATTTATATTTATTTAAATACTTACATAAATAATAACAACTTTGAGTACATAAATGTTATTCAAACGCGTGACGAAACCAAAAAACCTATTTAAAAGATTTTGTTTTAAAACTTTCCGTCAATAAATATTGTAAAAAATATGATACCCATTAAAAATGCTGAATTTAATGAATAAAATGGCGGAGTCGACAGTGTAGTCATCTTTCATCCTCAAGGTTATATTATGGTGTCATTATAGCCTGTGTTATAGCTTACTCGTGGATGTACACGTACGTAATAACGAAAAATTACTTTGTTGGCTTCCACTGAACGGTGTTAGCGAACGTTATTCTACTGACGCATAACTACGAGTGTAATCAAAATATGTGTTTTCGACATAAACGACGTGCTCTGAATGAGCATAAGCTCAAACTCAAACTCAAAGCATTTATTTCAATTAAACCATTTACAGGCACTTTTGAATTGTCAAAGAATCGGTCAGTTAGTCAAAAAGTTGAAGCTAGTTGCCCATTCCAAATCGTAGATCTCTATGGAGAAGAACGGGCAAGAAACTCCAAGGACACTCTTTTAAAAATGGATATAGATATTACAAAATCCTGGGTACAGTATTCTTGGTGCTTCTATATGTGAGAACAATGTCAAATGAAAAATAATCAAAAACAATTCAAAATATAAGATTAAAAATAAGCCCTGGCAGATGAGAGATGACCAGTCTCAACTGACAGCGCCCGTTCACGAACATGACACGTGGGTCAGCACCATCCAGCTCAACCATTTTGTAGGGAACCGAATGATCCAACACACGCGCCACCATCAGCGAGACATTTAAGTGAGTATGACATACTCTCATCAGCCATGCTCTTTCAAGTCAATATAAAACATGATACCATATTAAACGGCTCCATGGTACTCACATTTACAAAATTGAAAAAATGCTTCTAATTTATACAAAACTATAATTTGCAATGTACATGAAAGATTAAAATAATAGAATTTAAAGAAAAAAAAAAATAAACTTAAGTTTGTAAAGTCAGAAAAAAAAAAGGGGGAAGCAACTCTTCCAAATATTAAAAATTTTAACTAGTAAGCCCTAGTGCCTGTGGAGCAGGACCAGCATTAAGCCAAGCATTTTTATCTACAATATAATCATCCAACTTATAATATGCCTGTCTACATAGTGTGCGTTTAATGCATGTTTTAAATTTCTTCTCATTTAGTTGAAGAATAATGATATAATAAGAAATTGTAAGTACAAAATTCGATGATCGCCAACAATGGGAGGTCATCGAAATTCAGTCTAACCATTATATTTATAGTTAGGTCACGGGGCAGTGTTTGGTCTAGGCGTTCGTTGGTATCGAGCGTGTGTTGACCGGGCGATTCACCTTGAGACCGCACCTCGCTTCTTATAACCCCACCACGGCGAAACACCACTGGCCGGTTATACACGTGTAGCAGTCTGCAGACGACGTAAACTGGCCGCGTACCACGTTTGGTACAATGCTCGAGACCGGTCCGCTTGCTGTGGGTGAGCGAGTTGTGGAATGCACGGACGGACCGAGACGCCGAGATTTGAAAGTGTGCTCCACCGCGCCGGCCGCAACGCCTATCGACACACTAATATTTCCGATACCGATTCACTCTTTCATCAGTAAAATCCCCCAATTTTCAATTCACTACACCGTATTCCAATAGTGAAACTTATTATTAAAACTTACAGAGCGTGAGCCTCCATTTTTTCCACTGCGCTTAATGTTGGACCAACCAATTGTTTGGTAATTCAAATTGCTTGTAATCACACGCTGTGATCTTCATTTTATATTATTACTGTTGGCTGGTAATCAAATTATCATATTTTATACATAAACACACTGTAAGTCGCACGAGCAGCCAGCGAGTCAAGCAAAAAAATGGGTTCCATTTGTGCTAGAAAAATAATTAATTTTCTGTCAACATCTCTTCTAGCTTTTGGTAAACATTGCGGTTTTTTGGTCGATAATGTGGCATGTATGGTAAATCAATTCTAACACCATATTTATATAGCTTGTACCTAATGCGGAACAACAAACAGATATTGGAACAAATCTGGCAAACTTTCAAATAGTTTAAATCCAGGCTGTCCCAAATAAAATCAACAAGGCGTTATAATAAAATAAACGAAAGGTTAGCAATTTTCATGTGTAATCAATCACAATTTCCGTGTCGGAGCGCATCGAATCGGACGGACAATCAAGCTTCCTTGTAACTATCCAACTTTGTTTACCTCCTAGATAGTTCCTACGCACGTCATCATTGTTTGCTAAGAACTACTTGCCTAGTTACACTACCTACTAGTCATCCTATTATAATTCTAACGCAGCACGTTGAACCTTTTAGGTAAATGTTGTGTGACGCAACTGACATAATAAGCGTACTTAGTGAGATGTTAAATAATAAAATTAACGATACTGAAATATAAATCTTATTATTATTTTTTATTTATTTATTACTTTAAGCACACAAATGTGCAGAGGCGGATTTAATGTCATAGGCATTTTCTACCAGTCAACCTTTGGGTGATGCAGAGACAAAAAGTGCTAGGTGCAATAACTAAAATTATGGCATAAAAAATATTTAAATACGTAAACCTATTAAAACTATATATGTGTATATATAATATAATATACCTAACCGGCTCAATACAGGTGCATATAACTAGTTCGTAGTCATATTTGAATAAGATGCAAAATATGTAAGCTTTCAGATAGTTTGGCAATTTTAATAAAATACGCTTGTGTTAATACAAGAAGCAATGTAATGGTGGATAATCTAGTTAACTGTGAATGATTAATTGCAACAAGCGTCACTGAACACCGGACGATATCGGAACGAACAGCAATTAGCATCCATATGTAAACATACATGAAACTAAATTCGAAAAATATATTAAAAAATTTGCTTCAAACGTCAGACATGTTTCCCGACCAGTAAACATAGAGCTTTGGTATTTCAATAATTTACCCCTCAATGATCCTTTTGCTAGTGTTTCACGGGAGGCGTAGGAGGTCTAATTAAACTGGACACAGTTTTAGTAAATGTAGGCTCGCCCCAATTCTGTTCGGCGGCGTCAGTGCGATGAATACTGAATAAATGATGACACTAAACGTACCTCATAAGTGTTACCGGGTTCACTTCAATCATA
Source organism: Lithophane socia (assembly GCA_947522985.1). Lineage (NCBI taxonomy): Eukaryota > Metazoa > Arthropoda > Insecta > Lepidoptera > Noctuidae > Lithophane > Lithophane socia. Next base: position 6,220,488 of record OX383258.1, on the reverse strand, counting down.
CAGTTACTTTGTAACTATGTTGTACAGGCTAATGATACTAACTAAAAGTAAAATTCGTGAATTATCCACAAAGAGTACCTTCATCGTATACTTGAATGTTCTATAGTGAAATTTTGTGAACCAGTTTCCCATGCCACGTCCATGTTTGACTTTCTCAGGAAAAGGGCTTTTATTCGTTACCTTTACTGGCTTTGTAGGCTTAGTAACAAGTGCTTATGTTGTTAATTGGGACAATCATTCATAGACATATACCAAACAAAAAATACCACCATAGGACTCTAACAAATGACCTCATCGCTTAAGGCTTAGTTAAGGAACCAAATTCTTACTCAAAAAAATTATCCAATCAAGCCTCAAACTGTAAAAAAAGTTACTTTGTCTAATCCATCCTTACGGCTCGACAATGTCTTATGATTTCGACCATTAATATAAGTCGACGTGGTGGCGTCGACTTTGTCACTCACTCCTACGCCCACGGCATAGAGTTGAGGATCGACTGGCATATATAAACGCCCACTCAGGTGTGGCGTGTAACTATTTGTTTTCATCGTACCCACGACTCGGAAACCCCGATGTTTTAACGTGCCGCCCCAATTCAAGTACCAAAATAACCGGGCTCTGTCCCAGATTTGTCCCCTGCTCCCTACGACGGACGTGCGATACGCAATGCCCGATTGTTGCCCCGACTTTGCTGGTCAAATGTCCCCCAGTGCATTGCTTTTACAATCCGATTCAAACTTTCCATTCCGCTTGAGCAATCGATCAAAACGAATAGATATGATAGAGGGGAGATAGCTGTAAGTAGAGTAGTAGTAGAAGTAAGTTATTAGGTTTCTGTGTTTATACTTTTAGAGATTTCATTATTGAGGTCAGCAGAGAACTAATCTAAAATCTGAATTTTGGACAGGAATTCAATCTGGAGTCAAAATATTTTTTTTGGGAAACTGACTAAGTTCGACTCAAAGGACCAAAAAAAACCCGATACAATAAATCTTAAAATTCGATTCGTGACATCGAGTGATCAAGTCGTGCTTGTATTCGGCGACATGCCTCGCCTTCCCTTTTGTTTCCCCCGCGACACGTGTTGGCCGTCGGTCGCGCGTCCGTCTGAGGCCCGTTATCGTATAACTCGCTATAAGTATGGGTGGTATAGTATCCGAATATCGGTGGCGTGCGGGGTGAACGACCTCTCAGGCACCTGCAATCGGCCGCTGTTGACACAAGCAACTGACGGCCGTGACGCTTCCAAGTGATAATGAGTGTCAGTGCAGCGTACTTGAAATTTCAGTGTGGCTAGGATAAACTCAACGATTATTGGCTCCTGCACCTACAATATTTGATCTGATGTGTTGTAAGTCTTGCCTGCTGTTGTTCTTTATGTTTAGTCTGGTTTTTAAACTCTGTATACATTCTTTACTTATACCAACGAGGATAAAAGATGATTTCCTCTTTATGACGCAACATTAATTTCGAATTGTCAATATAATATTATATATAATTTTTGCCTTACTAAATAAAAATTATATATCTTTATTTATATATGTACATATATATCTTTACTTTAATCAAAAGGGTCTTGTGACTCGTTAATCACTATGATAACAATAAATTCATGAATATTATAATAATAATAGTATATTATTAGGTATGCAAAATGGAGGACGGCGAACATTAGAGGACGCTTGCCCGGGTGACAAAATAAAGGTCACAAAACTAATGTAGCGTTGCAATGAACTTTTACACAAGGTCGATTCGCTATTGCTTAATCATTCTATCATACCAACCGCTATTTTTCATAACTAAGTAGGTACTGTAGACCACGTATATTTTGGGTAGATTCAATTTATCGATCGAAGAGTAGAAATATCATGTTACTTTACAGACGTGTATGAATTTACAATTGAGAGTTTATTACGCGATCCACAGTTTTCCCGCGCGGGGAATGAGGGCGCGGCCTTGTCCCGCTTCTCAGATTGGCACATTTTTATCTACTCTTTGAACTATAGCCAACGCCAGGCAGACTTTCGATTTGATTGATAGACTATAGTGTATATAGTACAACAGAAAAATTAATATTATAAGTCTCTAATCATTTAACAAAATTCTAAACTATTTAGGTCAGTTCTTTGTTGTCTAGTAAAAATAGTAGATAGTTTTAAGTTGGCAATACAAAAACACAAAATATTTCAACTTAAAAGAAGAAATTATTGAACCTGAGAAGAAAAACAAGAAATACAGAAACAGATGTTGAGTTCTCGAACTTGGAAAGAAACTGATGAAATGAAAAACAGCCATCAAAATAATAGCAAAACAAATATTCCGAAGTAAGTAATTTGAATCAGAAACAAACAATACAATACACAATCCCGAGCTAAATAACGATATTGCTAGATTGTTTTGTTTCCAATTTGAAATCCAAGTTGGATTGTTGAAATTCTAAATTTTAATTGTAGATGAAACGGCTGTGAATTCCGAAAATTTATTTATTTTGGAGCCGCATTCTCTATTATTTTAATTTAATAATGCTGAGCTGCCTTTGTCGTCCCACTAGTTGACCCATCACTTTGTATTATTGGAATCCAATAAGAATTTTAGTTTTTCCACCATTCTGTCCCTCTATCATTATGGTTTTCCAGATTATTGTTATCATCAACAGTATCTTTTTTGGCCTTTGGAGTCGAACTCTGTTCAGAAAGAGCGTTGTTATTGTGCAAGCGGCCCGTTTATCCAATGAAGGTATTAGTATAATTCTATTGCAATGGACTTGGCTTTACTAATTCAATTTGCAAAGCTAAGACTAAGCTATTTACGTTGCAAGTTGTTGACCTAAGTTCAACATTAGGTACTAAATCATCTATCTTAACTGAACTGTGGAATTCAATTCATTATGGCTATTTCTAACTCGGTTCAGCTATATGTACCTATTTATGCCATATCTAAACAATTTACCCACATTTGATTGTGATCAGTAGGTATGTTATTGCGAAGTTCAATGAAATATTTGAAAGGTGCGTGTATTTGACGTGTTCCAAATACAATCTCTATTTTTAGAATAATTTCATGAGTATGATTTGTAAATATTTCGAATCCAGATAGGTAAAATCAGTATTTTTTTATAAAATGGCGAATGAACTCCATGAACTGATAAGAACAATTATATATATCCCAAACGCAATATATGCTTTCGAATAGCAAAGTAAGGATCTAACATTTATAAATAATGAACTACACTAGAATAACATCCAGTTAACGAAGAGAGAAAGCATCCTGTGGTGGATTAAAATATTTCTGTCATTGCAATGCTGAACACAGTAGCTCAACATTAACACGTGTATCCTGTGTCGTGATGACCGCTGTCGACTCTCACGCACTACACTCAAATAACTCGGAACGCATTATACAGTAACAACTGAATCACGAAGAATTAAATGCCACCATAATTGGCTACAATGAGCTCAATTGATATGAGGTGTTGCTGCGTGAGAAAACAAATCAGATGAGTGGCCCTGTCAGTCGGGCCCGACTGCAACCGAACCCTTACCCACTAACAACTTTCCAACTTGCATGCTATAAATATTCAACGTCGCTCTGCCAGCAGCTCTCACTGGCTACACTACTTTATCCATCCGTCATAAATCGTGATACCCACCTAGATACAGTTTGGGCTCAATTTTGACGACCCGCTTTCGCACTCAGTCAGAAATACAGTCGAGTCGGTGGTCCGCGCGCACACTGGCTTCTGTCTACTTATCCATCACTGCACATCCGCACGATACTGCGAGACTCACGATTTCACTGTCACAGCACGCGGCGGCCTGTGGCCAGCCGGAGTCACGGCACGCACAAGCACAGACGTTTCAATAGTACCGCGGCTACCGCTGCAGTGGAGTGGACGACACGGGCATCAGTCGGCGCGCGAGGTGAAACCGCCGAGGACCGAAACTGCGACGCGCGAGGTCGGCGCGACCTCCACGCTCGAGAGCGTGAGAGCCGGCAAAGCCTGAAAGGTGGCAGGTGTGCTGCGCGAAGTGCAGCGTAATGCAGAGAGAGCTGTACGAGACGACGCGCGTGACTCGCCGCCGCCGACTGACGGGCGCGCCGCGACGAGGCTCGCTCACCACCACACGCGCACCCGCGCACACTCGCGCCGCGCCGACAGCCGACACCACACGCCGACACAGAGCCGCGCTACACCGACACGCCGCGCCGCCAACCCACCACACCAGATCCAAACATATTTTAAAGTTTCATACCCAATTTGACTTTAAAATCTCATCGGGCCCGTCCAAGACGCGAGCCAGTCTGTCAGTCTGAATATTAACCTGAACAAAAGCATTGCGGTGTCTCACTGGACGCATCGGTTGCGCAGTGAATGGACAGCGCGTGTAGAAACACCGAGAGCGCATGCGCCACGCACACTCCCTCGAGGCGCCCCTGTACTTACTAAAAATTCGAACAAGTGTGGCTGTAGTTTAGCGTGTCCGAAACGAGGCTGGGAAATTGAAAAACAAGCCTGTGAAACTTGGAAACGTGTAAACTCAAATACGGTGCTGTATATAGGTACTATTTATAGCATAGATACGATAAGTTCTAGGAAGACTGAGTTCAAGTGACTTTATTGATAAAGCGTTTGAAATAGAGATCAATGGTCAATTAGTGAAATCAGCTCCGGTTCAGTATGCGCTGTGCACTTATACAACACATTCACTGCATTATGCACCCCGTGCAGTCACAGTAAGGTCATCGAAATGCTGTAGATGCGATGCTACAAATTGCGCAAATAGATGTTCCAATGAACTCGTTTAATAATAGCGGGCGTAGTGAGGGCATCACTGAAGAGAAATACTAGTCGAGTAGTCGCTACTCGACTCTATGTGAGACTGGCTCAAGGTTGCACTGTACGTACGCTGCCGTTGTCATGGAACACTACTCACGGAAACAGTGTCATGTCATAAGAATATTCAATGATGAGCTATTTATCTTTGACCCCTCCACATTTTAGAAAAAAGATTGTTTAATCAATCTACTCATTTATTGGAATCACGTGTAGCTGTGTATTTATAACGAGAACGCAATGAATTTGAAGCAATTAAAAATGACATTGCAGAAATTAATGATACCACAAAAAGAGGAGCGGCCTCATCAACCGGGAGCCGTCACAGCACGTCAACTTTCAGCGAAAACAAATTTGTTCTCATATTGGAGTTGGCTCATGATTTTTTTTGGTACAAAATGAAAACTTTAAAATTTAACATGACACCCAAATGAAAAATAAGTAGGAAATGAGAGTTGATTTTACGTTTGAAATACTTGGAAAGTAGCAGAGAGAATCAAAAGTTTAGAAGAAACTAATTATAACAGTAATTGTGAGTGGATAATAGCAAGATAAGGAATTGGACATTGAGATAGTGCTAAATAGAGAATAATAAAAGTTATTTATAAAACTAGAGAAGATTGAAGAAAATACTGAACGATATATTGTAAAAATGATTATAGATATTATGTTTGGAAGCATATATGGAGACCCGATGGATACGAACAATAACAGAAAGAAGGCGCTATCTTGAGGAGATAAACATGAGAACGATGATTATTCAAATAAAATCTTAAACATTACACTAATGTCAAAAAAAAGGAGAACAACAACAGAACTCATCATTTTGGAAACTCGAATGATATAAAACTTCATCCCTCATAAAAGATTATCCTCCTTTACTTTCAATAACAGATGAATCCATTCATTCAGAAAAAAAGACAATTAAAATATTTTCATGTCGTGAAATTCACCAAGTTGTCTGTAGTCAAAGAGCCACGTTTAAAGGCCAGACAAAGATGGGTCTGTTTGCGAGAGGTGGTCGCCCGGGATGCCAATCCTGACTTCCGCCGGCGCCCGATCATTGCCAGAAACACTTAGGGGGAAAACTCGAGCATAAAACGGTCCGAATTATATACCACGAAAAAATCTCGTACTTTTAATTCGTTTTGTCTCTTTATTAGTTGTTGATATTAAGTTCTTGATTTATAGACATTGCATCTTTACTTCGCATAATTTAGAAACAAGATACTTTCAATAATTTCTTGGCAAAAAACTTTGGTGAAGTGTAAAATTAGTTGAAAACGGATATTTTTTCCTTCGAGATAAAAATACGATCCAATACGGAGTAAAGTTGGAAATAAAAAGTAACGCGCGTAAAACTTTCAGTGACGGGATGCGCGGGCGCAATGCGTGAAATTCCAAGTCAGCTGATTAATTCTCCGCGGTGGCAGCAGCGTATACTTTTCTTACTTTAATAAGCGTGACATTGCAGATGGAAATATAATCATTATTATTATAAGAATTGTTATGACACATTGACTCGAATGGATTAGTGGCGTATGAATGTCATTTAATTCTTTGGCAAAATTAAATTAAAATTATTGAAGCTGTCAGTTACATAATATGCAAACGAGAAAAGTAAAACTGGCCAAATTATCCTGCATCTGCCCGTGCAGCAAAACTAAAGCGCAGGCCTCACTTAAAACGAAGCGAAAGGAAGCTAAGTTAGTTTAGCCTCACTCATGTAGCTAACGGGTCTTTTCATACTTCAATTGACACTATGAACCTGAAGTTTCAACTCATCAAATCCTAAGAACGCATGACGATAATGATGCAATTGAAATAATTCAATAAAGTGCATGTAATTACTTTTGAAAGAAGAAGATAAAACGTTGTGTAACTATACAGGCGCTATACAACGTTTATTAGTAAGGCGGGTAATGTTTGGAAACATATATGTAGACCCGATGAATACAAACAATGACAGAAAGAAAGCGCTATCTTGAGGAGATAAACATAAGAACGATGATTATTCAAATAAAATCTTAAACATTACACTAATGTCAAAAAAAAGTAGAACAACAACACAACTAAAAAGACTAATTTTGTGAAAGGCAAAAACAAACGAATGGTTTGAAAACGTTTGATAAATCAGGTTGAATATAAAGCACACACTGGTTTAACTTCAGGTCTGTTGCCCCGCCTCGATATCAAGAACAGAGACTAAAAAGGAACGCGGTCTGTGTGGTCTTCAGCGATAAACAACTTTTGATCACAAATGTGTACTTGCTTGATGGTTTATAGAACTTTATCCTTTGAAAGATCCAAGCCGACGCTAACAAAAGCCTTCTGATTGGCTTGAACACATCATGGACCGGACAATGCGACATAAACGTTTGTACATTTCTGTCGGACGTCAAAGGGACATTTTCGCATTTCGTACGAACGTAAACGAGCTAACAAACAGTCGTAACTGTGTACAAACAAGCTATTTACACGTGCAACTTGAAAACTCGTAACCATAATAAGGCGTTTTCACGCGATTGTTCGCGACCGACCCTCAATGAAGGAAGTCTGCGGTACCCTTTTGCGAAGATATCTTCGGATAATTGACCTCTGTTTCGCAAAGGCACAGGTTCCACTCGATATACAGATGTTGAGTCAACGACCGGCCGGAGGATGTCGGATAATTTTGACATTTTCATAAACATGCTCATTATCCACCCTTTTGGGAATGACGCATAACGTTCGATATCAAACAGCCTTGTTATGATGTGTTCAGCCGTAATAATTATAATTTGTGTAGGCAAACCTTATTGTGATCAATTGATCATGCAAATTCAAGTTTTAGTAATATTTTATGCATTTTACTGAGAAATAAAGTTTTCATTTAGATTTCTGGAGAGGGCATTTATTTTAATTAACGTAGAAGTATTGCTAGAAAATATACATAAACACAGTGGTTGCGATGTCAATAGGACGCCACCACCTTTACGCAAAGTCGTTATCAATTATATAGTCAGCAGTAATTTGTCTCTGTAGTCACCGTGGATGCAGACTAATAATTTAGTATAAAAGATGAATGACAAAACGATACATAGTTTATACAAATTGCAACTGACCGTGTTTATCAGGCTGCAGTTGAGTAGTTCTTTTTTCAAACTTCGCATTATCACCTGCAGAGGTCGGCTCTCTAATGAGTGGCACATCCCCGGCGCCTGAGCACCCACGTGCCTCCCACACATGCTCACCAATGTCAATGGTGCATGTAAATCAATGCGAACCATCAGAAAGCTCACTTCCATCGTATAATTACGAAGGATTATGATTTATGTGTTGTTTTTTTAGCAGCTGTTGTACAAAACCTTCATTATTCAGTATTTTTGTAAGTTTTGTTTGGCTTGGCTTTCAAGGTAAGGTCGATGACTTTGTTTTTCGAACGGATGATGTATTGTTAGAAAAGTTTGTTGAAGAAAAATACAATAATAATTTAATTTGATTTGGAATAAGTTATTAATAACATATTACATGGGAAAAACAAATTATTAAAGTTAAGGTTCAAGTAGGTAAGACTGAACTATACAATTAATGTAGTGGCTTTGGATGCTTGTAAGGTATATCGAGGTTCGGTGGTCATAAGTGAATTTTCCGCAGCAACGATTTCGGAGCATTTGAAGTATCAAAGAGTTTTACGAAAATTAGTTCTCTGTTAACAACCCAACTGGCTGCATAGGGAAATTAGTCCTATTTCAGATCTACGTGAATGCGCTTTTAGTATAGTAATTGTTGAAACTCTTACCTTTGTTGTTTTAGAATGTCATCTAAAACCATCTATTTATTCTTCATTCATCTAATCCTGGCCAAAAGCTATAGACTTCTTACTCCATCACTACTGATAACCTCTTCTATTGCTGCTTCCACTAAAATATTATCGTGTATCACCTTTTTAGTGAGCTTTTGATTTTCTTTCGGATTTTTTCGTTATATGCCGTATGCCCGATGAGATGTCCCATCGGCGAAAATTACGAACTTCCATACAGACTTGCAACAGTAGCAACCCATAGATGAATTTTCAAAAATGCATCCTTATTCTCAGTGATTTAGGTTGTGAGTTGTCTGTCAGTGACTGAATGAATTTAAGAATTGTATTAAGAACGCGGCGACGGATGAATTCTCCATACAAACGTAATACCTAAATAATTTGCAATTTGAGCATATTTCAACCATAATGTGTTGTTATTCGAATTGAGACAGTATTTATCTAGGTTACTACATCTTTTTTTTCCAAAAAACCTAACTCAAATGAAGTTGTAGCGAATTGAATTTCGCTCATTTTAACAGCGTAAATGACATGTTTTCATATTGTTTTGTCTATATTATAAACAACAATACTTGTGATATTGTTTCAGCAGAAACATAGCCTATATTATCAAGTTACAAATTATCAAAAAGAAATTGAAAAACATTAAGTTTTCATTTATCATTTTTGGTATTACGGAACACACCCAAATTTATCATAAATTTTCAATAGCTAGTAGTGCTATCGCGTCAAGCAAATTTCATGTCAATGAAAATGTGTGCGTGGTCGTACAGTTCACGGTAGCTGTGTGTATCGCTCCGACAGGCACATTAGTGCAACATTTGTAGCACTCGATTCGTAGTTGCGATCGATGCTCCGCTGGCCCCTGGTAGATGTTTCATCACTTCTCATCTAAAAACAGCTCTAATAATTGTAATAGTTACAATAGTAGGTAGTTATAAATGCGTCGGTGTCTCGCGTATCGGTTGCGGGCACAAGTAGGATTTCCTTTTTAGACCACACTCGTCCATCATTGGGTCAGTGTGCGAATACACAGCGATTGATGAACTGCTATACTTTCCTGCAACCGTGTGTTTTAATAGTTTACACGGTTGACACAGTTGTAGAGGAAGTTAAGGCTGTATACCAAACTGTGTAAATGTATAACGTAAAAGTTGGGTCTTGCGTTTGTAACCAATACGGCCTACGGTTTATCTGTATCTTGTAGGGTTGTAAAAATTGCGTTTTTTTATATTGTTTTAAAATCAGCATCAGTAACAGCCCTTAATATTTCCTCCTACAATCGAATCATGAAAATCTAGGTTTAGTTTGAATTTAATTGCTTTGGTACCGAGGGACTAACGGAACTGAGAATGAATACTAAATATCATTCAAAGATAGACTATAGGCACCTAACCAAACATAATAATAATCTACTAGGTGTTGCCCGCGACTTCTTCTGCGATCTAGGATGAAAAGTAGCCTATGTCCTTCTTAGTCTACCATGTGCCAAATTTCATCCAAATCCGTTCAGCCTTTTTAGCGTGAAAGCGTAACAAACAAACAGACTCACTTTTGCGTTTATAACAAGCTGCGCCCAGCGGTTTCAACCGCGTAAGTCTCGATCCCGTGGAAATATCGGGATAAAAAGTATCCTATGTCCTATTCCAGGTCATGGTCTACCTCTGTTCCAAATTTCATCCAAATCCGTTCCGCCGTTTTAGCGTGAAAGCGTAACATACAAACCAGATTAGGATTCAGAGACACGGCAACGATCAGATAAATTAAATTAAATTACGATACCTATCGATAAGTTACTGCCAAAAAATTTAAAATCCAAACAACATGTCGAACCAAATAACCTTTTATTGTCACTTTTCATTGTTGTAGAGTCATTGGCTTAATGCAAAACTAATGCACTTGGCTGTATTTACATCCATACCTTTGCCAAATGTATATTTAGTGCCGAAACAAGTTTAGCTTCGTCGATTTTATAATGTCACTATTAATGTCCTCATCTCTATCAACGTCAAGATACGCGCGTATTTAATGTTACAATGTCAAAACTGATCATAATAACAAATGTTAGCAAGAATTAGATGTATTTTTTATATATATGTTAAATAGATCATAAAACTTAGAGAGAAATAAAAGTATGTATTAAAAAAATACTGATGTAAATAATAGGCAATACGAAGCAGCAAAATAACATAAAGTTAGATAATTGTAGAGTTTACGAATCTACATAATATCTAACTTTGAACCTAAATAACTGAAGAAAAACCTTTTCATTTCTAAGTAATAACTAACTTTAACATTAAAGCTCGTATCGTAGTTCTACTATAAAACATAATCGTAGTACACATTTACTCGTTTACAGTTGTTATTTAGTGTGAGTGAGTCGTCCACATTTCGAGCGCGACCTAGAAAGGTGAACAAACGTCCGATATAGTCGAGTTCAACCTAAATTTTTGACCCGATTCGATGTAAAAACGCGGCGAGGCGGGCTAACGACCGCCTGACGTAACTTGGAATAGACAAATAAAACCAGACACGGAATGCAGCCACTTTTTTGAGCTTTCCTCTCGACGTAACGGGAATAAACCCGGTCGGGGTAAAGACATCGAGAAACAGCCATGACCCCACCAAATTGTGTTCCAGTTCTCGCTTATTATAAATACGTGTTTAGTAGTTCGTTGGCAACAGATAACGCGTTCTTCCAATCGCTTGTTTATATTCCATCAATTAACTGGGTTACGTTACATACATAAGCAGCTACATTGTTATCGAAATTGACATATGTCTAAATGGCGTGGCTTAGTGCCAAAAAACCGAAATAAAGGTGACAACTGGCGTTTGCCACGACTGAAATACCCCATGTATTATAAATAAGAGCCCAAGAATTGCTTGAAGCCTATTTAGATCAAGGTGTCGATTTCAATAAAAAATTACTAAAAATAATTACTTACAATGCAGCAGATGAACAATAAGTCCGACCATCTCAGTGCTTTGAAGCCCAGTTTAAATAAAAATCCTTGAACGGTTGCTTAGTAACCAAAAGAACAAAAAATCTTTACTTACTAATTCTCCGAAAATGGCCACAATTGTTGCTTATTACGATTACATTTGAAAAAAAAAACTCGCACACGAAAATATTATTTTAATAAATTATTGTCCTTACAGGTAAATAGTTAATTGATTCAGGCGTGACTTTGCGGAAATCCATTATAAAATACAATAGACGCCGATATATTTAGTAACCTATTCCGCTTGACTAAAAAGTATTATTAGTCAAGCGGAATAGGTTACTAAATATATCAGCGTCTATTGTATCTTACAGGTAAAACAAAAACAAAATTATTAATGTGTAGTAAATATTTTTACCGTAACGAAATTTTTTTGTTATCAACGAAAGTATTTAGGTTACCTTAATTATAGTAACAGCGAACCTCTATTACATAAACAATTATATCAATATTAAGTTTGTCATTATTAATATCAGTTTTGTTTAACTAAACACGAAATTAATACAAGGAATAATATTTTCCTTCGGTCTAATTGGAAATATTCGAACTGTGCCGGATCAAATAACCCATTTAGTATTATTTAAAGAAACAAGGATTATTTCTACCTTAAATGCCGGATAGAATTTCGAACTGCATTTGTTTTGCATTTTAATATCTTCAAAAGCAGTTATATCCCTATTCATTACGAAAGGTACGTAGTTACAGCCATTTCTATTGGTTGTTCAATGGATTATCATTAAAAAACCATAGCGATTCGGTTTATAACGATAGGATAGTTAAATATGCAATTATGGTTGTGTAGAAGCACCGAAGCAGGTTGGCGACCAACCATGGAGAATTCTATGGGATTATAAATAGGTTTAATGCGGTTCGAAGGAGCAAAGATCACATAATATGGGTGCATTTTCATTGTGCAAATTTTAAATGAGAGGCTTTTTTGCGGGACAAAAGGAGGACTAAACGACTCGTGTCTTTTATAAATATACAAATATTAAGGCGAATTATGAGGAATTTACGAAAAGTAAACATTAATGCCTCGCCACGCATTATTAGATAACTCGGTTTAATGGTTGCAAGCACTACCTCTGAGCATGAGGTCCCGGGTCCAATTCCTAGGTCAGACGAAGTGTTATTGGGTTTTTCCATCAGGAATTTCTCAGTAGCAGCCCGGAATCTGGATTTGTGCCTGATCGATAGCGATAGACATACTAAGGCGATTTTTCTTCCGTAACAAACAGTAAAACATTCTGACGTGATGCGCTTCCCAACGAACAGCATTTCATGTTCTTGCATATTATTATACAATAATTTACATGTTACGAGAATACAGGTATCGTGCCCCGACACACTCCTCTTCCCCCTCTTTCCTTCCTTCTCAATTAAAATCATGACGTTAGAAACAATATAGAGGCACAAACATAGTACCCACTCATAGTGATGCCATTCATACCCATTGCTATACGGAAGTCAGCGGAACAGCGTAGGCGGCTTTCTTCTGACGTCATGAGAACTCAAGAATGAATGCAGGGCATCGTCGGCCTTAGTCATATACATATGTAGCTACATAGATACAGTCCGCCTCAAAAAAGATGTATAGGTACTTCGACAAGAATTCATTAGATTGTCTACAATTTGTGGTCTATAATACTGTTTCAATGTGTAGCTACAATTTAGTACAATGTAATATGTTTTGCGGCTACACACTGATTCAATATTAATAAACAAAGATTGTAGACAGAGTAAGGGGGGTGGCGTTCTGTAGTTTCTGCCTATGCCGTGAGTTTTGTGTATGTATGTATGTATGTATATAGGGTATATAGATAAATTAATTCTTGTCGATGTATACATCTTTTTGAGTCTGACTGTACCTAGTGGATACCCAAGTATGCCAACCATGTCCGCAGTGCATCAGAGTATTTTTTTAAATTGTTTTTGTTACCTGTTTTATAATGTTATTTATGGGTATAAGCTCGTGGCTACGTAATAACAGCGGCACGGATCGATCCATCAGGTTAAGCTACGCTTGCCGGGGTTGGTCCGTGGATGGGTGACCATCTTTACATACCGAGACGCCTCCGTGCCTCGGAAAGCTCGTTAAGCCGTTGGTCCCGGCTGTCATTTGTGGATCTTGGACAGTTGTACCGGGTCGTCAGGAGCCCGAAAGTCTGACAACCAGTCTTACCAAGGGGTATCGTATTACCCAGTTACTGGGTTGTGGAGGTCAGAAAGGCAGTGGCTCCATTTAAAATACTGGTATTCAGCTGTATCCGGTTAGACTGGAAGCCGACCCCAACATAGTTGGGAAAAGGCTAGGCAGATGATGGCTGATGATGGTGGGTATTAGCGCCAGAATCGGATTGGTCCGGAATTGGAAACAATCCCGGATTGAAATTAGATGGTCCTTTCAATAACTGTAGTCTATTGAACACAACATCACGCCTGTAATCCCCTAAGGGGTTAGGTAGAGCTGTATATAATTACGTATAGCCCACATTTCGTCAGTTATGTTTAAGTCCCTTGTAATAGGAGGCGAGCCTATTGCCATCAACCGGGCCTAAATCCAGACTCCGAGTTGCTACTGAGAAATTAATATTGGAAAAATCCAACAACATTTTGCAAGACCTGGGAACCGAACCCAGGACCTCATGCTCAGCAGTCACACTTGCGACCACTAAACCAAGGAGACAGTAAAAAGAACTAGCCTGATATAATGGACAAAAGAATTGGTAACTAAAATGATTTCTTCATTCTTGTGACATTATTAAGAAAATACTCGAACTAACATGTCACTGATACTCGTAAGGGTTCGACTCAACTCAATGGACATAAAACGGGTGGAAAATCCTAGCATAAAAATGAAAAAAGAAAGAGGAATGGAAAAATCTACGACTAGTCTTTAAATTGAAGACAATGAGTCTATCTAACAATTCAGTTTATACTTTTAAAAGTCTTAGCACTTTATGGTCGACAGAGTTACTTAAATTAAGCATTGTTTTTAGAATACTTAATCAAGTTATTTCAGGGCTCCAAATGAAATATACAACTTTATCACTTTGATTACAAAATGTTTTTGTTTTGTGCCTAAAAAGTTAGATAAGTAAAGTAGAAGTTTCACATTATTTAGTTCTCGGAAAACTTCCAAAATACGCCCATTAAAAGTTTAGTGACGTCACCAAAACAAAAGAGAGTTATAATGAGTTTCGCACGCGGACCGAAACTCTTTGCTCTCGAAAACTTTCGCTATGTTTTATCATACTTCATAAAAACTCGAAAAAATCCGGAAACTGGAGAAAAGGTCTTATTCAGCGAAATTAGTTCAGTTTGCTGTTTATTAAAGATTTTATTAAGTGCTGTTTCTTCGCTACTACGTCTGTTAATTAGGAGTTTTAAGAGGATTGCGAAAGGCGGTTTCGCAAACATCGTTGCAGCTCTTTCTCGGTCTTAAGAAAATGGTTCTTTGACGAAAATCTTGCTACTTATGGTATTTTATTTATTTATTTATTAAACTTTATGCACAAGTAAAAACTACTGTACAAAGGCGGACTTAATGCCATGCATGGTATCATTAGGATTCATATTAAACCCCATTCCACTTCAGGCAGCCGAAGCAAATATTATGGAACCCGATTTCCGAGCAAAAAAAATGTGAGGGAAATACAAGAAAATAAATAACAGTGCTTCAAAAATTTCTTGGAACTGGCCATTTTCTGAATTTTGTTGTTAGGTGCTATTGCCATTTTAATAATAGATTCTTCAAACACGATATTGAAAGGTTTCCGTGACTGGAATTGGAGTAGTTTCTTGAAAAATAAGGACCCAATTTCCCGGCGATCATCTACCGAATATTTACGGTTCGGTAACAAAATACCTATTATTATGTTGGTTGTTACAACGGTTTACAACTATACTTTTTTTTTGTCGACTTAGTTTGGTCCTATTTTGATCATTCAAACTGTTGTATAATTCGTCTGTAGATGGATACCTAAACTACATAAAATTTCCTGAAAGTTAAACTTACGATGCCTATCTTAATCGACGCATATCAAGGGAAATCTTTTATATTATAAATTGTTTATAATTTTTTATTTCAGAAAATATAATCTTTTCCCAATAAAGCTTCATAAGCATAATTATAACGTCACAAAATACAAGTCAAACATTATACATTACTAGTCTCAAAAGAAAAAAAATATACGAAATGAAAAGAGGAAATCTTATGAAACTCGAATAAAAAGCAATTTTGTTTTGTCGCCCGTAATTCTTTGATTGAGCTACTTACTTTCTTTATGAATATTGTTGGAAGCTTTGATCCGTTTTTCTCAGGATAATGCCCTGTTAGACTACAGAAGTGAGAACGTTGTACGGTTTTTCATTATTAGACGAAAACGCTAGGAAAATATTGTGGGTGTTACTTAATGTTACAAAAAAAAAGCTCTTTGTGTTTCATTGTTTGACGAGGTAGCATAGCAACTGGTCAATTTTCTATAGAAATAGATTGACGTAATTTGGGAAGGCGACCGTTTAACATGATAGTTATGTAGATACATACCTAGTTGTCTGGTAGATGGTAGGCGCATGTATGTTCAGAATTAGAGGATTTTGAGCTGGAATGGAAAGAGCTGAAAATGGCTGTATTTAGGCAGATTTTGCCCCCATTTAAACGTTTGCCAGAACAAACAAACGAAACATAAAAAAACAATACGACTAGAATAATTTGGACATTGAAGTTTGGTCAAGCCAATAAGGCTTCGTTCCCATTTCCTGCAGTGCTACAGTAAAAAAAAAACTATCTATGATGCATGAAAAACAATACAGGGTGTAAGGGACAGCTCGCCGCAGACTGATGGGATGAATTCAGCATAATATCATACTAAGACGATCGGTACATGAAATTATTTCAGGAACGTTATGGAAATCCAATAAAACTAATTTGTATTATTACCTCACGCACAATGTATCGTTACCGTGGCAAAACCCGCGTAGCCGCACTCCCCGTGTCGGGGAGGGCGCGCTCGAGTATTTTAACATCCATTGCTGTTTTTTGATTTTAGCTGTTCTATTTACATAAATGGAGTGCTGCCTACAGATAATGTAATTTTACATTGAAATAAACGAATAGTAACTGAAAAAACTAAAAAAAAATGAAATTTTCCTGAGAATATTTCCAGTGGAATATTATTCAAAATAAGTAGCCTGTTAATTTGCGGAGGGCTGTCCCTTACACCCTGTATAGGTACGACGTATGCCACGTCGATCAGATCTCATATCATAGAACTTATAGCCGTAACATGCCAAGTATTTTAACGGCCCTTCTTCTTCACTTATGCTTCGAAAGATCAAGTGGTGACGGTGCTATTTTGTGGGAAGGAAACAGACATCTTGAAGGACGTCGTTGGCTATTTTTTATTCCGAGTGGATTCCTCTTTCCGTTCGTTTCGGCTGAGAAATGAAATATTATTCCTATCTGTTACATCATGTAGCATTTTAGCGCTTCGTTGGGTGTGAAATATTGGAATGATACTTGTTTTAATTGAAACTAAATGTTTTCAGATAAAGGATGGAATGGAACTGGCGATGGTCATTGCTGAAGAAGTAAAAAGGGCTTTGTAAAGAATATGAGAGTTGCCGAGAAGAATGTAAGGAAGTATATTCCTATAAAGAAAGAAAGAAAAGAAAGAAATTTCTTTCCTTTTTTCTTTCTATTCCTTAAGAAAAGAAAAAATCTTTCTTTCTATTCCTATAAACTTAAGATGGTGATCCTACATAGTTTATAAACTAATGTCTTTTTTCCATGGGGGTAGGCAGAAACTATAGAATTGCACCTGGTACGGTGATGATGAATTGATGGTGATGGACAAACCACGAAACTGAAGGTATAATCATATATTATGATAATCTTTTTAGCCCTCTTCGAAACAGTGAGAGTTAAAAAGATATTGATTACGAATACCAAAAGATGAAAAGATAAATTATGAGACTGAAAAAACAAATGTTAAGAAAGCGAATTAATTTCAAGGTCAAATATATGTTTATTTTTATCATGTTTAGATATTGATACCCATCACGTCTGCGAAGTTTTCGCCAGCTAATTACCCGACTACGGCGAAGTCAAAAGGAGGGTTATGATTTTGACCGGTATATAATATATGTATGTATGTTCATCTGTTCCCTCATATCTTTTAAACACAATCCACAATTTGACAAATGAGGTATCGTTGGAAGCGTCTTGATCGTCCGCTGGACTATGTCACATTAAATTGAAAATGGCGCCATCTATTTTATACCTTTTTAGTTGATTGACTTTTTTGTCGTAATTGGGTTTTAGATTTATAACTTTTATTTTTTTCCCTAATTTGACCCTGTAACTGAGATGACATTATTAACATACTGTCGTACGTCAAGTGTTTTTGCCCCAACATAAATTTCGACTCAACAATGCAGACTGCTGTCGGCCTGAAAACCCGGATTCGGAAATGGGAACAAAAGTTCGAAACTTTTACTTCAATTTCAGTTATATGTTCTCGCATCTATACTCTACATAGATATTCACGTAGGAGGCGAATAAAACCTCCCTATTTTATACTGCGGCAATCCTATTTACCAATTCTTTAGTCGTTCTTGAGAAATAATGATTTGATTTGTTTCCAAGAATTGGTCTTTGATAAAAGCAAAAGCCACAATTTCGTTATAATATTTTGGGTAGCTGGTGTTCTCGTAAAAGTTATTCGGAGAACTAATTCTGAATCGACTAATAAACCCAGCTATATTGAAAGTGCAAGCAGTAAGGAATTCATTCCTTCCACTTGCGAGTGGGCCACTGTGCGTGTAATAACCTAGCAGCGAAAAGGGCATATATGGCGAACTCTGTCCTTGCAATTGCAACTGTATTCAGTTTAAACTTAAGTGCATTTTTGTTCTTTTCTTGGGCGCGTTCAAGTCGTTTATGTTTTGTGTTTAAGTAACTATTTATAGAAGGACGAGTAGCAAAACCTGTGCGGCAGGATAGTGGGCATAATGAGAGAAGCGAACTTGGATTATTGCAACAAGTATCCAGTGTGAGTGATGCCTAAACTCGAGGTTGGTTTCGCTTGCTGGATGAAAGTAAAGGACTATTTATTCCATTTTTTATACCTACTAGCTGTTGGTGTTGCCCGCGATTTCGTCTGCGATCTGGAATGAAAAGTAGCCTATGTCCTTCTCCAGGTCATGGTCTACCCATGTGAGGCCATGTGCCAAATTTCATCCAAATCCGTTCACCCGTTTTAGCGTGAAAGCGTGACAAACAAAAAAACACATTTTCACATTTATAATAGTAAGTATGGACAACTGGGTCCTACTTAAGTGAACAATGAAACTCTCTTGAAATATTGAGGCTCCTACAAGCTTTTGCGATGAGAGAACTGTTTAGTTCACGGTTTTAGCCCAAATACTCTGTAAGTACTGGCTGTGGACATCCCCAAAGGATTACTTCTATGAATAGGCAAAGAGACAATAACTTTATTACTATTATCACCATGCATGAGTATTAGTCTTATTAGTGATTATGAAATTCCAAAAAGCTCGCTATACCATTTAGCTAATAGAAAAATATTTCATAATCCGCATGTTGTAAATTCTTTGAGCTCAATCATTCAACCATTTTAATGGCTGATAGGGAGCCGAGTTCTTCCATGAAACGACCGTCCCTAATAGCACTGCCTATAAATAAAATCATGATATGTCATACAGTACGTGTATAATCAATTCTAGGAAATGTAGGTGTTCCGTGATATTTTAATAGTAATCAAACAGTACAATAGAGCTCCATTATGTTATGTTCGTTCATGAATCGCGTTGTTTAAAGACTAGTGGCCACCCAGGGCCTGATTCCTATTGTTTTCGTTTTATGATCTATGAATATCTAGGCTCTATAAAATATCGGTTCAGGTTTCGCATCAATAGGACAGCCCAAAATATTCCATAAATTTATTAATGTCAGAACAATGAATGTACGGTGAGGAAGGAAGTGAAAACTGAGATGATGGGTGTTACAGATGTAAATGAAGCTGCACGAACCCCAAATGAAATGAGATTAGGACAGGAACATAATGATGAGATCAAACTAATAAAAAGTAAAGACGAGTTTGACCAGGAATGCGACATTCTCTAGAATTTTCATTTGCATATTAACAACACATTTATCACCACCAAAGTACGTATGTTCGTATGTACGTTTGTTCAAAGCTAGCTAGTGGTAAATATTTTCCGTCAAATCGTTTGGCTCATTCAATAATGGAATCTGACAAGTTGACATGAAGATAACCTTAAAGTTTCACTGGAAACTTCATGAGTGTGAGTACTATGACATAAATAGGTAACACAGATCCAGAATGTTTGACATCCAACGTTGATGTACTTATCTACTTCGTGCTATTATTGTGAACGTATCTAGTGCAAGCATTCACTTTGATAACAACTGGAAAGTCTTTCTAAGAAATCTGCTTTCCCTTTAGACCTTATGTTTGTATTGAACACCTGCTTGTACTTTATTGATAAAATAGATAGATTTTGAAGGAGAATGCTTTACCGATTCCCTTTCACGTTTATCTTTGTTCCCATATCGTAGTCGGCAGCTGTAAACGTTGGTAGTCCAACAATCTATTGAATAAAAGCCTTATAAATATACTGGAAGTTGCTGTATATTCAGTAAATGAGACACAGAATGGTGTGTTTCACAGTGTTTCTGCTGTGTTTTGATAATAATCCCCTACATATGAATCTAAATGCAAATCATTACAGACCCCATAATGACTATACAGAAATGATTAATGATCGTAGATGAGGGTATCGTAGACGATGCCCTCAGAAACTGCAGGAATACGAAAATACTATAATCGTTAACATTGAATCACACAAGAAGGAATTGTGAAAAGCAGTATAGTATACTGTCATTAATTGCCGACCATGGCCCTCCGAATGACCGCTGCTACAACGGTCATTCGCTCTAATGTCATAATAGGTAAAATACCCATGCTGGGCAGATATACCTACTGGTAATTGAATGATTCGCCATGATAGTTGACAGACAAAAGAACGTATCTTGACAACATGATTTAATCGCTTGTTAAAATCAAAAGTCAAAACATTTTAAATAAAGTTAACACTAATTTATCTCGAAACTAACCTACTTCTATAATGACTGGTACACAAGTACTAATAATTACTGACCTGACAATACGCCTAGTTACGTTTCATGGAATCCATCTTGAATTAACATAAATGGTTTCGTCTCAAGGTGAGCGCTGATGTCAGTGAACGCTGTAGGGCCAATCTGCTCAGATTTTGTGTCAATCACTTTCTATTTTAATGTTCCAAAAACTTGCATGAATGGGTCTCGGAATGAATGGACGTTAAAAATCGGTTAGTCACCGTCTTTTTTTTTGCGGATTTGTCCTGTACGTTCTCCCTTTCTCGTTCTAAGTGCTCTGAGTTCTAAGAGCTCGTGGTTAAGTAACAACAGCCGCACGGGTGGATCCGTCAGGTTAAGCTATGCTTGCCAGGGTTGGTCCGTAGATGGATAACCATCATTACATATATAGAGAGTCCTGCGTGCGTCAGAAAAGCACGTTAAGCCGTTGGTCTCGGCTGTCATTTGTAGATCTTTGACAGTGGTTACGGGTCGTCAGAAGTCCGAAAGTCTGACAACAAGTCTTACCAAGGGGTATCGTATTACCCAGTTACTGGGTTATGGAGGTCCGATAGGCAATCGCTCCATGTAATACATACTAGTATTCAGCTGCATCCGGTTAGACTGGAAAGCCGACCCTAACATAGTTAGGAAAAGGCTAGGCAGATTGATTGGTCCTCCGTTCTCTCTTTCTGCGTTTTTGTATGTGAAAGAAAAGTAGATGTAGGTATTATGAAGTCTTTGATTCATTTTATGTTCATATTAATTTTATAACATGAGTATAAAGTTGAGTCAAAATCAAAAGCGCATTTTAAAACTGCCAAAATAAATAAATTAATCCAACAAATAAATTACTCTAGATCTATATTTCTAGCTGGCTCAATTTCCATCATTATAATAATGAATACGAAGGTTACATTAGTGTTGGCGTAATTATTCAGTGCGAACGCACCGCACTATGGTCGCGGAGGTCGGCTGCGCCCGCGCAAGCCAATAGCCCACCGCTCTATAAAAATTAGTTCTACTTCACGGTTTACGGTACACACGGCTACACATCAAGCTATACATTTCCAGTATAAGCTGACCTCGCATTGTACGGAAATCCTATACAATGCGAGATCAGGATAAACTGGAAATGTATAGCTTGATTTGTAGCCGTGTGTACGTTATCGTACACACGAGTCTTTGTGTTCATGAATAAACATGATCTATTTTAATATCCTTTAATAGTTTAGTAGATTAACATGTGATTTGATACGCTGTTTTTAGACGAGATATTTATGAGGTCATGTTGTTCGAAGTTCAATTTTTTGGCTTCACGTGCCAACCTTATTAAACACATAGTTCACATACAAGTAGCATGGCATGAAATTACCTATGACTAACACGTAACACGTTATAACTAAACTTAGACAGATTTAACAGCAGGTCCCAAACTAGGCACAGTTATTATGGGTCTTGGTATATTATGGGTAAAAATTTTTCATTGTCGCAACATGTACAAATCGGTCACTGAGTGATATGCTTATAAAAAAAAACATTATGGTGCAGTGCTAAAGACTGTCTTAACTTCTAAAGCAATAGTACTAATAAAAAGAAATGGTACCTAGTCAATATGTGTTTTCATGCTTAATGACCTCAATGACCCGAAATCGCCTTTTAATTCTGGTATAGCGGCCACAAACCTGATTCAAATCGACTAGATAATAAAAATACCACACGACGACAACTGATTGAGCACCGATCTTATCATAACGTCGCCAGATCTGCATGGACATCACGCGTGATTGAAAACAAACCTTTATTTCGCTAAACGATCACGTTTCGAAAATCCTCCAGTTTTATATTATTATAGAACTTGTTATTTGTCTTTCAAACAGCATTAATATTAATTTTCTCGCTCCTTTGCATTATAAGTATTAATGAATATGAATAGATGAAAATTAATGTTAAATAAGTCATTTGTTCATTGTTGTCATTTGTCATATTGCACTTGGTGTCAGATATCAACGTACTGTAGGGCAACTGTTTAACACTTGTACTGAAGTAATAATACTGGTTTGTTCTTTAAATATCCATGGGGTAAAGGACACGGAGGCCCAAAACTTTCTATATTCAGAAGCAAAACATAGAACAAGCTTATTCGAAGACATTATCGATGACATGATTGATGGTATTGTTTATATAAGGTTGCCGGGGTGACGGCGCGGCGCGGTGCGGTGCGCGGTGGGTCGGCACGGACGCCCGACAATTGCGACATCCGACGCGCCGTCTGCCGCGCCAATTGCGACTACCCACCAAATTGCTGCACCCAGAAAACGGCCGCCGAGAAAACTGCAACTATGACCTCATCCTATTGTCAACTGCACGTAGGAGTGACCGCTAAATGGATATAACGTTACTAGCAATTAAGGACTCCTTGATGTATTGTTGTACTACGACAATGCGTGACCGAACGCTATCAATTTCACTGGCAATTAAGAAAAACATTCGGAGCGCCAGCAAGGCCGGTCGTTGACCCCGCGGACCCCACTATTACCTGCCTGAATTATGAACGAATCTGGTAAACGTAAACGTAGAATATACCAATAATCGTGATTACGCGGTCGTATCGTGCGACATTGAGGCGTTACCTCATATTCGTATGTGGACGACCTCTTTATCGGTCATCTCGGACGTTACATGCATTTATTATTTAAATTCAAAGTGTGTGTGACTAACAGCCTATAACGTACGTGCTTTGCGAAGTAAGTAACAGACTAACTTTGACACTTAGTTGCCTAAATGTTTAGCTTGTTGCCCAGAGTGAAAATACTCGTTATTATAACTATAACGAGTTTACTCTTGCTGCCATAAAAAGTTATAAAACTTTGTTATTATCTAACTTTTATTTTGGTCAAAAAACACAAGTTACGTTTATTACATTAGGTAGCTATGTAATAAACGTAACTTATTTTCCCGCTTTAGAATGAATGTTATCTAAAGCGACATAAAGCAATGAAACAGCAGCAATATTCAAGTTAGCGCATAAATGTAGATCATTCAAGCAAATAATTTTAAATGCTCATCTCCATAGACGACTTTAGAAATGTAACTTTATACGACATATATGAAGTTAGCGAAAGCAATAATAAAGTGTTTAAAAAAAAAAACGTGTGGGGTCTCGGGGGCCCCCGTCGCGAAAGAATTTCCTTCTCACGTAGGATTTAAAACCAAAACATTTTTTTTGCAGCCGCCATCTTTAATTTTCATTTTGATCAAATTCACACGTTCTCTCTCTCTCTCCGAAAATGCAGTGGTGGCAGGCATGCAGTGTACTCGGGCCGATGTGTGCAATTTTATCCCACGACACTGTCATCACTAACCTCTTTTGTTTTGTTTTTTTCTGCCGGAGTTCTCTATCTCTCTTTCTTTCTCTTTGAATTAGAAGAAGACAGTCGCAAGTATGAACGCTTTTAGCGTTACATTTTCTGAAAGTTTACAAGCCGCGTAAAAGTACCTACCTACTTCGTTCCAATACATTTTTCCAACCACGTTAAAGTATAACTTGAGGGGCTCGTGGCTAAATTATAACAGCCGCACGGGTCGAGCGAAGGTTTAGGTACGCTAGTCGTGGTGGGTTTGTGAATTGGTGACCAAAAAATCGAAAAGCACGATAGGCTCGGTCTTGACTGTCATTCGTAGACCTTCGACAGTCATTACGGATGGGTAGTCAAAAGCCCAAAAGTCTGACAACCAGTCTTACTAAGGGGTAGACCAAGTAACTGGGTTGTGGAGGTCAGATAGGCAGTCGCTCCATGTAAAATACTGGTATTCAGCTGCATCCTCGCTGCAGACTGGAAGCCGACCCCAGCATAGTTGGGGAAAAGTCTAGGCAGATTGATATTGATTGATTGTACAACTTGAAAGCAGACACTTTACAGCTACAAAATAGGTAAATGTCAACTGAAATTACTGAAAGGTTTATGTTTAGCGATCTTTACAACTTTCAGTGTCGTTTGTGCTTTTATATGCCGTGAAACACATTTTACGTCTTACGAGGAAATTTCTGGAACATTAGGTGTAACTGTATTTAACTAAGACTATTTATTGCATCCATTAAACAAGCGTGGTGGGCCAGAGGTTATGGACCCCAATCTTTATGTATCAGGTACAAAGTTTCTGGATTAAATCTGCCTCAAAATACCCGGAAATGTCACGTTGTCTTGTGTATTTAACATAACTGACTTTGCTATAGTTCGTGAAATACAAAAAACAATTATGCATTTTTTATGTTAATTTTAGACTTAAATTGACTTACGGTGAAGAAAAATGTCCTGAGGATACCTGAACTTAACGAGTCTGACAACAAGTGTGGTAAGCAATTCTGGGTCCTTCTCTATCTCTAGGTTATGAGAAGCAAGGACACCGCCATGCAGTTAGATAATAATAGGCTGATTATTATAATTACCTACATCCAATCAAGCCGAACACTATCAAAATAAGTAATTAATTAAAATCTGTTCCACTGTTAAAAATCCTTCACAACAATTACAGGAGCGTTTATTCAACATTCATTAAGAGTTAGGCAGTTCATGGAACCACCAACATCTGAATTAATTAAAATGTTACTTTTGATCTTGATATAATTGCGGTCCACCGGATACAATGGAGGATCAAACACGATTACTTGTCTAATTGAATTCAAATCGATTCGATTCCGAGAGGTTCTTGTTTATCTAAAAATACCTATAGTCGAACAAAAAGAATGGTGTTGCAAATACAAAATGAACAAAAAAAAAGATCTTTTTTTGAGTATAACAACATTCACAATAAAAAAAATGTTAATTCAGCACAGGTAAACACATTAAGTAAACAGAAGTTGATTATAAGTTTTACAATTTTTTCTATTACTTGATGACGGGGCAGGTCCCAAAAAACCACCCCTAATAATAAAATAAAATAAAAATAAAAAAGCCTCTTATTTCCAGTAAATTTTTACATTATAAAATTTCTGCATGCCTGTAGGTATAAGTTATGGTTTATGGCCCCCTATTACTCGGGACTTAATCATAGCTAGCAAAATGTGGGTGTAGGTATTGCAGCTATACTATAGGTACACCTCGCCCTCGGCCCAACCCTTCGGGGAAACAAGGCGTGATGTTATGTTAGTCTATTTGTTGATAACACTAAGTACAAGCTTGGAAACGGGTATAGGACAAGAGACATGTCATGTCATGAGATTCAGGCCACACTATAAGCATACCTATGTCCTAAGTTGGACCATTTATCTTCTACTATTGCACGTTATTGCTAACAATAGGTATATCTGAACCTAGTTATAAGACCGTAATATCTACTTACCTAAGTAAGTAAGTATAACTATTCAAGATTTCGATTTTCGACGAACACAAAGGTATTCATTTCGTTCATAAATATTTAAATGTTTTCAAATGTCTATTTTAAAGATATTTATTTAATGAAACAGCTTGCTTTGTAATTTATTAATAGAATAGTGTGGGAAGAAGAATGTGCGTGTCAAAAGAATATAATTATAAGGTTCCCCTTTCAATAAAGCCATCATTAGCATTTTATGTTTGAAAAACTAATCGTAATAAGTTGCTGTAGTAATTTTCGTAATGAGTAGTTTACACTAAGTGCTTGGCCACATTTATTTTATGATTTAAGTTCTCCATTTACAATATTATCCATGTTTAGAAGTGGCAAAATACTGGTTTGGGGGATTATATAAGGTTTATATTGCTGAAAAGAAAATCCTAGCCATAAATATTTTTGTAAAAACTGAATGTTTTACTTGACCTATATGACTTGACCTTTCACAATGCTGTAGTACGTAAATGTAATCTTATGGGTGTGAGACTGGAGATCTGTCATACAGGTCTCATACTTATACTCCAGCTCTCATAAAGGTTTGAATCTGCCTGTAACCTAGATACCATAGAGGAGCTCGTGGCTAAGTAATAACAGCCGCACGGATCCAATCGTCAGGTTAAGCTACGCTTGCCGGGGTTGGTCCATGGATGGGTGACCATCTTTACATATCGAGACTCCTCCGTGCCTCGGAGAGCACGTTAAGCCGTTGGTACCGGCTGTCATTTGTGGATCTTTGACAGTCGTTACGGGTCGTCAGAAGCCCGAAAGTCTGACAACCAGTCTTACCAAGGGGTATCGTATTACCCAGCTACTGGGTTGTGGAGGTCCGATAGGCAGTCGCTCCATGTAAAATACTGGTATTCAGCTGCATCCGGTTAGACTGGAAGCCGACCCCAACATAGTTGGGAAAAGGCTAGGCAGATGTAACCTAGATACCATGTACCTGAGAGAAATAAATGACTACTATACAGGCTGTAAGGGTAAACACTCTTGTCATTCAAACCATGGGTAGTTGACCTAAATATAAAAATAAATGACCGAACACAACAAAAAAAAAAACGTCATTTTCATTAAAAGACTTTAAAAAGTTTCTATTTGACACCGTGCTCTCTAGCGAAACAGCTGACTGACTGAGGGAGGGGTCGCGCTCGCGGCCGGTCAGGTCACATCCCGCACCCCCCGCCCGTGTTGAGACGCAAGTTCATTGCCCTAGCGCATAGGGCAACGAACTTGCGTCTCTTGTGGTAAAATGTTGATTTAAAAAAAAGAAAAATAAGTTGTAATTTTCCATTGATTTTATGTGCTATAAATGAAACCAAACCACTGGTTGCAAGGATAACGGTGTTTACCCTAACACCCTATATTTTACCGTATATTTTTGTCAAAACTGAATGGTTTACTTGCTAGATGTTTTTCTTACTGGAGCTAAGTATTAAAAGGTTTCTGTTTTTCTTTCTTATTAGGTAAATGAATTTTCCGAGCTTTCAAAAGAATTTTACCCTTGTATTTTTAAGAAACAGTTGGTGCGTCGCTTTATGCAAGATTTCATATTATAAGATGAAAGTAATATAGAGCTGTGAGGAATAGGGAGTAGAGTTCACTCATCCTCTATAGAAAAGGGAGGTTCCTCCAACCAGAAGGGTTTTTTGTCTGGAGCCCGGTTAATGTTCGACCATTGTTGTCGGGGCGTTGTGTATATGCCAGTCGCTCGGTAAACACTGCTTGCGCGATGCAGGATTTTGCGTGACGTCAGAACGATGTGGCGATATAGATGCCGCACAATAACATCCTAGGTTGGTGTAGCTTAGTAATGCTATAATCACGTGTTTGACAGGATTCTAAATTAGTCTTTAATCCTACTGCTGAACTGGGAGTGGGTCACACTGGCCCAATGTGGTGGATGATGGCGCGGGTATCACACTCAGCGTATTAAATTTTCAACGCTGGTAAAATGGAGCGCCTTTAACGATCGCATGAGTTTGGATAAATTAAAGTATAATTTCATTAATGATAATTAATTAGAACAGATAAAAACGAAGCGAGCCAGATTTATTTATAAAGAAGATTCCAAGTTTTACCTTGTTGTTGAAAATTGAAATTCCTTGTTAAAAAGTGAGTATCTAAAGTTATTGAAAAGATTTCTTTGAAATTATTCATTCTTTGGATCTGTATCGAATACCTAAAATTTAATTTGTTACAAACTATTGTTTCCTTCTCAAGTATTAGATAGGTAACACTTTTGAAGATACTTAGGTAGGTACCTGCCTATCTTTTTGTTTCTGAATATTTTTCCAAAGACTAAACTCTGTTTAGTATTAAAATTGCGATAACAATCAAAATGGGGTTTTATATTAAAAGTTTATTACCCATGAAAACATTTAACAGCCATTTGAATATTCGTTATTGTAATCATCTCATTACAATAGTCTGAGATCAGTCTACTAGAAACTTTGCATTCACTGTCTAGAATAAAATTCTAGAATATACTATTAACCTGTCAAATTAATGAAAATAAAACCGGTCAAGTACGAGTCGGACCCGCGCACGAAGGGTTCCGTACTATTATCTATAAAAACGGCAATAAAAATCAGGTTTGTTGTATGGGAGCCTCCTTAAATATTTATTTTATTCTGTTTTTTAACCGACTTCTTCAAAAAGGAGGAGGTTCTCAATTCGTCTGTATGTTTTTTTTTTTTTTTTTTTTTTTTTTGTGTGTATGTTACCCGATTACTCCGCCAATTATGAATCGATTTTGATGATTCTTTTTTTGTTTGGTAGGCCATGCTTCAGAGGTGGTCCCATATAAATTTTATTAGTTTTGCTTGCGTAGTTTTTGAGTTAGCTTCAATAATTACGTATTTTTCCCACTTTGCGTATGTTGATGACATGTTAATTGACTCAGTCACATAGCAGATAACGGTATACGAATTTGTGTGGGGTAGTTACCACAACTAAAAAGTGAAAAATAAAAACTTTTTACAAAAAAAAAAACAACCGACTTCCAAAAAAAACACTAAAAAAGTGAAAAATAACTTTATTTTCGGAAGTCGGTGGCCAAAAACGAAAATTGAAAAGCAAAGACACCGACTTCCGAAATTAAAGTTATTTTTCACTTTTTTAGTGTTTTTTTTGGAAGTCGGTTGTTTTTTTTTTTGTAAAAAGTTTTTTAGTATTAGTTGTTATAGCGGCGACAGAAATACATCATCTGTGAAAATGTCAACTGTCTATCACGGTTCATGCGATACAGCCTGGTGACAGACAGACAGCCAGCCAGACAGACGGACGGACAGCGGAGTCCTAGTAATAGGGTCCCGTTTTACCCTTTAAGTACGGAACTCTAAAAAAGAAAAAAAATCGGGAGGTGTCATTGGACCCCCAGTTGGAATGAACGAAGTTCCTTTCACTGTATGTATTAATACAGAACCATCTAATATGGTCTCAAGTTAGATGGCTCTATACTAAAACACAAAAATAAACTTTTAGCGCTTAAAACTGACTTTTTCGGGCATAACGCATTACGCGGTGACTTCTGCCAGCTGAAAGCCGCGTTAAAGAAATTAGATCCAAAAACTCTTGTTTATAAAAAATAAAATTATGTTAAAAGTGTTTCGCAAAAACACGACTAATGTCTGTGAACTGTTTTTAACTAATTCTAGTCTTAACTATAGGTAAGTTAATCATCCAAAGATTCTCAAGAGAGACCAGACCGTTCGTCTCCCAATTTTATTACTACACCATGCCGTTTTAATAACCATTAGAAATCGTCACACCGAACACATGTGTAGGCAATGAAATGAACTATTCGAAAAGGTATAGTTGGACCAGTCCTGATTAGACTATTAGACTACTAGAATATTAATTACGGACCGTCGCGTCGCGTGCTGTGCCACAGCGTGACTGCAAAAAAAAACAAATGTCAGGACCGATGGCGACCATGATGAATGGCACATCAATATTCGAAGCGGATGGTGCCAGATTAACCGGCGGACTCATGCGACGTGACACTAGTCACAAACAGCGTAACACAAACAGACTTGTAACAATTAAAATGATATAAAATAAGCTTTAAAATAAAAAGTGACATTTTAGGGTTCCGAAAGAGTGCTAACCCAACGGCACCCATCTATTTCTAAGGCTCTGCTGTCTGTCGGTCCGCCTGTCACAGGGCTGTATCTTTTAAACAATTATAAGTAGACACTTGAAATCAGAGTGTGTACTACTGCCACTATAACAACAAATAATAATAAAACTTATAAAACT
The DNA here is from genome assembly GCA_947522985.1 of Lithophane socia. Taxonomy (NCBI): domain Eukaryota; kingdom Metazoa; phylum Arthropoda; class Insecta; order Lepidoptera; family Noctuidae; genus Lithophane; species Lithophane socia. Next base: position 6,190,048 of record OX383258.1, on the reverse strand, counting down.
AAAGGCTCTTACATACTGGGGCGATTCGTCGCGCGACGCGATGCCGCCGCATTGTTCGCCGTGAAGTTTTCTCAGAAATCGTTTTGTTAAAATTCGCGTCGCGCGGCGAATCGCGCCAGTATGTAAGAGCCTTAAAACCCAACTACAACAAAAAAGTCAACTAAAAAGGTATAAACAAACATCACAGACAGACACATTAAAAATCCGAAGTAACACGTGTTAGGGCATAAATCAAACAGTTTACGTGGGACTCCTGATTTTTAGCCTATAACCAGCGAACAATCAAGACGCTTGCAACGATATCTCATTTGTCAAATTGTAATGAGAAGTTTAGAAGATATGAGGGAACACATGAACATAGTACATACATACATACGGGTTAAAATCATAACCCTCCTTTTTGTTTCACCGTAGTCGGGTAAAACTAAAATAAAGTTAAACATTAAAGCGGTTCCCCATACAAGAAACATGTTTTTTCTTCGGAACCACTGGTGTGCGAGTCCATCTCAAAGGAATAAATGATTTGATTTGATTTGATTTGATTTGATCTCACACTCGACCACTTGTTCTGCAAACGCATGTTTTAGTTTAAACACGTACTGGTTGGCAGTTTCGATGCTTTTCGATGGATAATGTTGTCGTTTACTTTGTTTTTGTTGCATGTAGCATAAACGGGAACAAAAGGTAATAAAGATCCGGTTTGGAAATTAACATCAAGATCCGGGCACTGCAAGAAATCGTCGCGAGGTCCAAGATTCCCATACCTGGTAGGAAAAGTATTCAAATATAGGTGTCTCTGGTATCCGGTATCCATCCATACTTACTAATACCTATTATATGAAATAATGCGGAATAACACAGTCTGTCTACATGTTATTCATGCCTAAACCACTAAACCGATAGTTATAAAATTGGCTGATGGGACCTGGAGAAGGACATTAGGCTACTTTTCATCCTGGATATTTACATCAAGAAATTATTAATTACGAAATAAACGCAGACGAAGTCGTGGGCAACAGCTAGTCTACACAAAAAAGAACATAAAGAAAAATAAAATATATATTATGAAGAAAAGATAAGATATATTATAAAAAGATTTGTAAACTACAGACCGATTTTTTTAATTCTTTCACCCGTAGAATGCTATATTACATATCAGTGAGTAACATAGACTATGATTTATAAAGACACTAACTGTGCCCCGCGGTTTCACCCGCGTAAGTATGCTATGTGTTATTCCAGGTTATAAACTATCGGTTTGCCAAATTTCATCCAAATCCATTCAGTAATTTTTACGTGAAAGAGTATCAAACATCCATCCATCCATCCATCCATCCATACTTACAAACTTTCGCGTTTATAATATTAGTTAGATAGTTAGATTAGATTAATATCCCGCGGGCAAATTCGCAGGCGGAAGCTAGTATAGAATATAGAGTAAGTTTATCAAGCTTAATATCACCCTAAAGACAAATTTCCCTTCCACAAAGAGAGGAGTTCCTGAAGTCTCTTCAAGTGCTCACATAACCTTGCAATATTCAGAAGTTTCATAGTTTCTATGCTGATTTTGAAACAAGAAACTTTCTCTCTCCAGCTGCTTCGCAATTCGCAGAACTTGTAAAAGCAGACCGAGTTGAATAGTTTATCTTATTCATTTTATAGACATCAGGATGACATTGGAACTTTTCATAAGAGGAAAACGAAAGTAACAAAATAATTTCCTCGACTACGTCTCTCAATATGGATGGAAACTTTTATAAAATGTGTTTTTTTAATGAAACGACATACACATAACATCGGGTTAGGGTTAGGGAGAGGTGTAGCAATATATTACGTACACCCACAATTTTCGCGTGTCGCCTCCCTGATGCGGCGGGTGCGGGGCAGCGCCGACAGCCTCTTGATCACTGTGGCCGATATGGCGGAAGGTCTAATACTAACACACTGAACCAGGACACAAGTATTGCCTTCAAAACGTGGCTTGAAGTAATGTTTATTTTAATTTTTGTTTAAATTGATTATTGTATTATTAATGATTTTGATTTTATTGGTGGCGATTTTGACATTATTATTAATTATTATCAATATTTGCCAAATCTAATTTACTAACACTAGTGTGTAAGATGTGTGTGTGTGTATGTAATTACTAACAAATTGGATTGTATGTTATATTTAACAAATGGACATAAATGATAATATAATAATAATAAAGTCTCATGTAGTAGGGGGCGAGCCTATTGCCACTAACTGTTCGATTTCATATCAAATGTTAACTCTTTACTAATTCTTTATCTATGTTTTATATGCCTATGTGCTTTATGGTATTAAAGATATTCATTCGTTTTTGGAAAGTCATCCATGCGTTTCATTATAGGTTATGGGCGCAGACCAGAAAAACCCGTAAAATATTAGTTTGTTAGTCTTTTTCGTGTTAAGTGCTAAAATATGAGTTCTAATTTTCTGATGAACGTTCCAAAACTCAAAGGTCGCGAGAATTATGATGATTGGGCGTTCACAGTTGAAAATTTGCTGATACTTGAAGGCGTAGACAAGTATCTGAAGCAAGAAACTCCTGCTACTACTGGAGAATCAGTAGACGTAGCAGATGCAAAAACACAAGCAAAAGTAATTTTGACGATTGACGCGTCGTTATTTGTACACATAAAGAATGCGAAGACCACGAAAGAATTGTGGACGACTTTAAAGTCTTTGTTCGACGATTCAGGATTTTCGAGGAGAATTACTTTGCTTCGTCATTTGATTTCTATCAGATTGGAAAACTGTGAAAATATGACGAATTATGTGACACAAATAGTGGAAACCTCGCAGCGTTTAACTGGTACAGGTTTTGAAATTAACGACGAATGGATTGGTTCTTTATTGCTAGCCGGTTTACCAGAACGATTCATGCCAATGATCATGGCTATAGAACATTCTGGAATCAGAATAACTGCTGACTCCATTAAAACCAAGCTATTGGATATGGAATCTGTCGAAGAGAATGAAACGGATTGCAATTCAGCATTAGTTGTAAAACGGAAGTACGGCAGCACTGGCAGGCATGGTTCACAGACAACTTCACATAAGTCAATGTCAAACCCAAATGTCAAAAGCACGAAAACAATAACATGTTACAAATGCAAGAAAACTGGCCATTATTATAACCAGTGTCCACTTTTGAATGAAAAAGCAGATAAGAAGAAACAGACTAACGCTTTCAACGTTGTTTTTCTTAGCGGAAAGTTCAGTAAAAGTGATTGGTACGTGGATTCCGGAGCCAGTATGCATATGACTACGAATGAAAGTTGGTTGAATAATCCACTGTATTCGCCGAGTTTACCGGAAATTATCGTTGCAAATAAGAACAAGGTTCCTGTGGTATGTTCGGGAGATGTAGAAATCACAACATGTTACGATTACCAGGTAACCGTGAAGAATGTATTGTGCGTGCCTAGTCTTACGACTAACCTATTGTCAGTCAGTGAATTGATAAAAAATGGCAACAATGTCATCTTTGAGCCTAGCAAGTGTCTTATACGAAACAAATTAGGTGATTTAGTTGCGGAGGCTGAGCTTGTTGATGGAGTTTACAAGATGAATCTAAAACCAACACAGAATTGTCTACTAACTCAGTCAGTGGCTGATGGTGACACATGGCACAGGCGACTAGGACATATAAATAGCAACGATATGAACAAAATGAAACGCGGATTAGTTGATGGAATGGATTATACTGACACATTTGTGACTAGTAAGTCAAACTGTGAGACTTGTTGTGAGGGAAAACAATCGAGGTTACCCTTTCCCACGGGTACACGAGCCACAGAAACACTTCAAGTTATTCACTCTGACATCTGTGGTCCCATGGAACGGAAGTCTATTGGTGGAGCTAGATACTTTCTACTGTTCATCGATGATTATAGCAAAATGACTTTCATCTATTTCTTAAAGGTCAAAAGTGAAGCATTGAGCTATTTTAAAGAATTCAAGTCGATGGTAGAAAATATCCAAAACAAGAAAATCAAAATCTTGAGGACTGACAATGGAAGTGAGTACTGCAGTAAAGTTTTTGAAGATTTCTTGAAGAGTGAGGGCATAGTACACCAAAAAACTAACCCATATACACCAGAACAAAATGGCCTTAGCGAAAGGGCAAACCGAACCATTGTGGAGCGAGCCAGATGTTTAATTTTCGATGCTGGTTTGGAGAAGCATTTTTGGGCAGAAGCTGCTAATACTGCCGTTTATTTGAAGAACAGATCTGCAACTTCAGGCCTTGAGAAGACGCCATATGAGATGTGGACTACTAAAAAACCAAATTTAGAACACATACGCATATTTGGTAGTTCAGTCATGGTGCATGTTCCCAAAGAAAAAAGGGCCAAGTGGGACAAAAAATCCAAGAAACATATACTGGTGGGTTTCAGTGAAAATGTCAAGGATTATAGAATTTATGATCCTGTGAGGAGAACAGTCACAACTAGTAGAGATGTAGTGATTCTAGAAGAGAAAAAGGATCAAGACGAGGTAACTGTCTGTATAGAAAGCACAGATTCAGTGGGGGAATAGATGGAAGAATCTGTGGTTAAATTGGAACCTCTCGACCAGTCAGTCTCAAGTGAATCAGATTATTTAGATGTTGAAGATATCAATGATGCACAGGCAGAAGTGAGCAAAGAGCAACAAAAAACTTCTAAAAATGGAGAGCAACAACACCCGTCGGAAGCTGCTGATACACTTGTGACAGTCAATGAAGAGAGACCAAAGCGACAGAGGAAGAAGCCAGAAAGGTATGGTTTTATTTCTATGTGCACCAGCTCCATAGGAGAAGATGAAATGACATATGCAGAGGCTATCGAGGGTCCTGAGAAACAGCAATGGTTGCAGGCGATGGCCGAGGAGCTGCAGTCATTTGAAGACAACCAAGTGTGGGATGTCGTCAATGCTCCAGATAATGCGAGTGTTGTAAAGTGCAAATGGGTGTATAAGAAGAAATTCGATTGTAACAATAAAGTGAGATATCGTGCGAGACTTGTAGCAAAAGGTTTCACACAGAAGTTTGGTGTAGACTATCAAGAAACCTTTTCACCAGTTATCAGACATTCAACTCTGCGATTACTATTTGCTTTGAGTGTACAGTTGGATATGGATATTACTCACTTAGATGTCACAACAGCCTTCCTTAACGGCTATTTAAAAGAGAGCATTTATATGCATTTACCAGAAAGTTTTCCTGACAAAGGTTCTAATAAAGTTCTGAAATTAAAGAAGGCTGTTTATGGCTTGAAACAGTCGTCACTTGCTTGGTATCAAAGAGTAGAAGAAACATTATGTAAACTGGGATACAGTAAGAGCAAACTAGAGCCTTGTGTGTTTTTAAAGAATCATAGTGATGATAAGAAAACTATTGTTGGGATTTATGTCGATGATTTTTTAATATTTTCAAATAACAAGTATGAAACTGATTGTTTGATAGAAGCTTTAAATCAAAGTTTTAAAATAAAGAATTTGGGTCAAGTTAAGCAATATTTAGGTATGAGAGTTAACATTAACAGGAATTCTAATGTAATTACAGTAGATCAGCAGCATTATATTGAACAACTATTAACAAAATTTGATATATCTGATTGTAATACAGCTGAAACACCTTTAGAATGTAAACTAAATATTGAAAAGTCAAATACTTGTGATGAAAAATTACCTTATCAAAAGCTAATAGGTAGCTTAATGTACTTGGCTGTAATGACCCGACCAGACATTGCTTATTCAGTTAGTTATTTAAGTCAGTTTAATAATTCTTATTCTCACGTTCATTGGAACTATGCAAAAAGAGTTCTAAGATATTTGTTGAAAACAAAAGATTTTTGTCTTAAATATTCCAAAGGGAATGCGGAGCTAGAACTAGTAAGATTTGTAGACGCCGACTGGGCTAGTGACGCCATTGACAGGCGCTCATACACAGGATTTTGTTTTATAAAATCTGGATCTGCTATTTCTTGGGAGAGTAAGAAGCAAAAAACTGTAGCTTTAAGTAGTTGTGAAGCAGAATACATGGCTCTGTCAGAAGCATGTCGCGAAGCTATTTATTTACAGAACTTAGAAATTGAATTAGTAGGTTCTTGTGATAAAATTGTGATGTATAGCGATAGTCAGAGTGCATTGAAGCTGGCAAATAATCATCAGTCTCACAAACGTTCTAAGCACATTGATGTGCGATACAACTTCATTAGAGATGTAATAAATAATGATATTGTTGAAACATTGTATTTGCCAACAGCCAACATGCCCGCTGACTTGTTAACCAAAGGGTTGTCTGCTGCCAAACATTACAAGTTTATGAAAACACTTGGTGTTGTTAAAAAAATTGAAATGAGTTAAGTTTATTTGATATAGTGGGGGTGTTCGATTTCATATCAAATGTTAACTCTTTACTAATTCTTTATCTATGTTTTATATGCCTATGTGCTTTATGGTATTAAAGATATTCATTCGTTTTTGGAAAGTCATCCATGCGTTTCATTATACTAACCGGGCACAAATCCAGTCTCGAGACTGGTTAGAAATTCCTTATGGAAAAACCCGATACACACTTTGCCCGACCTGGGAATCGAACCCTAGACCTCATGCTCAGCAGTAGACCAACGAGGCTATTGTTACGAAATAAAACAAAGTAGTTTCTAATAATTTAAAACTAATTACTAAGCCTAAACCTAGTATTAGCAACAATTTATTTTGAGTTATATTAGAGGTGGTCCATCTTTACTAAACAATTTGGGTCTTACCACAAAAACTTAGACACTTGTTCACTGCGTCTAATGTCAGTTTTATGTCAAACTCCATACAGAAATGTCATGTTTAAAAGGTGTTTAGGCTAAACAACTGTTATACACGGTTTTGTGGTAATAAGGTTTATTGATAGCCACCATTTACGAGCTGATAATTTTGCAGTTTCATTTACCGACTCAACTTTTTAAATATCAACAGTTTAGCTCCTAAGTATTTAATTTAAGGCAGATTCCTCTCAAATTCCAAAATACAAGGACCGGTGTAATTAACAAGAACAATAAAATTATAATCTTTACTTAGCGAGCTATATGGCTTTTTAATTTTATTATCTTTTATTCTTTAACTTTTATTCTTTAACCTACACGTAAGAAATATTTGAATGGGGTCATATTAAAACGCACGAAATGTCAGAATTTTAGAAGCAACAAGTCGATTTCCACTTGGAGAGGGAGCAGAAGACCAAAGAATAAATGGATGGATGGTGTGAGGAATGATATGAAAGAAAAGGGAGTAAATGACAACGTGACGGAGATTCTACCCACTTTGTGAAAACTGTTACATAAACTACAATCTGTTTTAAATAAAGATTATAATAAAATATATTATTTATTTATTTATTTATTTACAACAACACAAACTATCTTTACAGGTTAACCTAAAGTATATTATATTATATTATATTATATTAATGATGATCGCAGCATATTTAGGGACCTACCAACAAAGGAGGATGCTTGCTGTCCTTCTCAGTTTTTCTAATACGGTAAACCACTCCCTTAATAAAGATTTCATCAATATATTTTTTCTACTTTAATTTCTTAGAAGTTTTAAAATCCTCCTTCAAGTAACCGTAATGAACAAAGTAAAGCTGGGAAAGTTATTTGCGAAGTTTTCATTAAAGTATCATCTTTTTAATTAATGTCTTATTTATTAGAAGCAACTGTAGGTAGTTGTTTTGGTTCTATCGAGACGAGAAAGTGATAATATTTTTTGAATTTGGTTTGAACCGGATAAATGAGGTTAGAATAGAATAGAAAGCATTTATTTCTATAAAATGTAGATATACAGGTGAGTTGTTATACTATAATGTTTCGTACAAAGTACATTCTACCATTTCTCACGCAGTACTTATCTATAATAACTAAAATATAGAATTTTACAGGTTTTGGTATAAAATTTAAATTTACACACTCTAATAAATCTAAAGGTACCGGTATAGTAAAAATAACATATCTAAAGCTCATTTCAGACTAGGCTATAATATAATAGCATATAGTTCATAGTACAACAATTTCGCTCGCCATACATTTATTTAGAACACGTTCATACTTGGCTATATGTATCTAAATGAGCTTTAAATATTTTTTATTTATTTATTTATTTATTCATTTATTTATTCATTTATTTATTCATTTATTTATTCATTTATTTATTCATTTATTTATTTATTTATTTATTTATTTATTTATTTATTTATTTATTTATTTATTTATTTATTTATTTATAACAATCTTACCTGCACTATCATTACAGATTTCTATGATCCAATAAGACAGACTGGCCTTAATAACTAAATCCTAAATCTACAATAGCGAGACCACTGAACCATTGGTAAGGACTAGTAGACGATTGTTTAGTAGTAGATCATACTAAAAGGAGCCATGTTGCCATCATTATTGGCATTGCTTTAGGCTACAAATAGCCGTAATGAGTTAGGGCCAATGCACAAATAATGGTAGGCCATTTAGATCATCGCCTGCGACCACGATACGAAGTCATTTACTTAAGCACGCAATTTGCACGATCTACTAAAGTACACTGGGATTATTTTTGTACGTGGTTAAGGCCTGAATATTAAACCTGCTGAACGTGGTGCTTGAAAAGAGGATTCCAAAAAGCAACTTTAAATAAAAGTCAAGTCGTAGCACTAGTATATTCAGCATGTAACGTTTCCACTTCTTGGACACAGCCGACACAGGTGCTCTGTGTTTGTAGCTTCCACCACGAGGGCCCAGTGCGGGTTGGTGGTCTTGGTGGATGTAACATGTCTTCGAAATTTTGGTTCTAGGATATGCCGATTTCCTCACGATGTTTTCCTTCACCGTTTTGAGAGACTGGTGGTGATGATAACAAAGTAATGTGCCTGCCTCGTTTCAGTCACTCTCATAAGTCAGGGCCGATACAACTGGGGCATCACTGCTCTCAAAAGTTATATATTTATTTGTTATAAATTGGTTAGCCTTTGTCCGGATAGCGAGAAGTCGAGATAAAGAACCTCACCCGTTGTATGGTTAATGATGTTATTTATTTAGAGCTAGATCTTCAACGAAATACCATTTTCCATTACCTACTCCACACTCAGACTAAATAAAAAACCAAGACAGTGCTTTCAACAGTGACGTGAACCCGGTTTCGTAAACATGGGTGCATTTAGTGAGGTGTAGTTTGATTGTGAATGGTTGTAAATGTGTGCGTGTGAGCGTGTATGCACAGAGCGGAGGTGTAGTTTTGGCATGCTTCACTGTATTGTGCGCAGCTCTCTGTCTTGGTTTTTTATCTAATCTGAGGATGAATCATGGCCGGTCCGAACTTCATTCTTTTGGAACCAAATGTCACACTCGCCTCATGTATTGTCAGGCGAGTGTGAGTGAGAGAACATACATAAATATTCCTAAAAATGTTTACTTAAATCTGGGTATTGCCTTACATACTAAACCAGTTTTAGAAAAATTAAATGAAAGCTCTATTAAAATTATAAAACAGCGAACAAATAAAAGTAGACCCGTCATAAAATCATAATAAATTTTAATTTCACCTCTATTAGCACAAAATATTTGACACATTATGTAAATATTAGGGAGGTATATGTACGAATAATGTGGAAGTTCGGCCGGTTCTTACGTGTTGGCATAATATTTGCTTAGCCAGGGTGCGTGGGGAGTGTCACTGTGTAACATAGATATTAGACGTAACTTCGTAAGTAATTGTGAGTACGTGTATATGACGACAAATCATAAAATGCGCTTAGTGGTAAACGTATTTAAAACATCATTCTTCTTTATAAATCCACTACGGGGAAGGTCTGGCCTGCATCTCACCTGATGGTAAGTGATGATCAGGCTTAAGGTGGAAGCGAGCTTCACCCAGAATCCCTAACCACAGAGGAACTTGCTGTCTTACCTTTAACTGCTGACACAACAATTCTGTTAACATTGTTGTTATGGCGACAGGCTTAGATAAGATGGTGGTAGCTAGACAGGCGGACTTAGATCAATCCGTACCACCAACAAAAGCGAGCAGAAAATTTTGCCTCCACTGGGAATCGAACCCGAAAACCTCTGGGTCTGAGACAGGTGGTCCACTAGACGACAGAAGTGATATCTGTTAACTTCAAACGATTGACAGATTGTAATTTTTTAATTTTTTTTTTTTTTTTTTTTTTTTTCCTAGCCTATTCTGTCCCACTCCTGGGCCCATTTAAGTTGGGCAGCCTTTTGAGCCACGTCGGCTATCTTTGTTTTGGAGCGCAGTACTGTGTTACGAACACGATCCGTTAATTTAACGCCTAGTATACTGCGCTCCATTGCTCGTTGGCAGACCTTGAGTTTGGACTTCTGGATGTTAGTCAAAGACCAAGTCTGTGCGCCATAGGTTAAGACGGGAAGAATACACATGTCCATGAGCCTGCGTTTCAGTGCCATAGGCAACTCACCCTTAAATAGTTCCTTCATGGACCAGTAGCTCTTCCAGGCGTTTTCCGTTCGTCTTGTGATTTCTTTATCTTGCCTCGCCTGGAAAGAGACTACTTGGCCCAAGTAAAGGTATTCCTGGACATGTTGTATTGTCTCCCCGTCTACTTTTATGCTTCCAGGTGTTTCGTTGCACATAACTTTGGTCTTTGACATATTCATCTTCAGTCCAACCTCAAGGCTTGCATTAATAGTTTACCGTTAAATGCATTGATATCAATCGAAAAGCAAGTTAACTTATCCTGCATAAACATGGAGAAAAAGCTAAATTGCTATGAGATTGTACCGAGTCCCCGAGCCGATCGAGTCCTGGAGTCTGGATTTGTGCCCCGTTGATGGCAGAAGGCTCACCCCCCTATTACATGGGACTTAAACATAACTAGCGAAATGTGCGTGTACTATAAGTACACCTCTGCCTAACCTTTCGGGGATTACAGACGTGATGTTATACTCAAAGCATTTATTTGAAATAAATGCTTTGAGTTTGAGTTATGTGTGTTATGTATTTTACCGAGTTTACATAGTGCTAGTTAATTTTCACACTCTTCTTAAGGCAAGTGCGACAGTGGCTTTTCACGCATCGCGATTACGATCACTTAGTGCGTAGGTGAGCTTCTGTCGCGTTAATAATTATGATAAATATCTTACACCCTTACTTATAATTTTAAAAAAACTTCACCTTACACAATAAATAATAGGTAAGCCTCTTAGTTCTATTCACATCATTTTTTAGGTAATGACTCTTGCAATTTGCACGATGGATGGTAGGCAGGGAAACAGGTATTCCATTTTTTTAAATTGTCCTACACACTTACTATAATTATAAGAAAAAGGTCTGACAGCTTAGTTACAGGAAAACAAATGAACAAAAAAAAACCCACCAATCATTTGTTTGAGCCCGAACAACGTGTACATGCAATAATAATTTATCACCTTCAAACAATTGTTAATGGGAGGAAATCGGTAAGTGCAGTAATAAATAAAATAACGAATAAGTAGCCCTTTATCCCTTCATACTTTATTTCTGACCAAAATAAAATAAAAAATTATTGAACAGTAAGAAAATACGTCGTGTTTTTTAGCTGAATGAGCCGAAAGCAGAAATAAAGAAATCATGTCCCAAATGAAATTACACTACTCTGTTTTTACCAAAACATGTTTTATTTGACTTGACGTAGTGAATTACTTTTCGGATACTTACACAAAATATGCGAAAAATTCGAACCAAAAATACTGGCTGATGTTCAAAACGCATCTTTTATTTAAGAATATTTATCATTTTCTTGCGATCCTGTCATAGCGTTTTGACAAATGAAGCTTGTTCGGAATATCCAGGTCTTTGAGCCCATCAGTTTTGCAAACTATCGTCAGATAAAGTTTTACGATGAAAGTCCTGGAGCTTTATTTTCCTGTGTTTTGTGATTTAGGTAAGGTACCTACTGTCATGTGCATAAAGAAAAACACACATTATGAAAGGCAAAAGTAAATACCGAAGGTTCTTCTTTTCGAGTCGATGGCAAAGGTATAAGTACACATATTAGTAATAACAATACATAATATAATATAATATATACATAACATAAGTTAATATTACTAGCTTCTGCCTGTGAAATCGTCCGCGGGAAAATTGTCCCGTGACCCGTCGCATCGCATCGCATCACTTTTACTTACTTCGTTTTCGCTTAGCGTTCTTTTTTTTTTGCTCGGCTCCTTGGGGTCCTAGCGTGATGTTAAATAGCCTTCCTCAAGAATTGGGTTATCAAACGCAAAAATATTTTTTTAAATCCTACTGGTGGTTGAGAGATTAGTGCGTTCAAACAAAAAAAAGAACTCTTCAGCTTTATTATTAGTATAGGTGTTAGATGAGCTGGGCCCAGTGGGTGGCCACTAGGCTTGCCAACCTTGATGCATGAATTAACCGGGAATTCGGCAATCAAAAAAAACGGCACCCAGTTATCAAAGTATAGTGAAGCGAAAAATACAATAAAAAATAATTTTAAATGGTTTTATTGAACGTTTTACTTTGGCGTAAAAGTACAAGACTTACAACATTGGTGTATTGTAGATTTTTTTATGATTATAATGATACGGCACGAGTCATACTTACATAGATCAATAAACAACCACTGACCTGCAAATTGCAAAAGACGTAAGAAAGTTGAATTTCGCGGGCTACCCTGACGCTTTCGCTTTAAACAGAACGTGCGTTCACTAAACTCCGACTTCTACCCGATAAAACGGGAAAATTGGCGTCCCGCACACGGGACGCATCCTCTAATGCTCTAGAAACGGGACGTCCCGGCTCTCACGGGACAGTTGGCAAGCCTAGTGTCCACGCCAATCGCACCATCATTCATTGGCTTTTTTAGGTCCTCAGAAGTGCAGGTGTATGGACACTCCACCTTACGGGACTTATCTAAAGTATACAAGGTGGAGACGACAAACGACAAAAAATGAAACTATGTATATCTTTCTCGGTCTACATACAAAAAATTAATTAAATATATCCAATAGTTTAGTTACGATAGCTATTCAAAGATCGGCAAATCCCATACTTGGCCCATCACTACTATTTAGTTTGTTTGTTTGAAAAAAATACTTTTTTAATTTCCATGTTAGGATTTATTTGATAGTTCCAAAATACTCTTAGGCATCAGTATTGCCAGTGTTTTCATTTATTGTTGTATTGTAGTCTCCACATTGTATATTTATTTTAATGTTGAATGAAACATTACCTAAACCAACCACAAGTCCACAATAGTTTGTGTTCGTAACAGTCAGTCAGTATGTATGTAATTTCAATCAAAAAACATGATTTTTTATAGTCCTACACCTATATTATAATTAGTATAAATAATAACAATCACGACATACGTTGCGTAAAACCATATATACGTATAAATGTGTTAGCTATGGCCCTAATTCATTATTAAAATATTTATTGGCATGAGTGGTCCAACTCGAAGCTATTAATATTTTCGTAAAGTCACCTTTAAAAGTAATAGTTGAATTAAAAACTACATTTAATCAAAACTCAATGAAGAATAAAACTACGTTACAAATTAATTTATTTTTGCAATTATAATGAAGTTTAATTCAGCATTGTGAGTGAGGTCAGTGAGTGCATTAATTTGCTTTGTCGATTCGATTTAATATCGGATCCTTACAATTAAATTAACTTGTTTAAGCTTCGGAGTGTCAAAACTCAATATAATATTCTCAAAAAGGACACGAAAACTTTATTTCTTTAAATAACCCGAATTAAGCTGTAGTCTGGCTATTTACATAAAAATGCTTTACATTTTCAACAGTAGGTACGTCTGTCTCAGTTTGGTGTATGTGTTTTCTAGTTTTAAACTAAAAATAACGTAGCGCCTCACAATATCTGTGACATTAATTTCAGTTTTCAACAAAAATGGAATAAACGAGCCAAACAAACTGAAATTTCATTTGTTTTTATATCGCTAGAAAAACAAATGAATAACTAGAAAAATATTTAACACGTTCAACGGTTAATCAAACAAGATTATTTCCTTACGACTTCCTTATGGAAGCTCCATATGAATTTTGTTAACAGTGCCATTAAATTTTGCTTAAAAAAGTTGTAATAGGCTTTTTGAAAGCTTTTTCGCGAGGATAAGTACATTATGCCTAAACCAACTTCGTAGCAAATCAACCCTGTTACTATACCAACAGCGAGTTTCTGGTAGTGTCAACAAAATTACTCGACAAGTGTCATCGAGGCATCGAATTGCGCGGCAGCCATCACCGACTCGTTTTCGGGAGGTCATTGTGCGCTAGGGGTGACGTCACGGATGACCTTGACGCGTTCGCGGCCCGCCCGCTCGCCGCGCGTCGCAGTGCACGCATGAAGAATGTCGTTGCCAAAACGCGAGTGGCGCGTTAGTGTGCGGCCATTTTGCCTTTTTTTTTCGTTTTATGTTTACTTTTTTTTTCTCTTTGTTCAGCCTATCTTGTACCTAGTGATAAATGAGAGTTAGCTAGATTTATTAGGTTCTATTTCAGATGGTTTAATGTAACGTTTTTAACGTGCAATTACACGTGACCTCCACGAGTATTTGTTTGCATGTGTATACGCTGCTGCTGACGCTATGTAAACTTTTGACGCATAATTATCTAATCACATTATGCTATGAAGCTTTGTCTGGTGTAAATGTCAATTATTATTTAATACCGACATGGTAACACAGAGTATCAGTAACTGCAAATATCAAATTTTCTAAGCCCACGCAAATTTTCTAAACACGTGGGCTTACAAAATTTGCTGAATGGAGAACGTTAATTCACCTTCGCCAATTGACATTTACTCCAACAGGATTACAAGCAGATAAATTATTGTTCTGTTTTTTATACTTCACTCTGGTCCCAAATTGGTATGGATATGACGTATGATTGTCATCAATCATCATCATTCATTTGCAAGCAGAATACTTATAAGGACAGGACATACAATAATTCGGGCACTACATAAAGTGGACCCGTAATTAGGTAATTCCTATTTGCAAGTTCACCTGCCACTTGTGCGAAACATATAGCTGTGACATTATTAATATAGAGCCTTCTTAGGTAACGACACCTTAATACGTCTGGTACACAGGGCTACACATCAAGCTATATATTTCCAGTTTATACTGATCTCGCATTGTATAGGATTTTCGTAGAATGCGAGGTCAACTTATACTGGAAATGTATAGCTTGATGTGTAGCCATGTGTACACACTGAGCAGGTTGAATAGGTACCTGGCCGGAGGAGCGTAACGAACTGCGCACGTGTTTCAGCACTTCAGCACAAAGATTGTTGAAGAACACCGTGTGGCTATATTAGATAGTAAGTAAGAGAAAAATAAAGCTTTATTCTGTATAACTTACAGAAACAAAACACGGTAAAATATGAAGAAAAAAAAACTAGTGACAGATTACATAGGAGCCTTAAGTGCTAGATTTTAACAAATTCCCTGGACCCCACACTAGAATTCCCTGTGTCGTGGGGTCCAGTCTCTTCCCAAGTAAAGCAACACCCCTGATAGAACCCTCCGCCCGCTCCAAGGCGTCCATGAGGATTTCCGCACGTAACAAAAAAATGCTATAGCCGCGAGCCGATGCAAACGTTATGGCGGCTCGGAACATGAGGCGAGTCGCTGCGCAGTAACAAATTCACGTGTCAGCGGGGGTGAGGGGTGGGGTACTGCGCAGCGAGTATAGCTTGACCGCTCAGAAATGACGCGCCTCACTACCGCATTTACGCACAGGGCAAAGCGGATTTCTATGGGTAATGCGGTAGTGGGGCTTATCATTTCAGACTAGACAAGCTATAGCGCTCTTTAGAACCGTCAAAGTTTGACGCTTATTATATTAAACTTACTTTGTTAAAATTGTCGCACGACAAGCGTTATTCTCGTACAGCTCATGTCAACACAAGATCAGAAAAAGTAATTATCGCTCGTCAAATACTTGGAGACTCAATCCTTCCATCATATCACGGGCCGTTACCGCCTCTAGTCCCGGGGGAATTGTGATTAATTAGCAATTAGTGTGCAAAGGCCGGGTGAATCAACTGTCTGACATTACGCGCCCTTGCGCCGTCCTCCTGTAAGTTAAACTTAGGGCTGCGACGAACTTAATCTGCAGTTCAAATTTAAAGTACGGTTTTGAAGTGGTTTGTAAGATTAGTTGGTTTTGGTTGAGGTTTTAATTAGTTTGTTGGTTGTCAGTTTAATACATTTTATTTATTTTCCTAGTGAATAGAAGCCCTAATTAGTAACACTGAAGTTTTCAAGTAGTTAACGATAAAGTGAGTAAATAGTAGACTAAAACTACGTAAAAAAAACCTTGTTGGTTCCTACAGTAGCTACATTTTATTTATGTATGTGCACTTCAATACTGTGTTGACACAACCCTAGCCAAAGCCAGGGTCGCGTCGCGTCGCACTGAGCGGGCCACCGAGTTGTTCTTTATTTCTATATTGATAAATGTCAAAACTGCACGTTATTGAATCTCCACGCATTTTATACAACATTTTGGCACGAAATATAATATTACAGCGAGTTTTTGTTCATTAAAACGGATATTTCCGGCACATAGTGACCTTAGGCTGTTCACAGACGAGATTAAGACAAACGACTAATATAGGTAATTATTATTGAGTTAGCAACCGGTTTCTATAAAAAATATAGGTACTATTTTTCAACGTAGTGTAATCGAATACTATTACTCTTTCAGCAACATATGTGACAGTGTATCAATCAAATTCAAAAGAATACCTCTAGGCTGTGACGTGGGTAGTGCAGACACATTACACTTTGCAATATTAGGTACTTCGATTCTTCAACGTTTGATAAAAAATATCATAATCTGCCTATAATGTTCCCATTGCTGGGATACGTGGCTCCTCTCTTCGAGAGAGAGTAGGAGTGATCTACCACGCGGGCCCAGTCCGGGTTGGTGGATGTCGCATGTCTTATACTGGGGCTACATTGTCGAGTTATCGCGAACTATGCTTCGCGCGCTCTCCGTTGCTCAGCGAGACGTCGAGCGGTGTGCTAGTGAGAGCGCACGAAGTAGCCCCAGCATTAGAATTTTTGGTTCTAGGACGGTTCCTCACGATGTTTTCCTTCACTTTTTTGAGCGCAGTGGTGATGAAATTATTTACACAAAGTAAAGCGCCTGGGTCGGTTCGAACAACAACACACTTACAATAGGTATAGGAAATATAAAAACTCACCGTTTATCAAAGCAAATCCGTCGGAAGCGTTTGTCGATATCGTCAGAATAACACTGTATCTGTGGACAAGTAAACACAAAATAAATATTTGGAAGTGCTTCCTAACTGAAGCGGGCAGATGTTATTGTTTCATTTGCGGGTATATTTGATAGATAATATGTTGAAAGGAAATGATAACACCTCTGTTTTTATCGAATTGCGTTGATAGTAGGTAAGTAGATTCGCCTCAGGAAAAGGAAAAAAATAGCTACTGAAAAAGCTTTTATCACTTACGTTCAAGTTGCTTAAATTGTGATGTCAGAGAAATAACTTAATTATTTATATATAACATCATCCGTCGGGCTCTTGTCACCGCCGGGGTGCCAGCTGTTTTAGAACCCAATGGCTTGGTACGCGACGATGGGAAGAGACCAGACGGAATTACCATAATGCCTTGGAAGTTGGGTAGGCCTTTGGTGTGGGATGCAACCTGTGTCAACACCCTCGCGCCATCCCATCTTCCTAGCACGGCGGGCTGCGCTGGGGCGGCTGCTGCAGGTGCAGAAAACCTCATACGGCGCAAATATAACAACCTTATTGGTACCTAGCTATATTTTTGAGCCGTTTGGGGTTGAAACACTAGGGCCGTGGGGTCCGAGTGCTCATCGAGTATTTCGGGACATCGCCAAGTGGTTGGTCGACTCTTCACGTGATCAGAGGGCTGGTCAATTTATAGGTCACAGAATCAGCATTGCCATCCAACGTGGCAATGCTGCCAGCCTTTTGGGCACTTTTCCCACTGACAGCGATGCGGAAGAATTTTTTGACGCCCTATGAGCCCTTCCTTTCTTTAATAATTTTTATTTCGCTTTGTATATAATTTTAGTGTTAGATTGTATATAAAAACATATGATGAATAAAGTTATCCATTGTATATACATATACGTTATTTATCGAATTCACTATCAACTTAAATTGTCTGCTTATCAAAATTACAACCGTCATTCGTAGACAGGAAATGGCTATGTGACGGCAAATTGTATTGTATCAATTTGATTTGACAACTTATTTACATTAACATAGATTAAAATTGAAACGCCTTACAGATAAGAAATACAAAATAAATCCTTTCTCCATAAATATCACTGATTATACAGTTCAACCGTCCATCCCGAAAAAAGCTGTAATAAACAGCTTCAAAGTATGACATATCAGACGTTTACGAGATTTTTATTTACAACACGAACTTATTTTAACGAATATTTACTGAAGCGGGCTTTATACCCTAGCTAGGTATCATAAAATGAATTGTGCCTTAAAATCTAATCGACTTCATGTGTAAATAAAATGAATGGATGTAGGAGTGTGGAAAGCAAAAATTGTTTACTCTTTGGTGGTTATACGACCTAGACGGGCTCGTGGCTAAATGATAACAGACACACGGGTTGATCGATGGTTAAGCCACGTTTGCCGCGGTCGGTTCGGGGATGGGTGACCATCCATTGCATACCGAGGCCCCTCCGTGTCTTGGAAAGCATGTAAAGTCGTTGGTCCCGCCGACTGTAACTCGTAGATCTTTGACAGTCATTACTTTAGAAGCTCAAAAGTCTGTCAACCAGTCTTACCAAGGGGTATCGCGTTATCCAGTTACTGGATTATGGTAGTCAGATAGGCAGTCGCCCCATGTTAAGTTCCAGTATTCAGCTGCAACGAGTTAGACTAGAAGTCGACTCCAACATAGTTGGGAAAAGGCTAGGCAGATTAGGCACAACTAGGCACAACCTAACTATCCTATCATCATGATTTCATGAATCGTCAATTAGATGCCATGTTAAAAGCCCGGCAGAAGGCATTTGCACCCTAAAAAGGAAAAATTACCCGAGAGTTACCCATAAACATATCACCCTACTTTTCATCAAAATTGGTTGTCTAGTTGAAACGTTCCAAGCTGAAAGACAAACTTCTTCTTTTATCGTTTTGATATCACAGTTTCATTATAATACGAGACCATCTGGTGGTCCACGTGTCATGTTCGTGAACGGGCGCTGTCAGTTGAGACTGGTCATCTCTCATCTGCCAGGGCTTATTTTTAATCTTATATTTTGAATTGTTTTTGATTATTTTTCATTTGACATTGTTCTCACATATAGAAGCACCAAGAATACTGTACCCAGGATTTTGTAATATCTATATCCATTTTTAAAAGAGTGTCCTTGGAGTTTCTTGCCCGTTCTTCTCCATAGAGATCTACGATTTGGAATGGGCAACTTCAACTTTTTGACTAACTGACCGATTCTTTGACAATTCATAACTGCCTGTAAATGGTTTAATTGAAATAAATGCTTTGAGTTTGAGTTTGAGCGACTGTAGCTATGTATTTTTATCAGCTCAGTATATTGCTATGGTCCGCGCGCGACTGCTAGTCACCGCCTGAGGTATGCGAGTGATGAGTCGAGTGAGGACCATCGTTGCCAATGCCTATTTTCTAGATTCCCCAAAATCATTGGTGAAAATTCCCGAATTTGTGGAGAGCAAAATCTTCAAAATTATTTCATAAAATAAACTCTATTCTATACAAAAAATCAACAATATTTATTCGTTGTAAAGATATATAATAGAATTAAAAAAATATTCTTTGTCACGCAGCTACATTAACAGGAGTTTCGCCCCGAAGATTTATTGAAATTTATGTGTTATGTTGCCATAAAAAATATATATTTAGACTGGAATTTACTGGATGCTTATCCATATCCAAGTATGTAGGTAGTAAAATTATTTTTGTAATTTAATATTGGTTTGAATTGGTAACATTTTAAAATCCCCAATCGTTTTGAAATTCCCCGCAGTTTGGGGAAATCCCCACAAATTGGCAACACTGGTGAGGACGCCGACAAAATTGGCAGACTGAGCTAGCTCTCGGCCTTTGACTCCCTCCCCCATCTCACCGCTCACATACTTCAGACGGTGACTAGCAGTCGCGCGCGGACTATACAAAGATGCAGATGTCGGGGTATGCTATGCAGGATAAGATGTGACACGTGAGTCATACTTTTTGGTACCTACCAGATTCGTAGCACTAAGTGCTAAGCTCTACTTTTCTAAGGATAATCGCTTCTCAAGGATTTATAAATCAATATAACGAATGTTCCTAATTTCTGAAAATAAGTCTAATCCGCCATATTTATGCGGTAAGTCGAATTTATTACGAATCTAAGGGATTAAGTTACGATTCATGATGGTAATTCAAATCTCTTTGTTAGGATAATCTTAACTGCCATACCGGACAACACCCTGTACGTGGAACAATGTAAACTAGGTTCGATTCGCAGTTAATAGTAATAATTATGTTAGCTAGTAGTATCTATTGTCTTGCACTAAATACATTTAATTATCGAATAATTACATAACTGTATAGGCGTGGGAGTATTCTGAGAAACATACATAATATAAAGGAGTTCACCTAGGTCTAATCTACTTAGTCACGTCTTAATCCTAACTTTAATAAATATTATAAATACGAAAGTGAGTTTATTTGTATTTTCGTTTGTTTGTAACGCTTTCACGCTAAAACGGTTGAACAGATTTGGATGAAATTTGACACATGGGTAGACAATGACCTGGGTTAGGATATAGTATACTTTTTATCCCAATATTCCAGGATCAAGACTGTTCCAAATTATAGTATTGATATCCAAACTACAATACATGCAAAGTTTCATGTCGATACGACATTTAGAAGTTGATGAAAATGATTCCGTTACGTAGATGTGAATGTGATTCTAGATCCCCTTTTTTTTGAGGATGGGAAATCATCCAATGACTTCTCCCGCTCTGGGCGGAGCGGAAGGGTGTGTCAGACTTTTACTGACTAAAACCCACCCGTGTTCCTTCAGTTGCCTGTTGCCAAGGTCCCGGTATCCCTTTCGGACTAACCCGCAACCCTGGCAGGCATCGGTCCTAGCGGACCCCGCCAATTGTGCTGACATCTCTTTGAGGCGCGCGTGGAACACGACGCGCCATCGACCCGGGCCTGGTCCTAATCGGACGGTGAGGTACCCATTGCTCGCCGTCCGCAAGCCCGCGCCTATGGTGGCTGGGAATCCGCCTGGGATTCCCGACGCCCAGGGCGTCTCCAACGGCGGCGGTTAGAGGCGTGAGGGCGTAAACTTTGCCTCTCCCTCACGCGTTCCGCCTCGTCCTTTGCGAGCATTACTGCTTCGCAGAAGGAGGTGACTGCTTCCCATGATTCTAGATTCCCTTGGGGATTATATTAGCGGGAAAAAAAGCTTATAGGTGACGTACTATAAAATTGCCTTATCTCACGAATCACCTCCGTGCATGAATTATTTTAATCGACTCTGGGTTTTTGGCTTTTTGGTCTATACATTCAGTAGCATTTCCCTTTAGCATAGATTACGTATTTATTCAGTTCAACTCTCTGAGTTCATATAATCCTATTTACATATTTAATAATCATAGGTTTTTATATACAATCTAACACTAAAATTATATACAAAGCGAAATAAAAATTATTATAGAAAGTAGGGCTCATAGGGCGTCAAAAAATTCTTCCGCATCGCTGTCAGTGGGAAAAGTGCCCAAAAGGCTGGCAGCATTGCCACGTTGGATGGCAATGACGTATTTAGCATAGATATCTAGATGTTTTGACATGTAGCCATTGCACTCGTGTGAAGCAAGGGCGGGTCGCTACTGAAATAAGCCTATGTCAGTCAGACATCGGTGTTGTATATTGCAATACAAGTTAAATTAAATTAAAAATTTTAAAAAACCCCCGACAAAAACAAAGCATCTGATAAATATTTTTTTTATAGCTAAGAACCCTCTCGGTCATGGCACCTTTCAAACAAAACCAAAAAAATCAAAATCGGTTCAGCCGTCTGGCAGCTACGATGGCGCAGACAGACACACAGATACACACGTTATATTTATAACACCCCTCTTTTTCCGTCGGGGGTTAAAAATAAACTGCCAAACTTATCTTCACTACCAAACGCATTTTGATAAAATTATATAAATTCAATGTTAAAGAGAACATTGAATTTATATAAATTGAGCGTAATGACCTAAATTTATAAGACATGAAATACCTGAGTTAAATCAGCCGGATTGTAGCAATTACCCCTTATTAGTATAAGTTAACGAGACGTTTGCTGTCCGTGGAATAATTAACTGTTAAGTAATGTAACATAATTCTTCAGCAACGTGACATCAATGTCGGAAATAAAAGCAAACAATAATTGATTTGGTCGAGTATTCAACTGACTCAACCACTTGTACAGTAAGCCGCACTTCAGTGGTAATAAAACGAGTACGCTAGCCTGCGGGATAATTGCGTAACACACTATCAGTAGCAATGGGTTTCGTTTTGACAGCTCGACAACATTAATTGCGTTATTTACGTTGTTGAGGAGACAAATTTTTCGAACATAAGAAGCAATGGAATTAGCAATTGCCATCAAAATGATTCAGATTGTGATTTATAGCATAAACATAATCAGCCTGTAATGTTCCCATTGCTGGGACACGGGCCTCCTCCTTGTGAGAGGGACTTTTTTTTTTTTTTTTTTTGAGGGTGGAAAATCATCCAATGACTTCTCCCGCTCTGGGTGGAGCGGAAAGGCGTGTCAGACTTTTACTGACTAAAACCCACCCGTGTTCCTTCAGTTGCCTGTTGCCAAGGTCCCGGTATCCCTTTCGGACTAACCCGCAACCCTGGCAGGCATCGGTCCTAGCGGACCCCGCCAATTGTGCTGACATCTCTGTATTCGTTCCCCTTGTGAGAGGGACTGGGCCGTAATCCACCGCGCGGGCCTAGTGCGGATTGGTAGATGTCACATGTCGAGTACCTAGTCCCACTATCTAACCACTTGCGGCCTTTAGCTTAAGAAAACAATTAGTCATTGCGGTACATTATGCAAGCTGTCCTGACCAAATATATCAGTGCTCCGGCGCTCTTCCACTGAATCTCTTGCTTTCCGTGCAATGCGGGCTAAAACGACCGTCTTCCGCATGACACAGTCGTTTCGTACCTACTACCTATTTTTCTTTTTAGCGTATCGATGGTAAAAAAAGCACTTACAATATAGGTAAGTAGATATATGTTTCTTTTTTACCACAACCGGGTAGCTCTAGCCTTCATCTTACCTAATGGTAAGTGATGATTAGGCCGAAGGTGCAAGCGAGTTTCACCCGGAATCCTCAACCACAGAGGAACTGGCTATCTTACCTCTAACTGCCGAAATTGTAAAAGTTGATTAATTTCTGTCCAAATTTCAGCAAAGCTTAACCGTTTGCTGTCGCAGCCATTAGGTCTTCACGTGTGCAGGTGACAGGGAATGCGGTGCAAGATGCCATTGTCTGAAGAGACGCCGCAAACCTACAGAATTCATGTCGTATATCTAACTTAATATATAATATTATATTATATTATAAACGCGAAAGTTTGTAAGGATGGATGGATGGATGGATGGATGTTTGTTACTCTTTCACGTAAAAACCACTGAATGGATTTGGATGACATTTGGGAAACAGATAGTTTATAACCTGGATTAACACATAGGATACTTTTTATCCCGATAATCCCACGGGATCGAGAATTACGCGGGTGAAACCGCGGGGCGCAGCTAGTGAAACATAAATATCCCACATTCCATATCCGCATCGAATAATTAAAATAACGCCTGTAGTAACTGAACAAGACGTTCGATGTCTGAAGAATAATTAGCTGGTGAACGTACCACCATATTCTGAAGCAACGCGACATGTCGAAAACAAAAGTAAGCGAAGTGTCTTTGTTATGCTAATTGCGTTCGTGCCTTTCAATTTCGGTAGAGAATTAACGAGGTAAGTCGGTAACTCAGTATACTTAGCGATGTATAAGAATTCAGTGAAAGAACGGAATTTTACAGGACAGGAGCAATGACTTCTTCGTTTTCTCTTTCAAGATTTATTTGGAAGTGATGTAATTATTTCATAATGTGGAAAAAGACCAGTTTATTCTTTAATAAAGTGGATTATTTCTTCCGCTTTCGCCCGCGGTTTCGCCCGCGCAGTATATGGATAAAAAATAGAGTAAGTCCTTCCCCAGGATACTAAATATCTCCTTGCCAAATTTTGTCGAAATCCGTTCTGTGGTTTAGGTGTGAAAAGGTAACTAACATACAGACAGACAGACAAAGTTACTTTCAAATTTACAATATTAGTATGGATTTTCATAGTATTGCACAGGTTGTAGTTATGCCCCTCTATATTACTTCTCTCATCAATAACTTGGGAATGGAGAAAGGCGGTATGCAGCGGTATTAGACCAACATTTTCAATCAAATGCTACCAATACATATGGCCAATACTGAGTAGGGGGCCTAAATCGGCCACATAAGCAAATCCTCTAAAAGCATTTCATTTCCTGAATTTCTCGCTGTCATTAGCAATTCCTGTAATAAGACACAAAAGCAATTCATAATATGTGGACCATTTTACGAATCTCCATAGAAAACAGTCAAACAGATGAATTATTTCGTAATATGAATTGCACCCAGATCATTATGCATTGGCAGTTTGTGACATTTTACGATGATTCATAATATTTTCCTATTATAATTCTGCCAGTAACTGTTTTAAGGCCCTGTCCTCAAAATATGTGGAAGTAGGTATGGTTATTCAGATATCGTCAGAGTACTACATCTTTTCTAGAAATAAAAAATGTCGTTAAACTGCATAAATAATGTATTAAAAATCTATTTTTATTTTCTCAGCATGCATAAGTTAAGTAAGTCTCTAAGTTAATGCAAAGCCACTGCGAGCAAACACATTAGTGGATTGGAAAAGTTTCTAAATTACGATTTATATCAAAGACATGTTTTAAACTGAAACTCCAAGTGATAAAGTGTTTGTTCGTTTGTTTCATCACTTTCTCTCGCAACTTTCTGCGAAGATTTATAATCTGTTGGACAATATTTTGGCTCGCACCAAAACAATTTTAATTATAA
This sequence comes from Lithophane socia, assembly GCA_947522985.1. Classification (NCBI taxonomy): domain Eukaryota; kingdom Metazoa; phylum Arthropoda; class Insecta; order Lepidoptera; family Noctuidae; genus Lithophane; species Lithophane socia. Next base: position 6,164,783 of record OX383258.1, on the reverse strand, counting down.
AATTTCTTAGTGAAACTGGATGTTTTTAAAACTTGTTAAAGTTTCGTCATTTATTTATATTTTTGTTGTATAGATAGATAAATGAATAGATACACTATAAAAATTTCAGATGTAAATGTACAAATTTTACATGGAGTGACACAATTGGCGGTCTTATCGCAATTGGATGGATGGATGGATTGGATGGATTAAGAGAGAAATAGAAACAATACTGCAGGTAGTCAGCTGGCTGGTGTTTTATGGTATATCTACTTTAATAAAAAAAAAAATATCGTCTGTTTTCTGCGTTTGAATTCCTACGAGTTTCCACTTGCGATTTATTTGCTGTAGCTTTTGCAACAGCTTCTTTCCTAAGCTTGTAAAAACTTGAGACAGCTTCTTCTATAAATATTATCTTTTAGATACATGATTAAATGTTGAAACAAAATTGTTTTTTTTTTTAAAGACACGTACACAAAAATATATTTTAGAACTGTTGATTAGACTTGAGGCTAGTAAAAGCGGTAAGTTTCAAGTAAATGAAAATATTAATTCAAACCGAATAACTGTATAAGGATTCTCTTGTAAATTAGCCGGAGTTTAGTTAATATCGATAACATTTGAAGAAATAAAGATGTCTCTCTGTTGAGAGGCGAGAAATTAATTTAAAGTTAAAAATAAAAATTAACTTTAAGTAGATGTAAGAAAAGTTGAAAGACTTTGTTTACGTCAGTCATAGTTTGCTACACACGGCTACACATCAAGCTATACCTTTCCAGTTTACGCTGATCTCGCGTTGTATAGGATTTCCGCACAATGTGAGGTCAGCTTATACTGGAAATGTATAGCTTGATGTGTAGCAGTGTGTACAAGTCTGCTAATTGCGTTACATCAACAGTATTGTTTGCACTTAATAGCGAAGAACAACAGTCTCAATAGAAAAATATAGACTGCCTGGAAAAAAACTAGGATGAATGATGGTTGGGTTGGATGGTTGAGGTCTTCTGGCACAGGTGTCTCTAAAACGCTCTCTGAAACGGCCTCTACAACTTATTATTTGTTATGAAATAAATAAACTTATGAAAAGTTCAGCAGTAAAATACAGACTGAATCGTAAGTATTTTATGTATATGACGCGTTTAGTTTTACATCTATGGAAATTAAATATCTGGGCAAAAGTTGCGAGCAATAAAACAAGATCATGCGCATAAAGCTAACGATCATGTTTATCACTAGAATGAACCCGGGGTGGTCTGGCATTTATTTCATTTCATTTTCTCACGCAAATCAGTCGTGTTAAAAGCACTAATATGAAAATGTATAATCTTAAGAAATATAGTAATAATATTAAAATTACTTAGCTCTAAAACCGCCATTCAGGAATGTGCCAGCGTTCATAAAATTGCCGTAAAATATTTCTTTATGGCTTTTCATTACAACTTGGCAAGAAAAATCGTAGCGACGAAGTTCATCTTAGTAAATAACATGTAGTTTACTAAGAATTCAAAACAACATGGTAGAATAAATAATAGGAAAGACGTGAATGTAGATAACATGTTCGCAGAATTTTGTTTAAAGGGTGTTACACACTTTTACGGGTCGGTATGATTCGGCACAACCGGGCGACAAAATCCTTAATACAAATACGGCCGATGAATCCTCAGACCAAATAAAAAACCACGACAGAGCGGCTGTCAATAGTGACGGACGTGAGGCCGGTTTCGTAAACATAATGTGTGCACTTAGTGAGGTGTAGTTTTATTGTAAATGTATGCGTGTGAGGGTGAATGCACAGAGCGGAAGTGGAGTTTTGGCATGCTTCACTGTATTGTTCGCAGCGGTCTGTCTTCGTCCGAACTAAATTTTTTTGGGACCAAATGTCACATTCAACCAAATGTCGCCTCATGTTATGCGAGCGTGAATGTGAGAACATGTGGGAAAGTTCGGAGCATGATCGGGCCGGCCATGATTCATCGTCTGTATTGTAAATTTATTTTGCCGCCCAACTATGGCAATCGTGCCAAATCATGCCGACCCGAACAAGTGTGTAGCACACCTAAGATTTTACGAGTTACATTTGTTCTTGCTACGTTTCTGATTAACTATTCTGAAAATGACTACGTATAAATAATAAGCATACGAATAAAAAAGTTACATAAATAGAAATATGAAAGTTCATGTTTATTCATGCCATTTGACAACTCATTTTGATCAAATTTTCCCACACACATTCATGCCAATTTGATAAAACAGTTTGAACCAGCCTGTTTGATCAAATTACTTGAACGTCTATGGCCCCATACGCATAACGTAATTTTCATCTTACGAAGAAAGCTCAAAGGAAAGTGAAGTATGCATTACGTATGTATGTGAGATGTTAAGTATTTGGCTCACTCACGAATTGTAAAGTTTTATTGGAGTGCTCGCTCTAAATTTAAAGAGGGAAGGGAACAAATGGGTTAGTGTAGCAGCTAGTTGCAACTTGCAATGGCTGCCTGCGAATTGCGCGCGCGCTTATTTGTTGTATTTATTTATCTATATAAGTACCTATAAAGGCTTACCAATTAAATACGAACGAAATGATTTTACTTTCCATTATTTATGTGTCATGTATTGTATGTATATAAGTTCTGATGGAGATACTAAATAATAAAAAAAAACATGTGGTGTTTGTTGGGGACTGCCGATAGAAGTGAAAACTAAGTAACATACATTCAATTCTTCAAGCGTTCGGTGACGATGACGCGAGTTCCATGATTTTTGTTCACCCAAAAAGTGCTCAACGCGCCTAAAGAACTTTTTACTTCAAAAATTAAAGGAAGGAATTTCATAATAAACGTGCAAACGTTTAACATTAAAACTGTTTTCTGATTATATCGCTCGCTACAGTATTCAGTGAAATCAAACTACCTACGTTTGTGGATTATTTCGCGATTTCGGTGCTAATCATCACAAGCGTTCGCCCGTGACGACTGCGCGGAAATGTCAGATAGATACTAACATGATTTATGTAAATATGAATTATAAAATAGTATGAAAAGTAAAGTTTCAGTAAAATGTTACAAGAAAAGCAGTAAAGCCCTGATATTTTATTAAAACAAATTACCTATACTTCAGGCCAGTGTTACTCAAACTGTGCTCCGCGAAGCCCCTGGGCTCCACAAAGACTCTGTGGGGGCTCCGCGAAATTACTGGTCACAATGAACCAGCGTTTTCGCGGAGCCCCCACAGAGGCTTTGAGGAGCCCAGTTTCCTCAAGAACTAATTTTAGATTTGGCGGCATTTGGTTAATCACGTGTGTATGCAGGATACAATGGAACTATAAGTAGGCGCTTTACTTTTTATACGCGATGAAACTTGGACCCTGTGAAACAAATTTTGTAACATTTGAAAAAACGACGAACGGTTTTGATTATTCTAAGGTTCCGTGAAAAATTTCGTTTTTCAAAAGAGTTCCGTCGTCAAAAATTTTGAGAACCGCTGCATTAGGCGATATTTACGACCCTTATAAAATGTCCCAAAAATAGCTATGTAGGTATTTTCATTTTCCTCAATCAGAAGCAGAACGTATTCATTAATAAGCTTTCGTGGTAGGTATGTTATAAAGAAATATAGGTAGGTACAGTCACGGACTTTAATTGATGAGCCACCTGGCACTGTTCATAGTTTAGCCGTGTAATGCAAATCGGGTTTATTCGGTTATGTCTTCGTATTAGAAGAAGAAAATTATATTTCATATCTTTACCGGTTGGCTACACAACTACAAACTTGACAGCAGAGTGACTACCCAAAGCCAACCAATTGCAGGTCTAGCAACAGTAACCTAGCAACGATAAACAATCGTTGCTAGGTTACTGTTGTGATATTAACGTTAGCGTACGGAGAAATATTAAAGTCATTTCGACAAGTTCGAAAGTAACGTCTCTGACATCGATATTTCAATTGTCACTGTCTTCGGTTAGTTTTCAGAATTGTCGAGTTAATGAGCTATGATTCAAAGGAGGTCGGTATCAAATAGATTGGATAAACTGAATGGAACATTTTATTTATTTTTATCATTGAGAACTTATTAGTCAATCTGTATGGATAAGACTATTTCCGTCATCATCTTCATAGATTACTATTATAGTTATCTTGTTTACGAGCGTGCGATTTGTGTTCGTGTTTAATCGTGTAATCTCGTGAATGTATGAAACTGCAAAATTGAAAAGTTTGAAGGTGGCTCATCAATTAAAGTCCGTGACTGTACGTAAGCTTTATTTGTGTCAAGTCGTTGCTGAAAATACCGAAGGAAAACATCGCAAAGAATTCGCTTTCACTTTTCTACGTGAATAGAAACCCTACAAAGTTCAAACAAGGTTTTGTACAGCCACGCGGAGTAAGCGACCAGTACATTTTAGAGTTCCGTTTATACCCAAAGGGTGCCAACGGGACCGTGCTAAGGGTATGACTAAGGCTCCGCTGTCCGTCCGTCCGTCTGTCTGTCACAGGACTAAAGTTGTAAATAAACCGTTTTAAACCAAAATTTTAATTTGTGTAAAACGGTTTTTAAACCACGGATTTTCGTTTAAAACAGTTTATTTACAGCTTTACACTAAAATCCGTGGTTTAAAAACCGTTTTAAATTTGTTTAACACGGTTTTTAAAACCACGGATATTGGTTTAAAACGGTTTATTTACAACTATACTCAGGACCGTACCTATCTTTTAAACCGTAATAGACAGACACTTGATATTTTCACAGAGTGTGTACTACTATGGTCGCTATAACAACTTATAATAAAAATAAAATGAAGTAAAAAATTAAAGGTAGGTCATGTTAAATATTGTACAGGAACACTTCGTATGGGAGTCCGACTCACACTTGGCCCCTTTTTATTTTGTTCCCTAGCTTGTTTTATATTTATTTCACTGTTGAGATTTTGCTCTTGCATTCTTGCCTTTTTGTCTTGCATAGTACTCGCTACGGTAAGATGCCTCCGTACCGGTTTCTTATCAGATTTATTTTGCAGGTTTTAAATGATTTTTTGCATCAATTATCCGGTTTGTTACCATGCTGTTTTTAACTTTTTATTGATTGAATGTGTGGCGGTGACTTTGTTAGTTTTTGTCGTAGGCTTTTTGTTATGTATTGTATTGATATTTCAATGTGTGTGTGCTTACATAATTTCTAATTAATTACGTCAAGCTGATAATGCTAATGCTTCGCATAACGCCATGACTCTGCGTTTAATGGCTTTTTAGTTCAAGTAAAAAAATAAACTTTTCTTTGCCAAGCAGACGATTAATTTTACTAAGCACCTTTTATTAGTATATTTTCAAATCAAGTCCTGAAAATTTAGTATGTTTGTGTTTTTGTACATTATGTACAGTTAGATATATTAATTGTTAGACAAATTGACATTTTAAGGCACTTATTAGACACTGTAATCGTAGATTTGTCGCTTATAACAAGAAACACCAGAAAACATTTAGCACGTCAGGAAAGACAAAAAATAAACAGGGTAAAGAATCATAAATAACTCACTACGAAACTTATTATTATACAAGGAAAACTTCAAACAAAAAAGCGTGTAGGCAATATAACCATCAACATTACGTTACGTTTTTCCGTAGATTTACCGATAGTCACTTATCTCACGTATCTTCGCGTTTTACATGATATTCACTTGTTTCTGTGCGTCCCAGTTAGGGTTACCATCCGTCCGGATTTGTCCGGGATTTTGGATCCCCGTCCGGACTGGTCCGGCTTTGGCATTAGTCCGATTAAGGGGATGATTTTTTAGAAAGTAAAAGTAATTAATTGAATACATGAATAAAAAGCGTCGGACTCGGACCTTAAAAAAAAGTAAAATGTCCGGACTCTTTTTAATACAGCTGGCTTGTTGTCTTATAATAGTGTCGTGATGGCGCTTAGTGTCGTCGTCGAAGTTACAATCCGCGGGGCTCAAATCCGGGCAAGTACTAATGTGACTTTTTCAATTCATAGGTAGTTCTACCCGAGTTTATAATGGACATTACCGACAGCGTGTAAGAAAAAAATCTTGTGTGGTTATTTAATTTTAATTTGGACCAATATTTTTATTTAATTTTAATTTATTTGATTGTTAGCTTCTATGACATGTATTTCAATTCATCTGACAATTTTTTTATTTAAACCTTTGACATGTGTAGTACTCTGAATATTTTTTTTTTTTTTTTTGTGTATTGTGACTTTGTAATGTTACTTTAATAATTATTTAATTAGATTAATAATAATGTAAATATTTGCATGCCATAAGAGTACTTCACATTTATTTGTAACATCTGTTTATACCTACCTGTATTAAGCAAATAAATAATTTGATTTGATTTGATTTGAGGTAACCCTGAAATCGCGAACCCGTTTTGCAAGCGTGATGATCAATGCTCGTGAATTCTCTGTATCAGAAGAGGCCTTTGCCTTGCAGTGAGATGTAGGTTATAGACTATTTGTCAGGACTTATCAAGTTTTGAAATGGTAACCCTAGTCCCAGTTATCGGACGAGGGCGCTGTAAGGGCGAGCGCCGGATGTGCGCAAGAGTCGATGTGATCTGCGGCGCGTTTCATTTAGTCACACCGAAACACGATACATAAGCTCCCTTTGATGTTATTCGATTTTAGTCTGACATACGCTGAGGACTCGTAAATAAACTGTTGTTCAGTTGTTCTGCAACACGCCTTATTATTATTTGTGAGGGAAACTTGAGATGATGATGTTTGTTTATGATTTTTATTTAAAAAGTAGCAGAAAAAGATTTCAGCGGTATTTTGGGTACTTCAATGCTTTGGTTAGTTCAGTTCAAGACCGTAACAGGATTGATTCTAATTTAATGAAAAATACAAGATATCAAATTTATGAATGCAAATCCTTGTTTTTTTCTTTGTTACCCATTCACGCTAAAACGGCAAAACATAGGATACTTTTTATCCTGATATTCCCACGGTATTTAGACTTATCCGGGTGAAACCGCGGTGGCAGCTAGTAGTTCATAAACTTAAGCAAAATGGAAACGCCGACGCCAACTAAAAAAATAAAGAATGTTATTGGAATTCATAGAAAATGGAAAATGTAAACTCAATTATTAAACAAAGCACGGCGCTATGAAGTGTCAACATCACGGTTTATCAAAGAAAATATTTTAAAGAAATTGTCTTTACAATCGACTACTACATATATAAGGTGGAGAAATACAACACTAAATTAAACTGCATATTATATCCAATACTGTTTCCAGTTTGCTTAAGAAAATTCATTCATATAAATCAAATAGTTTAGTAACTATAGCTAGTCAAAGATTGGCAAAACCCATAGTCTTGTTTGAAAAAAAAACACTGTTTTAATTTCGATAATAGCATAGTATTTGATTGTGATGCAGTGGTGGCACAATTGTAGCGACTGCGACTTACGAGTTGTATGTCGTAGGTCTTTCTAAACGGTGAAGGAAAACGTCGTGAGGAAACTGGCATCTCCTAGAACCAAACCATTCGAAGACATGTGGCATCTACCAACCCGCACTAGGCCCGCATGGCCCATTCTCTCTCACAGAAAGAGGAGGCCTGTGTCCCAGCAGTGGGAACATTATAGGCTGATTCATCATCATCTGCCTAGCCTTTTCCGAACTATGTTGGGGTCGGCTTCCAGTCTAACTGGATGCAGCTGAATATCAGTATTTTACATGGAGCGACTGCCTATCTGATTATAGGCTGATTATGCTATCTAATTCTTAGTTCCAAAATACTCATAGGCATTCGTATTGCCAGTATTTTCGTTTGTCATATTATTGCCTCCAAATTTTATACCTAACACATTCGTTAAATATTCTGTAAAGTCCATGTTTCATCTTAGTCACTATAGTTACTTACCAGGATCGTATTCTCGAGTTAAGTGAGGTTCAAGTTACCTAAAGTAAAACCGCCGATTCCGCTACTGGTATTAACTTTCGGTACAAAAAACAGATTATCTCTTGGTAAAAAATATCTAGGTGCCTGGGTCGGAAATTAAGGCTGTTTCCTTCTTTGGTTGAGCTTATAAATACTCTATTATTATTTACTGGTAGGTACCTACAGTTGGTACAGTAGGCCGCACGTCAGTGCTGAGAAATCTAGTATAATCTGGCCTCTCATTCTATTGAAACTTCGTACCACGTCAACGTCAATGTACGGTTGCCTGTACGTCCAAATTATGCCAGAGCATCATCTGGATTCTCTCTCCAAGTGCGATAGAAACCCATGTATTGCAATCGCCATAAAATATATAACTTCTGCCAAGAATTGGTGATAAATGTTTCGTTTGACCATTGCCGTGCGTGACTGTCCATGGTAGTGTTTGGAGGTCTTACCAAGTCTTTGTTCAGCAGTGGAAGAAATAATAGTACGCTGGATAACTCGTTCTTATCTTTAACTTGGTAATGATGAATCATCATCTGCCTAGCCTTTTCCTATGTTGGGGTCGCCTTTCAGTCTAACCGGATGCAGTTGCAAATAAAAAAATAAAAGAAATAAATGATGATGAATGAATTAATGAATAATATAAGTTGGTAATGATTGTCGGATGTAATTAAGACAGATATCAGAGACAGCAAGTACCGAGCAGTCCACACCACAAAGGACCAGAGAAGAGAAAAAAAAAAAAAAAAAAAGTTTATTGATTCTTAAGATAAGATACAAGTGTGACAATATTCAGGTATGACACTAGCTTAAGCTTAGATGATGAGAGTGCGATCCTTAATGAGGGAATGATGCTTAATAAGAGGTAGGTAGAATGGCTACTGAAACTAAGCATAGTCAACCTTGTAATTGCACCATAAGATTGAATGTCACATGCACGTCTTAAAACGACTTGTTTATGTGACAGTTAGATTCTTTCAACCTTACTGAAGTTTCAAAACTGCAAATTGTTGTGAAAAGTTGTTATTTTCGTATAAGTATTTGTCCTTTCTCAGCGTCATGTTTGCCCCAAATAAATGTATTTTCTTTCATTCTTTCTAAAAGTAGTAAAGCAATTACGAGTTCGACTTCCCCATTTATTATAAGCATAATGTAAATCGAAGGGTTACATAATGTCAATCGAAAACAAAATATAGGATATCGAAGTTAATCGCGAACGCTTGGCTTCTTTGACTTTGTTTAACTTTACATAAGCAAAGCAAACAAATACTGGCATTGTTAAGTTTGCCTTTATGTAAATGTATATTGTGACGACTGTAAGTAAACATATTTTGAAGAAATTGATCCCTTGTGACTTGAGGGATTTCTATACCAATGGGTTATGTATACCTACTTTAGCAAGTTATATACCTATGTTGTGAGGATATTGAGTCCGACACGAAGTTTGATTAAGGTTGAAAAGTTTGACATCGGATCGTATTTTCGGAATACAAAATAAACTTTATTTTGTGAACAACAAAAAAAAAAAATCCTGTTTACCTCTTTGTTGTCATGCTGTGATTTGAAGAAAACCGTCATTATGATTCCCTGCACTTTTACTAACTTCTACACAACTATTGAGTTTTCCCTGTAGGAGCCTCACAATACGCATTAGATACATACTAATGTGCAATACCATTGTTATATCATGTTGACGATCTAAATATAAACAAGAACACACGCACCGCGGTACGTACGGCCGTGATCTCTGCGCCCGCGTCGAGTTCCTCGAGGCATAATGATGGTACCACAGGTGTCGATGGAAGGTAATAGAAATGGTATCAGAAGTTTTTAGCAAAAAGGTGTGGCCAATGTGATACACAATACAAAGTACGAAAACAAAAAAAAAAAAGCTATTTTGGATTAAATCCTTCAAACGTCTGCGTGTTGGGCCAAAGTTTTCGCGTAAGCTTAACAAAATGATGGATTTCTTCTTGCGGCTAAGTATTTGATATTTTCAGTTACAAGAACCGAACAATATGAGTTTTTCATAACGTAATACTTCTTGATTGCCAACTTTTGGAACAAATATTTCCAGGGAAACCAACGACTCTGGACATAGGTACAGTTGGTCCCTGCTGGATTTCTGCTCGACCTGAACATCTGCAGCTACACGCAGATAATGAGTATGCGACGTCTATTAACTTATTCAGCTCTCTATGGCCGGTGCGGAGAGGTTGCGTGTCGCGACCGCCACCGCACATCAATCATCGACGCTCACACCATTCTGGCGTGCTAACGTGCCAACACATCACACGCCCTCATATCCCACAACATTTTACATAAACCCCATTTATTAAATTCCATTTGATGTAACGTCACGAGACGTTGCTCTACACTACAACATGAATAAATTACTCGCAAGCTGCACAATTTTCAGCTCGTATTAAACACATCAATCATTCCCAGCTTTTTGCAGCACAAAGAAGCAATCATAAAAATAAATTGAAGCTCGTTGTCTGAAACCAAAGTAAAAAGGATAGTTTGGGTAAAACACGGCTTTTATCAGTCCGAGACGGATGAATAGCCCGGAGCGATGCGGGGCTCCTTATCCTGTGCTATGCTCCCTCCCCCCAGCCTCCTTGCGGTGCAAGTAGATAGAGCGTGCTTAAGCCACGATAGCCGAAGGGTACTGCATGGCAAGAACAAAGGTGCATGGCCCTGACCCTGTAATAGTCTCCAGCCACGCCTGGCCTTAATTACGCGCAATTTGTAGCTCTAGGTTTCGTTTTTCAAACATAAAGCGTGTTTTTTTTTTGTCCAACAAATGACCGTAGCAAGCGTGCCAGTTTGGTAATTTCAGCAAATAAATGCGTGTGTTTCTGCGAGAAATCGTATGGAACTCGTATAAATTGTCCCGAAATCGACCATAAAGTACGGGTTTATCTTAAAGCTGCGTACCTAAGTAATTATATTGGGTAAGGGCACATAACTGGACGAGTTTTATAAGTCAATACATTAACGGGAATTTAATTGGGCGAGTTGGATGTTGTTTGTTGGTGTAGTCAGCTATAAGTTGTTAGAGTAATATTTATAGGGACTTTAGAACGCACTAACTGCCCTATGAATTATTGGATGCGAATGCGGGTGCCGTGGTGGAGGGCTGTCCTTTGAATGCTAAGACTCTAATTCTAAGAACTCTAATTCTAATTCTAAGAATTTCAGCCTCTAATTGAACTTGCTTGGTAATTTATCAGAACCCACAGAGAACTATGGATAACTTCCGCGAAAGAGTGTAATCAGAGTGGAACACTTTTGACCAACCCTCCAGGGTGCAAGCAAGGTTGACGGTAAATCTATAGAGCCGGCTGTTATTCCAGAAAATTTCCTCCTAACCTTTATTGCCAAAAAATACAAAAGGAATAAGGAACAAGGGGTCGCAATCAATGTTGCGTGTCAATGGTCGATATAGTAGTCCTTGAAGGTCAAAATTGACAACTATTTAGTGTGGCTCGCAGGGGAAATCAGGGTGTATTCGTTTATCTCGCGTCATTAGGCAGTCGTGATGCTGGCCCGAGGACAAGGGCGCGGGATTCGGGGAGTCCATGGGGAATGAGCCGAACTGGTTGGTAAATCGATTTATTATGATATTGGTGGGAAGTCAATGTATCCTGTATGGAGCACGCTTATTAAGATGGCCTCGTCGGAAAACATCCTAAATGGATTTATAATTAGACTCGGGTTAAACAACTAAATTAGAGGTTGCATGTATTGTTTATTTAAGCGGATATGAGTGTACTTAGTGTTTGATGGTATCTGGTATATTTTTTACTACACCGCAAGTTTTTCTTAGCAGTTTTTCCAAGACCGACGTTTTATATCTCCTTAGATTAAATTGCACATTTAAATTGAATGGATACGTAAAATGTTCCCTTTTAAGGATTCCGCTGGAACACTCATCTATCCAATTCAATTACGAATGAAAATACCAGTGATGATGGTGCAGCGAAAGTTCCACTTTCTTATTCAAATAACCCTTTGGCTGCGCGAGGAACAAAGCGGGCTATTCATTAAAATAATCCGGTGCAACTTGCGCAGTAACCGGGGGTTATAATAATACGATATACACTGCGCGCTGGCGAATTACTAAATGGAGACGCGGTGGTGTTATGCACCGAGCTATATAAAACTGCTTATATGTATCGTTGTTGCATGAAGTACATACGACTAAGGAGTTAAGTGTTCAGGCAAATTAGGAACATCTATGCAGACGACTGACATTGAAATTGTGTACGTGAGAAACGTTTGCACAGAGCGCATTAATTAATTAGGTAAAAGTTGGTTATGAGGTCTACCAGTGATACGCCGAATCTAGTTTAAAGAATCTGCATCAAATCATAAGCCAAATCACACGTTTTTGTATCTTCAGCCATCCTTTACTGGATGATGGGACTTTTCATGAGCTTGCCATCGCCTTACGTCTACGGTTAAAAATGCAACAGAATTTTTATTCACGACACACCTCTTCATCATGTTGTAGCTTCCTGCGTAGTAATCTCTTTTGCTTACTGTACCAAGTTGCACAGAGTTGGAATATAATTTGTGCAAGTGTTAAGAAATTAGGTAGACTGTTTAATAAACATTAAGCAATGGCTGCTATGAGTGCTATCCGTTTGAAGTTTAATTACTTTATGTAACGTGTGTTGGGTACGACAGTGGGATCAAGTTAATTTCGAATTTCTTCTCTAATTAAGATTTTGGCCTTGAATATTGATGTTTTATTATGTTAACTCGTGTGCATAGTGCTAGTCGCTAGGTGGATATGGTTACTGTTTCCATTATCAGTGCGATGAAAGCTAAAATAATGATGAAAGCTAAAATGAGTTAAAATAAATCTAAAATAATGGTGAAAGCAAAGGATGGATGTGAAAAATGAAAAAAAAAAATATGACGCTGAAATATTTTTTCATAACTTAGCAGACCGGGAAAAGCAAATTTTCTCGTTGAAATACGCTCCTATTTTTTAATTTAATCCAAATTAAAGCAGGTACTTAAAAAAAAAATTAAAAAAAGTTTTAGAACCTAACATTTATGTAAGAGTTTTTTCCAGGTTTTTCATACTACCTACATTGTGGAAAATCGCAGAGATTTAAAGTTCAAGCATTCTGTACTTTATTAACAAACAATTTAAGATACTTCCTACAGTTTTTTCACCATCGAATTAAAAAACACAGAGATATTAAGGTGATTACTTCCGAAATTCTCTAAACTATATAAAAACACTTTCCAACAAACCAATTACATTTTCATACATAACCAGTCTAACAAGCTGCACCCAATGTCATCAAGTCCCCGACCTTCCTTTATGCTTTTATAGCAGTTCCAACGTCCTTCAGAGAGGACCTCTAAAGCTTATGCTCTATCTTTGAAATTGAGATATCCACGCTTGGCTTCACTAAGTAAGTTTATAATAAAGACTTTGTGCGCTGGAAGCTGCCTGTCCACGGGTAAGATATCCTAGGGGCTTGATAGTTATTTGAGTGTATACTTTTAGTATGGGAACGTTATTTTACTTTAACCTTTCATTTTTATTTGTCTGTTTAAATCCTTGCTTCCAATATTAATGTCATTTCCACTTAAACAAACATCAACTTTATGTCATTGTAAATAAAGTTGATTTTAGACTAACTACCGTTGAAAAAGTCATAAAAAATATGAAGTTGTAGCGTAAACTGAAACTTTTGTGTAGGCATTATAGTTGTTTTTCCTAAAACTCGTGTCTGTTTACATGTTTGGCAAATAATTTTCGAACGCAGAATACATACGTCTTTACATATCGAGACTCCTCCGTGCCTCGGAATGCACGTTAAGCCGTTGGTCCCGGCTGTCATTTGTGGATCATTGACAGTCGTTACGGGTCGTCAGAAGCTCGAAAGTCTGACAACCAGTCTTGCCAAGGGGTATCGTATTACCCAGTTACTGGGTTATGGAGGTCAGATGGGCAGTCGCTCCATGTAGAATACTGCTATTCAGCTAAGTACATCCATTTAGACTGGAAGCCGACCCCAACATAGTTGTGAAAAGGCTAGGCAGATGATGACTTTGTTATATTTTGGATCACTTTTAAGTTTTTAGTACTTGAAGTGTATTTTATACTAGCTGCGCCCCGCGGTTTCACCCGCGTAAATCTCGATTCCGCGGGAATATCGGGACAAAAAGTATCCTATATGTCCTATTCCAGGTCATGGTTTACCCATGTGCCAAATTTCAAATCCGTTCAGCCGTTTTAGCATGAACGCGTAAAAAATTGGCCAGTAAATCTATAGGTAAGTAAATAAGTAAACTTATAGCTACATGAAAAGTTTTCTTTTCTTTCAGTTTTGATAATATTGGAAGTTTACTAATTTGAGTAACTTTATATACCTAATTATAATTATTTTCTAGTAAACAGTGCATCGTGCAGTCCTGCATCTGATGCACCTATTTTCAACCAAAATTTCGAGGTAGACTAAATAAAAACACGATCATACACAACTACAGTTTATCTTTCTCGTCTACCCACGTAGTTAAACTAACTACACTCTCCTTGGAAACTTGGTACAGTCGATAGGTAACGTCGCCAATAAAAGTGGATTTACAACTAAACACTACGCACTAGTAAACAACAGGAAACACTAAAACAATAATTGTATACTCCTAGCTATACTTAGTTATTTATGCATTGCTCACTCATACTGAAATTACCATTACTATTTAGAAATTTTTCTAATAATTTCTTATTAGGAGAAAGCTAATTTGTACTCGAATTGGTGGTAATTCGAATTTTAAGTACATATTACGTATCTATCTATAAATATTTTATGGCCCTTCTAGAAATATGAACACATATTATTTTCATTGAAATAATTGCGTTATGATAAAGTTACAGTGTCTTTTATGAACAAGAAAACATGTCTTTAAAGTTTAATTTCTGACGTTCCCAGAAAACAAATTGTGAACAAGACTTTACTCCGACCCAGAGTATTTACCTTGAAGCAAAGAACAAACAAGTAAACAAATAAGTTAGAAGACAATGCACAACACTAGCGCTGAGATGTGGTACAACACTAACTAGATACGTTTGTGTGATTATGTGGCCGAGAACTTGCAGATATGAGACGACTGAACGTGTGCTTTGGGACGAGAAATTCTGAAGGTAGTTTTTGAATAACTATTGTAGGAGTTTGAAAAACTCACTGACATTGATGAAAATGGGCTTTTCAGGGGCTAACTATGAAGTATTAATACCATCATTATTCCATTGCGAAAAAGGATGGTGCTAGCGGCCTTGTATAGCTCCGTCTCTCACTAACACAGGAAAAATGGTGGCATTAATACGTCGTGGTATAGGTGCAGGTCGGATTATAAGATGGGAATTCCTTAAATGAAGTAATAAGGCCAACGTGGTTATCTGCGCAAGTTGCACCTATTTGTAAAGACGCTGGCAGATGTTCCTGTCCAATGGCGCAAAAGATCAACCTTGTGATCCTAGTACAATGATATCTAGGTATACAAAGTCTCCGTGTGAGGAAATAAACTGTGTGAACGATGATATAGCTAGAAGGGGTGACGATAATAGAGAATTATGGAAGAATAAGACATGTTCCCATGTTACCCGGAATAAATTGGGATCAGGGCAGGAGAATAATAATGAATATAATATAGGAACTAAACAATAGGAGATCCTGCATCTCCCTTCGCATTTCCTAGGAACCCACTGTTGTGTTACCACAGCTGCAAGCGTAGCATGACCAGCGTAGAAACGGGTCTGTCGACGGAAGAATAGTCAAAGTGATAGATAAACAATCACAAACTGTAATTTTGTCTATTCTCCCGTCGACAAAACCCGTTTGCTGCGCTGAAAGATCTCCGGCTAATATGTACGTATGTTTCCTTTTGCTCGCCCAAGAGCGGAGTTTATGCGTTACTATTTCCCAATTTAAATAAATACCCTAAATAATGGGCTATACTTTTAAATAAAACCTACAAATTACTCTTACAACAGATATCATTTGCTTTGAAAACCCATGATGAGCCTTTTGTTAAACGGAGTCAGTCACTGCCTCTAATTTTGTTAATTCTGGCACAAAATTACAGCTTCTAGTGCTTACAAAATTAAGACGAAATTGATATCACAACAGAAATTACTATTATTATAGCAGTATCAGTATAATTTATAGTTAACAAAGGTCTTTAATTTCCTTTGTTTTCTTGAATTGTAATTATTTCAGTAAATTTATTCTTGAGATACATCAGAGAACTTAGTATCAAATTATATCATAGTTTGGAAGATTTAATTTCTCATTGTAGTCCAAAATTAAATTAAAAAACTAATTGGTCAGTTTCTAAATTCTTAATCACAGAAGTTGAAAAACGTGCAACAAATTCTCATCTACAGTTAACAGAGCTTACGTGTGTAAGTTCGCTAAGCTCTATCTATCCGACTCTGAAAGTTATAACTAGAAAACATTTAACTTTACAGTATTAGGCAATATTAACCTTCGTTTAAAATCGTTCAGACTTTCGATAAGCCGCAAGGGATCTAACTCCATCGTTTGACAGTTGCACTTCGGAATACTTCGGTAAACATCGGAACTCCGCCCACACGCCGAAGTTAACCGATTGTAATTAAGAAGTGCTAGGTGGAATGCAAATCCAACGCAGTGATAGTTTCAAGATAGTAACTTTTGACTGCCAAAGCGACGTGACTTCATTAGAAGTCGTGATTTAATATTTCACTGTAAAGGAATAGATTCATGAGAATTATACTTAGAACTAGAACATTAACAGCAGTTATTTAATTGTTGAACAAGACTTTTTTCGGTCCTCTTTGTCTGGATTAAATCCACGAGCACCAATACGCCAGATGACAGAAGCACCAAGCTCCTTTAGAAGCATTTCTGCAATAGATTTTGCTGGAATTGGTGATCGCAGTACATTTTAACTTTATGAATCCCAAAAACCATTTGACACACAGCCACCCACGAGAAGTCGTGGTCTATCCTTAACACAACGACCTATTTTTGCATTCTGAGAGAATCCTACTTACCCCTGCCCTCAATTCTAATACAGCCAATACCAGTACTTGATTATTATGCCCTACACCCACGGCATGTTACGGGGTACCCTATTTTTAGCCAGAGACCTTTAAACCTTTATAGCCCTTAATTAGAGGAAGGTTGTTGACCCGCGGTATCCCATCTTAATAATAACCTGTTTTCCTCACGATCGTTTACAATTCTCTTGGGATGTTAATGTTACCGACTGTTAGATGTAGTGAATTTTCTGTGATAAGTTACGTGTTTCATATTTATTTAAATCTGCTTTGTTTCTTTGATATTCCAGGAAAAGGTAAAAAAAAAAAAAAACGCAAACGTGAAAGTTGGAAAATTCCCATTGCTGGGAGCTAAAAAAATTGTCGGGACGCACACTTCAAACTAAATAATCGTGCGTGTGAGAGTATATATTAATTTTCAGGGAATCGAGTGTCGTAAATAAAGTACCTACATAATTCTGCATTAAATTTTGGAAATGCTGTTTTAGAACCCATTGGCTTGGCACGTGACGATGGGAAGAGGCCAGACGGAGTGACCATAATGCCTTGGAAATTGGGTAGGCATTTGGTGTGGGATGCAACCTGTGTCGACATCCTCGCGCCATCCCATTATCCTAGCACGGCGGGCTGTGCTGAGGCGGCTGCTAAACCTCAAACGACGCAAATATAACAACATAATTGGTATCTTAATTTTTGAGCGGTTTGGGGTTGAAACACTAGGCCTGTGGAGTCCGATGCCTGCTCATACGGTTAGTCGACTCTTCACGCGACCGTGGCCAATTTGTAGGTCAAAGAATCAGCATTGCCATCAAACGTGGCAACGCTGCCAGCCTTTTGGGCACTTTTCCCACTCACAGCGATGCGGACGAATTTATCGATGCCCATTGAGCCCTTCTCTTTATTTTTTTTTTCCTTTACATACTTGTACATGTACATAATATTATATAATAATATTAGTGTTAGATTGTTTATAATATTTAAGATTTTGGAAAATGGTAGCTGTGAACCTTTGATATTTTGTAATCGCATTAGGTATTACAAACATAAATCATTACTCATACAACAAAACAAATGAACATTTACCTGAAAAAAAGACATAAATAAACAACAGCCTAAAAACAGAATGGGTACAAACAAAATAAAATGTGCACAAGATCATCGGGTCATCGCCCTCTAAGCATCATTTTACTGTCGCCATGAGTCATTGAAATGCAGTTTTGAATTTATTCTTAGAAAATAAGAAATAGAACTGTGACTCACACGTCATTAGCCAAGGACTTGTGCGAACGTAATTCCGACGCATGCCTGAGACGACACGACACGTTATTTTCGACGCGAAATAGATTCACTGACGACATAGAAACGTCTTTCTAAACAAAAAACGATGATGCAAAACTCATAAAATTCTTTTAAAACATTTCGTTTATTCGATTGCATTTTTTCGCTCAAACGTAAACAATTAAAATACCATTCGCATGGAAACAAAATACAGTAGAGCGAACAATAAATCTAACTCTGTCACAAACACAGACAAATAAAAAATAAGCCCATTTTTATTCAAAAATATAACCACAAAGCCGCAATTTTAAGTGTCGAATCCAGCATGGCTGAGCATTACGTAACAAATTATAACGGATATCCGAAATCGGCGTGTCCAACGAAGCGGAGGCAATGCGATCATCCGTGAATGTCAGGACGAAATTCGTGTTAGAATCGCCTGGGGACATCCGTACAAACACGTGATCTCTAGGACGTGAAATTTGAATGCTAGGGATGTGCCAAGTCTTGTCGATAAAATAAATACAATAGAAAGAAAACTACGTTTCACAGCTACGCAGTTAAAAGTTCACATTTGGAAATAGGGCAAAAGGAAATGCCCATAATCGCCAAACGTGATGGTGATCGCATATCGGATATTGAGTCATTCCAGTCGCCACGGGTGACCCTGTTACTGACGTCAGCGTTGTTGAGTTATCGAGATGAGATTCGCATTATTTTTCGACTTCATCATTATGGTCCTAGTAGTATGCTTGTCATGCAAGCAGTTTTACGACTGCGGACCGCGTCCTAACCAAAAGCGATTGTTGCGTGAGTACACGACTGTCGCGCGAGTACGCGAGCGTCGCGCTCGTTAGTATGACCCGCTTCCTGTTGAACCTGAACACGTGGTCGCGCCGACAGAGGGTGCTTTCCGGTTTTCCGAACAAAAAATGTCATAATGAACGCGAAGATCGCGTATTCGCGCGACCATCGCTTTTAAATAGGCCGCGGCCTAAATATGACATACTCGACCATTCAATTAAGTCGCGCATGTTGTACGTCTTTAGTTAGAATATAATAGAATACATAATCTTTACTATGAACACCTTATAAAAAAATTAAGTAGGGTGACACGATTGACGGTGTTTTAGCTAAAAGCAATCTTTTAAAGACAACCTTTGTGTCGATTAAAGGTAGAAGGAAATAGGTAGTCTCTGTACCATTTTCATATACAATAAGTAGGTACATGCATACAGTAAGCACATACTTATCTATTTATATTTAGAATAATAATCACGAAACAAGAGGAAAAATAACTAAGATAATGATGATTTTTAAGGAGACTGGAAGAGTTTTTAGTCATAATGTTAAAAGTGGACAAAGATTGAGCACGCCTAACCGACACGTCATTATTCAGGTAACCGATTGCGTAATCGCGTATTCGGGCGAGCCGCTTTCAATTAGGACGCAGGGTCGGATGACTTTTTGTTACGAACTTGTTAACTTGACAGCAAGCAAAAGCAGTATGAAAGTACTTTAACCCTATCGTTAGTTAAGTAAGCATACATGTGATGTGACCTATTAGAAGTCACATACCTAATAGTAAATGTTACATAATAAATCATGTTGATGTACCGCCGTGATCTCTAACCTAGACACGTGAAACTCGTGGCTTAGATGCACATAATCTCGATATCGACATATCTTTCTCAGCGCGTACTATGCAGATTTCTCTGCTCAGTCATAAGTCGGTTAGATGTATAATAGTGGAAGACATGGTCGTAACACGAATAATATTATGACGTGCTGTTCTTGTCCGTCATATATATTTTTTAATTCCAAGGAGCAAACTGTCGGTTTTGTCAGCCTTAGGAGCCGTCCAATACAATAAGAACCCAGTTGGGGTTGAAAGCGGCCTACATTCTCGTTCGCCTTTGAGTGTTCAAAATTGGCAAATATTTGCAGATGACTGACACTGTTATCTCGTCGTATAAGAAAAACTAACTTGAAGGTAATTTATGGACAGGATTTCGGTTGCAACAACAAATCTGTCTCCCGTTACAAATCCTTGTTATCTCTAATGGTCATGTTTGTCGATAGTCGTTTCATGTCTCGGTTACCGCTCGAGATACTCGGTATTTCATGGATGAAGAACCTCGTTAGTAAACGGTAGATTAATTTCTTTCAGCAGTATTCACTCGAATAGTAGGCTAAGGAAATACTCCAGGATAAAGAGCGGTGTCTGCGGAAAACACAAATTAGTCGAATAGTATTTTTGGCTAAATTATCTTATGTTTGGTCATTCAACTCACCTAAGCTGTATGCACAACGTCCGCTGAGAAGAGCCACCGCATAATAGGAATTGTGGTCTTAGTGGTTCCCACTAAGGGCGGCATGAAAAGCGAAGCAAGATGACTGAGCTGGTGCGGGGAAAAAGAATCAGGCTCATACTTCTGAGCAAGAGCACGCGGGACATATTCAAAAGTGTGACATCGGTTAAAAAAATATAGTATTTCAACCCTTAGGGCCTTATCATACTGGCGATTTGCAAGCGTGTTTCCAGGGAGGCGATTGTGCAAAGCACTCGCTGCGGGGGCGTAGCATACCATTACGTTGTGTTTGCGTAACGAGAGCAATTGACGTGAGAATACCAGAGAGAGTGAGATAAGTGATTGTAGAATTTTGTGAAAACGCGGAGTAAACGTCGCGTAGGCGCGACAAGCTCGCTTCGCACCCGCGGGGAGCCCGTTCACAAATCGCCATGCTGGAAACACGCCGCCAAATTGAACAAAGTTTGGTTGACTACGACTGTGAGCCATCATTAACCTGACTCATTCAAATTATGTTATGGTCGACAAGTCCGCTGAATGTGGCTGACCACCGCAAACCAAGACCCAATTACTAAGGGACACCGAAATCATAAGGACTTTGACCTATTGCGGTTCTTATTGCTTGCGGTGGCTGTGTAACTCTGAGGCATAGATAATTCTCGATTTGTATAGAATATCTAAGACATGACAGCAACAAGCATGGCTGCTCCTCATATTGGTTAATGAGCGGAATTAAAAAAAACATGTAGACGGAGAATTTTTTTTTTCTGCTCCTTCATGTACAGATTATGAGTAAACTTAATTTCCAAATTAGCAATTTACACAAAGGCGATAAGTTTAAAAAAACAATATTGTCATAGTATTGACTATGACAATATTGTTTTTTTAATTGCATATATCTCTGGCACCGAAGCTAAGATTGTAATTGTGTTTATCCGTGCATACCCTCTTCTTATTTCATGTCGGCTCGAGGTATATCTACTTCAACAGCCTGTGGATATAAAGAAAACTACAGATGACTGCGTAATGCGGATGCTAATCCTAACTATCCTAACTAATATTATAATTATGCGAAAGTGAGTTTGTTTGTTTGTTACGCTTTCACGCTAAAACTGCTGAACGGATTTAGATGAAATTAGACCATGACCTGGAAAAGGACATACTTTTTATCCCGATATTCCCACGGGATCGAGACTTACGCGGGTGAAATTGCGGGGCGCAGCTAGTTTCTTCTAAAAGGCAATTATAATAACTGTATCCTCATTTTAAGGTAAAGAGTTCATTACCGAAATCTTCCCACACACCACGTTACAGATGAGCAAAAATAAATTGGAATCACACTACGTTTCGCTTACATAATTAAAGTGTTTGATATGAGATGCCCATAATTAAGATAACGGTGTTAAATAAAAGCGAAATTTAAACGAAATTACTGTGTTTACAGGTCGGAAAATTACGCCATGGTAAACTACGGATGGGTGGAAATGATGTGAGTAGATTATTGAGAAATATTACTTCAACACGTGTCTACTAACTGAAGAAAACGTTTAGGTGGGAGAATACCTACAGTTTTAGGATTTGAAGTTCTTTACAGAATTGAATGTGGCTAATTTACTGTTTTATACCTTGTCGTCAACACGTCTGTAGATAATCTCCGAACTAAAATATATAGGTGTATTTATGACACCCGTACTCAGCCGGTTTTGTTTAAGCCCTTATGTAATAGGCGGGGCCTATTGTCATCCACCGGTCGAATTCAGAACCCGAGCTACACAGCACTACTTCCTATTTCTTGACAGAGGCAGAGGAGCTTATAGTAGCTACATGCACATTTCGCAAGTGATGAGATGAAAAATTCAGACTGGATTTCTATTTGAGTCCAAACTCATTTTTCTATTTGAGTTTTTTTTTATTTTATACCTAGTACGTGCTAGAATGTTGTGTGCGTTTCTTTACGAATATGTTTAACTCTAAGTTATAATACACATTGAAGTAATTTTCTACAACATCTGCCAGACATTATTATAATACACGAACGGTTTTCCAATACTTTGATGTCTTCATATCGTTGGCGAATTAACATTTTACGCAATTAACTTCAGAGTTACGAGCATTTATTTTAATGGTTTTCTCGAATTCAAGATTGAAGCATTGCTGTGTGCTAAAGCAGCTTCTTCCAACTCGTAAAACCAAATTGGCATCTTAAAACAGCCTTTTTATTTTGTGAGAAAATCCTAATTTGTACAACCTTTCATCGGGGAGAAAGGAGAGTCATGAACTCACGGTCCATTTTACAGGCTAAATGTTTATGATAAGTTTACGTACGTTTACGATATTTTAAAGTAGTTATTATTGTAAATCATTGCTGCGCACACATACACTCATACACACACAATCCTACAACACACTCACGTACACACAAAACACAACAAACACACATACATAAACCACTCAAGAGCAAGCATGCATGCACTAAATCCCTCTAATTTTATATTGTTTTAATTTGATTGCATAAATTGTTCACCTCTGCCTAACCTCTTCAGGGAATACAGGCGTAATGTCTTAGTTCTAACTTTGACTGTTCAATGTGACGGTTACCTACTTACAAAGACCCCTTTGTCCAGGCGCGACCGTCTACCAGCTGACATTTAGAGATGAACTTAGTAATAGCCGGACTTCGAGGTTTATATTCAACTAGCTACTGTCCACGACTTCGTTCGCGTGGAAGTCGTAAGATACACAATATAATAAAAGCCGCATTTTTATAAAAATGATGGATGTTTTTTTTCACCCGTTTTTTTCCGGGCTTCATCGCATCGCATCGCCAACCAGCTCTATTACGTCGTGTCTGCTAAGCGGTCTTTCTGACTTTTTTCTTTTTTCTCGGTTCCTAAGGATCATAGCATGAAGTTGAAAACCTATTAAAAGCCTATACCTACATAAACCTTCCTTAGAGGAGCTCGTGGCTAAGTAATAACAGCCGCTCGGCCCGATCCATCAGGTTAAGCTACGCTTGACGGGGTTGGTCCGTGGATGGGTGACCATTTTCACATATCGAGACTCCTCCGTGCCTCGGAAAGCACGTTAAGCCGTTGGTCCCGGCTGTCATTTGTGGATCTTTGACAGTCGTTACGAGTCGTCAGAAGCACGAAAGTTTGACAACTAGTCTAACCAAGGGGTATCGTATTACCCAATTACTGGGTTGTAGAGGTCAGATAGGCAGTCGCTCCATGTAAAATACTGGTATTCAGCTGCATCCGGTTAGACTGGAAGCCGACCCCAACATAGTTGGGAAAAGGCTAGGCAGATGATGATATTTATTTTCGCAATGTATTTTCTGGTGTACAATAAAGTATATATAAATGTAAATATATATATAATATGATGACCTACATAAACCTTCCTCACAAGAGTTGGGGTTTCAAATACAAATCAAGAATTTTTCAAATCCGAAAGGTACTCCCAGAGATTATCGCGTTCAAACAAACTCTTCAGATCTTTTATTAGTTTAAAGGATAGATAGATAGCTAAGAAGAGATTTTCATATTGTGTAAGTATATTGTGCAAGCAATTTGATCTCATGTGATTTTTAGTCCTAACGTTCTTCCACCTACTTATATACATGTAACAGTTGTCACCGTGCTGTAAATGTCAAGATATAAGGACCTATTTACATTATCAAACCCTTTGCCGCGGTTATTATAAATAATTAAAATAAGTGAAAAACAGAGATGGGTAGAAACCGTGCTGTAAATGTCAAGATATAAGGACCTATTTACATTATCAAACCCTTTGCCGCGGTTATTATAAATAATTACAATAAATGAAAAACAGAGATGGGTAGGAAATGTTAAAATAATAAGACTTGACCTTTAGCGAGGGATAAATTATCATCTTGTTTGACAAAAGGTTTGATATCCCAATTTGTAGATATGAACAGAAGGATGGCGCTGCTTATTCTTTGGATAAATTACATTAAAAACCACCGCAAATGTCCACAAATCACCGCAAACGTCTCCAAAGGATGTATTTTCCCATTATCTCCATTGCCTGCACACATTCTCGACACAGTTATCGATGTCAAGCTGATGGCCAACGGAGCCCAAGTAATGAATGGAGACAAAGGGAACGGTTTTTGCAATTACTGGAGATGCATCTAACCAATGATGATCGTTTGCAATAACTAAAAAGATGAAGAAAATACAATAAGAAGAAGTATCAATATATATCAGCTGAACACTCAAACTCAAAGCATTTATTTCAATTAAACCATTTACAGACACTTTTGGACTGTCAAGGAGTCGGTCAGTCAGAAATATGAAGCTTCACTAGCTCCATCTTTCATCTAGGGAACTTTAGGAGTTAGGACGACGCGGCTTTTCTTATGAGCACAAAGGAGAACGTTGCTGCCCAAGCAGTTTACATAATCTAGGAAGCCCTTCAGCACTCGCATAGCAACAGTGCAGTTTCAATAAAATTCATACCACATTTCCGATAGACTTTAAAGTTTTAAACCATGCATCCTTTGTTCCAACAATCCAGCCAAATAAATTTCTAAACAAAGCATTCCATCAACGAACCAATCAACGCATTCCATTAATTTCGATTGTTCTATATCGAACGTTAACGGTTAATTGAATAAAACAAACATTTAGTTCTCTTTAATTGCAGGTGGATTGTGGAGCGCCTGCGTGCGACCTGGTCACGGGAACTGGGTCACCCCCCTCCCGCAGCCTCGATGGAGCTCCCCCCACAGCCTCTATGTGGCCTGATTTAACATCGCTCCCGAACATCATAGAAGGCTAACGTGCATTTTTACATGCATAATGACGTATATCGCCCCAGATGTGGTAAGGGTGAAAACAATTTTGGAAAGCACACGTTACATCAATGTGTTTTACTTTTTGCATAAGACTAATACTTGCATGTGACATTTCGGAGAGCATTAGCAAGCAATCAGGCCATGATTCAAAATACTCAGGTTGCTACGCTCTAACTTTGGGCGCTTATGCATCAGCTCGAGCCCGCTAGATAAATCAAGCTGTTTTGGGCTAGCTAGCATTCGGCGTCAACATGATACACGACTGTAGCAATTGCATCAAACGACACGCAATTCCTTTATCATTTACCACCGGAATATCGTCTTTTTTCTCTTTGACAAAAATAAATGTCTATTCGTAGAAATTAAGGGAAAAGAGAGCTGTTCCCACGCAACTTGCGAGGATCAAGGAGGGTTATTTAATGACACTTACAGGCGGGAGAGACTAACAATTTGTCTCTGTTTGTGGGCGGTATATCTTCTATAGTATCTATAGTATAGACTATAGATACTATAGAAGATATATACCTAGCTTATGGAGTAAACAAGCGTCTAATCGGCGCGACGACGCCCATAAAGGCTCCCTGAGTCAATAGGTTCAGCATACATTGGAGGATTGTAACCAACCGTGACCAATATTTGTAACTTATTCACTATGTCCATGTATGTGATCTGTCCGCTTTGTATTTCAAAAAACTTTTTCAACAAGGAAGTATGGACATTCTGAGCTAGATGAGATTTTCGATTTACTTTATTCTTCTAACGTTTTGTTTTTATGATGCCCAGGAGCCAATTTCTATTGAGCTTTTCCAATTTCGTACATATATTTAATATAAGTAACCTTGTTATTTTTGTCAAATCATACCAACATGTGTGACCAACATTGGCCGCGGTTCAGTAGTCAAAAATGTGTAGGTTCAGTGATGTGTAGAGCAGTTCAAACCCTGGGTCATGGTCGTTCTTGACGTGACCCAAATGTCATCAAAACATCGTGTTCAATTTATATAGTGTGTTTATTTTGGATAAGAAAACTTTGATAAGTTTTCGACATTTATGTTGTTTTTTTTTTTGTTTTTTGTGACGTAAGTAGGTTAACGTGATGGGTGTTGGTTAGTTTCGGTTTTAATCTCAAAAAAACAAGTAACCACTTTCCAAATAATTCCTTTGTTTGGAGATGACAATATAATAGCGGAGAGTGGATACAAATTTTGCTCCACTGAATTTATTATTGAACTTATCGGAGAAAGGAGGCCTGTGTCCCAGTAATGGGAACATTATAGGCCGATTACGCTTATAATATATTAATTATTGACATCTATCCCGGCCTTTTCTCAAACTATTCTCCAGCCAAGCGTGTTAATATAATAAGGTAGGTACTTTTTTTTGGACATTGGACATTATTGGATATACAATAATGTACATTGTCCAAAAAAAGAAAGTGGTAACTTCGAAGACAAAGATGCTTACTTCCACAAGCAGTTGACTTCTTCGGGATAACAAGAACGTAGTTCAAAAACATTGAGGCTCTCTAGTTATTTATCCAATATTTTCTCTAATAAAATATAGTAGTCCTGTGAAATATCCTAGGGACGGTATTTTGATAACAAATACCATATTCGTATCCTTCCGGCGGTCGTGCGGATTCCGGCTGTATGTCGTGCGATACTTTTGTTTGACACCTCCCATCCGCTTTCGGATCGCTAGTGGTCCGCCCCCAATCCGCCCCCGCTCCGCCTACCGTATGACACGGGCTTTATTGAGATGCTTGGAAAAAATACTTGTTTTTCTAAGGTATCTTGTTATTAATAGTTTTGCATTTACATACATTTCAGCTGACCTACTAATGTTAGTTGTACAAAAAATTCGCAGTCTTTATTCAGTTCAACCGAGCATACTTTTCTTATTTTCGGTTTTTTGCTTCACCTAATTATGTATTTTATCTCTGCCCATCTATATTCTAGTTTTTGCTTGGTTAGAATCATTATCATTTTGTTTTCTGGTGAACGTGATTTTTGCTTATTTCTTACATGTTTGTGATGCCTTTTTAAGTCATCATCATCATCATTTGCCTAGCGTTTTCCCAACTATGTTGGGGTCGGCTTCCAGTCTAACCGGATGCAGCTGAATACCAGTATTTTACATGGAGCGACTGCCTATCGGACCTCCACAACCCAGTAAATGGGTAATACGATACCCCTTGATCAAACTTTCGGGCTTCTGACGACCCGTAACGACTGTCAAAGATCCACAAATGACAGCCGGGACCAACGGCTTAACGTGCTGTCCAAGGCACGGAGGAATCTCGATATGTAAAGATGGTCACCCATCCATGGACCAACCCCGGCAAGCGTAGCTTAACCTGACGAATCGATCCGTGCGACTCTTATTACTTAGCCATGAGCTCCTGATGCCTTTTTAAGTTTCTGTTTCTATTTGTGTCAGTTAGTTTTTTGTTAGTTAAAAATCATCGAGTGTTGCTACTTAGTTTTTGTTCTTGATTTTAGCAATTCTTATTGGTAATGTTAATATTTTGTAACACCATTTAAAATCGGTGCAAAAACAGATTCTCAGTGAAATGAACAGTGCCAACAGTAAATTGCTGTTGATTAACAAGTTGAATCGTCCATTAGTCCCGCGAGATTCAGTTTGTAGGTCATCTCAATAATTATAGGGTCGTTTAAGTTGTCGTTGATCGCAGTCAATCAGCCGGTAAGAGTTGGCCGTCCTACAAAATTTACGAAGTTTCTGAACATGGACTTAATTGATAATTAGTAGGTAATTCGTTTTGTCGGGTTTGAAAAACTGTTATTGTATTGGTGTATTTTATAGATTAGTAGCTAAAGTGGCCCTTTTTTTTTTGCGGGTGGGAGTTCATCAATTATGACTTCTCCCGCTCTGGGCGGAGCGGAAGGGCGTGTCAGACTTTTACTGACTAAAACCCACCCGTGTTCCTTCAGTTGCCTGTTGCCAAGGTCCCGGTATTCCTTTCGGACTTTCCCGCAACCCTGGCAAGCTATAGTGGCCCTGCGGTTTTATTCGCATGGAGATTCAAACAGGAATAATAAATGGGAAACATATTCTGTCATTCGGGGCCAGTGAAAGATTTTTCGTAATCAGATCAGTATTTCCAGGGATTACAAACATTCTCACAACCGGAATCTATCAACTGGAGTCTGGATTTGTTCCCGGTTTATGGCAATAAGCTCGCCCCCTATAACATCGGACATAAACATAACTGGGAAATGTGGGTGTATTATAGGAATACCACTGCTTAAAGGCTCCCAAACAGGCGCGATATCGCGGGCGCGACAAGGGTAGCGCTGCCTGTTGCGCCCGCGATATAGCGTCAGTTTGCACGCCTGTAACCCTTGGGGGATACAGGCGTGATGATATGCTGTGTTATTCTAACAAAATGTCCTCTAATATAAGGAAAGAAGTATAAATGTCACAGTTATGAAGATGTACAACTCTAGGTAACACTAAATAGGTATTTCATCATTTTCACTGTAGAACTGCCACAATAAACAAAGGAAGGTCAAACAAGATGATGAAAGAAAAGACGTCTGCCAAATAGATAACGGTACCTAGTTAGATTTTGTTGTTAACATAAAGAAAAAAACTTATACCTCTGTCGAAAACTTTCAGCTTTCTTTTACGAGTCTCTTGGGTCTCTGTAAAAGTAAGCACCAAATCTACTTCCTTTCAACTGGAAACAACACAACATAGCCGTATATAACTCACAAAAAAGTTTCCACTTAATTGCCTTTACTTATACACATCAAAACTATTTGGAAAACCGTAAAACTATAAAAAAGTTGTCGGACCATAAATCATTGCTAAATAAGTTGTAGTCAACGTTTTTATTTTTAAGAAGCGATTCGCGTTTACTCGATGTGGCGTGACGAAACCGAAATCGTTGTAATGCGTTAAGTTGCAACTGGAATCTAATCTGTATCTTCCCATGAAAATTGATGGAGAAAGTATAAAAATGCGTATACACGAATGTAAAGTGACGAATGCTTACATTTCACGGAAATTAATTGTATAACAAATTGTCAACCAACTTGTCCATAGATTCAAATCACAAATGTCATTATTTGACAGTTGTATGAAAATGCCTGCAAATGAATGCAGGATGTCAATAGCTTATTAATTAATTCTTACTTTACATAACTATCCATTAGATTAACAGGAATATATATATAATTATATGACAGGAAATAATCTATATAACAAACGTATTCGAAAACAACCACATTTGATTAAAACTCAGTAATAGTACTCGTAAAACAATAATTAAATCCGCCGCCGCAGACCTCAATCATACTCATATCACCGCTAGACTGACACGCTTCCCCCGTGCAGTTCGGCTGCACCAGAAATAGAGTTCGTGCATCTCCGTCAGCGCTCGGGCTAGATCGTTTATCTTTTTCAATCCGCTGTAACACAAACAAAAAGGTCAGAAGCCGACGACCTAGTTTCCGAGCGGCGAATCCAAAGGTCACCCAGACATCGGCCCGGGAAGCGTTGATAACGGCTGGCAAGGCTGCACTGCACGCGAATGTTTGCGAGTTATGCAATAATATGATTCAGTTCTAGCTGTGAGCACGCGAGCTAATGTCTATAGTCAGGTCTAGTTGAATGATCTGCTGGCATTACTTTAGGCCGAATTGCGAAGCTGAATATTAAGGAATTATGTGTGAAATGATAGAAGGATTTCTAGAGATTCAGTGCTCCATTTGATGTGAATTTAGGTCTCTGTTGTTTATCTTGTAGACATTAGCTAAGCTATTTTGATTGATCTGGGCGTGGGTGATAAACATAATGTACTTACTGTATATTTTATAGTGATAGATAGAATACCTAATGCTTACAAACAACTAGCTATGATAACTACATAACGTGTAAAATGCATTAGAAATACATATTTACAAGAATTTACAAAGTAGAGCTTGACATGCGAGATAGTTTATGAAGATGCTTTTTCAAATGTCGCTAATGAAAACAAAACAAAATCGGCATCTGGGTCACTCCCAACTTTCTAATGTAATTATTTAACCGCCTCTGTGGTCTAGTGGTTAGACCTCCAGTCCTGTCTCAGACCCAGAGACCCCGTGGTTCGAATCCCAGTGGGTTAAAAAAAGTCTGCTCGGTTTGGTTGGTGATAGGGCTTGTTCTAACTCCGCCTGGCTAGCTACCACCATCTTATCTCAGTCTGCCACCATAACAACAATGTTAACAGCATTGTTGTGTTGTGGCAGTTGGAGGTTAGCCAGTTTGAGGATTCCGGGTGAAGCTACCTTCGGCCTGATCATCACTTACCATCAGCCATCAGGTGAGATGCAGGACAAGAGCTTACCCGTTGCGGTTAAAAAAAAAACTTTGTCAACTGGCAGGTTACCTTAAGTGATTGTGAATCATATTACCAATTGTGAATCATACAATGGTTCCTCCATTTTGATTAAAATGACGTTTATTTAATAAGTTACGAGCGACAACGCTTTTACGATTGTCCGCAATAAAGTGATTTATGTATTTCCAATCACATTGGAATATTGTCGAAATTGAATACTGAGTCGTTCCGCAAATATTTCATTAGTGATGATGACGTGATGATGGCAATGTATGTTGCAATCAATAGGTACTGTTACCGATGTTAATGTAATTGGAAAATATACTGGTAGGAGCTCTTCCACTGATGTTTGTTGTACTACAGCAGCTGTCAAAACATGGTTGACTGATGCTCTTGGTACCACGGCAATTCAACTATGGTCCAACTTTTTTGCGATTATCTGTGAAACTAAGCGCCCTATCTCTTTCATTCTTTTTCTAGACTAATTTTGACAGCTGTCAGTCGAAGGGCTAAGGCATGTTTTATTTTGTACTCGAAACTCGAAGACGAAGTGTGTCCTTACGACAAACTAAACTTCTTAAGCAACTCAATGAGGAAATTAGATTTCCACAGAATGATTATATCTATCTATGCAAGGATGGAAACCAACTTACCGTGTTCTTCCACATCCTATTCAAAACGGACGATAGCAATAAGCCGGGAAAACGATAAGACAAAGAACATAAACGTTGGGAAGAAGAAGATTACAATGACACATGAGTAAATAGAGATACACGATGTAAGTATCCAATTTGAGACTGGTTCAAATACTCAGAATGATATCATGCATGATCGTCAAATGAAGATTATTTATATTATACCTCTTTTCGGAAGAGAGTGGGAAAAGATGACACATAGGCTTTCAACTTAACTTATAGATTCGCAAAACCTCTTTTTCTAATACAATGGAAAAGAAGGCACATTGGTTTTCCTAGGTTAAGTTAAGTACTAACAGATTGGCGAAGACTAAGATACCATTCTTTCCTCGTTCATGCGTGTTCCATAACTAG
This sequence comes from Lithophane socia, assembly GCA_947522985.1. Taxonomy (NCBI): domain Eukaryota; kingdom Metazoa; phylum Arthropoda; class Insecta; order Lepidoptera; family Noctuidae; genus Lithophane; species Lithophane socia. The sequence continues at coordinate 6,133,011 of OX383258.1, read as the reverse complement.
TACTGAGATGTCACCCAGATGATAAACAGCAACGTCGAAGTCATTAGAAGACCAATGTTTAGCAGTTAAGGTTATTGATAATTAAATTACTTCAAATAGCTGACACAAGAACTTCGCCTCTATCATGGCTCTGTTTAACCCCGGGTCCACACACGCACCAGTGCCCCACGTGGAAGCCCTTGCACGAGTCGCGGCAAGCGGATGCTACACGAGTGCTACCCATCCACACTCTCGTTTTATTCAGTTGCCCGCCACGGCTACCTAAAGATGGACCTGATTGAAGTGACTACGACCGCTGTTTTGTGTGCTTATCAATATTATAATTATTTCTCTTACATGCATGCGAATGTGGTTGGTTCGCTCGTCTCGCGTTCTTTTGAGTCATGTCAAAAAACCGACCACGAGAGCAGCGCGCGCGCGACGATGAGAGGAGGCCAGGGAGCCATCCACGCTATCACGGTCGCTTCACCTCGTCTTGCCTCCTATAGAATGTGGACCCGGGGTTATAGGAAGCGACAAAGAGACTGTCCAAACAAAAAGAAGAATTTTCTTCTCAAGACTGTCCAAACAGTAAACACTAGATGAAACAGCATCAAGAAGGTCGTTCTCATCCAAAAAAAAAAAAAAAAACTAACATATAACCAGCAATTTGTTTACATATTTAATGTTACTAGTTGAGAACTCCTTCGTTTAAAGTCGATGAAGTCCATGCGACCTTAAATTGCTAATGTAAGAAACATGTCGTGCAAACTTGGTATCGCGAGACAGAATCTTCATACTAATTTAACACGTAGATTAAGTTCTTATTTAAAATGTTGTGGGTAACATCGTGTGGTATTTACATGGACTATATTATGTAGAGGGTAAGTCTCAAGGCAGTTAGTACCAGGTGCATCGATATTGGTTGGAGCTGTGAACAGCAATGGCTTAGCAATATGTAGGATTCTTACAATGTTAAAGACGTGTGAAAATATAAGCTATATTCCACGGTTACATGCAGTAGAGATGAGAACTTTACAGATCAGTTTTATAATATGTATACGTAACATAATAATATGTTATTAATTATTGTGGTGGTAGAAGGTATCAGCCAATATAGATTTAAGATTATCTTTGAACCTTAGGCATCAATTAAATTCTTAGCGGTCGTCAAATTCTCATCTTAAATTGTGAAATTCAATTGTTCGTTCGACAGTGACCTCGACATGAATCTCTTCCCACTTTTAAGTCAAATCGGCGTCGGAAGGTCGATAAGACCTTGCAACTTTTATCTCCGAGTCAAAAATGTCATCTGGCCACTCGAACTAATGATGTCTCTATTCCCAAATGAAGAAGAAAAAGGACAAACTCGTATTTTCGGTAACCAATTAATATAATATTGTTTTATTTTAACAAATCAATAATGTTATAAATAATACTTTTTTGTACATTTCAAATTAATTAAAATCTAATACAATTTGTCATGACCCTGTTTTTGTAACAAGATATCGTGTTGTAGTTATTGAAGAATTGCCAAATAAAAAAGGATGATCCCAAAATTTTTAATTAATGATTAATGTTATGTTGCGTTTTGGATAAAATTGAATGTGGGATTTTTAACACAATATTAAATCAGTAAAGATTTTATGAGGGGATTTTGATATCATCATAATAATTATCGTCAGATAGAAGACAGGTTACTTTGAAGACGGATTGGCGCTCGTAGTTTGTAATTATACAAAAACAGTAGGACGCTACCTTACTTTACAAATAGTCCTTACTCTACAAATAGTCTCTTAGACCCTTGATATCTTAAGGGGCCGGGGCATAGATCGCAACTACGAATCGAGTGCTACAAATGTTGAGCTAGTGTGCCTATCGGAGCGATACACACAGCTACCGTGAACTGTGCGACCACGCACACATTTTCGTTGACATGACATTTTGCTTGACGCAATAGCACTACTAGCTATTGATTTTGGATGTGTTCCGTAATACCAAAAATGATGAATAAAAACTTAATGAGTTTTCCATTTTTTCTGTAATTTGTAACTTGATAATTTATGCTATGTTTCTGCTGAAACAATATCACAAGTATTGTTGTTTATAATACAGAAAAAATAATATGAAAAACAAGAAACAAATAAACAACAACAAAAAAATAATAATATGAAAAACAACATTACTCTGTAAAATGTGCGAAATTCAATTCGCTTCATTCGTTCATTTTAGTTAGAGTTTTTGGAAAAAAAAAAAAATGTAAGAACCTATAAATACTGTCTCAATCCGTATAATAACACATTATGATGGAAATGTGCTCAAATTGAAAATGATTTAGGTATTACGTTTGTATGGAGAATTCATCCGTCGCCGCGTTCTTAACATCCGCATGTTCTTTTCTGAATATTTCCAACTTTCAGCTCTAATTTTGATAATGCACCGTAAAATACGTATCACGAATACCTACATGTGTATGATCTGTCATCCGCCAGAGCTAACAAACCTTTGTTTCCTTGTCAGTCTGTCCCTTGTTCGCCAACTATTGTTCCTTTGACAGTTTGATGAAGATCAGCCTCCGACAGTGTAGGCAGACAAGAATATTTAATTAGCTTGCAATCCTACCCTTTTTATACCTGAATCAATGTTTATTTTTATTAACGCTTTATTGTCTCGGTGCATTTGTAATCAGTTTTTTGCTGCATCATAATCATTTTGTAAATATGTGATTTGTGTTTGTAAATAAATTATAATCTCATTATTAGTATTTTGAACTTGATGAATAATCCTTTAAAAATATTGGTGAGACAAACTTACTATGACATGATCGACTCGATTAGTGTGTCTGACTTTTGAACACTAAGTACTTTGATCATACTCAAAATAGCGACTTTTCTTGGAATGATATGATTGATTTTAAGTTTCAAAAGTTTAAAATAAAATTGCAAAAGAAAATCTTTATTATATTATAAAATAGTCTGAGATCATGCCATTATTTTCAGCTTTCTGAGTGAATTTTCCCTCAGCCCACTGGCCCTTAGCAGACGACTGGCTTACTGCGCGATCGTGACAATGGCACCAGTGCAGAAACTGCCATTGAACGCAAAACGACAGTTTAACTGAGTTGATCGTGCGTCCATTTTTTAACCTAATACTTTTTCTGAAGTTTATCTGAGATTTTATATTTTGATCTTTCATCAATAATTGAATTTGCTGTGTATATTCAATAATTTACCTCGTTTTTTTATTACTAAGTTGTTGTGATCAGCACCATAGACAAAACTGACAAAATCAAATCTGTTATAATTATTATTTCTTCGAATTCATTTCTCAACCCCAAATTTATATTCATGAACGTATCACTACGCCTCATTTTATCTTCTGTAATCAGTTATAAAAGCGCATAAACCTTAGGTAACAATTAACAGATGCCTGTAATTCAATTAACACTATCATAGCAATTAGTTTAGCGAGCGGAAATACTGTTTTTCTCCGTTCATTCCATTGAAAGATCTAAAAATTGAGAACTAATACTAACCAGCCGTAAATATGGCTAAAAGAACTGTAGCAAAAACATGGCATGTGAATGATGAGGAAGGACGAAACGCATGTGACTAAAATAGTGATGAATGGAGAGGGAGAGGAAGGCCAAAGAAAAGATGGATGGATTGTGTGAGGAATGATATGAAAGAGAAGGGGGTGAATGATCGCGTGACGGTTGACAGGGGAGAGTGGAAAGAGAAAACGTGTTGCAGCGAGCAGTGGTGGCCCACTGGTAACGGCTCCGACTTATGAGTCGTAAGTCGTGAGTTCGAACCCAGACAGGCACTTCATACTTTGTGTAAATAATTTCATCACCACTGCTCTCAAAACGGTGAAGGAAAACATCGTGAGGAAACCGGCATGTCCTAAAACCCAAAAAAATCGAAGACATGTGACATGTGCCAACCCGCACTGGGCTCGTGTGGTGGATTACGGCCCACTCCCTCTCGAAGAAAGGAGGCCTGTGTCCCAGAAGTGGGAACATTATAGCCTGATTATGTTGTGCCGACCTCGAGTAACATGGGAAAAGGGCAGGAAGATGATGAGAGCTTTAGAAAAATACTGTCACACAAGTAGGTATAAATGGCAGAATAAAGCTCTCAAAAGGTAACTTTTATTCTAAAAATATATTATGTGCTATGCAAAATCTGGTCCAAAGTACCAATGTGACTTTTTCAATTCGTAAGTACTTTCTTAGTTTATCTTGAAGGAAAACATTCGTGCAAACACTCGTGCATTCTCTGTATGAAAACAGGCCTTTTCCCTGCAGAGGGACAATAATAGGCTCGTATTAATAATACTGTACATATAACTATCTAGGCTGTGGATATACGATCTTCGTGGAATAACCTGTGACATTTTAAATTGCATGTGTATAATATACGAGTATCATGGGCCAACGGTGCCAAGTTTATGGGCCCATCCTGTCACCACAGGCTTTAAATGGGATTCCCATAATAAGTTCTCATAATATTCATGTTTTTATTCGTTTCCCATCAAATTATATGTTGACGTGACTATAAATATTGAATGAGGACGTAAAATATGAACCAGACATATATTACGGGAACGAATAGGATTTTTCGATGCCAAGAGGTGTTTTACCGAATAACATAAAAAATAATAAGTACGAAAACCATTTTTTTAATTGAGTTGGTTAAGAAGTACTACAACAAATACTGCGATAGAATACAAAACCAAATGAAATTTCATGTTTTTCTGTACCGACAGACCCTTAGCGCAGTCAATATGCAAATAATCTTTTTTCCGTTCAGTGGATCTACAAAATCGTGCTTCTGCCGCTTAGATAATGAATATAGATAAAATGGATACGTGAGCAACTCGCTAATTAATCACACCAGGTTCGAGCCGCCCCCAGCTATTTCCTTAATTAAAATACTAGTTGATGTTTACTAAGTACTAATTTGCTCATTTGTTTATGAGACATTAAAATCAAGTTAGAATGTTTTTGGGAACGCGTTAATTGGCGGATATGTGATTATGCGTCATGTTCAATTTAATCATAGTAATTTATGTAGTTTTGAGCACATGTCAGCGCAAGGGCGAAATTAAAAGCATTTAGCAAAGGCGTGAATGTTAGAGTGATTAGTTTAAAAAGTACGAGGTCATATGTCATGAATGCTCCGTATATTATGAGTTCGTGATATTGCCGGTCACGATTGAGGCTCGTGTCTGTCTGAAAGCGGAGCGGGGGGCGGTAAGAAGTCAGTAATGAGGTACATACCTATAATTTGGAGAATTAAATTATCCTTATAATTGAAGAGCATTCTCGCCGCTCAAAATGATGCAGTTGAGGTAGTTGTTTTTATTTTATTTTTCAAAATTTCTCATCTGTAGTATTTTGGCTGAAATGTTTCATATAAAATAGTGTCATAGTGCTACTGCTCACCTGTCTGTCACCGGGGTGAACCCGGCGCTCCTCTTGGCTGCCGTTATATTCTCCACTTTTCACTCTGCACTGAACCGCGGGCGAAATTTTACCTTACACTTAGGGAATTGACTGATAACAATTATTACTACCACAATATTAATTACTTATATAATTTTTTCGATACACCCGACTTTCAAACCGATGAATGATTAGACCTGAAACAAACAGAAGATTTCGTTAAAAAAGAATAAAAAGTTTCAGTCTACTCACGATTCAATTTAGAAATGATAAAAATACAATTTCAAACGGACCACATAATAAAAATAAAATGAAAACATTGAATGTCATGCGAGGCATTCTGCGGTTCCTTTTAATCAAGCATAGCGTCTATTTCGATGCCGCCCCACGAAATATATTGAAAGTGATGAAGACCACGAAACAATGGGTTCGACCGCGAATTCATATCTGTTCGCCGACAATCGCGAATAAGTCTTTCAGCGACGAAACGGTCAACAGATCCGAACGAATAATTCGTACCCTTGCCCTTGAGTACGAAATGCACGGTCATTATGAACTGTGAGCTCGGGTATCCAATGCAATCTCCGGAGACTTTCGGCTCAACGAAAATAAACTTTAATACCAACAAGATTTGGGCCGCAATTCGTTCACAAGGATGTTGTGGGCCTGCATTTGGCCGTCAAGTGGATACACCGATGCAATGAGTTAGTAGCTAGACTGTCTGAATGTCAAACCAATGATCGGCAGTGTCTGCTGCACCAACGCAATAAAAAAATAATTTATTTGCGTCTGAGTAAATAACATAATGGCGCGAACAAAATTTGGTCTGAATAGCCACGGCAACTGGAGTCGCGTCGTAACCGCCGCTTTGTTCCAAATCGGATCACTTGGGAAACAGCCAAAAAAAGAAAAGCGCTGAATTCCAATTCAATTGTTTGCTTCCTAAAGAACGAAACTGCGAATACACAGGAAAGCTACAAAAGAAAATGTATTGTTTCAACAAAAATCTTTAAAGCCGTTCAAACAAAACGTAAGATCTATTAAAAAGTTGAGCTATAAATTATGTGAATTACATCATTCATGCTGTAAATAAATTACACAATTTATACAACCGTAGCAAACATCTCAACAAACAAATTATATGCCGTATCGTGTCCAATCCAAATTGGAGCGTAGACTTTAATGATGCTAAATATTTTATTGAACTCATTTTCATAGATTTATCGTAAGCAATAAATATTTTGAACTCCGTGTAAATGTACGAAAAATTCTAAAAACATGATGTTGACATTACTTGTAAAGAAAGAACGGGGGAACTAAGTGCTAGGTATCATCAATCACAAAAAAACTTTAACTTTTGTGACATATCCGAATATGATCGATGAATTTTACCCATCTACGGAGAGGAAGTTTCAGAAAAAGCGTTTCTTTTTACACGCAAGAAGTTCTATGTACCCACTAAAATTATTATAGATGATGATATCAGTTACCTACCTACACTTACTGAAAGTATTAAGTTGGAAGAGTTTCATTTTGAATGATGTATTTCTAAATAAAGTCAATTAAATTAATGCCACACCTCCTGCATTAGAGGTAATCAATTTTATATTTCTACTTATATGTACAATTTATAATAGACCAACTATGTATTATTAAAAATTTCCAATACAAAACTGTAATTTAATGCTTAACCTTAATTATACACTAACAAAGCCTGAAAGAAAAGTACCACCTCCTAGTCACGGACTGCGATATTATGAAACCTTCAACCGATATTATTTATTGGAGATATTTTCGTAAAATTTGTGATACAATGCTGTATTCACGTGTAGTTTTAGTGGCATTTCATTCAGAAACTGCGATGGTGTTTGTATTTGTGTTTTAACTCGGAATTGTTTATGCCGTCGTGTGCGTCAAATGTTCTGAAGGTCGTCAATTTGGACGTGGTTCTAGCGAGGCATTGAACTATGAAATATAACCGGAAGACGGGGGCCGATGACTGATGAACGTTAATATGCGAATACTAGGGCTGTGACTGCCCGCTGCCAAGTTATTATCCTGCTTTATGACTGATAGACAGTTGAATATTCATAGCACAAAGTATTGTATATGTTCCTTTACAAGTTTCTTATTTATTTTTGTTACTGTTAGTATCTTTTCATTCGTTTTATGAATCAACTGATAAGGGCTCTCGTAACCCTTTTAATGTTGATAATTACGAATGCCAAAGTTAATTTACTTCATTAAGTCAATGGCAAGGTTTTTCACTTGGCAACAATTAGCAGCAACCCTAAAGTGATTCTGATTGTGTCAAAGCTGAAAAGAATTTGAATAAGTAAGTCATGATGTCAGCGTTACACGTAGTTAATGTGTATCGAATCGGTAATGCATTACAATTTAATGAATGTCAGGTATTCAAATCGCGACCTGTTAAAGAACTCATCGCCTTTATTTCATATTTCTTTGATTCGTGCAATCAACGCAAAAACGTGTAACGCCCGAATTATGCCCGTCGGGTTGTTCATGATCAATAAAATCGATTTTTATAATAGCTCACCCGTTTTTTGCAAAGTTAAAACAGGAGCGGGTTCCCGAATTCGTGATGTCGGATCGAAAAGAGACGTCACACTGATTTCTGACCGGATCGGACAAAAACCCCGCTTTCCGAATATTTTGGGAACGTTGACCGTGAGTTCTTTTATTTTTGTTTAGTGTGAATTTATGTACGGAACGAAAAAAATTGTAGCTCACCTAACTCGCGCATTTTTTCGCAGAAATATGTCAGGTACAATGTGAAGTCCAAGCATTTCTCGCAGAAAGTGTTAAAAGCGCATTTTTCCACAAAGACTGTAGAATGAAAAGAATTTGTGCTCAGTTGTGACTTGTGACCATTTTGTAGGAAAATGGCCGATGGAAAAACTTCACCGTCTAGTGCGCGTAGACGCAGGATTACACGTACGACTGCCTTTGTCGGTAACTTGGATAATTGGTTAGGAGAAACTGGCTTCTGTGTGCTTAATGATTTGATAGATTAAGTGCCTTGGATTCTGATGCCGACTTTAATTCACAAAATAAACGATGAGCATCTAAAAATATAAACATAAACTTAATTACCTACGTTTAATTCAGAAAACATAGTGAAAGTCAAGTTATTTGATTAAATAATGTTACCTAGATTCTCGTAATCTTCCAAGTTACCTTCGATTTCATTAGAAACAACCGCTATGAATCTATTCAATGCGCACGCTCATGGAACAAGTCTGACTCAAAGTTTAGGTATAGCCTGCAAGCGGCGCGGTGCATTAGGTCAGTGAGTTACATTTTTAGTATCTGCGCACTTCTTTCGAGTAGGTAGTACGAGTGCAATAATTTTTTTGGACAGGACGAATATAAGTCAAATCTACAATTACAAGGCAGAATCACGTTTTGGTTGTTGCTTCGCAGCCTCAGTTGACGCAAGCCCACATTGTTTTAAGTATCAATACACCCGAAAAGTAACCTTGGCGGTAAGTTAGAGGACGTCGTGAATGGTTTTTTGGCTTTGAAACTTTTTGTCGGATACATATTGTCTCACAATGGGGCTGAGTTTGAAAGGAATACATTAGTTGAGCGGTCGATGGCTCCAACCGTAGCAAGCCTTCTCTTGTTTAGGTACCTACAAATTGGATACTGATACCCGTAATGCCTCAATACTAATGGGCTGTGGAGATCCAAGACAAAACCTTTACGGGCGGAGGAACTTGTTCATGTGAACATCCGTGCGGTCAGTAAATTACATTTAGGCTCCATCTCATTGGTCCAATCTAATTTGCAAACGGACCGCCGTAATTGTGTGCAGATTAATGTGAAGATCTCGCCTCCTAAATCAAATAACAATGGAGAACAAGATAATTAGCGATAATTTAGTAGATACAAAGATGAGGGCGATGTCTTCGTGAGTTGAATTATTGCTACATAATGTACAAATGGAGAAGAACTGACGCTACAACTTTTTAAATAAAAAATGCTCTTATCTAAAAATGTGTAAGTTTTTATTAAGGAAGTGCATGTGGTGAATTGGACACCGGCGCTGAGTTTGGAGAAAAAGCGCAAAATGGATTTGTTAATTTGGCTTATTAGAGTAGATAGATACCACACACACACACGCATACACATACACAAGCACGCACACTCACATATATACACACACACGCACACACACACACATATTTATATACACACAGACTACCTATAATAAATAAAAATCATTATTTGTATAAACTTTGTTTAGTAACATGTTACACTTATATTGTAAGATATAAAAGAGCGGCGCCTCCTGGCACAGGCATCTATATGCTTAAAAGGAGACGCCACCAACTGTATAATGTACAACGTGTAATAATGAAATTAAACAATTTTGAATTTGAATTTTGAATAGATATGGAGGCATAATTACACAAACATGTAACATTTTTTTCCATTAATATATTTCCATAATCAATTGTTTCCATATTCCAGTAAACAATTAGGTACTATCTGGAACCGAACTAGTTAGATTAGGTTAAATATTTTTACTCGTAAAAAAAGGTTAGGTTTAGGTTAGAACTGTGACGCACGAGCCGAGCGAGCGCAGCGAGCGGTGCTGCGGCATCAGCCAGCGATTGGCAAAAACGACCAGAATACATAGAAAAAAAAAATTTGTTAGGGTTAGATAGTTGGGGTTCGTAATACTGGAAGCCGTGAATTATGGGAGCCGGCGCGGCGGTGCCAAATTTTATCGAAATCCGTTCAGTGGTTTAGGCGTGAAAAGGTAACAAACACAGTCAGACAGACAGAGTTACTTTCGAATTTATAATATTAGTATGGATTAAGTAGCTATAATTTGATTGCCCTGATAAACAGCTAGAATATCAAAGCTTCAAGACTACAATTTCATTTTGTAATCGAAAATTCATCTATTCCATTCTAGTAAATAGCACCATTATTTTTCTGTATAATATGTGCCAAAATGGAATTCCGTAATTCAGGTTTTGACACTTTCTCCTGTGACCTTGACTTGAACTGACCGCAGAATCCAATCAAGTTATTCACTAAAGATTGATACCAACCTTAGGTGCCTTTATTGGAAGATATTTGTCACTGTAATTAATCTTATCTTCCTGGAATTTATTGGCTAAAGGATGTTTTGATGAAATTGTTGTGGACAATTATTATGAAGAAGCAAATAATCATGTTGGAACTTCTAGAATTAATATTGATAGCACTCAGGGTTAGCTTGGACCAATTTAAATGGCGGTTATGAACAATTTAACTATCTCACACAAAGAGAGACATTTCTACTATCATCTGCCTAGCCTTTTCCCAACTATGTTGGGGTCGGCTTCCAGTCTAACCGGATGCAGCTGAGTACCAGTATTTTACATGGAGCGACTGCCTATCTGACCTCCACAACCCAGTAACTGGGTAATACGATACCCCTTGGTTAGACTGGTTGTCAGACTTTCGTGCTTCTGATGACTCGTAACGACTGTCAAAGATCCACAAATGACAGCCGGGACCAACGGCTTAACGTGCTTTCCGAGGCACGGAGGAGTCTCGATATGTGAAAATGGTCACCCATCCACGGACCAACCCCGGCAAGCGTAGCTTAACCTGATGTATCGACCCGAGCGGCTTTTATTACTTAGCCACGAGCTCCACATTTCTACTATAAAGTGAGTAAACTCAAACTCAAAGCACTTATTTCAACCAAACCACCATATACAAGAACTTTTGAACTGTCGAGAAAGGTGAAGCTAGTTTCCCATTCCAAAATGTAGTAGGTTTCCTATGGAGAAGAACGGACAAGAAACTCCGAACTATGAATTTTCCTTTTCGTTTCAACATAAAATCAATAAAATATACCCACAGACCGCATTAGGTATGTGTATTTCTATTCAGCGTGACTACAAAATTTCTAATGAAATCGTACAGGAACTGAACTTAGTTTCTATAGCAGTAATCCTTGAACCACGGCTTTGTGTTCTTTCCTTTGAAAGTCCATAATAATTCTTAACAAAGCAATCTATACTTGTAAACTATAGAGGGCTTCCTATTGTAACAGTTTGACGAAAATAGCTACTTTTACAGAGTTTCCATTTTCGACGATTTTGGAGCAACAGTTGCGCGTTTGTTGGGCGACAGTTGCTGGCAACCTGTCGCCCCAATTGTGAGGCCCGAGAGAAGCGTCGTAGAAGCTACGCTTCTCAAAAGTAACAGATATGCCATACAAAATCTGTCAAGAACTCGTCATTGCGAGACCACTGACACGTTTGTAAATTAGTAGACTTGGCCCCCTGGTAACAAACTCTATGAGTGGCCAGATTGTAACAAAACTAGTATTTCTATGGTGTTCCGTACACGACGCAACCAATCACAAACTAGTAACGCGATAGTAAAGGCTCCTGCAGACAGGTGCGACGATGCGACACCGGTAGAACAATTTCCGTGAAGGGTTCATAGAAATTGTTCCATCAGAGTCACGTCGCGCCGTCGCGTCGCCCCTACGACGTGACCACCAATGAAATACTAGTGCTGTGATATTCTGGCTATTCATTGATGATTTGAGTTTGTAACACGTAACTTATGAACCGCGTCTTGGATGGTGGGCCTTAGCCCTGGGCTTTTAAAATTTAACGCTAGACTTGGCCCAACCAGGGGATTACATTTAAATAGCTCGTGCTATTTGTAATCGCTAGGCGAAAGGGCTGGGGAGGAAATGGATCTAAGTCTTTGTCTGAGATAAATTCGCGTGAATCTTTTTTTCTGCGTTTACTTGTAGCTTTTAAATAAATTGTTCTGTGCAGTATTATGAATTTGTTAAATGTTGCACGTTCCGTTTAAACTCTTTCACTTTTCTCTGTTATTACGAATTCTTTTTGTTGTTAGGGTTCAGTATATTGTCTGGTTAGTTAATTGATTCTGGCGTGACTTTGCGGAAATCCATTATAAAATACAATCGATGTAGATATATTTAGTAACCTATTCCGCTAGTTAAGCGGAGTAGGTTACTAAATATATATTCTACGTCTATTGTATTTTATTGTCTGGGTCTATTTGTTCGCAGATGACAACTCTCTTAGCTGTGTATCTCATTAAAATTGGTATTACAAATGTTTTTTTTAATTCTTTTATCGCTTTAAACATATCTGGCGAAATGTGGGTGTATTATACACCTCTGCTTAACCCTTCGGGGAATACAGGCGTGATGATATGTGTATGTTTAGCATAAGCATAGCAAAATCAGCCTGTAATGTTCCCACTGCTGGGACATAGGCCTCCTCTGTTAGAGAAGGGGTGGGCTGTAATCTATCACGCGGGCCAATGCGGATTGGTAGATAAAATTTTTAGTTCTAGGACATGCCGGCTTACTCACGATATTTTCCCTCACCGTTTTAAGAGCAGTGGTGATGAAAATATTTAGACAAAGTGAAGCGCCTGAGTGGCTTCAAACCCACTATCTACACAACTCGTCGGGGCCACCACTGGGCCACCACTGCTCTGTGTGTGTCTATGTTTAATTGTTTTGTATTGCAATGCTGTATTCCTCAAATTATAGTCAATCGTTGCATGCTTGTATGCGTTAATATAAGATGGTAAAACCTCTCTAACGCTAACATCTTAAATAGGGCAACCTGATGGTCAAACTTCTCTATCGCTGTCATATTAAATAGGGCTAATATAGCCCTATTATAGATATAGAAGTTTGGTCATTTCAAACGTTGTTTGTTAGTGAGGTCGAAAAAGTAAACACATAACATGACAAGTAACTGTTATTTCTTTTGATGTTAAGAACCAATGACAGTCGTCCACGTAGTTAAACTTTATTAAAGGAAAAAACTTGGACTGTATTCGGACGTAATTTTGTGGAAGTTTTTGTAACGCCCACTGAGGGGTCGAAACTTGTAGCCTCGAGGACATGCCTTTCAGAAAAATGACGAATAAATACGACATGAAAAAGATTGATAGATGTTTATCTAACATATAAGTAGTTTGGTAGCTCTTCTTTTTTCGTAATTCAATAATGTAGGTAGTTCTTTAAGTAGTAGTAGATTTATGGCCGATTCCTATAACTTACGGACCGTTATTGGTTAAAATGAAGACTCTTGAATCTTTACCAATAGTTAAGCAAAGACTTCATAGCTTCGCATAGTAGACACACCCATATGGAAGTAGCTATCACCGCACCGTCATTCTTGCACTTACATTTATGTTCAAATAACAAAAATAGCGTTTTTGCTTACGAATCTACATATTTATATGGCCAGTTTGACAATAAAAATGCTAAAAAAAATAGCAAAAAAAATAGTCCCAAAAGTATCAGATGAAAATGTAAACAAATGGATCAGAAAATGTACCTACTTGTGGATGGCAATTTGTTGATGTATCGAATTTTAATTTTAATAAATTTTATAGATGATTTTCATTCAATTGAGATTAATTTTATAACTTCAATGTTCGTCAATGATTTTTCAATTACTATTTAATAGTGTTATGCAAAACAATAATTATTGAAAAAAATACTGAGATATAAAGATGAAACCTTCTTAATACACATAAATGCAACTATGTATCCTGATATGGTTGTTTACACATTCATCAAGTACTTTTGGGACAGACTATATACCCTTTATTATTTTTTAGATGGCAGTGGTCATTATCCACACTTAAAACCATCATAGATTTTTTTTTAATGGAGTATTTTTAATGTAGGTATTGGTGGAGCTGTAATTCTCTTCGATCTCTCCTATCCAAAAATAAACATAATTAATTTTTTGCGATAGAATAAGTTAAAGCGGACTGACAACTTATATTCGCTAACTTATGAGGGAAATAAGGTAGATATTCTATATTTTTTTCAACCAATTAATATTTACATAATAATTTATTTCGTATAAAAATTGGTCTGTTGACCTTAACAACAATGGAATTATAAATGAACGTGTTTTCCATTGGTATGACTATGGCCGCTATATGGTAAACATTGTGACAGTTTTCAAGGTAAACGCATTAATATTCAATACAACAAAACTTATCATTTTTATTGTCAATGTTATTTCAATATTTTAAAATTGTGGTTTTGTTACTAAGGCGAAAAATATTAAATATTTATATCGTCTATGCTGACATATTTATTGCCTTGCTGCGCTTCAGTTTCAGCCTTAGTTTTCAGTGAAAACGAGAAAAAAAGAAAAATGTCTACTTCGGCGATTTTTTCCCGTGTTTCATATAACTTTTTAAAACTAAAACAAGTCGTAGTAAATATGATTAAGATAATGTAAAAGTTGTGTCTCGCACTCTGCCTATATATTTTTTTAAACGTAATCAAGGAAGTTATTTAATAACTTTTAACCAATTTCAATTTATTTGAAAATCGATTTCGTGGTTAATCACAAGTAGACAGTCGGATTTACTTATAATGAACGACTTAAATACACATAGATAGACTGCACCTATCAGTATATTACATTTTCCACGAATTTCAGCTCAAATACAGTAGCTCTCGAAAATTCGGGATCGGGATTAATAGATTTATGACACGTGAGGAATTATGTCGTTACCATATTTTCGATTTACGTTACCTTAAAACATTTTCGGAAACAAAAGAATAAACAGATTTATATTTCAGCATTTTTCAGGCAGTTACCGATAAGTATTCATTTAATTTGTGTCTGCTGCGTAATTGGAAAAGCACTTTTAGTGAAAAACTTTTCAGTTGCGGTTCATTATTATTGCGTTTAATTTCGTTAGTTAAAATTGCAATTATAAATGATCACTATATTAAATAGTAGCTGTGGCTGGCTTAATTAGATGCTTAGGTTTCTAAGTGAAAATGGAAAGTACCTAATAAAATAATTAATACAATATGTAGGTAGTATCTATGGATAAAGAATACATCGACCGAAACTATATTGTTTTCCTATTTAAATACAAATAGAACCCCGCAACTCCGATCGTAAAAAAATGACTGGCATCTAGGCAATAGAAAGTCTAGAATTGGTCACACTGCCACTGGACGGTTGAAACTTGAAACCTAATTTCTTTTACTAGTAGGTAATAGTTTTTAACGAGACAATAGTAGCAACGGCCAGTAGTTATATTGAATTCAGTCCTTTTTTCACATTAAGTTCCTATTCGAAAGTTCCTTAGCGAAATCGAAATTTCTTTGTGTTTCAATTTACTGTTCAATAATGCTAACTATTAACCAGCTTACGAAGACCAATATGGAACAATGTGATCATAAATATATCGCTTCAGCAATTCATTACTTAAAGTTAAACAAGCAAATTGACGGTATTTGTAAAACGTGCCGTTTAACAAGGGCATTGCTCGAGGTTCGAGCTATGACGCGCTTCCTCGAAATAGCTCACGAGCTGCATCGAGCAATGACGTCACTGCACAAGAGCTTTTATTACGCAAAATCATGGAATGGGCACAGAAGGCTCATTGTGATAACTTTACACATACATGAACTGACCAACTGAAAACTCAGGCGCCTGAAGTTGTGCGCGAGCAATCTGTCTAAAGGCAAGGTTGCGCATTTCAGTTTCGTTTCATTGAAACTTTATCTGTCTTTTAATAAACCATATACATTACACTACCTACTTACTTATACAACCTTATATTACAGAATGAATTTTAACTTTGGTCCATGTTTAAACCCTCGAGCCAGTTTTTGTATTTCGAATCTTATCCTGACACAGGTTAAGTTAAATTGACAACTTAGACACGTTGGTCTAGTTATTGAGTATTTTCAATCAGCTCTTCCTCAGTAGTGACTTGGAGTTTGAATTTGTGCCCGAAATATAGTAATAAACTCGCCCACTACTAAACGGGAGTTAAACATAATTGGCGAAGTGTGGGTGTACTTGGTACACCGGTGCTTTCCACCTTCCCTTTGGGGAAAACTGGCGTGTTGTTATGTTTTTTTTTTTTTGCCAAAAGTGTCCCTTCTGTATATTCTTACCTGTCGAAGCGACCGCCTCGACAACGTGAATAAAAGCTTCCATTAAGTGAAATTTGAAGTATAATAAAAACTTTTAACTTACCGACCTTTTAACCCGATATTCCCACGGGATCGATAAAAATTATTTGACTTTGACTTGTTCGGACGGCAAAATATATCTATTCGATTTGCCTCCCGGCGGTACCAAATCATGCCGACCCGAACAAGTCAAAGTCAAATAATTTATTTCAAACTAGCTGCGTCCCCGGGTTTCACCCGCGTATGTTTCAATCCCGTAAGAATATTGGAATAAAAAGCATCCTATCTACTATTCCAGGTCATGGTCTACCCATGTGCCAAATTTCATCTAAATCCGTTCAGCCGTTTTAGCGTGAAAGCGTAACAAAACAAACAAACTCACTAAGGGCGAATTTCATCAAACTTTTATACCGATTATAAGTCTTATCCCGCGAATAAATTTTGAATTTTTGACAGTTTTTCCATACAGAAACTGTCAGACGAAAATTTTATTCCACGGATAAAAGATAATATCTGATTTTGATGAAATCAGCCCTTAGTCTTTCGCATTTATAATTTTAGTTAGGATAAGGTTAAGCACATAAAAGGAACTTTGAACGTCAAAAAGATTCCCGTGATACCGACTAAATATATACAACTCTACATTATGTACTAAGTATTTCTCTTTCATTCGAATAGACCAAACTAAAGTAATAATACTTACACGTTTAATAACAATATTAGACCCGAACACATAATACTCACAGAATAGATACGCTCCAACAAAAACTACTTTCACAGACCAAATAGATTCTTTCAGTAGACTTGTTCCTTTCATTGCCGTAACTAGATCGCAATCTTTTCATAAAGAAAACAATTCAGTCGACGGTAAATACTCGTAATAACGAAGGCAATTTGTGGTTCATTTCACACTGAAACCGGTTCCTAAGAATACCCTCAAATTCATATCGGAAATAAAGGGAATGCACTCATTGGGCAAGTACAATGGTTGTATTTGAACTTGGCCCATATTCTCACGATGCGAAGGGCAGGCCACAAAAGAATGAGTGTTGTGCATAAACGACATCAGTTTTATAGGCACAAAAAAGCTTGCGATCGTGTGCACTGTGCACTACGTCCCACGTTCTTGGTTTTTATTGTAATCGTACGCAGAGGGGAGAGTTTGGAGAAAGTCATTATGCAGTTAGCGTTTTTTATTTTATTATTATGATTTGCTGCCTATACGTTTATGCGAATATTCATTTCTAATCAACTATCAAATTTTAATCAACATTTTGAAAAGACTATTATAAATATTAAACAACTCGACAAAAATCTATATAAAGTCGATGCCATGAATTGTTCATGGAATCGTCATGGAAATTGGAACGAGTTAGATTCCAATAAGTCTTTAATCAAAAAAGTACTTATACAAGCAGGTTCAAACAATGTAGATAAAGTAATTGGACTTTACATACCTAATTTTTCTAATAACTGTTAAAATATATCACGAATAATGTGCATACCTGACATACCAAGTACAGTAATTAAGCAAGAAATAAGTACGGCTTAATGATGATACTAAATTAAAGATATGGATTTAAACATTCTAACAGGCATGCATTAATTTACAAAACACTGGATGAACGCAAATTGGATAAACATTCGAAAAAATATAATTGCCCGTTTACGAATCGAATCATAACTCCCTTATACGATTCGCGTAGTGCAACCAGACATGGTATCTGTCCACAGCGCTGTAGGCATGCAGTTATTGCCTATAGTTTTCGTAACACAAACTTTTACTATTGAATAACTTGCGACATATTTTAATACTATATCAACTGCCCGCAGGTCTAAAACTGCAACCATAAGCTGCACACTGTTTATACTGGTGCATTTGACTCAATATAAACACTCAAACAATCAGCAGGCACAGTTACACGAACATCTAAAGATATGCATGTACGATGTTGCTGAAACGCCGCGGTAAAAATCACAGTTTATTTTAGAGAGTGTCCTCATTCCTGAGCGCGCTGCCCAGCGAAAGTAAGTAACCACTCACATGCGCTCACATTACCTAGTTAATACTTACCAGATACCCTGCTTCAAGTCTCACCACATAAACAAGCCCAGGTTTACAATAACATCACTTGGTTCGTTCACACTTACCGTTTGTGAGCTTCGCGACGCCAGCCCGGTTTACAGCAGCATCAGGAAATAAGTGTTTATAATGTAATAATAAACAATAACAGCGGAGCAGAGGCGAAGGAGATCGCCTGTTATTGACGTAATCGTAACGCAGTTTTAGGTTAAGTTCCTGATGATCGCGCGCGGTGTTCGATGCGGCCTGTGATGCGAGCGGACGCGTCACAGCATGCGTTATTAAACAGGGATTTGGATAATTTTGGAGGGATTTGTTTTGAGGAAGAAAAAAGTATTTAGATGGTGTAAATGCAGTATTGTCGCGGGGCACGGAGCGTGCGCACTCGAGTCCGGGCGGGTACTGGCGGCGGCCGACAGGCGGCGCTGCGCTCGTCGCGTATTGATAAAAGCGCAAAGGGCGCGCGACGGCCTGGGACGAGGATGGGATGGAGGATGCGATCGCGACACTGTACAGTGTAGCGGCAGCGCTTTCAGCGCGACCAACCTTGAACCCGCCACATCGAATATTAGATAATGTGAGATTAGATAAAATTATGCCGTAACAACATGCGAACTGAGCGGAATGTCTACGCTACGTCGCGTCGGTCGCTACGTCTCTGTTTACATTACACTGCGTTCGCGGCTGACTATTCATGTCGAATGTAATGTTTAAGTAAAAATTTTGTGTAAAATATGCGTAGGTTCTAATACCTAACTATTATTATTTTTGTTATTTACAGGATGGCAATGTTCTTGAATTTTATGTTTTGGATTTTTATTTCAATAATCTATATTTATAAAAATGAATCCCTTGGTCACGCGTGAATGGCTAAACGGAATTGGATGAAATTTGGCACACGGGTAGACCATGACCTGGAGAAGGAACATAGGATACATTTTTATCCCGATATTCCCACGGGATCGAGACTTACGCGGGTGAAACCGCAGGGCGCAGCTAGTATGATCATAAATTATTTAAGGCTATCTTTAAGGTATCCAAATTTTCTTAAAAAATATTGATGCGATGTCCTTTCAACATATTGCCAACCATTTTGAGAATTATTTTTCTTTATAGGTAGAGTGTACCTCTACTTTTAATAAGTTTTTATATTTAAAAAAATTAAAAAAAAATATTCTGTTCTTCGGCTCGAAGTCAAAACATTTCCCATTTTTTTTTTAAGAGAACAGCTATTTAATTGCTTAACTTAGTTTCGTAACCGATTATGACTAATTTCTTTCGTTTTGACAGTTCAACAAAATTCATTGCGTTATTTACGTTGTTGAGCAGATTTTTTTTCGAACGTATAATGCAATGGATTACACATTTGTTTCGAACCATTTCCAATTCTGATTGATCGGGTATTATACAATTGAGGTGCTGGTCTGTGTTGACTGCCTCGTAGGTGTAGTGGTCGCAAGCGCTACTGCTGAGCATGAGGTCCTGGGTTCGATTCCCGGGTCGAAGTCTTATTGGGTTTTTCCATCTGGAATTGCTCAGTAAAAGCACAGAGTCTGGATTTGTGCCCGGTTGATGGCAATAGACTCGCCCCCTATTACATGGGACTTAAAAACATAACTGGCGAAATGTGAGTGTACTATGGGTACCCCTATTCAGCCTATAATTTTCCTACTGCTGGGACACAGACCTCCTCTGTGTGAGAGGAAGTGGGCCGTAATCCAACACGCGGGCCCAGTGCGGTTTGGTAGATGTCACATGTCTTCGAATTTTTGGTTCTAGGACATGCCGGTTTCCTCATGATGTTTTCCTTCACCGTTTTGAGATTACCGTACCGTACTATGGGCACACCTTTGCCTAACCCTTCGGGCAATACAGGCGTGATGTTATGGTATGTGTTGCTAAGCTGTAGTTTCTAGATTTATTAGCTCTTCTTTTCCAAAGTGCTCTGAAAATGTGACTCCATACATCCCCTTATAATTTCTCCATTATTTCCACTTTATAACATTATAACTTGTAACAAAATCACTTATAAATCGGGGCACTTGTTGCCAGCATTGCTCAGTCGTTACGGGCAATCCGCGCGCTTGCGTTGCGTGACCAGAATCACTAATACTTTAGCACATCATTCGTTTCTTGTTACGTCAAAATGTATCTAATTGTCGTTGATAACTTGCATTTTAACGTTGTAGAAATATTAAGCATGTATGGTTCTAAGATCTTGGCGGTTTCGTTTTTATGAACTAGTATAGAAGATGCTTGATTTGAGACGAGAATTTAAGAATAAGTTCTAAATTCTTGTTTCCACTCAAGCATCTAGAATATTCAAGAGTAATGAAAGAAGGACAGAAAAAAATGTAGTTTATTCCGCACAATTAAACCTCACATCATAAACATACATAAATAAAAAGTAACCAAAAGCCCAGGATTCGACTCATAAACAGTTTTAATAAAATTGTCTATTACTTGCTGTCAGAGCTGGTAACACGTTCCACGATCTTTTGACACTTGAATGACATTGACGTTACTGGTAGGTAAACAAGAAATTGTTTGGGGACATAGTTTTGAAAAAGCAAGATAGTGGAGTTAGTTCCGATTTTGGTCACACGCCAAATATCCTTGGACAGTTAAAAAGACATTTGTTTTCTTTTTAATAAACTTCTTCTGGTTTTTTTGTTCCAATAAAATATTTGTACTTATTTGTTTACTTATGAGCAGTTGACCCCGTAGTCACCAGTAGTTAGTTGAAATTATGAGTTATGTAGGCAGGCATCACGTCTGTCAAGTTTCCCCAGATTTAATTTAATTTACACTTGTAGGTATAATGCATAACTTGATGTAAAATGTAAATCCTTTCCAAAACGTGCTTTGTTAGTATGTACCTAATAAGTTTTGCCAAAGACTCATTGAATTGTGATTGTTATACGCAGTTGGGTACATCAAACGAGTACTTACAAAGGCTTTCAGAACTTCTAATGGAAATCAATAGGTATCGGCTCAAATTCGTAGACTTAGGAAATGTAATATGAGTGAAAATGTTATTCGAAAGACAGAATAATATTCTCGTTTCTGCAAACGAAGTTCAAAATTAAGGTTCTGGAGAATATGCCATTCCTGGAGTATCAAAAAGGTGACTTGCCAAGAACATGTAGCAGTGGCGAAGGCTGAAACACTACCTGCTACAAATTATTTTTACCTTTTGATTGAAAGAGAATGCGAATGTTAAATCCTTTTCTGCTGGTCAGCTGCATCCTCCCGTGGAGTAATTCGTCAACTGGTCCTATATGCCTACGGCCCATTTAGGAAGACTTGCAGAAAATTAAAAGAACGTCCTAAATGGGGGCCGTAGGCATGTAGGACGAGTTGGCGAATTACTCCCCGGGAGCTCATAGCGATGTGTGATTAAAAAAATATTGTTTCTAATCAATGATAAGTCTGACGTTCGACCAGAGAGACAGTCGCCATAGTATTTTATTATGGGTTTTACTTAGACTGTCAAATATAAAATGATACTTAACGATCAAATTGATACCACGTACCAGATCTTGCTTTTTCACTTTAAATTAATAGTAGTTGCGCTGCTAAACGTGGTTTAGAAAAGCCACGTTTAGCAGCGATACATAAGTGCCACGCCACATTAACTCTGGCGCGGTTTACAGCGTTGGCATTATCAAAGTACTCCGAGAATACTTGCGGAAGCATTATGCTTACCAAAAACACCATTTGACTCACAATACCACTTCGCTTGCACGTCATCCACTTCACCACACCCGAAATAGCTTGAAAATTATCATACTCGGTCTATTTTATGCCCGGTTACCATATTACCACAGTGTAAGGGACATTGACGGGCAAACTGTTACCATAAATTCAGCACATGATTCTAGTCCCACCAGCGTTAAAAAAAAAAACAGCTGTTCAAAAGGTTAAAATGTATGGAGCAGCAGATTTTGTTTTTTTTCTGTACGTGAAACAGAATAAGCTCAAGACTTCAGATAGGTACCTCAACTAGAATATCAATGTAGAAGCACAATGCAGCATCTGGGAATCATATAGCAAACTTTTCACCTTTTATTTAGAAAGAAATGCATTTTCCATTTATTTTATTTTAACACTAAGCTGCAGTATTGGATTGCACAAGTCGTATTCGTATTCTTTTAATTGATTGTGGGCTGCTTTCACTTCTTTCAGCAGCTCTTATTACAGATCTCTCATTTTCATTTCATGAAATACACGATCAAAACTGTCTGACAAATTCTGAACAAACTCCTTTCAGGGATTGCGCCAATCCATGCCTTAGATAGATAGATAGATAGAATACTCTTTATTATGTACACCATAAAAAAAATACAGATACAAATGTAGAAATTTACCATACTAATATTATAATACGAAGTAACTCTGCCTGTCTGCCTGTTACCCTTTTCACACCAATGAGCGGTGACTGATTTATGAACGAACGAGAGTTGATGGCATTATTATTAATAGGCAAAAGCAAGGATAACGATAATGTATGTGAGTTCGGAATAAAAAAAACTTAAGTACCAAAACGAGTTGCTGTTTAAAAAAAACTAAAACTGCTTTGCTTGTACTTTGATACGATTACTATCCAATTTTTAAAGTAAGCACCATTCGCTAAATTGTAAGGTTTATGCCTTAATAAAATAAAAAAAACATGAAAATCGATAAAACTTTGCAATTTTTTTTGTTTCGACAAACATTACTTATATCATAAATATCCCTTTTCCAGGATGGTAGGCCATATAATTATAGTCAAAAAACATACACCAGAATTTTAAATCCATATTCCATATACTTAAAAAGGTAGACTATAAAGAACGAGCACATATTTTCAATAGATAACGTTAACTACTGAACATATTTCGATGAAATTTGGCACACATGGAGACCATGATTCGGTATTACCTAAATTCCCGTAGGATCACTTACGACCTCCACACAGGCGAAGTCGTGTTCAAAATCTAGTTCTGTTATACGTTGTATAATTATTATCCCTAATTATAACCTACCTATAAGTACTTGTTTCTAGTTGAAAGTGCGAGTTCACCGGGCTAGCGAGGTCTAACTAATCGCGCCGAATCGCCTGGCCCGGCGTCGATCGGTCCGGACATTTGCATCGGCTAGCCGACCCCGTACCAAGGCATCTTCGTAAGTTAAACGATATTCATTATCGTTCAAGATACCTACCTAGAACAGGCTTACGGAGCCACTTTCTATTCCTATCAAAATTGAAAGTTCATTACTTCATTATTTTCAAATCACAATAGCTCATTATTATGATTTGAAACTAATGAAGTAGGTACAGGATGCAATGATGGATGAATTAACATGGCTCATGAGAAAAACATCGAAACGAATGAATTAATGATATCAACCTGTCTGTCCACAATAAGCAAAGAAAAGCTCTCTTCTCATACAGAGATGGATCCAATATCCTATGACCTATTCACAAGAATAACTCACGGGGTGTTGACGATTTCAGTCTAGTTTCGTACAAAATACGCCCTGCAACCCTATTGTCAGATTCAAGATCTTCAAAATGGCAAACTGGTACTTAAAAAGCAAAGGTACCATAAGGCCCATAATACCATAAGGTATAACCATAAGGCTCGGGGATAATGTGGTAGATCTAAAAACACTTCAAAAAGCTATGTAATCCGAAAATCTCAGCGGCACAATCTAGAACGTCTATATCTTCACATATTATAAATTAAAGTCGCTTTCGTGTTTTTCTGTATGTCCACGTTGTTCTTCTAAACCACGCAACAGACTTTGATGAGATTTTCACCATCGTTTAGAAAATTTATTCCAGAAGGTTTATGTGTGTAATATGTTTATTATGTAAAGTTACATATAACTAAGAAATTTCGATGTTTTGTTAAGTAGTAAAAACCGTGCGACGCAAGAGCGGGTTGCTAGTCCTTAATAAAAAATTGTATGCGTTGACAGTAATCGACAAACAACAGCAATACCATACAATATGAATATATTGAAAACCGTATCATGTTTGGATACAAAAGTCTTCTTACCAATTTCCATACTCGTCTGGCACAAAAAGTAGGAGGGTGTCAGATAGTTATCATTCCACACTTGTCGTTTGTCGTACATTTAATATGAAACTTGTTGCTAGTTTTAGCATTATAGCTATTACTAAGAATAAGAAGATTGTCAATTTCAACATTCTTATTCAATAAATCCTTCATAATTATCAAAAAAATAAAGCGATCCCGAAACATACATAAGAGATAAGTATATTATTATAAGATGCAATTCGTCATGACACAATCTCTTACTTCCCCGATTTCTACATTCTCTCAAAAATTAGAACTTTATGGGATGCATTACCCTGATAAAAAATCTGACTAGATGACCCTGGACCTTTATATTTACACGTATACACGTGAACAGAGACATAAACTGGTATGATCAATACGGGTACTTTTTCGGTTAACGACATTTAGATTTTTTACAGGTTTTTTAAAAGGTTACCATTGAATACAACACCGGTTGCCGAAATAAAAATTACCTCTATCTTACACGTGCCGTCAGCAGTCAAAGGGCACACATCGCCTGAGTGTGTGAAACCGGTATTAAAACGATAACCTAAGAGAGGTAACATGTTTCTGCTTCTTGGGTTAGCCTTAGTCGTAGAAGTAACCAAAATACTTCCACTAATTCCGTAATTTATAAAGATTTTCGTTCCCTGCTTGTAAATGTGTAACTAATAATAAAAGGATTACAATAAAGGACACAAATCACGACAAACAAGATTGCTGTACACGCATAAAATAAAGCCCTTTCTCATAAGATTAGACGTTATCACAGCGATTGACTACCAGGCCATTATACGAGTTAACTCGCTCATACACACACTGAATCCTGTTTACACGACTCATTAAAATTCCAACACGAAAGCACTAATCCTTCGCACATTACTTAATCTCTGCTCCCTTGAACTTGACATTTGAAAATCGTCCAAGAATCCATGTGAACGGTGTAAATAAAGAAACTCATCTGTAAAAGCGATAGTGCAGGACCATTACCATTTGTTACACGTGTTGACTGCTCGTATATCCGCTGATACATATCTACTTCGCGGCACATGGCAAACGGAGCCGGAGTGGTACCGGCCGAGACGCACCGACCGACCTTGAGATGTTGCACTTCTATACCCCCTACCCTCTTTTCCCCCTTCTCCCCCTTCCTCCTCGTCCAACTCCCCCACTTCTCTTTTCCCCCCTCTCCCCATTTAGCACCACGCTCACACCGCTTTCCTCCGACTTACGATTGCCCTATCTTACGCTTAGCCTGCTATATTTACAAGTTTTGTAATGGACATCTACTACGTTGTTGGCTGGGTGCTCTTTAAATTCAAGATTTAGCTCGTTCTTTTTATTTAGATTTAGTTTACAATGTTTTCCAATATTTTTTTATATAGTACATAGCAGTTTCACTTTTTTGTTTTCAATACCCAAATCAGAAAAGTAATAAGTAATTGCGGTAGGCCATTATCGAATCAGACTTCGTTATAAAAATAAGTAAGTAAGTATAATAATTTATCAAGATTTTAACACGGTGTATCAGCGTAATTTCATTCCTTAATTATCTTCTTAAGGTCGGAGTAAATAAAAGTGTTCAATAATTTGGGTACAGTCCGCACAATGCCTTTTGATATCGAACGAATATTATTCATCTTCGAACCCGACCGTGATTTAGCAGGATTATCGAGTGGACACTCAGTGGAACGTTGCACTTACCTACGCGAATTTATTAAATTGATGAGGGTCCAAGCTCAGGGGCGATTCTGGGCTGACAAGGCCAGGCGTACAGCACGATCATTTGGACATTGAACATTAGCGCACAATGATTAATTATTATGAAAATGAAGGCCTGCTCAGTGTTCTGTAGGATCATCGCGAACCCCTAATTTATCGCCTCACAAGCTTTGCAACATTGAAATACTTTTTATTTTGGCAAAATATTACTTAGCAAAAAATCTCTTCACAAATAATTGTAACGCAAACCTAATGTTTGGCAAGTGAACCTTTTTATTTTGACCGTTAGAAAAGTGAAGTTGCCATCATTCATGACAACTTTAAATAAATTATAGCATGTTCTCTGGCGCGAGATAAGATCCTTACGGTAAGTAAAAGGTCTCGGATTTCCATCATTTTGAAGTGTTAATGCCGATTATGCTAAGTATGTTTAATACTTGTACGCTTTTTCGCTATCAAGATAGAGCTTATCAATCTGAACAGTTTATTTGGTTTTTAGAAATATTCGTTCTGTTTGGTTCTATTCTACATTACCAATAGTTTACAGACTCTCATCAGTGTACAAAAAGTAAACCATAGAGCCAATAACAATCAAAACTTGTCTGCCAATATTTCTGGCTAAATAAAGAATAGCTGTATGAAAATGTTATCGTTCATAACTATCGATAAAGCGTAAATCGGACTTTCAAAATTAAAATTCTTATATTAAAAATATGAGTTCTTATTCCTCGGTACCTCCCGTAGCTGTCGAGTGGAATGCCAGGCAATTTGTCAGTCTGGCGGGCTGACCGACGGATAGTCTGCCCAATACTTTAGGCGTTGTTTTCGCCTTTTACGTTTTATTTTGGATACATTTTGACGACTAATGGTCGGTCGGGTCTCGCCGATAAACATAAGATGCCGAAACCCGCAGTTTTTAAGTGGTACCGTCCCATGATAAACATGACACGTCATAAATATGCTTTATGTTCAGACTGAAATACTTTTTTGGTATTTTTCGTTCGCAACTTAATAAGAAAGCTCAGGTGGGTGGTGCTTCTATAAAGCCCGGTTTCGTCGTATACTTTATTCGAAATAAAGTATCTAATTTATTATAACTCTACATAAAAGGCAAGACCTTTAAGCACTGAAAGTATTTATTAACCGTCTAAAATAGCTACACTATCAACTTTGTTACTTTATTGATCGTACACTAATTGAATATTCCATGTTACCAAGAATGTCGTCGAGTACTAAATTAATTGAGCACAGTTTATTCGCCATTTAATGATATTTAAAGGTGTCGAAATCCGTCGGAAACAATATTTTATAGCTATAATGATGGACACTTGGAGAGAAAGATGGAAGCAGTCCAAGGCAAACCGTTTCGCGAGATTCGTCAAATATTCATGGAGCTGTTACACGCCGAGCTACATGCACTTTTAAAGGGGGATTTTATGAAGTTGTATAGTTATTGAAGGGTCATGTTAAGATGGTTGCTTGGTGCTTGCAGGAATATGCATCGAGTACATCGTCGCTAATGGCCGCTGATTGATATTTATGAGTGGATACGTTGGTACGTATCGCATGACACGGAGCCAGCTTCATGGTTCAATCAGCCAGGAATTACTTAACTACATTCATTATTTTAACTTAGTGATTAATTTTAATGTAAGTGAGAATAATTGTATGCTAATCTTTATTGATTATAGTGATGATCTTGCTACGGTAGGAAAAGATAGAAAATTATAGTTTTTATTTATAATTTCTTGAATTTACTAATTCCAAAGCTTATTGTCGTCGGTGACTGATTCATAGGCTCGATATTTTGTGTGATAACAAGGTATAATTTGGTATCTGTATAACAGAAGTACCTAATGAAGAGATGATTTATCACGAAAGATAACGGAATTAGAAACATTCTAACGACAATACAGAAAAAAGACAACAGGTAGTTAGGAATGTTTTATGTCTCACGATATCTTAATAAAATAACTTATTTTATAGATAAGTATAATGTAAATTATGTATTCGTGATTTGTAACTCAATTAACATCAGACATTTGTTTTATTTATCAAATATGTGAAGAATCCCCAATTCCTTTTGAATAAAATCAATGAAACTCAATATTTCGTCCTCAATCCTCATTAATATTTTCTTCACACTGTTCTCAATAACATTATTGAATGATTTATCTAGGGATTCATTCTTGATCCGTATCCGTATACTTGACTCATTTTCACAGTATTGCAAATCGTGGATATGCATTTGCAGATGCAGACAAATAACAGGTTAAACCCTATTATTTTTTATTTTATTTTATATTTACAAAAAACAGTTACATGCCAAGCTTAACTAGTGTCTTAAATTAGCACAGTACTTAGAAATACATTTATACACGATCTATTCCATATTTATGTTACCACACGTATACCACCATTCTCTCCAGAATCCATTCTGTGGGCATTAATGGTGATTTTCACTAATAATTCAAAACGCTATCCAAACCGCTTTCAAGAGCTGTCGGTGTCAATATTCCTCATCAATGACCACTCACTGACCGACCTTGAGCGAGATTTAGATGTGCTAATTGCGTTCAGTTTCCTTGGTGAAATCTGCCTTTATCCGCTACCAGCAAATCTTTTAGATCTGGATCAGACTTCGATGACATTTTCACTGTCGATGTAGATATATATTTCATGAAGATATGGGTCTGACTACGGTTCGGCAAGGTGAATTAGTACCTACATTTTACAAATCATTAGGTACACAAGCACATCCCCAAATTATGTTGTTTCTCATTCTCACATCAGTGGATCTATCTGACCAAAAACCACTAGGATAAGACAGGCGTCACTTACAGTACGTAACAATTGATAAATTCTTGACACCTACCATTTAAAATAGATTGTTTCTTGCTGAAAAGCTTTACAAACTCAACACTATCAAAATTCCTAAGAAGTTACTGAAGTAGAATTCACACTTCACACGTACCGCCCCTGTGGCCTAATGGATAAGGCATCGGCCTCCTAAGCCGGGGATTGTGGGTTCGAGTCCCACCAGGGGTACACTGCATTTTTATGTTTTTCTCAATTCAACCAAAATAATGTGTAACTTATGGTTATAAGAATATGCAGTTTTGTTTTACTCATACGGCATAAATAGGTTAATAATATTTTAAAGATTAAAAATGGACAACAAGTAAGTGTTTTACTACCTATCCGAACCACCTTTTCACTGAGGGTTTCAGGGCGAAGGTCTGGTAAAGTCAACGGGAGGAACCGAGTACAAAAAATTGACCAAAAACATCAAGTAAATATTTTTTCTAGGCACTAAACAAAAGCCAGTTCAAATAAACGTAATAAAATAAAGATAACCTACCTTAAATAACCTTAATAATGAGTCTACAGGGGCTGCACCTAATTTCTCCTGTAGACTCATTATTTATTAGCCATAACATCTCCATTTAAAGATGATGCTTCAAAAACGCTTCGTCGGGGATCCACCCTAGACCGTAGAAGTGAAAAAGTAAGCTCTTTGAAGGGTACTAAAGATGTAAACAGATGATGGTCGCAGAAGCAAATATTTTTGAAACAAGATTCGAAATAGATATCGATATCGAAATAGATATCTTATTCGTCGTCTTTATCTATCTAGCCCTCTCATATCTATGTTGGGCTGTTGGGATCAGCTTCCAGTCTAACCGAATGCAGTTTTGATTACCAGTGTAGAGTGACTGCCTATCTGACCTCCACAACCCAGTTACTGGGTACACTATACCTTACCCGTTATTTGGTAAGACTGGTTGTCAGTCTTTCGGTCTTCTGACTACCCGTCAAAAACTCGACAACAAATATCTACAAATGAAAGCCGGAAGTCCGGGACCAGCGCGAATTTAAAAAATATTCTACTACGCAATAAAACTACGATAGCTATATCGTGCATGATTCGTCCAAGAAATACGCCATTTATCAGCGCGCGCGCAGCCCGGGGTCTTTAATTGCAGTTTGCAGTAGCAGTTGCCCAGTAATTGCAATAGTTCAGACCTATACAGGCAGTTATTAATCGATTTCTATTTCATAATAACGTGAAGTTAATAAATCTGGGTATTTACGCAGCTGTACGTGTGTTGATATGCAAATTATTTTAATAACAGGTTTCTATGCCAAGCTGAAAATTAAATCGGAAATTAATTTGAAGTATCTATCAGCTGTATTTTATGCATTGTTAATGCAAAGCAGTTAATATGTAGAAGATACTTCATGCTACTTAATAAAAATCTTAAATTTATGCCCTTACTGTCAGATAACCGCACGGCTGGGTCTAGAAGCGAAATTTTGCACCAGAGTTCCTTATATAAAGAAGAAAGAAAGATTGTTTATTCTGCACAAACAAAACGCACATTGAACAAAAAAATACATAAAATATACACACAGACTTATAAATAAAAAAAATCGTATTACCCGACTGACCAGAACGGTTATGTACCTATTTGGCGCTGGACTTTGTATGGTAGTTATGGCCTATACAGGGTGTTAGGGTAAACACTCTTGTCATTCAAACCAGTGGTTTGGTTTCATTTATAGAACGTAAAATCAATGGAAAATTACAACTTTTTTTTTTTTTTTTTTAGATCTAAATTTTACTACCAGAGACGCAAGTTCGTTGCCCTATGCGCTAGGGCAACAAACTTGCGTCTCAACACGGGCGGAGGGTACGGGATGTGACCTGACCGGCAGCGAGCGCGATCCCTCCCTTAGTCAGTCAGCTGTTTCGCTAGCAAGCACGGTGTCAGATAGAAACTTTTTAAAATCTTTTAATGAAAATAACGTTTTTTTTTGTTGTGTTCGGTCATTTATTTTTATATTTAAGTCAACTACTCATGGTTTGAATGACAAGACTGTTTACCCTTACATCCTGTATATGTAGGATTCTTTATTCTCTTGTAGCATCCAGACGTCTCGCTCGATGCATTTTAATGATTGACATTCATCATTAGGTTTGTGGTGACTACCCAGCATAAGCTCCTAATAAAAAGCGATTGTCACGTGAATATTGCCAGCGATCGCGATGTCACTTTTTGTTCAGAAAATCGGCGCGACCACGTTTTCAGGTTCACCGAACAAAAATTTCAAACGATCGTTTACTCGCTGGACGATCGCTTTAAAGGACGCGGGGTAAAGCACTTACTTTTCATCGAAATCCGAAGGATTTTGAAGGAAATTTCTAATCCAATAGGTAAAAGGTGACGTTTTACAAAAATCAATATGGCGGATTTTCGAACACAAACTCGTGAAAAAGTTTTCACGAGTTTATTGTGTTCGAAAGAAAGAGCAGACGATTCCAAACATATGACTTACTAGCTGCGCCCCGCGGTTTAACCCGCGTAAGTCTCGATCCCGTGGAAATACCGTTATAAAAAGTATCCTATATGTTAATCCAGATTATAAACTATCTGTTTGCTAAATTTCATCCAAATCCATTCAGCCGTTTTTACGTGAAAGAGTAACAAACATCCATCCATCCATACTTACAAACTTTCGCGTTTATAATATTATTATAGTTAGATGACTCTGGGGTCACCAGGCTAATTAGTCATATTTTTACCTAAGCAGACAGGTGAAGACTGCAGCCTTTTTTTTTTTTTTTGAGGGTGGGAAATCATCCAATGACTTCTCCCGCTCTGGGTGGAGCGGAAGGGCGTGTCAGACTTTTACTGACTAAAACCCACCCGTGTTCCTTCAGTTGCCTGTTGCCAAGGTCCCGGTATCCCTTTCGGACTAACCCGCAACCCTGGCAGGCATCGGTCCTAGCGGACCCCGCCAATTGTGCTGACATCTCTGAAGACTGCAGCCTAACATATTGATTTTCTATATTCCTTACTGCGTTTATGATATCTGGGAACCACTCGAAACACTGTAGAAGCACAAGCAAGCTCGAAGCACAGTAGGAAAACATCAATATATTTAATTAACAGATTAAAAGCGTAATGGGATTAATCTAATTCGTACCTACCTATAATAGGTAGGTACAGTCAAACAAAGAGATAGGTGTACAGGTGGCTAATTTGGATCCACTTTTTAAACAATGTTGTGAGAGTGTACCTGTATAGAACTATTTTCTGTTTATACAAAATATTGTTAAACAAAATTAAAGAGTAACGGTGGAGTTTATTACCTTGGAGCTGTTTGGTTGTCTGTACATTATACCAACACATTGGTTTACAGCTACACGTTAAAATTTCTTTAAATTGCTTAAGCTTGAAACACATTAAAACTCATCTTTATAGTCTCAGTTAATTCCTTAAAAGATACCAATTTATGTTTAATAGTACCTAAAGTTTCGATTAATGACTCTTTAATTCTGAAACTGTGTTCAGATACCTCTGATTTTTGCACTTTTATTTCTATTTTCAATATTGACTTAGTACTAGTCATGCTTAGTTAAGCAACAAGAGTTCCACGCTACCCATTTTATTATTCTACAAACAATAAACCACAATAAACATTCATTCATGAAATGGGTGGACGGATAGACGTTACCAATTATTCCCGCTTTAAGTATCACTTAAATGAATACCTAAATAAAAGCGCACTGTTGAATTTTCAAAGCTCAGCTCAGCGCCGAGAGTTGAAATTCCAACAGTGCAATAAATATTTCGGCGTCTATTTAGAATCATAAAAACTAAACGACAAGAACGGCGTTTCATCAATCCTAAACCTATTTATACCGTAACGTAATTGTGGATTAGCTAAGTTTTATCTTAAGGCCACAGAGTGATCCTAACATCGGATCAGGCATATATATTGTAGTCTACTTCATAATGTTTGTATAACTAATCTCACTATATAATCTAGTGACCACAGGCCTTAAAGGAAATTCCAGCCTAAAACTAGATTCTAGGACACTTGAGCAATCAATCAGGCTTAAGCGCTTACAGTCTTATCAAGAAACTGGGATAGTCAAAATAATAACACAGTTCCTTTGAGAAATTATAATTAAATTTCTGAAAGGAACTGTCAATTTCTATCGATTGCAGCGACGCTTTGTGGTTCAATATTGAATAATTAATCGTTAAATTGATTATGAATTGATTTTAATAATAGGTAGGTATGGCTCCGATTTATAATAATAAATAAGAGCCAATTGGCATCTTACATTAAAAGAGACTCCACCAGTGTTGATACTGCACCCTGATTGCGTAATACCTACGTACACGATCAATCAGAATTCTAAACAAATGTCTAATCCATTACTTCATAAGTTCATAAGTTACGTCGTTGAGCAGATTTCTTTTAGAACTTATGAAGCAATGTATTATACATTAAAATTTCAAACCGATTCCAATTCTGACCGATCGTACATTACGCAATTATGCTGATCTTATCTCGTTTCGATAAGCATTCTAAGCATAACTCATAGTGGCAAAAATATTAAACAATGAGCAAGGATAGTTACAGAGCTGACTTTCGAGGGGATCCTAAACATCCTTCACAGAGTTTCTTCAAGGTTCGACAGCTGAACAAAGGCAAAATAAACCACCATGTCATGATTACTTTTTTATTCAGTACTAGCTGACCCGACACACGTTGTCCTGACGAAATTTTAGTCATTCATACAAAATTCCCATAGAAAATGCACTTCCAGTTATCCTAAATTTTCCAATTTTCCCGGCAACTTTTCAAACATTTCTTTCCGTAAGAATTTAATTCGGACTATTACAAACATTCTTAACAAAAAAAAACCAAATCAAACTAACAGGGGGCCAAGTCTACTAATTTACAAACGTGCCAGTGGTCTCACAAACGTTTGTAAATTAGTATACTTGGCCCCCAGTTCTCAAGCGATGCGCTTGCCAATAAAGATTTATAATATGTAGTACATTTTTAGATGAACAGTGCAAGAAATAATGTTTTTGAGTGTTTCCCCATGAAACTGACCCCAGAATGTACCTACTGAATTGGAGGCTTATTGTTATTACCTGCTTAAATGATTTGTAACAACAATAATATCAATCCTCAGTCAGAGGGTCCTCCCTCAACATAGAATTAGAACCTCCACAAAAAATTGGTTTTAAATCTTGATTGTCTTCCGAATGGAACATCTGTGTACTAGGTTCACAAGCAAACCGCAACGTATTTGTATTTGGAAATTCGCATGTACTCCTTGATCGACACGGAAATCTCCAGTTACAATGATTATCACATAAATCAGTATCTTCTGTTAGTTTTTTTAGTAAACCTTTGCGTAGGACATTATTTATTACGGATTCCGCATAAATTGCCTGGAGTGGATCCATTTTGGTTAGTTTTTTGGCCACATTCATTCCTGTAATGTCGAACTCTGATAGTTCCTTGCCGTTGGCTTTCAGAGTGTCTTCAAATTCTTCTCGGTAGTTTGATGTAGCCTTTCTTTTTCTTCGTCGAAGTGATGACGTGACCGTCGCGGTTGGAGCCACATCGCACTGAAAATAATAATAAATTAAGTATCTTATTATTATTCTTCTAACGTAACAAAGAGGATAGGAATAAGATCTAAGGGATATTGATGGGAAGATGCTATCACTACAAGTATCAGTGCAACATATAGTTGGGGAGGGTTTCGAAAATTCAGTTACTTTTCATTATTTAAGTAATCTCAAATTAAAAAACCGAGACATTTTTTTTTATGAACGCCCAAGTGGAAGTAGGTTGGTACTTACTTACTTTAATGTAAAAATAAAATGTTACATTATGATGTAAGTAAGTACTAGTAGAGGAGCTCGTGGCTAAGTAATAACAGCCGCACGGGTCGATCCATCATGTTAAGCTACGCTTGCCGGGGTTGGTCCGTGGATGGGTGACCATCTTTACTTACCGAGACTCCTCTGTGCCCCGGAAAGCACGTTAAGCCGTTGGTCCCGGCTGTCATTTGTGGATCTTTGACAGTCGTTACGGGTCGTCAGAAGCTCGAAAGTCTGACATCCAGTCTTACCAAGGGGTATCGTATTACCCAGTTACTGGGTTGTGGAGGTCAGATAGGCAGTCGCTCCATATCAAATACTAGTATTCAGCTGCATCCGGTTAGACTGATAGCCGACCCCAACATAGTTGGGAAAAGGCTAGGCAGATGATGATGATGAAGTAATATACACTAATACCTAAATGCTGCGAAATTCAACTTACCGTATTTTGTTCATCCTCTGATAAGACATGGGTTTCATCGTCATTGGTAAGGCTGTCATCCTCTAGATCTTCATCGATGTTAGATATCCTACGCGAAGGTATTTCCTGGTCCTTTGTGAACAGCATATTATCAAAATACCAAAGGGAAGATTTGTATACGTTATCTGTACCTCTTCCACTGCACTGACTGTCTGTCACTTTTCTAAGTTCCTTCCGAAACGAGCCTCTTAAACTCTGTATTTTCTTTACGACAAAATCTCGATTGGCTTCGAGAAATCCTTTTTCCTTACAAAAATCAATTAATTCATTGTAAGCTTTCTCTTTAAGGTATTTGTTTTTGTATTCTTCGGATTTAACTTTCCACAAGCAAGGAAATGATTTGTATAGTGTAATTAATTCCGCTACTATCGTTTTGTTCCACGTGCGTATGTCCGCCATCTTGTATTACAAGCGCGCGTGAAAGAATTTGTCGGGGTAACGTTACAAGCGACGCGACGAGATGCGCGCACCGCGCGGGACTGATGACCGCAATCCCTCAGTCTTTCCCTTCCCCTCCAACATCTCGCGCGTGCTCTTTCACACGTGATTGTTGTTTCACACGCGATAAAGAGTGTGTAAAGCCGGCTATGTCCAGAGAAATTGTACTGTGTAGCTCACAATTTGAGGAGAAATTCCACTGAAACTAATATTGCTCTCAAAAACTCTTTAATACGAATTCTATCTACTTAGCTATTGTCAATGCTCTATTTTAACTATAAATCTATTGTTGATTTTGGTTAAAGTACTTAACAACTTATGCTTTAAAAATTCCCTGATAAAATTGAAGGAAAACATTAGCATTTCTTTTGTTTATGCGTCAAACAAAAGACATCTATCAAATACAAATTCCGTTGCAGTAAAAAAAACATTCATAACGGCCTATCGATTGACCTGAATCCAGTCTCTTTGAGTCAGGGATGCATCCCGGCAAGCACTCATTGAGAACCCTCGAGTATCGCTTGCAACTATCGTGCCAGCCCTGGTGACGTCAGCGGCGATAAACCTCGACAACTTGACACTTTTTGTGAAGTCGGGATTTCAATTTTTGTTTCAGTGTAGTGTTTCTGGGAAATATAGTAGGTACCTTCCAAGTATGTACAATAAGTACGAAATTTTCTGGTTAGTATTGTTGCTATTTGAATTCCCTATAACTTTTGTAAGTACCTAATAAGTAAAAAATATTATATTACTAGAATCCGCTCGCGGCTTCGCCCGCGTGTTATGTCGATAAAAAGTAGCCTGTCCTTCCCCGGGATGCCATCTATCTCCATTCCAAATTTTATCGAAATCCGTTCAGTGGTTTAGGCGTGAAAAGGTAACATACAGACAAACAGACCGACAGACAGACAGACCGAGTTACTTTCGAATTTATAATATTAGTATGGATTAAAAAACACAAAATATTCAGAAGGTAGGTGCCTAGTCTTTTTCAGTAGGTAATCGTTGTTATCCGTAGAATTTATGAAGACAGACTATTTCACTAAATCATTATCAGAGAGGAGTGGCAACTAGCTAACTAACATCAGGCTAACTGAAAAACAATCGACTTCCAAAAAAAACACTACAAAGTGAAAAATAACCTTAATTTCGGAAGTCGGTGGCAAAACACGAAAATTCAAACCGGAGACGCCGACTTCCGAAATGCTTTCAGGCTTTCAGGTTGTTTTCTTTGTTGTAAATAAATAAGTATCCTTACTAATATTATAAACGCGAAAGTTTGTAAGTATGGATGGATGGATGGATGGATGGATGGATGCATGGATGGATGGATGTATGGATGGATGGAGGTTTGTTACTCTTTCACGTAAAAGCTACTGAATGGATTTGGATGAAATTTAGCAAACATTTAGTTTATAACCTGGATTAACACATAGGATACTTTTTATCCCGATATTCCCACGGGATCAAGACTTACGCGGGTGAAACCGCGGGGTGCAGCTAGTATTTTATAATTTTGCACTTTTTGTTCTCGGTACCTGCACACAAAATCGTCACTGTTATTTACTTAGCACTTGCTAAGTAAATAACAGTGACGGAAAGTTATTATACATACATAATCAGCCTATAATGTTCCAATTGCTGGGACACTGGCCTCCTCTCTTCGAGAGGGAGTGGGCCGTAATCCACCATGCGGGCCCCGTGCGGGTTGGTAGATGTCACATGTCTTCCAATTTTTTGGATTCTAGAATATGGCCGGTTTCTACGCGATGTTTTCCTTCACTGTTTTGAGAGCAGTGGTGATGAAATTATTTACACAAAGTAAAGCGCCTGTCTGGGTTCGAACCTACGACCTACGACTCGTAAGTCGGGGCCGTTGCCACTGGGCCACCACTGCTCAAGTTATTATAACATCATCAATATTCACTAAGTGGAAAAAATACGTATTATTGAAACCGACTCAAAATCCACTCATGAGAACTTTCAAAAGAGAAATAATTCAAATTGGTTTATAAATAACGGAGTTCTGAAGTAACAAACATTTAAAAAAATACAATTGAATGGATAACCTTCCCCTTTTTTTGAAGTCGGCTAAAAATAACGCTTATTTTGAGGATTTTGTTACCTAAATTATCCACAAGTAAGGGTTTTAAGCGCTAGAAAATTTACTGCTGCGTAATATCGCCCTTGTGGCCTAATGGATAAGGCATCGGCCTCCTAAGCCGGGGATTGTGGGTTCGAGTCCCACCAGGGGTACACTTCTCTTTTTATTTTTGCACTCACGCTCACTTTATACATTACTGCAATTTTTATTAAATTCAGAAATAATATGGAAACATGTCAAAGACAAACATTTAGTCGTACTACAATATTCAAAATAAATTACATAAACATTATTTTAATTTTATGTAAAGATTTTTGCTTAAATATTTCTTGACTTACTTGACTGTTTTATGAAAATATTTCTGTGAATAGAAATCAAAGCCAATCTTTCTTTAGGTACGAGTTTTGATGTTCTGAAGTACCTACTTATACGTTTACTTGGATCTTAAATAGACCTGCTAAGCAGAATTGAAAGCGTTTCGGCTAAAAAAAACTGTCGAAAAACATATTTTATAAAAGGAAATTCAGCTAAAATATATGCAAAATCCTGGCGTAAACATTACTAAATGTAAACTCAATACAGCAGTTCGCTAGGCAACGATGCAGCCGACGAACTTGACAGAAGCGGGTCGCACATGGCATCAGTGGAGCTGAACTCATGGCGCCGCTTCCCTTCGGGTACGCACACTGGTAAGGAAACGAACGAGGGACCAACATCACAAACAATGGTTGGACCAAGGACCAGGCTAAGGAATCACTTCACTACAATCGATTGCCGCCTCACTAAACAGGTTTTACGACTATCTAAGCAATACCTGTGTACAGTTACAGCAGCTATAACTCCCCATGGGTCTTTTAAAAAACACCTCTTTGTCCTAGAAGTTACAGACAGTCCGCAGTGCAGAGCCTGAATAGAGGACGATGAAACAGCAGCTCATGTGCTGCTAAAATGCGGTGGTCGTCAAATACAGGGCAAAGTACTTCGGTAACCCAGGTACCCTACGTGAGATTGTCAGTAGCACCAAGGCGTTGCTGGCCTTCCTTGTGGACCGAGTTTCCCACCAGTACGCAAAATACGCGCTTTGACGTAGAGTTGAGAACACCAGCGGTGGCCAGCCCGTATTATAATTATATTACCTATACCTTCAACTAATTTTGGCTCTACATCTCTTTACAGAAACTACTTATCTTGAAAAAGATGATTCAAAGTACTTTTTTTTACAATAAAAATCAAAAACCCCGTGAATCAGACTCTAATTCATACTATATCATTTAATATTTGAACGTACGATCATTCATCTGACGTTTTCATGTTCTTTACGGCTTTATATTAACAAAATCCCTTTCATCGTATTTTACGCACACTACCACACCAGCAGGTAGGTGGAGTACAATGTATGTATATATGGGGTGTATTATGTTTCTGCCTAAGTTTAACGGCCGACCGCATGTACCGACGAGGTGCAGGTATATTGAGGCCTGCGTGTGCGTAGCGCCGCGTGTGTGCGTACGCTGTCTGCGACCTTGGCGAGGGTCGTCTGATGCCTGAAATTCTGACTGAATAACAGCGTGCGGCGCTCGGGGAGGGGGAGGAGGTGTGAAAGGAGATGGGTAGAGGTCGATATTCAAATTTTAATCACAGAACAATGCGAAGCTTTTAATTTTTTTGATTGCGTCCTTATTTTGATTTTTTTACAGTTGGAGCTTATTTGTCTGGAATTTTGTATTTATTATTTGATGGTTTTGATTGTATGATAAAATAAAGATAAAAGATAAAATCATTTATTTGCTCAAACATGAGTAAAATACATACTTACAACACAAATTGTCAGCATGCAAGAGATGTTAAAAGGAAAGATAAAAACAGATCATCATGTTTGCCTTAAACAATGGCATGCAAATATTAATAAAATAAGTTATAATGTCAATCAGTCTAATTATTTAAAAATGGCATGATAATATTAGAAAATTAAAAATAATAAATTAGTGTACCTACTTAGTATTAGAAAACAATTAGAACATAATAAAATGTTTTTTTTTTTATATTTCTGTTTCTATAGCTCAAATAGCCTTCATATAGGCACGATATCGTTCGCCTTCATAGATCGCATCCTCGAACAATCCTGATGGTACATTGCCAGCCTGCCACAACCGCAATGCTCTTGGCATGCGGATCGGTAATTCGAACATCCGATAACAACGTAATAGAGAGAGGGATGGATGTTGTTACACATTTTCCTTATTTTGGGTAGTAAAGAGAGTTTAATAAGATATCCAGAGATACCTCTGCCGTCAGAAAAGATCAGGTAGCAGGCAAAAATGTTGCCCTATGCTATGTCAGACTTGTACGCACGACTACTAATCAAGCTATATATTTCCAATTTAGGCTGATCTCGCATTCTATAGGATTTTCGTACAAAGCGAGGTCAGTTTATATGTAGCCGTGTGTACCCACATCATATACGGTGAATGATTTCATCAAAACCGTACAACTAAGTACTCCAAAACATAATTTTCAAGTTTATTTTACAACAAAATAAATCAATACACCTCCATATACAAACACAGCGAATCCTTCTAAATGTATCCTTTGTATACTGTAATGGAACACTCAAATTTCAATCACGAAACGGAGTTCCGTAAACAAATCTGAAACGGTACTTTTAAAATACCATAAACCCTTAAAAAATATATTAATTTACGAAAAACTTAAAAAAAAACCAGCTGATATAAAGCTTGACTTAACACTAGGAGAGTAACCAGTGGGGTAACACACTTGGCAACACCTTTGATGTTGACAATT
Organism: Lithophane socia; assembly: GCA_947522985.1. Lineage (NCBI taxonomy): Eukaryota > Metazoa > Arthropoda > Insecta > Lepidoptera > Noctuidae > Lithophane > Lithophane socia. The sequence goes on along the minus strand of OX383258.1, from coordinate 6,092,178 downwards.
CCACAACATTCATTGCATTTAATAACGTTGTTGGGCAGATGAATTTTTCAAACATGTGAACGTTGGATTGTCAATTTCCTCCAAAAGCATTCAGGTTTTGAATGAAAGTGAGGTAATTAGGTTGCTGGAATCCATTAACTAAGGAAAAATGAGCTCCATATATTACTTTTCCTTCTTTCTTTTTCGTATGGTTATTGACTAACTTGGTGTCAGCGTTTATATGCCGCCCATGGGCCTCTGAATTGGCTTCACATGCCGTCGAGATATATCTCTCAGGTTTCCTCACGATGTTTTCCTTCACCGTTTATGAAGCAAGTGATAATTATAAAATACGCACATGAATCCGAAAAGTCAGAGGTGCGTGTCTTGGGTTCGACTTTAGACTATCTTTAACATACCTCTACCAAGCTCATGCAAGTCACTGTACTGACTTCATAACTATCCCCGTATTAAAACGTCCCAACATTGGATTTAGATTAAATTGATTGGATTGTGGTCCTTCCCATATTGGATTCCACGGCTTTATCCTATGACCATTAAAGAGATTAACACGAATTAATGGTAATCCATTTATCTAAGCTGTTCGGTGATTAAAGTTTTAAATGCAAATGGTAGGATGCCCACCAACTTTTTCTTACTAGACATTTAAAAAGACTCATATAGAAGAACGTGTATATTTGCAAACTTTCCTAATTTAATTTCTTAGCGGGAAATAAAATAGAATTTCTATTCTTTTTTCGGGATCTGCGGAACCGTCGTCAAAAATAATTTACTCGTCGGAACTGAAATTCAGTACTTCAACAAAGAAACTAAAAACGACTCTAATTTAACAATTTTCATAAATGTCACGCCTAATAACTAATATGAAGCTTGACTAGCTCCATTAGCGCAAAAACTTAGGACATAGGTACCGGTACGCTTCAGGATCGATATCAAACCGTTTTTGTCTGTCACTTCAGCTTTTCAATGCATTTATCATTGTCTCTTCCAATTACTAATACTTCTTCTCCATTATCAATTTTAACTCAATTTGAATAAGGATCCAATTTAAATGCTGCAGACATCTACATCAAAATATTGTTCGACTACTAGAGTTAGGTTCGGTCGACCTCTGAGGAGTTGAGGACGGCCAACGAACGCGTATGACATTGGCCGGGACACGGGTAGGCCCCACACCCCCTAAAATATGCCTCTAACTTGCACTCCCTTAACGATCCACCCCCACGGGGGAGAGGGTGGGGGTGATTTTCAGAAAAATCGCCGCTGGCAGACGCATTGTATGCGTTTAGTGAAGGGGGAGAACGGGGCCCATTTAGCTGTATTTTACGTCAAGTTTATACCTATGTTACCTACTATAGTATCTCCCTAGTGCCTAGATTACTCGCGTTGCTATCATATATATATTTTTACTATTATTTTTCGTCGCGATTAAATTATTCGTCCATGATGATGATAGATCTATATGAGTTTTATTTTAGAAGCAAATGCATAATAATTTTATTTTTCATTCGTAAAAAACATCGCTTGCTTTATGAGTTGTTCAATAGTGCCATTCAGAATTTTAAAACATTTTGATATCTAGTGGATACGTGCATTCATTGATTCCTAAATGTAATTCTTTTAGGTATTTTCAATGGCGATCCCGCTTAAAACCAACTCTACTTACTGATGTTTAACTCTACTTACTGATGTTTAACTAGCGACCCCTTCGCACGGTTTTTACGACTTGATCACATCGAGAAAATTGATGAAAACATCGAGATTTCTTATGCCGAGATCCGACGATCCGCGATTTTGCGGCAGACGACCGCAGACCGCCACGCACCGCGCACCGAGGAACTTCCGATGTCTGCAATACCGCGTACACCTTCCCACGGCCGCAAAACCGCGGATCGTGGGATTTCGGTATACACATAAACCTTCCGGAATAAATTCTCTAAACGATGGATGGTGAAAAACCTCATCAAAATCAGTTGCGTGGTTTAGAAGAACAACGCGGACATACCTACAGAAAACACGAAAATCGACTTTAATTTATAATAATAATGAATAGAAGAGCGTAGATAGTACAATTATTATTAATATTACTGCTGGGGAGTTTGCTGCCCCACTTCTCCCCAGCTAAAGCACTGAAAGTGGTGAAGGGTGGGCGTTTTGGGGGACTGCCCTATGTAATTTTAACCTTCGAAAAGTGCTGATTCTCAGCCTAGTTTGGCTAAATGACTTTTGATTTTGATTTTACTGCCATGTAGCTTTAAAGGTCGGTTAAAACTTTCTACAACTCCCACTTTTTCCAAAAGAATAGAAGAAAAGGTTATTTGATGAAACGCATCCATTGCATTTGCATTTGGTCCTACAACAGAAGAGCCAACATTACTGTTGGCTCTACTGTTGTAGGACCAATACAAATACGCTACGCGAGCCGCGCCGCGCCGCGACGACGACGCTCCCTAAAACGTCCGTTTTTAAATTCGCCAACATGAATCCTCGTGCAAACTGGCGCGATATCGCGGGCGCGACAGGCAGCGCAACTCTTGTCGCGCCCGAAACTGAAATTGAAACTATTTGATGAAACGCACTCTACGTGGGTGCCAAAATCTTTTAGGGTTTAGTTTTTCTGTGAAAAGTAGACTTCTTTAAAGATAAAATATCTATCATTTTTAAACACAATTTATTTTATTAGTAGGCAGATAGCTACGGCTACGAAGCACAGATTGAGTCGCTATCTCGATGCCCGCTATGACTTTTTATTTTGTGAAGGTTGAAAGTTTAAATAAAAAAAGTAAGTAATAAATAATTTAGGTAAGTACCTACTCATATTACCTACTAGCTGATCCGACAGACGGTGTCCCGATTTTCAAATTTTTCCGGGCAACTTTGGCCAAAAAGCGTATATGGTCTAAGACGAACATAAAACATATAAACAATTATATCCAGCCGTGCTCAAGTAATGCGCTTGCCAACGAGCAGCATTTAATTATTTATCATACTTATCAAGATATGTACCACAAAAATAAAGACTCTCTCTCTTTCTAAACGATTAAAAGGATGGGGATGAGCATCCTCTTATTTACTAATTAGTACCAAATTAATAACTAAACAAATATCAAGTTTATGATCATCAATGTAAAGAGTGGCGAATAAATCATCAATAATTCCTAACCTTATAAGTTAAGCAATGTTTTCCGCAGTGAGCGATATTAGGATTATATTCTTCTTAGGCTAAGATGCATTCACTCGATTACAACAAAAAAAAACAATCGTATAAGCGCATTCTACCGGAGTTATTGAGAACTAAATCTACTTCTATAGTAACGCCATCTATTGAAGATACCACGAACTTTTTAAGTTGCGCGGCCATCGTCGCATTCGATAGTTTCTGTATCGCGTTCTAGATGTCCCGCATAACTACATTCGCTGAAAATCGAGCCAATTGCATCAAACGGACTTATTACGTTGTTGTATAGTGGTGCTGGTGCTTGATCCCTAGCCTCGGTAGGCCCAAAAGATGGTGGAAAAGTACAATATCTTAAATCCTTGGACCCGTTTGATCAATAGGACGAATGGCAATAGGCAACTGAAGAAACACGGGTGGGTTTTAGTCAGTAAAATTCTGACAAGCCCTTCCGCTCCACCCAGAGCGGGAGAAGACATTGGATGATTTCCCAAACTCAAAAAAAAAAAAAGGACTTATCGGCCCCTATTTCTATTATTGTACCTACTAACGAAGGCATCTACTTAGACGGGAAGCTAGACCCAACAAACGAACTTGGAATAATCAATGGTGCTTACAATATATATATATATATATATATTAACAAAACCATTATAAGGTTATTAGTACAGTGACCGCTATCGCTTAAATGGATATGCCTTATAAGTTTTATATATTTAGTTTAGTCAACCGCTCGTTGCGTTGCCCTAATTGGGACTCCAAACAAAGGGGCGGATATAATGATAAAAACTGTGTCCAAAATGTCCAACTCACGAATATAGGAAGGTTACCTTTAGGTAACACTGAATGGCCTTGAGCTTTTCTTAATCCAAACTACGTTTGAGTAACAGCAGCTACCAAACACTATTATAGACGCTTTCTTCGACCATCCTCTATACGTGAATAATATCAATCCTATAGGTAAGATTATCTTCACAGACAAGAGGTCAAAATCATCATCATCTGCCTAGCCTTTTCCCAACCAAGTTGGGGTCGGCTTCCAGTCTAACCGGATGCAGCTGAATACCAGTATTTTACATGGAGCGACAGCCTATCTGACCTCCACAACCCATTAACTGGGTAATACGACACCCCTTGGCATGACTGGTTGTCAGACTTTCGGTCTTCAGACGTCCTTTCCGAGGCACGGAGGAGTCTCGGTAAAAATGGTCACCCATCTATGGAGCAACCTCGGCAAACGTAGCTTACCCTGGTGTATCGACCCGTGAATCCATTCCATCCGTCAGTGCGTCCATTCCGTAATAAAAAAAGAACTAACTGGTATGTTAAAATACTTTAAACGTCATAATCCTTCCATTGCTGTCCAAAATATAACGATGGTATGCACCTCATGGTCTGTAGATTAAAGTATAGTGACGTAACAGCGGAGTGGCGTTTCGCAAACGAGTGTCGGTGCGCGGGCGCCGACTCCATCTTATGCAACACTTTCTTTGGGACAGACCCGATTACCCCTGCGTCATGTTAGTAATGTTCTGTTTATTTAGGTCATCATTTAATTGCTGATTGTGAGCTAGAACAACAACATAATAAACCTGACCCTTGTAAAGTTGTTTGTCTCGATATACGACGTTTCTTTTTCTTAGTTGCCTTCGAATTTTCTACATATTCCATGAATAATCCTTGTCAATTCCGGCTCGATGACTTTAAACCCTATAGCTAAGTACTTGTGGTAAGTACTCCCACCCAAGTGTAGGTGCAAATGTCTCAAGAATTTGTCTTTGTCCACCTGTGGCGACTGCCTAAGGACTATACTGGACTACCCATTAAGAAAGTCCACCAACAGTAGGTCGGTATTTCACCAATAGACGGAGTAATTCATGAGGAAGGTTTAGGTATATAATTCAATAAGTTTTCGTGTAAAATGGCAGAAATATGACGATGTAAAATACTGCAAGTTATATGAACATCAGTTACATTTTAATCTAGCCCCCAAGCTCGATGCAAACGGCTCATATGAAACTACTACAGAAAAAAAGAATTGGCATATATTATTATGTTCTGGTAAAGCCGGAGAGTTGCTTCATAAATCTGACTATTTAATGTTCTTGCCATTAAAAACCAAACAAGCCAGTATTAGTGGTATGACTAAGGTAAATAAAGTAGGTATGTCTCGGACCTCAGATGACAGTCCAGACATGTGCAACGTCCAGGTTCCATTTAGGTCAGTCATTACGGGTCTCATGTTGTCAATCTTCTCCTCCAATTTCATAGCATGAGTCATTTTAGGTACAGTACTTTAATTCCTAAAAGTGATTATCTTGTTAAGGCATCAAGATTAAAGGCGGAAATTAGGGCAGAAAAGATCACGATTCACGATAGTCTCCAATCAGTATAATGACTGTAAAGATGTCCTGCTTCCATGTTTTGTCTGGAAAAGTTAGAATTAGGATCAGAAAAAAATAACACGTCCCGTAATGTGCCTGTTTAAAAAAATATGCCATGGGGTTTGTTGCTTTGGCCGATTTTAAAACGTTTAAGTTTAAGTACGTCGAGACTATGTAAAGCCACATTCAGTTTAATTAGTTTAAGATTCAGGAAATTCTTATTATTCGTACTAAGCAAATAACTTTCCACCAGCACCACAAACAACTAGGATATCACAGAATTTCAAATAGGTTCTATTATTACATATTGTAGCACTATAAAATATATCCCATTTCTAAAATCTCTCGATATTGCAATGCAAGTAATGCAACCTCTATAATGCGAACCACCAGTAAATGTAAAACCATAAGGAACTGATCCTAACTGCCATGAATCTTCCGTCAACCACATAAAGCTCATTGCACACGTATTTTGACGGATCCGCTACCTATATGGAATGCAATAGAGAGGTGATGACGTAACACGATCGTTAGCTACCCACCGTGTGTACATAATCTTATGAAGAAACGTAGCATTTATGTAATCGATAACAGCTGAGCTCTTTTCCGTTTGTTTGATAAAAATTAAGAGTTTGGAGCTGTATCTGGTAATTTAAAAATGCAGATTATTAAATTATTGATAAAGTCTACTTGCATTGATTTTCATGAAAAACCAAGATGATATTGATTTGGTTTGCAAGTAAAAGAACCTAATCAGTAACTATACATATATTATACCTACTACTAAAAAAAATCTAATAACGAAAATATAATCAGAGGAATATTAAGGATTTAATAGCTAAAATAATATTATAAAGAGAAAAGGCTTGTCTTTTTATTTGTAATGCACAATCAGCCTATAACATTCCCACTACTGGGACACAGGCTTCCTCTTTGTGAGAGGGAGCGGGCCGTAATCAACCACCAGGGCGGGTTGGTAAAAAAAAATAATAATAATTCTTTCACCAGTATTATAATGCTGTAGGTACTTAATTATTATCACTGAGTAACATAGGTTATAATAAAGATATCATGCGGGCGAAGCCGCAGGCGGAAGCTAATCTTAATTAAACATAACTTTAGCGACCGCTTGGCATAATATTTTTTAAGGCTTTTTTATATAATTGTTACAATCAGATTAATATTTTATAATCAAATAAATCCTAGAAGAGATCACCCAATAGGCCTTGAAATAGTAATTTCGGCCATTAACTCGTGTTTATGTAAATCTGCTACATCTGCGGATACTTGGACACGTGTTTCTAGATGACCACATTCAAGACAACTAGTATGATCACTAGGTATGTACATTCAATTTTAAAAAAAAACATTGTCCAAGAGCGTATAGGTTTTCACAGTTCCGTATATACCTATTGTTAGTAAAACAAAGATAGTTAACTCTTTATTTCATTATTTCGTTTTCAGGTACTTAATAGATACATTGTATTCTCAGTGAATAATTGATTTAATGTGTTCACTGATAGAATTTCCTGCTCCAAGTCTAGGACAGTCCGCAGTCCCATGGAAAACATTAGATAGAAAGAAGTAAAAAATAAACAGGTCAATGATGAAGATGATCAAAAAAATGCAAATATAAACTTTATAGATAACTGACTTAGATAAATAGATAATGTATGATGGATAAGTTTAACACCTTGATCATAATGTGAAAATGAATCTAAGTTCAGACAAATTAAAACCAGAAGAGCCTATAAGGAACCAAACTTAAAAAAAAAATGTCGAAAGAACTTACGAGGAAATTGATTATAACCAGTTATTTTTTTATATCGATGGGTGTCACATGCAAGCAAGCAGGCTTTGCGGTGGTGCCATAATTAATAATACCAGTTTGGGTACTTTAACATAAAATGTAAAGTATAATTTAAATAATACTCCATAATAAAGAGTAATCAAGCAAATATTTACCACATTGGCATGTTCTGCCTGAGAGTACATGAACATAAAAGAAAAGATCGAACTGGGAACTGGGGGGTGTAGGCTGGACTGTAGAGGAATTACATTTGTAATAGTCACAGGTTACAGCTTAACATCAGTTGGGCCATCTTATCAGATTATAAATTGAATAAATATATGAAAGAGAACAAGCACACAACATTATGACAGACTCATAGGTACAGCCCTGACAATACGTCACGGAAATGCGACATCAGGCTCAATATGCCGATGAAATACTTGTATTGCTCAGCCCTTCAACTCCAGCTATACTTTTTCTACACTTACAGCGCTTTCATCAGAGTCATCCAACTAACGCATATTTTTACAACTATGTACGAGTTGGTTGTTACCATGTTTTTCTATTTTACTTATTTTAAACTATTGTATTACATCATCATCTCCATAAAAAGTAAACACATTCCTGTCCTTCCCAGTCCTTTCCTCATTCGTGACACATTCTATGAGACTTTCACTTCCTCCTGATATCGGCTTTTACATCGTTATTTAGTAAGCTACTTACCAAGGGTAATGCTCTAGGTATCACTGTTCTATCTTTCCCTGCTTGTCTGGCACATTTAGCATTGTCACCTTTCTCCTTACCTTATTATGTATGAGAAGGAAGCTGTTCGGTTTTGCTTCTGTGTTTGTTACATTTTGAATTTTATTCATCGTTATTCACGTTATTCATTATAGTGCTGGATATGGTTAATTGTGGCAAAATAGTGTTACGTACGTCAATGGCTTCATTAAATGATGTTTTTTATTGGATCTAGATAGTATAATAATATACGTTTGTCTCGGGTTTAAAACCTGAATGAAGGCGTTTATGTAATTTTTGCAGCCGAGGTTCCTTCTTATGAATCATTATCCTCTTTCAAATGTTTATTAAACTGGCTCTAGAACAAAAGAGATACATAATATTCTTTTCTATCTAAAATCGGCAAAACCACATTTCTTTATTTTATGTTATGTAATACTGTCTTACTTATATGCAGATTATGACACTTCTATCTTAAGATTAACATCACAATCATTGACAGATCAATTTGCTTTATTTTGCTAAAACTCCATTATTTTTTATAATGTAACACTCAACTTGCATCACGTTTGAATGGAATAGATTGCCAACTCCATTTATAATGTAATTAGTATCAATAAGATCCGTAAGTTGACATCTTTAATTTTATTTAAGTGGGTCTGAGTGTTATTAATTTTTAATGTTTGCGAAATGGACACTGGAGTGTAAGATGATGGAGTTTTCTTCTCAAAGATTTGATAAATAATATGCTGTGTTTTTATATTCCTGTATTTTATTAATTTAAGTTGTCAATCCCCATCTCTATTAGTTGTTAAATGCAACAATATTACGAAACATGTTAATAGCGTAAAAGCAAAGCATCATAGGTATGTACGTTTAGTAGGCACCTACTTATAGTATAATGAATGACCGTTTCAATAAGCAACAACCATCTCTATGATTAATAACTACACGCATGTCCAAGAATATTTTAAATATAAATTATTAACGTTTTTCTTGGTAATATAATGTCATACTAGTAAGTTATTTGACACAACGTAACTCATTGCGGACACGCATGCATAAATAAACATAAAGTTGAGTTGAGATTATTTAATCGAAGCCGTTTAATTATCTGTTACACCAGCATCTTAAGTCGATCTATTCTTAATAGAATCAATAAAAATACAATAAAAAGTAAACGTTGAAAGAAAACAACGAATAAAAACGAAAGTGATTTAGAAAAAACAAAAATAAAAGTGATGTGGTCACGTCGTTTTCGTCAAAGTAAATTATAATAGTGTTACGTTTTACATAACTAAGGGCCGGCCGACATCGACGGACCGGTCAGTGGGCCAGCGCGTACAACCGCGGACAATCGCAGTTGACCGTTTTTTAACCTTATATCCCTAATAATAAGGTTGAAAATTGGTTCACCACCAGTGTCCGCGATGGTACGGTGACTGAAATCTTGGTCAACGCGGATCTGTGTCACTGGGTGCGCGTGCGCAAGTGGGGGGGGTCGGGCGCCACAATGCCGTTAGATAATATTCTGACCTTTGCAATGTTTGACAACACTGTCATTTAAGGCATTTACGCTGCACCCTTAAAATATGAAGGTTGTGCCAATTTTTTGGTATTATTTTTAAATTAGAATTAGTAAACATTGTTAGGTGAGGTTAGGGGTGTTACCGAGGTTACTGGGTTATGGAGGTTAGATAGGCAGTCACTCCATGTAAAATGCTAGTATTTAGCTGCATCCGGTTAGACTGTAAGCCGACCCCAACATATTTTGGAAAAGGATAGGCCCGAGTGGCTGTTATTAATTAAAATGGCCAATATTCTTATCTAATCTATCATTTTATTTAATTGCACGACGTTGAAATTAACGATGATGGTATTACAGGAATATAAAGAATTTATGTTTCTTGAATATGAAGTTACTCAAAAGTAAAAATATTTAAGCTTTGGATAATTTTACGGAATTTATACTTGTATGTGGATATAGTAGATTGTATCATATGGAAGCAAAATAATATTTTTACGGCGAGGGTGTTTTTTTGAATCCAGAGCGAAGTGAGGGATTCTTTTGTAGAATCCTGAACGTAGCGAGGGATTCAAAGTACGTCGCCCGAGCCAAAAATATATTTTGTGCCCGAGAGATTGCCCAACATTAAATATATTGTACACCTTATAGAGGTATGTTACAGCGGTCCTTATAATAATCATAAGAACTAATATTTCACCTGTGATAAACAATAAATGAATTTGAATTTGAGATACACTCTACTTTTCATCACTCACTATGAGAAAATAAAAGGCGCCTCATATTTTATTGATATATTATTATTTAATAAGACCTAGAGTAACAACTAAATTGAAATCAAATAGTATCTAATAATAAAACAACTAAAAACTTATATTTACATTTGAGACATTTTCGCAATTGTTACAGTTTTAATATGATTAAAGATTGTTGTAGATTTTATATTCGCGTGTTTGAAATAATGTCCGAATTTGGCTCATTTTGAAGAAAATTTTACGGTGAATCTTGTTGTTTGGATGTAGATGGGCGCGGCGACAGTGGCATGGATGGATTAACTGAAGGTTGCAATTTAATGTTTTCCACGATTCGTTCACATGTTTTCGCCTTGTTCTCAATGGAATCTTCTATTTACCCCTCTGCTACAGCACTCGACTTCCATCCTCCATATTGCTTGAGAACAGTTAAGTCCGCTCCAGAATCTGCCAAAAGGGTAGCAGAAGTACGACGAAAACAATGTCCTGTATACAGCTTGATATCTGGTAACTTCAAATAAGTAGCGATTTCTTGTGGCATATTAGAAATTTTATTTTTTCCTATAACTTGTTTGAAGCACTTGCCATTTTGATAACGGATGAACAACCGATTGGTCTTCATATCAGCAGGACGCAGGTCCAGGTATTTCTGCACAATAGTTTTGTATTCTCCTCTGATTACGGAGGATCGGTTAATTTTTGTTTTTGTGTCTGTCAGCTTTACTAACAGTAAATCATCCGAGTGATTTAAGACATCATCAACAGTTATTTTTAAAAGTTCATTGCCACGACAAGCTCCATGTACTCCGCAAATTAAAGCCACCTTTAACAAAACCGAATGTGAATAAGACAAGTATCTATTGAAGTACAGGTAAAAATAAAATGCGCATTTCAAAACACTATGGTTATACTTAACTAATCCACCATATACATAGTTACTTACTTTTACGGCAAGAAAGACTTTGTCAGGTGCCTCATTAAGGAAAGTCTCCACGTTTTTGACTGAGAACACTTTGGATTTTTTAGGTTTAAATCCAACAGACATCCTCTTCAGATACGCTATTAATTTCGAATATGTGTCCAGTTTTACGTCGTTATTAGAGCTGACTGTTGATTTTAGCATTGAGTAGGTATTCCAAAGAGTGGAAAGTTGTTTAGTTTTGGCTAAGTACTGGAAGTAGGCCAAAAACACAGATTCTGAAAAATTCTTGGCACCTCTTGCATTTCTCCATTCAATAAAATTACCATAGGCTTTCATATATTTCTCCCGGGATTTTGCAGGTAAGTAATAGATTATCCATCACAATTCTTGCGTCAGTTCTAATACTTTCAGGAGTTAATTCTATACTTTCACTGTCACTTGAAGAAATCATTTTTCAAAACAAAACCATGAATTTCTAACAATCCGTGAAAATTGTTATTTTTTCGAATTTTTGAATTCGTGAAAACGGGGGCTGTATTCCGCACGTTTTTAATTTGATTTCTTTTTTTTTATTCAGCTGGCGGCGCGACTATGGGCCGTCGTACCAGCCAGACTTTATTCAAACAATATTTGCGTTCGATTTCTTTGGCGCACTTTGGAACACTAAGATTTTCCAAAATCAAAAAGTCCGCGGCAAAGATAATTGCGGTGCACTTAAGAGAATTCAAAAAGATAATAGGGAATATGCATGTATTTTTTTAATATTTTTATTCGATAGTTTACATCGTCAAATAAAAGTAAAAAAAAATTCGACGGCAAAAAAGCAATTTAAAGTAGTTAAAAAAATGTTTAAAAATATCCAACCTATCCGGGCTATTTAAACGCCCTCCATTTTGCGCGCTTGGTGTGGTGACGTCACAGTTCGTGAAAACAGACAAGCAACTGTCAAGTCAACGTCAAAAACTCCTTTTTCTATGAGCGTTTGACATTGACTTGACACTTGTTGATTGACTTGACATTGACATTTTGATTGTTATTCCGGATTGTTACGTCACATCCGCTCTTAGCTTTTTCAAGTATTTGAATTACCCACAGTTTTTTGGGACTTTTTAAAAATTAATTTCTCGCTCAAAAAGAAATTTTATTCAAAAGGAGGCATAATTTGAAGTAACATAGTTTATAGAAAAAAATATTTGACTCATATTTGAATCACATGCATATTCCCTATTGCGGCGCACTTATAAAGAGGAATAAAAACTCATTACTGCCCGCTAAAAGTTTCTGATAGAAAACACCAGCTTTGGGAGCACTTAAAGGCGAACCAAGTCGTCCTTTTCGAATAGGTGGGATGAAAATTTCATTGAATTTCCGTCAATTACATTTAAATAAATCTAGGTATAAATACTTTTCGTACCTTTTATAATATACTTAGTTAGAGTATATACCAATTACAATACTAAAATAAATTATACGTAGATTATAATAGCTACATTGTGTTAAAGACGCTTAAAGGAATCTTTAAAACATAAATATCACTTCTAATAAAATCTAGTCACATCACGTTAAGTTTACTCATTTACCTACCTATCCGTATCTATCACTCAATCAACCTTCGTCTCCGTCAAAGCCTTATTCCGATCACAAACATATACCTTATAGAAAAGGTTTTGCCTCTTCAAATGATTACAATACAAGCCATTTTTGCCGATTTGAAATCCCGTCGGCAGAAATGACCAACTTCAATACAATCTTTTATCCTCTATTTAACCCCTTTAGGGTATGAATTTTGAAAAATATTTCCTTACTTCCTTCCTTACTTTCGGAATATATAATTATAATATTTATATAATAATCTTCTGTACGTCTTTCTCTTTGAACTCCTCCTAAACGACTGGACCAATTTTGATGAATTTCTTTGTATGTGAATGTGGTTTAGATTCACAATTGGACCCGGTAGGTGGCGCTGTTCGGGCAGGACGACGTATGTCAGGTCCGCTAGTATTATATAAAGAATTCTTGTGCAAAATGTCGTGCTTCTAGGCCCAACAGTAGCCTGTGCCGTATCTGTCAGTGAATGAATGAATTTAAGATTTTTATTAAGTAGCCTTTGCGTAACTTTTCTTATCTTATGATTATGACCAACTGAAATAGTTGACGATGGTATTATCAACTTTTAAATCTCTTTGCTTGTAACTATCACTTTCAAAATATGATAATCATCATCAGTCATATCCACTAAAGTGTTTTAAAAACTTATCACATTAATTTGACTGAACTGTCAGTCCACAATTACTTTCACTTCTGCCAGGAAAGGACGGGCTGCTTCAAGCTGACAACTATATGCCAATAATTAGGGAAATTATTTTTTAAGCAAATTGACACCCTACGTCAATTTTCCGTGTTATAGCCTTTCCATATAATTGTGAAAGAAATGAAAGAATGCCAGTTGTGATTTCATTATACGGACTATTTAAGTTAACACTCAAACATTTCCCAACTATACAGCGGTCGGCTTCAAGTCTAATCGGATGCAGCTGAATACAAGTACCTATTTAACATAGAGCTACTGTCAAACCCAATGCGAAAAAAAATGTAAAACCATCAGTTGGTTTCGACAAAGAGGTTGGACAAACATTCCCAAAACTAAAAATATCTTTCACGATGATTCTAAGATGATCTACAGCCTTAAATGGGATAGCATCCGTTTTTGAAGGATTTTCCTCGAACGTATTGAAACAGGCAATTTCATTGAACTTCTCATGTATGACGTGTCTTGAAAGAATTGACGTCATAAACCAAGTTCCTTTTAAGTACCTATAACTATATGGTGACACGACGCTTAAAGACAACAAAGTCTCTCCAAGAATTATTACAGACAAATGACTTCTGGACTAGAAACTAGCTGGAAAGTAATTGATCGTCTCCATTTGCGTCGAATGAATAAAAGGATCGACGATTAATCGAACTTTTATGATCCTGCAACAAAATGACAATAGCAGTATCCAGAGGGCCTAGACAAAGAGTTTCGTTTTCTACAACGACTTTCAACCGAATTGACATAAGGTTATCAGTAGCATAAAACTTTTCCAAAATGGATATCGCTGATAAAATTTCACTTAGTCTAAGCCCCCAAGCAACGTCCAAGCGCCTTGTAGCACCCTAATTAACGGATGGCCGTCCATTATGATTTATTTTATTATATCAATTTATCCTACTAATATTATAAATGTAAAAGTTTGTGTGTTTGGATGTTTGTTACTCAATCACGCAAAAACGGCTGAATGGATTTGGATGAAATTTGGCAAACAGATAGTTTATAACCTGGATTAACACATAGGATACTATTTATCCCAATATTCCCACGGGATCGAGACTTACCCGGGTGAAACCGCCGGGCGCAGCTAGTATATGTATATATCATAAAATTAAACCAAATTAATATTCAAGATGCATTCACTTTTTCGCTCATTAATTTTATTTAACAGTTCAAGGTGGGATTAAAAGTTAAAGTTCTAAAATTGTAATTCTCCTTGCATACGTCTTCAAGTTTAAACTAAGCATGGTTCTACGTGATGCACATGTTACTAAGTAGTACTGTATCTTTAATCATTTATGTTATTATTCATAATAGAATAAATGAAAATAAATAGTTTATATGGTAACTTTTGAAATTAAATGTATATATGGTTAAAGGCCAATTCCCGTAAATAAAAATGTTAAAAATTTAATCGCAATCTCATCTGAGCGTCAAAAATGTAGGTAAATTAGAGTTATTTTTGACAGATTGAGACTAAGATTATAATAACGTTTTTAAAAATAATGAACTTGCCTCTCAAGTTGGCCTCACAGTCCTCACAGTCCTCATGTCCTCACAGGCTCTACAGGTCCGGTGGCTTGACCACACGCAAAGCCGCCATAAAAGCCGCGCCGGCAAGAGCAGCCCCCAGGCGCGAGCAAGTGCGGCTATGAATCGATATTCTAGTTCTGTGCGAACTGTTCCACTGCTGCCGCGCGGTGCGGCCAGCGGCCTCGCCGGCAAAATGGCCGCCGGCTTTGCGTGCGGTATGGCCGCCGGGCTGTGTGGATCCACCATAAGATTTTATTTAAATTGAAAGGTCAATTGAAGCACAAAGTTACATTATTTTTTTAAACCTTTATAGAAATGACCTGTGCGTTTTTTAAATGGAACAAAACGATCTCATTACAATCAAAGTTAGGAAGCTAATCAAAATGAAATTCATCATTCGGGTATTGATTTGAATATCGGAATTGTCAGTAAAAACTTGATGTTTTTAATTATGGATTCTTTCTGCAAAAAACGACCGGACATACCGGTCGTTTTTTGCAGAAAGAATCAATGCCTATCAAATATAAAAAAAAAACCTTTTTATGTTTTTCGATAATGGTATTAACGTTGTTTCAATAAAAAACAGGATAAGTACCTACAACTAAGATGTATAAATAAAATTCACGCATAAAAACTTTATTCGTTACGTCTGTCGCCAGGTCAATTGAGGAGAATCTTATTCGTTATACAGCCAGGGTTTAATGGTGCTGTTGTAACCTTGCCCTAAGGTGCTATGAGGTGAGCTAACAATAAATGCACAGCCACACTTCGTTTAAATTACAATATTTTAGACATTGTGATGATGCCTGATGCCAGTGACTGCTGTAAGTAACTTGTCTTGCTAGGTTAGATAGGAGCACGGAAAATTTTAATTAAACTTAGCTATTTACCGGTTTTGGAAAAAAATTCCAAAAGCAGCAATGCCTATTTGGACGTTACTAGATTTTTCCGGACCCATACATCCATATAGGTACCTATAGAGATTGGCCAACTGGTCCAAATTCGCAAAACCGCGTGTTTCAAATTCGAGCCATACTTTATATTATATCGTTTAGAACGCCAATGTCCAACAGCCGAATATTGCCAGCTTTTCTTTGAAGATAAATATTATTTTCATAACTTTCAGTATTTAAGAGAACTGTCTGAATAGTGAACAAGCGATTCTACACGATAGAAAGAGTCCTTAACTGAAAATGAATTGACTGACGGAGGGTTCCGTCGGTTCAACTTATGTGAAGGAGCTCCGTGAGATCTTTGACTTTCTGACTAAAGCCTAAGCAACTTGGGAAGCCTTTGTTGTCGTCGAAGTCACATCATTTCGCAGTTGTCATGTCGAAGAAACATTTTGTCGGAGTAGAGTAGTGTCGGACTTAAGGCATGTCGAACTAAAGTATTGTCGAAGTAAAGACGTGTCGGAGTTCCGTAATGTCGAAGTAAAATCATGTCGTAGTACCGTTTGTCGAAGTTCAGTTTGGTAGTCCCCAGCAACGTCTACTACCCTTGCAAACATTCCAATAGCCTCTGACCCTCCTATAACCTGACTTGGCCTTATCGACACCGTTCTATTTATCTATGTAGCGTGTACTTATATTAATTCATTCGTAGGTACGCGAGGCCGCACGACCAAGTAATTGATACGTTCTAATTATTAACATTTGCTTGCGAAAGTCTTGATTTCCCTTAGCGTAGGGTTATTGAGGTTAGTTAGCAGCTTATAGTAAAACCTGAATGGGTTCATAACTACGTTTCTAATTATTACAAGCTTGCATTACTATTTCAAAATTCAATGCGAAAATTCAATCAAAAACTCCTGCTAATTTTTAAGGTACAATTTATTGAAATAACTGAAAACCTCTAACGGGGTCGTTTTACTCATGAACTTTTAATAAGGGACCAATTCTGAAATTAGACATTAAAACATTTTAGAGTTAAGCTGCGTTTTCACATGGCATTCTGAACAGTTCTGAGCGAGCAAGCGGTTTTCGCATGGTAAATGAAACACTTCGAGCGAGTGAACATGTTTGTTCAGTAATATTCGGTTAGACTCGCCAAACGAATGCTCGCTCGCCCATTCTTTCATTGAAAACAACAGTCACGGCGAACGGGCATTCGTTTTCTCGTTGTAGTTAATAACAGCCGGTCTACGTAAACACCTCACCGTGAAAACTTAGGTGAAGTGAGCTGTCAATCCCTTGCGTCAGGTGGAGTGACAGCTCACTTTAAGCTCACTTCACATAAGAGAGACGGAGAGATTTCACGGAGAGATTTTCAGATGTTTTCTGTTTTGAGCGAACATCGGCAGAACAGCAAACAGTTGCTCTGAACTAAATGTTCAGGGTAGTGAAAACACGGCTTTATGTGAACATAAATGTGATTGGATGGTGGTGGTATGAAATTGGTGGTTTGGTGTTGGTTTTCAGTTATTTCAATTACACCTTATACAGTGCGAAATAATTAAAAAAATACTGCTAGTCATAATTCCTCCCCAAGTTCCCAGCGCCTTCTACCTACATTAGGTTCAGAGGGCCACACGTAATAGGTTTGTTAGGCCAGCTCAAGGTCTAAGTGTTACCACCGAAGTGTGGTCGACTGTACATCCAGCTTACCTGATTAGCTTCTTGGGTACAGTAGTGCATCTGGCAATAGGAGGTCAGATACAAGTTATAAGCTACCCTTTTCTCGTAGAAGGCTTTTCTGAATCTACTTTCTGAACACGAATCACGATAAGTACCACAAACTTAAAGTTTATTTCCTTTTTCTGATTAGCATGGAGCACACAAACGACATATTAGGAAACTGTGACGTCATTAAAAGAGTAGGTTTTCGATAAAGATTTTCATTACGTAAAGTAATTACAGTGTTACACTACATTAATATTCATTAAAAAATATCGTTAAATTCTAAATGCAATGTTTAGTTCTGCGGTTATTTCGTTGATCATTAGTACTGCGCACGCGCATAGTTGCGACACTACGGGTCCGCGGGTCTAACGTTCGCATTTCGGGTCGATGTGGTCGTAACCGGTGTAATATGAAGAGTATATTTTATAAAATGTTTAAGAAAATCCAGAGAACTAAGGTAAGAGTCAGAATAAAATAAAACACTACAAAGAAGTGAAAAATACAATTTCGCAAGTCGGTATTTTTAGTTTCGTATTTTCGTTTTTTGCCACCGACTTCCGAAATTAAAGTTACTTTTCACGTTTTAGTGTTTTTTTGGATTTATTTGGGACCACCTTGGAAGAACAAAAAAAGTTTTCTAAATTGGTCCACCCGTCTTCGAGTAATCGGGGAAAAAACAAAAAAAAAGATTCCAACAAATTCAAATCCAAAGTCGGGGAAACATAATAAGTTGCCAAAAAAAAATCATATTATATGAACATGTTCAAAGGTACTGAAAAACTCTTATTAGCGACGACATATCTGATAAAAAGCCTTTCTAATTAGCAAACACACTGAAAACATAACAATTTGTGATTATATTTTCCTCGAAAAGCGATATAAGTCTGCGATTTTCCTCGTATTCGCGTCGCCGACCTTACATACCTTTCTTGGCTTCTATGTAATGCTACTCTGGCCAAGTCTGACTGCTAGGTATTTTTATGACTGACACAAATACACAAGAAGTGTTTTCTTAACATGGGTACGTACGGTACCTGATAATATTATTACTTAGGTACCTACTTAACTAAAACGCAAATATTGTTGTACTGATAAAGACTTGAAAATCGAGGATTTGTTTAGAGGACATATTTGTAGGAGGCAAACAACAGAAGTGATAAAGCAGGCCTTTGTCTCACGGTGCGCCATCAACATCTAACAGAAGAGTTTTAAGTTACACAGTTTTAGATAAGTACTCGTGACTATCTTACCACCCTTGTGGCAAGTCGCCAAAACTACGGACACGAACCGTTAGGCGTCAAACGGTACAAAAGCTACTTACAACTGAGATGATATCAGTTTACCTATCGACATCACATGACACATCTCGAATAACCTGAAAATTAAAGATAGTTAATTTATTCAGGCGTGACTTTGCAGAAATCCATTATAAAATACAATAGACGTAGATATATTTAGTCATAAAAAAAACCCTGTAAGAAATCCACACGAGTTTCACCTCTCAACGAAGCATCCTCAGGATGACGATTGACCAATTGCAAACCAGAACACGACGTGTTGCCACATCGAGCGCTGGACGCAGAGTCTCTGGACTCTGCGTCCAGCGCTTGCGTCCAGAGTTTTTATGACTCTTGAAGAATAGTTAGGCGGAATAGGTTAGTTCATAATTATATCTACGTCTATTTTATTTTTCTCAAAATTAAAACCAAATCTAACATCGGTACACCTTTGCATAGCACAATCATTATGTATTACATAGGTACAATGTTACTAAGCCGTCATATCACTTGTTATCTGCGCCCTTTGTAACGGATGAATCAATAAAACTACATTTAATTAAACAGAATAAACGCGTGTGGCCTTTATAGGCATGAACTGGGGACTTGTCGTGGTTTAAAATGTTCTGGCAAGACTTCTTTTGTGCTGTGTTTAAGTTAAGAGGGAAAAAAGGACAAGTAGACCTCTCTGGTGGACTGTAGCGTTAACGGTTTACATTATAAACATCACCTATTACATGGAACTTATACGTAGTAACTGCCGAAATGTGTGTGTACTATATGTATGTATCTACACCTCTATCGAACCCTTCGGAGATTACAAGCGCTATGTTATGTTATCAGGCGCGGTCCGAGGGGTCATGACCCCCAGGACCGGGATCCTGACACTCTGATGATTTTGGGGGGGTCATGACCCCCCCCCAAAATCATTCAAGATGTCGAGAGACTGAATGATTTACGTGCTTTACTTACTAAAAACTGTAAGTAGGTACTTGAGCCACAGTGACCCCGATATACAAAAAAAGTTTTTACAGTACTTATCAATTAGGTAAACATTTCCTTAAAAATATTCCTCGGCACTAATGGTGACCCCCCCCCCCCCAAACCGTGGTTGCAAACTCAAACTCAACTCAAACTCAAACTCAAAGCATTTATTTCAATTAAACCATTTACAGGCACTTTTGAATTGTCAAAGAATCGGTCAGTTAGTCAAAAAGTTGAAGCTAGTTGCCCATTCCAAATCGTGGATATCTATGGAGAAGAACGGGCAAGAAACTCCAAGGACACTCTTTTAAAAATGGATATATATATTACAAAATCCTGGGTACAGTATTCTTGGTGCTTCTTAATGTGAGAACAATGTCAAATGAGAAATAATCAAAAACAATTCAAAATGTAAGATTAATAATAAGCCCTGGCAGATGAGAGATGACCAGTCTCAACTGACAGCGCCCGTTCACGAACATGACACATGGATCAGCACCATCCAGCTCAACCATTTTGTAGGGAACCGAATGATCCAACACACGCGCCACCATCAGCGAGACATTTAAGTGAGTATGACATACTCTCATCTGCCATGCTCTTTCAAGTCAATATAAAACATGATACCATATTAAACGGCTCGTTGCGATCGCGCCTGTCTGTTATTACAAACGAAAGTCTGCAACTACATATAAGTGTTGTTCAAATAAATCCTTGATTTCTTCACGTCCCCGTTAATGGTGAATAAAGATGCACACACTTGTTTGTTGTGATGCAAAGTGAAAGTTAAAGCATCGTCCTAAAGGGAAAACGTTAATGTCCACATCCACATACATAATGCAAGCTCCGGAACTTTATTAAAGACTTTCGACCCAAAGGAAATTCATTACTGTGATAAATTGTCATCAAGTGACAGAGTGTCAGGTGGGGGACTTTCACAATATCATTTTATTTTCACTTCTTATCAACCTTCACCTTAGCAACTTTCAAAGCCTCCAGAGTCTCTGGTGCAATGTGCGCCAATATAGGTTTTATTTTTATGTTAAACTAGCTTCCGCCCGCGGCTTCGCCCGCGTGGTATGTCGATAAAAAGTAGCCTATGTCCTTCCCCGGGATGCCATCTATCTCCTTGCCATATCTTATCGAAATCGGTCTAGCCGTACACGCGTGATTGCGTGACCAAGAGAAATAGGGATTTATTTTATCCCCCTTACTAATAATCGTTGTATAGCGCCTGTATAGTTACACAACGTTTATTAGTAAGGCGGATAGATTATAACTGTGTGGTTTCAACCCTACTATAAATCAAAGCAAAAATATGTGTCTGTTTTCAATTTTTTCGTAGTTTGTCTTTGGGTTGCCAGCTACGCTATGTAAAGTCCAATCTCATCTATTATGTCCTACCTATTTAACAATATTTCTATCAAAGAGCCTCTATGGCAGGCATAGTAACTTAATTCACGCGAGTGAACGTTAGCAATTATTAGTACAATTTGAGCTGATTTCCTTGAGGTTTCAATGTCGTATACATACTTGACCATGCAAGTTACAAGTATAATAAACCGACAAATATATTAAGAAAAAAATGTTCAAATGTAACGGAAATAGGAAGGAAGTATAAATAATATGAAACTGTTAGGACAGCTGTCATTTTTGACAAAGTTTTAGGCCGTGTCTTACACTAAACTACGACTACGACTTAAAAGGTATAAACAAGACACCACAGACAGACAAATTAAAAATCCGGAGTCACACGTGTTAGGGCATAAATCAATAACCAAAGCGTTGCGCGAACGCGCTTAGAACACGACTGTTGCGTTCATTTTGTTCGGCCTTCCGGATTACCGAACAAATAAGTGACATGAACGCGAAGATCGCGAATTCGTGCGACCCGTCGCTTTGGTTAGGACACAGGGTGCGAGAACACTATCTAGTTTTTAAATAAGAGTTTAGTCATCTTGGAGCACCTTAGTACTTATACCAATGCAACTAGGAGTGTTTGTCGGCTAAGATAGCACGATATCCTTACAAATAAGATACAACGATACTAGGTCAGTGCTGCCTTGTCGAATGGCTAATGCCTGTAACTGGTTGTCTAAATCAATGTGTACATTCAGACAGTTTCAGGAATTGTCAATATCTCGTATCTTTTCCAATATCAAAGCGTAGTCAAACCTTAGTTTAAATAAGCCAAATAGCCGGACAGCTTCCAAAATTGATCATGAAAGAAAGAAAATGCGTTTAAATACAATTAAAACACTATAAAAAAAAATTTAAAAAAAAAAATTGGGACAGGAACCGGACGTCGCACTCTAGTCTAGTCAGAATAACCATATTCGCATCCAACTTAAATTATCATTACTCAATAAGATAAGATAAATTACAACGATTATCAAAATAACTGTGTTTAACGGAGAGCGGCGCGTACTTGTAAAATTATGCCTATTAGTTATGAAACACACCGTGTTTATAACACAGTCATTGTGTAACATCTTCATGTTTTGCAGCTCATGCTACGATAAAGTAATAAAGCATTAGCCAAACTAGCATCTAGCTCTATTTCCTAAGTTGGTTCTATTATTATATTCTAATATTATCTTCTAAAAAGATTGGAGATAACTTTTTCTTTATTTCTCAGTCGTAAAACCATATCAACCACAATTCAAAAACATGAATAACTTTATCAAAATTATTTAAATAAAATAATTAATAATTTATTACTCTTTTAGGTTACAGCTAGCCGCTACCTTTATTTCCTAAGCTGTTGCAACTGTTTCTTATAATATCTTTTTAAAATATTCAACTGTTTCTCTATTTCTTATAAACATGGCAAACTTTATCAAATATTTTAACAGCATAATTAATAATTTATTACTGGTTTAGGTTCATGCAAATCCATTAAACTTCTTTAATGACTGTTTCTTCGCTTCAAACTAAAATCACAAAGTTTTATCACTGGGATGTGAAGAAACCGACGGTTACTTGCAAAATATCCGCTTCCAACAAGGGCACTTACTTTGAAATTACATACAATTTTTCAAAACGCTCTTAGAACATTAAGTACATCGAAAATTATTAGCAAGGAAACCATACCTCATCGGAACATAATTTATTTAATTTTTATAAAAAAAACCGATTTCCAAAAGTAGTTTTTTTTTGTACAAAGTTTTTATTTTTCACTTTTTAGTTGTGGTATCTACCTCACACAAATTCGCATACCGTTATCTGCTATGTAAATAACAGTGACGCAGTGAAATAATTATATCGTCTACGTATGTAGACGATATAATTATTTGCAAAGTGGTAAAAATACGAAATTATTGAAGCTAACTCAAAAACTACGCAAGTAAAATTAATAAAATTTATATGAGACCACCTCTGAAGCATGACCTACCAAACAAAAAAAGAATCATCAAAATCGATTCATAATTGGCGGAGTAATCGCATAACATACATACAAAAAAAAAAAAAGACTAAATCTATTTTTAAATATTTTTTGCTAACATATTCAGTCAACGCCATGATTGGTCAACATAATCGTAGCCTAAATACGGATTAATGTAATGTTTAATTAAATTCTATCGCGTAGAAATCATATTAGTAAATAATTCGGGCGTAGTTGCGCGGTGTTGGGCAACCCTGCGCAGCGCAAGGGCATGCGTACTTACGTACCGTAGATAACGACATTTATCGCTTTAGTTCTAAAGTTTTGTGTACTTATGATAGTAAGATAAACAAGCTTTGTGACTAATTACAGTACGAGGGCGTAAATAAGACACATCGAAAAGACACTCATACAGCCGGTCTATTGAAAACCTTGAAAACTTGAAATCTGACGTGAAAACTTAAAATCCGACGTGAAAACTTTGGTGTTGTGAGCTTGAAGAGAGCTGACAATAATGTCAGACCCTAGAGGACCCCAGAAATCAGAGGCCAATTCTCGTACTTAAAAAACGTTTGTATTCGCAACCTGTCAAAAATACAATCAATTTACCAAAAACTTTGACAGATTGCGACTTGAATACGGGAATTGTGGGTGACAGCTCACTTTTAGCTCACTTCATCTAAGATTTCACGGTGAGATAGTTACACAATAGTTCAGCTGGTATGAGTGACCAAGACGACGCTTTATAAACACTGTAATACGGATAAGACGGAGCCTACACACTTAAAACTACTATAAAACTCCTGTAGAGCTGTTAAATGAAATGTTATATAACTTCTCTTCCTACATCATATTATGAACCTTTTATAAATCTACTAGCGACACGCACCTGCTAAGCACGGTTTTTACGACTTGACAAAACATCGAGATTTCTTAGATAAATGTAACTTTAATATTAAATATTAAACACATAAACATTCCGGAAAAAAATCTCTAAACAATGGTGAAAAGTTCATCAAAATCTGTTGCGTGGTTAAGAAGAACAACGCGGACATACAGACAAACACGAAAAGAGTATTTAATTTATAATATGTATAGATCGTCAATTGAGAGCTAGGTATGCTGATTTGATTATAAACATAATGGTATGTTGTCATTTTTGCCCTCGCCTTATAAGATTGCCCTGGCCTTATAAGACCTAGTTGACGGAAGATAATGATTGGTATACCAAACTGGTTGTATCAATAATTCTCGCGTCATCGGTCTGTTTTAAACAATAGAACATTTCTGTTGAGTCCATCGATGTTTTGTGGTTGTTGAAGCCTCCTTTCTAACTTTTGACCTAAATTCAAAGTGTGATTCAGATCTAAAGCTCTTGTTTGTAATCATTCTACGTACATGTGTATATAAGATCGTACTGTTCCAACAATAGATACTTGTGTAGGCTTGTAACCAACATGCACTATAAATAAGTATTACATAAACATAATGCGGCTTCACATTTCAGCCTAAAACACACAGAATTACGTATGGGTAGTAAGTAGCACTAGGTAAGTGCATAATAACAGTTATTATTTATAATAATGCACATACATGTAATTTATATATCCGCACATCGCTGTAATTGTTTGGTAATTAGTCATTATAAGACGTGGTATGTGCTACGATTAGTGTACATTAAAGAAAGTGAAAAATACGACTGCTGAATGAAATTAGGAAATCATTGAAATAAGAGATCAATCGGAATATTCAAAAATATTACTCCACGATATATTTCAGCTACTGAAAAAAGCTTAATTCGAAAAACGAGTTTCATATTTTGAAGGTTTCATATTATGCCGTCCTAAAAAGTATTTCAAGCAATATAATTTCTAATGGTAAATTCTCATTAATTCCTTCACTCCTTAACTTATCGTCCATATCTTAAGGTTTTCGACGGGGAAGTGTGCATCAAGAACTACGGAGCTGTTGTTAGCATATTACGGAAAAAAGCCTGCCTTTCTATACCCGTTAAGAAAAAACACATTTCTTCGCTAATCTCTTTCATAACCATGTATACAAAAATCTTCAAAGGAAAGTTATAGCCAGCCCTATGAGTAATGAATAGAAAATTTCTCATTAGTGTTACACAAGTATAACTCTTAATTTCTTTACTCATTAGTCTGATAGCCTTCTAGGGAGGGTATTAACTACTTACTTATGACAAATTTTACGTCATTCAGTTCCTTAGAAAACGATAGATATCTTTATCGACTTGTGTATTTTGACTGATGGTAATTTAATAACATAGGTACGTAGGAAATGCTAGCTAAAGTGAGAACTAGGAAACGTTCATGACAGATTCCTCAGAAAAGGCGCAACACATGAGATGTAGAATACAAGAAAGGGAGAAAACATTTGCCCGGGCTGAACTGCTCTACATTGAAAAATAGAAACATAAAGTTCATATTGAATCATTAAAAACAAATCGCCAGCTTTTCAAGCATCTCAAACCACATCTTGTATGAGGATAAATCTGTTTCATTTATAATCGTTAGATAAGTAATGCAATACGCAGCCAAAGGTGTTTGCTAATTCAACGTGTTGCGAGCTTATGTTATGTCATGGTACCGCTGATAGCAGTGTTGCTGCAAAGTCTGATATTTTCCTGTTCTTGTTTGGGTTTTGTAACGAAGATAATAGTGGTTTTAGTAAAGAAAATGCTAGGAACACCCTTTAAACGACAAAAATTAAAAAAAAAAAAACAAGAAACTGGCTATGTGGGAGACGTAGGTCAAAGTCAAAACATTTACTAAATGCACTTCTGTACTGTTAAGGAGTCGTCAGTTAGTGGATGTTTACGTTCCAAATCGTAGATTTGTATGGAGAAATATGGGCAAAAAACGAAAAATGCACTTCTGTACTGTTAAGGAGTCGTCAGTTAGTGGATGTTTACGTTCCAAATCGTAGATTTGTATGGAGAAATATGGGCAAAAAACGAAAAAGCAGGCTTTGTCTATTCCAAAGACCTACCTATAGCCTTTCACGTATTCGAACTCACTAGGTTACTTTTCTGTACCAGGGCATTGTTAAAGTTAAACAATAATGCGTGTTCCCATTTAGATATTATTTAGATCGTACATTGACCGCAGATAAACAGTTACCTACCTACGTTTATTACTTACGAATAATATTTGCAAAAACAATTATAGTATCAGCGAGAACTAAATTCATTCAATAAATACAACGGTAACTTATGTTCTATTCGGTAAAAAAAGGAGATAAACTGCAAGTCACAAGCCTATTTCTTTAAAGTTTGATCGACAGATCGTAAATAACGGGTTAAGTAGTAGATTTTTTTTTTACAGAAGGGACTCGTGGTTTAATAATAACAGCCGCACGAGTCGATCCATCAGGTTAAGCTTCGCTCGCCGGGGTTGGTCCGTGGATGGGTGACCATGTTTATATACCGAGACTCCTCCGTACCTCGGAAAGCACGTTAAGCCGCTGGCCCCGGCTGTCATTCGTGAATCTTTGACAGTCGTTACGGGTCGCCAGAAGCCCGAAAGTCTGACAACCAGTCTTACCAAGGGTTATCGTATTACCCAGTCACTGGATTGTGGAGGAAAGGAAGACTATCGCTCCATATAAAATATTCAGCTGCTTTCGGAAAGACTGGAAGCCAACCCCAAGATAGTTGGGAAAAGGGTAGGCAGATTGTGTTTATTTTTTATTGTATTTAGATCTATTGTGGTTAATATTGCTGATTACTGTTATCTTTTTGTACGCACGTGTTTCTGTGACAATAAAACCTATTTTTCTTTCTAGTAGTAGAGCTTTTTGTAGAGGAGGTTGATAGGGGAAGTACTTACTAGTACCATACCTAATTCTGCTGTCAATCAGCGAAGCTAATGTGCGCTTTATCATAGAGAAGTAAAATGTATGGAAATATATGAAGACGCTTTTAAATATCCGTCCACGATTACGTTATAATATTTCCATACATTTTATGAGCGTGCACGTGGACGGCCACGATAATACTTCCGTAAATGCCAGTGTAATTACAGGCACAGGAGACATTTCAGCTTTTCCTCTGGAATGGCCAAGAACCTGCGATACCTCTGTGAACTGTGTGTGATTGCAAAAGTACGTACTGCTAATGTATGTTTGTATCTATGTGTTCTTATTCGTCAATTGTTTAAGTATGCGAAACCATAAACGACATGTTTACGTAGTCTCGGGTAGTTAGGAAGTGTTGAATAGACGCCTTCTACCGTTACTAAGTAAATATTTCAAGAACGTTGACTACATAATAAAAATGAAATGCTGTTCGTTGGTAAGCACTTGCTGGACCAATTTGGCCAATATTTGTTTTAAAATGTTCAATATAGTTTGAATCAGGCGGAATCAGAAAAGTTGTATGTTTATGAAATTTGAAAAGTTGCAAGGAAAATTTGGGAAATCTGAAAGAGCATTTTCTTAGGGAATTTGCTAGGTATGAATGGATGAATTATTAAAATTTTGACAGGACAACGTCTGTCGGGTCAGCTAACGGGCCAGCTAAGCTAACGAGCTGACCCGACAGACGTCGTCCTGTCAAAATTTTTGAAAGCTACGTACCTCATGTTAACGTAACATGAGCTTTCAAAAATAATAATGTGGTTATCAGACTTGTAGACATGTCTGAATCCCCGGCACGGTGAAATTATCTGGAAGAATATTTGGGCAGTGCATGATCAACATAGTTTTCGTTACTCCTTAGAGTTTTGTAGTCCACTATATTACAAAAGATCTAAAAAAATATATACTTGTTTAGGATTACACCACGTCTATCCATTCGCATTATAATTTTATTGAATAAGTACCTCTATTTGTACAGAATAAATTGAATTACCCATTCTGCAAGTGCATGTAAATCAATTTTATTCGCAATTTCAAATGAGTACCGCAACCCTGTCAGGCTGGCTGGTGCCCATTGGTCAACGCCTTGATGACAAATACTGCTGATAATATATACTGGAGTATACCAGCCATTATAATATCCGCAAATAACTCAAGTTTTTCTGAAAATTGAACAGACACTGATTATAACAAGGGCATTCTTGGGCAAAATTGTTAAGTATGTAGCCATTTGCTGCATGTAGGCGTTCAGTGACATAACACCAGTTATCAAACACGTGGTGGTACAGTACTGTGAACGTTGATATGGCAACATCCAGGTATCAAGTATTAGACGGAGAACAGTCACAATGGTTCGTAGAGAGACAACGCTCTACAGAATCTAATACATTTTCTAAGCAAGGCATTGAGTGACATAACACCAGTTATCAAACACGTGGTGGTACAGTACCGTGAACGTTGATATGGCAACATCTAGGTGTCAAGTATTAGACGGAGAACAGTCACAATGGTTCGTAGAGAGACAACGCTCTACAAAATCGAATATTTTCAAATATTCGATGTGCCATATAGTAACGGCTACGTATTGTAATTAATTATAAGCCAATCTTGGAATAAATAAAAGCAAGTAAAACAAATGAATTTATGACTACGAAAAGAATTTTTTTTAAATGTGCCTTCCGTAGTCTAAACAATTTTGTTACGCCTGGTGCATTTTCAGTGCGTATCAATCTCAAATAGCTTCCAAATACCAGCACAGAAATTATCGACTGAATCATAATATCAAGAATCACATAGCCTTTTGAATGACCGCACTTATAATTACTATTATAACACAATTTGCGGAGATATACGTATTCACAGACACTGGAAAAGTTGCTACAGAACACCAATTTTGTTTATTTTCATCACATTTTCTGCCCTACATTGCCTTTCTAATTAAGCATCATAACATTTTCTCCTCACGCTGATCAACGCCCTAGTTCTATTTCAGTCCTTCCTTCTATTGCGACGTAATATTAATTTATTTTCCAACCTATTTGTGTATGGGTGTATAAAACACATGCCCACATTGCCCACGCCACGCCACGGCCCGTCGAGGGGGGCCCGGCCAAATTGGTGATGTCCGCTCTTTCTAATCAAATTGGGCACATGTACGGGCAAACTACGCGACTACGCCATACGTACTTAAGGTCACAGTTGAAAGTAACAAGCAGTATGCTAATAAAAGTGATATGCAGATACAAATTGTGTGTTTCAACAACTTGGCATTATTAAATCTAAATTAGTTGATTGGGTTTCATCTACTTGAAATAGTTTTTATGATCATTTTTTAGTGCAATCCTTTTGTGATCAATTCATGATAAATTCATTGAGGATCAATCAATTCATGATCAATTTGTGATAAATTTTACTGCTTTAGGATATCCCTGATATTACTAGATACTTTAGTTTAAAAAAATTATGACAATTACTGTCACAATTTTTTTATAACTAAATTATGTTGTTTTTAATGATAATTTGCGTATTAAAAATATAGATTTGAAATGTTACGAATAAATTAAATGCAGTGAAACGACAAATCGACAGTCATCGTCATATCAATGACAAAAAAACACCAACAAAATGTTTTTGACTAATAAAACACGATTCTGATACACGTAGTGATAGTAAAGAAACAGACACGCCTAACATTCGCATAACTGCACGTGAACATGTGTAGATTATACAGAAGGCATTAAATAACACAGAAAATACCTATAACTATAGAAAGTAAAAAGTAAATCATAAACTACACTGCATACCAAAGTTACGTAACCTACATAAAGTTATCAATTCAGAATGAATATAGCAATTGTGTCTTTTTTTTTTGTGAGAGGATTCTGAAATTCTGTTCAAGTGTCTGATCAGTAAATCTCCAGTCAATTCTTATTATAGCTGCATTTGGTAGTTGGTGGAAATAACGACAGTCATTCACGAAATTTTAAAAACAGAATATTCGGGTGCTAATATTGACCGTTACATTTTTAATCAATAATATATCTATACACTGCCCTTGTCGAGTTTACATTACCAATACATGTGTTTTCTTAAACTCAAAACTCTCACAAAGTCATTTAACTTTTATTAACACAATCGAAAAAATAGAATTGTTCTACGTGCCATACGTGGATTCTACTTCGATACATTTGGTATGGCGCTGACGGCAGGCAATCAATGTCAAACGATTTCACTTACCGATCGATTTAGATGAAGAAAAAGTGGTCGCACCCCTTTAATTAACGACACAAAAAATAAAGATAATAAGAAACTAATTGACTAATCAGCTGGCATTGCTGTTGGTACAAAACAGATGGCCGAAATGACGCAAGCGCATCGCCTTTTACGCACGAATGCGAATTCGGGCCAATGCATGTAGCGACGAAACTTCAAGAATTTACTTCAAGTTACAGTAGAACTTAGTTGTAAGTAATATATTCAATGATGTTGTTGATAAGAAAAATCGGGGCTAAAACTGACATAATATATCTCTTGAATGAAATATTCAGACTTATGCACAATTGCACATACCTTTTCAGCAGGTTACAATACGGCATCATAATAATGATGCATTAACTAATAACCGTATATGTACACTAATTAATTTATATTAACTAGGCATTTGTTTATAATTTTAAAAATAATAATTATATAACGTTACTCCAGTAACCTCGATACATATTTGTAAATCTCGTATAGTCTAAACTTTCCTCATTTCTTCATCGAAGTTTTGATGCAAGTAGATTCCCCCGTACATTGCTAAGAAACTATGTAACAGTTGTTGGTAAAGACCGCTCTGTAGTGCTATTAATTCAACCAGTATCAATGTGTAAATCCGCAATGATATGTTTAAAAAAATAAACATAATTGGACTACTGGTTCAATTACATATGTTCGTTTTTTCAAACATCATTGCGGATTATATTTTTGAGAACTTTGCGGATTTACAAAAATGGATCCTATTGGTCGGAAGTACAACCTCTTTTATTAACGTCGGTGAAAAACACAAGAGAGTTTGCTTTTGATTTGTATACGGGTCGGGTCAAGATCGAAGTGAACTTTAAAGAACAGGACCACAGAACAACTATGGCAGATAAGTACCACCGTACCACGTCGTAAGACTTATCAAATCAATTAATCTACCTAGCCTTTGCCCAACTATGTTGGGGTCGGCTTCCAGTTTAACCGGATTCAGCTGAATACCAGTATTTTACATGGAGCGACTGCTTATCTGACCTCCACAACCCAGTAACTGGGTAATACGATACCCCTTGGTAAGACTGATTGTCATACTTTCGGGCTTCTGAAGACCCGTAACCACTGTCAAAGATTCACGAATGACAGCCGGGACTAACGGCTTTACGTGCTTTCCGAGACACGGAGGAGTCTCGGTATGTAAGCATGTTCCAGAGCTACGCTTAGCGGGCTAAGCGTAGCTTAACCTGATGGATTATCCGGAGTCTCGGTATGTAAGCATGTTCGTTAAGCTACGCTTAGCGGGCTAAGCGTAGCTTAACCTGATGGATTATCCGTGCGGCTGTCCGTGGAGTTTCTTGCCCGTTCTTCTCCATAGGAACCTACTACGCTTTGGAATGGGCAACTAGCTTCATATTTTCTGACTGACCGACCCTTTGACAATTCAAAAGTGCCTGTAATTGGTTTATTTGAAATAAATGCTTTGAGTTTGAGTTTGAGTTTGAGTTTGATTACTAACCCACGAGCTCCGAGTACTTGGTAAAACTCATAGGTATTACAGAAACTAGATGACGGAGTAAACGACCGTAGACTACTTAAATCCTAGCACGCGACTGGTTTTAAGTAAAAATGTGGCATGTGGTATGTGGTTTAGCCTCGATCAATCTTAAGAGGTCAGGCAATGTTGCGATTTTAAAGTTCATTTACCTACCTACGGGTTAAATTTTAACATATTATGAGACCTCTCAATGACAAGGCCTGTTACTTCTTATTGGTGTAACTTTAGTTTAGCCTTACATAACCTACTTGTCATAAGTACATGCCTGTATTATCCGACAGAACCCTAGAACACCCACATTTCCCCAGTTATGTTTGAGTTCCATGTAATACCTATGGAGCTAGTATGTTGCCATAAACCGGGTTATCGCGTCATACCAGACTCCGTATATATAAAATATTCTACTGGGAATACCATAGCTCTAAGGATCGAACCAAGGCCTTGCTCGGCAGTTATACTTGCGACTACTGGAGACCCCCGAGGCAAACCTCCTGCCAGTGTACCATGACTATTTCTATCTTCTACGAGTACTCTATGAAGAACAGACATAATATAAAAGTGACATTTTATTTTCATCATTTTCGACATCGCGCCGTAGTAATCTTTCTACAATCTGTCATTTTGTCTTTCGCTTCTTCCGTTTCTATGGCGGTGGGCATATACTGGACCGCATGTATCTCAGCTCCTGTAAAATACTGGTATTCAGCTGCATCCGGTTAGACTGGAAGCCGACCCCAATATAGTTGGGAAAAGGCTAAGCAGATTGAAGTATCAGCTCCAAAATACAAGAAAGATCTTTTCTAATAAAGACCTACCTGTCAACTGGCATAGCTGGCCATTGAAACTTCTAGAGCAAACGTACAGTTTTCAAAGAAAGAAAAAACAGAATTTATCGACAGTTCGTGTCTGCGCGTGAATGCACTTGCAATCGAGACGTGTGCGCAGCGGCGCGTGCGACTATCATTTCTCTACTCTAATTCCTATTTGTTTACTTTATAAATACCATTCCATTTCTTTTTGTATTAAAACATTCTTGTTAGCGGTGCTAGTCTTACATAGGAGCATGGACCATGAAAAGTTGGAATTTTTATTTTTCATCTCCATTTCTTCACTTTTCCTAACTGTTTGATTTCAATTTTCTATAGAAAACAGCTTCTTAAGCTCATGATCATTAGAATTGCTCAAGTACAACTTCCTACTTTTCAACATAGAATTTCCCATATTTCCCCCGTCAGTAAACATGTCATTTACATAAAATATAGCATGTAGAAACACACAGACGGAAACAACATTCAAAAACCGCTTCCTCATGTATCATCACTTATATTTTCCAACTACCCACTATAATAATAATATTTTAACTCATTGCAATATTCAATGGTGTACGCAGAAAGGTGTTCAAGTAAAGTAATGTTATAGGCACTGACAGCTAAATGAACAAGTTTCATCGCTACGCACCAGGATTTTCCTCGATCACTTTCACTGTTGGACTGTGTGCGTGCGCGCAGGCCCGGTTACAACAGAATCCGCTTTATCTTGCTTGATCGCTTGTTGGTAAAATCAACCTGATGGGGGTAAAGATTTGTAATATCCGTCAATATGTAATGTTTGTGTGTTGTATTGTATTGGGGAAAAACTTTATTATACCTATGATTAAGTAGATGCTTTTATAAAAATGGAAGTTGTAGTTTCTGTAGCTTTAATCAATTTGTGACAGTTCAGTCTGTTTCAGAATTTTTACGGGGATAGCTTCAGAAAAACCAGGACATAATTATGTCTGCAGTCATTAGCTCTAACTCTCACATTATAATATTTCTTGCGTTTGAGCTTACAAAAAGGTACGTCCTTTTTGCTAACTGATATTTAAGAGGATTCTTTACTTCCTTTATCAGCGTTCAATCCTTCTTCCGAAACCTACTGCGCTTCTAATTTCCGTACCCAAAGAAAACTTTCCATATTTATTGACCCTGATTTTTTAAAAATCAGGGTCAATAAATTGGAGCGAACTATTACTCATTCAAACTCATCATCTCCAATTTAATTCACTAATTTGAAAAGGAACTAAAATTGAAACAGTTCCCCGAAAGGCAATCATTCTATGACAAATCGTTCTAACATTGCTACTCCTTACAGATTAAGCAATTTAGACGTCCAATTCTAATAAATATTACCAGTCCATCGATCTAGAAAATTCTACACGTTTCACATGCGTGAGCGCAGCGCGAATGTCTAGAAACTTCGTCTGATGCAGTTTGTCATTAAAGCGTTCGTTCGTGAGGAGTGAATGATTTAGGTGGCAACACCCGTCTGGGGTTTATAAACGATGCATACTGTTCCTCATAGTGAACTGTGTACTTTTTTTAGAAAGGAAAATTAAATTCTTGTTGTTTCGTTCACCTCGAAAAGAAGTAATATCTATAAAATGTGGGTTTTTTTCCTTTTGAAAGACTTTTGTATTACAAATAGACCTAACACACATGTTTATAACATCACGCTTTGTTTCCACGACTTTCAACAGGATTGACTTATGTTTTTCTGTAGCTTGTCAATCAAATATCTACAATTTTGAGTTTTGCATTATCGTTAACGCTAATAGAATCAAATCAAATCAAAAGATTTTATTTCACATAAACCTACATGGGCACATATGAAACATCAGAAGTTAGGTGCACGTCAGTTTGTCTCGGTTACCTACTGCATTTATATAAACCCTGAATGAGGCCTTTAAACAAAAGTTGCATAAAGGCTCCCACAAACAGGCGGTATATCGCAGGCGCGACAAGGGTAGCGCTGCCTGTCGCGTCTGCAATATCGCGTCAGTTTGCACGAGTCTTAAGGAGGCCCTAGCTTGTCAATGGCAGACTGTAGTTACACCGCTATCATCATTAACCGTTCACGTAGGGCCTTCCAAAGGACCGTCAAAGGTGACATTGCTATAATCACTACCTTGCAAGACAGTTTAGTGGTCGAAGTTTTATTGTTGTTATAGACCATGCATTTGCATCGCACTGCCATAAATCCCTTTGTTGGTATTTTTGTTATTGGATATCCAGCTGATAACAAAGATAGTGACCGATCCCGCCTTGAGCATCAACAATACCAGAAGCATCGCAAGCGCAGGTGCATTTAATCCCAGACATAAAGCTGAAATGTGTCATGAGCCTGTGTTACACCTCCCTTAACCGGAACATAAAAACGCTGTCTGGCACCAAAATTAATGACCAGTAATTCCCCGGACGAGAACCTTTACAAAGAGCTTTCATATGTGCTTGTCACATTTCACGTCGCAACCCAACCAGTGCAAAGATCTTATGCATCGCCGAAAACCGC
Organism: Lithophane socia; assembly: GCA_947522985.1. Taxonomy (NCBI): domain Eukaryota; kingdom Metazoa; phylum Arthropoda; class Insecta; order Lepidoptera; family Noctuidae; genus Lithophane; species Lithophane socia. The sequence continues at coordinate 6,056,772 of OX383258.1, read as the reverse complement.
TCGATACCAACTGACCTTGACTGACCAAGGATAGAACGGCAGCCACACTTACTTCAACCAATCACTTTCACAACTCTTCATGCAATAATGGCACCCAAAATAGGACGATCATTTCTCCATAATGACCGGCGGTTGTACACTAATGAATCAGGCTGGCTGGCCTATCGTTCGCGCAATTTTCGTAATCCTATTACATAAAAGTGCCCGCGGTTGCTGACAAAATATACTGACATAACACTGTCCAATACCTATGCAGAGCTTGACAATATTTGAAGAGTGAACAAAAATAATGAACATCACTATGGTCTACCATCAGTTGACAATAACAATGATGGGTAAGCTGGAATAATCCTGGATAATCACAATCGTGTATTTAAAAAAAACAAGAAGATTGCAATGACGACAAAAAATGTAGGCTGCTATTTACCGAAGCGAAAGCACCAAAGAATCGAAAGGGATTCAAACCCCTGGCTCTAGTAACTATTAAAGATTCTTGGAGCCAAACATAAAATACGTACAAATCAACTATTTAATCAGATGTTGACCTGCTAACATCGGAAGGATACATATTCTCAGAATCCAAAAAGCAAGTCTCAAAATACCGTTAACTTGAATTGAATGTCGATTGCAAAGATGACTCATGGCTGCAAGGGGAAAGATTAATTCATGGTTATCGTTATCCTTAATACAAGGACGGAATTCAGGTGCAGGCTTGCATTTTAATCTTACAAAATATAGGTACCTTAGGTTTTGCAGAAACAATTTGCAAAAAACAACAAAAACAGGTTGAACTGACAAAGGAGTAGGTAAGACAGTGTGTAAATATGTGTAAATTGATTGATTTTACATAGATTAGTCACGTTTGTCTAGTGGGCTAAGCAATAACAGCCGCACGGGTCGATCCATCAGGTTAAGCTACGCTTGTCGGGGTTGGTCCGTAGATGGGTGACCATCTTTACATATCGAAACTCCTCCGTGTCTCGGAAAGCACGATAAGCCGTTGGTCCCGGCTGTCATTCGAGCATCTTTGACAGTCGTTACGGGTTGTCAGAAGCCCGAAAGTCTGACAAAACCAGTCTTACCAAGGGGTATCGTATGACCCAGTTACTGGGTTGTGGAGGTCAGATAGGCAGTCGCTCCATGTAAAATACTGGTATTCAGCTGCATCCGGTTAGACTGGAAGCCGACCCCAACATAGTTGGGAAAAGACTAGGCAGATTTTTTGATTGTCTAGTGGTGTCAAGCGCTACTGCTGAGCATAAGGTCCTGGGTTCGATTCCCAGGAAAAACAAAGTGTTATTGAGTTCGACCAACGTCAAACCTGGCCAGCCTCGAACAAATGCAAGACGGATTAAGCAGCAGCATCGCAATATATCTTGTGCAAGTTATCGACCGATGTTACAACCTGTGAATCTGAATAGTTTTAAATAACATCACCAATAACCAATTTAGCATATTGCTTAATTTATGTGTTTTTCTCACGTTTTTTGATAATCAATTTGGATGAATTGCATGCATTCGTTGAAGCCGTAAACATTTTATGCATTCAACTTAATATTTGTAACATGCATGCTTAACCGTACTTTAAGGATTCTTTAATGATTAAATTCCTTATTTTTTACTAAGCTTTTGCCCGCGGATTCGCCCGTGACGATCTGAAATTATACCACTTGAAAATACCTCCTAGATAAAAAGTATCCTATGTCCTAATCCACGTCATAGCATCCGCGTGTCAAACATTCAAATCGTTCAGCAGTTGCCGTGAAAGGTTACAGACAGGCAAACAGAGTTACTTTCGCATTTATTGAATAAATACAATTCAATTAAATTTAAGGCTTCAAGTACGTTTTAATTCGCTTCTGTAGGTATTTTATGGATACGCGCGTGGTCTGGCCGGTAAGTTAGCGGAATATAAAAATATAGTTTTATTAATTAGTTTTCGACATTTATATATCTAAATAATTTAATTTTATGATGTACATAATATAGAGTATTCGATTATATTCTATTCTATTAATTAAATCTAATAATTAAAGTATTCAGTTTAGATTACGATAACAGTACATCTTGCTCGCGATCCTTTTAAGACCAATCATAAGAGGTCCTACGACTACTTAAGATGATTGTAATAGTAACAGCACGTAGGATGATGTAATGTAACAATGTGCGGTCGGCGCCCGGAAGCTGGTCATAAGCGGATAACTAAATAATCGAGACTTCGATGATGCTACCAAGATTCCAACTAACCATAGACCTCATAATATGATGCAAGTTTTAAATAGATTTAAATATTCATGGGATGCAATTTTTAAACTCATTGAATGAAAATATTCAAATACCTATGTTTCCTTTCCGCATAGCAAAAACTTGTTACTTGTCGGAAAGCTACTTAGTTTCAGTATTTATTTATTTACTAGCTGACCCGACAGACGTTGTCCTGTCAATTTTCTAATTTTCCGCGCAATTTTCTTATTTTTTTCTTTCATAAGAACCTTCTCCTGACAATAACAAACAAAACAGAAAAAGAATTAGCGAAATCGGTCTAGCCGTTCACGCGTGATGGCGTGACCAAGGCAAATAGGGATTCATTTTTATATTTATATAGATTTATATATTTATTTATGATAGCTTTAACTATCATAAACAGGGTTTACCCTAATACGACAGCTAAGAACTTAAACTAATAAACTAAACTATATACTTACAACCAAATAAGAAAAAACACAAAAACATAGCATTACATAATTACTTACAAAAACATAGTACAAAAAAACAAACAAGTAGAAAAACCAAAAAAGTATGTTACTGAATTAATAAATTGTAATATTATAATTGTATATATTGTATTGGTGCTTATGTGCTTAACTTTTTCATTTAACCCTGGTGGTTCAGCACTTTTAACCGTGCTGATTGGGTAACGCATAATATTATATTTTCATCATGGCATGACCAATTTCCAAATGGATAGGCCGATGCGGAAGGAAAGGTGTATGAAAGTAACGATTATTTGAAGATGGCTGACATTCCACCGTATCAGTATCTATTGGCAAATCTGTGGTATACCACTAGACTTTAAAATAAGAATAACCCGAAGCTTATATGAATCGTGTGTCGCTAGAGGACATTGTTCTTTAGAAAACTTGAAGACAGAAGTGCTGGGGCTAGAAGGGTTCAACAGAACTGGTTGACGGGAATATTTCTTCAAGTTTAGAGGTAAACTCCAAGTATACACACACACACACCCTCACACACACACACACACACATAACATCATGCCTGTTTTCCCCGAAGGGCTAGGTAGAGGTGTAAATTAATATAGTATGGCCCACCTTCCGCCAGTTATATTTAAGTCTCATGAAATGGGAGGCGAACCTATTGCCATTAGGTAATCCAGAATCCGGGCTATTACTAAGAAATTCCTGATGGAAAACCTAAAACCCAACCTGGGAATCGAACCCAGGACCTCATGCTACCCCCCCCGAAGTGTGAGAAAATTTCGAGCTTGCTCCGCTCGCTCTTGCATCATAATTATACATAATAATATTCTCCAAAGCGGCCGTATTATGCTAAAGTGGCCTTAAATGTTAAAGATGTCGCTGTTTTTTTGTCATGATTGTGGTAGGAAAAGAGAAACAGGGCTTTATTAAAATTGATAATAACTAAGCTCTTCACCAATTTGAAGTAAAATATAAATTTTTAATGATTTTCCGAAAAATAACAAAATATGCTGTTTTAAAAATAACAATAAATAATACCCTTTTTTACCCTCTCTGAAATCAGAAATACTTAATTCTTCTAAAAAAAAATTAGCAACTCCTCCCTAAATTAATTCCTGGCCCTGCCCTATAGATTAGACCAACGAGGCTACACATTATAAATTATTCTATATCCAAATATTTCTCTTTGCAAGCCGCGGTGGATTCGTTTCAAAGACTGCGTTCAAATTACTTTCATTAATAACTAGTCAAATTTGTTCAAACCCTATGAAATTTAATAACAACGGGACATTGATACGACCCAGTTTGTTTGTGGATCATTTACATGACATGTGTTACTTGACCATATCACTGTGAAAATGGCCTAGTATATTTTAATAATATCCATATCCATCCATTTTAATTATATTTTATCTTATATTATAAATGCAAAAGTAACTCTATCCTTCTGACGACCACTACTAATCTTTTCACGTCTAAACGGCTGAACGAATTTGAATGAAATTTGGCACCCCCATAGACCATAGGACATAGGATACTTTTTATCTCAGTATCACGTAAATGTGGGATGATTTCCGAGCTCCACGCCGGCGTAGAGCAAAAGCGATGCCCAAATACGCCTAGTAAATCTCACTATCGATGATAAACCTACACTTGCATAAACACGCCTTCTTTACAAGTGGGAAACCTACCTATTTAAAAATATCAAGATTATTGTATAGTTTTTTAGGGTTCCGTAGTCAACAAGGAACCCTTATAGTAGGTATTACCTGAGAGACTCTTAGTACAGAAAGCTGTAATTTGGCATGACAAAGTGGTAAAATAAAATGATGAAAAAAACATTTTTAGGGTAGGTACCTCCCCTTCTCTTAAAACGGGGATGTTTTTTTACTCGTCGGTCCCATGATGTTGGGTATCGTTTAAAAATATTGTGACTTTATGAAAGCCATTTTTGGATTCAGGAATCCATTTGCGAAATATTAAGCTTTAAAGTGCAAATTTTGTTAGAGTCATCCCCCACCCCCAGCTAAATGTTTAGTTTTGGATACGTAAAAAAAATCACGGCAGTAAACGAAATTAAAAGGACAGCTAAGTAGGCTCCACAAGTTAACGAGTAATAATCGAAAAACTTAAATTTGCAATTGCAAAAACATGTTCTCCAAAACATTTCGTATGAGAGAACATGTTTTTCAACTATAATGTTAAGTTTGTTCTTGGGATAAATTCATCCCGACTACGGAACCCTTCATTGTGCGTGGTCCGACACGCACTTGGCCGGTTTATATAATTCCTATGATTTGCAAGCATTAATCACTAACTGCGCTAATGAATGAGTGGTTATTTTGTAGTCAAAACAAAAAAGTTTTACAAAACAGAACCATTGTCATTCATCGTTTATGGAAAGAATGTGTTAGATAAATGTGAATGTATCACTTTGCAAGTCTTACTAATGATAACATTTGACTACAAATAAAGGTCTCAAGAATGGTAATAATACATTGACGATCAGAAAGCGTTACATCTGGACACGGAGCGGAGGTTCCTCTCTGGAGCCCTGACCACCGGTACATGGACCCTGTTCTCGATAGAGGTGGTGGGCTCTTATTAATTTGTAATATTTTTTATATTCTAATACATACATATATAAAAATCTTTTCTTTTTCATTTAGTTACTCTCAAATGTTGTTCATTTATTTCATTGTGCCTGTTATTTAATACATTAAATCAGTGTTTTTCAACCTGTGGGTCGCGACCCCTTGGAGGTCGCGAAGCCTTACTCAGGGACAAAAGAAAAAGGCAAGTGTTTCTAGGTCCTACACCTATAATTTCCTACCTAAAAATATAATTTCAGTCAGAAGGATGACTAGGGGTCGCTAGAATTTGTTAACTTCTAAAGGGGTTGCAGAGAAAGGTTCAGCAGTATTGCATTTAATGGAATGAAAAACACTGCATTAAATCCTTAGTAATATTAAAAATATACACGTATTCACATAATTTTAAAAGCTTACACGGCTAAAATAATAATTTAAAAAACATATTTAAAAATGTAATCTATATGTTTTTTAAATACATATAAACACAAGCACATCCTTTTTATTAATCTTCTAAAATAATCCTTCACAATGATACCATTTTTCACAACTAAGCAGACAGAGGCAGACAATAAGCAAGAGCAAACAATAACTAAAAGATAACAAAGGAGTTTCAATTCAAGCTCTATCTTTTGTTATCTTTTACTTTGGAACCTGTGAGCTTTACTCTATTCTGTGGGAGAGCAAGTTTACGACCACGCGGACTCTACTTGGAATTAAGATAATAGCATGATAGTAGTCCAAACTGATGTGTTAAGAGCTGTGTACATTTGTGTACTGTAAGATATTGAAGAAAAACGCGATGTTAGTTGAATATTGAGATCGTTCCGTCGTATCATATACCAAATGTTGATGATGTTGTTTTAATTGGTAACAATATTTAATTAAATCCTTTTCGAATTACATTTTTCGTTTTAGGGATGATAGTAGCTGGTCGACCGAGCTCTGCTCGGGTGAAAATAGATAAACATATCGTCCAGGTATACCAACGTTGTATCACGTGTTAAAAAACCCGACCATCTGTAATGTACTACAATTCTTGCAAATCAATTTTATTTCATTTCATTTCACATTCCCGAAGCTGTGAAAATAGAGAAAATGAATTTTCACAGAAATGAGACCTAGCTAGATCGATTTTTCGCCCCCGAAAACGCCTACATTGCAACTTTCATCGAAATCGTTAGAACTTGATTACAAATATGTAGGTTTATAAATGCATACAAATATTGCTTATTAGGATTTGTCCGTACGCAAAATACGCGCTTGGTCGTCATACTACTTGGAATATTTATCATCATCTGCCTAGGCTTTTCCCAACTATGTTGGGGTCGGCTTCCAGTCTAACCGGATGCAGCTGAATAGTAGTACTTGGAATATTTATAGATATTGGAAGAGTTATCATATAATCATTAATTTCAATTGAATCCGATCTCTAAATGATTGAAGCAAAAAAATACGATAGTCTTGACCTATGTTTAAGGATGCTTACAATGTTTCATAAGATCCAAGGGCTTCAATTTAGTATAATAAACTACTCATGTGCTGTAAACGAGCATTATGAACTTATGTAAGTACTGTGATTATTATACCTATAGGTACTTACATTTTATTGTTGTACGTAAGACGAGACATTTTTGACATTTAAACCCTTAAAAGATTACGTGATATATAAATTACTATTATGTAATGTTTAATACATTATTATCGAAATAAATAATTAAACCACAATTCTGCATAAAAAGGTACGGGCCGAAAAGTTCAGGAAATGATATACCAATTAAGTACCTATGTATGAAAGAAAATCTCCAGTACCTAGTTACAATAGGTAATATATTTGATGTGTAATCGATTCTTCTATCAATATATTCATAACAAATATTACAACGCCATTAACGCCGGTAGCACACCTCCGCCGCGAAATCTTAGCAGCGAAATCGCAGTAGTACTTGCAATTGTACTGACACGCGTCATCTTCCGCAAAACATGACGCGAGTCAGTACAATTGAACTGCTGCGGTTTCGCTGCTATGGTTTCGCAGTGGAGGTGTGCTACCGGCGTGGGCGTTAATCTAACGATGATGGATGGATCTTGCCGTAGTCCTTTCTATACCAGGGTCAAATTAAAATATCTAGCGAAACTTCGCAGATTTGTTTTTCGCAGAATATCTAAGGACAACGAAACAAAAAAAAAACTCATAATTTTAAGTTGACCGCTGACCCCGTATCAGCTGTTGAAATTAAGAGATAAGATATTTTTTTCAACTCTCTTATTACTTTGTTCTGGATCTTGGACACCCATCTTAACTTCCCTCGTGGGTGTAGCGACCCTGTAGACCAAATATTAAAAACGATTACAATAAACATTAGCACATAGCTCCGTGAGTCAAGGCTGAAGATCCTAGTCTCCAGACAATTCCATCAAGTGGTAAGGTCAAACTTCATTTACTGTTCGCTGTTTCTTAGTGCGTTTGGCAGACGTTTGATAACAGAGAGGAAGCATTAGGTTGATGTCGCTACCTTGAATTTTAAATTAATATTACAGCAAATGTCTTTGTACTATACAGTCAGGAGTCATTAGTCAGTTTTGTCTCGGGGGAAGCAGACTTTGACAACTTTTTTTTTTTACGATGGGTAATCATAATGTGCGTTCTCCCGCTCTGGTCGGAGCGGAAGGGCGTGTCCGACTTTTACTGACTAAAACCCAACCGTGTTCCTTCAGTTGCCTGTTGCCAAGGTTCCCGGTATCCCTTTCGGAGTTTCCCGCAACCCTGGTTGACCACTTAAGCATCAGGATTCAGGACGGCAAAAGAATATTTGATTTAGTTTTTTTTATATTCCATAGTGTATTGTATATTACTTATATCTTCTATGTTGTCGATTGTTTATTAATTAACGTTTAACTGTCCAACACATTTGCGAAAAAGCAATTGTTTTTTTACTGATAGCTGTTTTGGCAATGATCATAAAACCAAATGGGTTTTGCCAATTTAACTTGTTAATCTTTCTAACGGATATAACAGTTTACTAAAATAACACTTAGACACATTTACTATGATTGCAAACGAAGCAAGAGTTAGAGATTTAACCCATCCGTTAGACATAACAGCTTGTCAAAAGTTAAACTAGGATTGGTACGTTCGATGTTCATGTTAGGCGGCTGACACAGTTAACAGCGCTTTTTACCTGTTTTTGTCCTAGAAAAAAATGTTCGTTCTAAGAAGTCATGATGAAATGAAGCGAGCAGTTCAAGCCTATACTAGTTTACCTTGTTTGTACAAGTACGTTACGTTTGTACCGTGGATCAGTGGATATTTAGAGCGATATGGGTCACATCGTTAGTAACGAGACTTGTTGACGCGTAATCGATGTTACACAACTCGATTTTGAACTAAACTAAAAAAACTAAAGACACAACCGATTAGAATAGTTCCGTTGACGTAGAATACATTTTTTTACGTTTTTGAGTGCTTCGGCTCATTTCCATTTTAATGTCAATCAAAGGGATTGATATTATTTTTATTCAAATTAAAGATTATTTTATCAAGCCTCTCATTACCATAGCATAATAATCCCATAAAACTTAAGGGCTTCACTTGAAAGCCCACATGGCAACACTAGAGGAAACAACCCACAAAGGGTTAGTATCCAGTTTCTATTAGGCGGGCTCTTGATCACGTTCCGCGTTTTCAAGCATATCTTTATTAGACACAAAAGTTTTCTAACTTAATTCAGTAACATCCTTTGGTCGTAAAATTCAGATTAGATTACAAAAGTCTACAAAGAACTTTTTGACAAAACTCGTGTTTTCGACTCCCACAATCAGGACCACTTTAGTAAATCGTCACAATAATGGGTCAGGTAACGTCGTAATGCATTTCGAAAGATTGAAGAGAATACGTAGAATTCCGTCGACAATGATACGACAAAAAATTGTGTGACAAAGTTCATAGACTCCTCTCCCGTCTCATAAAGGATTAGGGCCCTCGCAGCGGGAAGCGGTAAGTGGAGGTGGTCCTTATCTGAGACTGTTTCAACAGCGCAGTCGACAGCGTAGTGGGGTACTGCCGCGCCACCACTTCGCGCTCCATCGCGACTGACGCAAGCCGCGCCCGCGCACACGACCGATACTTTCAAACGAGCCATTTTCGATATTCAACTTTTAAAAATGTATTCGAATGAAGTGAGGTGAATCGATAAAAACTGTTCAGTGAATAATAAAGTGAAAAAAAACAAGTGTTTTGGAACAAATTTTTGTGAAGGATTTATTTTTGTTAAGGAGCAACCCTCTACAAATCCAAGGTAATTTTCGTTGTTTTGTTATTTTAGTTGTTTGTCCGTTCGTGTGTTGCAGCAACAGCAACGGTGTCGAGGCGACTTATTGCAAAGTGCAGTTTCGTTTTGCGGCTACCTATTTACAACATACGTCGTCGGAATGTCCGGTTGTAGACAGACTTTCTCGCGGGTGTTTCGCGAACAGGTTAACTATATCAAAACAAACATTTGTAACAAATGGGCCGCTTTACTACCACTCAGCTATAATTTAGAATGATGGGCAAATAAAAGAAAATGTCTTTTTTTATGACCAAACCAATAAGCGCAATTACAGCCATCGTAAGTGTAGAAAATCTAATTTAACAATACTAAGAAAATGTTATCAAACTGTCATTACTTTACGTAATGTTACATATATAAGTGCGCCTAATTGAATACTTACCTAATAGCTTGATTCACTTTAATAATTTTCAATTTGTCACGGGTACTGACACGCTTTCTTGTATAATGTAACTTTTTATAACAAAAAAGTTATTTTGGTTGTTCATAAAGTAGATTAAGTCCCTTTGTAAAGAGTGTCACCTACTCTATGCTTAGTTTCACAAGTAGGGTGCGCAAATCTCCAATTTTGTCATAAGTTGACCTTTTGTTTAGGCAAAATTATCTTAATCGTGGTAGTTACTAGACTTACTGACTTTATGTATTTTTTCTTTTATAGAAGGTTATAATTACAAATATTGCACACTTTTTCCGAACCGAAAATATTCACCATCATTCATCGATTTTGACGAAAAATATAAAAAATATATGTCTTCTATATAAAAATTATGACTTCTTCATCAACATCGATCGTTATATAAAAATATTTAAAAAAAATATAATTTATAAAAATTATGATATCTTCATCAAAATCGATCATTTCTGAGAAAATAAGCTTTTACATCTTTGTATTAGACGCAAACCACGTTTGGGTGCACTTCTAGACCAATGACTCTCCTTTTTTTTTTGGTTTCGCCGCAGTCGGGTAAAAATCAGTACTCTTTCTAAAATTTATCATTGTTAATTTAAGAAAGAGTAGGTACTGATTCTTACAGATACGTAATACGTTATATGTGGGAAAATAGAAGCGATATTGATGAAATAGATCTTCTCATAATGTCTTCGTGTTAGTGTCGATTTTCTCCAGTTTTCCATAATTGATGACTAGGGAAAGTGTCAGTTAGTTTCTAATGCACATCAATAAGAGCGCATCCATATACATGTAGTAGATGCCTTTGTTTGGAAGAAATATTTCAAGGGGTATCGTGTTACCCAGTAACTGGGCTGTGGCTGTCAGATAGGTAGTCGCTCCATGTAAAATATTGGTAGTCAACTGCATCCGATTAGACTGGAAGCTGACCAAACTAAAACGATCAATATTTTGTTTGGCAGATATATAAATCAATGTACCTACCAGTTTTATATACAAATTAACATGATTGAATATTATATACAAAATGACATGATGATTACTTGTAAAGTATTGTTTTATTGTGAATGTGAGGACTATGTGGATATGTATTTTTCGTTCTGTTAGTTTTAGCGAAGGTCTGGCAATTTGAGAACTTTATGCGACCTACCCAAATGTCCTTTCTTTGGTACTGTTCGTCGAGTCGTTGAGCTCCTTAAGTTCTGAGTTGAGCTCCACTATTACTGACAAATGCTTGCACTGACTGGACAGGTCCACTCAAATCTGTGTGGTTCTTTCCTAAAAAGACCATTTCAGACTCTAATCTACATGGTCCTCATATGGCCTGACCAAGAGTATGTCTGGACTTTAAAGGAGACGGTGACCTCTGAGTTTGTTTCGGCCTTTCTTCTCAGAGGAGTCAGATAGGAAACGCCGACCTCATCTAGCTTATTTTTACAACTTCTTAATATGACGTGTAAAAGTGATTCCAATATCCTATTTACAGAATAAACAATTTCATTTCATTTCAATGAATTTTCGCAATTGCAGCACAAAATATAAAAAACAGTAAATTTTTAAACCATACAAAATGACAGCATGCTTAATGCACAACTGAATAAAAGAACAACCATACATGACAACCAGTTCGGTTTCAGGAATGGGTTGTCAACTGAGAGTGCAGTGTTGTGTCTTAAGCATGCTGTCACATACTATGCGAAGCGTGGGACGCCTATTTATGCCTGCTTCCTGGACCTATCTAAGGCTTTTGATCTGGTTTCCTATGATGTGTTGTGGAGTAAGTTAGAACGGGTGAATTTGCCCACAGAGCTTCTAAATATTTATAAATTTTGGTATGGAAACCAGATCAACACTGTACGATGGGCGGGGGCATTGTCTAGTCCGTACAGGTTGGAATGCGGGGTGAGGCAGGGTGGATTGAGCTCACCTACGCTCTTTAACCTGTATGTGAACGAACTGATTGGCGAGCTCAGCAGTACCAGGGTTGGTTGTTACGTAGATGGTATCTGCGTTAATAATATCAGTTATGCGGACGACATGGTGCTGCTGAGCGCGTCAATCTGTGGTCTGAGAAAACTGGTTGCCCAGTGTGAGGCGTATGCTAGGTTACATGGCCTGGCATATAACGTCAAGAAGTCGGAGATCATGGTCTTTGAGGCTGGGGGTAGGAGCCCTAATAAGGTACCACCTGTTTTACTCTATGGCACGCCTTTAAAAAGGGTCCATAAGTTTAAGTATCTAGGTCATATATTAACCCCCAATCTCAAAGACGATGACGACATTGAGCGGGAGCGGAGAGCGTTGTCGGTTAGAGCGAACATGCTGGCTCGCAGGTTTGCACGATGCTCACTACCGGTAAAGATAACGCTCTTTCGAGCCTACTGTACGTCTTTTTACACGAGCAGCCTGTGGGCTAGATATACGCAAAGATCGTACAACGCTCTCCGCGTTCAGTTCAATAACGCGTTTAGGATGCTGGTGGGGCTGCCCCGTTTCTGTAGTGCGTCGGGGATGTTCGCGGATGCGCATGTAGATTGTTTCTACGCAACCATGCGCAAAAGGTGCGCTTCCATGGTGCGCAGGGTGTGGAGCAGCTCCAACAGTATCCTAAGCATGATTTCGAGTCGCCTAGACTGTGTTTTCGTGGGTCACTGTTGTGCCATCTCACATGGGTTGCCACAACGGTGATCCTATTTGTTTGTTTTTGTTTTGTTTTGTAAATTGTCAGTTCTTACTAACATAGTTTAAGTCTTACTAACCATTTTTGAGTCATGATACTCTAATAAAGAAACATTCTATTCTATTCTATTCTAAAATACTCTTTTAACTTTAGATTAAGTAAAAAAAAGTATACTAATCTGTTTTTAGAAATCTTTATTACGCTCCAGCAAATGGTTTAAAAAAAAAAAGTTTGCAGTTTTGTACTTATTGATGTTACAAGCTCAATGAGTTTCTTAGTGATGTCCGTTATTCGGAATTCGAATTAAAACAGTAGAATTAATGTACCTGATATCACTGGTGATATTGTAGTACTTAATACGTAACATACGTGGAAACTAGATATGAAATCTGAGATCACGATGTGTAGTTTTATCCCATCAGTTAGATCATAGAGAAAGTAGGTGATGCTATGACCGTGTGAACAAATAGTGAAAAAAAATACAATTGATGCTATAGTGTTCTACTTTAAAAATGTTTTTTTTTCTACAAAGTGATTTAGTATCATTTTCTTCATTAGCAATCGTGCCTATGTTTTATCATGTAAGTTATTGTCGTAATTAATATGTAAATTTATAATGCATGTTTAATGCTTTCACAAACCTAAATTACTAATTTATACGAAAAAAATAGGTGAAGTTCATCCAATAAAAAAATATAAATAAACATTATTTCCTTTACAATGTATAATAGTAATTTATTTGTAAATAAATATTATTTATGTAAAACCTTAAAACAAGACATTATGCAGGTAAGTTAAATTTTAACGAGGTAAAAAAAAATAAGTTACTTAATTGAAGTGCGTAAAATATTTTGCAAGGTTGTTGTAAAACTAGGTATAAGGCACAGTTGAAGAAACGAGGCAACTCAGTAAGCGACTGTAAAGTGTGGCGCTTTCAGACATCAATAGAAGGCACCTGTAAAATCACCAAATCGATAGGTACACAATATACCTATATTGTATTGAAATAATTTTTATAAACTTTAGATTTTCTCTACGTCGTCGATTCAACAAGATACTTACGAGATCAGTAAAAAAAGTAGTTAAAATTAAATACTATGAAGTTCTCAGATTCTGTGTTTTTTCATAATCTACTATTTTTATGAAAGGAACCTGGGTTTCTAAATAAAACATTACAAAAAAAAAACTAAATGCAAAATCGATATTTATGTCTCGGATTTATCGGTAACAGACGTAGTCCCACCACTATTTTTACGAAACGACGATGCACTTTCCCAGCATTTGTCCCACGGAAATACGTCGTATTTGAAACTAAGAAAAAATACAAAAATAATTAAGTAGGTATGCTGATATCAGTACCGCGTGGGGAAAAATTGCATTTGCAGATATTTCATTGCCAACATTGAGTAGTAAATAACTCGTATCAAATAATGTGTGAACAATAGTTTATTTTTATTTCTTTTTTCATTACCGTACTACTGCAGATGGAATTATATAAGATGCATTCTCAAGCATTTTTCGTTACATTTCACAGATTTTGAAAGAAAACTATGCCATATTTTCATAACTATTTTATTAAGAATCCGAATATCATTAACAAATAAGTATGAACGTTTAATTATCTTTAAAAAGAATTTTATGGAAGAATAATTTATTTACCTGACTAACAAAGTCAGGTAAATAAATTACTATTCTTTTTGGACAACTTTTTTTTTTTGGTAACAACTCTATATCCATAATATATTTTCTGCCCTTACAAAGTATAACCACATGCATTCAGCAGATCTTATAAATTTTTCTCAATACAAAAAACTTTGTTAATCGATTTGAGAATTTACACCAGGGGAATCCCTATTCAGAGAGAGGCAGAGAACATCTCTCGGATATCTATTTTTATTTGACTCGTACCTGCTGAACAAAGGGTTTTTTGTGCAACATTTAAGGGTGGCACCTTAGCACGTGGTTACCTGCTATGTCCAATTTTGACTTTATACCATAGTATTTTTTGCCTTTGCCATATTTTTTTTCCTAAGAATAAAGGTAAGGTCCAAAGTCTGAAAAGTGCAAGAATCAAATCTAGTAGCAGAGAATACAGGGAACCAGTATGCCGCAGATCCATATGATGACGGTCAGAATCTCTATACCTAATTAAGCAGAGAAAACGACACGGAAAACCACGTGAGACACTTGAAGACTTAAGAAAGGCTTATAGGTATCTGTGTTTTGTAAAATAATCCTCGGAGAACCTTGGATTATACAGGGCGTCCCATGGATATGCCACATGGAGGGGAAGTACCTTGAATATTGTAGATGGAACATTTTACTGAAAGAAGACATTATTTGAATTTAAAAAACAATTTAAACTGCATTCATAGATATTTAAATAATTACATGGTTGAACCGGGAATCGAACCCGTTACATGAGAAAGATGTGGCATATACGTGGGACGCCCTGTATACTCCTACAACTCCTTATTGTGTATGTTATTAACCCAACTCACGTGTCGTAGGTAACGTTGCACTCGCTGTTTTACTCGTTTCCAAATTCTAATGGAAATCGTTGTATTGTATTCTATTTATTACGTCACATTTATATAAATTTTCTATATTAACAATTGGCACATCTGCTCAGCTGGAACAGTTCAGGATTCGATACTTGGCGGCGGTTTCTAGTTCATGGTCAAAATCAATCTGCCTAGCCTTTTCCCAACTGTGTTGGGGTCGGCTTACAGTTTTACCGGATGCAGTTAAATAGGTAGGTACCAGTATTTAACATGGAGCGACTGCCTATCTGACCTCTATAACCCAGTAACTGGGTACTACGATACCCCTTAGTAAGACTGGTTGTCATACGTTCGGGCTTCTGGCTACGTTTCATGGTATTAATCGTAAAATTGCGGTTATTAACATAATTAGTATTTTTATGAACACGTGCGTGTAACTATTGTTAGTCGTTAATAACAACATGTTTCTTAGCTTTAATCTCAATCATGTTAGTTCCATGTGATGTTAATTTAGAAGTATATTATTCATGGATGTTAAAATAATTACTACGTAATTATTAGCAATAAATACAAAATAACCTTGTAACATCTTTCCTCTCGCTTTCCTGCAATCTGTGGGAGTGATTTCGGGAAAAGGGACGGAAGCGTGTAACAGAAAGCCGGGTAAGCGCGCGCGATTTGCTTTGACCAATGATCGCGCGCGGTGCTAGAGTTGGCTGTCAGATGGTACCAACCCATTTTTCCTGAGGTTGGTACTGTCAGCCAAGATGTCAGATGTTACACATCATATATGCGAGTACTATAAGCCACGCTCATTTTTTATTTTGTTGCTTTAATAAGTCACGGCTTCGTTAAGTGTTTTCCTATGGATTAAATGGCATTAAAAAAAAATTGTTTGTAATGTTGGATGTTCTGTCCACGTCTACATCATTAACACTATGTATAGATAAACTTTATTGTAATGTTTCGTTGCTCCAACTGACCGACTCATACTTACTTAGCTAGAGTTGATGAAGCATGAAATTCAGCAAATAAAACATATTTCATGACGTGATGAAACGAATTGAACTCAAGCCGTACTCAGCCAAACCGAGGCCTCTTATTACTGTCCGATTAAAATTATAATAAGTTTGTTTTCAACTTAATTAGGTTATTTTTCAGTAGTAAGTACCGAAACAGAACTTATTAAAGTGTAGGAACAAACATGGTCGTGAAATGACCGTATTAATAATCGACAGCTCAATCAAACAAAATCGCAATAACATCGGTTCATCAGTTTAGGAGTTCTGATGCGCCAAACACAGACGGAAAGTCTCTCTCTGCCTCCTTTTACGTTGGGGTCGTTGAAAAAGAGGTTCGCTTGTTCTAAATATTTATAGCAAAACATTTCACGTGCCTTCCTCAAATATACCCACACCATTATGGTTTGTAATGTCCCATACAATTAATGGAACAATACATCATGATCGGTGCCCGTGTCACGTCCTCTTGCATAAATTGTGATTGGTTAGTTAAGAGCTAACACGCACACCTGACCGTTTCGAAAACTTTAACTTCGCGAATCAAGGTTGGTGTTGTGAATTCGAGAGAGATCGCCTTCGTTTTGCGCCAAATGTTTGTGGCATCTGTTGCGTGGATAAAAAACTCCTTTTAAGGTAAAGGAGGTGCGTAGTTGTTCACTTTTTTTTATTGGGACTTTATACAGGGTCTTTTTTTTCCTGAGAACAAAACCTTCATAATGTAGTAAAGATCAACTTAAATTGATTTTGGAACAGATTGTACCTACTTTTGAAATTGATCGAATACGGACGAATAAAGCCTGATCCACACGGTGAAGCATACTATAAGTTGAAGGAACAATAAAAGTTGCACCGTCTAAACAGTGTTTAGACGATTCGAATCATAATGTTGTTTCAATTTTATTGTAGGCCGCAAGCAAGAAACTTGCGTCGTGTAAATTGTGTTTGAGTTTTGGATGGGCCACACGCGTAGCAGCTGGCTTTATTATTTACTTATAGACTCCGTGCACGAAAAAATGCCCTCTTTTGTCAATTTTTTATCTAATTGTGAGAAACCTTGAAAAATTAAGTCTGTGTGACTATATGAGTACAGTTTTTGTGACGCTAAACCATTCGTGTCAGTCACACACAGCATCTGTTATTAGTTTCATCACTTTTGCGCTCTAGAAAATATATTTTATTTCGCCATTGATTTACGAAGATATTATCATAAAATCAAATTTATATTTTATTTCAAGGAAAGCTGAAGACTAAAGTGTGATTTATAATGAACTAATTTTAGTGAATTTCCATGAATACTCCATTTATTTGAAAAATCCCTTTCAACCACGTGCAAAACAAAGAACTCAACTTTTCAAATCACAAATAATCTTCTTTAAATTCTTTTTCCCTTTCTCACAACAATGAACAAAATTGATCAAAATCAGTCGATTTCGTACATGGCCATGGAGGAAATTCCAAAATAGAAGTAATATTAGCCACTTACTCAATCAATTCTGAATAAATTGCACTGCTTTTAAATGACTTACTCGGGCATCTTTTGAAAGTAAATCCGGTATCAAAGATAGCGATATTTTACTTATTCATTTCTATGTTATAAAAATTGTTGCATTGATTTCTTAGATATTCTTATTAAAATTTTAAAATCTTATGCAATTTCGTACGGTGAATCAACTTTGGCGTAGTGTGTAGAACAGGTAGGTGTCGTCGGGTAACTTTGGTCTGAACCAGTCCGTTTGCATTGCAAAATTAGTAAAAGGAGCATATTTTATTACCAAAAGCTTGCATTAGCGGCAGACCATCTAGGAGATGGCGGGACGAGCTAGATAGGTTCCGCCATAAATGGAAGGAGGACGCGTGGGCTCGCGAAAGATGGAATGAGTGGAAGCATGCCTTTGCCCTGGAGTGGGACAGGAAAAAAATGGAAATGGAAAAAAAATATCCAACATAGTTTACATTATGAAGCTTATGTCCTTTTATATTTCTGTCTGTTATTTTGTTTTTTCTGACTTGCCAGAGAGGCCATCCAGTAATTTCTTTATTAGGTCGTTAGTTTCACATATTCTACAAGTTCAGTTCCAAGGTCTTCCCATAATAATTTGTCTAGATCTTGCGCGCTCTTTATCCATATTTCTCCGTAACGACTGCGCAACAAATATCAAGTTATACAAATAAAGCAAAACTGAGTAACATTTTAAAAGACTTGTTTATTTGCAACACAGTGAGCGTTAAACTTGCTCAATAACTAGCGAAATAAGATCACAATGTCCGTCTGTCTACCTGTCACTATTTATTTAACGTTCGTGCGATAAGTCCACTCCATTTAAGAATAGAGCCCAAGTTTTGGATGGTTTTGGTCGAATTTTGGTCATGGGTGGAAGGATTAATCCGTATTCCGGGATAGCTTGTACCTGCTTAAATAGGAACAAATGTCTTCAACTTCTTCATAGTTTTACCAACATTGTACAATTATATATTTATGATCGGTATTGGTATAAGGTTAAGCTACGCTTGTCTGTTGGTCCGTGAATGGGTGACCATCTTAACATACCGAGACTCGTCCGTGTCTCGGAAAGCACGTTAAGCCTTGTCTTTCGTAGATCTTTGACAGTGTTACGGGTCGTCAGAAGCCCGAAAATCTGACTACCAGTCTTACCAAGGGTATCGCATTACCCAGCTATTGGGTTGTGGAGGTCAGATAGCTAGTCGCTCCATGTAAAATATATAATCAACTGGGACTGGAACAACAGCGCCTGGGACCAGCAGTAGCGCTTGTGACCATTAGACCAAAATGAAGCAAAATTGAAATGCGATTTTCCTCTGAAGTATCTACTGGTAAGTAGTTGTCCTATTCTAGTGCCAAACTTATTTCCCAACTTTTTTGGGGTCGGCTTCCAGTCTAACCGGATGCAGCTGAATACCAGTATTTTACATGGAGCGACTGCCTATCTGACCTCCACAACCCAGTAACTGGGTAATACGATACCCCTTGGTTAGACTAGTTGTCAGACTTTCGTGCTTCTGACTCGTAACGACTGTCAAAGATCCACAAATGACAGCCGGGACCAACGGCTTAACGTGCTTTCCGAGGCACGGAGGAGTCTCGATATGTGAAAATGGTCACCCATCCACGGACCAACCCCGGCAAGCGTAGCTTAACCTGATGGATCGGCCCGAGCGGCTGTTATTACTTAGCCACGAGCTCCTCACTTAGCCACGAGCTCCTCCTCGGCACCAATGGTGACCCCCCCAAAATCTTGGGCTGCGACCGCGCCTGGCTGGTCCTGGGTTCATGTCCCAGGTCTAGCAAACCGTTACTGGGTATTTCATCAGAAATTTCTCAGTAGCGGTGTCTGTATTTGTGCCCATTTGGTGGCAATAGGCTCGTCCAGTCGCTCCCTATTACATGGGACTTAAACATAACTGGTGAAATATGGGTTTATTATCTTTTAGGTAGGAAGAGCTCTGCCAAACCCTTTGCGGAAAACAAGCGTGATGTTATTTTTTTATTATATAAGTATTGTGAATATATAAGTACTGTGAGTATATAAGTCCTGTGAGTATATAAGTACTGTGAGTATATAAGTCCTGTGAGTATATAAGCACATAATAGTGCGATTCTTTTCCGTTTTGTTGACTTACAACAGTAACAAGTGTGCCGTACTAGTGGTACATTTAACATCGTGCAGTTACACCGTTAGGTAATATCGCTGCATTATGTAACACTATTGTTTAATACATTTTAAATGTCGGATTTTGCATTCGCATCCCAGACTGCATTGCATTGTTTTACAGGTGTATTTTTTATTTTATAAGTAAAATTGTAAGAATCATTTGTAATTTTTAATGTTATTTATATTTTTTCCGTTTTTGCTTAAAGTGGTAGGTTTGTGATATTGACCCAGAAAAAAATGGAATTAAGCACGTTTTGTGAAGAATTAATTTTAGTAGGAAATTAATAAGCTGTCGTTAAAATATCATGTAATAAAGTATAATGAATGACGTCATCAAAGATTTCGATTATATAACAGATACCTACTATAAAATATCGATAAAATATGAGTTCAAGGCCAACCCTTCGGGTTATGAACTATGATTTACGACATCATCTTGGAAGATGCGAATTAACATTTTTGCTTAATTAAAAATGACACGTATACATAATAAAGATGTCTTTTATTCTAAGTATTACGTCCTCGACACAAAAGTTGTTAAATAAATCCACAAAGTAATAAATATTTATAACGCATTACATGGTGTTAAATGTATATAAGACAAATTAGCATAAAAAAGAAAAAAAAAATCTTTATTTATTAATAATTAGCTTCTACCCGCGACTTCGTCCGAGTGAAATAAACATAAAATATATCCTATGATACTCGACAGAACAATAAAATTGTACCTCTTTTTATTATTAGTAAGGACTGATACTTGTGATGACTGACCCGTCATGACACCTCTTTCGCACCTATCGTATTTTTTTGCAATTTAAACATGGAATGCGGAAAACGTACCCACACCTTCCTATGTAGGTATCTTTATGACTGCTTTATTCAATAATTTAATGAAGTACAGAATTAATTAATAACTGAACATCATTAACCATGGTCGAAGGCATACAAAAGATAAATCATTGTCGATGTAGGAGCTTAGGTATATGAAAGAGCTTCGTGAAAACCGTATTTCAAAGGTACTTTTTTTTTTTTAATGTCCTTATTCATTTATTCAGTGAGACAGTTCTCTGTTCATTCTTAACACATTTTTTCATAGTTATGTTATGATAATGTTCTCGCACAACCGTAGGTATACCTACTCCTTTATTTATTATTGTAGGTACCTATACGTTGAAAATAGTTAGTTAAGAGACTTTTAAACTTCAAAAATATATGGTTAAACAGTCGCTAATCATTCCTCAACTTTATGCAACGTTTACAAATAAACCCCATCGTGTTAACTTTTAATTTTACTGTCTCGCTACATGCAAAGAAATAATAACAATAATAGTAATTTACATTTCCCAGTCTAGCGTTACAAAAAATAATTCAACATAATTATCCAAGGCCATATTTAAATCAGTAGGTACCTAAATATTTTAAATGAATAATTATTTCGGCAATTCGATTCGATCTCTAGTGCGTAACGTTTTCGCCTTTCTATAATTGAATTTCGATTATCCGCATTTATTTGTTGAAAGAGGCCAACGTGTCATGACGTCGAAGGTAAACAGGCCAACACTATGCCATAGTATGAAGTATGGTGTGTAAACTACCCATTGATATTTTATTTATACGGAAGCTCATACAATAGGAAGTATTAATTTAATTCTCCATAAGTTTTCATCATATAAAATCTATATAACTTGTTAAAAGCGTCGGTTTGTGCATTCCGAAGGTTAACGCCCTATGAAGTATGATGAGTACTTATACTACGATACTACTCATTGATATTTCATGTATACGGAAGCTCATACAATAGGAAGTATATACTTAATTATTGAATTCTCCATAAGTTTGCATATAAAATCTTAATCAGTTGTAAACAACGCAAGTTTGTGCATTTAATTTGAAGGATAACGCCTTTCGAATTTTTGACGTCATAAAAAAAGATTCGTAAAAGTTAATCGCTGACAAAAGTACCTAGTTTCCATGACATTTAGTTTACGGTTTAACACATTTAAGAGAATGTGGACGTTTTCACCGTGTTTCCCTATAATTTATTATTTAAATGTCATCTTTCACACATGCTTCACTTTACCCTTCGAACTTTATCAATTTGCCTAGCCTTTTCCCAACTATGTTGGAGTCGCCTTCCAGTCTAACCGGATGCAGCTGAATACCAGTATTTTACATGGAGCGACTGCCTATCTGACCTCCACAACCCAGTAACTAGGTAATACGATACCCCTTGGTAAGACTGCTTGTCAGACGTTCGGGCTTCTGACAACCAGTCTTACCAAAGGGTATAATCGTATTACCCAGTTACTGGGATGTGGAGTCTCTACACGTCTCTTTATCCCAATGTCGCATCATTTATTACATCAGCGAATCTATACATAATAAATTGAAGTAGCTTTTCGTGTCTCTCTGTATGAACAAGTTGTTCTTCTTAACTACACAACGGATTTTGATGTCTTTCTGGAAGGTTTAGGTATAATATGTTTCAAACATAAATATTAAACTAGAAATCTCGATGTTTTGTCAAGCCGTAAAAACCGTGGGAAGCAGGGGGGTGTAGGCCCCGCTCGCCCCTTGGATCTTGCCCCTGATTACCTAAGTGTACCCACTCGCCCCTTAGAACCAATATTAGATGGCCCCGGTCGCCCCCGATTGCTAGTAGGTTAAAAGTACAGTCAGCACTCTAAGTTTTTAAATATTAAAATAAATATTGTTTTCTTTATACTTCAATCAAAACCTAACAAAAGTACTAGGCTTGCATGAATTCAAGATAGTATTACAATCATTAGTATTATCCCAACATTAAGATTTGGATGAAAGGGACATAAATAGTTTATAACTTCAATCGGTACTAACAACATTCGGTACACAAAAATAATAAAAAACGGGGCGAGTGGGACATTGTAATCTAAGGGGCAAGATCCAAGGGGCGAGCGGGGCCTACACCAGCAGGGGCGGGTCGCTAGTTAAAAATAAATACATTCAGCTTTTCATCCGTTTCGGGGCTTTTACTGAAATAATAATCGACGGTATTATCTAAACCTTTAGGTAGCAAAAATAATAATATATGGTCCAATTTCACGCTTGCTTACTTTCCGATCGTCGTCAGATAAGCATGCGATGCAGAGATAGAAAACAATGACAGATCTCATTTAGATAGACTATACACAAAGGTATGTACAATCACTTTTTTCATATACCACGCTACATACAATAACACGCTATTAAAATAAAACTGAATGTATTTCAGGTCATTTTAGATATTATTGAGTGCAACGGCTATAAAAATTGCGGATTTCTACGGTTTTTAATAATTTACGTTTTCGATTCAATATAAAAATGTTGAACCGTATACCGTAGGTTTGTGGTAGGTACTTTTTTTTTTTATCCGCTGCCTTGCTTATGGTAACTCGACTAACCAATAATGTTAAGGCTTGTTTGCTTTTGGTAACTCAAGTAACCAAAACTGTTTTTGATTGTTTGCTTCTGGTAACTCGCGTTACCAAAGTCAATTTCTATTAAACGACTTTCAACTCTATCTTAGAGAGCATAAAGTCCTTTTTTCTCGTTTCTAAATCGTAAAACAATAGACAGTCTAAGGCATAGCGGTTATTGAAATATTTTTACTTATCTAGTAACTCAATCACAACCTTAGTGAAGGCTTTTCCGTTAACTTCAAAAACCCTTTAGTAGGTAACAAAGATAAAACCAAGTTATTCATTGTTTGTACATACGTTCATTATACCTTTTGGAATAAAACTATAACCAGAAATAATAAATAGGCTGGTTTCAAGAGGTGTAGTCCTTGATTAAAAAAATAAAAACACTTTTGTTAACTGCCTGTCCAGTTTATCTTGATACTAATATAGCGGCACTGATCAACGTCAACCATCTTTCAAATTCAGAACATTTTTAGTTTCGTACTTCGTCACTAGCCAAGAAATACTGGCCACTCATTGGACATTCTGGTTTTTCTTGATTCAAAATCCTAAAAAAACTTAACTAAACATTCAATGCCGATAGGCAGGGGTAATGATCATACCTACAGCCTTCTTCCATTTTTAATAAGTGTCAAAATAATGCAATTTTATACTCGAATAAAATTCAACAGAATTCTACGTGAGCCGAGATATGATACCCCATTTTGTAGCACTCTTAAATTGTACAAAGTCCCTGTTAGTAATTAAGTACTAACCTAGGTAAGACTATTGTTACTTATAAAATGGATCCATAACATCTAATGAATAAAAGAAAAATAATAATTAAATAATATGCAAAAATCTTAAGACATACAAAACGTGACTAACAGAATGATGGCTTTAATTCGCCGTTAGTAAAAGTTCTTCTTAGATTTAATATGTGTGTAATAATAATAATTTAATTAATTTTTATGGATACCTATAGTGTTTGATTATTACCAATTTACATTCTTTATGATAAAGTCAAGGTCCAATCGGCAATTAGGGCTGTACCAGATGGCCGTTTAAACCAGTTAACAGTTATTAAAATAACGTAAGTACTCAATAGTATAGTGGTGATTGATATAGGTAGTGTTATTATGTATTACTCAACTAACAATGTATTATAGGTACGAAAAGCTCATACAAAATGACTACCAACATTATTATTACTTAAATACATAATTATACTACTTATGTGTAATAAATAATGGTTTATAAGTTAACAAGCCTACTTACTTGACTTTACACAAAAATAATATTGAATAATCTCCAACATTTGAGAAGTCTTGAATACCTTTAATCACCAATGGTCGTGGTCTAGAACATCACAGACAGTGAATGGACTTAGCGTTCCGTATTCAATTGTGCAGTGAATACTGACCGAAGAGTACGAGAGAGACAAAGCGAATTTGCGGCCAGTATTTGTCTCTTTAGTAGGTCTACAGGGGACCTACCACCACCGCTTACAGCAGTATTATTTTAATCTTACTTCGTGGGGGAAAAATATGGAGCTATACGTCCTGTAGAGCTTCATCTCTTTCCTACACTGAAGTAATATTGGCCGCACAGTCGCTTTGACTTTTTCTAGAGACTTTGTGAGGCTAACGCTCAGTCCAATTCTCTGCCTATTGTCTTACTTACCTACGTCAAACTACAGTCAGACAGTTTGACTTTTAAGAGTCGTCTGTCAAAATATCCAAAAAGGCCCGAATACCTAAATTCAAGTTACCGTCTAAAATGTAATACCAAGTGAGGCCTGTCCCTATTCGAGCTATGCACCTGAAAATTCTACGCTCTTTAAGTAGGTTTACCTGCCTAATAAGGTTCTACGAGAATCCAAGCCTATCAGCGTTTTTTTTTCTATCACTCACTCGATTTTTTCTTCTCACTATGAATTAGCAGAAGGCAGATCATATTTTTTTTTAATATGCAAAAAAAAAATAAAAGGAACTCTACTAGGACTGGTTTAACAAAGTATGATTTATTGAGCCGCCAAAAATCGTTTGCATGTTATGGGAATAACGTGTGAAATCGAATTTATGTAAATTAACCGATTCGCGTGTTTAAAGGCACGTATTTATTCTTACCTACTGATTTAGCTGATTACAGATCTCTATGAAAATAGTCTCATAGCCAAAAAGCTACTGAAAAAATGGGTTTTACCGCATTAACGAATTATAGATATAACACTTTTTGAATGTGGTGTCCACTGTCTGAATATATATCTGCATACATTTTCTAAGGTATTCCGTTCCAAATATTCTCAATAAACCAACAATGACCAGTCGAACTGTCGAACTACTAGAAGATTAATGACCTATTCCTCTAATTTACAACCTGTTTTAAAAACATTTATTCCTAAAAATGTACTTAAAACAATTTGGCATTCATACGATGCTTCGTTCGTACATTATGCAATCATAGGCACTAGCAGTTTCAAATGCAAATCTCACTTTAATATAATTAAGCTGTCGGGCCTACACTGGATAGGCAATATTTCGTTAAAGGTGCAAAACCTATTTATATCAAAGGCCGTGGCGGAGTGAACGGCATAGCATGTGTTTGGTTTCCTGAATACGCGAATATTACGCGATTTAATTAACCGTGTAAATTACTAAGTTATTGTTCACGTATATGATTCAGAGTCTAATTATCCTGTGTTTTAAAGATCGAGTGTATGCTAGAATATTATTGCAGCATACAATCGATTTCTGTTGAAATAATAAAGAATCGTGTTGAATAATAAATGGCTTCAAATAGCTTCTGGCTTGCGATATAGTTACGATGTTGTTACAATTTAGAAATCTTATATATTAGAGTATTTGTTACAAGCATATGAATTATTATATAACGTGTTAAAATAGTTATATATCCGACTATAACTACCTGTCTCTGTAATTTTAGCGACAGTATTTTTATTTCAACTTTTTCTTGCATAAGTTATCACTGTTTGTCTCTGCATCACCCAAAGGTTGAATGGTAGCAAATGCCGATGGCATTAAGTCCGCTTCTGTATATTTGTGTGCTTGAAGTATAAAATAAATATTAAATATGTGTGATCCGACCACTCTTTGCAGTTTCCCTAGATAAATAATTAATCATCATGTCCATATTAGAATTATAGATTTAGAAAATTAACCGTAAAATATTAAAATAAGATAATTTTATAATTTATAATCAAACACCTGAATTACGTTATATATAGTTAATTAAGAACATACATAAATTGCTGTTAATAAGTACTCGGTATAAATACCTAAGGGCCTTTTAAGTTAACCGGTCCTCTCCGATAACTCGTTTTCCGCAAGTTTAGTTTAACCATTTCATTAAATCGTCGAATTAAGAAACGGGTGTTTCTATTTCGCAAACGCAACAAATGGTCAAGTATGGTTTCTTTTACAAGATCAAAAAAAAATACAAAAAAAAACAACCGACCTCCAAAAAAACCACTACAAAGTAAAAAATAACTTTAATTTTGGCAGTCGGTGGCTTATAGCGAAAATTCAACACCAAAGACACCGACTTCCAAAATTAAAGTAATTTTTTTGTATTTTTTTTTTCCCGTTTTAATTGTGGTAAGTAACACACAAATTCAAATACCACTACCTGCTATGTAAATAACAGTGATAGGAACTTAGTATAACATCATCCTTATAGACCAAGTGGGGAAAAATACGTATCATTGAAGCTAACTCAAAAACTACCTTAGCAAAGTTAATAAAATAGATATGGGACCACCACGCAAGCTTCCTCTACCAAATGAACCAAGAATTTCCAAAATTGGTTCAAAATTGACGAAAATATCGATGAACAGACAAACATACTTAAAGTCGAACATATAACCTCCTCCTTTTTGGAAGTCGTTTAAAAAACCAAATTCACTACAACATAATATAACGATTTACAAACATTTACTGCTCCCACTCCTCCGGTACGTTAAGTACTACAGATTTCGTCGTTTGGACGAGGAACTTCGTGAGCTTATAGATGTACGGTGTCCATTATTAAAACCTTTCCTTCTCCCCATGGATGCATACCACAAGGATTTTCCTCATATCAATAAAAAAAGGTTTCGTCGTTTTCGTTCGACGATCAAAAGTCTATATCTTAAGCTGTGGAGACCTCCTTTTGGCAGTGTCCTGCGATTTACTTCGTCCATTATAAAGATACATTGTGGTTACTGCTGCAACAGAGAGCGATTAGCGACCAAGTCACAGTGTTCACGTTACATCACAACATTGCACCGACACCGTCGTACCAAAGCGAATTGCAACACTGCTTATTAGCCCTCCCACCGGCACTATCTTCCTGGACATGAATAGACAGTAGCTTGTACAGTGGGTACCTGGCCCATTAATAAATATGAAAAATCGAGCAAGAGATTGTCAAACACAAATCATATGTAAGAAGAGGTTGATAGGTTACCTACCCAACATTTGATGTTCAAATATTAATATAAGACACGTGGAAGCAGGACAACATGTCGTACAGAGACAACGCTCTACATCGCCGAACTTTATAAAAAACTCATGTGACATTTCACTACCAGGGCCCTATATCACAAAACTTTACCCTTATTACCACAAAACCGTGTTTATCAGTTGTTTAGCGTAAACACCTTTTATACACGACATTTCTGTATGGGGTTTGACATAAAACTGACACTTGTTTTAACAAGTATCTAAGTTTTTGTGGTAATCTACAATTCTACAAAATTGTGAAATTGTAGAAAATATTGCGTAACGCAGAAATTACTATAGACTTGTCACTACAACTTACGTATTTGCTTACATTAATTATTGTGTGGCTTAGAGTTTTGTGGTAAACGACACGAACTTGTAAGAATTAAAAATTTTAATTGACATTGTAAAGTTTTGTGTTATAGGACGCTAGCCTACCGTACCAATACTAATACGCAGAAAACTGAAGATAACTATTATTTCTTTCTGCAAGTGACATACCAGTGTTAATTAGTCACACAGACGTAGCACTGTCCACATCTATTGTCATACAAAAATACCAGGAAAGTAAGTATAACAAAGAGATGGCTAACTGTCTTATTGTTTTTGTGTAGAATGTATACAAAATACCTTGACAAACTTAATGGTGCTTGTGAAATATGACGTTGCAATTTTAAAACTAATAAGTCATGGGAAAAAATCGGAAAAAAAGAAGTTGGGGACACTTACAGGTCAATGTCTTCAAAAGCTGACTGGAACTCGACCTCGATTAGTCACAATGTTGAAAAACATCTTAAACAATTGACGAACAAGAAGAATTGCATTCCCTTGTGTCACTTGAATATTGAACGGAAACTAAACGTAGTTTTACGTTACCAGCGAGTAACAAGCGGAAACGGTTGGTGGATCGAATGTGCTGTAACCAGAGTTATCGCAACGCTGGTTGCTGCAATCGACGGCACACATAACCGATGGCCGTAAGCTTGTAGCTGCGATGAAAGGCATCTTCTAGATATTACACATAAAAGATTGATAAATACCTAATATATTTGTAAGAAGTAGAATGGTATGCAAAGAGAGAATGAGTTCAAAATACGTCTTGCGAAACAATAAAGTAACTTATGTACAAGCAAATCGCAGAGTTAATGACAAAATGATAATGTCCAACTCTTGGTACATTCTTTAACAAACATTCTTCAAGACTTATTGCAACATCATCTAGAAAACGACCGCGACCTGACAAAGAAAGGTATGAATGGCATACATGCATGAGTGAGGTTAACTTACATAACGTACGGTTAACAATGGACACAAATTCTCTAAGTTCGGGTCACTTCGGCTTCTTGGCAATCGCGTGCGCCGGTCGTAGGTCAAACAGGATGGCTTTCATTGCCGTGGGCGGAGAAATTACACATCACATGGACAAAAGTTAACAATTGTTAATTGTGAAAACGGTGGACAAAATTATGAACCAAGGAACGTTTAAATACGAAGATAATTGGTGAACGCATTGCACGCATGACTTAGTCGAAACCCCCCATCTTTGTCCGGTATTTCGATCGTGGTGAACACGTGAATTTCTAGAACATTGCCACTTTCATAAAAAATATGATGATAAAATCCAGTATCGTTAATACTTTCATACCGTGATTAATTTGTGTTGAGTAAATATTATTTTACACGGCATATTGTTCATATATCGTGGATAGAAAGCGACTGCAGCATGCATGCGATGATGCGCGCTCGCTCAGCGACACGCGACGCGCCGCAGGCGCATTGCTCTATCACGATTAAGAATAATTGCCGCAAAACAAACAAAGCAGAATCACCATGTGTCAACAACAAACTACAACTACCGAACATTACTCGGAACAATAGAATTTCGAAAGCAGCATCGTTATTGACACAAATAATGAGATCTCGTTTATACAGAGCTAATAAAAATATTTGTCAACATAAATTAAGGTGAAAGTCTCACACTATACAATTAAAGCCTGAGTTAATTAGAGCTCAGTGTTTAAGAAAGTTAACAGAAAGTAACAATCATTTTATAATCCGGTTCGCCTCTCAAATGCGCTACAAACATTCAAGATCATTATGTATAGAAACCATACTAAATAAATACACAACCTATTTTGATTCATATATTTGAAAGATGAGGAAGAGCAATGATGTTACTAAAACAGGAAAACCAAAAAGAAAATGATGATGTCCATTTTTAGAAAAGGACACATGGAAATAGGGCTAGCGGAGCATAACAATCGCCTACAATTAGTGTTACGGAAGTGGTTGGTGAATGAGGAAAGTCCATCGGTGCGGAGCCTCGAGGCAGCCTCGTGTGCTCCATTTGCCTCAACTCAGCCACGACCCAGCCTTGGAGGCGGCCTCGCTCCGCCGTCTGTCTGAGAGACGTTAGAAATTTTGGTGCAGACTTAAAAACGAAAGGACATAATAAACTCGTACTCGAATCGACCACTTTGTTTACTGTAAAAGATATTTCCCTTTTCTGCTGAAGATTTTCTACAACGACATTTTCCTATAATAAATCATATTTAGTTAAGTATTTGCAGAGTTTGCGCAATTTTATTTTAATAAATTCTGAAGTCTGATCTTTAAAGTAGGATGTACAATAGCGCTTACAATTGCCATTTAAAAGCTTCCACAAATTAAGTGGTAATATTGGATCACATATTTAAAAGTCATCCGGTGTGTGAGCAGTAAGCACTTTGTTTAAAAGCGTGAGATTTGGCAATAACCAGAATATTATTAGATTTTAAAGCTTAACACGCTTTGGCCTTCGACATAACTATCACTATATCTAATGTATACTGCAATACTTAACTGCCTGTAGATTACCTGTTAATGCCCTTGCGCATGCAATACTCGAGACTTCTGTCAAAATCCTTCACGACATCAAGGTTCAAAAACAAGGCTCTTTAATATGAAAATTGTTATTCGAATAAGATGCGCGTGAGATGTAAGAAAATTCAAGTATAATTGTTAAACATAAAGTGCCGCCAAATTTTTGCGGGTAAAAGTTTTGTGACAGCTTGGTAGACCCTCCCACTGCGAAATTGTATAGTAATTAAGCGAGTAATTTTGTACAGTCGGGTTCATATCTACGTCATTGCCTACCAATCTCGATGATAATTTCAGGTTTTTTATTTATTTGATAATGTCATCGAGATTATCACTGCCCTTTTTTATCTTGCCAAGCCATTTTATGAGCAAAAGAGTATTGCATGATTGGCAGGTAAAGTGTGCAGCCACTGGCAAGCAGTTTTTTTTAAATTAATCATTTACTGATACAAAGGCTGTTTTTTATTGTTCAGTACTTATTTATCCGCGTTCAATTGATGTGCTTTCTTCCTACATTTAAACAATTTTTATACAAATGACAGTTTTCATTCATTTTTTGTTGCTCATTTTATGTAGGTAAGTACCACCAACAAGACAGTATAATATGGTGGCGAGAACATTTGTCAATAACCGAGATTTTTAATACTCTCACGTAACAGATGATCTTTTATACACATGCCAAATATTATGTAAATGTGTCTTTTGTGCACCGTGTTGTTTCTTACGTGCTTGTTCGTGACATAGTTGTCTGACATCACTAAATTATTCTTTTGACTTTGTTTTATAGTAAGACTAGCTGTTGCCTTGACTTTGTCTACGATCCAGGATGA
This sequence comes from Lithophane socia, assembly GCA_947522985.1. NCBI lineage: Eukaryota > Metazoa > Arthropoda > Insecta > Lepidoptera > Noctuidae > Lithophane > Lithophane socia. The sequence goes on along the minus strand of OX383258.1, from coordinate 6,025,237 downwards.
AAAGAGAAGAGATGAAAAGAAACTTAAGCGACAAACAAATTTTATTAAATTTTTTGCAATTTGCAAGCCAGTGTCAGGTTGTATGTAATTAATAGCTAGAAAGTATCGAAGAAACTTACTTACGCTAATTGCAGGTCAGTATCAGGTTGTATGATAATCTAAATATGATTGTGGCGACCGTAAAAAATATGGCTTTACAGAATTAGGTTCAGCAATACAATTCCATAAGTTAGAATATCCCTCAAATGTCATGATTTCATGAAATAGTCATTCAATAGGATTATATGAACTTAAGAGAGTTGTATCGATGATTTTTATGATTATAATTCTGTAAATAAATATTTGATACGGCCGCGAATCATAATGTAGATTATCATACAACCTGATAACGTAAGAAAATTTGAATTTCGCGGGCTATTCTGTAGCTTTCGCTTTAAGTAAGTTTCTTCGATACTTTTTAGCTATTAATAATTGTTTCCTAATTTATATTTTTTTACTGAAAATGCAGAACCGGCCAGAAAGGGCTAGTTTCAAAGTGTACCTAATTCTTGTTTTGGACTTCTTTATTAAAAATTCACAAGTGTAGAAAGAAACATAAATCATGAAGATTCCTTTTTTATTTTGCAAATTTTTTCCGATGAAATACAATTAAAAATACTAACATTTAAAACATAATAACTGCTTTACGAAACATTTTAAACAATACAACTAAGTCCAAAATTGTGTTATGGTCATTAAAATTCTAAACAGTTAAGCACGCCAGTCGGCCAGTAGTTACGATTAGGACATTAGAAGCCTCGCCATTACACACCACGTTCGTTAATATTGCGTGCGCATAATTAGAAACGCGTATTAAGAACATTGACAACCCTAGCCATTCTTTAGGAACGAGGTAACATCGCAGATGACACTATGACCCTAATCTTACATAATTTAGTTATTAAACCTGTTATTATATTTGATAAGTTGCTGTTGGAAAACTGCTTAAAGTGTGTTGTGACTTGTTTGGTTTTTGACTTTCAATTTGGTATTTTTTTGTGTTACTCTGGCAAGCAAGCGATGCGCGCCACCGGTTGACACTTCAACAATATTCATTACGTTATTTACGTTATTGATCAAATAAATTTTTCGAACTTATGAAGCAATGGATTAGCTCCTTTAAATTCAACCTTCCTTCCTTCTATTAGATCCTTCGAAATGATTTCGATTATGATAGATCATGTGTAACGTAATTAGGGTGCTGTTTTTCATCCCACTGATGGACATCTTCATCTGTGATGTCTCTGATTTTGCAGATGTCCCAGTGAGCCCAGTGGCAAAGCTGAAATATCTCTTGTGCCTGTAAATTGCAGGCACACGGCACACGTATTACGGGTGGTGCCGCATGCCGGTGTAATTCCGGCACCACCCTTCAAATCAGAATACAGCAATTGTGCTTGGCGGCACAGCAACTCCTTTACAGGTCTAATATCGGAGTATTCCTCGAAGCGCACCAACCATTTGGTGCGTTTCAAAGTTGGTGCGCTTCGAGGAATACCCCCTTATATCTACAACTTTTTTTATTTTCATACATACATGATAAGTTCATGTATGTATGAAAATAAAAGAAGTTTTTTTCCCATACACTTTCTTCCCATGGGAGAAGGCAGAAACTACAAAAGGCGACCTGCTACGATCCTTACATACTCCGCGATCCTTACATACCTACTCCTTTTGCGTTTTCGTAACAATAATATATTATGCGTTTATAATAGACGTACTTAAATATCTTACTAATTACGATAAGTATATACAGTGACAATGTGTAAGTAGCTACTGTACATTTATAATTATGTGTCAACAGTCAATACTATGTTTATTTACTCACGTTAAGATTTGTTTAACCTCAATACTTATCTTCTGAATCAATAACGGGTTTAGTAATTAACAATTGCATTAAACTGTGTACTTAGTGATGAGAAGTTCCAAATTGTTTGTACGAAAAATTAACACATAGCAGAAGCCATTATATTTAATCGTACACTCAAGTACGAAGGACGTCTGATGGAACAAAGACGCGGGTCGTCTGTTTTTTATTAGGAAGCTTCTAGAATGTTCTAGAAGCTTCGAGTCGAAGCTTTCGACTAGCCCTTCTTGGCCGAGCGGGAATGGGAGCGGTTGAAAAAAGGTTCGCGTTAGAGTAAGCACACACGACCCACTGGCCACAACCACCGGTGGCTGTAGCCTCTTGCTGCGGTGTTGAGTACTGCTGTAGCGGGTGGCCGCCTCCGGCCACACGTGTGCGATGGATCGATACAAAACGTATAAAAAACAATGTGAACTGCTCGTCGCTGGACTACTGGCTATGACCGGTGGCTCGTTTGCGTCTAACCTTATATCGTACAGTCCTACATATAAATCTTGTAATAGGTACCTACAGTCACGTGCAAAAAGGCCTCTATACGCACTCAACTCTGATTCTCATAAAAATCTTGGGAATGGAAACGCACCCTCTATTGGCTCTATGGCTATATGACGTGTATGAAACCAAACAACGGTCACCTCAAATTAGCTAGCGAAACTTCGCAGATGTGATGGGTCAAATGAAAAAAAATAAGTTTTTTTTTTTGTCGTCATGTATACACAGTACACATACAGTAGGTACCAACATTTAGCTCACCGATGCATTATGATCTTTCACTAGGCCAATGCACCTTATTAAAAGTCAACGACCTCGACAGATTAATCTTTTAAAGACAAGGCCGTCTACTTCTTTCAGTGTTCCTTTGCACAAAATTAATTAATTCAAAGCAAAACCAGTCAGCTCCGCAAAGATTTACATCGTAATCTTATCAATGCTTATAATCGAGATTTGAAATTTTACGAACGATTTAAAAAACCAGTGACATTCGTTAGTCAATATTGTAAGCGTTCGGAAGCGCTATAGCTGAGCATGAGGTCTTTGGTACAATTCCCAGGTTTTTTTAGATTCGGGCAAAGAAAGAAAGAAGAAAGAAAAATAGGTTTATTGGTTACAGAAACACCTGCATACAAAAATATAACAGTAATCAGCAATATTAAACAAAATAGATCTAAGTAGGTACAATTATGAGATCACGAGAAAGAGGAGGAGTTATTCATCAGGAATTTCTCAGTAGCAGCCCGGAGTCTGGATGTGGCCGGTTGATGGCAATAGGCTCGCCCTTATTACATGATGACATAACTGGTGAAATGTGGGTGTACTTTAGGTGCACCTCTGCCTAACTCTTCGGATAAAACAGGCAAAAAGACAAAAAATACGCCGCATTTTTTTCAATAGGATTTCACAAGTCTATTACATACTGTGGCCCTAGTGAAAAGGGATCTAAGTCCAAAAATGCAACTTTACAGGAGACGCAAAAAACACTCCGCGCGCTTCAAATTGCGTGTTTGACCTCGTGTGACATTTAAACCGCTACCAATTGAAATACATGTGAAGTTTTTTATAGGTAAACAATTTATGTTCTTTATTATTATTGAGTTATTTTAATTTTAATGTTATTAGTTTTTAAGATAGTGACTTATACTAACCACAAAATGAATTCCTTTAGGGTATAATATAACTTATACCTCTTCTCCCATAATGTTAAAAGTTAATTCATACAAGTGAAAATGAATACGCATTTGGAATGATTATGTTCATACTAATCTCAACAGAGTTACTTTGATTTTTTCCCTTTATTTTAGTGAAAACGGATTTATGTCTAATAATATCACATTACTCACTAAACCATTTTTAAGAACCAAGTGTTGTTGTATTGATAAACACTAACCAAATAAAAACGTGGGTAATTTATGTTAATTTAGATTAAAAAACACAAAATATATTTGAAAAAATCCGTTTAAAAGAATACAAAAGTACTTGAAACCGACTTTTGTAGTTTTTTTTGGTGTCAGTTGGACCCTTTTACACAAGGTAACTTCTTTATTTTAAGAGATAGCTTAGATCCGTTTACACCAAACGATAGAGCATTTTTCTCTGATCACTTCTGTATACTTAACTCATTTTCCACAAAATCGGACTTATACCCCTTTTCACTAGGGCCACAGTAGCGCGGGCGGCAGTCGTTTAGCGGGTGACCTCTACAGGTATAACTTATGACCCCTGTTGAAAATTTGCCAATTTTTTATGAAATTGGGGTAATTTTGGTACCAAAAGTGTGAATTTTAAATAGCAATAACTTTTTGTTTTCAATATTTTTTTTTTGTCCTTTTTGGGAATGTTATTGTATTACCCATGTACCGCTTTCGGATCGGACAGGGTTTTTTTACATATTGTATATGTGTTTTTCGGCTCCACAGACTGGTGGTTAAATCTTTGCATGGTATAACACAATTTTGCAATTTATGAACAAAAATAACTGCATTTATAATTTTACAACCGTTTCGCAACTCCGTAAGAAATACGTAAATTGCGAAAGTGTCGCCGTCAAGTTTTATAGTCTACGATTATTTCAACCTGTGTCAAGGTTTAGTAGTGTGACAATGACTTCTAACTTGTAATTAATCAAACATTTTTTCAGCGTAAAATCGCTGAAAAAATGTTAATGGTGTTAAAATAATAGTGACTGAAATCAAAAAGCCATTTGAAGACGGGTCAGGGTGAGAAAATGCTGAAAAGTGGTGTCAGTTAGAGGTCAAGATGCGTTAAGTGTCTATTAGATTCAATGTCGGAAAGATAGGTAAGGTATGGCACGTAGAACGGAATAATGATGCTAGTTTATTAATAACTAGCTTCCGCCAGCGGTTTCGCCAGCGTGAAAACTTTATAAATTAGCCTATGTACACACGGCCACTAAATATGGCTAATGATAACGAAAGAGAGACCTAACCTCTCCGTCATATAACTACATTATATTATAACAGTAGGAACCTACTTAGTTATATTGACGTAACTATACAGTAGTGTTAGATACCTATAATTGAAATAATGTCAGATCAGTTTTTCCAATATGAAATCAATGCCTAACCGTTTTAATCGATTAAGATAGACTGAAAAATTGTTTTGTAACTACACAGACCGTAAAATTAGCAGGACAGAGAATGTCTCGATGCATTATAAAAGAAACTTATGTAAAATCAAGTACCTACCTACTTTGATTAACTTGTTTTAGAAAAATCGATTTTAAAATTGTATGGTTATCTTTAACGTAAGTGAAGACAATCCTACATAACCTACTAATATAATTATAATAATACTAGCTGTTGCCCGCGACTTCGTCTGCGGACCAGGATGAAAAGTAGCCGATGTCCTTCTCCAGGTCATGGTCTATCCATGTGCCAAATTTCATCCAAATCCGTTCAGCCGTTTTAGCGTGATGGCGTGACCAAGGGAAATAGGGATTGATTTTTAAATATATAGATATAACAAATATATAACATTATTATATATGTGGAAGTTTGTATGTTTGTATGAGATTAACGCGGGCAAAGCCGCGGGCAAAATCTAGTAAGCCATATATTCTAAAAAATCATATTCATATATTTTAACGAGGCACGGAGGGGTCTCGATTTGTAATGGATGGTCACCCATCCACGGACCGGCCTCGGCAAGCGTAACTTTACCTTCGATTTACCCGTGCGGTGTATCGGCACTAAGCAAAATACATAATTATTTTATTAACTACTGAAGGAAAACAAACAACAATCGCGCACCGCTGCGCACGATTCATTTGACACATGACGTAAACTACGTAAAGAGCCGTTGACCGGGCCGCACTTTCACAACACCAACTGCAATCTACTTCTATTAGTAGTTGCGAATATGTATTTACTTCTTACTGAAATACCTCATAATTTATATAAAACAAGGTACAGGTGAAATGTCCGACAATCAGTCTTACCAACGGGGATGTGTAGGTCAGATATTGTTGCTCCATGTAAAATACTGTTATTCATCTGCATCTGGTTAGACTTGAAGCCGACCCCTACTTAGTTGGAAAAAGGCTAGGCAGATTATATAGTTGCCGGTGAATAGTATTTTTTTTAACGCTATTTGTGTTGTTTCTGATGCATTTCAGCTTAATTTGGGTTGCTCGAAATAAATCCGAGATTTATTTGATTTTATTAGAACCTAACCATTTCGGAACAAATGTGTCCCAAACCACAACTTTCTTTAACTCCGAATGCACCATCATTCAGCAAATCACTTTGAGTGGACATATTTTCGGCAGGTTACAGTCATCTTTAGGTCCAAATTCTGACCAAAAATACAATTTCTGCCATATTTTATCAATTTGGACCAATAATTCTGCAATTATTCTCAGCTCAAGCGTGCTTACGTAAAGTTCCAGGCAATTTGCCGTAAATATAGATTAAACGAACCAAAAAACCGTTCACAAACGCAATCTCTACTCATCTCGCGTATTCGACATTTAACCTTCTATGCAGCGCGGTTTGACTCACCTTCCATTGTGCTAAAGAGTAACAACCTCTTACATAACTAATTACGTTAGAAGATTATTATGGAAACTATCTTCATCTGTGGGTACCTACTGTCCTTTACTAACCTTTCCTAATTACCGCTTAGTATGACCTCATTAGTAGAGAATGCAGTACGTCAGTGAATCGAACAAAATGTTTTCACGACGGTGGCGGAGGTCACTGCTCAAATCAATATTTAAAATGATAATAATTTCAATATTTACTTATTTAGACAAAAAAGGTCCGTTGGTCTTTCTTCGAAACCCCAAATCGACTCCTCTGAACCCTTTATTATTTATTTATTCGATTCTAACGCGATTTAGGAACTGTTCCTTAGAATGTTTCAAAAGCAAACAAACTAAGTGTTGTGGAACCTAAAAGTCTTTTTCCAATGTACCTTCTACGATTGGTCTGTTAGGTCAAAATTTAGTTTAGCTAGCCACCTTCATAGCTCTCATAACGATCCGGATTGACAGGCTCTAAACGTAAAGGCAGAAAGGCGCGACGCGACAGTGCGACACGACTCTAGTAGAACAATTTCTATGAACAAAGTCTGCGGAAGGAGTCTCGGCCTAGATTAATGCCAATAAACGCAATTTTCTTTCTTTATTATAATAATTTTGCCAATAGCTAGATACATCTGTATGACAGGAAGCCAACATAGCGATCGATAGCTACTAATCCATTACTGTTAATGTTTTGCAAAAGACTCGTGTTAACAATGTTACCATACTCATAATCATTTGCACATATTTGAGGTGATTCCGTTCAATAATATTGCTTATTCATTAACATAAGCTTATATAACAATGGATATGATGACTACCTACTGGTTCTTTATAACAAGTGATTGGTTTTCAAAAACATGTTGTGAAAACCATTTGTCATATAGATATTTGCATTTGTCATATAGATAGGAGGGTTGTGAAAACCATTTGTCATATAGATATTTGTATTTGTCGTATGTGGGAGGGTTTGCAAATGTTTTGTGAAGTTCGTTTGAATTTAGTTTGAAATTTTGAATGTAAGGTTTTGCGTTGATGTCTTTTGTCCGGACGGGAAAATGCTTGTGAAAAACCTTTGTCTGGGAATACCTTGCTGAATCGAAACACTACAATCAGTTAATTTTGTCCTCAATAAATATAAAACCTTTCCTTATGTGCTGAGGCGATCCATGGAGCAACGGTTTTTGGCAAAGGTTTTTATACCAACACCTACCTATTGTTATTGATTACTTAACCTTTCAACAATTACGCTTCCGCCCGCGGCTTCGCCCGCGTGGTATGTCGATAAAAATAGCCTATGTCTTTCCCCAGGGTTTAAAGTATCCCTATACCGAATTTCATCAAAATAGGTTCAGCTATTTAGCCGTGAAAGTGTAACAAACAAAAAAACTCACATTCGCATTTAAAACATTAGTTAGGATTTGGTACTCTTTATAAGACTGAAGCTTGACCAACATCGAAAGGACGAAACTTCGATACGACATGACTTATCTCTATCAGGCCGATTGTATTCACGTTTGGCTCAAATTTCTTTCCAAAAGCACGTCTCAGTTCCATCTATGATGTGTTGTATGAAGTGTTAATCAAACTTAGTTTTATAATAAAACTAGCTGATTCCCGCAGCTTTGCCCGTATGGATGTCGGTTATAATACACTAAAACGTTCCTCGAGAACCACTCTATCCATTGGTGAAAACAGCGTCAAAATCGGTGCAGTAGTTTTAGAGTTTATCGCGAATAGGACGACAGACAGACGCAGCGGAGGACTTTGTTTTATAATATGTAAGGATAAGGATAAGTTTTAAACATTTATGTACTGATGAACTCAATTCAAATTAATGTAACAAGTCATCATAAAAAATTAAGACCCAGACCACTGACACACATTCAGACTCATCTATTAACTTTTTTGTACAATTTGACCGAGTTATGATCAGTCAGTGTTTTATACAGTTTTACACTATATAAAGTGTAGGTATATAAGTGAAAGGTAGCTGTACGGTCGGTCAAGGAGGTCCACACCGATGGACTACATACATACTTAGGTATCTGATTTATGTTTTTTTATCAGGTACAGTATAATTATTACCATTTAGGTTTGTGTTTAAGGAAAATTGTGAGGAAAATATGGTAAAAACACAATTAATATAAATTACCAAAGGAATTTTCTTGATGCCTGAAGCTTTTTGTACAAAGCATTTTTCGCTGCTGATATTATGTTCAATCTAACTATACAGTAGGATCAGCTGTTCGTTAACAACACTGGAATAACAGTGATCGTTTGGGGTTTCAAATCTATAAGAAGTGATTTTTTAGGGGTATGAGGAACAGGGTGTAAAGTTCACTCATCTACCATAGAAAAGGGAGGATCCTCAGACGGGTGTTGTGTCTGGCGGGCAACTACCCAACGATTGATGTTGAGTTCTTATATATCCACTGCATGGTAAACTTTAATTGCGCGATGCAGGATTTATGTGACGTCAGGATTTTTGTGTGACGTCAGGTCTTTGATGCGTAGTTCGCATGTGGCGATGTAGATACCGCCAAAACTTCCTAAAATAATTATGAAATTCATACAAAATCATTCCAGAAATTGCATTGGTAGAAAAAATTATAGGTTAGTATTTATATTCAACTGATGTTACTTCCTAAGTGTGTTCCTTTAATACATTGTAGGTACCATACCTATGTATATAAAACTACATCTTTAGGTACCTCAATTGAAAGACAGGAACTCTATTCTAAAGAAATTTCTAGAAGAAATGCATCGTTGCGGTAACTACCTGTTTATTCAAACACTCGTAAACCAAAGCACGAGGTTAATTCCGTATTATCTAGGTATTAAACTTGATCTATAACCCTTGTAGGTAAGTAATAAAAAACACAAGTTGTAATCATAAAAATAGAAGATACGATAAGAATACGTCAATGCAATTGACTTATTGAAATGCATTCCCGTTTACCTTGTTATTGTAAATTGATTTTGAAAAATCCTATACTTTGTCAAACCTGGAGAACTTCTATACATAAGTTCTCCAGGTTTGTCAAAGTATAGGATTTTTAAAAAGTTTCTTCGCATGTTAGAAACATTTTTCAAAAGTTTCTAACATCCGAAGAAACTTTTGAAAAATCAAGATCATTCCCGTTTTTAACCGACTTCAAAAAAAAGGAGGAGTTTATTTTATGGTCTGTGTTACAAATTTACTGTTCCGGTGTTTACAGGGGTGATATGTTTATGTTGTCACTCGGAAATAAGTTTACTTTCACAATACCTAGTTAAACCTGGAAGCTATTGGTGGTTTATTCCTCTCAATTAGAGCACCTGCCATCTAATCTCTTCACCATCCTTGGTTGACTGGTAGAGAATGCCTCAGGCATTAAGTCGCGCCTTTGTACCTTTTTTTAGTGCGAAAAGTTTTAATAAAATAAAACCTCTGGGTTTCGAACTCAACGAATTCTAGTTGCACGCCATAACATTATTGGGGCATTCAAATAAAATAATAAATAAATAGGTATTGTATTTTTGCTTATATCTGTATGCTAAAGTCTTCTCTAAATTACCTTAACCTGATACTTTAGTTGGTAGATTCAATAGCAACTATTAGTTCTTAGCGCCTATTAAATTAATCGAAACTAAGGTAAGGCCAGCGGATAAGGCCGTATCTAATTACCTAGTTTTAGATTCTACGATCTAGATTTAGAAAAAGATAAAACTTGCATAATATCTATTTCTAATAGGTCTACTGTTATTCTTTACTAGTTAGGTAGGTACTGATTGATGCAACATTGTAAAAAAGCCATCTTAGATGACTGAAAAATATCATGTGCTATTTAATTTTAAGCGAGGGTTTTGGATTCTACCTACTTGCAAGAATACTAGGCAAATAGGAATATACCATCATCGTACACAACTTCAGATCTCAGACCAAATAAAAAACCAAGACAAAGCGCTGCGAACAATACAGTGAAGCATGCCAAAACAACGCAGCTCCGTTCGGTGCATACACGCTCACACACTCACATTTACAACCATTTACAATCAAACTACACCTCACTAAGTGCACACGTGTTTACAAAACCGGCCTCACGTCACTGTTGACAGTGCTATGTCTTGGTATTTTATTTGGTCTGAGCTTCTGACATCGACCATGCAGGCTTATTTGTACTCATCTGCACGTTATATACATGTAAGATTATATAAAACTTGTAAAAGTTTCTGAACGTTTGAGTTTATGAACGAAGGGTTGAGTGAAAGGGGAAGTTGAGAGTGAGTCAGTGAAAGGTGAATGATTGGATTTGATTTCGAGGAAGGGTATTGGAAGATGGCGGAGACTGATTTATTGTAAGGAGAAAAAAGGTGAAACTAATCATTAAATAAAAAGATTTTAAATGAAGAAACGACAATTTCATTTTGAACCCTTTTCTACATACATGGGGGGCCATGCTATTCCTGAGCTATAAATAGGTCATCTTTAGAAATACAACATATTTTTGCACAGTTCTGCCTAATAATGTGTATCACGCACATTATTTTAACATAAAGAAGTACACTCAAATATGTACGACGCGTTGCAATGTACTACTCTATTTTGTTTCCACACTCGTCCTTCTCATAAACTGCTATTCTTATTGTACATACCTACTTCATAATTATATATTATTGCCATACAAATAAATGAGCATAAAGCAGCAACCACAAAGTCATCTATTAAACTGACAGCTAAAACAATGATTACAAAAGATCCTCATTAAGAGGCATGTTTTATAAATATGGTCAAAGAACTGTGCGTCGTCGCAGATCCTAGATTAGTCAAGCCTCATTTGACACGCACACCTACCTACTCAAGACTGACTATTTAATGAGTTGCCCACACAACAAAGCACATAATTACAAAAAAAAACTTGCTTAAACACACAAAAATATAAAATCTGTTGACCGAATCAGCCAAAATCAAAGAGAACCGCAAAAATAAAAAAAAATGTGCACGTTTACTCAGTAGTAGGATCACATACTCGTAGACAAGTCGTATGAGGCTGAAAGTACATGATGACTTCATATGCTTATGGCATATTTGGAGCTCATGTCTTTTCTGTAAGAGCTCGTGCCTTCTCTGTATGGCTCGTGCCTTCTCTGTATGGGCTCGTGCCCTATCTGTATGGGTTCGTGCCTATCTGTACGGCTCGTGCCTTCTCTGTATGGGCCCGTGCCTTCTCTGTATGGGCCCGTGCCTTCTCTGTATGGGCTCGTGCCCTATCTGTATGGGCTCGTGCCCTATCTGTATGAGAAGAGGCCCTTACCCTTTAGTGGGACAGTAATACCCTGGTAAGTACTATTATATTAGATGTAAAATAATTGACAACTTACATTATTTTCATTCATTCATTTAATTTAAAATACGTATACAAAATAGCTTGTTCGACTGTACATAATAAAAAACAAAGATACATACTAAATAGCACAACAACAACACTCGAGAATTAATAGTTTTACGTTGCATCTGTTATGGCCAATTTCATAGTTTGAAGCGGCTTTGAATCACCATGTTCATCAACATAATACTCAGTACAGTAATTCGTTTCGCATTTCATCTGCAAAAACCAAGCCGTTCATCAAAATCGTAGAACTCAAATGACCCCGAATTCCCTAATAATTGTATGAACTAGTAATATTAAAAGGTAAAGTATCTGTTTGTGCAACGATTACTACTCAATGTCGCAACAAGTCTGGCAAAGAAAGTCATTGGCCGTGAGGCGACCTCCGCAGAACGGATTATTCACGGTTTTTCTTAAAACACTAGTTTTTTTTTGTTTCTACTTTAGTTTAGATAACTGGAATCTGAAAGGTACAGCTATTTAAGTAAAATCTGAAAATTGAAGTGCACGTGCTTGTTGTTTTAATATCAATAAAAATGGAAAGTTATCACATTTTTCAAAAATGGAAGTTTAACAATTTTTCAAAAATGGGAGGTTATCTCATACTTACTAGTCTGCTTCCGCGAAAACGCCTTTAACGAGAATGTTCTCGAATTAAATCTCAGTAGTTTTGCGTCTAAAATACCAAAACGTTATTCGTGTAAATAAAACCTTCTCTTATAAAATCAAGTTAAAAATAACTAAAACTCAACTACGACTTAAAAGGTATAAACAAGAGACCACAGACAGACAGATTAAAAATCCGGAGTCACACGTGTTAGGGCATAAATCGAACAGATTACGTGTGACTCCGGATTTTTAATCTGTCTGTCTGTGGTGTCTTGTTTATACCTTTTAAGTCGTAGTTGGGTTTTAGTTATTTTTAACTTGATTTTTTTTTAAATTCTTTTGGGGTTATAATATATATATTTTTGAAATGTGCTCATTAAGCCCTTTCATTTGATACCCAACATGGTACGATTAAACCATTTTTTTTTTTAAGTTCCTCACTTTATGTCCTCTAGAGGGCGCCATTTTTAATTTAATGTGACTTCACATAGCCTATAACCAGCGGACAATCACGACGCTTCTAACGATACCTCATTTGTCAAATTGTGTTATGTGGTTTGGAAGATAGGAGGGAACAGAGGAACATACATACATACATACATCAAAATCATAACCCTCCTTTTTTCTTCGCCGTAGTCGGGTAAAAATAGAGTCAACACCTGAAAGAGCTGAGACTCTGAAACTTCAGCTTTTGAAGGACCGTTTTTGGCCGGTACAACGTATGTTTGTGTAATCAAAGGTAAGCTCTCAGTCCGAGTTAGTAATAGCAGAAAAGGTAATATGGACAGAAATACCTTCACCCTCGCCCATATTCCATATGGAGGTAAGGAGTTCTGAGGTAGGATGGGTGTCCACCCATCCTGATGACACAATCACCTTTTATGAGTATGGGCCTTGTCCTTGAAACCTCATAGTACCGCAATATGTTGAAACTTTTACCATCATTAGGCCAATGAGGCTGTTAACAGTTTTCTTACGGTTTATAACCGAGCATGTCTTAAGATTCGCAAGTGCCTGAGTACCTGCTGTGTTGTAAACCACACTGTAATGAACATTTGTGCTTTAACCGCAGGTAATCAAAGTTATTGCTGGTCCTTTAAGAATCACCGTAAATCATGATACTTATTCTTCTAAGACAACTTTGGAACCGTTAAGCTGTGGTTAAAGGTCGTAACCCGTAACTGGACATGTTGCAAAAAATATAACTCATTTCATTAAATGCCATATTGATGAGCTAAACCGCATTGAGAACAAGCTGCCTCTTACTCGCGACGTCTGATTTCACAACCATCTATTGACCAATCAAGAAAATCACTTGCATTATTATGAACTTATTGGTGTTTATAATACTGACTAGTTATGCTTGTACCGCATCGCATCTGATGTTCTAAGGTGTTGTATAGCTTCATGTGGAATCTGCAAGGTCTCATACGTCCTTGTCAGGAAATGACCTGCTACCACCATATTTTATTATAGGTACTGCAAAGAAACTTGCTTCTCTTTGGTTTGAAGGTACGGAAGGTACCTAAGGCTGGCTACGCATCGGCAAACGACGCAATAATGCAGTTCGACAACCATTTTCCATCTGGTTGGCTGACGACATAATTTATTAGCGATTATTAAAAGGACACCAGGAAATGCGCGGGTATTATGCGCAGGTTCATTTCCTACCATAAATGTAGGTACTCTTAGATTTAGAGCAGATACATTTGCAACTACGATCTAAAAACCTAATTTCACATACCTAAGATTTGGATGTTTCTGAGGGAAATGCTGAATTACGGCGCAGTACTATGAAACCGCAGGCTGCTATTATGATGCGGTAACATAAAGATAATTCGGAATTGAGAGACATTAGCTACATTAGTCTCACCGTGTTTCTACCACAGTACACACGGCTACAAATCAAGCTATACATTTCCAGTTTATGCTGATCTCGCATTGTATAGGATTTCCCTACAATGCGAGGTCAGCTTATACTGGAAATGTATAGCTTGATGTGTAGCCGTGCGTACATAATAAATAAACTGTAATACTTACTTTTTATAATATCATTGTTATGTCCTATATTGGTATTATCAGCTACTTGGTATTATCAAACTCCTGGGCAAAGGTCTTTACCTATTATTGTATTGTTCCTACTTCTACCTACCTACTACAAAAATCTGGAGGCCTTTTTTTAGACGTTACAAAAGAAAATGTCCATGTGTGTAACATGTTTGTTCCGGTGTGCGTAATGTCAAATTCTTTATTTACCCGCGTGTGTTAAAACTGTTTCTACTTAGTATCTTCTAAATGGTATGACACAGAAACTGGCAAATCTTCTTGGAAATATAGATTGACTTAAATAACAGGTTCCGTACCCGCAAGGGCCAAACCCTTTTACACAGCCTCCGCTGTCCGTCTGTCTGTCAGCGGGCGGTATCTCATGAACCGTAGTAGGTAGACAGTTGACATTTCCACAGATTGTGTAATTCTATTGCCACTAGGTTAATATTTTTGCGTTTTAGATAGATAGATAGATAGAATACTCTTTATTATGTACACCATAAAAATTACAGACATAAATTAGAAATTTTACATAGGGTGACACAATGGGCGGTCTTATCGCTAAAAGCGATCTTTTACAGACAACCTTTGGATTAAAGTAAGAAGGAGAGACAATACTGCAGGTAGTCAGTGGTATACCGTTTACATATACAATAAATACATACACACATAAAGCATTATCTTCTATATAAATATACAACGTGTAACAGAATAAGCGCAAGACCTGAAAGTAGTTTGCTCAGAATCGGCTTCTGAATCGATTTCCATCATTATTTATATGTGTTAATTTTTCATGAAAAAATCTTTTCTTTAACTGAAATTAGAACCACCGCGTCTTACCAAGGTAATAAGATATTTTATTTAAGGAAATTTAAGCCTTATCTCAAAGGAATAAAGTCGTTTAATTAAATTAAATTACAGATATTATTTTAGTCTTATAATTTAATATTCTAATTGGGGTGTATGAGCTCTTGCGTTTATTCCGTTACAGGTTGTATATATAATATATACTTATATCACATTGTCGGCACTATAGGTCTATTGTAAGAAACCAATTGTATGAAGAATTGTATTGTTTGTATATGACTGTTTGATGCCAAAAAAAAATAAAAAATATACATAGTTAGATATATATATATATATATATATATAACAATAAACATGAAATAAGAGCAAGGAACTATTTATGATGATGTTTAAGGAGAGAGGAAGTGTTTTTTCACCTGAATTGCGTTTTTTGCTTGATCTTAATAAGGTACGGAACCCTTGTGTGCGAGTTCGACTCGCACTTGCCCGGTTTTTACATTATATTATTCTACAATTTAATCAGAAGGAAAAGTAATATAACTATCGCCATAATTGGGTATGTGTATTTTGCGTTTCTCAGTAACAATCGATCATCATTTTGCATCATCAATGACTACATAAATCAACTCCTCGATGCACCTATTAAGAATAATTTGTCATTTATAATGCATAATTAGTCGTAATGGCTAAGGCCTAGCCCGCACTGCGAATTTTATTCACGCGTTTTATATTCAGTGTACGGCATTGCAACGCGCGAATTTTAAATATCCAGTGCGTGGACATACATTATGATTAGCGTTACAGAATTGCGATAAAAACGAGAGATTTTTTATCGCAGTGCAGGATATGCCTAACGCGACACACAGTTACCTACACAAATAAAACCCTCATTAGACAATATGGCATGACATCTATTAAAGGAATTTAAATGCGTAGACATGACTCGTTATTTAATAACTTTTCGACACAATACATTAATATTAACTAATAGACAGTAAATTAAATTACCAAGCGTGAATAATCAACAGGTTTTTATATAAATGCAAATTCATACAACAATTTTAAAATGGGGGCAGATTAGCGTCTATTGATTGAATACCAGCTAAGTACCTGTAACTACTTAGGTACCTACCTACTTAGCCAGTTTTACCACGTAATATTGAACAGTTAGAACGAGCTGTAATTAGAGCAATTATTATGAATAGGTTTAACGTTTAATTATCTTGCAAATAATTGGGTGGGTATGAATATTAGGAGTTTATAACTCTTGACTGACTTAGTTTAAACTTCAGAGATCAAACACTTCACACGAAAAGGTTTTCTCTACGTAGTCGTGTATTTATTTGCGTAACTCGCCCAAATAGGTATGCTTACGAACATTTCGTTCAATCACATTTTGAATCATCATCAACATCATTTCAACTGAAAGACGTCCACTGCTGGACGTAGGCCTCCCCCAAGCACCGCCACTTCGATCGGTTCTGTGCATCTCGCATCCAGCGGATTCCTGCGGCCTTCACCAGGCTTGCTCGCAGAACAGATGGCCGATAGGTTTTGGAGTGGCGACTGCGAAAATTTTGAATGTGTTTATCTAATTAATTACTAGATCTAAAACCAAAAAATCCGGTTTGTCTTTGGTTTAACAGAATATTTTTACCTTCGAAGATTTTCAATTTCTTTAAACCAATATTTTGTCCGCCAAAGGCATGGGTAGGGTATTGTTTACCTACTGGAAAAGAATAAACAATAGGCTTTTATTTTCATATGTTATCGAAAGCTAACCCATTCAAAGAAATCGTTGTAAGTACGAAACCACAATTTTGATTGAATGTTATATTAGTCATTCAATGACTTACCTACACTTGGTAGCCGAGTTAAAGTAAAGATGTACTTAGGTACTGGTTTGACAAGTGCAAATTATGAACTGTTCCTACTACGACATGTTCATGTTCATCTTAATCTTCATCTTTATCTAACTCCCTGTGTCTTTGTTACAGATGGGTTGCAGACTAACAATAGTGGACGATGTCCTCAACAGATCCTTCTACAAACTCGGCCTGGTCGTCGGCAGACAGCCAGGCTACTTCATCATCATCCCCATTCTCCTCTCACTACTCATGATCACAGGCTACCAAAGAATACACTACGAAATGGACCCAGAATACCTGTTCTCCCCCGTCAGTGGACAAGGCAAATATGAGCGGAGGATAGTCGAAGAAAATTTCAAAGTCAACTATTCACATAGGTTTAATGTTGGAAGGATAACGCGGGCAGGTTGGTAAAACACACATAATTATTAGGTTAACTTAAGCTTTTTTTTTCTGTCGGTTTGCCACAGGAACGTGAGTCCACAAGAAACCGGTCACATTAGTCATTTTAGTTGACACGCCTTTACGCCTTAACTTATTTCGGTGTAATTTTTTGCCTAAGCAATTATTTAGCGATACGGTGAACTTTACCACAAAACATTGGCATTGTGATACCAACATCCAGAATCTGCTTAGAGGTCAACGTCCTTAAATTATATTCGAAAAGTTTTTTTGCACTAGAGTACGCTGACGAGTTTCAAACCAATTTTTCTATCCCCAGGACGATTCGGCAGAGTAATAATCGTAGCGAAAGACAATACCACGAATATGCTGCGAACTGAAATATGGAAGGAGTTGCGACAGCTAGACGAACTAGTACAGAATATGACGGTGACAATGCCGAATGGAGACACCTTCACTTATAAGGAAGAGTGCGCGCGATGGGAGGGGCAGTGCTTCACCAACGACATTCTTAATTTGGACAAGATTATTGGCGAGGTAAGGAAAACTAACTATTTTCACCTCATGATATCTAAACATCATAGACTTCTTTAGGAGTATGAGGAACAGGGTGTAAAGTTCATTCATCCACCATAGAAAAAGAGGATCCTCCAACCAGACGGATGTTGTGTCTGGCGGGCAACTGCCCAACGATTGATGTTGGGTTCTTGTACCTATATGTATCCACTGCACGGTAAACTTTCATTGCGCGATTTAGGATTTATGTGACGTCAGGTCTTTGATGCGTAGTTCGCATGTGGCGATGTAGATACCGCCACACATCCATCAAAACAATAAAATTCTTCGCGATTCGCAATACTAAGGTACTATGTCAACTGGAATGTTGATAAGCGCATGTTACGAGGAAACAATGCCATTTTTAAACAAGGCTCGCAAAGCCGCAAAATGTCCAAGTCTAAACTCTCCATACGAGAAATACCTACATAGTTGGCCATAACAAAGTGGCAGCCTCGTAATATGGATCTAAACAACTTCTGTGTCATTGAGCTTGTTAGTCGCGTCCCCCTGATAGAATTCTAGAAAATACTTGAGTTACGGAGTTGATTTATATTTGTTAGTCACATGCAGGCACATGTTACTCATGTCATGTCTGAGTCCTCGTGTCGACCCGTGATTGTCCTCTGTTGAATGTGAATTCGTCAGAAGTTGTACTAATTGCATAATAAGACTATAATTTTCGCACTGCTGGGACACAGGCCTCCTCTGGGCCTCGAGTGGGCCGTACATGATTCCTCCACACGGGCACATTGCGGGTTGGTGGATATCAAGGATTGTCTTCGAATTTTTAGTTCGAGGACATGCCGATGCCAAGATGTTTTCCTTTTGCCGTTACCGTTTTGAGAGCAGTGGTGATGAAATAATTTACAGAATACTGCCTAAGATTGGTTTTTGCAGTTTAAGTATTATGGTAGATTAGATTATGAAGTACCTATATAGTATGCTGCTGGCTTCTCCCTGTGCTGCTTCTTTTGTACCACTCATGACGTCAGTCGTCTCTGACTTTCATAGATCAGTAGTCAGTAAGCTGGCAATATTAACAGGTGGAATGGCAGCTCATGGTGACATTTATCCCCCGACGGAAAAAGAGGGGTGTTATAAGTCGTGTGTCTGTCTGCGCCATCGTAGCTGCCAAACGGCTGAACCGATGGTGATGTTTTTGGTTTTGTTTGAAAAGCGACTTGATCGAGAGAGAGCTATAAAAAAAAATCGTTTAAGTATTATATTATTATGCTTTGTTTTTTTCGGGGGTTGTTTAAATTTAAAATTTAATTAGCTTGGTACAGAATAAACCGGCTGTTAAGACAACGTCTTCCATTTTCCAAATTCCAAAGTGGTTATCGATAAAAATAACTTATTATGCTCTCGAGATGTGGCATTGTCTTCTAAACCAATATAAACACAAATAAAAGTATTTACTTAAACAATAGATAAAGAGTGTTCAGTGCATAGTAGGTAGGTACCGTGCAAATGTGTCAAGTAAAACTGAAACCGGCGCAAATGTCCCATATACATAAACATTATGCTTTCGTTTTCTTTGGAGATGGACTTTCTCTTTGAAGACGTTTCTTGAAAACAGGCGCCTACTTACACTACTCACTTTAAATGCTAAGAGTGCTCCTTAACAAAAAGTAATTACTTAGTTTCGTTATAGGTACTTAGTACTTAGGTACGGTTTGCGATAAAAGTCGATTCACATCACGCCTGTAATCCCCGAAGAATTAGGCAGAAATGTACCTCCTACCTATAGTGGTCCTACCTACATTTTGCCAGTTATGTTTAACACTGTCGCTGAAACACATAATCTAAATTGACACAAAACGATACATTGTATTTTAGCATTTCATTTATAAAATAATATTCTCCTGTTCCGATTTTAATCCTTACTAATATCCTTATTTCCTAACTAATATTATAAATGCGAAAGTAACTCTGTCTGTCTGTCTGTCCGTCGCGCTTTCACGCCAAAACTACTGAACCGAATTAAATTAAAGATACACAGATAGTCTAGAGCCTGAGAAAGGACTTAAGCTACTTTTTATCGACATACCACGCGGGCGAAGCCGCGGGCGGAAGCTAGTTAAATATAAAGATTTTAAACGTAATAATTCCCTACATTCGAAGACCTAGATGATCCCGGAACCCCGGAAGTCGTCCTAAAAGAGTAGGACCGTGGAATTTCTTGCCGGCTCTTCTCTATAGAAAATGACCAATTGGAACCGTGCACCTAGCTTCTGACGTTTCATAAGTGCCCATGTAGGTTTTATGTGAAATAAAATGTTTTGATTTTTTTTATTGTACCAATTTCAATTTTATGCATATCGAAAAGAATAATAAATTTTAACCTACAACAACCCGCGTCTATAGCATTTCAAAGCAATTTAAAATGAGACGTAAATAAAGACTTATCGTCAAACAATAAAAAACACTCCTAGGTAGGTACGTATTAAAAAACTTTCATGATTTACATTGCACTCTAGATTGCAAATGGAAAATAAAATAATGTTAACAGCACTTTTACAGCGAACATCACGTTAAAATATAGTTCACATTCAGTGAACGCGACAAAGGACATTGTCCACTTTGTATGGGATTTTGGCTTGGTGTGAACAGGCACTTGTAAGTTTATTTATAATGCAGGTCTATTAGCTAATACCAGTAGGAAAGAGAATATTGTTATAAGATTGTATCATGACGCTCGTAAGACTTGTTCTGCTTACTTGTTATTTTTTTAAATAAAACACATTTTTATGAATACATTTTATTTTTATTCAGGGAAGAAACAATGAGCTTGAGTATCCGAAGCTCTTGAAATGTTGGGCAGATTTATTGTTGCTTGGCTTGAATGAGATGGCTCTGAAGGGCGAGTTGCTGCTCGATCAGCTCGCTGTCAACAAGGATGACAGATTTGATCTGACCCTCGCAACTGAAATAAAAGCGATACCTATATAATTCAGTATAATCTACTTCAATGTACACACTATACTAATCTATTTTGATTGGGAATAAATAAGCTTGCCTTTGAGCTAAGTTCTCACCTAAGTAAGAACTAAGTAAATGACTATGCTTTGTTGATGTAGCACGCATCCCTAGAAGATACTTAGTTACTTTCTACACAGACTCGTGCAAAAAGTTCCAGTTCTAAGGTTAAGAAGGACTACCATATTAGAGCAGGACTATGAATAAACTTACTTGACGAGGCATTATCCATTGTATTATTACGTTTCTAATGCGAGTCTTTCTTTCTGTATTAGTACTCAGCATGTGAGATCTTATTCTCAGTAATGAACATTCACAGTTAGTGCAAATGTGTCGATGATGTCCACTAGTAGTTGTAGCTTCGGTGTTGTACATTTGCGAGTTTGATTCATTCAAAGCTACAATCCAGCAAGAGTGACATATTATACAGTCTGTTCCAACCTGTTATCAATCAAAAAAAGTGTTTGGTTTAGTGGTTGCACAGTTATTAAGATTATTTAAAGAAATTATGACGATGGATGCAAACGTACCACTTGTGGAGCGACCCACTGCCGTATAACAGCTTCCACTTCCACAAGATTGAGGGTATGCCTTCTCCTTTGCGTGATATTAATACCACAATTCGCACATCGGATCACAGTTTCGTTCGTATCCGTAAGATTCAGGTCGGCGAGTTCGATATCCATATTCAAGCTGGGGTCAACGATGGGATTGGTCTCGGAGTCCATAGGTCAACGTGAGAAGGGGTATCAGTGTCCATTTTCAAAGCCAAAACAATACTTAAAAAATAATCACAGGAAAACGAGAAAAACAATATTTACGATGCCAAGAAACAAAGTGAATGACAAGTGACTTGAAGTGACAGGTGACACGCAAGACACGTTATTTTTTTATAATCGATTTAATAATCAATTATAAATTGTAAGTCATTGACCAACATCGATACTTTTAAATACTTTTGTTTTCCAGTATAAAGATAAAACATGTTCGAAATAATGTAAGTGATTACAAATAACAGCTTTAATTGAGTGTTAATCTCTTATACGAATGAGGAGGACTTATTTGAACTTCAAAAATAACAATCGGAATCAATTTGTAAATAATTATTTTAACCTATACGATTAATTTTTGACATCACTATTATAAATGAAGGTGGAGTACTGACATTCTGTCGAAGAATAAAACAATTTCAGTACTTATTAAATACAATATTCATGGTTTCAAGTTGATACAAAAATAAAGAAGAAATAAGCGTTTAAAAAGGAAACATAATTTTCGATTAATTTGTATCTTTTTGAGCATCGTGTCCACGCGAAGCCGAAATTAGACAAAGTCCTTTATTGAATTTCAAATCAACCAAAATGATTTCGTGTTTCGAATAAAAAAAACTTTAAAAAAACAAGACAACGTCCATTCTTTTTATTTGCCGAACAATACAATACTATCTATGGCGAACCATGTCAATGAAATGGCCGCCGCCATCAGGAAATTCGCGTCAATACTATGGGTTTTTGACACCTGATTAACATTCAATTCATACCGAATTCTCACAGTGCGTCAAACCAAGGCAAGTCCAGAGTTCGTTCAATGATTCACCACAATTAAACATTAAAGTTTCATATACAACAGTCAGTTAGAGATAATATAACAGTTCTTACCATTGCATTGGTATTATGCGCTTTTAACCGCAGACCGCACACTGAGCTGTAACTATTTTTCATTGTTTAACATGTAGGAGAAGGAAAACAACGTTACTTGTATTATTAAGTGATGCATAATTAATTTAGGTACTTGTACTTATCAATAGGTAGCAATATAAACATTTCCCTAGGTTCTGGTTATCCCCTTAGTAGGTAGGACTTAATGTTTCCTATAAAACATAAACGACTGAAAATACGCAAATGTACAAAAAAACACCTTCTAATTGTGTTTTAATTGTCACATCCCAAGGCGCACTTGCAGAAATTCTACTTCAGGCCCAAAATATGTATAAGATCCAAGCTATATTTACCTATGCTAAAATTCTGAAAGACTACCTTTCAACGTTTCTTCAGTAGGCCAAAATGATTTTGTCAAGTAGGTAGGTACTGTCCACAATTATGTACAGTGTAACACACTCCCACTTACATCATACCATCATAATGTCCTCTCCTGGCCATAAAGA
The DNA here is from genome assembly GCA_947522985.1 of Lithophane socia. Classification (NCBI taxonomy): domain Eukaryota; kingdom Metazoa; phylum Arthropoda; class Insecta; order Lepidoptera; family Noctuidae; genus Lithophane; species Lithophane socia. Next base: position 6,001,983 of record OX383258.1, on the reverse strand, counting down.
GAACAATGACAAATAGCACCGTACGCAATTTTGTTACGGTATAGCTTTCAGTTACTGCAATATTAGGCAAATACGCGCTTTAAGATTACACACATACTTTTGAGGCAATCTTTCTATTGTTATTAAAATTACAATAAAAACCACCACATCATAAACACAATTAGTCGGTTTCGAAGGCATAACAATATTAACAATGTGTCATCCGTCATTTATATTCTAAGCATCCTTCTCGAGAGATTTTGTACCCACAAGGATTCGTCATGTCTCACGCTGTAGTTAATAAACATTCTTACGTGTGATTAGACTAATGTCACGCCTTCACAAAACATGACTGTCCTTAGAGGAACTAGAAGAACCTTTACCTTTGCATTAAGAAGTACCTTTTAGCCTCTATTACCTTCGCAGAGAATCATTCTACATCCTAGCGCTTTTCCGGCGTTCCGACAAGGTCGGCAAGGTAAGGGAACTAAGTACCTAGTCATAATCATCATAGCAAGCGCACGAAAACTACATTTATTTGTCCAGGTTTTGATGAGCTATTTTGTCCAGCGCTGATTGACTTCCGCAGACATTAAACAGGCCATTCGAGCCTATCTTCCATTATGTCGATAGCACGATTTCCATTTTCGCAGCCTGGTATGTTTTCAATGTCATGGGCCAGTTTTAGTTAATGGTCATTGGCATCTCTTGTGTGTAAAAGGATGTATTCTATAACTATACTAAGTACATATAACTTTAAGAAATCTCTAGCCAAACTGCGCAATTTTAAAGCATGCGCCTATTGTTTTTCGACCCACAGGTAGAGCGCGGCGAGCTAAACCTGACGTTTCCCATAATGTTCAATCCTGTAACATGGGAGGCTCATGCGTTTCCTGTTTTCTTCGGCGGCTCGAAGGTGGTGGATGACATCATAGTGTCCGTGCCGGCTGTCCAGCTAGTCTGGTTTGTAAGAACGGACACTAAATTGCAACTAGATGGAAGGTGAGAAATATTTTTTTGATTATTTCTAATGCTAGGTAAATTCAGTGAAAACAAGAACGAACAACTAAATCATAGTTTGTTTTAACTAATCAGATCGTGCGTAGATTAGTATTATCTTACTCGTAATAGAGGATATCCTCTAAAATAACTGTAAAGTACTCAGAATAGCCATACATGCAATACAAGGAAGAGATGATTGTAGCAGTGATTATGTTTTGGAAGGAAACAATGAGCGTTTCTATAGTTTACTTATTAGTACTTATTGAGCTCATTCTGCTTCATTTAACTTTTTATGACTTGTTTTGAATTTCAATAGCATTACACTTTGTGTAAACACACGACACTATAACTTAGATAATAGACTTCGATCTTGACACCGTTTAAGAAATCGTTTCGAATACTAAACACTGCGTAATAATGGACAAGAATACGAATGGAAAGGCAGAGAGTTTAACAAATTGTGGGTCAATATTTCGAAAGGTCTATAAGTTTCCTGATAGGTTTTGAAGAAATACATTGAGTGAACGGGCTGAAATAATGTGTTACATAAATGAATAGTTTGATATCTCTATCCTGTATCTCTTTTTATAATATACTAGCTTCCGCCCGCGGCTTCACCCGCGTGGTAATAGGCGATAAAAATAGTACCCTATGTCCTTCGCCAGGATCTCATTTATCTCCTTGCTAAATCTTGTCGAAATCCGTTCAGTGGTATAGGCGTGAAAAGGTAACATACGGACACACAGACAGTTACTTTCGAATTTATAATATTAGTATGGATTTAAAGATAAGTTTTCTTTGTAAATTACAGAGGTGCAGCATGGGAAGACGCCTTTCTGGACACAGTTGGCATTGCAGAAGACACCGGCCGCTTCAAACACATCTCCGTTGCTCGATTCGCCTCACGTACCCTCGACCACGAACTAGAAAAGAACACGAGAACCGTCATACCTTTCTTCAGTTCCACTTTCATCCTCATGGGGATATTCTCTATAGTAACCTGTATGATGGGCGACTGGGTTCGCTCGAAACCATGGCTGGGTTTGCTGGGCAACATCTCGGCTGTGATGGCCACGGCAGCAGCGTTCGGATGCGCCGTGTATTTAGGCATTTCCTTCATTGGTATAAATTTGGCTGCACCCTTCTTAATGATTGGTAAGTTGCTGCACACTGTATTTTACCCCAAATAGGTAATAAGAGTCATATCTAACTCAGGCTTACATTCTTAGTGCTAACTGCTACGACGCATCTGCTGTGGTATGGGTTTTCTTTCAGAATAAAATATATCATCCTTCTACGAAGGTAGTACTCATTCGTTTTTATTATGAACGTGTGGTTTATGTCAGTCACGTTTTCCACCTTTTGTTAACTTACACCACATTGTACAACCTATTGTTTCGAGCACATAATATTATTAAAACCACATGTTTTCGACAAGTCGTCATAACTTTGTTTCGCAATGTTCCAGGTATTGGAATAGACGACACGTTCGTGATGTTAGCGGCGTGGAGACGAGCCTCTCCGAAGCTCCCTGTACCAGAACGGATGGCCATCATGCTGTCAGAAGCAGCAGTGTCCATTACGATCACCTCCGTTACGGATATGCTCTCATTCTTCATCGGTATCTTTTCTCCATTCCCGTCGGTGCAAATATTCTGCATGTACTCTGGTAAGTTTGTTGATCGTTGGCTTTATACAAAACAAAACACTTATCCACAATAAACTAATATCAGTTCAAAAAAATTAGTCCAACCAAATCTAGTAGCTGACATTCTTTGTAATATGGTCATTTGGACAACAGGATGTCATCACGTTTAGGCAACAACATTTATAATTTCTGTTCACATTCCAGGTCTCGCCGTTTGCTTCACTTTCGTGTGGCATCTGACATTCTTCGCCGGATGTGTAGCCATATCAGGCTACCGCGAAAAACAAAATCGCCATACAATAACTTTTATGAAAGTTCTGCCGGAATCAAGGGCCAGGAAAGGTAAGACTGATTTATTGCCGAGTGTTTCACGAACATATTTTTAAAAACTTCATTATAAACACGCCAAGTGCCAGGCTGCTGGTCGCTCTGTCGAGTAGGTAATAGGACCAAATATTTACTTCGCTCTGCTGCTGAGAAATTTGAACCAGAACCACCCAGAACCTCATGTTCTGTAGCTAACCTAACAACCAATTTGCCAAGTCGAAGTAGAGTTCTATATTTACCTTCTATTCTATCCATATTATAAATTAAAGTCGCTTTTCATATCTGGCTGTGTAACCGCGTTATTCTTCTACACTACGCAACGGATTTTGATGAACACCATTTAGAAAAAAAAACCATTAAGAAAACCATTTAGAAAAAACAAAGGAGGTGTGAGTCGCTAGATATAATAAATGAACCTAATGATGTACTTTCGTTTTCAGAAGAAAAATCATGGATGTACAGAATGTTCTGCAGTGGAGGCATAGACGCAGCCGATCCTGATAACCCAATAGACAACAAGGAGCACGTCATCATGGCCTTCTTCCGCACCACCATGGCAGATTTACTGAACAATGGCTATGTGAAAGCCCTAGTTATCGTTGTTTTCATAGCATACCTGGCAGGAGCAGGGTACGGAGTGACCAATCTCAAAGAAGGCTTAGAAAGAAGAAAACTGTCCAAAGTGGATTCATACTCTGTAGAGTTCTTTGACCGTGAAGATCTGTATTACAGAGAATTCCCATATAGAATTCAGGTAAGAATTTATTATGTTGATGTTGTTGTTACTTACTCTTGACTTGAAATGAGCAACTACCCTCAAGAACACCGGCGCAGACGTCGGACTGAAGAGCCTCATACCTTGGCGTCGCCGCATGCGCCGATGAAATTTAATACGAATCTCGACTAACACCCCCTTCACCTTGTCCAATTTCACGCATAGAGAACTTATAATGCCTTTTAAAATAAGTATGTACTTACATTTTTCGTTTGATTTTTTTTTGATCCCCCGCTGCCCTCTCCCCCTTTTCTTTTATTTAATTTTACACATAGGGAATTATGCCATAAAGTGTTAGGGATCTCGCGCACTATACAGCCCACGACTCCGGCCAGATCTATCTAGAGGTATGCTAGTTGGCCGTTGCGACCAAGTGCGCCATTCGTATCGGTTTCTCTAGTGTACCTGGTCGCGGTCGTGGTTGTGGCATCTAGTACGCGAAATTTAATTGTTTTTCATACCTGAGTTTTTTTTTTTTCTGATGATATCGTTCTATCATAACAACTAAACCATTTTCCTTTTTTCTAGGTGGTTATAAGTGGCGAGTACAATTATTCTGATCCAAAAGTGCAAGATGAAGTGGAAGCTTTGACCAAGAGCTTGGAGAACACATCGTATATATCCAACTCGCTGTACACAGAGTCTTGGCTTCGAACCTTCGTCGACTACGTATCGAGAAACAACGACTACTTGAACGTGACTATCGATAATGAGGATGAATTCATTGAGAATCTTAAAGAGGTTAGTACAATTTGGATTGAATTGGACAATTTGAATTATATGATTAGTGGCGTCCCACACAAAGACTGGTAAGTTCCAACAGGTCTTTTAATAAAAATGATTTTAATTTAGACTATTCTAGAAGATTTTAATTATCCCTGATGACACCCTATCTTTTTTAATATTTTAAACAGCGATTATTATTGTTTTTTTTTCTTCTATTTGCAGTTGTGGCTGTTCCCAGCAAACCCATTCTCTCTAGACGTGAGGTTCAACGAAGAAGGAAATCGAATCGTTTCTTCGAGATTCCTAGTTCAAGCAGTCAATATCAGCGGAACAAACCATGAAAAAGAAATGGTCAGAGCATTGAGAAACGTCGTTGCTCAGTCTTCTCTTAACGCCTCTGTATTTCATCCTTATTTCGTATTTTTCGATCAGGTATGTTTGATCTATTTATATTTAGAAAGCATTTATTATGCCGACATAAATCCAGGAATGTCAATTAACATAGATTCTTTTTTTATTTCAGTTCGAACTTGTGAGGCCAACATCTCTTCAGAATCTCTGCTACGGTGCTCTTATGATGATGATCACGTCTTTTGTATTCATCCCTAACATCCTCTGCTCTTTGTGGGTGGCATTCAGTATAATATCCATTGAAATCGGTGTCGTTGGCTACATGGCTCTCTGGGATATCAATCTTGATTCCATATCCATGATAAACTTGATTATGTGCATCGGTTTTTCGGTTGACTTTACCGCACATATCTGTTATGCTTACATGGCGTCAAAAGCCAAACACCCTGATGAAAAAGTCAGCGAGTGTCTTTACTCCCTCGGGTTGCCCATAGTTCAAGGGTCATTCAGTACTATTCTGGGTGTAATTGCTTTGCTCCTAGCTGACAGTTACATATTCTCTGTTTTCTTCAAAATGGTGTTCATGGTCATTTTCTTTGGAGCAATGCATGGCCTCTTCCTACTTCCAGTCCTTTTGTCCCTATTCGGGCCAGGCTCTTGTACCAGAAGGAAAGACGATATCAAGATGGCAAAATTAGAAAAAAGTTTTCCCAATCCCTACTGTATACCACACCCACAGCTAGTTCTAAATGACCAAATATATAACGGCAAGAATTTAAACCCGAATGGTATCTATAAGATTTATGGCGATGACAAAGATCTTGGAATAGGCACATCAGGCGAGGACACAAGCGAAAGCAGTTCTAACCAGTCGCAACGCCGGCAAATAGGTGACGATGAAAACGGCCAGAAGAAATACGACATCGGGTGGAAGCGATCTAGTTGTTGCCAGAACTCAGCGAGTCAGTTTCAGCCATCCGGCGAGTTAGATCTTTATGGCCACGATATGGATCGTAATTGGCAACGACAGCGCTATGAAGACAATCGCCGGGTTTTCGACAACTACCGGAAACCTCCGGCAGCGTCGAGGACGCGCGATGATGAGTGGGTATCATCAACGCGGAAAACGAGCGACGCAGGACCGCGTCGTGAGGGCACGTACAGGGTCATGCGCGCCCACTCGCAGCACAACATCCACCGGGCGCGCGCTCCCCGACGCTCCAACTCACATCACAACTTAGAACATTTAGACTACGTCGCAGAAATGCGCTTTCCCTGACAGTGACCGTCTAACCTCTCTAAAATAATATTTAAAATTAATCGAGTGCTCAATTAATGGACCAAAGTATAAAGCTACCTTCGTAAAAACGAAATCAGTAGTCTTATTTCCTAGAAAGTGAAGAACAATAAGTTGATGTAAGAACGCTTTTTCTTGAAGGTGTCAAGTGTTTTTCGTGAGTGATAAAAACTGTTTATCATCAACGTGTAGTTAGAAATTCAAATGGAGCTTTGTCTAAAAGCCTTATGCCAAAATCAAAATAAGTAGTCTATTACACCAGTCTATCTACCGACTCCTTACAGGTGTTCACTAAAAAAAACCCTTTATTTAATCATATGCGTGAATGTGAACACTCTGTAGGGGTTCACATTCACAGATAAACCCTACCATTTTTTTCTCAGCATCTGAAACGCTTGCGATGACAACTGTATGGAGTAAGATGTATATAGACTGCTATAAAGTTGTCTTCTTTAAGTAAGATTTATTCTCATGTGAATAAATAAAAAGCTCAGTAGTACACCAAAGTACGATCGGTTCAATAACGATATTATCTGTAAGTAAGTTATTGATTCTGGAGACAAAAAATATGTAATTATTATAATGTTAGTGAACGTAACTAGTAGTTTAATAAGTATTTCGAGATTTTGGTACAGGGCTGAATAAGGAGAGGTTATGATTGTTAATCGCTAATTGCCTAGTATAATATTGTGAAAGGCCGCCGAATTTTTGAAAGGCCGCAGAAAGTTGTGTAGTTAGATACTTTTTGTTATACGACATTGAATTGTAATAGTAAAGTATACTATCAAATATATTGCAATTCAATCTAAGGGCACTCTCTCATTTTATGTATCGGCTGACACATACCAGTACTGCAAACTTATCGCATCTCCATTTCAATGAGCTCCTATCAAAATCAAGGCAAGGAGACAAGGCCCATTGCAATGGCGCTCGGTAAGTTTTCGGTACAATTTCGGTACCTATTATAGTAAATCGAGAAAAACGGTACTGCCTACTAATGAGGGAGCGGCCTATAATCTACAGAAGCGTTAAATGTATAACTACGCAAAAGTTAAATAAATGCAAATATTCAAAGGAGCAAGTGAAACATAAACTTTTACAAAATAATTTATTACAACTTATCTAGTTCCTACAACTTATCAAATAAACTACTTTACCGATTCAGTCAGTACACTTGCTTTCGACAATCATACCTAATTTGACAATCATAGGGTCTAAATAATATAAGACGTCTATTTAGTGTGATATAAAATTGGGATGGGTGATATAATAAAGGTGTGTAAATACGTGTGTAATGCCAAGGCGCAATAGAAACTTTTTTTTCGGTCATATCAACTTTGGATTGCAAAAGGATATTTACTAACTACTGTTCAATTTGTTACATACTGGAGCTCAACACAGAATTTATGAAAAAATAAAATGGTAATTGCGCGACTCTTAACCGGTAAACAACTTTGTTAAATAACTAATTAGTTAATTGGTTGCGCGTGCGCGCCAGCCAGTGGTTTACCGGTAAGTATTTTCTGTTTTTGACATTTTTATTTTATTCTAATTAAAATATTTTCAATCACTAGGTCACTAATTGCGAAACAGTTTTCCGAAACAAAAGTTTACATTGTGCCAAATTAATGAAACGTTTAAGTCTTCATGTTTATACAAATAAAGCTTTAACCATTACCTGTCTATATGGGTTGCTGTAAATATTAGTTGTGATATTATATCTCGATGCCATGTTCCATCCCTGTCTTACGTTTATATTTTTATGCTATTCTACAACTAATATTTTACTCTATGTCTTACAAATAATTATGTTCTGTCTGTGAAGACATGTTCCGTCATTGCATTTGTGGTGATAACAACAAGTGACTCTAGTTTTTGTTCCCGTGTGTTGTGTAAGAATTTAATGTTTGTGATCGCTAGCGGTCGCTCATCATGACTGAATAATGTAAATATTACCTGTTTTACATTAAATAAAAAATAGTTTTAATAACAGTACATTTTTATTTTTTTTAATTCCGATATTCTTATCGCAAATAAGGTACCAATGTGGTTTAACTAAAAGCTAATAATAAAACATAACTCGCATTCAACGAACAATATGCGACTTCTAAAACATACATACATACAACAGTATCATACAGTCATATCATCACAATACAAAATTTGCTTCTGCATGTAAAAATAAAAATCATTTAATTTTTCATCATATTATGGGAAATTAAACGTTACTGTTGTGGGTGTATTCAATCACGTGTTTCAATTTATGAAAAAATATGATATGACAATACGTGATCCGAATACAGGAAAATCACGACTAGATACGACCGGCTGTGGTAGATTGCAGTCTTACATTTGCGTTCATTCTACGCATTGATGCAATCAGTCAAACAAGCAGTAAACTCGCAATTCGCCTACCCGTGAGCCATATCTAGCCAATATACAAACAACTCTACAAAACTGTAGAGCCATTATCTAAGGAAATGCAGGCTTATCATACACAGATTTCAACACCTCACTACAAAACAGAATCAAATCTTTGGGATCAAACCTGTCACACATGTATTCTCGAATAAATGATAATTCCTTACTACTATGGTTCTGTTCTGTGGTGTTATTCCACTGGTCTTCTAAGACTCTGTTCATGAGAGCCTTAACGTCAGACGGAGTGATCTTCTTCATTAACACATCAGTTATAGCACTGAACGGCAGTTTTTCAGTAATCTGCTGGATAGAAGAATCTTCTAAATGTTCAGTAACTTCCTCCACGAAGTCTTGTCTCTGGAATAAAGTATGTCAATTAGTACACCATACATAGGTTTAACTATTCAAATAAATAAGGGTCAGCACAGACCGCGACGTGAAGCGACGCGACGCTGTGCGCACTTTTTAACAATTATCGAACTTATTTTCTTCACGAAAATGTATAATTTCCGTGCAATGGTTGACACGTATCAAAGTACGCTGAGATACGCGGTGCTGCGCAGCGCGTGTACCTTATTGTGTAGTAAATAAATTCGATATTGTATCGGATCATAAAAAAGTGCGCGAAGCACTGACCCTAAGACAATACACACTCTTTTTGATTTAAGGGTATATAAGTTTAGATGATGATCTAAATGCTTACCTCTGCTAAACATGATTTAACTATATCCGCAGTAGATTTACTGCCTGATTCGTCGGTCTGCACAACTGTATGCGCAGTTGGAGTGGTCTCAGTCTGTACAAACGAAACAGTGGTCGGCGTAGCAACTGTTTGTACTTCTGTCTCGACGCCAACATTTGTAAATGTTTGCGCTGCGCTGTCAACATAAGACTTCAAGTCCGGGTCAGGCATAGGCTCATCAAAGATAGCCTCGTCTATCGTCACCATCACATCACAAGGCGGTTTCTCTACCCTCTTAGAAGCATAATCTGTTAAAACTTTCCTTGCCACCTTCACTTTAGGCGCTTTAATGCACAACCTGTTTACTTCAAGTTCTGTCATCTTCGCCAAATCACCAACTGTTTCCACCTTCCCTACTAATTCTTTAACAAGTAGGGACTTCATTGCAAATGACGATAATTCACCGGCAATGTTGTCTATGGCGTCCGTACAATCTACTAAGTCTGGGCATATGGGATCAGTGTCATTTAGTTCGCTTGCTCTGACAATTTCAACAACGGGCGTTACATCTAGTGACAGTGGTTGAGTGTCATCAGGAGTACTAATCACTGAAGTTACTGTGAAACTTTCTACTGCTCTGTTCAACACTGTGTCTAATTTAAATGCATGGTCTAATCTTTTAGGTGATTTTATAGGTGTGTGTTGGCGCAGTTGTCTTTCAAGGCGTTTATGCGCCGAATTTTGTGGAGATCGAACACCTCCCGGTTCAATGTACTTCTGAACTGATACCGTCGTCGACACTGGAGGGTCATGGAAACTCACTCTCTTTCGCTGAAAAATATAATCACGTTACCCAAAAGTTCTTTCATTTAATTTTTTTTTTTTATCTTCTACAATTATACTCACTTTACTGGCTGGCGATATCGAAGCTTCGTCAGCAATCTCTACAAGTTTCCTCTTCAGTATGGGACCTGCTGGACTGCTATCAACCGCAGGCAGCGATCGCCTGAACTTGAGGAATTTCTCACTGTCTTCATTTTCACTGGGAGGCTCAATATTTTCACTTACAGAGTTGTATAAGATTCGTAAGTTCCTTCTAGCAGGAGTACTTGACGTGCTATTCTTCTTGATCTCGTCTGTTTCAGCCTTTTCTTGATTAATAATAGCTTGGACTTTATCAGGGACACAGCACAGTCCTAGCATTTGTGCTGCTCGACCTCCTGCGCGCACTTGAGGTTTATTCTTCTTAAGTGACAAAGAAGAGCTAGGACTAGTGTTAGTCACAGTGACTTCAACCCTAGGCGGCGACTGATCCCTTTTATCAGGAGATACTCTCTCCTCAGTAAATACTTCAGGTGAACCACATTTTTCAAACGGTTCTCCATTACTGTGTACCGGTGACGACAATGTTATCACCACATAGTCACCGCTAGTGTCAGGAGATGGTGACTTTTTGGTTCTTTCAGGGCTCATATTTTTAATCGGCGATATCTCTAGCGTGTTATTTAAGAAATCTTGTTTTCGTTTAGCGTCGTCTCCAAAAGATGAAGGCGAGGAAGAACCGCTCTCCTTTTCTAATTCCACAACTGCTGAATCTGATAAAGTTATTGTTATATCTTCTGGAGGATATACAGATTTTTCACTGATAGATTTATTTTTTGTCTGAGATTGTCTTTTTTTGTTACTACAAATTTCATCAGTAGTAATATCTACAACAGTCAAACTTGTATCTATATTCTTATGTACCAAATCAACTTCTATAAAGTTGTTAGGATTGGTTGGTTGTGTATCAGCTTGAGCAATTTCTTGTGTTTCTGGTCCTACTTCAGTTTCTTCACTGCTTATAGTTAGTGGTGCCGGGACATCGTCATTTATTATTATAACGACTTCTGAAACATCTTCAATTGGTTCGGTATCCATATTCTCAGTGAGATCTGCTTGACTTTGTCCTTCTGAAGCAGTTTTGTTCATAGGTAATTCACTATCATCTTTACCCTCTTGATCGGATTTTGCCGATTCTGAAACCCCAACCATTACGCAGTCTAATATGCTTTGAGATTCATTAATTTTGTCAGCTTTATCCGAAAATAGCTTAATTTTTTCCAAAGTTACGACAGGTACCCTCTTTGAAGCCTTTTTGGTTGATTTAACTGATATAGTAGTAATAGTGGAGTCTTGTGAGCTCTCAATAACGTCGTCCGAGTATGGCAGATCTTCTGTAAATGAAGACTGATCTTTTATTTCAGAATCTAGTCTTTGGCTATCATCAACTGTTAGTGAGGAGTTTGAACTAGAGCTATCACTGTCTTTGTTTTTCTCTTTTGTTTTCTTATCAGTCTTTGCTTCAGATTTTGATTTGTTCAGCTTCTCTACTAAACTTTTTCTTCGGTCTGTGCCGGCGGATTCTAAAGCTTTTCTGGTCAATCGTTTTTGTGACTGCATTTTTAAATAAGGGTGTCCCTCTACCATGTCTATAGCTAATTCTTTTTCGATCCTTGATTTTCTAACGGTCTTTTTAGTTGTTGACTTTTGTTCTGCTGTCACTTTAATCTTTGATTCTTGTTGTGGCGTTGACGGCTCTATAGCATCGTTTATGCTAGGACTTGTTTGTTTTTCACTGGAATTGTCACCATATTTGTTATTGGGGGTTTCTTCATTTTCATCAAAACTCTTATCCTTGCTATCATTAGGGCTTTGATCTTGGATGTCATTTGACTTTTCCCTCTCTTTGTTAGATTCTTTTGGCTGACTGGCATTACATGTTTCACCCTTCTTGTTATTAGAACCTTCATTTTTGTTGTGATTAAAACTTTCGACCTTCTTTTCAGTAGAACTTTTGACTTTATTTTCGGTAGAACTTTCTACTTCCTTTTCTGTAGAACTTTCTACTTTATTTTCAGTAGAATTTTCGACTTTCTTTTCAGTAGAACTTTCGACTTTCTTTTCAATAGAACTTTCTACCTTATTTTCAGTAGAACTTTCGGCTTTCTTTTCAGTAGAATTTTCGACTTTCTTTTCAGTAGAACTTTCAACTTTCTGTGCATTTGTTATTTCAACATTTTTGTCAGTATCCATAGGCTTTTCTTTTTCTTTTTCGATGTCAATGTCTAGAACTTCTTTAATTATATCTGTTTCATTTTTAATGTCACTTTCATCCTTCTGTAAATTTTCATTACCCTGAATAACCTCATTGACACCAGAAATGTTAACATTTTCAGGAACTTGTAAATCATTTGGTTTATTCACCTCATCTTCAATAAGAACAGCATCTATTGGAGGACTTGCATCTTCTGCCGAGGCAGTTTTCGAAGGAGTTGTGTCAGGAGTAGATTGCATTGATTCACGTTTAAATTTTAAGTCTTGTAAAGATTGGCGACTCTTTTTAGCACGTGCTAGTAACTGCAGCTCATCAAACTTTTTCGGCTTTCTTTTAACCCGTGAGGGCCTATCAGTTGAAATCAGTGGAGGTGCAGAATTTACGATATTAGCCGTATCATCGGTTTTAGACTGTGTCGGGGTCTTTGTAATGCTTTCAGTCTTAATTAGATCTACAGATGCACTTTTATATTCCTTTTGAACTGAATTTTCCATTAAGTTTCTTACGTTGCGAAATACACGATCTTTCAAAGCCATACGAGGTGATTTAGTATTTTTAGGAGTAACTGCCTCAATTTTGTTTACTTTTTTATCTGCAGGTAATATGTCTTTTGCAATAATAAGATCTTTCTTTATATTATCGGCGAAGAAGCTTTCCAATATTTTTGGCACAACATTAGAGCTTGGTAAGTTTGAAAGCATTTCCGTAGCAGTTTCATTACTGCCTGACTTACAAGATTTGCTTTCTGATTTACTGCTATTAGATGTGTCTTGTGAGTCTGTCTTCCAAGACACAAGTTTAAATTCGTCTTGAGATTGTGATAAATCTTGATACAAAGCAGGAATATCTTCTCTCTTCCTTTGTAGTTTTTCTTTTTGGTTTTCTGTTAGTTTTCTAGGATTGAATTTCCAGTTTGATTTCACTACAACATACTCTTCTCCGTTTTCTACGACAGTATTTACGATACTTGCGTCTTTTTTCTTCGCCCTTTTTGGAACTTCTTTTGTTTTCGGGGTTGTGAATTTATTTTTATCAGATTTGGAGTTTTCAATATTATCAATTATGGCTTTTATTTTTTTGAAGGTTATATCAGTTTCATCAACTATTATTGACTTCATTGTTCTCATAACGTTAAGGACTGTACTTTTAGTTAAAGCTTGTTGAGATAAAAACGAAGAGCAATCTATTAGTTCGTCAACAATAACTGGAATAAACCTTTGATATGTGTCAACTTGAATTAATGAATCAAATCCCTTCAATAAAATATCAATGAAAGACAATATGTGGGAGGCCTGTAACAATAATTGAAGTGGTTGTTTAACATGTATTATAATCTATATTTATAAAAATGAATCTCTATTTCCCTTGGTCACGCTATCACGCGTGAACGGCTGAACGGATTTGGATGAAATTTGGCACATAGGTAGACCATGAACTGGAGATCCCACGGGATCGAGACTTATGCGAGTGAAACCGCGGGGCGCAGCTAGTCTACAATAAAGATGTAGAAAGCATAATACTACATGACGATACTTACATCACTCTCCTGCTTGCATGCTAATGTCATCACTTTCATCATTTTCTTCAGACAGAATAATATGTACCGTGCAGCAATTTCATTAATATTTGTTACTATAATACTGATTGTAGCGCTAACTCTATCAACCAGTGAAGGAAATAGTTGTTCATAGTTGTGGTAATTATCAATACGACTGGTCACGATATGTAGCAGTTCCAATTCTTTTTCACATGCTGAACCTGCATAAAGATAAATTGCAATGTAATATATTTAAACAGATAATTTATTATTTAGAATGATTTTTTGAGCAACATCATATTACTAAAGAATCATCAAACACCCGTCAAAGTTACTAGCTGAACCCAAGTTGCCTCATTGAGTAATATACTGTACGACACATGGAAGATTCTAACTAGACTTTACATTAGAAAACGTCAAAATGTTGCTAACAGAAACAAGAGTATTGCATTTTCAATCAAAGTAATGGAAAATATTTGTAAAAACTAGTTATTACGTATGCAAGTTATTGGTTTAAAAAAGAATGCAATAGTTTTGTTTCATTCAAGTTATTTCTGTCTCACTGATTTTACAATGATCAGTAGATTGAAGCTACAGTCACCAAGATTACAGTGAGTGGGTCTTGGGCCGAGTCTGAGCTTAGTTAGCTGTTGACAGGACTTTATGGATGCCTTTTCTAATCATTTGTTGCCCATACATAGATAGTAAAGAGAGTACTAGATACACCTGCCGAAGATCCGTCACGTAATTTGGCGCAAAAATGTAAGCTACGTCGAATTCGGTTACTGTGACACTCCATGTCAAAAATTTCGCCTCACAATTACCATAATAAAATTGCAAAGGAGGCAAAGTTGCCAAAGTTCCACCCAACCAATTTTTACAATTATATCAAAAGGCATCATAATTTCGGCCTGATACATTGCAGAATTTTAAAAGAATTGAAAGCTTAACACTCTTTCGGCAGGTGTGTCGCAATACCTATATTCAAATAATGTATGTTTTCCTGTACTTACAACCCTGTTCAGCCATTTTGTGCTTTAGCACACAAAGTGAGACACACAGTTTGAAATATATTGTGGAATGAGAAACTTCTGTCGCAGTATAGAGGAATGTCGATAAAGCCTTTTCAAAGATCTCATTATATTTCAGTTTTGGATGTAATAAGTCATACATTGTGCACCATGTCATGGCAGAAATCTTTATCTGAAAATAAAATAGGAAGTTAAAAAAATTCTAGCACATAGCAAGAGTCTGGGTGACTCTTGGTGCAAATTGAAGAAAAGCATTTGATCATTACACAAAAATATCAATCAAAACCGTTATACAAAGAAAAAAAAATAAGATGTGCAAAAAAAAAATTGCAAGTATCTGTGTCTATACATATAAACAAAATCGCTTTTCGTGTCTGTCTGTGTCAAATCATCATCATCATTGAGGCACTTTATTCAGGAAGGTTCATCAAAATTGTAATGTATTAATATTTTACTTAGATGTAGGGTAGTACAGAAAATCTCGATATTTTGACATGTCGCAACCTAAATGCATTGCACTCGTGCGAAGCAAGGGCGGGCTAGTAATGTATAAGATACAATATACGTACATGAGTAAATGAATTTAATGATTGCAATGGCCACAGGATGGTCTCACAGAAAACTTTTTCACAATTGACATTTTGTGACCCACATATTATTGACTCTGCAAGTGCAGTCCAAAAAGTCAAAGACATGTCATTTGCAGTCAATTTCTGTAAAACAAAGCCTACAACAAAAGTGGGTTCAGAGTATACTGGGTCTAATAACATGTCTGTCACTCTTCTAAGGTCTGTTACCATCTCTTTAAAGCTGCAACTGCAAATACAATAAAAAAAATATAAACAGGAGGAAAACAAAGACTTGAATGTATGAGAACATTTTGGTTTGATGGATCAAGAAACATCAGTGGTCAGTTTTTTTCCGAAACCGAAATACATAAAACATAGCTAAAATCATAGACTCAAATGAATAAAAGTTATTAAAAATTACCTTTGATAAGCAAGATGCAATGACGGGTCCAGTATAACCATTATAATTTTGCATAGAGGATGATTTTCATCCTTTACTCTGGTTTTGAGAAGTTGTTTGATTCTTATGTCTCCATCAAATAATGAAAGTATCAAAGCATTTAGAACTATCTCAGAGTACTTGGCATTAGATTTACATTCCTGAAAAACAATATTTATAAATGATTATTAAATATTTTAAATTATGAGAAAAACTTTCAACATCAGTTAAGAAAAAAATAAATTACCTTCACCAAATGTAATAATATGGATAACATTTCAGAGAACAGATCTTTTCTTATGTTGTTTTCAGGTAGTTCACCAATGGTCGTAAGATATGATTTCCACAAACATGTCATTTGTTGTTTTGTCAAACTAATATCAGGATTCGCTGACATCATAATGGCCGAAGTCAAAGAAAAGACCCAATGGTTCCAGTTATCCACTAAATTCTTAGTGTTTATCAATTTGCCACTCAATTTAGGTAAATCAGTGCAACCATCACAATTGACATGGCCAACCATTTCCACAAGAGCCTGCATACATTGTTTTTTCATTGCCATGGAAATTTGTCCAGGTATTAATGGCGATTTATCTGTAATATTGTGTTTTCCAAAACAGAAATGCAGAAATGAAACCATAAAAGTGTCAATGAACTTATCTATTTTGTTTTGGAACTTTTCTAGTAAACGCCACCAACATCTGAACTTAGCTACTGCAGTTGTTTCAACTTTCGCATTATTTGATTTCAGTGGAATTATTAACAACTTGATTCTTTTGTTAATATTACTTTCACTTGTTTCGGTCGAGAAACTGTCAATGAGTATAGTCCAGCACTGGAATGCTTTACACCGGTTCGCCACATCTACTTTGAATGCTGCTTCTACAACTGGCAGCATGGAATTTATAGGAGTTCCTACATTACCCAGCGGCTGTGTAACTTGGTGTTTTAGAAGTCTGATGAATAGTATCCATATTCTGTGCCAAACATCACTCCCTTTTTGCAAAAGAGTCTTCATGACAGCTGGGTACCTAGAAATTAAACAATTGTCATTAGTCAATTAACTGTTGAAGTTAAGTTAAACAGAAACTTAGTAGAGATCATTAATATCCTACAGCTACACCAGAAAACTAAAACTTTTAGTTATAAAAGTTTTAGTCTTTTTGAAAAACTTAAATATTTATAAATTTTTATGTTTTTCAATACAAAACACAAAGAATAAGATCTGTATGGTTTACATAATATTAGAAAAGCCTGATTACCATTATAGAATTATTTCACACTTACTTTTGTGAACTACAAATACTCTCCAGAATATAGTGCCAATGTTGATTGTCAGAGTAGTCAATTGCAATGAGTTCTTCAGTCAAAAGTTCAAGTAATTCTACTGACATTACATGTTCTATAACTTCCAAATTCATACAAGTAGGAATTATCTTTGAGAACCAAACTGATACTCCCTTTTCTACAAACTGTGTCTTTTTTTCTGGTGGTAGTATTTTTATTAATTGGTGCAATAAAAAACATGCCTGTAAAAAATTATTTCACAAATAAAATGATGATAAATTATTAGTGATGCACCTTCTCAGTTTTTATGACTCCAAAATATACATACTTCAAAAAAACATAACCCTTCTTTGGCAGTTGGGTAAAAAGATGATCAAGTATTTTGATAGTCATTTTGAAATGATTCAAAATATTGTGAGACAAAGCAAATATTTACATAAAGTATAAGATTGGTTTTTAAAACTAGCAGCTATTGGTTTATTATCAAACTGAACTACTGGATGAATTTCACCATAACCTCAAATCTACCAAGAAATTATTTACACTTTATAAGCTTGATCCAAGTAATCAGTATAATTGAGCAGGCTTTGCAGTTATGATGAAAAAAAAACCCCTAATATACTGAAAAGTACAAATAGCTATTCATAACAATACTTAAGCAACTATTTAAGTACAACATTTAACTTATCAGTGCGTCATTACCACTCATAACTTTCAACATGTACATACAAGTTTAAAGGTTGACACGAAGGAAGAGAATAAGCATAATACCTGTAATCTCATTCCGATAGGTATCCTCATATGGCAGTACAGGTTGAAGATCTCCATGATTTCCTGATGCTGTTCTGCAGCTGCTATGAGTGTGTCATTTGGGTATGATGATAGTGTGTCAAAGCATAACTGCTTCAGTGACTCAACTTTGCTCTGGAGAGCAGCAGTTTTTATGATATATATCACTGCCAAAGCCGATGGCAACAAGTCTGGATTAGGGCTATATCTACCCATCTGGAAAGTTGTTTACAAACATTACAATACCATTATGTCCATTTAGTGTACTTGTTTAAGTTTATTGATAGTATGGATCTCAATTACCTGGACTCTGGATATAATAACTGGAATAATGTTCATAATAGTGGCAGTGTACCTCATATCCTCTCTTAGGTCGTGTACACATATTGCCAGTAACCTCTCAGTTTCTGTTACACTCAGATCTTCATCTTTCTCCAAAGCAGTAAGTATTTTGGTGTAATTTTGGGTTCTACTAATGTGATTCTTTAACGAATAATGCTCCAATCTGTCCAATGCCGCTTTCACGTCCGTAGCAATGTTAATTTCGTCCGGCATTTCTGAAATAGAATTCCAATGAAGATTGCGTGAAGGGAAAGACTTCTGAACACAAATTAGTCAGAAACAAGGACCTCGAGTTTATTTATTCTCACAAATGCATTCGTTGTCAGCAAAGCTGTTTCACATGTACATGGTACCTACTTATAGAGATATACAAAAAGATATCGCCGTAGATAAGTACGAAACAAAACCATGCCACTGTACACTCTGATAATTTGTAGTCCTGTACCCGGAACTAAAACAACTTAATGAAATATCAAAAACAGAATATGTACGTACTTGGTTACGTATATTTTACGTTAATATGTCCCCAAAAATGCACGTTATCCAGTCAAAATATTTCAACGAAATAAAACTAACACATTTTTTGACATTTAACGCATTTCTGGCGCGAAGTACGACGGCTAAACTGTTGCCATTAGATAAAATATCGTGTCATAGACTAAAATTATATATCGAACTTCGTAGGTTTAGCATTGTAGTTGAAAACTATGTTCTCCCGAATATTCCAACTGCAATTGCAAGTTTGTACGTTAAACAAAGGCACACCAATTTAGAACCTACAGTAAAAACTTACGTCAAAATGATCTTCACAGAAATAAATTGGAGAACTTAGACATACCTATTCTTTATCTGTTGGATCTAGCCGTGCAAGATTATGCCACTTATTTCACATTGTTTTGTTTCGTGGAGATGGCTAAGTAATAACAGCCGCACGGATCGATCCATCAGGTTAAGCTACGCTTGCCGGGGTTGGTCCGTAGAATGGGGACCATCTTTCGATATGGGTCGTCAGAAGCCCGAAAGTCTGACAACCAGTCTTAGGGGTATCTTATTACTCAGTAATTGGGTTGTGGAGGTCCAAAAGTACATACATGAGTCTCTCCAAGTAAAATA
Source organism: Lithophane socia (assembly GCA_947522985.1). Taxonomy (NCBI): domain Eukaryota; kingdom Metazoa; phylum Arthropoda; class Insecta; order Lepidoptera; family Noctuidae; genus Lithophane; species Lithophane socia. The sequence goes on along the minus strand of OX383258.1, from coordinate 5,982,571 downwards.
CTGGTATTCAGCTGCATCCGGTTAGACTGGAAGCCGACCCCAGCATAAATGAGAAAAGGCTAGGCAGATGATATTGACGTCACACAAGCAGACGCCATGACACGGCGATCGTTTTGGAGTGAATTGTAAACTTAAAATAGCATAATTACTTAGTTGAATTTAAAAATATAATCACGCCGGGAGATGGGTGCCTTCTGATGCCACTAGAGGAAACGTTAGCCGTAGAGTCATAAAAGGATATTTTAGCGCTTGAATGATATTGACAGGGGGGTGTTGTTACTTAACATTATGAAAATTGACTCAGAAATGGTAAAAACAAAATGGCGACCAACAAACAGGTCGCGCGCCAAAAGATCCTTGGTGCAATCTCAGACCAACAAAGTTGGTCTGAGGGTGCAATCGCAAAGACACTTATATCAGTATAATCAGCCTTTAATGTTCCCACTACTGGGAGTCGGGACACAGGCCTCTCTGTAAGAAGGAGTGGGAGACAGTGCGAGTAAAGTTGATAGACGTCACATGCCTTCGATTTTTTGTTCTAGGACATGCCGTTTTTCTTAACCGTTTTGAGAGCAGTGTTGATGAAATATATTTTTCAAAGTAAAGCGCCTGCCAGGGTTCGAACCTATGACCTATAAAAGTCGCGGCCGTTACCACCTGGGCTACCAGTCCACCACTGCTCGGCCGGGACGGAATAGGTTAAGATAGATATTGAAAGAACATTTAACTCGCTTGGGAATACCTACTTGGGCTTGGGAATGTTTTTTTACCCAAATCTTGAATGCCTGAAACTGATAACCAAATCGACCCCTGAAAGGCGCAGGACGGGAGGTTGGCACAGTGTACCTAGTTTCCGTCTGCTGTCTATACCTAAGTACTTAGACCGTATAATATACCTACTAACTAACTGAGGGCTAGGTAATTGGATTACTACTAATTAGCATATCGTTTAGGTAATGCGATTGACTAGTCAATCATTGATTAGTCTCCTTAGAGTAACCGAAGATACAGATACAACCGAAGACAGAACTGCTTGCTGGATGCAAGAAATTCTAAAACGCAAATCAACTCAAAAATTAGCTATGTAAGTATCAAATTGTTTGTTTTTACTTAGTTTTTTAATTATTATCCACAACACAACAATTTGACACGAGTTTACTTTTGACTCGTTGATTTTTGTTCTAAAAATAGGGTCGTCTGTCTCTCTGGCTCAAAATAACATTATTGATAGCATGCATAATATCTTTGCGCAGTTTACACAGCCGCTAGCCGGCCGGCCGGTAGGAGGAACGACATAGATATTTTATTTAATTCAGCCACCTTCACTTATACGTACTTAGTTAAAGTTAATGAATACTTAACAAGTAAACATCTACATAATAAGATGAATAAATCATTAACTCTCAAGTTCAACCATTGTTTAAATTAGCAATTCTCTTTGATTATCCGCCCACAATAAGGTGGTGTTTTAATGCCTCATCATTCACCCACTGCTAATACCGATGCGGACTCGTCATCACACGTCCCTGGTGTACCTATTTATTTATTCAGTGCTCTTTGTAGTTATAACAAACCTCTTATATTTTAATCACGATATTATTGTTAGCCATCATAAGCATCAGCACCATCAAGCAATAATCGGCCTTGCTGGAAGCATTAAACAAACAAAAACGAATGTTTATCGTCTGGGTAGCAGACTATTTAACCAGCTTATCATTTTGAAATAGGTATACTACGTTAAAAACTGCTTTCAAAGTTTGCGTGTGAACCTCAGTTCGTTTACATTTCTAATATCTATTGCATCTTCTCTAGCGCTCGTTGCGGTGGCTCGCACACGCCTCGCCATTTGAAGACAAGTGCCGCGGCGTGCGCCCGCGCATATGTGCCTCGTAACTCTCCCGCCGATTGCATCGTTCGTTTGTCGAATGTCCACGCGATCCGTGCTGAGCATAACAAACAGTGTTTCCAAGCAAAGCATATAAATTACACACTACACCATATCTGGACGGTACGCGCGAACGTGTGGTGATAGTTATGTGTCCAAATGACTGGTGCTTCAGTGCGCAAAACATCCTAGAATCGTTGTGACGGCTCACAACGGACAGTGGTTGTGTTCACCTCGTTATAAGCAATGCCAGGACACGCGGGGAGCCCCTACTGGGCTGCCGTAGACTTCGACAGCGAAGGAGAAGAAGCCCAAACGCCTCCAAGTAATCACCGGGTGTATCTGGATCCTTGGGACAACGAGGCTTACGGCATGATGCAAGCAGAGACAGCGGAATCGAGTCAGGGAGACAATTTCAATTCATTTGCCGGCGAGCCAGTCAGTGCTAGTTTTTACTATGTGCCTACGAAAAACTATGATTCTGGAGAAGAGCCGCCGCTGCCGCCGCCAAGATGGAAGAGATCTCAGCCTGAAGAAGTCATTGCTCCTGAGTACGCGATGTACGGACGCAAAGCATCTCGAACAATCATGCCAGACTTTCCTCCTGATGCAGCAATATACGGCGAGAGACCAATAAGTGAGTAATTATCAACCTGTTTAATTAGCATTAGCAACTGACTGATATCTAGCACTCCTAATGTGGGTAGACGTTAATTAAGTATGGCACCTACTTACTTGTAACGATGGATGAGAAATTAGTTAATATTTGAATACTTACAAATGTTTGGACTACACGACTAATTTTATTCTTGTGGTTTGGACCCAACTTTCGTTTGTATGTAGGTAATGAAGTTCATTAAAATATTTCTTAAATTGTAATAATTTCACATTCTGTAAATTAATTAATTAGGTAAGTACATACTTATGTACTTAGTTAAAAATGTTTGTTAGCATTGACTTTGAAATGCTACATGGAATAGAACCCGATTAAATCTGAAGATTTGATTAAATCTAACCAGCACTTTAATTGCGTAACACACTTTCAATCACAATCCAAGAGTTCGAAGGATATTACTAACCCCATTGCTTCTTATGTTTGAAAAATTCGTCAACAATGTAAATAACGCAATGAACCTGTGTGAACTACCAAAATGAAACCCATTGCAATCAATTGTAAGTAGGTAATATTCCGCCGATCCACGTAATTTAGATGAACGAAATTATACCCTTAAATATTTTCGCTACTGTGGCAGATATGTACCAACTTGATGTCATTGATGTGTATGTAGGTATATTGGGAACTTATGTTTCAAATCTGGAACTTAGTACCTATGTAGATAGACACCGTAGATACAGTCAGCGGCAAAAGTACAAAATCGTTTTACCCATTTTATAAGTACATAAGAATATTTTTATAATTGCTATAAATATACTTACCTACCATAATATTGAAGGCATTTTGTTATATACCAGTAAATTTTACAACTAATCATAGATACTTACGTAAACCACTTCTGAAATATTTGATAGTGCCAACCTACTTAAGTTGCTGGCTGTACCTTACTACCTACTGTGCCAATGTAACATTACCATAATATTGTATCAATCCGTTATAATAAAAATTGGATGATATTATGGTATGGGTGACATAATAAATATTCCGTATATGAAACTGCTCAATGCCACAGATATTATAATACTACGTTCAATGCGAAAGGATCCACAACGTTACGCTCTTTCTCTATTACGCGGTGACCAGAACATTACTGTTTTTTGAACAGTATTTTAAAAAAAGATACCAAGATAAGATAGAATGACCTAGATTACCAATTTATTTTATTCGTTTTGCTGTCTTTTTTCATCTCCTCTTAATTTCGCTTGGTCTTTTGCACGGAACAGTTTAGCTAAGTTTCAGTGTATGCAGGATTGCAGACATAGATACACTGAAACTTAATCTGTCTACTGAAACTAAACTACCGAAAGTCAATCAAGAGTTAGGTTCCTACTCGGGATCTATGGCACTCGAAGATTAGCTAAGTTCAAGTCTGCACGCTACGCACGCAGCCGCACGCAGGGACGATTACACACGTAACGTATAGGTAGGTACGTATACATGCAACTAGTGCATTGTGCATGGCGACCCTACGAATTTTCATTCGCGTTACGGGCTTTGGGTACAGACCTTAGAGGCCCACCTTTTTGGGCGACAGACGACCTAGTACCTAAAGGTAGTAAGGACGTCGTGGCGACGTCGCGGGACACTGGGAATCCGCTGGAAATGGTGTCCGCAAGATCGGTAGTTAAGGCGATGTTTGGGAGAGGCAAATGTCCACCTGTGAAGTCTTGGCTGTTAGTCTGTCAAGGCTGATTTTTGCCACTGGCAATTTTGCCATTGCATGTAGTAGGTACCTAGGAAGTCAATTATAGTAGTTTAAGAAAATCCCAGCTTTATGAACCACTTTATATTCGTATTAAAAATGCACTTACATGTTGGTACCATGTTAAACACTAACGTTTCTGTAATCAGTCCAACTTATCGTTTAACGTTTTCTAACTTCTTAAACTTCACGCTCATTTTGAAATAGATCGATATTGTACACACGGCTACACATCAAGCTATACATTTCCAGCATAAGCTGACCTCGCATGTAAGGAAATTCTATACAATGCGAGATCAGTATAAACTGGAAATGTATAGCTTGATGTGTAGCCGTGTGTACCACAGAATTGTACTGCGTGCAAAGCCCTCATATTGTAGGTATATGAGGCTTGTTTGCACCTTACACATATACGTACAGGCATCTTACATGTTTGAGTTGGTCTGTCCGAGTCCTCAACCCATCTTCTGTTGCTCTGCCAAGATCCCTAAGCTTTCGATAATAACAAACAGTCACCATCAAATTAACCCGCGGACTGGTTTTCATACCTACTTGATATGTAGCGGACTCAAAATTGTAATTGCACCATAAATTGGTGCATCCTCTTGATATAATTCTCTGCTAAGATTTTACGAGTGGCTTAGGTACGACATACAAGAAAAGTCTCGGCCATTTGGCCTATTCTTCATGAATATGATAGAACTACGAAAGACAATAAATAAATAAATAAATAATTGTACTTACCTAATAGGTACTTTTAGTTAAAAAAAAAACTTTTCTATACATTCCAGGGGATCGCAGAAGGTCCATGTTCGTGGAAGAGCCGACGTACGTGCCACACCCGATGTTGTACGAGCCACTCTATGGAGGTGTGATACCGCCAGGGTATATGCCTCCGCCTCCCAGGACTCGAATGTCGGTCACGCATCCTCCGGAATATGTGATGGCAGGTCTTGGATATCCCAACAGTAGAAGACACTCCAGGTGACGTCTCACACTCTTTTGACCAACCAAGGAGTTTATATAAGTAGTAAGTAGGGAAACTAAAATGCCGTTTTGATAGCAGTATATCTTAGAGTTGCAATAAATAAACTGCAAAGATAAATTCATATTATATTTTAAGTCCAGGATACCCTCACTTATACGTATGGACATAATAAAAACAGATACTTAAAAACCTACCGCAGATTCAAATGGGGTGCATAATATATACATAGTTACATTGCATGCCCAAGGTTGGTATATACCTAGCTGATTACTTCATTAATGCGAATGTAGATAATTATGCTCTGAGCTCTCTAAAGTGCAACAAAAAGCTAAAAAACGTGGAGACACATGTCATGTTCTATTCAATGAGAACTTTAATGTGACATAGGTAGCATTTAGCTATGACGAAGTTTCACGATCCTGGCATTTTACTTAGTTCGAGCGGATATCAGATCAAAGCAAAGCAAAATCTGGAATCTAGATTTGGGTTTGACTGTCCAACTATTTGCCCTGATCAATTGCTCATGGGCAAATCAGGGCATAATCAAGTTCAATTTTGAAAGATGCTTTATAGATAGAAGCCTACTCATAGATACAGTTCTGAGTTACTGACCTAGCCAGTAAGAAAAAGATGCAACTGAAGATGCTCAATAAGCTTGCGTTGCACTCGTCGATCAGCGGGATAACGAAGTGTAAAAATATTGTAAACAGACAAAGAGTTAGGTACGCGTTGTGGTCACGACATCGCGTCACTCCAGCCGCCAGGTACCACGACAAAACACGAAGACGTTTTCACACTAATGAGATAAATAATAGACATGCACGGGTAACATCTGCGGATTTCTACACTTGTTGTACATACTGCACGTAATTACTATACAGCCAACGGTGGTGTGTGTGTAATCATAGCATATAATGCTCACACTCTCCTGATAGTGAAACTGGCTAATAGCACCCAGTCAGTGCCGAGATAGTAAAATATAAGTAAGTAGATATTGCTACATTATCTACGCCTCGAGTGGCCTCAAATTAGAGAGCACACTATTTAATTAATACTATCTTTTAACATAAACATTAACTAGTTAGTACCTACTTCAGTCTTTAGAAGAGTTTTGTTAAAGTGCAATGTGTATTGAAAAATAATGGCGACTCGTGATTGCCACTTGCCATTTCAAATTGCATATCTGTGAATGGGAAGTTCGCGTTCCCAGCACTTAGGCGTGACTTTAGCTTCCACGGAAAGTTCAACGGCAAAAACAGCCATCGTTAGTAGATACAGCCGTACAGGCAGTGTGAGGCGAGCGATTCTGTATTATAATAACAAGCATTGTACATCCGTCGTGTGAACGCGCACCAGTTTTTTGTTTCCTACAAATGAAAGTTGCACTTGTGAGAATGTAGCTCGGCTCACGTATGCGTATGTAGGGAAACTTGTTCCCCTAACATTGACCTTAGTAGGCATTATATTTATGTAATTACTCATACTCACCCACAACATTTTACATAACAATATGGAACCGCTAACCTTGCATGATTGCAGCCAGCAGTTACGAGTGTTACGACTTGACTATCATCTTTTGAAACGATGGCGGTTTTCCACTCAGTTTATGCTAATTTATGTAAAGTTGTAAACACAAACTAGTAGGTTTAGTCGGAAAAGGGTTGTTTTATTTGTTTTTAAAAGATCCGTTTGCTTATTTTTCATTTTGGCAGTCGATGCAGTTTCACTTTCCATTCGTGTGTTTGCCAACATATATTTTGTATGCACCGAGCCACTAGCTGATATCAACGATGTTGTATGTATACGCTAGGTGTGCGCGTTTCCTTAATCGCCTCAACAATAATTAGATACCTTAAGCAATTACAAAATAACTTCTGATAGGCAGCGATACCCAATAATGTTGTACCGACAGGTAAAACCGGTAAAGAGTCTGTCAAACAACATAGTTTACCTTTTAAACAACAGGCATTAGAGCAATTATTCGGGTAACACACCACTTTCTAGTCACTGATTACGTGAACGCAGCTTTGTGAGGTAAATTTAGCGGATAGCTAGAAAGTCAGTCATGCCACTTATGATGGGCGTATTCTTCATAATCGTCATAACGTGAAATAGTGCGAGGTGGCGACGGCGACGCTAGGAAATAGTTCGATTGTTATCTAATCCGCCTCCGATCGTGTATTGACACGGTTGGGAGATTGGGAGATTGCGTGCGTTACATTGATGTTGATTTTAACATTAATCCGTGATGTTCATAGGTAGATGTTATCGTTTCCGTTACGGACAGAACGTAAACAAGCCACATTACTGTTGCATTATACCGAAATGAAAACAAGATTCTTAAATGCTTGTTGAGGTAGGTCATAATTTTTTTCTTCTTTGATGTTCCTTCCACTGCTGAGGATCACATGCTTGTAGCAGCAAGCATGTTGAAGCAGGATCATGTGGTCACAGCGCAGTGCTCTGTCCTGAGCGCTTTTTCCAAGACGTCACAAGAGCGCGGATGCAAAACTTGATACAGACGGAAAAACTTTCCAATGACGTTAAATTGTTTTGTCAACAGGATGACTGATGCCTACGAGCAATTTGCGTACGAGAGCCTATCTCCTGAATATGAAGACTGGGCGCGACCTTTTCCGAAGACCGCTCCGGATAACTTCCATTTATCCAGATACGGACACCTCCAGATTGACTACTCCTGCAGTTGGAACTCCCTCGACAGGCTTATTCGTAGCCAGCACCGAGGCTAAATGGTAACTAAACAAAACAAAACTGACTGAGACCTGGGGACTGAATACAGATATCGAAATGCATTGACAACTGTGTGCATGCATTCCTCAGTGTGTGCAAACACAATTATAGATAATAGTGGTATTTAAAGTAATTTGTATGATTCGGTCGCGGCAGAATCGTGCGCATTTTTGTGAACCAACTATATGTAGAATAGTTACGATGAAACTCGTGCGCTCGCTGTCAGACGGACGGAACGGATCGAAAGTTGGTTCCGGATTCTCTAAAAACTCCGAACGCATCCCTGCGCAAGCACATGATACTTTAGAACGAATAGATATTTCCAGATGCAATCGTATGAAATCCCGCTACGCGTAATTAATGTGTATCTTCCGCACTTCTGCCAATCTTATGCTCGTGTTTGGTCCCTTTTAAAGATAATTTAACTGCCAATTTAGCCAGTTGGTAAATGACAATTACTCAATATTACATAAACTTTATGGTTTAGGAATGTAACTTCCGCAATTTTCGCTATGTTATTAATCAAGATCAATTTTAACCTGTGTACTTACTTAAGTTATGTTATGGTTATGAGAGGCTTACTTGCTTACGTAAGCAGTTTTGGACAGAATGGTTATAAGTAAGTAAGGTGTGGTAAGGTGCTAAATGATAATTATTATCGTTCTTATAATCTTGAGAAACTAAGTGCTAGCCAAAGATAATAAAATATATGCTTATGTTTATTTCATTTAAGTTTTAACTACTATTGTTGTGCTTTAGGTTAACGATGAGGCTGAAACCAATAAAAACACCTTTCTAGGTTTACAATTAGGTATGTACATAAAGGTACTAGGTATAAAAATGTAATTGTATGTTCATATTTTGTAATATTTTAAGAAAAAACTGACATTATACATAAATTATACCAATATTAAAATGTTTTCATTTTAAATCATGTTAGAAATTCTTTTTCCAATTTACTTCAGGGAGTAGGAAAGTCTTTTAAGAAAATTCTTGTTATTACGTGCTTACCTGCCTCATTATAATAGAGCTAACATCGCGCTTTCTTATGGCACGAGCTGTCGTTTATGTTATATTGACAGCAATTTCTGTTTATTAATCCTATGGTGTGGTTAACTTTCAACATTTTCATTAGATCGAGAGCCTAGACTAGATAAGCTTGGCAATACATCCATCTCTCTACACTTTCACTGTTGGACAGCATTGAGCCTATTTGAACTGAATGCCTGTATTTGTATAACTTTCCTATGTTGTTTTTGTCTACCTCTATTGCGAGTCTGAAGTCTCCAGTGTTTTATAAGAATCATTGTAATGTATTGAGTACATACCTACGTGCTTCGACGTAAGAGTAAAACTGCAGGTGTTCAACTTGGTAGATAATAGACACATGATACTGAAGCCGTGTATCTAAGTGACACATATAATGTACGTTTTCCCTAATTTAAATTAATTTGTATCTAATTCGATGTTACTGAACCATTAAATTTAATCGCATGTCCTAACAGTTTAGATGGCACACTAATATTTCGTGCATACTTGTAATTACAGGGCATAAATTATTTCTCACCAAATAATGTGGCTAATAAAGCAATTCACGCTTCAGGGGAAGTAGGTAGGATTTAAACGACGATATGTAGGTCATCTCGTGATGTAACTTATGAATATGTAGTCATGTAGTTATTTTCATAATCGCATTCTTATTCGTTGTAACAGGTAAGTATCAGATAAAGCAACGGCTAAATTAGAAAGAGCCACCGTTGCTAACATAATTGCTTTTTCGTTACGAATAGTTATTGTGGCGAGACTATGTGTAATGAAATAATTACTTACTGGTCATTTTGTTGTTGTATAATGGTTTATTATGTTTAATTTCGAAAGGTTTATGAATATTTATCGGTCGAGTTCTATTGAAATAACACTTGATTAAAATTGTTGAATCATTTGGCTTTAAGGCTTTAAGTAACATCATTGTTAGACTGGCGAAATGTGAATGTACTACAATACAGGTAAGTACACTTCTCTACCCAACCCTTCGGGGAATAAGGCGTGATGTTATGTATGTTAACGTTTATCGTTCTTATTGAAATTATTCACAGGTTGATATTTTCTTTATATTATTATTTTCAACAATGCATTAGACGAATAGGTACCCTTACCCTGCATTCCTTGGTTGTCATATGCATAAACCTACTTGCATAATGACCATTCTTTAATTCTTTCTTTACGTCTTATAGAATGATCTCGATGCCAAAGCTGCTGCACTGATCAATATGCGGAGGGGATGTTATCTCTAAGTGAGAAATTTTCGTTCCTAAGGAGTCACCTAAGGAGGCTCTCGTTGGGCAGCTGGATTAAGGACTTGATTCAGAAAGCAGTACTCCTGGAGACGGCTCGCATTGTTAGGAGGTTCCCCTCTCTGGAGCCCTGACCGCCGGTAGCTTGGACCCTGTTCCCGATACCGGTGGGCTATTATTTTATTTATATTTTTATATATTTTTTTATTCTAATATTATAAATATATAATTCATATGTATGGAAAATGAAATAAAGAAATTATGTGTCGTATTGATAATAGGTCGTTTTGCTAATAGGACCATTTGCTTTTAGGACGTTTCGATACGGAGCCACTACCAAAATTGTGTCATTAATATGAATACCGTTATTGTAACATGAATCTATCGAGAAAAGGATGACGAGATAATGCATGCTAAATAAAATAAAGAATTAAGTAAGTACTAGAGGACGTAACGTGCAGTTTATTACAAATTACCATTACAAAAAATTTAGTCTCTACAACTTGAAAACAAATTGACAAATTAAAAATCCTGAAAGTCTTTATCGTTGTAAAGTTTCCTCTTCTTAGTTATATGGAAAAGACTTTTTTTCTCGGAACTTTTCGCTTTCGGAGTTCTATCGATCTTATCGTAATAAATTACTTGCAGACTGTTTGTGGTCTTCGGGGCCTTATTTTGTGAAGGTTGCAAGGGATATTTACTTGCTACATCCTGAACTGGGTCCGAGTCTATGGTATGACAGTTTGTGTAGTCCCTATTGGCTGAATATGGTCTTTCAACGTGATTTTCAAACTGCGAAGGGTAACTGCTCTGCAAGTATTGCTTGAATTGACTCTGTTTCAATTTCTCCTCTAATTCCTCAAGTCGCTACAAAATGAGTATATGTAAGTGAAAGCGTTTTATAATCTTATGTTATTGCATTATCTACGATGATGTTATTTTTAAACGCAGTTTTAATGGCCAATGACGGTGGATACAGATATGTAATTATATCGCTACGAGGTAAAACTACGGTATGTTACGTTGAGGTAAGTTATAATAAATGTCTGTGTTATTTAAGTGTAGGGGAACGCCGGAAGCTACTGCCGTCTCCTCTCTCTTTAGACGCTCCATTACTTTAGAGAAATGGATGGGGCGGCTTATAATGTTTCCCTGACTGCATGGAAGACGGAATGCATAAGTATGGTAGAGGCTTTATAGTCATTGGTATATAATCGATATTATGCGTATGTCGTACGATCGTGAATGAGGAAACGATTGATTATGATTGATTGATTGATACCTATTAAAACCCGGTTAATAAAGGGCTAGATTGATTAGCACAACAAATAGTAGCTAACAGACTGTCTAACACATATCATACAATCTGAAGGGCTGCTGTTTGTGTTTTATTTCAGCCGTGTTAAGTTAATTTGACTTTGACAGTAGTGCCGATTCTGTTTTTCACAAACTAAACTAAATTTAAACTCAGTGCATCTTTTTCTTTCTAATTCATTATGAAAAGGACACAAGATAAATTTTAGTTTAGTCCTGTCAAATTAATCAGAGCCCACACAAGTTTAGACGTGATTTAAAAACTTGCCTACTAAAATTACGCCAATTTACGTCAGGCGCTGTGTATGCGCTGCTAAATGGGTCGCACACACCTTGGATGATAGCTTGAAATGATAAGTCACGGATAGCCAAAGATGATGGTTTACTGAATATATTTAACTATCAAGTAACTATTGCTATATGAATGTTGTTTGAATGAGTACAGGTGACTATGAACGCTGATTGTGTACTGTCGCGTTACACTATGATTTGTGTAAGGCGACGGAAAAGTGCTGATCTATGCAATGCGCGCGTGCCATGTACGATACATGACTCGTACACGCTGATTAATTCGACAGGACTAAACTAAAATTTATCTTCTGTCCTTTGCGTAATGACATAGAAAGAAAAACATGCACTGAACTTAAATTTAGGTATTAGCAAATTTTTGTCTTGATTATCACCAATTCCTTAAATAATAAGAAGCTAATTAGTCTGTGATAATAAGTATTCAGGCAGGCAGTAGGCAACACTGTTAAAACTTAGTCAACTATGTACGGAGCAACTAAAATCGGTGCACACTACCTGCAACCCTGAAGCATACCCTCAACTTGGTCAGAATATCATCAAAGGACCTTCCATCTAGATCCTACATAATTGACTTCTTATCAAGCTATACGAACCCGTCTATAAGCGTCAATGTTCAGGTCAGTGCGCGCTGTCTCCCGCGCTAACTCTTCCTGTAACTGCGACACACGCGCAGCTTCGCGCTGTACCTTCTCTTCATACTCCAGGACTACCACGTTGATCTAGAACATTCACTATAGAGAAACCATCGATAGATCCATTTTCACCATTCAGCCGGGAGCAGTTCACTGTTGAGCATGGCTGCATGGGCTGCCTTGGGCTTGACCCAGGCCGACTAGGTAACAGCTACCTACTACTATAATGATATAGGTACCTACTTACATAGTATATTTACAAACACTCGAAACGGTGCTAGGTTGCTAACCCACCCGTGCCCATCCATCACATGCAAAATGCTGATGCGGATAAATACTGCATCGTGAAAACCGTAGTAAGTTATTATTCGCTGCATTATGTTCTTCGAGAGCTGCAGAGAAAGCGCGGTGGATCTTCTCGAGACCACCCAAAACCAAGACCAAGGTCGCTTCACTATAGGTAATGTGGGCTAAAAGTATTTAGAACTAGCTTCCGCCCGCGGCTTCCCCCGCGTGGTATGTCGATAAAAAGTAGCCTATGTCCTTTCTCAGGCTATAAACTATCTGTGTACCAAATTTCATTTAAATCGGTTCTGTAGTTTTGGCGTGAAAGCGCGACAGACAGAGAGACAGGGTTACTTTCGCATTTATAATATTAGTAAGGATAATTTCCTTCGCGGTCAATAAAATCATCCGTGTCCTAACAGGACAGGACAGTATCATGAACTTGATTACTTTGTTATAACACGAACCTTCTCTCTATGCTCAGCTTCCATCTCTCTCATCTTAGCCCTCAGCTCTTCGATGACACACGTGAACTGCGCCACCTGGGCGTCGCATTCGTGTTGCATCTGTTGAACTAAATACTGCATTTGGTACAGCTACAATTTGGTTCAATTGACTAATACCAGCACCTTAATTGCATAATACACAATCAATCGGAATTGGAATCGATTTGAAACAAATGTCTAACCTATTACTTCATAAGTTCGAAAAAAAATCTGCTCAACAACGTAAATAGCGCAATGAATGTTGGTGAACTGTCAAAATTAAACAAATTTCGGTTAAGAAATTAAGTTACGCAATTAGATAGCTGTTTCCAATTAGGAGGGAGGGATGTACAAAATATTCAGTGTATAGCCTAGTAGTTATGTAAGTTGGTGGGTAAGGGCCGGCGCACATCTGGCGAGGCGCAGCGCAGCGCATTCGTCACTGCCAAACAAATATCGACCCTGCAGCGATTGAAATAAAGTTGAAAATAAAATAAACTTCCATCTTCTCTCTCGACCTAATGGAAGTTTATTTTATTTTTTTAAACACACCTCTTTTATGTGCGTTTCTCTGGTTATTTATTCTCAACTTTATTTTTAGGCACGCAACGCGCTCCGCCCTAATTATGTGCGCTGGCCCTATATGTGATTTGATAACATGATGGTGGTAAGTTAAGTGACATCAATCTGTATCCTCTGGAAGAAGGATTATTGTTAAGATTCTCAATAGAGAGACTTTCTCATTACTACTACTGCGCCATAGGCTTCCTAGCTTCGAGTGGGAGTGGGCTGTAATCTATTACGCGGGCCCAGTGCGGGTTGGTAGATGCCACGTCTTCGAAGTTTTTGTTCTAGGAAATGCCGGTGTTCTCACGATGTTTTCCTTGAGCTTTTTTAGAGCAGTGGTGATGAAATATATTACTCTATTAATTACTACTCTGGGTTCGAACCCACGACCTACACTACTCGTAAGTATGGGCCACTGGGTCACCACTGCTCCCAAAATTATATAATAGATGAATAATACCAACTTGCCCTTTTTCTATCAGCATTCAGCTCTTCAATCTGTTTGTCATAGGCACTACGCAATTTCATCACATTTTCGTTCTGTTTCTGTACAGTATTTTCTCTGTCCTGTAAAGCAAACTCTCTGGAATTTAAAGTTATAGGTAAGTACTTACTTAGTTTGTTTGTTACCGAGATGGGGCTGGTTTGGGTACTTATGCTAAGTACTCAAACCAGCGTTAAATTATTACATAAAATATGTATGCCGCTTGAAGTGCGTCACCTAATCTAGTCGAACGAAATACATAATTGCATGCGGTCGTCTCGCTGGCTAGAAAACGTAACAGAAATACATAGGTATGGACCTCCGTAGAAATCAATTAAGTACCTACCTGCGACACTTGTCTCCATAAGTCTGCATTTGTGGGACCATGTGTGGAGATAACTTTTCAACAAAGTAAAATAATATTCGTAGGTTTACCTTTTCTATATCCGCAATATTAGTGTCCTTCAAAGATATCTGTTCCTTTAACTTCTTAACGTCCCGCTTCAAGTATACAAGCTGTGACACAGTCTCCTGAAGGTTCCCGATCATCTCCCGCGATGTTAACAAATGGTAGCGATGAGACTTCTCCATTTCACGAACTTCTTTCAATTCCACTTCTAACTTCGAATTAGCATCACGTAATTTCTTGCACTCTTCATTTTCGTTCGTAAAATCCTATGTTAAACAGAGCGTTGTGCATTTTTAAACAAGAGGATACCATTTCAGTAAACAATCATTACCTAGTGTAGGTATGTGCTCACAATTTTACACCTTGATAAACTAGTCAGTATATTTTGAAGACGACCATCAAGAAAAGATTTTTCGTCTCCATCTTGCTTACAATCCATTCCATGAAATATTATTTCACTATTCAATATTAGTAGCCAAACTCGGACCAAATAAAAAACCTAGCCAAATTAAATATTTTCCTGTTGTTTCTAAAAGCCCGCTCGAATTTCTTTTAGTTTTAATTGGTAGGTGAAAACTGGGCAAAAGCACTAAACGGTGGCGGTCTTTGTTAGTTGTGCTAATAAAAAAATCATTTGGTTTGTAAAAAATATGTAACACATTACGAACCCATAAAACAAGATTTTTAGTTAACATTTTCTGGCTATTTCCAAGCATAATGATATTTTTTTTTTCTACAATGTGTATCTGGCTGAAGTGGCTCAAAAAAACGAAATAGGTACCTACTGGTATCAGACTTGGAAGAAAAAAAAAACGTTTTTAATTCATTTTATACTACTAGTATAGCTTCCGTAATTTATACTAGAAGTCTGGCACTTAAAAAAATGTACTCTGTGGTCTGGCAAACGAAAGTTGATCCTGAAAACATGTGCGAAATTAAAAAAAAACAAGAGTTATTATCCCTACATACATAGATAGTACATAGTAGTAGTGCATATCATAATTATTATCCCTACATACATAGATAGTACATAGTACATAGTGCGATAACACGTTTTGATACATATTTACTATTATATTTTATTATAACTTTAGTTAAGTTGGGCTTTTACAGAAACTCATTTTATATTTTTAGACTAGCTATTTAGAAAAATCTGATAGAAATGGGCGTCCTTTCGCCTTGTTTATTTGTCTATGGTTTTACGTTCATTGCGTGCTGACCTCAGGTGCTGACTACTGTCAGTACCTAGTTACTTGTCTTCTGTTTGTCAGTGTCAAAGAAAGACGGCTTGTCATTGTCAGTCTGGTCTGTCATTGTCATAGAAATGTGTTTGGGAATGGTGTCAGTTTATTAGGTTAGAATAAATTTTAAATAAAATATTATTCCAGTGTTTCAAAAGAACTAGAAGATTTTGGTACTGTGATATTAATTGAATCCGTGTAATTTTAAGATTCCAGTTGTGTTGTTAACAAATTTATAAAATGGCTGCCGCATACGGAATACATTTGGGAAACCATTCGGCATCGTTAGCTTCTTATTCTAATGGTGCACCATTAATTATCGCCAATGATGCTGGCGACCGAGTGACTCCTGCAATTGTAGCACTTAACGGTACAGAATGGGAGATTGGACTGCCCGCGAAATCTGGACAGCCGTCCTCCAAATCGATCATAAAGCACAATAAACGCCTCATGAACAGTGACTTCAATGCTGATGACCTCGCGTACGTGGAATCATCATCATCATGTCGCATCCAGAATGAAGACAAAGTGGTGTATGAGTTCGAAACAAGTGAAACTACTGTCTATTCTAACCCTGATACTATTGCTACTAAAATCTATGCTAAATTGTTTACTATTGCCAGCCATGCTATGAATAATGAAGGAGATTTGAAGTTAGTTTTGGCTGCACCATTACATTGGTCTACTACAAGTACAGAAAGGCTTGTGAAGTGTGCTGAACTGGCCGGCTTTGATGTTCTACAAGTTATCAGTGAACCAGCAGCTGCACTCCTTGCCTATAACATTGAAGAAATAGTAGAGGATGTTAATGTCTTGGTTTATAGGCTAGGAGGATCCTCATGTGATGTCTCTGTAGTGAAGGTGTCCGGTGGATTTATGACAGTTGAGAAAAATATCTACCGGTCAGATTTAGGAGGCCAGTGCCTCACAAAAGATTTGGCTGATTATATTGCACAGGAGTTCAGACAAAAATGGAAATTAGACCCTCAAGAAAGTAGAAGAGCCATGGGGAAACTACTAGTTCATGCTGACAATTGTAAACATGTCCTGTCAACACTGAATTCGGCTCATGTGTTCATTGAATCACTACTAGATGGTGTTGATTGGAGCCAGAATGTGTCTCGTGCAAGATTTGAAAATGTGATTTCATCAAAAATAAATGCATACATGGAGCCTGCCCAACAGGTCATTGAAAGCTTTGGTGGACCAATTCACAAAATAGTTATTTGTGGGGGTAGTATGAAGATACCAAAACTTCAATCTGCAATTGCAAATCTGGTACCTGAAGCTGAAGTACTTTCTGGGATAAGTCCAGATGAAGTGATTTCTGTTGGATGTGCCAGGGAAGCTGGCTTGCTGTTGGATATTCCTGAGTTTTCTCTGAGTGACTTGAACACAGAAGTTGAATTTTTAGGAAAAGATATATATTTAAAGTATTTAGATCAAACAGTTCAACTTTTCAAAGAAGGAACTGCACCTTATGCACAGAATGTTCAAAGTATTGATGCAGGAGATGTTACAGACATCAGTTTTTCTTTGCATGAAAACCCTGATAGTGAAGAGTTTGCCACTGAAACTTTCAATGTGGAAAGTTTGAATAAACCATTCATGTTAAAAGCTACATTACAGCAGTCAAATGTCTTGTTACAAGTAGAATAAGAAGTTTTGTATGTGGAAAAATAAAGCAATGTCAATCAAATATTGTGTTGTTACTTTTATTTATACATGGTAGTTACAGATTTTAGTAAATGAGAATTATTGTAGTTTGCCACTGAGTATAGGTAGATTGGTGTGGTAGCTGATCCAGGCCCTTACTCAGCCCTTAGTATAAGTAATCTGTGCCATCAGGTGAGTATAATATATTCCTTGAATCTGTAGGCTCTTTCTGAGGAAATTGTAGTTATATAATTATATAATAATCAAAGATTTTTGCAGTTGTTTTGAAGTGAGGGATGCGCCAGGGTAGCCCGCGAAATTCAAATCTTATGTTCTTTGCAATTTGCAGGTCAGTGTCAGGATGTACGCTGATTACAATTATGATTTTCAACCTAAAAAAAAAACAAGGTTCTTATACAAATAAACATGTAGGTATATACAGCGGAGACAACTTGATCTCGCCGTGATCGTGATTGTAGGCTTGCAGAAAAAATATCGAAATATCGTTATTTTTTGTTCGATATATCGATATTTTCAGGCGATATTTATTATTTCGATATATCGATGTATCGATATAAAATATCAAGTATCGAAAATGTATCAAAAACGATTTATTTTCAATAGCAACACCGTCGCCGCTGACTAAAACCGCTAGAATTCAGAGCCGTAAAAATTATTAGTACTTTTTTCCTAGTTTGGTATTTAAATGATTAGAAAACTTGAACTACATAATGTAATTTTTTTTTTGAAAATTCCACCGATATATCGTAATTTTTCTTTCGATATATCGAAATCGATATTGATATTTTTTTGAAATATCGATACGATATATATCGATACTTTTTTACACTTCTTGCATCCCTACGTGATTGATTAGTTTGATTAAGTTCCTTGCAACACGCTTGCAACCTGATACAGATCGATTCAAACTTAATGGCGGCTCGGAAGTTAGCTTTTAGCTGCGCAGTACCCCACCCCTCACCCCCGCTGTCACATGAAATTGTTACTGCGCAGTGACTCGCCTCATGTTCCGAGCCGCCATTAAGTTTGAATCGAACTGTACTGACCTGCAAACAGACTAAATAAAGAATCATTGTTCATGAAAGTTTATCGCAAGTCTGCAGTCAAAAAACGTTTTAATGCTAGGCCAATGCTAGGCGAGGAGTTTAAAGGGCAGTGCTGGCAAAGCAAGATATGGATTTTCATTAAAAAATGTATTGGAAAATTGAAATGACCTAATACGCTTGTATCCAACAATGCAAAAAAAGCAAAAAGGTCGTCAGAAAACTTGTCAATGTCACAATGTCATTCTAGCATTGTCAAATTCTACTGTCAAAACTATTTCAAATTTACAGAGAGAAAGTTTCAAGTTTTTAAATTACAATTAATAATATTTTTGGCTATAAATTATGAATGTATTAATCTCAGCTTTTCTCTTAGCTTTAATATACGACATAGCATCAGTGGGGTCTTTAAAAACAAATTATATTCGTCATCATTTAGGATCTCGCACACCTTACAGGTTTAGAGCTAATAAGAATGATTCAAGAATAAATTATCCAAGTAGGTTAAAACGAATTAACTAGCTTTTTCACTTAACAGTATTTTGTTAAAGTCTATACTAGGTACTTATACGTGTTAATATTACGATTTCTGAACCACTAACCTACTTTCCCAGTTATTAACCATTTTTTTTAAATACTTCGTTTTGCCCATTTTTAATGATGATAAGCAAATTTAATAGAATTGCATTGTTTGTCTGTTCGAAAATGTACATTCTAAGACATTTGAGCTTTCTCAGATCTAGCTAAGAATCTTACAATTTGAATTTCAGATTGTAAAGATACAAAAATATGGATGGTGACTCGTCATGGCACTAGATTACCAAGTCGTAAAGATATAAATGCTGCTCCACAACTTTTAGAGTTAAAGTATGAAGTGTTACTGCAACACAAATATGGCAAAGGTTTGTATTATCTTGTTAGATGCAGCAATACCCACATTTCCATAATATATGACTGACCAGTTTGTAATCTTTTTGCTTGCTGACATGATGTGACCAAGATAATGTCTGGACTTTAAAGGAGACTGTGACCTCCGAGTTTGTATTTGTTTGTTTTTTTTCTTCTCTGAGTAGTTGGCGATAGGAAAAACCAACCTCGCCTAGAGGCTTTCCTAACATATAAGTCATGTCTGAAAATAGCCTTGCCATAGGTGTATCTGATAATCACTTTCATTAGTCACTGTTTGGTACTTGATGTATGGGCCTTACATTTCATTCTAAACACTGATATTGTTGCACTAAATGAAACATACACAACATCCATTGTGTATGATGAAACAAAGGGTAACTAAAAATATTCTTTATCAAATCATAATCTCCTGTTAACGTTCTACACTTCCAGGTCAATTAAAAAATGAGCAATTAAACAATTTAAAAGGCTGGAGAACGGATCTAGATGCTGATGAAGAAAGTTATTTGACATCGGAAGGTCGAGATGAAATGATACTGCTAGCTGAGAGGATGCATAAAAGATTTCCTAATGCCATCAAACAGAGATATAGCAATAAGACATTCTTGGTAAGATGAATTTCTGTCTGTAATAAATTTTGTACAAAAATATTCAAACTTGGACACCAGTTTGTAGAGTGAACAAAAAGAAAAGAGAAATGGTTTTAACACACTTAAAAAAAAAAGGAGGTTATAATGCACTCATTTTTATCATTAAATAAAAATACTAAGTACCCTTCTTTTAGGTATAGATCTTTTGTTAGGATGTGGTATAGGTTCTAACATTTGTTAGGTTCTAACTGTAACTTTCTATTGTAATACTTATTCCAGTTCCGCTACACAGCAACACAAAGGGCCCAGCAAAGTGCAAGATACTTCACCAATGGCTTGTTCGAGAAAAAGGAATCACAAGACATCATATTTGCACCAGCCACAAAAGTTGATACAGTGTTACGGGTACTTAGCCTAACGTTTTTCATAAAAATATTGATATTAACATACAAATCTCATGATGAAATGATAAAAATTATCCCTCAGTCGCTACAAACGCGGCGTACTGTATTCGCGACCAATAGGCGTATTATACGCCTCTTGCCGCGATGCGCTAGTCAGATGATTGCAATGCGATGGTGAGGCGCGAAACTTATAAAATTGCGCTTACGTGATGCACATGCGTTTATAGGAGTTTTCGCATGGCCGTCACATCGCAATCACCTGACGCACTGCCGCGGTCTAAAACTTAGTTTATTTTGAAAATTAGGCCATTGCCTGTTAACTTTTAGCTTCCTCTTCACTCAGTTGCAATTTTTCAGTTTTACAAACACTGTGACAGGTGGCTAACACAAGTTAAGAAAAATCCAGAAACTTACAAGGAGACTAAATTGTTTAGTCATAGTCATGAAATGAATAAGACGCTGGAGTCTATTTCTCATAGACTGGGCCTCAATAGAGTACTGGAATTTGGTTTGTAAGACTATAACTGCTGCGCTGTATCGCTGAAGCTTGCTTTAGTTTGCTTGAGTGTCACAAACCTTCCATTCTTCATTATTATTTCTTTTCTGACTGTTTTTATTTTTCCTTTCACTTCACCAGTGGAGCAGCGCATGCCGTTGCGATAGGGCGATTGTTGCGGCAGTAGCGTACTCAAAGCGATGCGTTGCGTTTTTACCAAGTAACACACACAACTGTTTCATTTTCTGTTCAGTGTATGGGCATACATTAATGAACCAACCTGTTGCAGGCACATTCAAAATAACACCATAATACACGCATAAACCAATCTTCATCTACACGCATGTCTTGCCTTGCAATTTATCGCCGCAAAATTTTACTTATTATCGGGTAACTGGTATTGACATACACTTTGGGGCTCTTGGCATTAATAAACGCGCTGCTCTACCCAGCTAGGAAATAACTTTATTGGTACTTATTGTAGAATTAATCCTAGCATCTACTATGTACGCAGTATTTTTTATGCTTAAATTATTTATAAAAAAGAAGTTTTTAAACAAAAACTAGACCTACATTTTCATTTACAGACACGGTGGATTTGATATATAAGTACTGTGGATATGAAACTTCTTGGGATAAACATCACATATCGCCTTGGTGTTACGCGTTTGATGAAAAGAGCATACAGGTAACTTTTAGACTCATAGCGAAACATCGTAAAGCCACCGGCACATTACCTACTACCGGCTTATTACTATGTCGTGTTGTGTCGTGACGCGGGATTTACCCATCATATACGAATCTGTTTACGTCAAATCACGAGTTTTGATTGGCTGTCACTGCCACAGAAGGCGTCACGATACGACACAATAAAGTAATATGTATTTGGCTTATGGCGTGCGAATAATATGACTGAGAAAACTGGTTAAGTACGCAAAAAGACCTCTTAAACAATTGGGAAAATAATTGCCTTAGAAATCTTTTCAGACGAAAGTAATAAAGTTGTTTTCTAAAATAATAAATTGAAGAAGTAGAGGATTTCGTAATTTTTTACACGTCTTTGTTTATTTTCCAGGTATTTGAATACTATCATGATCTGAAAAGGTATTGGCTCGATGGCTATGGACACGAACTAACGTATCGCCAAGCATGCATGTTAATGAAAAACATGTTTGAATATTTTGGGTAAATCATTTATTTTTCAAGCTTTGAAGTGAAAACTTCTTTTGGCGCGTTGAGCACTTTTTGGGTGAACAAAAATTATGGAACTCACGTCATCGTCACGCTTGAAGAAATGTTTTTAGCGCAATCTACCGTTTGAATTACGCGTTGAGGTTACGCATTGTTGCTTAGTTTTCACTTCTGTATTTTTACAATAATGTACTTTAGTTATGACTTCTTCAATATTACTAGTAATTCGAAAATCAACTTATTTTACACTTGCATAAAGTTGCTATTTGTTTAAAAGGAAACAACATCAATTGGAAACAAGGCTTTGAATATGCTTTAGTGTGTTTACTCCTAGTCTACTAACATACTACTTCATTCTACGCAGCAAAGAACGCGGGTATCGATCTGTCTTCCTATTCAGTCATTCGGGCGCTCTTCTGAAGATTCTGACGCATCTGAAGCTCTTTAGACCGCCGTCGCCGCTCAAAGGGGACCGCATTGTTGAGGAAAGAGAGTGGAAGCTGTCCGAAATAGACTGCTTTGCGGCTAACTTGGCTTTTGTATTGTTCAAGTAAGATATTTATGAGTACCTAACGAATACTTACCGCACAAAAATTAAGGAACTGTATTTCAATTTAGCTCTTCAGTCAACCTATACGTTCGTCACGGTGTCCTGCATTTAACGGGCCTTGGCGTCTTAGGGCTTTAGTTTACACAGGTCAAATAAGTACAGTTTAAAAATAAAAATCAATGTTTAAGAAGCACCCGCTAAAAGGTTACGCACACGAATGATATTATATTAACAGATATGTTATACACTCACAAAACAACCGAAAAAGTGTTCCGCGCAGCAGCGGCACAAATACCCACGTTTCATTCATTTTTACATTTCACTACAAGTAAAAACGTTACAATTGGAATGTTTTCGAGTCTTCACGATTGCGCGCTTATAACATATCTGTTAATTTAATATCATTGACGCACACTGAATTCTTGCCTGTAGGTACCTACCTACATAGGCATACCAATATATTACGAATTTTATAGTAATATCTCGTGCTCAGTAGCCAGTTTATATACCTACCTGTATACCTACGAGTAACAAATGAGATCAAATCATTATGGTGTAAAAGTAGCACTTAATCCAGATTTCTTACCGTGCCAGTGAAATTTAGATTAATTGGCACTTTAGCGTTCTAATGTAGGCAACAAGTCATCATATAAATCACCGACGAACAAAATATAACCGCAGTTTTATTGTAGAATGTTTGAAATTGTTGCGAAAAATCTGTTATGAAGAAATAGGTTAACATTTTGTTTTAGTGTTTCGTTGTAATTTGGTAAAACAGAACACTGGCGTAATTAGATTATGTTTAGCACGCGAATGTAATAGAAAGGATTGCGCTTTCGTATTTTACCATTGAAGAAGAATCGTGGCAACAGCCCACTGTGTGTTTGCTTAGACAGCAATTTTGGTCCATCCAAAATTGGGACAGTTTTAAGCTGGTTTGGTTTAATGTACAATAATTATCTACACTTTTATCTGGATCACCATGTATCATATTAGAATTATGGCCTGCGTAAACTACAGAGATTTATGGAATAAATTAATTATACATGGTTATGTTAAGGGTCAGTTCGGACCACGACGTGAAGCGACGCGACGCTGCGCGCACTTTTTAACAAATATCGAACTTATTTTCTTCACGAAAAGGTATAATTTTAGTGCGAGCGTTGACACGTGTCAGAGTACGCTGAGATGCTCGGTGCTTCGCAGCGCGTGTACCTTCACTCCGGATCATAAAAAAGTGCGCGTCGCGTCGCGTCTCGGTGTGAACTGACCCTTACAAGAACGAGAAACATCACCTTTGTTTCCTAAGTGATTTACGATACCAATAATTATTATAAATCAAACATTTCTGTCCCCAGATGTAAGGATGGCGACCACGTTCTAACGCTTCACCAAGAAAAAATAATTAAGCTACCAATGTGTGAACACGAGTTATGTCCACTGGAACACTTGAAGGAATATTTTCATGAAAGTATATACAACTGCAACTACACCGATATGTGTAGTCTTGACTCAAATGTTACTGAGAGCAAAAGAGGGAAAAAACGACTATGAATTATTGTTCACGATGTCGGAAAAAAGATAGCACTAAAAACCATTTTATAAGATAGTACATTCGACCGCACATCAGTCGTAACAATTTGACATTGATAGCGCTTTTATGTCGTGGCCTTTAAAGGTGGTTTTCATCGTGCAAGTGTTACCACCGATGTGCAATTAACTGTACATGTGCCACCTTTTATGTTTAGCCATCTATTATGTGAAAGTTCTGGTTTGTTAAAGCTTTATCGTCATGTTATGCAAATCGCTAAAAACACAACACGCGATGCTGAAGTTATTGCATAAATTGTGTCATATTGCGCAACTTTAATCATAATATGCATGTCATGTCATGTTATTCCTAGCACATTAAGTACAAAAAGTACAGTATATTTATGACGTCACTGTCCAGTGGAAACTGTTAAAGTACCTGCATTATTGTTTTACTAGATTAAGTTATCGTTAAAACTTCAGTATTATGATAGGAAAGGAACAATGAACAAAAAAAAAATCGCAACTACGTAAGTCTGCGATTTTTTGTTTTTAAACATTTTTGAAAATAAACATTCCGACAAAAAGTCACAAGTTCCTCGGAAGGACTAAAAGATATACCTATACTAAGCTTATGAAATTGTTATACGCATGAATTGCTTGAAATTGTTGTACTCAATAGTTTTACAATTAATTAAATGTTTACACTGTTATATAATATATCGAAATGTACAAACGACATTGTTGAATTGATCATAATAAACGCTACACACGCTTTATGTATTGAATTTGTTTTTATTTGGTAGCGTTGGTTGGTTTCAGCTAAGCTTGTCTATTTAAATGTTAGGGCCGGCGCTCATTTGGCGAGGCGCAGCGTAGTGCGGGTGTCACTGACAAATGAATATCTACCTTGCTGAATTCATACTAATATTATAAATTCGAAAGTAACTCTGTCTGTCTGTATGTTACATTTTCACGCCAGAACCGTCCACCGTCCACTTTGACGTGGTATGTGCATGGAGAAGTTACGTTAGCTGCACGTTTGTTTGCCAGCCACACATTCCTGCGTAGCGTGGTCGTGGGCAAGGAACATAATATATAAAGTGAATCTTTTCATAGACGAAATCACTTAACGGGCCATTGTACTCATCATAAACATCTTTCACCATGGGCCCAGAACCGAAATCGCGAAAAAAAATCAGCTGTTCCCTAGGTTTTGACGAGCTATGGAGAATACTTGATGCTTGCGACCGTGTTATGGTAATTTAGGACCACAGTAGGTAGTACCTACCTACCTCAGTTATAAATTAATTAAATATTACTAGCTGATGCCCGCGGCTTCGCCGGCAACTATATCATCTGCCTAGCTTTTTCCCAACTATGTTGGGGTCGGGTTCCAGTCTAACCGGATGCAGCTGAATACCAGTATTTTACATGGAGCGACTGCCTATCTGACCTCCACAACCCAGTAACTGGGTAATACAATACCCCTTCGTTAGACTGGTTGTCAGACTTCGTGCTTCTGACGCCTCGTAACGACTGCCAAAGATCCACAAATGACAGCCGGGACCAACGGCTTAACGTGCTTTCCGAGACACGGAGGATACTCGATATATGAAAATGGTCACCCATCCACGGACCAACCCCGGCAAGCGTAGCTTAACCTGACGGATCGACCCGAGCGGCTGTTATTACTTAGCCACGAGCTCCTCTATCTCGGTTATTATATAGATACTAAAAATGTCCTCGAGAACCACTCTATCCATTGGTGAAAAAAGCATGACAATCGGTGCAGCAGTTTTTGAGTTTATCGCGAACAGACAGACAGATGCGGCGGAGGACTTTGTTTTATAATATGTAAGGATTAGGTTTTGTCTAAGTTTAAGAGAAGGCGTCCCCGATGCATAAATGACTACGTAATAATTAATTGCAGTCCGACCACCAACGTGCGCTTCAAATAGGTAATCTAGTCTATGGCACTTCCTACTTCAATTTGATCACTTGTGTGGGATGTTCAACAGCTAAATCTAATGTTCAGGGGGAGTTACCAACGCACAGTGAATGCCATTTTTAACCGACCGACTCAATTCGTCTGTATGTTTTTTTTTTTGTAGGTATGTTTTTTACGCGATTACTCCGCTAATTATGAATGTTGTTGTAATACTTATAAATTTTATGACTTTGCTTGCGTAGTTTTTGAGTTAGCTTCAATATTAGGTACTTACGTATTTTTCCCACTAACTTTATCTGGACGATGTCTTAATTTACTTCGCCACTGTTATTTACATAGCAGGTGGTATTTGAATTTGTTTGGGTTAGTTAAGTTAAGTTTTTTTTTTCACTTTTTAGTTGTCCTACGACAACTAAAAAGTGAAAAATAAAAACTTTACTTACAAAAAAAACGACTTCCAAAAAAAAACACAAAATTGTGAAAAGAAACTTGAATTTCGGAAGTCGGTGGCAAAAAACGAAAATTGAAAGACACCGACTTCCGAAATTAAAGTTGTTTTTCACTTTTAAATGTATTTTTTGGAAGTCGGTTTTTTTTTTGTAAAAAGGGTTTATTAACTGTTTATTCAATAAAATTGAAGATTTAGGTACTTCATAAGTTCCATTTGGACACCGGCCAGATGGACGCTTACTTCGTAGTGGCGTATGTAAGTACCTACCTACCTGAAAAAAGCCTTTTATGGGACATATTGGAAAACGGGTCGTCCAACATGACCCAAATCTCTGTGTATTCTATGAACGAGTGGTTACTGGTTCTTCTCTCTGAAAACCCTATTACCTGGTTATGTTCCTGGAAATTCTACATTGTAAAAGTGTCTATAAACTGTCCCATATAAACACTTGTTAGAATTTCGTAAACAGCATGTAGATGTAGATTCTATTATAGCCTGGTATCTATGTAGGTACGAGAATAGACTGCATAGAATAAGAATAAATGAAAGCGGAACTCCCGCAACAAACCGCATGCATTATAATTTACAACTGTAGCTACAGTTTCAGAGTGGCAGGGCGTAGCAACGTTCAAAAATCGTCGTTCGTAGCTTACGTTACGCGCTACGCTACGCCGTAGCAGCTCGTAACGTGATCTGTAAAGCGCGTAGCGCGTAGCGCGTCGTCGGGCAAATTTACCCCACGATAGTTGCACAAGACTAAATAAGGAGATAGTTGTGCAGTTTTAACAGGGTGGTGGCAGTGGTACGTATTTCATTAATTCGGCGACTTCGGCGAACGCAAAAAGAAAAATAGGTACCTACCAACACGCGTTTCTTCACTTCTATACGATACCTATCCTTATTCTACGGTAGGTAGGTATGTAGGTACAAGAGACGAAGTGATAACGGCTCGGTAACTCGACGCCGAACTTCAATCAAACTTATGGCGCTGTAGTTGAAAGCTTTGATGGAGTCCCGTATTCTCTAGGTTATTACTTCGAGTTTCACTCCATCTTGATCGTGATCGCAGCACGGATCATTCGTTTTGTGACAATTGGTTTATAAATAGATTCGGTATAGTATTGCCTGCGTGGATAGGTACAGATCTATGTGGGACGACAATTGTCGGATTTCGTTTTAATTGTAAATTTTATGTTGATTGAGTGGTACGCGTGTTCGTAGGCTTTTGCTATCCGATACTGCAGGTACGTTTATTTATTTTTTTACTCTAGGAATGGCCGGTTTTTATAGACTAATCTAACTTGCTTAAGCACCCAGCCCAAAAACATCCGAGTGTCTGTAGGTGTAAGCCAAAGAGAATGTGCACTCATGTTGTTATTGATTTCTGTTTCAAGATGGAACAGTTTTTGCAATAAATGAATACCTGCAAAGGAAAGGATTTTCACAAGAGCGGTACAAAGTTAAAATATATGGTACCTAAGTATCTAAATATAACAAAATGATAAAAGGGCATAGAAGTGGAATTTTAGTACGTGACCCATGAGACGAGACCATCACATCGTCCGAACAGGCTGTATGTTAACGACGCCTTTACCGCTATAAAGAACATCGTTGCAGCAACGATGTTCTATATGCAAGACAAGCAACAATGTACTACTAATAAGACGTGATAAAACCTCTTGCAAGGCTTTAGTACCCACTTCCCTGTAGGTAAATATATCGCTTTCAGACAAATTATCAACATAAAACATACGTTAACGTCGAAACTTCACTGAAAGCTTCGCGAGTCATCGCTGAAGCGTTGAATACGGCTCTAAATTCACGCAAGCTATTATGGCACGAAATACAACATCCTTCCTACAAAATAATATGTTCTCTCGGGAAATGTTACCGCTTTTAGCGCAGGACAGTTGCTGTGATGTTGCCAAAGTTATAGAAAAGCAAAATACCTACCTACTTACCCCCGAATGTCTGCACGGAACTGTTATAAACTACTAGCTGCGCCCCGCGGTTTCACCCGCGTAAGTCTCGATCCCGTGGGAATATCGGGCTAAAAAGTATCCTATGTCCTATTCCAGGTCATGGTCTACCCATGTACCTTTCATTTAAATCTGTTCAGCCGTTTTATCGTGAAAGCGTAACAAACAAACAAACTCACTTTCGCATAATATTAGTTAGGATAAATTGGGATAAGGGCAGGAGAATGATGACTTCGACTGACCAGAGAGTGAAAATTAACCAAATTATTTTTCACCCTGCCATTTTTCAAATCGAAAGCATTTCAGATCAGACCATCATAATGTAGGTATACTTACTAATTATCTTCGGCAGTTTTATTGTTCGTATGGTAGGTTAGGTACTTACTCCCGAGGTAAGTAGGTAGGTACTTAATACCTAGGAGTAGGTAGTAAGTTGTCTAACAAACAGGTTTACGCCAAGCCCCAATGCAGCAGGCAGTGGCTTCGTTTGAGAATTACAAATTGGAACGAACAAAACATTTCCCGTTTTTTACGTCAGCACAGCACAGTCCAATACAGGCAGAAAGCGGAAGCCTTTTTCGACACACTTTGAGCTCTGAAAAGGCGAAAATATTTTGTTTTGTTCCCAAACCTACCTCCTGTCGAACGATACAATTTATTACAGCACATTTTACTGGTAATTAATTATTTCTCCTTTGTAACGCAGCTCGCTGATTCATCGCGTTAATGACGAAATTCTTGGTAATCATTGCGAAAACAAACAGATGTGATTTGTGTACGTAACAGTTAATGAAGCGAGATATCTTTGCGCTGCATCTTCATACAGCATCTGACTCAGCGAAAATGATGGATATAGGTATACCTACCTACCTACGTTGAATCTGAAAAACAACTATAACCGTGACTGCAAAGCATTGTGTTCTTACAATTTTGTTACGCCGATAGGTAAGCCGTTGGTCCTGCGCCTGATCTCTCTCCGATCGTGTCGGATTGCCGATCCATTGGACTATGAGAGTGAGGAAAGAGAGAGTGTACCTGTGTCTGCGCACACACTTGTGCACTATAATATCTCCCGTGCCGAAGGTTAGTCTCCGTTGAGATGGCCGCCATGGCCGAAATACGGTCCGGAGGACTATTTACAATTTTGTTGCCAACAGATTTTCTCAGTTGTGGTATTGGTAGGTATTATTTTAGCAAAATGATAAATCCACTGTTATGTATATCCCCCACTCATCTGTTCGTTATTGAAAAGGCCGTGCCACATAAATAAGTAGCTAGGTAAACCTACATGTAGATGTAGGTATGTTTATACCTGTTAACTGCCAGACTCTGTAGATTAATGGTCTTGAATACCACAAAGGACAAAGATATCTACTTTGTATAGCTCTGAAACTCGTTTTGATGGGTTGTTACAATAACAACAATACTGTAACTTTATTCGGGTCATGAACGTAGGTATTTAAATGTTTTGTAAATCCGTTCGTGAACAATGCGCTTTATTTTATGGGCCATTAAATGAATACTGTACAAAATTGAGTAATGATGTTTAATAATATTAAAAGGATACTCTTTTATGAACGGGATTCCATTGTTAGTCATCTATAAAATAAATGTTACATTTTGAACTCTTGTATCGTTCGATAGCATTCGTATCTACCTACCTACTGATAGCAAGTTTTCAAATATTTTAAACTTTAGATAGAAGGTCAAAAGTGCATATTTTAGGGAAATCCGAAATAATCTGTTAAGTACCTACGTTTATTTTTATGAATGAATGTTTTATCTGTTATACTTTGTAATAAAGTGGGCGGCGCGCCGTGCGTGGATTTTTGTTGATTTAGAAGTTCAACGTGTAAAGATAAAGATCAGAGGGCCTAGACAAGTGACAATCGCTTCGAAAGCGTTTCGTATTTTTGCAACGACTTTCAACAAGATTGACATAAGCTTTTCGATAGCTTATGTCAGTCCTATACATTTTAGCCTTTTCCATCATCGTTATCGCTGACAGAATGTCACTTTGTGTAGAGCCTCTGTTATTATTAAAAAACAAACTACTCACGAACCTTGTATAGTACCTACTCTAGGAATCGTAAACCATAGGTATTGTTGGATGTAGAAAATATTGATATCAAGTACGTACATAGGTACTCACTAAGAACAAACAAGAATAAAGTATCAAACTTCTTCTCTCTCTCATCACATCACATCTCTACACAAATAGTCCACATATTCAGAATGCTATAATTACCTAAATTATCGAACTATCTTAATATGTACATAAGTACATTACATTTTAATGTTCCTGGAATGCTATCAATTCGATGCTAACACGATTGGCGACGGAATATTAAATGTCTGAGCGCAAATTGTTTCAATTTAGACGCTAATTACATGAATATTATTATGCAAACGTTAATTGGGGTCTAGTGGCAACCACGTTCAGTTGCACAGCGCCTCTATCTAGATGTGTGTCAAGCAAATTAGATAGTTACTAGGTGTGCAGGTAGTCAGTTCCTACTTATAAGTAAGTAACAAATTATTAAAATATTAGATATGAAAGAGAGGATTCTAGGAAAGAAGGAAATAAAGGAAAGGAAAAAAAAATACAGCATTAAAAGGATTATTTAAAAAGATTATTGACAATAATACCTATTACCTGACCTGAAATAAGTCATTATAGCCCCCTAGCGTCTTAGCCGAAGACGCTAGGTAGGGGGCTCTAATGAATACCTATAATATTTGGCATAAGCGATTGTCACTTGTCTAGGCCCTCCAAGCAGAGGGCCAAGTCTACTAATTTACAAATGTCTGGACTTTAAAAGAGACTGTGACCTCTGAGTTTGTTTCGGCCTTTCTTCTCAGAGTAGTCAGATAGGAAACGCCGACCTCATCTAGTTTTAAAAATGTGATTGACGTGTAAAAGTGTTTGTACAAACCTACTAATACTTACAGAAATAAAATCATTTATCATTTACCTTTTATGTTTTCTCTACAAGTGTATTTATGATGCTTTTGAGAAATAATATCTTTAACCGTAGTAATATTAGTTATTTAGTCTCAAGTCTATCGAAAAACATCTTGCTCTTGAAAAATTCAATGAGGTCCGTTTGCTACGAAAAGTAGAGAAGATTCGGCGATATTGCAAATTCTGTGTACATTTTCAGAACTTCTCATATACTCGTAATGAAATTTCTAGGGAAAATACGTCTGAAATAACCGCAACGAAACCGCCGGCTATTTGGGCGGACACTCGCTGCGTCGTGTCGCTGCGAATGCCGCGATCCTAAAATTACTATGTAGTATGAATGGCGGTCGTTCGGCGTGGTTCAGACAATAGCGTGTGCAGTTGGCACGCACGCGGCGCAGTTATGGTGCCACGGTGTTGGCAGCGTCCCCGGCTGCACGGGCACTGTGCCATGGACCCACAGTTCAACGGCACCGTTCTAGCCCAGTTACTTTGCAGGAGCGATCAGCAATTGATTAAACTTCCGAGACAAGATTTATTACGCATACTTACCTATTTATCTCTTGGTATGGTATGTGCATTTTAAATTGGTCGTGTTAGTCATAGGTATGCCGAACGTTCCATTTTAGATACCTACATACCTACCTACAATATGAAAGACACTCCTAAAATGAGAAAGATGTAAGCAGTAAGAACTTGTTAATGATGGAGCCAGATTAAGTAGGTAGGTAGGTACACAGAAGATTTCAGGACGAGCTGGACAAAAATTGATATCTAACTAAAATGGTTCACCCAGACTTCGAATTACGAGAATAGACCCTAGTAGACGAGAACAAAGGAATGATTCGACAAGAATATCACAAAATGACAATGATTATTTTATAGTGGGGCGTTAAAATTCGCAGACAAGATGCCAGACGTGTGCAGTGCTAACACCCGTTATAGATTGCACCTTATTGCATTGCATAGCGCATGCCTCATTGAGAATTCATAATCCAGTATGACAGGCGGTGTAACCTATGCAGTAACATATAATTTGGCGAGTGTCGAGGGCCAGCACCGAGTTATGTATTGCGACGAGTGACAAGGAATAAGTAATAATTCACAATTGATAAACACCTAAAGGAATGGTTCTAGAAAATATTTTCGGTAAAAAGAGTTCAATGAAAAATATTCAGACATAAAAGGAGAGGTCCCAGCACTGTACATGGACATAGACCACCATGAACTCTCCTTTAGACTATTTCTCTCTTAAAATCCGGAGTAAAGATGCACGTTATGGGTGACATGAGCCACCATTAAAGTAATTTAATTTTGAGCAGCAAATAGTTATGCGTTTCAAAGCAAAGCACCAAGTCGAGCGGCATAACTTGTTGTAAAAACGACTATTAATATTTCCTTATTGAGTTCTAAAGTTTCTAAGTACATATTATTATTTCTGTAACTTTTAAACAAGTATTTTCTTTTAACGGGAAGGATAAGGAAATCTTTGTAATAGAAAGGTTTTCTCTGCGATTAAATGGCTGGCCTGTATTGAAGGTGCCGCCAGCAAGTTAAATGATGGCTATTATTTACAAAGGCAAGCTTGTAACGATAACTTAGAATTAGTTTTTAAACTGCTGTGTTTGTGAAACTTATCTTCAAGTTTACGCAAGGAAAATGTCGGGATAAATTGCATAGAAAAGATAAAATTATAGAACAGTGGGCGACCTAAAGACATTTGAATATTTCATTTTCAGTTTCCAGTCTTTTACGTTATTTACGTGTTATGAAAAATCTTAGCGCAAATTATGTTTCGAATCGTCATCTGTAGGTACCCCACCGATAAGTCCAGCCATTACCCTACTCTACTATGCTTGAAATGGAATCGTCTTTAATACTAATACAATTCTGGTACAATACTAAAAGAGTGCGGCTGAACGTCAATAATTTTCTCGGAGCGAGGCATTAAGCGAATTTTCAAACGAAATACTACATATTGAAATCTGAAATAAGCATTTTGGGCTTCAGCCCGTGACGACTGCGATAGGTTTTCGTATGATACCAGTGTAATGTGCTCTTTGTAGAGGCACTAGGTATACAGTACCAGTGACCAGTCAGATAAAAAACGAGGGAGATGATTATTTCTTCTTCTGCCTAGCCTTTTCCCAACTATGTTGGGGTCGGCTTCCAGTCTAACCGGATGCAGCTGAATACCAGTATTTTACATGGAGCGAATGCCTATCTGACCTCCACAACCCAGTAACTGGGTAATACGATACTCTTTGGATAGACTGGTTGTCAGACTTTCGTGCTTCTGACGACTCGTAACGACTGCCAAAGATCCACAAATGACAGCCGGGACCAACGGCTTAACGTGCTTTCCGAGGCACGGAGGAGTCTCGATATGTGAAAACGGTCACCCATCCACGGACCAACCCTGGCAAGCGTAGCTTAACCTGATGGATCGACCCGAGCGGCTGTTATTACTTAGCCACGAGGGAGATGATTATATATCATTATAAATCAGAAGATTTGGTGGATGGGTGAAGAAGGTGGGTGGGTGACTTCACCTTTGACATGGCATGGGTACGTTCCGTTTT
The DNA here is from genome assembly GCA_947522985.1 of Lithophane socia. Lineage (NCBI taxonomy): Eukaryota > Metazoa > Arthropoda > Insecta > Lepidoptera > Noctuidae > Lithophane > Lithophane socia. The sequence goes on along the minus strand of OX383258.1, from coordinate 5,948,231 downwards.
CCCTTCGCACATCAAACTGGGCTTAGGACTTGCGAGTATCCACAAAAATTATTATAGGTACTTAGGTATTTTAATAGATTTCGGTGAAGGAAAACATCGTGAGGAAACCCGGGCTTATAGTTAATCGCCAACCCGTTTGAGCAAGCGTGGTGATCAATGTGGTCTTTGCCTTGCAGTGGGACAATAATTATATCAAGTAAAATACTACTACTTTGAATGATTACAAGTTTATTAAAACCGGACAAGAGCGAGTCGGACTCGCGCACGAAGGGCTCCGTACCATTATCTATCAAAACGGCAAAAAAACACGTTAGTTGTATGAGAGCCCCCTTAAATATTTATTTTATTCTGTTTTTTAGTATTTGTTGTTATAGCGGCATCAGAAATACATCATCTGTGAAAATTTCAACTGTCTAACTATCACGATTCATGAGGTAGGTACAGCCTGATGACAGACGGACAGACAGCGGAGCCTTAGTAATAGGGTCCCGTTTTACCCTTCGGGTACGGAACCCTAAAAAACGAGAATCGAATACTCAGATACTTCAATAAGTCAGTCAGCCTGTATTTTGAGTGCGCGTTAGTCACTGCGGTGTTTCGAGACGGGTACAGAGTTACCTACTAGGTACCTACATAATATGTCTGTGATTTGTCAGTGACTCAACATTTTATAGCTTCTGCAGGTACAATTTATACACCAGGGTACCTAGTAAACAAACCACTACAGACACAGCAGGTGTGCTTTGTTGAATAGCTGATATCTGAGAGAATAGGTTGAATTTGTTGCAGTCATTTCTTTTGGATGACATTGAGGCTTCTAGATCTCAGAGCATGAAAGTCTGGCAGTTGGTTTTCCTGTCAGAATTTAAGAATGACTTTTTTATTGAGATAATTGGCCAAATGCGAGTCGCACTCGCACACGAAGGGTTCCGTACCACTGTAGCAAAAAACGCCGGAATAAACACGTTTCTTTTAGACCTCCAACTGTCACTAACAAGACACAATAGAATTTTAATTGTTATTGGCCAATCAACAGTTGAGCGGAAGGGGTTCCCTTAAAATAAACTTTATTTTATGTTTAATATTTGTTGTTATAGCGGCAATATCAACAACACACAAAATACACACACTATCGAACACAATCTGTGAAAATTTCAACTTTCTACTATTACGGTTCATGAGGCCCGCTAACAGACAGACGGACAGCGGAGGCTAATAATAGGGTCCCGTTTGGCTCCTTTCGGGCACAGAACCCTAAAAATAACTTTTTTATTAAGGGATATTCTAGCAGGTACTAAATAGAAGCTTTATGAAAGTCTAGGTGTGATAGTGCTGAAGACTGGAAGCGCCCTCCCATAATATATCTCTTTACGTTTTCATTCTTTTATCCCTCACAGCATTGACTCCAATCTTAAATGGATTTCAAGTGAACTAAATCCGAAAGGTTTTTAGGTTTATTATTTTATTTCAAAGACGCTTGAATACATCGTAAAACCGAAAGAAATAAAACATGAAACTGAAATAAATCTCTGACAGAAACAATAGGTACTGTTATCCTCACTCCTAATTTTGTTATTTTACTGTGCATTTTAGGGTCCATGATCTTTCACTTTGTTAAACCATCTATGTAACACATATGGAATGCAATAAAGAATTGAGTATTGAGCCTTCTGTGACCTTTTAGTACTGGATGAAAGTTAATGCAAGAGTTGGTAATGTACCTCACATTACCAACTCTTGCATTAACAAGACACGGCTATACAACAAGCTATACATTTCCAGTTTATGCTGATCCCGCATTGTATAGGATTTCCGTACAATGGGAGGTCAGCTTATACTGGAAATGTATAGATTGATGTGTAGCTGTGTGTACACATACATACATAAACTCCCGCCTTCTTCCCATGGGCATTTTCACTCACATCTGCCTTGTAAATACCTTTTATTAGTCGCCTTTCACTCATCCTCTCAACATAACCAAATCATCTAAGTATACTCTTTTCAATTTTTGTCACTACATCTTCTTTTAAATTGGTATAGGCATGTCTGTTTAAAAAATCCTACTAACCTAACCTACATTCTCCCAGTACGGTAGACGAAACCGTTTGAATACAATCTATATTTATAAAAATGAATCCCTATTTCCCTTGGTCACGCCATCACGCGTGAACGGCTGAACGGATTTGGATGAAATTTGGCACATAGGTAGACCATGAACTGGAGAAGGACATAGGATACCTTTTATCCCGATATTCCCACGGGATCGAGACTTATGCGAGTGAAACCGCGGGGCGCAGCTAATATTATATATTACAAAAGAAAAATATACCCTTTGACTCGTTTCTACGTAAATGTATGCAGACCAGCATACTAATTGCGTAACACATGATCAATCATAATCTGAATCACTTTGAAAGATATTGCTAACGCATTGCTTCGAAAATATTGTCTGCTCAAAAACGTAAATATGATGCAATGAATGTTGTTGAACTGTCAAAATGAAATAGATTGTGATTGATCGTTTGTAACACAAGAGGTAATCTACGAGAGGTAGGTACATTCTCAGTAGCACCTCGGAGTCTGGATTTGTGCCTGATTGATGGCAATGGGCTCGCCTCCTATTACATGGGACTTTATCACAACTGGCGCGTAACGTGGGTGAACACATGGGTGTAGGTGTACACTGGCTTGGTGTGGGTGTACACTGGCGCGAAACGTGGGTACACCTCTGCCTAACCCTTCGGGGAATACAGGCGTGATTTTGGTGTATTTGTGTGTAATACTTTGAAATAAACAAAATAGTCGGATTGACGCCTGGGCCGCGACAGCAAGTCGCGTACTATCGGCTTTTTTAAAGCGTGGGTTTTAGTCAGTAAAAGTCTGACACGCCCTTCCGCTCCACCCAGAGCGGGAGAAGTCATTGGATGATTTCCCACCCTCAAAAAAAAAAAAAAAAAAAAAAAAAAAAAAAAAAAAAAAAAAAAAAAAAAAAAAAAAGTCGTCATAACGTATGAGAAATTGAGAATGCTTTAACCTTTTCCTTTAAATATGTTTAAAGAAGACCCTAAAATGACGAAGGGCAACGTTAAGGTCGGTGACTGGTTATTACAGACCAGTTCCCTAAGTACCTACTCGCTCAAATGATTCCTTAAAGCTAATTAGTAACACTTAGGGGTTTCGGGTGTCACCGCAATTACACCTTTCTCAGGGTATTTTCGGTGGTGATTAGGTGGGTACAGATTGTGTCAATACCTAATTGAGTTCTAAAGGTATGTGACCGCGCCTACGCAGCTACGTTCAACACTGGGGTTTGTGGGATGTTAATAATATTACACACTCTTATTAACGGAAATAACGAAGTCAATCAGTTCTTACCAGCTTTAATATTGGAGAGGCAGTTTTAGGGCTGACTTGTGAATCTTTTGACCTTCAAAAAGAGCCGATACTCAGCTAAAGTTTTGAATGAACGTACGCTCATCCGCACGCAATCCAGTGGTGACCCAGTGGTAACGGCCGCGACCTACGAGTTGTACGTTGTAGGTTCGAATACCCAGACAGAAGCTTTACTTTGTGTAATTATTTCATCACCACTGATAGTTGGTCTCAAAAAGGAAAACATCGTGAAGAAACCGGCATGTCCTAGAACCAAAATTTCGAAGTCATGTGACATCTACCAACCAGCACTGGGCCCGCGTGTTGGATTACGGCCCACTTCCTCTCACCGAGAGTACTGCATGCTTATGTCTCAGCAGTGGGAACATTATAGGCTAAGATTATACATCCACACGCCATCGCCATGTCTAGTTCATTTAATTTTTCATTATTATCGCCTTTTTCTCAAACAACATATTCATTTCCAGCTGATACAGTTAAATAGTTAAAAGTTTGTCGTTCTCTAGGCCTAGCAGTAAAGTAATGGAAAACTTCGGAGCGTTTGTTTAACGGCGTGTCGCTCGTACACGACATTGACTTTAACGACGCGCCCCGACATTTCATTACAGCATTACGCGTACCTTATGTCAACTTTGCTGTTAGATTTTAATAGTAATCACAAACATAGCTTCATGATTTATATTATATATACTCGCACTTTTTGAGTCTACCAATTACTCTTTCTGTTTCATCCGAAGTTTCATTAATATTCGTTTATTTTGAAGTACGTAGGTACGTGGAGTACCTCTGAATGATAGATTGAGCTATGATGTGAAAGACATCGTTGCGGTTTACCGCGCGTCAGCTGTCCATTATGTATTGTGTACGTTCTATACGACACCCACCCAAGCCTCAACCACATTTCTCTTCAGGAACTACGGATCTGGAGGGTTTCTAAGGGCTCGAGTATGCATAGCTTTACTTGTAAGTTGCGGAATATAGCTGCTGATTCATCTTTCTTTAAAATACTTAGCAATTATTCTTAACTAGCTGCGCCCCGCAGTTTCAGCCGCTTATGTCTCGATCCCGTGGGAAAATCAGGATTAAAAGTAGGTATCCTATGTCTTTCTTCAGGTCAAGGTCTACCCCTGTGCCAAATTTCATCCAAATCCGTTGAGCCATTTTAGCGTGAAAGCGTAACAAACAAACATACAAACTCACTCATTTATAATATTAGTTAGGCTAAAATTCTTAATTCTATGCGATAGAAATTAATCGTAAAGTTAACCGAAGCATTTAAATATAGTAAATTATAAACAGTTAATATGTTTAGCTGTCATTGACACCTGTTTACAAGTATATGTTACAAGGTGCATTAGAGATATTAATAGCACTCGATAGATCAAAGGCATTCCCTTGGCATAATAATTAATCAACTAAGAGCTTCCCGCGGATCAATGGTAGCAAATAACAGTGCTGAGAACATTTTTACGGTTATTTCGACCTACTGAGTGATTTAATCTTACACCTCACATATTAAAATCGACTGAAAACAATCTCGCGAATTCTTCGTTTTTAGCGAAATTCTTTTATAGTCAGCATGTGGTTAGCACAACCATAAAATTGAGATCTGGGAAGCTTCAGCTGCTGATATTTACGTGTTAGTGATTAATGGCATCATTGTTACGGTGTCTGGTGTATAAGGAACTATAGACAGTAGGTATAGCTGTCGGGGTGATAGACTGCTTAAAGGGATTTACTCGTTTTTTAACGAGCGGAGGAAGCAAAGCGTGGAATGATTATGCAGTGGCGTTAATCCCGTCTGCAGTGTAGTCGTGCCCGTGTGTCGGTAATACGCGCACACGCAATCCGTGAATTTCGTCTTGTCGTACTGTTCGTAGTGCTCGCTGCGACATCCATAGGATCTTATAGTCTGTGTTTATGAGTGAAAGGTGTGTTACTATAGTAACGTCTTTTATTTCGTGGTTCTCAATCACATTTCGCGCGCATTTTTAATCTTAGTTCGTGGTAAAATCTTTTATTGGTCTCGGTGTTTTTTTTTAATTAGTCGTTGTTTTGTGTTTTAGAACCGACGAAACAATGAATCTGAAGCTGAACAATGACATCAAAGGTTCGATCACTACGGAGAAGTCATCAGAATCACTTGTGAAGGTAACGCATGTGAAAAGTTTTAGTGAAAAACTAACTTGGTATTTTAACTAAAAGCTTTTAACTTTGTTGAGTTGTGTAAGTAGCCGTTTTAACTTCGATATAGTTGTTTTAGCTACAGTTTGACCGTAACAAAGTTTTACCTACATACTTGATACTTACTTGCGACTAAGTAAGTATCATTGTTGACATTGCTTGAAGTTCATTCGCACTGTAAAAGAAGCTGCACAATGGAACGTACAGTAACTTACATAATTAATTAATTTAATCCAAATTTTTTGTAACGCTTTTTTACAATATTAACTTAAAAAAAAACATCCTATCTGTTCATGAATACTATAAAAATAGCTAACTAATTACTGATCTGCTTGTAACATTCACACCTGTTTTCATAAAATTGCTTCTAAGATATTTCCCCGTTTTGCCGTTACCTATATATAGGTATATTTATGTTACGTAAGATCCCAATAGCTGTTGACAGATTTTCAATAGCACATTATTTTGTCTCATGTGTTTAAGTACCTACCAAAATGTTTTTGTAAAAGAACTAAGTAGGTACGAAGTGTTTAGGAATAAAATGTGGGTGTCAGCTCAAGTTTGTAGGAACTTACCGTAGGTACCTATCCTCAGGCGCGGTCGCAGCCCAAGATTTTGGTAACCATTGTGCCGAGGAATATTTTTTTAGGGAAATGGTTACCTAATTGATACGTACTCTAAAAACTATTTTTGTATAATGCCCATCGGGGTCACTGGGGCCAAAGTACCTACAGTTTTTAGTTAGTTAAGCACGTAAATCATTCAGTCTCTCGACAGCTTGAATGTATTTGGGGGGGTCATGACCACCAGGACCAGGGGCCGCGGACCGCGCCTGCCTATCCTATATTTTACCTACTATTTGGGGGCCATTCTCGGGCGTAATCCAAACTCTGGATTCTGATTGAGAATTATTAAATATCGCGATTATTATCTAGGCCAAGAAATCAGGTCGGTTTGATTGTTTTATATTCAGTAGGTACTTAAATCAAACATTTAATAACTTGTTTCGCTCTTGTACTCGTATTCCCCAGTTTAACGCTTCAATGCCTCTGAGTTTTATTAAAATTGTATTATTCCCTCGACGATGTTTCTGTGAATATCTTAAAAGATATTTTGAAAAGTTGTAACAGATGAATAATTTTCTTTCTACAAAATTCAATTAAAAGATTTTTTTATCGTTAAACATTATCTAACTAAAAGAGTTTACTTTTAATTTAATGACCTCGTAGGCATTGGTTTACTACATCAATAAACTTTACTACTTTTTTATTACAACAAATTAATAAATGTCGTGAGTCACATTCATCATTTTGATTATTTACGATTAAACTCACGCATGGTCCAAGATATCCGGAATAGTTTCGAGTTTTTTTCAGTATTCTTATCGATGTCTTCGTAGGAGCCGACATTAGTCAAGGAAATCCCAAAGCGCCCTTTTGAGAAAACTCGTTCACAATCATGAACTTTTCTTGTTAAAAGTCGTTCAAAATTGTGTATGAGTTTGAGGGAAGAAACCATGTTCCTAATAGATAATATTTCAATTTATGGAACATTGTTTATTTTGTATAGAGAGCCTGCGTGAGCGTTGCATATACCTACGTCTTGAAACAAACTGCTCAATCGGAACATGAATAAGTATTTAGCCGCCCACATCTCCCCATAATTTCTGTGCAAATCAATAAACTCTGACAGATCAAGAAAAATGAACGAAGTAACAAATATCCCTTGTAAATAATGCCCTGTCTCTATTTTCGCCACAATATAGCCACAATCAGACGTAACATAAATATGGCGGGAGAAAAATGAGGGTTTGTGGGGAACTCAGAAAAGCGGCAACAGCGGGGTAAAGTTAGTTATATAGGGGTGAGTTTCCCGAGACCGACACTATCCTCACGGAAGCCGGGGGACTCTGTTAAGCCGTCTGTCCAAGTCCCAGTCAGCTGCGGCCCCGGGGTTACTTTCAAAACCGGACAACGCTGAATAATCTCCTTTGTGGCCACAATACTTATGACGGATGCACTATAATGTAAACTTTACGGAGAGATCAGAATAATTTGCATTACCTAGGTACTATAATTTGAAGTATCTATGATTTCCCGTTCGTTTATGTTAATACTAGCTGTTGCCCGCGACTTCGTCTACGATACAGGATGAAAAGTAGCCTATGTCTTTCTCCAGGTGACGGTCTACTGATGTACCATTTTCATCCAAAACCGTCCAGCTGTTTTTAGCGTGAAAGTGTAAGAAACAAGCTCACTTTCGCATTTATAATATTTGTTAGAATTACGAGATGTATCCTTCATAAGCTATAACGAAGTATAGTAACACCATCCATTGTGTTTAAATGATCTATATGTTGCTTTAAATCACATGAACAGTTTAGCCTTATGGTCACTGCAAAAAATATACAGGAGGACAAAAGGAGACAAAGTATAAACCTGAATATATCGCCTTGCTCTTCTTTTGCAGGATGAGCAGAACGCCAAGCGGTCTCAACGAGAGGTACGTTAGTACTACATGCTAACATACACAGTGCTAACTATATTAAAACACAATTGTAGTACCTCATACTAATAACAATGTAATTAAAACCTTAACCTATCAAGGTTATGGTTCAAAGTTTATAACATTGCTTGAGACAACTCACTGAACATAACTAGAAAACTCACTATTAATGTGTCTTTGGTACCTACTATAAATGCAAGCAGAACATGTTTTACATCTATCCACACTTGGCTTTACTGGTTAATATGGGGACACCTCTGACTATCCCTTCGGGGAATACAGGCGTGGTGGTGTTGTTGTGTGATACAAAGAACCCTTCATGAGTGAAGATGACTTGACAGCCAGTGTCCACCTTACTGACCGGTTCAACTTTTCATCAAGACATGAGCTTTCTCGTACTTAGCCCACCGGTATCGGGAACAGGGTCCAAGCTACCGGTGGTCAGGGCTCCTGAGAGAGGAACCTCCTAACGATACGCGCCGTGTCCAGGAGTACCGCTTTCTGGATCAAGCCCTTGATCCAGCCGCTTAACGAGAGCCTCCTCAGGTGTTGCTCGAGGCACGAGGCACGAGGCTCGAGGCTATTATGCCATTGGCCGTCACGACTATCGGCACAATAATTGCTGTACTCGTATCCACATCCCACGTGTCGACAACCTCGCGTGCCAGGTCAAGATCTGTTTATCTTTTTCAGCTTTCACGAGGTTCTCATCATGCGGGACCGTTATATCAATAATCACTGTGCGACGCTCTAATCGATCTATCACCACTATGTCTGGCTTATTGTTTATCCACTTGTGCTGAGATACCTACTCATTATCACAAGCAAGCTATAATATTCCCACGGACGGGACACAGGCCATCTTTTACGAGAAGGAAAGGTCCTTAATCCACCACTTGGGGAGTGGATGTCACAATACATCTTCGATTTTTTTATTCTGGCATAATATAGAGTAATCTTCTTCTTCGTCGTTGCTTTAATGCTGAGGATCGCAACCACATACGACTCGTCTCCAAGTTATGCGGTCTTCTGCAGTGTGGACCGCTCGGTAAATGCTGCCTTCTTGATCGCGTCTGACCATCCTGCGGACGTGCTCTGCCTTGTGTGCGCCTTTCTATTTCCAGATAAACCACATACAGATAGAGTAGTAGAGACCGGTTTATCAATATATAGTCTGACAGTCGTCGAGTAGGAGGTTTGTTTATAAATCAGAAATGCATCTAGTGTGTGGCGAAGATCCAACCAACAATGGATCCAATCATGTTGAAGCAAATTGATAACCTTTAGGTTTCGGTGAAGGAAACTGTTGCTCGCTACTTTGTTCGCATATAAAACTTCGACCCCTCATTAAATCCTTTGGGGGTCGAGTTTCAAAATAGCTTTTCTTCGGGAAACACTCCTTATATTTTCTAAGAAACTTAGTTTTTATCTTCACTCGTTCAGACTGTATTATCCTCCACAGTATCAGAGCTGTTTTATCTCCAATGCAATAGTAGTTTTTCTGTGGTTTACGGCGATCTGTCACAGCCAGTAAGCAAAACAATAACAAACTCTCAGTTACTTAGCAATTATTGTGTCAACAGAAGTTTTTATTGACAATGCCACGACATCGCTGGACATTGGTTTACGGGATGGATGAGATAATTTGTAAAGTGTGTTCGAAAGGATGATAACCATAAAATCAATAAGTTTTTTTTTATATTTCACAGTAATGCAATACGTTTCCCAACATAACACAGCTGTTAGTTGGTACATTGTTCTGTAACGTACCCGATTATTGCCTATACGTAAGATAGCATGCTATCTATTTTCCATATTTCATATAAATGCAATATGTTTATACTAACATAACAGAACTGTAAGATGCCTGCTGACCTTTGCATAAAATATAGATACATCCTTACTTACTAACATGTTTCCTACAATGGAAGTGACAGTAACTTTGTCATGCTTTTAAACTTGGCACACAAATAGTTTGATATAAAAATGGAAATACGCACTTTTCTACGACACACACTCACTCATGATATTCACGACTTGTCTACAAGACCTTACGCAGTTATCTGCCTCTCGTTTAGCTCGAGATTTTTCAAAGAAAATTATTATAACTCTCCGAGTTCTCCAGACATTTGTTTATTTATTTATTTATATATACTTTATTGTACACCACAAAAATATATAACGAAAGGGAAAAAAAACAAACACTACAAAATATACAATGGGCGGCCTTATCGCTTTCCGCGATCTCTTCCAGGCAACCTTGGAATGGACAGTGATTTGCCTGGACATAATATGGGGCTGTCGTAGGTGCAAATAATATGTTATCTATACAATACACTAAAATAGATACACATATACATACATATCCTAAATAATAGATACATTTGCTCTATTGTTTAAACCTACAGTCGCGAATTAAACTGCAGGCACTATCTTAATCTAATTCTAAACTACACCATCAATCTTCAAAACTATACGCAACCGATTTTGACGCGGTTTTCACCGTCTTTTAGAGATTTTTTCCGAAAAGTTTATGTGTAAAATCCATTATTATTAAAGATACATAGTAAACCTCTATGTTTCATTAAGTTGTAACAACGTGTGAAGGAGTCTAGCAATTAGCTACTAAAAGTGTTTTTTTTTTTCGATCAGCAGATAACAAGGCAAACATCGGTGTTTGATGTTGCATTAACCGCCTCATGTAGGCGCTGTCTTAATCTGCGTCTGATTGAATCAGGTTCCTGATTGATAGCTGATGCGGTTCTCACACGAGACCCGTAGGTGCCCAGGGACGGACGCAATCTAATCACAACCCTAATATTGTTAGGGGCTATATTGGCCTCATGTTTGGAATACATAGGCGGCGACTGAAAATAGATGACACTTGTCTTCTTGTCGTGTTGATGGCAAAGGTTCTAATAATAGAGTTGATTCTTGTTTGTGATAGTAGCCACATAGACAACCATGTATATAGATATATATGCCCTGTTTCTCAAAACTTACAAGCCTTGTATTACAAGCCATTATTCCTGTAAAAAAAATCATTATTATAAAAAAACTACACGTGTAAATTACATGTTACAAGTGTCATTCCGTCTTACAAGTTTACAAGTGTCGTGCTGAGTACCGCAATCAAAAAATTATCATTCTAGGTAACTTGTGAATGTATATACTTGTAACTTTTGATAAACCGGGCACTGGTCACCAATTAAAAGGGCTTGGAATAATCTTTTCTTTTATCACGTTATTAAGTTTAGTATTGCGAAGATAGCAACATAGTTGTAGGAACATTGCCATGCAGGCGCCTAGTATATAATTATGTATGTGAAATTATTTGTACCTTACTATTTGAGCTTGTATCCTTACCAGTTGCAGCTCAAGATAGCTGCCAGAAAAAATTGTTGGAGATTTGTTTTTTTAAATACTATTTATTTGGTAGATGAAAGTTTACATATTATATCCCAAACATTACACGCAACCCAGACAGTTTTTATGACTTTTAAATATGATTAACAACGGTCATGGTAGAGGCAGGTAGGTATGTACCTACTTTACGTTTCCTCAATCTCAGTATCTATTATCGGCGTTGTCTAATCATAAATCCATCAAGAAACCGTTCTTGTTGATGTCTCGGGCCATTTCTGTTTGATCAAGAAAGAAAAACATTTTCCACTAATTTAAAAGCAATTTTAAACCTGTGACGTCATAAGGGATAGAGTAAAAACATCCGGTGGCACTCAGCTCCAATAAATACGTATCATTATTTCGTATTTTTCATTTTGTCCTTGCTTGAAATTCTTTCCAATTTATCTTTTTCGCGTTGTAAAGGAATCAGTCGTGCAAGTAAATAAGCGAGCGAAAAGTTTCAAAATTGCAGAGAGGAAACATAGTTTGTGTTTCAGATACATTATTATGTGCTTGTCTTTGTAGGTTATACCTATTTTGTCAACGTTAAGAGTCTCTTTTATATTTCTATGACTACGGAGATGACGACTGATAGAGAAGTATGCATACTTCTCTCGGAAGAAACAGGCGGTCTATTATGAACATCTCCAAATTCTGTACACTTAGTTCGCATTGTAGAATTTGAATTCTGTCAACGGCAAGTAAATTGGAATAAGGGAAAGAGAATCAAGATGATAGGTACGAACAGGCCTTTCTTTCTAGAACATCGTGGCCCTTTATCATTTAAGTGACTAGGGATGCTAAGAGGACAGCGCGTCTAGTGCTAAAGTATTAATAAATATACAATTTCAAATAGCTGTCACTAACCAAGCCGTCTGCCAGTCGTGGTGATTAACGGTCATCTATAGCGGTCTTTATCCCTGAATAAAACTTTACAGGAATACAGTACTTAAATCTTGTATTCACTAGGTGACAATAATGTCCGTGTTCGCCAGTTACATCGCACAAAATCGCAGAGCCACGTGTCGCGAAACATTTCGTTTTAAAATTGTCAGACACGTCAAGCGAGGTTTTGCAGTGTTCGCGCCATATTGCAAGCGACACTGGTTGCAATAGCGAGAAATTATTTTGTCGCATTGTGGAGACGAAGCTACCTCCAGTGCAGTTTTTCGTACAAAGGTGTCTTATTCGGTAAACAAGCACGATAATATACACATAATAAGATTTCGCATCAAGAAGGAACCATTATGATTTTTGTAGAACACATAATCTGGATGACTAACGTCAAAATCTGCTTTTATTTAACAATTAGTTTGACCTCAAAATATAAATCTTACCAAATATAAATATTCGTTTACCAAAAAGACAAGTAAAGAAAAAAAAAACATGATTAGGAACTTTTTTGTTTCAACATATTCTTTTGCGTTTGATTACAGACTATCTCACTGGTTACGATGCATGTGTACCTCAGTGTCGAGCTATAGCTAGCTGTTATACTTAAACCAAACATTGCAGGAAGAACGCCGCCGCACGGGCCGGTACATGGCCATCCTGGTGGGCATCTCCCTCTTCATCCTGGCGCTGTACCACGCTTGGGTCCGGCGCATCCCCATCGTGGCCAGCCTCGTCGTGCCAGCCCTGATCATGTTCGTGTACGTCGCCTGGATACTCTACACCGCCTCCAGGGAGAAGAACAGGGTACATAATTATTTACGGCTAACTACCGCGTTATGTTTGCCTAGTCATCTGATATGGTGTTCCATTGGGCTTTAGTCAATGGTGACTGGGATGTAATTACTAAGGTATTTAGCGAAATCCATGGATGCATTCTTAATTGAATGTACAAGTATAAAAATCATAAGATATTATATGTTCAGTCAATTTGGTTAGGCTTAAAAGCTAGTTAGGTGAGGTGTAAGTACGTAGTAAGTATGGGGCAAAAAAATAAAAACAAACAACTCACTATTTTTAACTCACTAACACTAAAATATGTTTGCAAAACTGTCAGTGTTTTAATCATGTTAATAATGGAATCAACCATGAAATTGAAAATGGATGTGCAAACATGAAAAACAATGTTTCGTAAAGACCTTTACTGTTCTTTACGGCTTCAGTAAACATTATTGTGTACTGTATGCTGAATGCTCGTGGAATCAACATTCAGGCGCTGAAATACACAAACAAATACAAATACAGCTTTCTTAATTACAACTTTATTTTTAATGAAGGTTTTAATATGATAATTCTAAGATATTAAATTATTTATTATTTAATATCTAAGATGTTAAATTATTTATTATTTAATATCTAAGATATTAAATTATTTATTATTTAGATAATATCTTACAGATCTTACCTTTCAGATTTCTATCATGTTACTATGATAGAAATTTGTGTACCTCCGGTGAGTGACGAAAATGTACTTTCACATTTTATCGACAGAATGAGACACTGCTTTTCAGCTTTGTATAGTCAAGAGATTATTGATTTTATAAATTGATATTAAAATCGAAGGGATCGGGAGAGTTTCGTTGCTAAATCAATTTACCAAGCCTTTTCCCAACTATGTTGTGGTCGGCTTCCAGTCTAACCGGATGCAGCTGAATACCATTAGCCCCTATCTGACTGGTTTCGTTGCTGAAATAATCATATTGGAGTCGGATTTTCAGTCTGACCGAATGCGGCTGCAACTGATATTTTATACAAAGCAACTGCGATGGCACCACAACCCAATTAGTGTTTATAAACCAGATATCCTAAGGCTAAACTAGCTGTTGAATTTCAAATTTCTGACTGTTTGTGAGTTTGAAACCACTATTATTTAATTAGATATTATTACTAGCCGCGCCCCGCGGTTTCACCCGCGTAAGTCTCGATCCCGTGGGAATATTGGGATAAAAAGTATCCTATGTCCTTTTCCAGGTCATGGTCTACCCCTGCGCCAAATTTCATCCAAATCCGTTCAGCCGTTTTAGCGTGAAAGCGCAACAAATAAACTCACTTTCGCATTTATACGAGTAATATTAGTTAGGATTACTAGTGTTATTACCCCGTCAGTGTTATTCACACTGTAGGTGATACACTTGTGGATTCGGTAGTGCTTTTACTTTTGAATAAAGATGGCGCTGATACTTACCAGTTTTAAGTTTTCACTTCTGTCGGTAGTCCTCATGACTGCCTATTTTTAAAATACTTCAAGCACAGAAATTTTATAGGCATTTTCTATCAGTCTTTTGGGTGATGCAGAGGCAAACAGTGGTAGGTGCAATTAGGACTGGACTGGAAGCTTTGCTGGCCTCATAAAATAAAAAGGCAATTTCAGGTCATTAAACCGTCGGGTTCCCAAATTACGGTAGGAGGGGTTCACATCGGCGTCGAGTCGACGATGAAGTACCTAGGACTCGTCCTCGACCTTCGTTGAGCATTTCCGACGTTTGGCTCCCAGGCTGGACCGGGCTGGAGCTGCCTTGGGGCGTCTCCTGCCCAATCTGGGGGGTCCAAACGCCTCCTGCCGGAGGCTCTACGCGGGGGTCGTGCGGTCCATGGCCCTTTACGGGGCACCGGTGTGGGCGCGTTCCCTTAGGCTGCGGCCAGCCCGCCGGCTGAACGCGTCCCAAAGGGTCATGGCCATTCGGCTGGCCCGGGGATACCGCACGGTCTCCCGCGAGGCGGCGAGCCTCCTGGCCGGATTACCGCCATGGGATCTGGAGGCGAAGGTCCTCGCGCACATCTGGGAGTGGCGCGAGGAGATGAAGCGCCGGGGCGTAACTCCGCTGCCGCGAGAAATCGCGGCTCAGCGGACAGAGCTCCGGCAGGATCTCATGGCGGCATGGAGAGTGCGATTGTCGCAACCCAGTGCTGGGCACGCCACAATTGCGGCGGTAAGTCCCCTCTTTGAGGAGTGGCTAGAGAGGCGCCACGGCGTCCTCACCTTCCGCCTGACGCAGGTCCTCACCGGACACGGTTGCTTCGGGAGGTTCCTGTTTCGTATAAGGCGGGAGGAAACGCCCGGGTGTCACCACTGTGTGGATCGCCCGGAGGACACGGTGGAGCATACGGTGGAGGTCTGCCCCGCTTGGGCGGAGCCCCACCGTGTCCTCTTGGAGGCGATTGGCGGCGGTGACCTCTCGCGTCCGGCTCTGGTCCAGGCCATGGTACGGAGCGAGAGGGCATGGGAAGCAGTCACCTCCTTCTGCAAAGCAGTAATGCTCGCGAAGGAGGAGGCGGAACGCGTGAAGGAGAGGCAAAGTTTGCGCCCTCACGCCCCTAATCGCCGCCGCCGCTGGAGACGCCCTGGGCGTCGGGAATCCCAGGCGGATTCCCGGCCACCATAGGCGCGGGCTTGCGGACGGCGAGCAATGGGTAGCTCGCCGTCCGATCAGGACCAGGCCCGGGTCGATGGCGCGTCGTGTTCCACGCGCGCCTCAAAGAGATGTCAGCACAATTGGCGGGGTCCGCTAGGACCGATGCCTGCCAGGGTTGCGGGTTAGTCCGAAAGGGATACCGGGACCTTGGCAACAGGCAACTGAAGGAACACGGGTGGGTTTTAGTCAGTAAAAGTCTGACACGCCCTTCCGCTCCACCCAGAGCGGGAGAAGTCATTGGATGATTTCCCACCCTCAAAAAAAAAAAAAAAGGCCATTAAATTCCAAGTTGCCTCACGATGTTTTCCTTCACCGTAAGTCAGCCAAATGAATAGCTTGAGTGCATTGAAGGATTTCCCCAGTTCTATAAACCCGAGTTGTTTACAAAACTTGCAAGCATAACGGCGGGTCACTCGGCACATTACTCAACATGTTGGCAAACAGACGTGACGCAACATACTTAACATAACATATCCACGCGATCCCGAATATTTTGTCAAACGACAACTTTTGTACGACGCAGTGGCGAAGGGTGATTTTTCGGGGGTGGGAACCCGGAGCAAAAAAAAAAAGAAAAAAAAAAAAAAAAAAAAAAAAAAAACTATACTGACGAATTGAGAACCTCCTCCTTTTTGAAGAAGTCGGTTAATAATACTTGTTATGATGTCACTTCGGACCTTGTGGCCGCGAAAACCTACTTCTTGTTTGTTTACCTAACAAAAGAACGGTATCAATAAACCGTTTCATTAAATTCCTATTTTGATTTACTTTTCTCAAACTTATTTATAAACTCACATTCAAAAAGCCCGCTTTCACAAACCACGCACACTCACACAGTTCAACAAGTGATTACGCTCCTAATAGCGCAACGCCATCTAACGAAAATATCAGAAAAGCAATGCATTTTGTCAGTACAAGAACGAGATATCTCCATTCAAAAAATTCACAAATAATTAAACAGAGGGCGCGTTTAACGAGAAATTTTTAGGGAGTTTTACAATTCAGAGTTTTCGCTCACGGCCACTAGAGGGAATTGGCCGCGCGGGTGCTTCAAACGAATTAGCGAAAAATCGTCAGATTATGAATGTAAAAACCCCTTTATTACATAAACTACTAGAATCTGAGAAAAGTAAACAAGGGAAACAATACATTTTATTTTATTTACAACTGCCAGTCAGCTATTCATATTAATCGTAAAGGGAAACATTAGAATGTTTGAAAAAACTATCACGTCGTTTGTAATTTATACTTATATCTGAGCGAGCACGGCCTAATTATGTGTTTCTTAATTTCAAAACTTAACCTTGGAAAGCATGTTTCCTCACAAAGAAAATAATCCTAAACAACAATGTATAGGCTACCACTAAGCTACCAGACGGGCCGCACGCGGGCCAAAAGACATTGTAGTTAATTAGAAAGTCCTTGACGAATTATTGCCGCCATCCTAATCCTACTGATAGTACTAATAACTTTTCAAATCTATTAAGAAATTTCAACTTATTAACTATCTACCTACTTACCCCAAATACATAATTACAACGTACACTTTCACTAAAGTCAAAACACTTTAATCACTGTTTTATACCAACAAACTAATACTACTACTACGATTCTCGAACTGATAAACTAATGTATTCAATAAATAATACGAACAAAATGCAAATTAACTGCAAGTGTAAACAAATTATAATGCGATTACGTCAAACAGCAACCACACAATAGCGTCCTGTCCGAACTCCGAGCCGAACGCATTACGAAATTCAACGAAAACTACCGAACCGATATCGCGGCAT
The DNA here is from genome assembly GCA_947522985.1 of Lithophane socia. Taxonomy (NCBI): domain Eukaryota; kingdom Metazoa; phylum Arthropoda; class Insecta; order Lepidoptera; family Noctuidae; genus Lithophane; species Lithophane socia. Next base: position 5,930,587 of record OX383258.1, on the reverse strand, counting down.
CTCGTTCATGCGATCGCTTTAGGTACAATAACTCGTATTTGACCGGCTTGCTCGAAGCGTATAAAACCGGGGTGTCACGTGACCGAAGTGACGTCATGACGCCTTGATTTTTGAAGGAGCGATAAGCCAGCCGCGCCGCCGAGTTATTTTAGAGAATATTTTTTTTGCTGTTGGGAGACAACAAAGACAAAACATTGAATGTAGGCGTTTTGTATAGTTTTAATTATATGGTGTATTAAATACCTATAGTGTGATTACTTAAAAGGCATTTTAAACACTACTGACTGTGTCATTTTTCAATGACGATAGAGTGGTTTTGTTTCGAATTCCAGAAGGGAAGCCGATAGGAATCGAGTTGTACGGTAGCTGCGGCCCTGGTACGACGAATTATTTATATTATGATTCATCATTTCTCGAGTCCCTCTTGTTGCCTGTTCCGACGAAGTTTTGATGTCTTTTTTGTAAAGGAACTCGTCATAACTTCGGAGTACCGGATACGGAATTGTGTTACAGTAACTTTTTTTTTTTGGAAAGCTATTAACCCTTTGTATCCTCCCGGGAACGTAGATCCACGCGAGACACAATGGCTTTTTAATTATTTTTGTAATTTTACGAAAGGTTAATTCTGCAGGGTCATCATAGAAGAAGTTGAAAATATTTATAATTTGAACAAATCATTTTCCGAAACTTCGAATCGACTGAAATTAATGATGATCACGATGAGGAAACTCATATATATAACATTGTTGATGATCAAATTATTGAAAATGATTTTAGTAAACAATATTAAAGGAGAATGAAAGGTCAAGAAGCATGCGTTCTACAAAATAAAGCAAATTCATGCTCATATTCTGTTTCAGTCGATTAGAAGTTTTGGAAAATGATTCGAATTTAAGTAAAACCATTCCCTATATAAAGGTACTAGGTATAACCTTTTTACAAAAGCTTTATGTGCTTATTTCTAAATTACGGATTAGTCAGGCCTATATGAGTTCGTAACGAAATGAGTAAGTTGTAGGTTGTTGTCATCCAAGTGAAAATTTGAATACATACATGACGTAATTCACAAATCGGCAAAAAAACAACATCAAAGTAGTACTAGAGGGCGAGGTAACGCGGCATGGTCGGCAGTAAACGTTGTCTGAATCACCGCGAAAGTGCGTTTATAAGAACGCAAACATCTGCGTTAGCGTTAACCCCCGATTGATGCTGCTTTGGCATGTTTACAAAATGTGGTGCGAACGATTAAAATGTGAACTAGCCAAAGTCAAGACCGTGGTTAATGCGCATCATAGGTTAATAAATAACGTGATTATCACAAAATTAGACGTTATTGCCTATCTAACGCTGCCGGCTTTCAGTTTTTTTTCCAAGCTTTCCATTTTCTTGTTTGAATTTATACCGATAGTTTTTTTTACGGAAAACTCGTAAATCGTGAGTGATTGATTCTTACAACTTTTACGTCAATGTTGCAATCTGCCTGGTGGGTTCATTTTATAAGGTTTTTTTTTAAATACCTAAGTCTAGAATTTTCTTACTCATGCCGTCATGTTTTATAAGACTATTCACGATCTTCCCTGTGAATTAGGTTAATGCTAAAATTAGCTTACCAGGTGTAACCGGATTCAATAACTTAAGAAACGGATGAACAAATCTATATCATGTAAAACATGGTTAGGTCTGCTTCATCATAAACAGTTGAACATAAAAGTGTATCGTATAAATATTATACGACCCAAACGGGTGTAGGTTATGAAGAAGGTTTTATGATCCCTGTTTTGTCTGCTGTGCAACGATAAACTCTGTTTCCTTGGTGCAACAGAAAATAGGTACTACATTGGTAGTATCATATCAGGTTTTACGAACATGATAGTGCATAAGTTATTTATATTTGTAGGCCGTAGTTCATACTGCAAAACTTACTTTATCATTGTTTGTTGACTTCAGAAATATAAATATTAAAGAGGGGTTTGTTGTTAGTTAGATGCCATGGATAACTGCTCTTGCTGCCATCTAATTACCATAGAATGAGCTCGTAGGAGCATTCCTACGAGCTCATTCTATGGCAATTACTTGGAACAACCTAAGCCATCTTAGGTTGTTCCAAGTGTAATAGTAGTACAAAGTAGGTAGGTTCATCGGATTTACCTATTGCAGACCCTTTAGGCAAACACAAATTAGTCCAAACGTTTAAAACATCTGTAGGTTATATTAAATCATATATTGCGTTCGAGGATCTAACCCAAATTCAGCTCAGACTGCCAAAATGGTCATCAAACATGTGACGGATTCAAATGTCTATGAGAAACCACAACATTCTGAAATGCCCTGAAGGCTTTGAAAGCCCTGTTGTTTAGTCTGCATCTATTAATAACAATGCGGGAGCATCGTAACTCGTTGCCAGTTCAATACATACCGACGTTTACAAGGCATTCATATTCTTTACACATACTTACTACCAGAGAAAATATTTAGAAAACTGTTTTAAATGCAGTAATTAACATACTTTTTATAGAACTGCTGAAAAAATTCTGGTTCTTCAAATAAATTGTAATGTGCTGTTTATCTTAAACATCGTAATTCAGATATGCACGTGTACCGTACTTGATTTATGTAAGTTGTCTAAAATGTATGAAATCATCTTTCTAAACTAACGAAAGATTGTTTACACAAAAACATGCGGTGTTAAAGAACTGCAAAATATTGTTAGTATCGATGGATGGTATAGGTACGTGAAATTCCTCAAGGTTCACAATTATAATTGTTTCATACTTCACCACTCAATATCCGTTCCGCCAACATTTTGACAGCGATAGTAAAGTTTCGCAGACTCCATTGATTAGTTGAAAGACGCAAAGTTTATTTACCATCTCAATGTGTTGTTTATGAAACTTAAATTTTAATTATAATAACTCAGCAAGGTTATGGCAACAAAGTCAAGAGCGCCATTAAATTGGGTTGCTTTTCAAAATTAAATGCCAATACATTTTTGAATCAAACATTTACTGACTTCGGTTCAGAAATGAAGAATGGAGAAGTTTAAATAAATATTGCTTTGGTTTGCGCAAATATATTTTTTACTGAAAATAAGTAGATTTTTGCCATAAATTATGTTTCTGGACGTTATACGCAATGGCTTACGTATTTATGAAAGCTGTAAAGTTGCTACCAATTTTTTTAGCGTAGATAAACAAAAGAACAAAAGATAAAATACAAGTAAAAATATTTTTTAAAACAAGCTTTTAATAAACTAAAAAGGGATTTCCCAGGGCTACCTTCCGGCTCCATCATCAGACCCTGAACACCACCTAGTGTCAAAGCACTTGTTTATACATAGCTAATGAGTCCAAACACGAAGGTGCTATCTTCTTCGATTGAGGAGTTTCTATGGCCAACTTCCTGCTCCATCATCAGACCAGCTCCATGGTATCATTTTTTCAAAATGTCTCGGTAGTTGTATGAGTATGCCAAGTTTCAGGTCAATCGGATGCCAGGAAGTGCTTCAAAAATTGATGACAAAAGGAGTAACCGGAAACACATACGAACAGAGCAAGCTAATATAAAGCTTGTAAAAACATCTTACTTGTTTGTATGTTTACTCACGTCATCATCTGCCTACCCTTTTCCCAACCAATTTGGGGTCGGCTTCCAGTCTAACAGGATACAGCTGAAGACCAGTATTTTACATGGAGCGAATGCCTATCTAACCTCCACAACCCAGTAACTGGTGTAACGAAATAAATAAACACACTTCGTTGAACACGTATAATTTTTGCAATATAAACATAGAAAGATACTTTTTACAAAAAATATAAAAAAGTGAATATAAAATATAATTAGGTTAAGGAAAACTTTCGGAATAGAAATCTTAGGTAAATTTAGTTACGCGTGGGAGTTCGGTGTGTATCAGCGATTGCAAAAGCTTATAAAAACCATAACTTAGTATAATCCTGGATCAGGCGCCCCGGCGGCGCAGTTGACTGAGCGCCGTGCTACATACAAGGAATACCGCCTCTTGACGTACCGTGCGGTCCAGGAACTAACCACCTCGTGGCTTATTAACTATTTATTTATCCACTGCGAAGCATCGTTTTCTCGGATTCTTCCACGTTGCATTGCAAACTGCAGCTGTTGTAAACCATTCAAGTTTTCCGTTCAACTTTAAATACATTCAAGTTTGTTTTTTTACGCGTAAATAATCTCGTATGCAAATTAGACTAAGCTGGCATTAGGTCAACCTTCGGTTGCGGTTCCTTATTCGATGCGTTGCGTTTGCGCTACTAAGTTATGGTTTTTATAAGCTTTTGCAATCGCTGATACACACCGAACTCCCACGCGTAACTAAATTTACCTAAGATTTCTATTCCGAAAGTTTTCCTTAACCTAATTATATTTTATATTCACTTTTTTATATTTTTTGTAAAAAGTATCTTTCTATGTTTATATTGCAAAAATTATACGTGTTCAACGAAGTGTGTTTATTTATTTCGTTGCTCTAATTCTTCAAATAATTCCAGGCTCTATGCTGAAAGATTTACAGTATAAATAATTATAGTTGTGTCCACGTTTCCTTGTTTTACGGTTAAAAACCAGTGAAAAGGCCTATTTTGGCCTTTATCGGTGGGGTATTGGGAACCCACCTCGTTTCCCCGTTTCGCCATAATCCTGGATCAGGCGCCCCGGCGGCGCAGTTGACTGAGCGCCGTGCTACATACAAGGAATACCGCCTCTTGACGTACCGTGCGGTCCAGGAACTAACCACCTCGTGGCTTATTAACTATTTATTTATCCACTGCGAAGCATCGTTTTCTCGGATTCTTCCACGTTGCATTGCAAACTGCAGCTGTTGTAAACCATTCAAGTTTTCCGTTCAACTTTAAATACATTCAAGTTTGTTTTTTTACGCGTAAATAATCTCGTATGCAAATTAGACTAAGCTGGCATTAGGTCAACCTTCGGTTGCGGTTCCTTATTCGATGCGTTGCGTTTGCGCTACTAAGTTATGGTTTTTATAAGCTTTTGCAATCGCTGATACACACCGAACTCCCACGCGTAACTAAATTTACCTAAGATTTCTATTCTGAAAGTTTTCCTTAACCTAATTATATTTTATATTCACTTTTTTATATTTTTTGTAAAAAGTATCTTTCTATGTTTATATTGCAAAAATTATACGTGTTCAACGAAGTGTGTTTATTTATTTCGTTACACTGGGTAATACGATACCCCTTGGTAAGACTGGTTGTCAGACTTTCGGGCTTCTGACGACCCGTAACGACTGTCAAAGATCCACAAATGACAGCCGGGACCAACGGCTTAACGTGCTTTCCGAGGCACGGAGGAGTCTCGATATGTAAAGATGGTCACCCATCCACGGACCAGCCCCGGCAAGCGTAGCTTAACCTGATGGATCGACCCGTGTGGCTGTTATTACTTAGCCACGAGCTCCTATGTTTACTTACGTATGTATGTATGGTAAAGACGGAATCGACCTTTTCCCCATGGAAATACATTCATAGATTTTATACATGTGCGCCGGCAGCGGTGCCAACCTCTTTAATATCTTGAAAAGTTGTACGTTTCAAAATTCCATCATATGAAAATCCAAACTAAATAGACACAGAAATCTAAGGCATGAGTAATCTTAGTAGTTTAAACATCACCTTGTTATTATCATTTACACTGGGTAACTTATTATACTAGAATAGAATAGAATAGAATAGAATATATTTATTCAGTATAAAATTGGTAAAATATTAACATAAAATCTTAGAAATAATTTACAAAGGTATTATAATGTTAGATGCCTGTACTAGGATAAACCTGTATCACAGGTGTATACTAAATGTACTAAAAACCTAAAACTAAAAGGACTAACTAAATAAAACGTCTCTGTTATTCTAATACTTGGGCTCACTCTCAAATGATTATGATCGGTCATTTGATTGCGGTTCCAAGTAAACTTTACAAAATAGCAGGTACATATAAATACCACTGTCATTATTCAAATACGTAAAGAAACACTCCGAGTGAATTATCAAGCCCAAACACGTAACCATTCATCTAATAAAATATTACTTAACCTGCAAGATTTATTCTGACATAAAGACGAGCTATACTCTAGCTAAAAGAAAGTGCCCACAATCAGTTTCAATATAACAAATTCCCTAATAAAACACTGGGCTAAACGAACTTTATTATAAACGTGAGGGGAACGTCAAGTAACTCCCTTACGTTATGAGTCGTAACTTGTAAGTCACGGATCATATGTTGGCTTCGGGCCAGCATGTATACTGACCGCTACTAATCGTTTCCGCTCATTTGTAACCGGTGCGGTGACTGTGCTGCACAGCTAATGATTGTTGAATGTTTTTTCAAAGTTCATGCTATAAATGCTCATAAATATTTATGTGGAAACCTGCAGTGAGGGTACGGAACCCTGAAAGAGGTCCTAAACCCCAAACGCCAAACGGAACCCTATTAAGCCTCCGCTATCCGGCCGTCCGTCCGTCTGTCTGTCAGCGAACAACCAACTATGAACCGTAATAAGTAGTCGCTTGAAAATTTAACAGATTGCGTATTTTTACTATCGCTATAATTAAGTAACAACAAATAATAAAAATAAAATAAAGTGAAAAAGAAATGGGACCCCCCACACAAGAAACAGAAGTATTACAAAAAAAATGTAGTGTTAAAATAATATTTTAAGGTGGTATGGAACCCTTCGTGTGAGAGTCCGACTCGCATTTGGCTGATTTTTTAAACTACGTATTGTAGTACGTACCCAGTAGGATTTCTGTAATTATCATATCATAAACTTAGCTTACTCCCAACTTGGTTGTGGTTGGCTCCCTTTCTGATTAAATGCAAATCAGTGACTAAGTTTTCAAGAGCTTTAATCTAGAAATTTCTAACGTGAAGTTTTTTACCGCAGACACCAAAACTTACTCGGGACGAAACAGCACCCCAGACAATAAGACCCGATTTTTCATCTCCCTCAAGATTTCTTCTATTTAATGCAAAGCAGTGGGTATATCTAGGACGAACTGGAGATTCTATTGATTATTTTTAAGTAGTAAAGGACATCTGTCGTTCGCAGTTACAGCGGTTCGACTCAGATTATACAAAAATCGTTTACGTATCATGAATGGTGGCGTGTCGGGAGAGCTCTTTGTAAATATTCGTTTTATATCTCATTGATGTTAACGAGTTATCTTTTTACACATGTTTGCTCGCGTTTCAGGTAATGTGTAAGTATTTAGGGAAGCAACGATTTTTAATGGAATCATGTTTTTGTATAGGGGCCAAAGAGGTCCACGAATCTGCGTCCGAAACAGAAATATATAAAACGAGTAGTATGAGGGAAAATTGTGATTTTATAAAAAAAAAAAAAAAAAATATAAACTTTATTTCCAGCATCGCAATAACAACCATAAGAATAACAAATACTTATAAAGAAAAAATAAAATACAAAACATAACATCTCATGTCGTGCGTACAAATATTATGGTTGTTAGAGAGTAATTCACACTGACCTCCGTACTAGTAAAAACTGTATCACGGTAGGTCAGTCTTCCTCGTTCTCCAACAATGCACACTTAACAGCACTTTATAGTGAACATAATATTTTGAGACATTTAGCAGGTGTTCGGTATTAATTAATACATTCATAAGGTGGGTAAAACTAAAAATTATTATGTATATGCAAAATATTTAGACAAAAATTGTTATGAACAAGTTGTTGTGTTGATGTTTGTATGATGTGGTGTGTTGCTGTAATTGGTGTATGTTACTGAATATGTGTGAATACGAGCTTTGTGTTTGTATTTATGATAGGCTTACTAATAGCTTTTCTGTGTTAACATAATTCATCTGAAGTAGAAATTCATTTAAAATCTTTTTGCAATTATAGATTGACAAATCACGTAACCGCAAACTCCTAGACAACTTATTATACAAATAAGGCCCGATGTGATCAAAAAATTTGCTAGCAAATACCGTTTTGGTTCTAGGAACACAATAGACTAAATCTTTTCTACGCCTGGTTGTTGTAAGGGGTAACTTAGAGTGTTGCTGTAGGATCGAAGTTTTTATAAACAATTGTCTAATCGTAAGTAAAGACAATTCTTTATGTAGTGTATGTGTAGGGTACCTAAATCTTCTGAAATTTATTACTTTAAGTACAGCTCGCTGCGCTCTTTCTAGGGATAAAAGTGTTGTTTTAGAAGTGCCTCCCCAAGCAGTGATACAATAGGTTATTATGGACTGGCAAAGGGAAAAGTAAATAGTTCGTAGAAGTGTTGGTTGGCAAACACGCCGCAGATTTTTAAATAAGTGGATCATTCTCCTAACTCGAGTAGTCATGGTGGCTATTTGTTCCTTCCATGAAAGATTTTGGTCAACAGTAAGACCCAGATACTTGATGGAAGATACCTGTGAGAGATTGTAGCAGGAGCAAGACAGAGGGTTTATGCATGAATGAATTTTGATGGATGAGGAATTAACAGGTGGTTGAGTCCTATTACAAATGCTGAAGGCAATGTACTTAGTTTTTTGGGCATTTAGGGTAAGAAGGTTGCAGTCAAGCCAAATAGCAACTTGACCAAAACCCTCATCTGCCAATTCAAAAGCCTCGCTCCATGTGTTGCCTTTAAACAAAAGAACCGTATCATCGGCAAATGTAATTATTTTACCACGTGTGAGATGAAGGTCACACAAGTCATTTATGTAAATGAGGAATAAAGTCGGTCCCAAAATGCTACCTTGAGGTACCCCAAATTGGACATTTTCTGGCTGACTTGTGTAGTCCTTCATTCTCACACATTTCCTTCATTCTTCCTTCATTCTTTATGGACAGTTTTAATATAAAGTTATTAGAGAGTCCTTAAAATACTAAATAGCCATCTAACTGCGACTAACTTGAAAGAAGCGCTCGCCTGCCGCTGCCGCGGGGCACCCTAGCTTTGTTACTGCCACCGATTCGGCATTAGAAGCCACACTAAAGTCTTATTTTGACTGCAGATAGACCAAGGCAGCAGGTTTGTTAAACGTAACGCAATGGCAATCCTGAACGTTTTTCAGCTGTTATACATAACGGAGCTATTTTGTAAAACAACTAGCGGTTATGTAAAACAGTTCATTAAGTAATCCATCTGCGACATGTACATTTCGATTTATTCCCATCAGATAAGGAAATATATCCCTATAATCACCATGCTTAGCTTATGGAGTTATAAGGAGATGTTAGTTGTTATTAGTGTCCTAGAATGATTCTGTTGCCTATTATATACATAATAAATAAATATATTTATATACATAAATCAACTTTTGAGGTATATACATATGTACTGGACGATAAATGTTAGACTATTCTACTACACCAAAAACCATAATAAACCTCATTATTCCTTAATTACGAACGTTTAACTTACAATTGGCCAGTGAACTGTAATCAATAACTAATGAATGCGTAAGATGTAGCTTCATTAGTCGTGTATTTCGGTAGTTCGAGTAAACCTCGTAAATGGCTCTATACTCATGAGATTTGTTTCACATTACGGCTTTACGACGCATTGTGGCTTCCGACATGCGAGCACATTTGCATACAGGTTGGAAATGTTAGTAAATAATACTGGTATGACAAACTTTTAATTTCATCATTTTGTTCCTTCCTTACGCACTGTGTTTTAAGACTGTTATCAGGATTTTACTTTTGGGATCATAAAGTTTTCACCCTGTATAAATATATTCTAATGTAGATATGTGTGTATGTGTGTATATGTATGCTGTATATTTACGTCTCAAACGAACTTGCTCGATGTTTGTTTGCTCTCAGTTCGACAATAGATTGTTCGTGAGCAATTACCGCCACAATGTTACTCGTTGTGCTCTAAATATAAGCTGTAATGAATTTTCATTACAATTTATACAGCGTTCTGGTTGGCATTTATAATTATTTTATTGTACATTTTGTTTGTACTCAATCTACATAAAGTTATTTTAAGCTTTACCGATGGGTTATTAATTTTACATGTTCAAGCGGTTTTGTGCACTGGAGTTATATTATTCTGCTGCTGTAAATATCCGTAAATGAAAAGGTGTATTTAATAGATTCGAGCTTACCTACTTGTCTCTTTTAGAATTACATCAAATTTCTAATTGGCATCATAGCAGAGATTACTAGGAAATAGTCTAATCTTTCATCGTTTTCATCTAGAAATTATAGGATCACCGTCAGTAGTGTTATTTTACGGTATAATTACTTTTATAATTCCGTAATACGACCGATCTCTATCTAAAGTAATAATAAAATGGTAGCTTATTTATCTAAATTGTTTGTAATTCCAGTTTCGCCTGTTCGACGTGGAGGTGGGGCAGGGCGAGCTGGGTGATGCCGACGGCGATGTTGCCATTACAGAGCTGACGCAAAACAATGTCGAGATCTCTATTGTCTCTGGCAAGGAGTCTTCCACCTCGAGCCCCGAGGACAGCGCTGCCAACTGGACAGAAATATCTACAGCCCTCATGAAAGGAGACAAGAATACCCGCACGGAAGTGGAACACAACCGACTGCCCATAATCCTAGTGAACGACAAACCACCAGAAGATTTAGACCAGAAATGGCTGAACGTAATCGACGTGTCAAACAATGATAAACTGAAAGTTTTCCATACTCGAAGAAAGTACAAACGAAAGTTCTGTAGGAGCAGAAGGCATGCTGCGTTTAAAAGATCTTACTCGATCGGCTGAATTATATTTTAAGTTTCTCTTGTGTATCTCGTAGTTAAGTACTGTGATTGTATTTTTTATCTTATAAGTAAGCAAATGAACTGCCTAATTCTATAGAAGAGTATTAAATGTTGGTACGTGAACAAACTACTTTCTTCTTCTAAAAGACACAACATTGCCTCTTTCCTACTGTGTTGACAAGATATCAACTAACATAACATCACGCCTTGTATCCCTGAAGGGTTGTCAGAGGTGTAGGTACTTATAGTACACCCAAATTTCGCCAGTTATGTTTAAGTCCCATGTAATAGGGGGCGAACCTATTAACCGGGCACAAATCTAAACTCCGGGTTACTACTGTGAAAGATATCAACTACTACTGTGTAAATATTTGTGAAATAGTAGGACATTTGTTTACATCTAGAAAATACACAAATATTTTATTTCTGAACAATAACCAGTTGAACGAATTTATTAAATTGCACATAGGCTCAAAGCGTATGAAACCAAGGCAAGGGTAGGAATAGTTTTTATTACATAATATATTAGGATAAAACGATTTGTTTATTTGTAAATCCTTTAGAACCATAATCTCCGTCTTGTCACACAGGTACAAATCTAAGTCTTTTTTTTTTTTTGGGTGGGAAATCATCAAGTGACTGCTCCCGCTCTGGGCGGAGCAGAAGAGCGTGTCAGACTCTTACTGACTAAAACCCACCCGTGTTCCTTCAGTTGCCTGTTGCCAGGGTCCCGGTATCCCTTTCGGACTATTCCGCAACCCTGGCAGGACAAATCTACGTCTAACATTACCTTCTTAAAATGTGTTGTTTACTAGAGTGTGTGTGTGTCATTCCTTCTATGTGTTGTTATGAAGAAACAAAAAACATACAGTCGAATTGAGAACCTCTTCCTTTTTGAAGTCGGTAAAAAATTATGGTAATTACTAATTATTAAATTGTAATAAAGAGATTGGTTGATAACGCAGATTCATAAAGCCGATTGAAACAAACCCCGCGTAATAAACTTATCAGATTGCCTGGGGGCCTAAAACGGCCACATTAGCAATTCCTCTAAAAGCAGTTACGGTTTACGGTTTAAGAATTTTATTTCGCTCAAAAAGAATACAATTATTCACTTCTATGAGGAAAAACATAATAATTAAGTTATGCGACGGTTTCGCTAGGTTTAAACTAAAAAATAAAAGCAGTTCTTTTCCTGAATCTCAGCTATCATTAGCAATTCCTCTACTTTGACATAAAAGCAATTCATAATTTGAGGACCATTTTACGAATCTCCATAGAAAACTGTCAAACAGATGAATTATTTCATAAGAATTACACGCAGATCATATTATGAATTGTCAGTTTGTGACATTTTACGATGATTCATAACATTTTCATATTATGATTATGCTAAAGTGACCGTTTAAAGCCCCCGTTCTCTGCCTTCTAACTGGAATGTAATTTTACAGTGAAAAAGTGTGCATTAGGGGGAAACATACGACTCATTTGTCACTGAGATTCTCGCTCTTCAGTGAGCTTTTTCAACTTAGAGCTACGCTCTTATCTGTGCTGCACCTTCCTTCCAGTTACGACACAGAGTTATTAATGTTTATACCCGCTGTTTTACATGCTTTTTTACTTCTTACTAATTGTATTCTTTCACCCTAAAACGTTTACTCCAATTGCTTGTTTTAGAGATTAGCATTATAAATCGGGACTTAGTGAAAATTCGTTCATTCAGTCACATTAAGAATATGTTTAGATGAGACGAATTTTTAAAAGTCTTGGCTCTGCTTACTTCATCATCTGGTTCATCAAGTTGGGGTCGGCTTCCAGTCTAACCGGATGCAGCTGAATACCAGTATTTTACATGGAGCTACTTCCAGTTAAGTATTGAAGTGAGAGCACCATAAGACGTTTATGGATTAATATTGAACAGTCCGACTTTAAAGAGTGTCAACAAATGACATGCTATTATAGTTAAACAGTCTATGAACGTGGATGAAGAATGAGAAAAATATTATATATAGGATTCCCAAGGTGTGAGTCAATGTACCTACAGACCGGCTGCCGAGAGATTCCGCTCTCCATCATCTGACAGTTTCATACTAACGAATATGTGTTTTGCGAATTTAATCCTTATTACTACTAGAAATTGTCCAACTGACAGGTGTCAGGAACGCATTCTCTCGACGTCCGGACTGTACGTACCTACCTACTCATTCTCGATTATCTCGATATTTCAATAAATTCCGTAGCAAAATAGTTTTGTTTGCATTTAATTCCAGTAGCAAATGCAATGCATACCGGATTACGGGCAGAGTGGAGGTGTTTTTAATAAAATAGCTACATCTATAAGCTATTTCGAATTCAATTCTAGGTATGCGATTTTGTTATATAAATGAAGTTTTAAATAAACAGAGAGGAAAACACAAACAATTCATTGCAGATTTCAACCTTACCAAAACACGTTTACAGACCAAATGAAAGTCACGTACTACGTTATACGTGTCTAATTCAAGTTAACAGTCGTTCATGGCTCCGTAACTAGGATAGTGGTAGGCAATCCTTAATCGAATAGTTTCATTGGCTTTGCCCTTGGTTAGATTACAATCAATTTGCCGGAGTAGTACCATGTGTACCGCAGAGAGGCGTGGTCGTTAGAGCGCGCCAATTAAAGCCGCTGTACCTACGGCAGGCCCCACGAGACTCGCTTTGAACCCGTTAACCCACGCAGTAAATAGACAACCACCGCATTGTATCTTGTAGAGCATAATGTCAAGTAATAGCTCTCCCGTTAAGAGGCCACTCCACGTATTTTTATTACCCCTGCGCCAGCCATTACCAAAGACATTTGTTCCAATCGTAAACAAGTGCATCATAAATCAATTGGGTTTGTTACCTTTGAACTTTGCCGGATTTTACGCCGATTTCGGTGATTGAGGTTAATTTAATAATCATCGTAGCGTCATTAATCGTTTTCTTTACATTCCTGAAATAAATATTTGTAAGATTCTACTATTTACACAACGATTGACATTTTCCATAGAAAATGTCAATGAATTTGCAAATACTAAAACATGATTTAATCATTTTGAATTTGCACATACTTATAAAGTGATAAGACTGCCAATAAGGCCGCTTAAACACGTAGATATAAAAACATAAAAAGCAAAAAGAAAAATAAATAAGCATTGCCTTTGTGCAACGTGTCGGTAGTGCAGTGTGATAACCCGCGAGTGTGTGCCATTAAAGTATGCATGAAATCAAGGTCATTTCTAGTGTTCAGTGTATATATGCCGACGGATAATAGTGCGAACTTAACGGATTTTACGGACTGCCTTAGCCTGGTGAGTGCTATAATCAATGATAACGATATCGAAACTGTTTTTCTACTCGGAGACTTTAATTCGCATCCCAGTGAACAATTTTATTCTGAATTGGTTTCGTTCTGTCGGGAATCTGAGTTATTATGCGCCGATGTTGAATTGTTAGGAGTAAACTCAAACACTTATACTTTTATAAGCGATGCGAACGGCTCGAGGCGTTGGCTGGATCACTGTGTTGCTACGAAAGCAGCCATGTCCACTATTATTAATGTAAATGTTAAATATGATGTACTTTGGTCCGACCACTTCCCTCTTTTAATACAATGTAACTTAAATGAAGTCAAACAAAAATTTTACAATTCAAATGAAATAAAAAATCTGACATGTAATAAAATAAAATGGGGTGATAGAAAACCTAAGCAAATTGACATTTATACTAAATTTTGTAATGATTATTTAAAATATATTGACTTTCCAATTGAATTGAGCGCATGTTGTGACTATGTTTGTAATAATTTGGACCACAGAATAATTATTGATAAAATGTATAATGACATTGTTAATATTTTATGCCTAGCAGCTTCTGAAAGTTACGAAACAAATCATGTGCGAAATAGGAAACCAGTTATGGGGTGGAATAAGCATGTGAGTGATGCTCACATGCAGGCCAGGCTAAAGTTTGCGCAGTGGGTGTCTTATGGTAGACCGCGCGAGGGTCGTGTTTGGACTGATATGCAAACAACTCGAAAAATGTTTAAGTCGCGCTTACGATGGTGCCAGGACAATAGTGACCAAATTAAAATGGACATGTTGGCGTCGCATCATTCTAGGGGCGACTTCCGTAGTTTTTGGAAGTCCACCGATAAACTCAATAGTAGGCCGGGCCTGCCGGTGAGTGTCAGCGGTGCTGCTGATGTCACAGGGATAGCCGAGCTATTTAGGCATCACTTTGCGGTTTCGTCGCCGTTGGGACCATCACAGTTTACAGGCATTGCTGGTTGTAGTGGTCAGGAGATCGGTATCCGGTTTGCGGCAAAGGAGGTAAGGCATGTCATTATGTCTATGTCGAGGGGCAAGTCTCCAGGCCATGATGATTTAAGTATTGAACACCTTAAGCATGCTGGTCATCATCTGCCCAGAGTCTTAGCGATGTTTTACTCCTTGTGTATAGGACATTCGTATCTCCCTGGGCGGATGATGAAAACTGTGGTGGTGCCAATTATTAAGAATAAAACTGGTGATGTTAGCGATAAGAACAACTATAGGCCCATTTCATTGGCTACTGTTATTTCGAAAGTGCTTGACGGTTTGCTGAACACTCAGCTGGATAAATACTTAAATTTACATGATAACCAGTTTGGTTTCAAAGCCGGTCTCTCAACAGAAACAGCTATATTGTGTTTAAAGCAGACTGTCAGGTACTACACTGATAGAAGTACACCTGTCTTTGCTTGCTTCCTCGACTTATCGAAGGCATTTGACTTGGTTTGTTATGATCTGCTGTGGCAAAAACTGCAGCATGCGTCAGTGCCAGACGGACTGATCCGTATCTTTCAATACTGGTACAACAATCAGGTCAATGTTGTTCGATGGTCGGGGGTTTACTCGACCCCATACAGGTTGGAGTGTGGCGTGAGGCAAGGGGGGCTAACCTCACCGAAGCTCTTCAACTTGTATGTTAATACACTGATAGAGAGGCTCAGCAGCACGCATGTCGGTTGCCATATTGGGGGTGTGTGCCTAAACAATATCAGTTACGCTGACGACATGGTGCTGCTGAGCGCCTCTGTCTGTGGTGTGACAAGGCTGATTCGCATCTGTGAAAAGTATGCTAAGGAACATGGTTTGTTGTATAACACAAACAAGAGCGAGTGCATGGTCTTTCGGGCCAAGAGGAGGTGTCCTGAGTACTTACCGGCCATTAAGCTCAACGGGTGCCCACTTAATAGAGTTGATACGTTTAAGTATCTTGGACATTTATTAACCTCTGACCTGGAAGACGATGCAGACATCGAAAGGGAACGTAGGGCGCTGTCTGTTCGTGCGAATATGATTGCCCGCAGATTTGCTCGGTGTTCGAGAGGCGTCAAAATAGCTTTATTTAGGGCATTTTGTACGTCCTTTTATACTGGCAGTCTGTGGGTGGATTATTCGCAGAAACAGTACAGCGCTCTACGCGTCCAATACAACAACGCGTTCAGGGTGCTCTTGAGGCTGCCTCGCTTCTGTAGCGCGTCGGGGATGTTTGCCGAGGCGCATGTCGATTGTTTCCACACAATCATGCGCAAGCGGTGTACATCCCTGGTGCGCAGGGTGCGGGTCAGCCGCAACAGTATCCTGAACCTTTTTTCTGAACGTTTCGATTGTCAGTACGTGAACCACTGCTGTATGGTTCACGTACTGACTAACGTTAAGATATTATTTTAATTTAATTTAATTTAATTTTGTTTTAAGTATGTTTATTTTAATTTGTAATTTTAATTGTATGATCCAAGGTTGATTGAAATAAAGATAATAATAATAATAATAATAATTTGTACGTGTTTTTCTGCTCCATATGTGTGCATAAATGACTAAATAAATACACACTTAAATACATAAATATACTGCTAAAATCATACCCTTCCTTTTAGCTTTGCCGTAGTTGTGTAAGACTCAGTTTTCAAAACTGCTGGCATTACAATCGATTAGTGTCACAAAGAAAAGCTAAGAATAAGAACCGGTCGTGATTTGACCAATCAGAGGCGCTGTTGTTTGACGCGCAAATATAATATCAAGACACCACAGATATTTCGTTACCTACTTATTTGAATTCCGAACATACTCCGACGGGATTTCGCGTCGTGATCGTGATCGTTCGCTCGGATTCCCACGGCTGTTCTACGAATATCAATGTTTTTTTTCATAACGATTCAGGACCTTTATAAATTGAAAGCCGCTTTGTAAAACTAACACGTTGCGCGTCGTGTCTATGAAGAACGAGAACCGCGTTTTCCATTGAAATACCAATCATGAGGTAAATGAAAATGTTTTACAGTTTTTTTTTGTATTTAGACTCACGTGTGGGTGGCGGAGTTATTCAATTCATTTCATTCACCCACATCTATTGAATTAAGTCGTAGGTACCCTAATTGGATTTTTGTTTGATTTACATTTCTCGTATTGAACTTTTATATATTTCATACACTCATTGGATTTCGTAATTTAGCCTTTTACCAGACCTCCTAGATTTTGGCCTTCAAATGCCAAAACCACTTGAGTTTTTGTAGGCTCACTGCCACCAGTATAAAAGGTAAGATGAACAGATTAACATTTGAAGCTGTAGTCACTGTAAAAAATATAATAATCCACTCTCGATTCACCTCGCAAAACGGTTGTTAAAGATCTTAGGTCGTCCAATTTGCATGAAATTGTTTCCAATATTACTTTATGTCATAACGGTTGGTTAGCCGTCAGTTAGATGTTAATCAATGTTATTAACAAACTAACATAGTTAGTCAATCTGGGTGAGATGTGGGCCGTGCCCATGTTAATTGTAGACCCGATGGTAATTAATAACATAATGTAATTGTATGATACACGCGCTGCACAGCACCGCGCCTCTAAGCGTACCTACTTTGACACGTGTCAACCATCGCACTGAAATTATACCTTTTCGTGAAGAAAATAAGTTCGATAATTGTTAAAAACTGCGCGCAGCGTCGCGTCTCTTCACGTCGCGGTCAGAACTGACCCTTAATGTCCCCGTAGCCCCCGGTGCAAGTGTGCGAGGGAACACGGAGTGGTTTTAGTCAGACCGCCTCAGGGCGGAGGACATCCATGATGATTTCCACACCGTTAACAAAAAAAAAATGTTAGTTTAGGTTAGGTTAGCTACCCCTTTGCTTATTGTTGGGGACCTGCAGAGCACGGAGACGCTTTGGCTGAGGCGGCACTTTCAACACTTTCCGTGCAAACTAAGCGTGTCACCGTTTTAACTCGCACAGGAGTATACAAACTGACGGTTTTGAATGCCGAAGATGACAGAAGTTATTAGTAGATACTGGCTCTCTAGACGCTGCTGCGGTGATTCCGTGATGCCCTGCGTTGAGAACAGTCGTTGGGTTTGTGATGGGGTCAGCGAACCCTAAGATGTCGACCTAGTTGTCTCGTGTTATAGCTATATACTCGTAATATAGATTTGAGGCCCTAGACAAAGTTACATTCTAGTCATACAACAAAACGTTGTAGAAATACGAAACACTTGTTTCGACACACGATTGTCACTTGTCTAGGCCCTCTGGTGGTCTCTTTGTCCGGTGCCCACTCCGCAATGTCTTGAAGCTGGCCAAGGGCTGTGACAACTTCACCTTCTCCATAAGAATGTGTTCAGGTATAGATTCATAGATGACTCCGCCCTGGAGTGTAAATGTGGTGCTGTTTCATAAACAAAGCGGCACCAAATATCGTGTCCACGGTGTTATATTGCCTGTTCGTTACAGGAACTGACACACGAAGATGAAGATGGGAATGTAATTGACTATAAAGTTTAAAAACCGCTTCGTTTGTGACGGTATCACACTGAACAAAAAATACATTAAATAGCACCTATGAACTAAATTAAATTATTACTTATTTTATTATTTATGTACCCACACAAAGTAAATAAAATACATAGAGAAACGACATAATTATAATTTGAGTACAAAGGTACTGTTTTCAAAGGTTTTCCTTTTTTTTTTTTTTTTTTCTCAATTTTACGAAGTCCTCTATGAAAAGGTAATTAGAATAACAATAACGTACTCCCTTTCAATTAAGCATTGAAACAAATCTGTGTTTGTATAAAACATTATCATCCCACTCAAGATTAAATGAGATTTTATTTATGAACGTTTCATACGCAGACAGTATAATTATAATTCAAATATCTCTGTGGATTCCATTTCGCAATAATATTTATTTTAAGCTCTGCACTGGCCCGCCGAATGAAATGAACGTGATTCTCCCGCCACAAAATGGAATGCATTACGAAAAATAAACGGTTAATTTTAAAAAGGTATTAATAATTGTCTGGTCTGAGTTTGATAAATTGTGACAGAGAATATAAAGATTCATTAAATGAAAAAAAAAAATGAAAAACACAATCGTCTAAGTGATTACCGACACTTATGGAGAATTGCAATATCAAAAGCATGGCAGATTAGTTGATATCAAAAAGAAAAAGCTGAAAATAAATGTCTAGTGTGCCTGCATGTACACCGCACCCATATCCCTCAAACCATAACAAATCTACGTTGTTTGGCAGCAGAAATAAAATAAGGCTGATAAAATTTTAGTTTTTCCTAATTATGCTAATATTATGGTCATGTATAATTTATAAAGTTTTGTATTTTTAAGTTATTGAGTTTACTAACATAGGCTAAGTTCATAATAACACTATAAACCTTGGTCTGAAATAAAATATTTAAATTGAATTGAATTAGTGTTTAAGGTCGGTTCCCCCATAAAGTTATGGTGGTAGGACTTCCCCGAACATCGAACGAGCTCTTTCACAAATACCTCTACTACTTGTTACTATTAAATGTCCATAAGAGACTAACCAAGAGCGCTATAGGTACCGTCAGAGAAAGTTATGTTAAGCAATTTGACACCTAACGTCAATTTGCCTGTTCTAACTATTCCATACAACTATCAAAGTTAGTATATTCACTTTGATAGTTCAATTACAGGCAGATAGGACAATTTATATAAGTTGCTAGTCATTTGCCTGACTTAACTTATAAACAACATTTACAAGACAAAATAAAGATTAAAATTGTCTAACAATAGTACTAATCAGCTTTTCAGTGAGCTCTAGACGTAGGTATACCTAGGTAATAGTCCTAATTATATATCCAAGCGCTTGCCGGTAAATGTCAAGTGCTGTTTTCCAGCTAAAACACTTAGGAATGGCTTACTTGCGCTATTAAAAGAAAAACATTTGGCCCTATAGTTAAATTAATTATATTACTTAATTAATTACGCAACGGAGTTTGATGCAGTTTTCACCGTCATTTAAAGAATTTATTCCGTAAAAGTCATATTAAACTAACATTACTCGTATAACAAAGAAAGATGTTTTGTCAAGCCGTAAACACCGTGCGAAGTGCGTCTAGTCTCTAATTGCGTCAACGAAGATACGGACCCCTCTGAAAGTAATTGATCCGTCAAAACAAGTGACAAATTCAATTTTTCGGATGGGCAAAAACACATCGGTATTAGGGGCAACTGTCAAATTGTGTTGCCATTCATTTTTAGTTCGGGTTCAATCTTATGTCCGTAAGTGATACAGGGTGAGAAAGGCCCGTAACTTTGATACTACGGATTTCGTGCATAAAGAGTAAACCCCGGGGCGGGTTGCTAGTTACCCGACTACGGCGAAGCAAAAAGGAGGGTTATGATTTTGACCGGTATGTATGTATGTATGTATGTATGTATGTATGTTCAATTGTTCCCTCCTATCTTCCAAACCACTTATCACAATTTGACAAATGAGGTATCGTTAGAAGCGTCGTGATTGTCCGCTGGTTATAGGCTATGTGAAGTCACATTAAATTAAAAATGGCGCCCTCTAGAGGACATAAAGTGAGGAACTTAAAAAAAAAAATGGTTTTATCGTACCATTTTGGGTATCAAATGAAAGGGCTTAATGAGCACATTTCAAATATATATATATTATAACCCCAAAATAATTTAAAAAAAAATCAAGTAATAAAAACTAAAACCCAACTACGACTTAAAAGGTATAAACAAGACACCACAGACAGACAAATTAAAAATCCGGAGTCACACGTAATCTGTTCGATTTAGGCCCTAACACGTGTGACTCCGGATTTTTAATTTGTCTGTCTGTGGTGTCTTGTTTATACCTTTTAAGTCGTAGTTGGGTTTTAGTTTTTATTACTTGATTTTTTTTTACTATAATAATTATGAAAGCTATATTTGCGCAGTTTGTTCTTCGTATAAACTGTGAAGCGATCATGCGAATTATGCGAGGTCTGGCAAGGTGTTAGCCCGACGCTGAATATTCATCAAACTCTCAGATGCGTAAGCCGTAATTAACCTACGCAGATAACACACACCCACTTACAAACTAAGAAGTTCCACGACACTAATATTAAGTGAATTTATAGGAATCTCCGTATATCATCATTTGCATTTCTTATCCCAGTAAGTGATACTGAATAATTATAATAAATTATTTTGTCTATTTTTATGCCATTCGCTATAGATATGCAACTTTTTGCATCATTATCATTTCAGCCGAAAGACGTCCACTGCTGGAACTTAGCCTCTCCCAACCACCGCTACTTCAACCGGTTCTGCGCTTCTCGGATACAGAGGTTTCCTGCGGCCTTCACCAGGTCATCGGTGCACCTTGTCGGGGAACTTTCTAACGCTACGTCTTCCGATTTGCTAAAATAAATCTCTCTATCTGTAAAGCATTTACAGCAAAACTACAAAAAATTAAAAAATGACACGCAGTACTTTGTGTCACATCGTTCCAAGTATCTAGAACACAAGCTCCGGATACGTTCGACATTTCCGACGGCCTTCGAGTTGTGAAAAGAGAAACGAAGACGACTAAGTAATTATTACTTTCAAAGGGTCCGCAGCTAACTGCTACAAGTACATCATTAGTGAATACTCAACGAAGGGAGGCCCTTCTAACAAACCGTTTGTCACTGTCGCTTGCTACGAGAAATGCTACGGCGTAGCTCGTAGCTTGAACACGTTAAAATAAATTCCAATTTCCACTACATTTAAATGTTAAGGTAAGTCGGTTATTCGGCACCCAATTTGGGCAGGTTTCTAGTCGAAATAAAAGAGCTACTAATTTACTTTTGAACTAACTTAAGTACAAAATCATGTTTTAGGTGTTTTCACTGAGGCGAAAAAACTTTGTCTAGACTTTCAATTAAAAGACTTAAGTTAACTTCTTAACTCAAAGCTATTTGTTATTACATTAAATCTTCACTATAAAAGGATTTACAATATTACATAGTGAATATAAATAATTTGGAAGAAACGAAGCGAAAACTCAGTACCTAAGTAAGTTAGTTTCCAGTTGGCTGCTGAAAAGCTAAATAATTATGTTGCAGACGGTGCAGCTGTGTCGTTCAAATTTATTACGAGGTTGTCGGTGCACGCAAAGAGCGCATCAGATTTCTGACTGACATGTTCATTAAGCCCCACCCCACCATCGTCGCTACATCACTCATTACAGAGCACCCTCTATAAAGGAACAGAGAGGAAAATCCCCATCTGAATATTTGGGTCACTAGTTATAGGTACATCTATGTAAACTTATGTTACTGAAAAATAATTATTTATATTTTTTTTGCAAATCCCTCTTTAGAAAAGCTGTTTTTTATTAAAGTTCCGTTTGCGGTTGAATATTGGAATCTTAATTTTTAAATTGTTAATGTTAGGATATATTATAGAAGAACTGTTGAAACTAATGAAATCTGAAACCCATATAGAGATACCGCTTTCATCGCGTCACAATGCGTGAAATAAGCTCTAAATCTAATCTGACTGTGTAGGTGGAAAATAAATGGGGGACGCAACAAACAGATGCTCAAATATGAGTTGTTGTAGAAAGGTGAGCAAAACCAGGATATCTGGTGACACACTTTATTTATTATTCACGACGCCAAATTGTGCTCTAAGCGAATTTATGAATGCTCTCCAAAAGGTTCGGACTCAAATCTGTTTGACTACGCACAGAAATCAGTGTTCAGCGGTTTAATGATACTTATACATATTTGAGACCCTCGAGACTTTAATTTTCGGTACTTTGATGAGTAAAGGAGCGTGCCGTACTTGTAGATTTACTCAAACGAGGATTATATTTCAATTACGAACATACAGATTATCGTATTAATTTGATCAGTTATAATGACGTCACTTGTGCCGATAGGAACGGTACGCACGCTACAAACTAGAATGAGTTCATTACTAGAATGGAGGTACATATTGGCTGGCTGGTAATGAAGTCATCAAATACAACAAAACGTGCCTAAACAACGATGCCACAGACTGATAAACATGTTGAGACACTCCCAAATTACTTTACGTTAATGAATTCAAAATCCAAAACGACGGAACTTCAGAATGCTAATATTAATAGGTACTATCATGTAATTAAATCGGATTGTCAGATATCACAACTATAATAATTATAGTATTTCATTGAAAGGAATCAAAATCACGTAGGTAACTCATGTGTTGAGCACTAAAATTATAGAATTTCACATTCAATACATCAACTAGGTACACTTCATACGATTTCTATCAAATTCGGTGTTTTTTAGAAAAAAAACAAATGACTATAAAGAAAAGGGTACAAATGACTATAAAATTGCACCTCATCATCATCTGCCTATATAGCCTTTTCCCAACTATGTTGGGGTCGGCTTCCAGTCTAACCGGATGCAGCTGGATACCCAGTATTTTACAAGGAGCGAATGCCTATCTGACCTCCATGTAAAATACTGGGTAATACCACTTTGGTAAGACTTCATCAGACTATCGGGCTTCTGACGACCTGTAACGACTGTTAAAGATCCACGAATGAAAGTCGGGACCAACTTCTTAACGTGCTTTTCGAGATACGGAGGGCTCTTGGTATGTAAAGATGGTCCCGTCTACGGACCAACCAGGCTAGCGTAGCTTAACCTGATTGATCGACCGGTGCGGCTGTTAACAAGCCCATAAACAATAAAATGGCACCCGTAAAAAAAAAATGATTGCATATCCAAGAACCATGCAGAACCGCAAGAGTAGATCCTAGAGAGAGATTGGATTATTCGAGAAAAGCTGCCTACTATTTCTCATTTAGAAATTGCGTAGT
The DNA here is from genome assembly GCA_947522985.1 of Lithophane socia. Classification (NCBI taxonomy): domain Eukaryota; kingdom Metazoa; phylum Arthropoda; class Insecta; order Lepidoptera; family Noctuidae; genus Lithophane; species Lithophane socia. The sequence goes on along the minus strand of OX383258.1, from coordinate 5,906,654 downwards.
TTTGCTTAAGGTATCTCGAATAACATTCGCAAGTAATATTATTTCATTAAACAGCGGAGAGACACCAAGATTATCTTATTATGGAGGCGGAGTGGCGGCGGAGTCTTCAAACCAACCTGTTTGCGCCGAGGTCTGCGGCCTACGGATGGCGAGAAGTAATTATGTTGTTTCAATAAATGTTGGATGTATTTCAGCCTCAGGAAAATTGCTCGAAAATGAGTATAAAATGTAGTAAAGTTTCGTCATTTCCACATAAACTGCGGAGCTAAGATGTTTATTTATTTGCATAGTGTACACTCATTTACAGGCTAGGCTATGCATATATTATTACATTTAACTTATATCTAGATTCAATATTTAGAAGGTAACATTATATTGCATAACCTACCTACTAGATATCAATATCACAAAATTCAACAATATCAATATTACTAATATAAAATCTCTTTCTTTACATATTTTATTTAATATACAATTAAATGCTTTCTTATTACAGGCTTATATTTATAATTTTATATTAACGTCTTACTTCTTCGGTATTTGTTTCCGTTTCCTCGCTTTGTCATTTTTTATAAATTGTTATTTGTAGTTCAAAATTACCGAGTTAATTATAAATTAAATATAGTTGGCGAATAAAAAGTCTGACATGGGTCAAACGAAATATGTGCGAAATATCGAGATACTAGTACCTTCCAAAGTCCTTGTCTGTCATAAAAACAATAACTAACGAGTCAGCATTAATATTTCCATTAAGATAAAAGTTATTAATTGCCACACGCGGCGGCCATTCGTAAATGTCTAGTATTTCGTTCGTCATTTCACAAAAACGCTGACGTAAAATATTCGCCGGAACGTTTGTGAATTTCACATAGTAATCTTTTCAGCTGGAACGCGCGACAGCCAGTTACAGAATGATGAATACTTGCGTGCTGAGTACGTCGGCGGACGCAGCGGGTTATCTCTTTTAGAGAAGACTTTAAACAAGCTATAATGATCCTTATTGTAAGCAGTGTATGGTTGTTTTGGTGTGCTTGTGAAGGTGGTGATATACCAGTGAAAAGTTGACGTATGTAGACATTAGCCTCCGCGTGTAAACTGGCTACACCGCTAATGTATGATGTACCCACACGTTTGTGTTGGCACCTTCGTCAAACTAACAATACATCATCCAGTGAAACAGACTAAACACGTTAATGTTAAAGAAATATTATTCATAAAGATCCGTTTGAGCTTCAAATATTTTGATGCCGTTCCATATCATTGAATTAGGCAATTTCCAATTGCCGAAGACTTCTGCAAATTAATAAAGCAATCTTGATTTTCAAATAAACGAATTACGAGTCGTAGATTAGATTAGCTCGTTTGTAAATGTAATAAGAAGGAGCTTTGAGTTAAGGTTTTTGTTGTTGTTATTTCAAGGTTAGAAGTTGTAAAATGGCAGGTGAATTTTGTCGAATGCTTACAAAATAAATCAAGAAATCATAATGAGAGGCATTTGTCCTGCGTAAAAGTTTCGCTAAAAAATAAGCCAAAAATATGTAATAACTATGTCAGAGCACCTGCCATCAAATCCCTTCACCACCCTTGGTTGACTGGTAGAGAATGCCTAAGGCATTAAGTCCGCCTTTGTACCTTTTTTTTTTTGAGTGTGAAAATTTTAAATAAATAAACTATGGCATTTAACTAATTACTAGATGAACCAGTTATGATGTTACGCGTGAATCTTAATTATTTAATACGCATTTAATAATATATTCTAAATTGTATATTTTGAGCAAAGACTTTGATAATTATTACAAAGCGAAGTTGTACTAATACTCTTTAACAGGGATCGCTTACTCATTTAACAAACTGTCAATTTAAATCCACTATATATAATATCTAAATTTGTTTTATTTAGATTTGAAATCAAAACTCACATAAGCACTTTTATGAAAAACGATCCAAAGGTTGTCTGTAAAAGATCGCTTTTAGCGATAAGACCGCCCATTGTGTCACTCTATGTAAAATTTCTAATTTATGTCTGTCATTTTTATGGTGTACATAATAATAAAGAGTATTCTATCTAACGAAAAGTAATTTAAATATTCAATTTAAGCAAAAAACTCATATTCAAATTGCCGCAGGTCTGAAGGAAATCAGGGCGGGATTACATTTTCTATAGGTTTTTTTCACAGCGACTGAAGTGGAAATGTTGAGTGCTTATACGCATTATCTGAGGGCAAAAGGTTCTATTGTTCACAAAGGATATGTTAGAGATACTCGTGCGGTTAAGTTGGCGAGTTAATTTCGTAATGTGAGGAGTAAATCGTAGGCCGAAGCGCGTAGCTCGTAGCTCATACGTAACCCGCAGGCTCTGTGTGCTCCCACTTGGCTCTGTGTGTCTTAGCATAATCAGCCTATAATGTTTCCCCTTTTGGGACACATGTCTCCTTTCTTCGAGAGGGAGTGGACTGTAAGCCACCACGCGGGCCCAGTGCAGGTTGGTAGATGTCACATGTCTTCGAATTTATGGTTCTAGGACATGCCGGTTACCTCACGGTGTTTTCCGTCACCGTATTGCGAGCAGTTTTAATGTAATTATTTACCCAAAGTAAAGAACCTGTCTGGATTCGAAACCACGACCAACAACTCGTAATACGGGGCCGTTACTTCTGGGTGACCACTGCGCTCACTTTTGCCATAAATGCCTTGCTAATTTCATAGTCGTTTACTTTCATAGTCGAATTTAATCAATCTGCCTCGTCTTTTCCCAACTATGTTAGGGTCGGTTTCCAGTCTAACCGGATGCAGCTGAATACCAGTATTTTACATGGAGTGACAGCCTATCTCACCTCTACAACCCACTTACATGGTAACACGATACAGCTTGGTAAGACTGGTCTAACATAGTCTGATTAAAGATTAATTACTAAATGGTACTTACTAGTGTAAGCCAGTGCTGTCCAAGTACTGGGTAAAACCCTCTATATTGACACACACTCTTTATTTTAACTGGACTGCGGCGGCACCAAAAACAGGGTTATTATTGACTAGCTGCCGCCAGCGGCTTCGCCCGCGTGTAATCTTTATAAATTAAAGATTTTTTGAAATCGGCGCAGTAGTTTTTGAGTTTATTCATTACAAACATACATACAAAAATACAAATTTTTCCTCTTTATAATATTAGTGTAGATGAAAATCATATAAGTACTGTAATCTTTGCAATAAAAACTATCAAAATAGGTTGTCTCCGATGGGCTGGACATGTCGCAAAAATGGACGAGACCAGAGCACCCAAACGGTTACTGGATAGTAAACCAGATAGTCGTCAAAGCCGAGGGCGGCCCAAGCTCAGATGGTTGGATGGTGTAGACCAAGACTTAAGAACTGTTGGAGTGGAGAAATTGAGAGAGAAAAAGCCGCAAATAGATTACGTTGGACAAATATACTTGACCAGCTGTAAAGCCTTAGATGATGATGAATCCTTGCTGTATATTATGTATATTGTGTGCCTTTTAGTCTGTGCTGAATAAATGTATTTTCTTTCAATAACAGCCCTCTGTTGTAGCTATCTTCACGTGGGTCTTCCCCAATATCTTATAACATTTAGGTGCTCTATCCCATTCCCACTAGGAAATGGGATACAAACATAAGTCAAGTCAAGTTCAAGTTATAAGATGAACAACGAAACTCGTAGTTAATCTTGAGCGATTTAATGCTACTACTAAATTATGCGTGAACTTGTTAACTATTCCCTTGCATTAATAATATCGCAGTTTAAAGTTTCTAATTGGTATCTTAATTACATAATCTGTCTTGACTCCGCAACTTTAAGCAACTTGATCCCAGAATTACCGCCTCCGGTCAATGACCTTCGGAGCTTAGACAAGACGAGCCTAAATATAAAAGTTATGTTTTCGGCCGTCGCTAATAAGCGGCTTAAACAGTTCATAAAGATTTTTTGTAATTTCATTTATGTCTTAACTTTCTAGTCCAGGGATCCATTAACACAATATCGAGATCAGAATAGGAATGAAGGCATGTTTACTTTTAGAGCAATTAATTTAAAGATGAGGCGAAAACAAAAATATTTGTTCCCCTATTAAGAGTTCTATGTAAAAAACATAATTGACAATATATTATTAGCTAGCTAGTAGCAGTAATAGCTTAATGTGGAATGTACATGCTGTCCCGTTACGATTGAAAAGCACCTTGTTTCTTTTCAGATTATAAAAAATCTAAAATGCAGTAGGAAACCAACAGATATAAAAATACACCTTTAGAATTTTAATATTTCTTAGTAAGGAGTACGTTCGCATGTTTTATACATAACCTAGTTATATAGGGAAACCTATTATTAGCGATACAATACTGTAATACACATAGGTACTGTAACATACATATAACGGAAAAAAAACACTTGTCAGTTCAGCATTATTGTTTACCTTGAAGTTGATATTCATCGTTTTAATGTAAATATATTTCCTTTTATATTTTTCTTGACGAAAATCTTTGAAGATATTGTAGGGCGGCCATTTTATTGCAGCGTGACGCGAGTGTTTTGCGAAAACCCGCTTGTCATTCCATCTTCTTCGTAGTAAAAAATAACACGAAAAATAAATAGTTTTTTATTTATTCAGCAACGCGAATACCGTTTGCTGATGCATTCATTAGGTCCTCACATGTGCAGGTGACAGGGCATGCGATGCAAGATGGTAGGTTAGTCATTGTCTGTGGGGAGACGCCGCATACGCAGCGGAGATCTGAGCCACCCATGACCTTTATCATGGCCTACTTATGTACGAAGTCTATTTAGGGTTTTTTATGTTGGCCATGGTAACTTCTGCCTGTATAGGAGGCTTTCAGATGGTTCAATAATGAAATCAGGTGGTTTAAGTCGCTTTTGCCAATGAGCATATTTTCCTGTGGAGGGGTTGCCATCGGCTGGCCTCACACACCTAAGAAAACTTTCACAACAACACGGGTCACACGGGTTATAGTTGTGTGTTGTGTGTCATCCTGTAGCTTCGTCCTCTCGATGCGATAGTCCTGCGAATTTCTGGAGTCGCGATGCCAGTCCCCGCGGCCCTTACATGGTCATCGGTCCAACTTGTGGGAGCCCTTCCACCGCTACGTCTTCCGATACGCGGTCGCCACTCCAAAAGGTTTCGGATGCAGGAATCTGCGAGAAACACAAAAATGGTTGAACCAGAGGTGCTTAGGGGAGGCCTAGGTCCAACAGTTGAAATGATGATGCCAGTCAGTGGATACAGCATACTCAACGGGGTCGTCGGTTTTAAGCAACCAGTAATAATCCGACACGTGTCACTTAGAGCTGTATCCACGGTAGATCGGCTCCGTACTAGACAGGCATATTCACATCGTATAGAAACACACGGAACTCGGAACTAATTTATGTAGTAGGTATTTAGCTATTTTTTTTGTACTTTCTTCTAAAAATTAACTAGTTTAATTTTCCTCTGCTGGGTACGTTGTTGAGTGATTTTTTCTCTATTTTTGTTTCGTAAAGTCGTAAACTCACTCGTAGGTATGTGCCGGGTGTGGGTTAATTGAGTTCACTTGCTTTGGAACTGTGTGCACTTAGCTTTAACTTGGCTCCCGCTGAGTAACACTTACAGTACTCTTAAATACGCCTTAGAAAAAGAACTGACGTCGTTTAAAATAATTGTATTATTAACTTACATAAGTTAGTACACAGCTCACACAAAAACATTACATCACTCATTAATTTTACAACTTACTTATATATACTCTGCTTTTATATTTATTTAAAGCAAAAAGAATCAAAAAGTTCACGATTTCGTAGCACGATGCCTACTTTTGCTGACACGTATGCATAATTACATTTGTATATTAATTGTAATAAATCAGGTCTCGAGTTGGACTAATCGCCTTCTTCAAAAATAATTATGAAATAAGTAGGTACCGTATTTTCTTTCAGGAAAGCCGTAGTATTTTTTTGTACTGAATACTAAATGTCTCCCGGATTTAAGTTAAAATTCCTGTTTTAAGCATTCAATTGTATTTAAAAAATTTAAATCGACGAATCTAATTATCACTTTAAGCTCCTCAGAGCAAAGTGCACCGAGAGGTCGCGGGAAAAGTCTTTTGGTCTATAAATCTTTTGATCGGTTTCCGCCGACTTTTTCCAACAAATTGATTAAATCCTGTGAGGCGTTCGATCTCCGGGGCGCGTCGATCTCGCCGCGTGAAACCTTAGAAAAACATTTTATTATCTTTTAAAACATTTTCCTTATATCAAGGGGAAAGTCGCCGACAGTAGGAGATAAGAGACTTTCTCAGGATGCGATTATAAACCGCGCGTCGATTGGCTGCTGTTCTGACAACTAATATTATAAAGGCTTTGTGATTGTTTTCTGAGTATCTTCAAGAAACACGACTAAACTTCGCTATCGCCGCCGCGCGCCGTCACGGTTTTAAATCGACTGTCGCTCAATGTTTGCGGGTTGCGATATAGATTAATTTTTGGTTTTGGATATTAATGGTTTGTGAATTGGGAATATTTATGTTTATGTTTACGACATATTTCAAATAAGAATTTAAATTCGATCTTCTTGAAAACAAATCTGTAAATATTAACAACAAAGATAATATTGCAGATTAGGTACACAGAATAAGGGAGGAGCTCGTGGCTACGTAATAACAGCCGCACGGGACGATCCATCACGTTAAGCTACGCTTGCCGGGGTTGGTCCGTGTATGGGTGACCATCTTTACATACCGAGATTCCTCCGTGCCTCGAAAAGCACGTTATGCCGTTGGTCCCGGCAGTCATTTGTAGACCTTTGACAGTCGTTACTGGTCGTAAGAAGCCCGAAAGTCTGACAACCAGTCTTACCAAGAGGTACCGTATTACCCAGTTACTGGGTTGTGGCGGTCAGATAGGCGGTCGCTCCATGTAAAATACTGGTATTCAGCTACATCCGGTTAGACTGGAAGCCGACCCCAACATAGTTGGGAAAAGGCTAGGATGATGAGGTACACAGAATAAGTATTTATAAAACCTCACTCACATGCTCACTTAGTGAAAGGCATAACCGATGAATGATATAGCTAGCAAAAACAACCAAAAAAACTGACTGACACATCCCATCTGCAAGATTCAATGGTTTTACCATCTCTGCTCAAAATAATATAATCAATACACTTCGTTCGGTTTCCACGCCTCATCTGTAAAGATTTATGCAGCTGTGGTTTTGCGCTAGCGCCATTTCTTCCCATGCATATAAACAGAGAAGAAAATTGTTTATTTCCTGTCTCACCGGCTTTCGGAAGCTTTCGGAGGCTCTCGGCTCCATAATGCGCCGCGGGCTTCGCTCGGGACGTTTGTATTTGTCAACTGTTTATCTTAGCCATTAGTTACTTACTGCACGAAAATATTTTTATGGCTCTTTAGTTATTGAGATTGAAGGTTATTTGGCTATTAATTATTTTAAACTATTTTATAACTTATTTGTGTATAATATTAATATACCAACATGGATTTTCAGTAGGTTTATTATAGTAGGTTTATTATATAGTAGGTGTATAATATGAATATACCAACATGGATTTTCAGTAGGTTCATTATGATTTTTGTATCAGTGTAGTTATGAAGTTTTAAAGTATCTTATTTAGAACTACATAGTTTCGACGAAAGTAGCTCTTACGATTCTGGTAAAAGTAACAAAGTTGTAATGTTCAAGTAAAAATGGCAATGCTTTGTTTATTCGATAGGAATTTATTTACACTTTGTTTTTATTTATAACATCATGCCTGTATTCCTCGAAGGGTTGGGCAGAGGTGTACCTATAGGGTACCTATACAGGGTGTTAGGGTAAACACCGTTATCCTTGCAACCAGTGGTTTGGTTTCATTTATAGAACGTAAAATCAATGGAAAATTACAACTTTTTTTTTCTTTTTTTTAAATCAACATTTTACCACAAGAGACGCAAGTTCGTTGCCCTATGCGCTAGGGCAATGAACTTGCGTCTCAACACGGGCGGGGGGTGCGGGATGTGACCTGACCGGCCGCGAGCGCGACCCCTCCCTCAGTCAGTCAGCTGTTTCGCTAGAGAGCACGGTGTCGGATAGAAACTTTTTAAAGTCTTTTAATGAAAATGACGTTTTTTTTTTGTTGTGTTCGGTCATTTATTTTTATATTTAGGTCAACTACCCATGGTTTGAATAACAAGAGTGTTTACCCTTACAGCCTGTAGTACACCTACATTTCACCAGCTATGTTATAAGGGGCGAGCCTATTGCCATCAACCGGGCGGTTATTGTTTTTATATAACAAGCAAGAAAGTCACGATAAAAATCATTATATAAAATATAATATGTTTTTACAGTTTTGCCCCGTAGCTTGTCCAAAACCGGGTATACCCAAATGTGGCCAGCCGCAGCGAGTTAACGCGCGCGTTAATTTGAAACGTGTAAGAGACTACACTGCCATGTCCCGGTTTAACCCCAATTCCCGGTTTTGGGCTAATCTCCCCTACTAGTATCTTACCTTACTGGCTATCTGTACGAGTACCTACAACAATCCTGTTGCGAGGAAAACCAAGCTCCTAAATGTTATGAATAAAAAGAATGTTACGCCCACAATCGAGTATAGATACTTACCTATCATTATCAATTTCATATTACATTCATACATTGTTAGACATGAAGGGTAAAGGTTATTTACGGTCAAAAGAAGATAAGAAGCTAATTTTTGGGTTCCGTACGTCCGATTGAAAATACGATCTGGCTGTCTGCTTGTTCGTCTATCACAGCCTATTTACTCTGAATCGACTGGACCGAATTAGTTGAAATTTCGTACGTTATGAATTTCCGTGACCCAAACACGAACGTGTAACGTACATAGATTAATTTCGAATAAGGGGTTCACATTAATTGGGAGAAAAATTAGTAAAAAAAAAGTTTTACAAACTCTGGTACCGTGTGACATATCAAATTAAAGTGTTATGAGGATTTTTTTTTTTTTATAATTTATATTGTTAAGAAGTCTATGGTCTTTAAATAACATGGTTAATCACTGAATATTATGCGAACAAACTTACATTTTTAGTTGGAATGTATGGGGGAACATGCTTTTAAACTACAATGTAAATTTTTTTCTTGCGATAAATTCATTCCAACTACGGAACCCTTCATTGTGCGTGGACCGACACGCACTTAGCCGGTTTTGCATGAAGAGTAAAGTGGCTGTAACAATAGAGAGCAAAGGCTACGCCTAAGACGAAAATACGCGTCGTCGACATACAAAAGAAAGCTATCTGGTAGTCGTATAAACTAGCCACGTATATGTAAATTAAAGCAATTTTCGATATGCGCATATAGTGGAGGTGATCACACGGGTGTCGCTCGGCGACGACTTGACGGGTGTCGGGTGTCTCCGCAAGTGAGCAGCAAGCTCAGACAACTTGCGTAATTGAGTTGTCTCGTCGGCCACCTTACTTCGTTACTCAGAAACTTTCACTCATGCTAACCCCAGGTTCGGAATTCAATATACCTAGTTATACCTGCGGATTAAATACCTTGTGCTAAGATACTTAGGTTACTTCGAAGTTCACGTTTATTAATTACCGTTGTTAAAGCGTTAAACTTTCTTGTTCTAATCGTTGTGAAAGCGGAGCTGGAGCCTTGAAACATAAAGTGGGTATTAGAGGGTGGCTTATGTTTAATATGAGAACATTTTGGCTTAATTATTCTATTAATACTAGATAGAGGATAGATTTTGATTTGATAACTAATCTCAATATTGTTTCATTTATCATAAGAAACTATAAAACTAAGAATTGAATCAAGCATGCCCAAAATATTCACTATTTTAGCGTTGGGACAGTTGCGGTAATTAATCATTGGCAATTAATCACTTTAGAGAGAACTTCAGGCATAAGTAATTAGTGAGCGTATATTTCTCTCTATCCAAATTAAGTACTAAATGTTGTGAATAAATACTTCTCACCCATCATGTAGGCCTGATGTAGGTGGGGCCTAGTATTTTTTTTTATAAAATATCTTTAGTAAGTGCGATTAAATTTATCCAGAGTTGAGGAAAACCTCTGGAGACTAGAGACCTATTCTAAGCTTGAATTCGAGCACTTACCTGTCATCTTCTGTTCAACTTTAAATCTTTCAATAATCTCATTCTTTTAAAATAAAAATATAATTTTACTTGTGTTACATATTTTATAATACCTACTGTGTAACATTTGATCATTATTTATAGAACGGAATCATTCTAAATTTCCAAAATGTTGTGCAAACTATGCAGAGCATGCTACTTTTTGCAACCTTTTGAATTTTAACCTGCATGGTTAGTCCGCAGAAATGTAATAACGAGGTACATTATGTTTCAATAAGGAGAATAATGAAATAACACAAATTCAATCAATTATCGCGGTCCACTGCTGAACATGGGCCTCTCCCAGGCTGCGCCACAACACCCTTTCCTCCACCTTTCGTATCCAGTCTGTCCTAGCCATGTTTTTAAGGTCTTCGGTCCATCTAGCTGGGGGACATCCCACACTCACAAATTATCCCACGTTATCACTGGGTTACGCACGCCGGATATGTGATTAGTTATTATCGTATTGAAATGTTTTTAAACATGCCTATTTTTCAGTTAATATAGTAGTTGATTGTTCGTTGTGATCCTTGACACTCGTTCCTAAAATAAAATAAAATGTTAGTAAATTCTGTGGGATATTTCTTAATTATAGTGTTGTCATTAGTCGAAGTTCACTCTCAAATCTGTGTTACGCACACAATCTAAGTAAATTATTTGACACTATCTTTGCATTATATTAAGTTTAACTCAATCTCCTTTGTAGGTATTATAAAATTGCATAGCACATGTGTGTAGTATAGGTATAAGAATACAATTTACTGGGTAATGTCTTTCATTGATTTGAATGTAGTAACGAACATCAGTATTTTAATTTACAGCGGGGAAGTTTGCCAACCAATATGTAAATTAAATTGTACTAATGGCTATTGTAAACCTCCCGAAGATTGTGCATGTAATGCTGGGTACACGAAACGTAACGATACCTGTGTACCTGTATGTGAAGGAGACTGCTTGCATGGCACTTGTGTCGCTCCGAACACGTGTCGATGCGACTCTGGATACAGCACTGTAAACGACACATGCGTAAAAGAACACATGTTTAGGAGTAGCAACGAAGACACAACGACGACAACAAAAGATCCATTCAACACGATGAGTACAGACAAATATGATTACAATCATAATGAAAATACAACAACGCCAACAACTTCGGGAGATCCGATAGAAAATTCATGGTAAGTTTAGTTAAAAAAGTTAAGCTAATTTTACTCAAATCAGGCCCTGCCTATAATTAAAAATCATTTACATATTACAGGCAACTATACAAATAACAAAATACCATTTTCAATTTAGAGTTTAGGAAAACATTAATTCATATTAATTACATAGAAAATGTTTAACGTTAGCAGGGATATTGGTATGACTATGATACTTACGTACTTAACGAATTTACAACATTGTTCTGTTTCTCTCAATCGTTTGAAGATGATAGAGACAGAATGATGTTTTAGTCACGTTCAGCGCTAAATGTGTTTAGTGATTTGTGGTGCAAGCGAGCTCAGGACATTCAGCCGATCTATTCTGCTAAAATCTCACCGTGAAAACGTAGGTGATGTGAGCTAGACATGAGCTGTTATTCCACCTGATGACACTTTAGGGGTATGATGAACAGGGTGTAAAGTTCACTCATCCACCATAGAAAAGGGAGGATCCTGGGGATTGGCAGCTCACTTCAACTAAGTATTCACGGGAGGCCCCAGACAAAGTGACATTCTATCAGCGATAACGATGATGGAAAAAGGCAAAAAATGTATAGGACTGACATAAGCTATCGAAAAGGTTATGTCAATCCTGTTGAAAGTCGTTGTAGAAATACGAAACGCTTTCGAAGCGATTGTCATTTGTCTAGGCCCTCTGGGTTCGATCCGTATATCGAGCAATGTGTTATTGGATTTTATCATTAGGTTTTCTCTACTGTCTGTTTGAGTTGTAACGTAATTACTACTAATTCGTTTTTCGATTAAAAGTTCTTCATATTATATATTTTATTTCAGGTGCTTTCCTAAAAAGAAATACATCAATTTCGTTTGAAAGGTTAGAGTTCATAACAAATGAGTGAGAGGGAAGCGCAGAATTAACTAAAAAACTATGTTTTAGGTTGAATAGATGTAGCAAATTAGTATCTTTTGTAATAAATGTTGCTGTAATAAAGAAGCTTGATTTTATCCTCTTTTATTCTACCTCATTCTTTGAAGCCAGGAAAGTTTAAACCGATCAAATTGATATACAATCCCAGTAGAAAGGTTTTCCATGTGCATATAATTACGGTAATGCTCTCTCTTTGTATCTCATTATAATAATATTGGATAACTTTGAACAAATAATAATGTGGGAATGGTTTTGAATTTCATTTTTAAATTTCCTATTTTTCGTGTCAGATAATATAGTATTATAAATGCGAAAGTGAGTTGCTTTGTTTGTTTGTTACGCTTTCACGCTAAAACAGCTGAACGGATTTGGATGAAATTTGGCACATGGGTAGACCATGTCTTGAAGAAGGACATTAGGCTACTCTTCCTTCTGGATCACAGATGAAACCGCAGGAACAACTGCTAGTAGTAGTAGCAGTAATATATAGATAGATTAGATATAGATAGAGTAAGTTCCTATTCAATAATCTGTGACTAAACGCAATCTAGCAATAAAACTTCTGTCGTGTCTTATTCAGTGTCCCGAAAAGTGTTCACTGAATATTTTTTGTAGACATAATATGATTGTTTCATAACTACGTTATTGAAAAATATTTGCCAAATAAAAGAAAACCTAATATACAAACCGCTATCAACTCGTCAATTTCCCTAAGTTCTGCACGTTCCCTTTCCGCAGCAATCCTCCCCTTAGCCATATAAATTATTTCCCGTTTTCACTGGCACAAGGCGACACTTAAATGAATGCATACATGCGCTCTTGGATTTTCAACTTTCAATGCTGAGCCGAGCGTTGCTAATCCAACAGCGCGTTTTTATTTAAGCATTCATTTCGGTGTTCCCTAGTGTTAGTAAAAACGGGATATATGTCCTATTTATCAAAACGTCGGCAATAAGGAAAGCGGCGTTATCAAAACGTTTGCGAATCTTTTCCTAAAAGAACTCGTGATAGATGCGAACCGTGTCGTTTGCTCCCGAGTAATTTACTTTATCTTGGAATAGTATTGGCACTTAAGCTATTTATTACTAAATGTTTACTTTCTTTTATCTATGTGGTTTGTTTCCGTCAGTTTTTTTGGAGATGTGTGTTTTCAGTTTGGATAATAGTCAATCTACCTAGCCTTTTCCAAACTATGTTAGGGTCAGCTTACTGGATGCACCTAAATACCAGCATTCTGCATGGAGCGACTGCCTATCTGACCTACAGTTACTGAGTTACACGACACCCAGTTACTGACTTACACGATACCCCTTGGTAAGACTGGTTTTCAGACATTTGGGCTTCTGACTACACGCAATTTCAAGTTTCTGAATTTTATTTTAATATTACATACGTATCTCATCAATAGAGAGATTTGGAAGGAAAAAGGGGAGGCCCTTGCCCAGCAGTGAGACACATAATAGGCTATTAAAAATTTGAGTACGCCGCTGGTAAAACTTAGAGTCGACTGAATTGTTACTAACCAAATACACTTCTCATCAGAAAAATCGAAACACCTTGCAAGTTTATATTTTGTAAGGATTATCAGAAAAATGTGTATCTTTAGGAATATATGTCAAATGTCGTTTAATAGTGAATAATTATGAGGTTTTCAAATCCTAATGGTAATGTTCTAAATTAAAATTAAATTTTCATTGGTTTCGTTTTTTTTATATCAAGTTATTTTTACCCTGTATGGAGTATGAAGGAGATTGATAAAACAATACAAGTAAATGAAAAAAAAAGCTAAGAAACGTTTATTTAATAACTTGTATTCCCTCCCCGAGCTCTTATTACTGCTTCCATACGGTTCTTCATCGATCGGATGAGAGTCACGATCAAATGTTGTGGCATTCCATTCCATTCCTCTTGGATTGCATTTTGCAGCTGGCTAAGAGTTTCTGGGGCAGGATCTCTTGCACGAATTCGTCTCTTTAATTCATCCCATAGATGTTCAATCGGATTCATGTCCGGGCTTCTTGCTGGCCATTCCATAATGGAGATACTGACTTCGGTAATATAATCTCGTACGACTCTCGCGGTGTGAGCCCTAGCATTGTCATGCATGAATATGAAACCGTTGCCAATAAAATGTGCATAGGGCATCACGTGAGGCTCAAGACAGTGTTCGATGTACCGATGACTGTTTAGTGCAGGCAGACGTGGCCCAGACACAAAGACAAGCTCTGTCTTACCGTCGCCGCTGATTCCTCCCCAAACCGTCCACGAACCGCCACCATAGCTGACCCTTTCTTCAATGCAGCATTGTGCGAAGCGTTCTCCATCTCTTATGTAGACCTTGTTCCTTCCGTCGTTATCATACAGCATAATTTTACACTCATCAGAAAAGAGGACTTTGTTCCACTGGAGGTATGACCAATTTAGGTGCTCACGTGCAAAGTTAAGCCGCGCTCTTCGATGGTCTGCAGTTAATTTCGGCCCATTTGCTGGCTTGTGCGGTACCAGTCCACGTTCCTTCAACCTTCTTCTAATTGTAGAGTCACTTACAGCCACCCTACGTACAACATGAAGCTGCTGCTGCAGTTGAAAAGCATTAAGGCGTCGATTTCGTAAAGAAGTTGTTGCAATAAATCGATCATCTCGATCAGAAGTGACCCGATTCCTGCCAGATCCTGAACGGCGCATAAACAAACCAGTCTCCCGATAGCGTTTGTAGACTCTATGAACAGACTTAGATGCAATCTTTCAGCCACAACACGCTGACTAAGTCCAGAATCCAGCAATGCCACCACTTGGGCGGCTTCTGCGGGCGAAGTATCCATATGTTTTAGAAAAAGACGTCCCACAGTCACAGTACACACACAGTATACAGAACCCAGAACAAAAAGTTTTAAGATAAGCGCTACTTTTTAGTTTTCAAAGGTGAAATGTACCTACTCCAACTCTAAACACACGTTTGTCTCAAAACAGTGAATCATTTCATTTATAGGATAAACAAATGAAATTCTAATTTTGAATTTAGAATTTTCGCTTATCACTGTAATGGCCAAACTGCCAGCTATACAATCATGTGATTTTACTCATGGAATGGAAACTTTTTTGTGTTAAATTAGGACAGAAACCATAAAAACGGAAGTGTTTCGATTTTTCTGATGAGAAGTGTATATGTACCCGTGCTTAACAAATAAAGAGTAATTCATTCATTTAAGGATTAGACCATGGAAGGACAGAGCAGACAGGCAGGTAGACATACTGATCCGATGGATAGTAATTACATAGGTAGGTCTAATACCTTTGTCTTCCGTGTAGTGTCAGGAATTTCCTTCCACACGTGTTGCGAGGTATGCTCACAAATAGCTCTGCATAACTGAACGCAACAGTGACATAACAGTCAAACAAACTATTTGGTATACAGCTACCTTGCAATGTTGTGAGCGTGCTGAGTGCTCAATTATTTTACATCACTCTCAATGCCCTAAGATTAAAAAGTTATTACGTACACAATAAAAATACTTTTGCCTATATTATAAGGTGTATCATTTCATACAACCAACTAAATCTCTTAACAGGATCATTATACTCATCACACTACGGGAACAACCCTGAAATCGCGAAAAAAATATCAGCTGTTCCCTACATTTTGACGAGCAATGCGAACATTAATGTAGGGAACAGTTGACTTTTTTTTTCGCGATTTCAGGTTTTTTCCCAGAGTGAAAGTTGTTTCTAATGATGAGTACAATGACCCTTTAAAAGATTTCGTGTATGAAAAGATACACCTTATCATCTTATATTTATACCGACCAAAAGGTTTATTTGACTGTACACAGTTGCTTAATGAAGTGGTTAAGTCATTATGAACTGATCATTAGATCAACAGTTTATTTTTGCAGTGAAAATAGGTTCTTGTGAAGGAGGTTTTAACAGGCAACTTATTGCCTGTTAAAATCTCCTTGTAAGGTGGGACTGGCAAACTGTAGAAATACATACAACCTATTAATAAGCAATAACCTATTAATCTCTTCTAACTAATCTTTAATGGTACATCCAAATCCTAGCTACCTACCTACCTATTCACGTAATATTATAATTGCGAAAGTGAGTTTGTGTGGTTTGCTTTCACGTCATAACGGCTGAACAGATTTTTATGAAAGGTACACAGGTAGACCATGACCTTTGTTAGACTTTTGATCCCAGAAGTCCGTACCCGTGGGATAATTTCCAACCTCCACACGGGCGAACCCGCAGATAGTAAGTCAACAAAAATTAGCATCGGTTGTTTTCTAGAAAGCCCGATTAATAAAGGTCCTGCCGAGCCACTTGACTAATGAGTGGAGTCCCTGCGCGGGTGGTCGCCACCCACCACTGAAACTAAATAATTACATCTATCATACATTACTGTACCACGACATGACACAATACAGCTCAATCAGGATTTGCGTAATTAGATAACACATTATTGACAGGCGTTGGAGTGTGTCAAGCATACTATTATGAAGCATTTATTACCAGCTAATAGCTAATGTGGGATCAAAGGATGTGTGTCAGTCCGCAATATAAGTACATGAATTACTAAAACGTCGTCGTTAATCGTTGACGACGCATTGGTTTTACAAACACTTGATCTAGGACACATTTAATTACAGTTCGCTGAAACTAAGAGCCTGTCTACACAATAGGTGAACGGCAGAGAGTAGGTACCTCTTGATCCTTTCCAAACAAACGATAAAACCTGAATAGAGAAAGGACTGATGTTTGCACTCGTTCACTACGCCGAGGGTAAAGAAACCTCGTGACAATAAGAAGTCAAGTATTTCCCCAAAGGTCACATCAAATTGAAATGTTACAGTCTCATTAGATTTCGATTGAAAATGTTACAGTGATTGATAATACTAAAATTGCTGTAATTTCCACTTCAGATTTCATTCGAAGTTCTGCCAACTCACGTTTGAGCAATTTCATTGATTTGTGCATTATCTCAACAAATAGCTTGAAGTATCAAGTTATTTAATTTTATAATCCTCATTCAATATCTATTCTCTCTCTCTCTCTCTCGAGTGTTGAAAAAAAATCACAACTGTCATAGGAATTATTTCCAGCGATAGGTACCCAAGGCGCAAAAAGGGAAAAAAATGCTTCACATTTTTAATATCCTTCTATATACGACCATCGTAAAAATGTTTTACGGTTCTGAAGGTGTATTGTAAGCTATTTTAGGGAAAAAATCCTGAGGTTTGTGTAGCCCCAGCTTGGGTCCCTTTTGTCTCGTACGTAATGAATGAGGGCTAACCCTGGGTATATTCAGGGGACATATTTATCTTTGTGATTTGTCTTTTAAACGATGTCATTTCGCTAGTGGTTTTGATATGATAAGATCGGTTAGGAAGATAGTTTAAGTACTTGTATAATACGACGGGTTAGTGGGTTTATTTCTTAGAAGGCTGTATTTCCTCATTATGATCCGCTATGTGGAAGCGCGGCTCGGAAACGCCTACGTAAACGGGTGCAGATGTTCATTAAGTAACTACTGAACGTGGGAAATAGTAATAGAGAATATTTAAATAGACTGCCAGTACTAGGTAACAAAAAATAAGCAGTAAATTGTTCTTTTCATTGTAGTCGGGAATATGAGCTAGTTCTACGACGTTGTGCTAAAGTATAAGAGTTCACTGTCTCATGCACGAGTGTGTGAGAAAATAAAGTACTCTCCTTTGTAACGATAGTAAACAAACTATGTTGTAGTATGTTCATAATCAGGTTGGGTTCTATTGTAGCGCAGCGCGCAGGGAAGAATACTTTGTTATCCACATAACTGCCTTAGCATTTCAGAAAGAGAGGGTCAGTATAGCCTTTTTTTTTTTTTTTGATGTCGGGAAATCCAATCCATCCAATGACTTCTCCCGCACTGGGCGGAGCGGAAGGGCGTGTCAGACTTTTACTGACTAAAACCCACCCGTGTTCCTTCAGTTGCCTGTTGCCAAGGTCCCGGTATCCCTTTCGGACTTTCCCGCAACGGGGTCAGTAAAGTCTGCTGTTAAACATCATATAATAAATACTCTTTTTTTGTTCAACAGTAAAAATGGAACTCGACGGTGAGCAAAGAATCTTAAAACCTGGGTTTAAAACCTACATTTTTGTGTTGAAGTATATAATACCAACAGCAATGTTTTGAACTCTTACACACAAATTGTTGTTGTAAATATAAAACAGTGAGTAAGTAACACTTTGGCAAAAGTTAGTTTTCGGGCTTGAGAGCTTGCTAGCTTATTATGAAAAAGCTTTACTCCAAGTCGTTTTATAAAGTTATAAGTTTATATACCTATTTCAGGACCACTTAATGTGCGTTTTGTTTGTGCAGAATAAACAATTTTTCTTTCTTCTTTCTTTCTTTGATTCACTTTTATTTATTTCAATTCTTTTTTCCGAAGACACGATATTGCCTGCAAATAAAATCCAGATGCGGAAATAACAAATTGCATCCATACAATTTAAAATACACCGTTCATCCGTTCATCAATACATTATAACAATAATAAAAGGCCAAATATTACAACAGCTCACTTCGAAATCTTACTAAGAAACTCCAATCCGGTAAACATCATACTAGCCACTCATTTCGTTAGAGGGAACTGTGGGCGAGCTGTTTTGATACTAAACTACAGGAGTTTACTCAAGTGGGTCTTAAGCCTTATATGTCTTAAGGGCTAAGCACACTTCGAACTAAAACTCCGCATTCAGACACGAATTTAAACTATTGTATAATTAAAACGGGATCTTATAAAGGACTAAAGGTTCTTACATACTGGTTCTTACTACAAAACTATTTCTGAGAAAACTTCACGGCGAACAATGCGGCGGCGTCGCGTCGCGCGACTAATCGCGCCAGTATGTAAGAGCCTTAACGAGTACTGAAGGGATTATTAAGTTACTGACTGTTTGACTCGTTGGTTTAGTTGTCGCTCGCTAGTGACTTCTGAGAGCTGCGTCCGGCATGGTTGCGAAAACCAGGTCGGGCAAAGTCTAATTCGGCTTTTCAAATAGGAAATTCTTGGTAACAGATCGGAGAATTCGTGAAATGTGTTAGTATTTTTAAAACATCTGTACACCTGTGTCTACCCCTTCGAGGAATAGAGACGTGATGTTCTGTTATGTATTTGGTTCGCGTGAACAATTCGTTTGACCCTTTAGAATTCTACGAATGTTTTTTACGTTGATGTTGAATTTCAGCTTTTTATGATTTCGTGGTAAGTGCGATTCTTGGATCTTGTTATATTAAAGTTCGAAAAAATACTTTATACTAGAAAAAGTTTGCATCTTGTTTTTCTTTGTAATCTCTTTATTCCATACCAGGTATTAGGTACCCACGCTGCTAAGCCGTAATTTTGTTTTGTACAAAGGCTAAATAAACAAAATATTGCATTCAGGATAAATATATTCTTACTCAGAATAAGTTATATATTAATGTAAACTGTGTTGCAGCCTTTAGCGCCCATTTCCCAGAGGCGTCGGCGTTCCAACATTTATTTTGAATGTTTTTATAAAATAATGTTTAAAAATATAAGAATTAAATGTAATAAATCATATTTTAGTGACAGTTTTGTCATACCTACTTTACTATATTATTATTTTAATTAAAAATTAATTAATTAATTTAAAAAAAAACATATTTAGGTAAATAAAATAGAAATGAAAAAGATGTTCTAAGTACATATTTTTTATTTCTATTTTATTTACGTTAATCACTAAAACTACTTAATGATTAACGTTGATTAATATCAAACCTTCTGAACATATAAAAGTAATCTGTTGCTGTACTTCATTTTATCTTAGTTAATATAATTATGTACGTGAACGTAATAAAACTGTATCTGCACTAGAAACCTTCGTTTATTATTTCCTGGAACTGCTTCTTGTGTTACCTACACAAGTATTCTTATCAAGGTCACTATTAACGATAAAGGTTGATTAATGGCTCTATTTACTGGTTCATAAAAACTTCTATACGTGGATACACGTGAGAATATTGTTATAATAACCAACACTGACATACCTACGGTGACAGCAGTGTTTTGATTGATTCAGGCG
Organism: Lithophane socia; assembly: GCA_947522985.1. Taxonomy (NCBI): domain Eukaryota; kingdom Metazoa; phylum Arthropoda; class Insecta; order Lepidoptera; family Noctuidae; genus Lithophane; species Lithophane socia. The sequence continues at coordinate 5,886,338 of OX383258.1, read as the reverse complement.
TGACTTTGCGGAAATCCATTATAAAATACAATAGACGCTGATATATTTAGTAACCTATTTATTAGTAGCCAATCAGTGCCGAGCAGAAATCCTATATAACTGGGGGTGACGGGCGATTTGATTCTAGACATGGGCGTTTTCGTATTTAGTTGCTAACGGATATGTAACCGATATACAGTTTTCATATCGATATCGAAAACCGTTTTCAGATATCGATATCAGTAGTACGATTTGCACAAGTAACTGAAACGAACGAAACGCAAACTCACACTTTTACCGTTAATACATTGATATAGCTAACTTATGGAATATTTGTTGTAAACTAGACCTTATTGCTAGCGCGTTAGGATATAGATATTACGCACGCACTATTTGGTTAATCCAAATAACCAATCACTAGCCGAAGTTACGTAATATTCGCTTCATCACTTTTACGCCAGTAAAACATTGAATGGTAAGACAGAGACAAAGCGAATAAAAACCGTCGATGTCATATCGCTCGTGATGTGAAGTTTGCGTTTTGTTCGTTATTACTTATTCGACATTATTCGTAGTTCGTTCTCGTTGTTGCGCTTTGGATAAGCCATAGCTCGATGAAGTTTTTGTGAAAACGGTTATGTATATTTAGATATCGATATGGTATGATAATAAACACATATCCGATATAAGTTACGTTTTGATATATCGAACCCATGCCTATTTGATTCACTTTACGTCCAGCGCTCGGTGTGGTAACACGTCGCGTTCTGGTTTGCAATTGGTCAATCGTCATCCTGAAGATGCCTCGTTGAGAGGTGAAACACGTGTCGATTTCTTACAGGGTTTTTATGACTCTTGAAAAATAGTCAAGCGGAATAGGTTACTAAATATATCAGCGTCTATTGTATTTTAGCAGTGTCTTGTTTTAATTACTAGCTAGAGGACGCTTTTCATTACTTTATGAATCCTAAATCCTAGCTAATATTATAAATGCGAAAGTGAGTTTCTTTGTTACGCTGTCACCCTAAGCGGCTGAATAAATTTGGATGAAATTTGACCATGACCTAGGTTTAGGACGTTGGATACTTTCCATGGTGCATTCATACGAGACTGTATTCTGTTCAAGACACAGTGTGCACACTTTCTGAGCAGTAACCTAACATAAAGTACTATGCTTACATGAATTCACGAAAGTATTTCCGTATTTTTAATCATTAGTATTATGCTAATAGGATTTGAATGTTTGGTACAATAGATACCTGGATTAACACATAGGACACTTTTAATCCCGGTAGTACAGTCACGAGCAATAATATGTATACACTTAGAAACGTTTAAAAGTGATTTTCTCCTGCTGTATTGATTGTAATTTAATGATTTAACGAACATAGTATTTTTGAACCCCTATTATTATGAAATAGGTATCATCTCAAAGTAACAATCGTTATTCCACGAGAAAAACGTTATTGAATTTTGCTGAGTGTATACATATTTTTGCTCGTGACTGTACGTTTTCGTGGGATAAGTTCCAACCTGGACGCGGGTGAAGCCTTGGGCAAAAGCGGAGTAATGAATGCATAGTAATGAAGAGTGCGAAAAGCTTAATCCTTGCTTTTATGCACCAACAGGTTTATGCACCCGTCCTTGAGAAACAGGTTTATGCACCCGTCCTTGAGAAACAGGTTTCATGTTCAAATAGATCAATATTAAATTTAAATTACGGCATCACACGTACAAGTGTCCGCTACACTAATCCCCTAGTCGGAAACTCTATTGTTCTATCATTAACGAGGTGCTGATACTGCACCCGACAGAAGCGGTAGTGTCTAATTCCTTGTCAGAACAACACGATCAATATCAAAACAGAATATAGCAAAATTCACTCCCAATAACAGAACCCGGAATAAACGTCCAGTTATAAAATTTTAATTAACGATAAAACGGAATGAACATGATAAAGCCTGGCAATGTTAAAAGCAATATTGCTCGACAAATGGATCACAAAACGTACATTGGTGGAAATAAAATTTATTGTTCAATAATTCTGTACATTTGTGACCTGGAGCAATTACGGGTTGATGTTGGTGTCAGACCAGACCCACCCCCCTCGTCTTTTGCTCCCGAGCATTCAATTACGACAAAGATAAACTGTTTGCATGAAGTTTCTTGTCACGAAGAAGTCTGATACTACGCAAGAAATAGTTGCAGAGCAAGAGTCTGTTGATATTTGTGTTAAGATTGATTTTCACTCTTTGAACATTTTTTTACAATGCCTTAGCTGGACAGATGTCTTTCTTAGGGCTCTGTATTCTTCCTGCCAGGGTTGCGGGTTAGTCCGAAAGGAATACCGGGACCTTGGCAACAGGCAACTGAAGGAACACGGGTGGGTTTTAGTCAGTAAAAGTCTGACACGCCCTTCCGCTCCGCCCAGAGTGGGAGAAGTCATTGAATGATTTCCCAACCCCAAAAAAAAAAAAAAAGGGCTCTGTATTGTTACAAAAGTCGATTGTTTTCACTAGCTCCGATTTTTGTTTTTTGTAAGTGTACCAAGAATCATTAATGTTATTGACGTCTACGAGTGCGGAAGCAAATAATTTCCTATTTAATATTTTTCGTTTCTTAGAAGATATTTAATATTCTGTGATCTTCTCTCAGTTAATAATCATCGTTTCTAGAAAATAAAATTGTTACGGGAAGTAATCAAGCCTTTTTGCTGCCAAATGCCGTAAATAAGTTTACCGAACAGAATTAAATAAAAGGCTTGATTGATAATTCTTGGAATATTTTCACTATCTACGAGTTTATGTAGAAGTTGAAATCTCTACATATTATCTGATATCATTTTAGGAGAGAAAGCGATGTAAGTCGTAGCAACCTACTTTACATGAAATGTTTTTGGTGGGATATTGTTGACTAAATCAATATCTCAATATTAAGTAGGAAATGGGTATAAGAAAACAGAAACTTGACGCAATCTAGGTATCTCTCGGTGACACATAGGTTCCGATTAGATAAATAGATATAGATATAACTATACGAGGAAATGAGAAAAACAAATGGGATTTGCGATAACAACTAGAAGATAAAAATATACTGGGAAAGTAGCGAAGTGCAGCGCTGAAAGAAGGTTTACCGAAATGCGTTTATCTATCGTCTGCAAACTACCGATTTATTCACCCATCCACTGTTTGTAACACTTAAAAACCTGCATAGCAATCACTTTGTCCGGCTCTACTATACAAAACTTTCAGCATACATCACGCCTTTCAGAAACTTTTCCTCTTGTACCAATATATAGCAACCTATATCGCGCTTACTCATACAGAGAGCATAAATCTCTTAAGGCATTTCCCCCTTTCGGGTGTGATTTAACACCACCATCGGTATGTGGTTTCGGAACGCAACTCACGCCCGTCCCCTTGTTTGTTTGTTTGTTTGTTTGAGAACTTATTCTGATTAAGCTTGGATTCCGAACGCGACTCGATCACGCGTTCCTTAAATTCTCGTACGATGGGAATAGGAAATTGTATTCAAGTATCTGCGACACTATTTTAGTATCTAGTAAATAAATGATCCTTAGAATTGTATGACCTGTTTTGCTGACCTGCATACGGATAAAGGTGTATGGGAATGTTACAATTGCCTAGCTCCATACACAATCGAAGCACCAAGAATAATATTTTCTCAATTTCAATTTTCTCTGACAAGATGGGCTGAAAATGATTTGTATTTTTGCGTAGGTAGGTACTTTTAACGCGACTCCGATGAATACCAAAAGTTTCTTAATTACAAAAGCTGTAATGAGTTTTGGGAAAGTAATAAAAAAAATTAAACGATATTACTTTTGCTTGAAGAGACTAAAAACTGGAATCACTATGATACAGGACTGGCGCTTCTTGGAATTTATTAGGGGTGCGTACGATCGGTTGCCTGATAAAAGTATCCACACTTCCGAGTAATAGTGAAAGTATAGTAAAAAGTATAGTACTTATAGTAAAAGTATCCATACTTGGTTAGGTGAATACTTATCTGAGTAGGTACACCGACTGTACTTACATGTATCCTCTTTCTCTTTCTGACCAATTTCTTTTTTTATGTCAAATTAATGTACCTCTTGCCTTTTTGCTATAAGCATACAAAGTGAGACTGAAAACGAAGCCTGTGAAGCTATGTTAGGAGATGTGAGTAAATCTTCTTTGTAACCCTTCTTAGAATCCCGATATTTATGAAACAGATGCTCCATACTAAGCTTACCGTCGCATTGCACGCTTTACAGCAAAAATATATTTTCAATTATTTATAAAGATATTGTGAAATAACTTCACAGCTCATACTAAAAGTATTTCTCTATTGCGATTCGATAATTCTGTTACGGTATTTTCTGTTCAATATAAAATTTTAAGAACAAAATACACCGACGTATGTAAGATTAAGTTTAGTTCGTTATTTAATAAATATTCTGAAAATAAGGTTGCAAAGATTTATTAAATAAATAAATTATATTATTAAATAAATGAATTGAATTTTCGTTTTTTGCTACCACTTCCGAAACTAAATTTATTTTTCACTTTGTAGTGTTTCTTTCCGAAGACAGCTGTTGTTTTTTTTTCGTAAGAAGTTTTTATTTTTAGCTATGTAAATAACAGTGAAAAGAACTTATTATTACATCATCCACATAGGCTATTTGGGAAAAACAAAAATACTCAAAAACTACCGAAGCAAAGTTAATAAAATTTATATGGGATCTCTACCAAATACTGAATTTTCAAAATCTGTCCACACTTGACGAAAATATCGATTGACATACATTACAAAAAAACATACGCTATGAACATAGAACCTCCTCTTTTTTGGACGTCGGTTAAAAATATGATAAACTGAAGGACTCAATAAAATGGCAGCAAAAATCTTGCACCCCAACGAAGACTAATAACACTCTCTAAACTTAACTCTACACAGCTGTGCAAAATACTTCTACGTACACCTAATAAACAAACTTTCTTAATGATACCTAATGTTCTTTTTAATAGCAACGGATCCTATTAACTAAGTTCGGCACTTCTTCACTTCGGGAGTATAAGGTGGGAAGTTACGACTATATAATGAGCTGAATAAAAGTTTACGTATGGGTACCTAGCATCGTTCTTCGATGCATGTTGAAAGCTGCCTGCCCGGTCTAATCTGTAAAAAAATCACCGTGAAAACTTAGGTGAGCTGTCAATAGTGTCAATCCCTAGCATGTGGAATGACAACTCACTTCACGTTTTCAGGTTGATTTTTTTACAGAACGGTATAAGACCGTCGCATGCTTTTCCTTGAATTTTCATATAATACATGATCATAGCAAAGTGGATTGCTACTGGTTTGCAGTCGATTTGCAGTGATGTTTTTATTTTTACCTTATATTTATTTAAAATTCAAGCTTTGCAGAGGCGGACTTAATGCCTTAGGCATTTCCTACCGGTCAACCTTGTATCTGAATTCCAACGCTGCCAGAAATTTAATGATTCTATGTATTTTTAGCGCTTTTAGTATAATATGTACCTAAACGTCGTGAAAATAGGCCTATTTACACAAAAAATGTACATCGCTATATCATAGCAGTATCTGTTCCGTGTCTGTGGTCACGAAGGGTTAGTTCCTCACTTGTTGAGCGTAATTTTTCGCTCCGAGCTGAGCAGGGCGTCTCCCCCATTCCCCCTCCCCGGCGCCACACGAGCCTAATTTGCAATTCCCGGGCCTCCGGCGCCTCACCCCCTGCGTCTTCATACGACCACTTGCGGAAGACACCTTAATTCACTTGTTTCATCAAGTGTTGTTTGACAACACCTTCACACAAGTGAGCGTTTAATTGTTTGGACAGCCTGAGGTCTAACTTTGTTTAACGAAAAATTAATTAATAACGTTTTTAACATTCTGTTGCTTGACCGCTATATTGTGACAGATGACACTACTCGAGGTAACATTTAAATAACATCACGCCTGTAATCCCCGCAGGGTTAGACAGAGGTACAGCTATAGTACAGGGGGCCTACCTTAAACTTCTATGGCTCCGGCGTCGCTGAAAACGTGACCTTTGCTAGTATCTTCACATTTAGGTATTTCATCGGGGGAAATGAAAAAAAAAAACTTAAATGTTAAGTCCCACGCCTCCAAGTTGTAAAGTCCTCAATGTCCTCATTACGATCAAATAACCGAGACAGGTACTGATGGAGCATTGGGGGAAAAACATCATTATCCTAAGTACTTACCCAAATAAAACAAAAGAATGTCGCTGTCGTGTAGTCATAAATATTTTATATTGTAAACGTAAAGGAATATGACAAGAGTAGGCATGTTATTGTGAATTTTAAGTGGAGGTATTTTCTAGTTTATTTAGATAAGGAATATCGAATGTTCGTTGTTAGGGCTTGTTTTAAGATTTGGAGAAAGGGTCGCTATTCTAGAGGGATAACGAGTACCGGACGGACCAAGGGACCCAGATAATACTAATGCCAATATTAGCTCTCATTTCAAAGGTCCCAATGGTGCCACTGTGTCGTTTTGACCACTCTTAAAAAGACGATTGGATTCACAGACGCCATTTTATATTGATGAAATTGGCGTTATCGATTTGACAGCAGAAATTCTGTTCTCTAGTGACAGTTTAATGAAAACAGTAATTTATTAATAAGACAAGAGTTTCTAAATATTAAGGGCTCACAGAACCCTAAAAGTGAAACATAAAATTGTTCATAAGCGTGAAAACGGTAGACCCTTAACAAAATTATATCTATGATGTTTCTCTTTTTTTCGACACAGGGATTTTAACATAATTTTGTGAAACCAGCGACACATAAAATTACTCGTAATGAATACGAAACAAATCTTACCCGATTACTTCTCGCTACCTCCCTACTTGTGTTTAATTATTTGAAAACATTTAATTTTACGGTTGTAATCATTTACGTAATCAAAATCTTTGATATAAAACCGTCAGATTCTCGCACCGACAGCAATTTGCGAAGGTACGATTTGATAGCATTCCTTATATTACTCCGTAGGTACGTATTTTCATCACACGCACGCACTCATAGAAAATTTATTTATTTTCTATTATGACTCCCGTGCGTTTGGAACTTTGCAATAAAAATCCCATCTACTGATGACAATAAGAGAAGCGGCTGTGGAATATATTCGGTAGCAAGTTACATGTCGATGTACAGACACATCCAAAATATATTCGTCACCTTAAGGGCTATTTTTGTCTGCTCATAACACGATAGAATCTGCTTCACCGACTCGGCTTTATATATTGCGTGGTAATATCAGTACCACAGAATCACATTCAGACATCTTCTTTGTATGTCAGACGAAATAAAAATGTGACACTGATAGATTCTGGCAATTAAATAAAAAATAATAAACGTTTATTATTCCTAGAATGGCCAGCCCCCTAATTGCGTAAAACTATTTTAATCACAATCTGAATGATATTGAAGGATATTACTAGTCCATTGCATCATAAAAAATTACTCACTGACGTAAATAACGTAATGAGTGTCGATGAACTGTCAAAATGGAAGCCATTACTACTGGTAGTGTGGTAAGCGATTTTGTCCTATCAACATTGGTCAAAGGAGTATGCTATTTTGATCTTTGTTATCAAGTAATTAAATATAGTTTTCTATATAAGCAATAGTCTGGTCAGTGCCGCAGCCTCAAAATGTATAAATGTATCCTAACTTCATAAAGGATAAAGGAAAGAATTTGAAAACCGACGCAGATATAAAAGACTAGACTGTACCGTCACTCTAGTCACAATATCTCTGAGAGAAAGTTTGGGTAAACCCGCTGAACACTTTATCCACTTACTGTAGGGGTTTCGGGCGGGCGCAGCAACAGGCGTCCCTATAGGTACCTCATCTACAGGTATATTGTCTTAGGTAAGTACTTACGCTTTTCTTCGCGACAATGTGTCATGAAAAACAATAACAGCTGTGAAGTATTTTGTAAACCGTAAAACTATGTCAATAGGACTGTTCCAATAATTAATTTCATTACATCTATTCTGTAATTTTTATGGTATACATAATAAAGACATAATTATTATTCTGACCATACATAATAAAATACATTTTGTATTCAGCTCCATCCGGTTAGACTGGAAGCCGACCCCAACATAGTTGGGAAAAGGCTAGGCAGATGATGATGATGACATACTAAAATACATATTACTAATTGACCATATAAAAACCTATATTGTAAATGTAAACTTTTAGTTTTTTAGCAAACCCAATTAAATAGAGCTCGTTAGCCCTTTATCGTAGTATCACGCGACGCTCTGATGTTTCGTTTATTGCATATTGATTGGCTGAATGCTATCGTTTTGGCTCAATCGATACGCTTTATTGCAATAGAATTACAATTTTGATTCGGCCTTTATCCAAACTGGTAACATAAACAGTTATGAATCCAAATAGTCTATTTTTTAATTCGTATCGTTAAATGAGATTTGATTTTCTTTTTCAGCAGCTAAATAAATGTGGATATGGAACTGTGTCGCAAAATATGCTCCATCCTACCCTCTGTGTCCCAAATCAGTGTGACTGCGCTGCAACCGATGACGCTGCGGAAGTGGCTAAGTTTTGCCCCAAAAATATTTGAAATACTGTCGTGCCAGGGACACGAAGACGAAGCAGCTAAATAAATGGGTGGGTGGTATATTTTCAATAGTTTTCCGAAATATTGGTGCGTCGGGTCGGCTGAAAGCACGAAGGCGTGTGGCGGTCGGGCAGGCGGGCAGCGCCTCAACGAACGCCACAGCGCCACTCGTCCTGCGACCGTCTCGAGCCGCGCACGTCCCGCGTCTCGCCACGCGCTGTCCGCACACGCACTCAAACATTGCGCTGTGAACTCACTGGAACTCAACCTAGTATGTGCTAAGTGAATCAACGATTGCCAATATGAAGGGTCGTCACCAGTTCAGGCGCAGATTCAGTCTGCAACCATCGTTTATGAAAGAGGATCATGAGGAGGAGCGGAGACCCCACAGGTGATCATTATACTCAAATTATAATTTATAAAAATTATATTAAATACAAAACTGAAACTAAGTAAGATTTCATCCTTCATCAAAAATATTCGTAGCCTTTACTAACTTCGTAGCACCGTCTACGATTACGGGCGCGTCTCGTAGCACCTCGTAGCTGTTTTGTTTGGGTTTGCTACGACAACTCACAAAAATAATATTATTATAGTATTACTCACCCAATTAGTAGCCAGAATTTAAAGGCCTCTTTACTTAGAAAGAAAGCAAACATCCTTTTATTGAAACGTTTGATAAAAGTTAATGTATTCTATAACAGAGCATTTGTTAAAGCTCTTGTCACTGTTTAAGATAATCTAATGTACGTGTTCATGTTCACTCACTTTGTATCGTTGATAAAAAAAACATTAAAATAAGCGTCGTGTTTGCGCGTAACATTAACAACTTTCTTATCGTTTATCGTTCACAAAATGCGTTATGTTCATACGACAAGCCCCACGTTCAAGGAACTCGTTATCTTAGAAAAGGGAAGGCAATTTTCTGCAATTTACCTTCGGCTCGACTTCATCTCTACAATGAATATTACGATAAGATCGCGACGGTACAGGATTTGATTTTTTTCTCACATTTGAAAAATATTTTTGTATATTGTACATGTAGTATAATTCGCAACTATATAATCTGATTTTTTTTATACACTGTTCAAGGATATACTACTTTAAACACTTAAAATAAATACAGAAATGCAAACAAATATAAGAATCGGCGTCACTTTATAAAATAAATAACTGGAGCCCGCGACTTCGTTTGCGATCCAGGATGAAAAGTAGCCTATGTCCGTATCCAGATCATGGTCTATCAAAGTTAAAGTCAAAGTCAAAGTCAAATAATTTATTTCAAATAGGCACATATAAGGCACTTTTGAACGTCAAAAAAAACAATGCATTAAAACTGAATCTATGTGCCAAATCACGCAAAAACAAATTTCATCCAAATCCGTTCAACCGGATGGATGGATTGGTTGATTTTTTTTTGCGTCACAGACGCTACAAAATTTTAAAACTTACACATTTATAATATTATAAGTAGGATACGCTTAACTTTGAAACTCAATTAGCACCATTTTTTTAAGTTTTGCCCTTTGAGGCTTTCCTCAAAAGGCCCAATCATGACTCTCTTCTCTTCAGCTTTTAGCGGCTTTTTATCTGCATTACTTTATAGGTTTAGTATTATCTCCGAAAAAGGAATAAATACCTACCTATGCTTTTTAAACATGCATAAACTAAAAAATGTATCCTGTTAATTAATATTTGATCACGATTACAAAGCATTTATATACCCTGGAACATTTCCGGTTAGGTACTATTTATACCAGGATATGGAAATTGAATAGGTAGGAATAACGGAAAATGTAAATATAATAATAATAAACACATCAAAAACAATGCGAAAATAATTTACGTTATTTTTAGTGCAGAAAAACGGAATAGGTATCGCAAAAGAATATTAGAAAATTAAAAGAGAACATGTAAAATATTGGAAACAGAAATGATAAAAAAAGTGCGGAAACTAAACTAGCCTATGGCAGCAAAGGCTTTTTCTTTCCGCACTTTGACAAATATTGTATTAATGTTCACAATATTAATACCTAGTTGATTTTGTGTTGATATAAAAACAACTGAAATCGATTTGCTCGGTTACTGACCAATTAATTTTCTGTTTTATACTTTACTGAATAAATTATCAAAACTTTAAATAAAATAAAACTTGCAATAATAATAACCATGTGCCGACATAAAACACATTCGGAAAAAAGAACATTTTATAAATTGGAGATGCTGCATAGTTAATCTTGATACAGTAGGTACGCTTTTCTAAGAGCTCAATTTAGCTTTAACGTAATATAAGTTATTTTATACATATCTCAGAAAAAATAAAACAGCTAACGGGAGAGCTGAACAGACAGAATATCTTTTCAACTTTCGCTTATGTCCGATAAGAAGAAAATCTTTAGACTCGAATAGACGGTTCTAGAATATCTAGAACCAGTTTTATTTCGCCTGATTTGAATAAATTTACGAACAAATCCTTGCGGTGCGCATCTGCATCAACTTAACAAGTCAATTTTATCGCATTCCGAGACGACCTAACAAGATTTGTATCAATTTATTCAGTAGCCTTAAGAAGTATTACGTTTTTCTTAATAAAAAATCTGCTTCTGCGATTTTATTTGATAAAATCGTAGATCCATTTGTTTCGAAAAGGGGCGCAATATAGATCTATTTACATTTTACAGTTTATTTTTATGAAGGGTATACGAGGTCGTTTGACCTGGCTCGAGCCTTTTGCAATACAATACATGATGCGTCAGCGTTTTATACATGGAAACTATCCGTTTTATGTGTGAATAAACCGCGGCGTCGACGGCGCACTCCCCCTTTCAGTACGGGGGTTTCACACATGACATACTCAGTGAACCGAAATTATAACATTTTCGTACCCCACACTGGGTTGGGTTAGAATTCCATATTTCTTTAAGAAATTATACACGTAACAAAATATGTTTGTTTAAAAATAATATATTTATATAACGCCATCATCGTTCACCATAAACAAAATGTCTACACTACATTGTTTACCGAATGTCACTCCATATCAGGCACGCTGTATGCCCATTTTCCTTATCGCGCATAAAGCGCTGTATTTATTACCGAGTACTTTCCTCCTTTTTCCTTCTGAGCACAGTTTCGAGTCCTACTTACATAATGTGTAAGGGTGCTACTCAAATGTCGTAACATCTATTGGATTTAAAAACATGATAGTTGCGAAAGGGGTTTCTCGGCTATCGACCGACATAAAATAACCATTTACAAAAATAAGTAATTGAACCATGTTCTCGGTTATTGCTTAAGAGGTGTGGCGGAGCAATGGACGCCATAAATTATGAATATTATAGCCATTACTCGCCAGACGTATTTAAATCTCATAGGGTCGGTAAACCTGTTAAAGGGTGGAATTAGAATTGTAGATAATGAGATTGCTGAAAGCTGTAACTCTAAGACAAGATATTTAATCTTGTTTTCTTATATTTACGACTACAGGTCTCCTTGTTTATTTCCTGTATGTTTATTTCTTGACATGCGTAGTACCTAGCATGAGTCATATCAGTTTCCGTGAGAAATTGTTTTCGGGGTATCTAGAAATATGTAGGTGTACATATTGCGTGGCATGCGTGTGATAAAACCTGATCATGTCCTTGTAAATAAAACCCTTATCTATTAAATTACTGGTAGCCAATCAATGAAATATTTTTCAGATTCTCAGTATGTACTTAGTTAATCAAAATAAAGTTATTAACGAATACAAATACAAATACAACATAGACTAGAGGTCATTGCGTCTCCAATTCCCAGAAATAGAACAACTATAGCAGCTAGAAATACTTGCCTTTATCACGATGCTTCATTTTTGTTGCACGCCGGTGTATTTCTATTCAATGTCAGTCTACATTGTAATACCCCCCGCCCATTATTAATACATTGTTATGACTGCCCCGTTGGTCTCGTGGTCGCAAGTGCGACTGTTGAGCGTGGGGTCCTGGGTTCGATTCCCGGGTCGGGCAAAGTGTTATTGGGTTTTTCCATTAGGAATTTCGTAGTAGCAGTCCGGAGTTTGGAAGTTGGCGGTGTAATACCCCCGTGCCTCGGAAAGCACGTTAAGCCGTTGGTCCTGCGCCTGATCTCTCTCCGGTCGTATCGGATTGCCGTTCCATCGGACTATGAGAGTGAGGGTTGAGAGAGTGCGCCTGTGTCTGCGCACACACTTGTGCACTATAATATCTCCCGCGCCGATGGCTAGTCTCCGTTGAGATTGGCCGCCATGGCCGAAATACAGTCTGGAGAACTATTACATTGTAATATCAAAGCTTTTTTTGTTAGATTGTACAGAAAGCCACCGAACATTCCAGGCTTTATCAACTTACACTATCTTGGACGGGAGATAACACTGATAACAATACACAATCATTCATATACGTAGATATAATATACAATATTTATTATGTGCCCATATAAAGTACAATAGATAAATAAGATTTTTGCAGGCTCTTCTAACACTAACTAGTGGGTAAGTAGACTTCAGCTTCGATGAAATAAGGTATTATTTATACATAGCAAAGGCTGACCTTCTGTGATCATATTAAATGAGTACATTATTTTTCTGGAAGATTCGCAATATTCTTCTTAACTTAGCGAGCTGCGCCCGAAAAACTTAAATAAGAAGCTGTGTTATCAGCAATTCTTACTGATACATGAATTAATGATGCCTTGTTTGGGAATTTCTAAACTAACCAGTAGTATATTCTTATAAAAAGTTCTCCTGTTATAAACTTGAGAGAATATTTTGTGAAAAACCTTTTTAAAAAGAAAAGAAGTGGCGTGAACTTCGGTGATACTTTTGCGAGGTTATTCCCTAAGGCCGTGTTGAAGATGATAACGTTACTGCAACCTATTACACCACACATTGTCATTTTATGCATGCATTCAAAGATAAAATTGTTATACGGTCGTTCGCACGTTTTTAACCGACTTCTAAAAGGAGGAGGTTATCAATTCAGATGTTTATATATTTTTTAAAGACGGCTGCATTATTTTAAAATACTAAACCTTAGTACTAATACTAAATCTTAGTTTCTTTGAATAAATACTCTTCCTTTTTCATCAGCTCTACCAGCATTTCTTAGATATAAAGATTCTACTTATGTAGTGTTTTTTCGAATGTTTGAATAGGTACAGTTTTTTAGCGACAATCGTATCGATAACTTTAGTTTTCACCCCTGACAATTCCCCAAAATATTTTCTGTTACCTCATTAGCACACGGTCATGTCCCACAGCTGCGAACAAATACCCCTCGATTAAATTTCTTCTTAACTATAATATAATACTTTCTGCTCTTGTGGAACAACAATTTGTTATAAGTATACCCTTCATAAAAGAATAAGTTTAATGGATCATTATTCCGCATCATTACAGTCTGTGTCTTTTATTCTCAAACACGTATACGAGTTAACTTTTTCAATAAATTGCTATTTGATAAAGCACATGGAGCACAGACAAAAAAAAGTTGTTGTTGTTCCGTAGTTGGGGTGAATTTATCCCAAGCCAAGCTTATCATCGTTGTTGAAAAACATTAACATTTCAACATCGTTTTTGCAACTGCAAATGCAAGTCGGTCGATTATTAACTTGTAGAACCACCTACTTAACTGTGATAGTTTTCCTTTGAATTTCGTTATACACGGTGATTTTTAATTCACTGTTAACCTTTTAGGAAGTGAAAGTACTCATGATTATAAACAACTTTGACTATGGGACCAACTACGAAATAGCAAAATAAAATGCATTTGTTTCATACATTTTCATCGGTTAAATATTGCATTTTTGTATGAAACGGCTGATATTTTTTTCGGTATTTCAGAGTTGGTCTCATAGTGAAAGTTGCTCGTAATAATGAGTACTTTCACGCTCTGAAAGGTTAACATTGTATTAAAAATCACCGTGTATAACGAAATTAAAAGGAAAACTATCACAGTTAAGTATACTACTGCTGTGATTTTTTTCACACATCCAGAACTAACTAATATTTACCTCGCAGGCCACCCTTGACTCTAACAAACAAAAATTAGCTTAATATTTCGCAAACGAATCCCTGAAACCAAAAATGGTTTGCACAAACTGTCAATATTTTTGAACGAACTTTCCAACAACACCCCACACTATGGGATAGACGTGAAAAAAAAACATGCCAACTTTACGTACAGGGGAGGTTGAAAAAAATTCGGGATTTTATTTCACCACATTATCGGCGTGATTAATATGTATACCCATGCCAAATTACGGCTTTCTAGTACTACAGTCTCTGAGCTAAGCCGCGGACAGACAGACAGACATAGCGAATCTATAAGCCTTGTTGACTACAGAACTCTAAAAAAAAACACGTATGAACAAACCGATTGTTAGAAGTTTCATTTATATCTGCATCACTCACGGATCTGATTGAATCGCCTGTATTTATAGCAGATCATATTAGCTTATTTGGTCAGCGAACGTTGTTTTAGGTAGTCATGTGCTTTAATTATCTTCGATATTTGTTGAATGGTTATAAATACTCGCTAATATTAGCTTACATTAATGCGTTTATTTTACTGGTGTTGTGTGCGCTGGACGTAAAGTAAGTAAGTTTCCAGCGCTCGGTGTGGTAACACATCGTGTTCTGGTTTGCAATTGGTCAATCGTCATCCTAAGGATACCTCGTTGAGAGGTGGAACACGTGTCGATTTCTTAGAGGGTTTTTTATGACTCATGAAGAATAGTTAAGCGGAATAAGTTACTAAATACAGGGTGATTGGAAGCTTGGTGCAAAGTCTTAAGGGGGTGATAGTTGACAGTATTTGGAGCATTTTGAACCATACTTGTCTTAGACGAAGTAAGTTTTTTTTTTTTTTTTACTTATAACTTTTTTTTATATCAATAAAATATTCCAATTTCTGACTGGTAATTGCCAAGAGTGCCCCAGTTAAAGTTGAAAAAAAAATACTAGACACTTTTAAAGTCGTAGAACACTTAGAAAATGTGAACAATTTGCGTAGTTTAGGTAATTTTTTTTTTTATAAAATAGCCTCAATCATTCAAATCTTTTTTAAAACATGCTCAAAATGCTCCAAAGGGTGTCAACTGTCACCCCGTTAAGGCTTTGCACCCAGCTTCCAATCACCCTGTATATCAACGTCTATTGTATTTTATAATGGATTTCCGCAAAGTCACGCCTGAATCAATTAACTATCTTGATCTTATAGGTTATCAAAGTGGTAAATACCTCCTTTTGTGTACTGCTATATAATTGCGTAACACATTTTGACAGTTCAACAACATTCATTGCATTATTTTCGTAGTTGAGCAGATTTTTTTCGAACTTATGAAGCAATGGATTAAGAATCTGTTACAAAACGATTCAGATTGTGACTGATCGTGTATTACAATTAGGGTGCTGATTTGAATAGCTTTTAACTTGAACTTATCTAAGTTATTGCTTGATTATTCAAAAATGCTTATCTCAAACCTACCTTCTGCACTGCTTACTCTTACCTACTACAACCGCCAGGGTTGCGGGTTAGTCCGAAAGGGATACCGGGACCTTGGCAACAGGCGAGTGAAGGAACACGGGTGGGTTTTAGTCAGTAAAAGTCTGACACGCGCTAAAATAAAAAAAAATTACTTCTCCAGCTCTGGGCGGAGCGGGAGACCTCATTTGATGATTTCCCAAACTCAAAAAAATAAAAAGCTCTTTCTACAACACTATCCAATTTACGAATCACTATTGTGCTGCCCCAATTTTTATTTTCCTTTGAAAACCGAGTGCTACGGATTACTGCATGAAATCGTTTTAAATTGACACATTGTTCAGGATTTCACATTCAATGCTTAGTTGCGACGTGTCTGTCGGATGATCGTAACCCTTAGTTACTCCAAATTGCCACTAGGGGACGCTTTTAAGTCCAAAGTCAGACGTGAAACAAAATTGAACAAAAAAATGTACAGGCGAAAATGTTTTGTGCGTACTTTGACGTCGAGTGCCTTTGAAAAGGCTTTTTCCAAATGTCACCGGAATGTAAAAGGGAAAACGTTTTGCGAAGACATATTCTTCTGGAGGAAAATCATTTGTCTATTTTTTATTTGTTCAAGCTTATAAATCAATGTGCGGCGTTTATTGTCTACTGCTAATAATGTCTCATTTTCGTTTCTTTATTGTTACTGGAATATTGTCGTTCATTTAAAAAGAGAACGTATTGCATCATCTTACTGCTACACTTCGTTTAAACACAATAGAAATAAGACTAGGTATAATCTAGCCTGGGGTCGTCCTAACTTCACTTTGTTAAATACCTACCTACATACATCTATACAAATTCTTATACAAGACGACTCTATTGAAAAGGTCACAATACGGCCAAAAGAGCCCATCCCATTCTTATAACGATCGCAGAGTAACTTTCCTTAAATAGTGTCAATCTTTCTGAATTACCAAGTTCATTTACATCATCAATTTCGATGAAATTTTAACATTGCCTTTATAACTTTAACTTATAACTGGATGTTATTTGGTTACTATTATAATATCGATTAATTCATCCTTTGACGTTGATGGCTCATCAATGTCGCTAGCAGTTTCCCGCCTCCACAACTTTCCCATTAGTGGATCATAATAATTAAACAACTCTGTTAAACTTTTCACGGAAATAATATTTATGGGAAAAAGAAAATGCTGATATTGCTGTTTTCGAACACGTAACATGTTTCTTTATTGCATTTGTGGGCAATTAAAATAATGTTACTTTATTTTATTTACTTCTATATGGCGTTTTTACCAATGTATATTTTATCCAGGGTTGATAAATTACTGGTATTCATACCCTACCGAACTTCGCTTGAAAAAAAGTATTTTTCATTAAGTATAATATCCTACTGATGTTTCGAAAGTTATAGGTAACTATGGCTTTCACACAGAACACACATACATTCAAACTTGTGATCAAAATAAACTTCCATGGCAACCAAATTCCCTTCTTTATACAGTAAATGATACTCTTTTAAATGAGCGTACCGCGAATACACTAAAACTCTAATCATAGTTCTAAAAAGAAAATATTTCTTACTAAATCATTTATATTCACAACACATAATTTCGATAGCTCCAAAATCCCTAGATAAAGCGGACTCGGTCATTGTTTTAGTCTAGCATTCCGAAGAAAATCTCTAGGATAGTAGCTCGGAGCGAACGAAATGAATGAAATGAACGATCTGTGAAACAAATGAATGTTGGGCCTCTGAGGCGACGTGACAGGAAAACGCATTACTAGCAACTGTCTAAGGTAGTTTTACCTACTTTATAGGTCTATGTAACTGTACAGGGTACAGATAGGGTAGGGACTACCTTTGAAGCCCGCGCCTTAGTTCCCTTACGAACTACAACTTTGTTTAAGGAACATGTTTTCAAACTTCATGTTGGTATTGTTGGTCAGTTGCCGAGGCTTCGCCGAGTCACGGAACTGGTTTATTTTTTGGAAAAAGAAAGCTATAGGGGGTTTATTTATAAACGTTGCTGCGTTAAGTTAGCTACTGTTTAAACATACATTTTTGACGTTTGAACGTAACTTAACTTTAAGCAACGTTTATAAATAAATCCCTAGGTATTTAGCCTTTCCTCAAAAAAACGCGGCAGGGCTGTATTTATTTTTCTTACTCACAATGTTTTTTATATTTGTTGATTGGCTTAAAAACTTCTTCTTAATCGAAAATCAGTTTCACACTTGATAACAAAGAGTAAGGAGCCCCATTTCTCCCTGAGGGCGTCATGAAAGGTGATTAAAGTCGCTTATCCGATGGATGGACACCCGCGATAATACAACCTGGGCTCTGATAAAATCATTTCGCGAAAACCGTTGTTATTTCTTAGACTTTGTCGGTAGGCAAAACTCGTTATAACTTGCATGAATGGGACTTGCTAGTGGTGACGCGTTCACTTATGTTATTAGAAAGTAACGCAGACAGTGACTAGAAACATAAACATCGTTAGGACGATTGTATTAAAGGAAATACTAAGTGATACTCGTCAGTGTATAGCCATTGTCTACGAACATTATAATAACTTTTTCTGTCTCGCACGATCTATACGAGTCTAACTCCCGTGGTGATAAAATGATTAGCCAGTCAGTAAGGTTGATTGCCCAGGGTGCGCAGTAACCGACCCAGATATTTCTGAACAACAGTTAATTCATTACTATGAACGATTTATTAACCGGGTCCTGATCCATAACTCCTAAAACCACTCGAGTAATTTCAGAAGGTTATCTAATTTAATTCAATGTAAAATTTACGTAGCTCCTGAATTTCAAGTTGTCTGTAACTCGTAATAAATCGACGTATCGATCGAGTTCAATCGCATAAACTGCCAAATATCTTGGTAGCGCTTCGCAGTGGTTTGTGGAACTCGGTCGGGAGTGAGCTGTAATAATTCGACTAACTATCACTGCATACATCCATTACGCAACTACGCCTAAACCTGATCTAGACCCAACTCGGAGTGACCTATGTTAAACTTGATTCCTAGGATTTTGGAGGATGAAATATAGGTTCGCTTTTACGCGAAGTCGTAATCTAATAACGAAACATGATTTAATTGTGGACCTACCCTTTATCATTAGTTTAATAACAGCAGTCTGATTTCAGTTTAAATGGCTAAAATTTATTCCTATAAGAAATCGTAAAAAATAAGTAGGTATTGGAATTTCGAAAGTGATTTGATTGAAATTCTTCGTGAAATAGTAAAAATACTTTAATATTAATATAGTGTCTGGCTGTTGCCATCGTATCTAAATTCAGCTTATGCAAAAGAATTTTTATGAAATATACCTGTTTATTATTGAATTTGACGACATCTAAAATTCAATTTCACCTGACTACAACACTGGAGTAAAAGTTGAAACCAGTTCTACTAGTGTTTTGTTTTTCAAATAAAAAGTTGAACATCGCATCCGATGTTTCCTTGTTAATAGGTGCTCTGTTGCTTTCTGTTGACTGCAGATTACCTACAGCTGAAACTTCACATAATAAGACAAGTCTCACACTTCTTCACATAATCTCCAACTGATTAGTAAACTTAGCTTCTTAAATATAACTTACATAATCAATCATTTCTTATCGCTCACAACTCTTGTTAAAATCCTTGACTGATCAAATATTAAACATTTATCTAACAATTTCAAAATGCAGAGTATACTGAGATAATGAAATCAAGCGAATAACTTAATCACTAGATTGTGATTTCGTTATAATGTTATGTCAATGTCAGCTTGAGTTTGGAACTATTTGATTGCTCTGTTACCTAAATATAATTATTTCGTATCAAAACAGATTTTCCATTCTTTTCTTTATAGGTAGAGGTATGTACAAGGTTGAAAACCTTCAGAAGCTTGCTGTATCAATTTTGAAACATTTTTCGTAAAACCTTTACGCACGCCCACATCGCTTACTCGCACTAATAGACCTAAATGAAGCGTTCATTAATGATCTTACGTAAACTTAAATATTATGGGTAAATGTTAACACTTTGTTACTTTCAGTACCTTAAAGACTCATCTTTTCTTCTTTAAAGATGAGCTGACCTTAAATAATGTTCTTATAATGGTTCATTACATCTTTTCAGAGTAGGTACAGATGATGTTTTTTGTTAAAACTTTAATACTAGCCTATTATACGAAAATTACAAGGGTAGACCGCATACAATGTTACAGTAACTTTTTGAGATAAGTAAGTATACTAACTGGCACAAGTTCAAAAGTTGAATAAAATTTATTTTATGTTTGCATGGTTTCCTCTGTACTTCCTAGCCAAGAGTAGCATTTACAACCGTTTTATAATTCCGGATTTTGAACTTTGCATAACTTTTTGAAGCTACATGAAAACATATCGTATTTTAATGTAGCTCCAAAAAGCTTTGGAGTGAGCACTTTGTTTAAATCATTATTCATTAAAATAACAATGAGCTTCATTTGTTTGAGTAAAATGTTTCTCCAACAATTAGTACGGGAACGACATCAGTGTGGAAACAAAAGAATTAGGTAGATACTTTCGTCGGCCATATTCGCACAATTTGAGATAACTGTGGTACCTGTATCGCGAGCGACGGCGACGCCGGGAAATACGGGACCCTTTCATTTTATGTGGATAATCAACAGATGTAATCGTTAAGCACTGGTTACGTTACGAGAACAAATACGTTTTTTTATCCGTTTTTTAATGCTAATGTGTGACGAGATAAGAATATTTGTTTTTTTACGTCTTTGTGCATTTTCTCTTCAAATATTTTTTGCCATGTTAGGTTGTTCTGGGATTAGGTACAGTACACAATGATACAAAATGTTATTCAAGTTCGAATGAAGTTCACATGTACCTTTAAAAGTTTCTTGCTACCAATAGACTACATCATGAGCTTCACATGTTATTAAGTATATAAGATATTCACTTTATATTACAAATAATATCGAAGAAAACAGTTTCAACAATAAATTACATGTCAATCTTTCGTGATTCTGAAATCTGTTTGAGATAATAACAAAGAATCTTTCGCTTAATGATCCGAATGTTTGAATAATAAAACGTTGCATTAAAACTGACAGGCTGCCGACTTGTCTTATTACTTTGTACAATTTTCCTAATTTTCCTTAATTGACTCCAGCAAGTTATTCTAAAGATTATCGCGATCTTCATTTTCTTTCCGTATATTTTCACAAAGCAATTGAGATATTTGTAATATAATAAAACTAATGTTATATGGGTAGGTGCCTAACTCATATTATTTTAAGAAAATCCAACTAGAGCAAAATGAATACGATTAAATTATAAATAATAAAATACATATAGCAGCATTCATTACTAACCATGTCTTACCAAGGGGTATCGTATTACCCAGTAACGGGGTTAAGGAGATAGGCAGTCGCTCCATGTACCTAGACTACTGGATTCAGCTAAATCCGGTTAGACTAGAAGCCGACCCCAATATATTATGTATTTGGGAAAAGGCTAGTTAGCAGCATTAACCTCTCGACCCCGCACCTCGCTATTTTAATAATATAAATGTTTAATATTTTTTAATTAATTTATTACAGTTGTTACAAATGGTTACAAATGGTTCTGAACCCATGTGTTGTAGGTGTTTGTGTTTAGATAATTCATAACAAATATTGCTGGCAGTAACATTATAGCGAAAACCGCAAAGTTTGGATTCATGTGGATCTGAAGTAATTCAGTCTCGGAATTCATAAATTGATGTAACATGTGTTCGGGATCACGCCCCTTTGACTAGCAAATATCTTTTGTGAGATTTGAACACGAGCGGGTGTGACTTTAAAACAATTAGGCAAGTACGGCTTTAATTAATATTTTGAGGAAGTGTTTACTGTTTCATGATTTAAACTAAAGTTAAATTACATGACACAGGTGAATAAATAAGTTGTGTGCACAAATAAAGACATTCAATCCTATTGTTCAACGTTAGTGAGAATACTCCTACTGTGTAATGCAACTTACTTGACATTAGTGACAGCCACCTCACAGCTGACGTGCATGAGATAGTGTTTACATTGCTATTAAATAGATACATAATAAATATATAATAATGTCTTGTTAAGACATGTTGTGACGACCCCCAATATATTGGGATAGAGCAAGATCTGTTGAAGGGTGATCTGATGGAGGTAATGATGAAGAATCTCTTTTATAAATTATCGCTAACAATTAATGCTAACTGCACTGTAGTTAATCACTAACAAAACACAAACGTTCAACTGGTAATCCTGTAATAGTGAAACATTTCCCAGCGCATTGATCATCCGATTCAGCGAAACCGAAAATAATCCCCGAATCATTTTCATCCGAATTGAAAATACAGAGCGTAATTTCGCAATCGATTCGTTTATTTTCTACTAGCTTCCGCCCGCGGCTTCCCCCTCATGCTATGTCGATAAAAAGTACCCTATGTCCTTCCCCAGAATACCATCTATCTCCTTGCCAAATATTGTCAAAATCCGTTCAGTGGTTTAGGCGTGAAAAAGTTACATACAGACAGACAGACAGACAGAGTTACTTTCGAATTTATAATATTAGGTAGTATGGATTAGATTGATATGTGGCGTTCAGTTTGAGTTTAGATCTTACTAGCCGACTTCAAAAAAGGAGGTTATGCATACTAGGAGAGTCGTTGGATGAAAAATCAGCCATTAAAATTGTCATTTTACAAAACCGATAAAAGAATGATCAAATCCAAAATTGAAGTGCCAACCTTTTTATTTATTGAAGTAGATTCTGAAAATTATATGAGCATAAAATATGTTCACTCTCTAATCACTACATTTTTCTCCATTAAAATAATAGACTAATAAACCCACGTATTTTTTGACATTTAAAATGTAGATAACTCGTAAACTTTTAAAACATTGCGGTGCCGCCAGTATTTTTATGGAACTCACAAAATTTTGACGAAATAAAAACGTCAGGCCTTTCACCGCCGCCATTTACTTTGCAGAAAAAATAATAATGTAATATTTATTCTCAGTTGTATTTTAAATTTTTCACAGGCGCAAGTTGGTAACAAGAATTCTTGAATAAGAAAAATAAAGCCTTTAGTACGTATTTATTGAGAGGAGAACTATTGTTATATTCCTGAAAACACCTTTACAACTTATTTTACTGTTCTTTAAGTGCAAAACCTTCGGCGTTTTTCTTTTAAAGGCCACTGGTGGTCAGCATCCTAACTAATATTATAAATGCGAAAGTGAGTTTGTTTGTTTGTTTGTTACGCTTTCACGCTGAAATGGCAGAACGGATTTGGATGAAATTTAGCACATATGTAGACCATGACATGTAATAGGACATAGGATACTTTTTATCCCGATATTCTCACGGGATTGAGACCAACGCGGGGTGAAACCGCGGGGCGCAGCTAGTTCACAATAAATATAAAATAATACCAGCGACAAAACTTTCCTAGGCGACATTTACTCAGTGTTACAATGGACCAATAAAATTAATATTATGCCACCCGCTGCTAAATAAAGCGCTTCGATCGTAAAGTGCCAATAAGCACGTCCGCGACACTAATGCCGTGCTCAGGGTAATTTACAGCAGCTCATCTACGATCGTCTCAAGCATTTTATTTATTTTTACGACCTTCGACTAGTCTAACTATACTCTAAGAGCATTACTGCTAAATTAACGGACACGTAGCACGCACCACTAAAATATTTGGTCACCAAATCCTAACTAATATTAAAAATGCGAAAGTGAGTTTGTTTGTTATGTTTCACGCTAAATCGGATGAACGGATTTGGATGAAATTTGGCATATGGGTAGACCATGACCTGGAGAAGGACATGGGCTACTTTTCATCCTGGATCGCAGAAAAAGTCGCGGGTAACAACGAGTACATCCTTGATATAAGTGTTGGGCAGCACACTAGAAACGCGTAAAAAAATATCCCTTTGAAATACAAAACTTTTGAATCGTGAACTGAAACTACTTCAGTTCACACTATTCTTTGTCACAGGTGTACCGTTCACCTGTCACAAGCAAAACAAAAATTTTCAAAACAGTTTGTAAACTAAACTAAAACAAAGCCAATATCCGAATATTTAATTTTTTGGCTACTCGATGGTTGACCGTGACAATTTAGTACTCGTAGTGATTGCAGAGGATAGGCAGAAGTCAGCCCGCATAAATAGGAAACTTAAGCATAGATTATAATTATGTAGATGGAACTTTTCATATTTTGTAGTTGTGATGGGGCAGATTCTTTTGGGAAAACAAAAAAAAATAGAAACATCCGAATTGATAACCTCCTCCTTTTAGAAGTTGGTTAATACCCAAATGTGGTCTATAATTCACTACGCTATCAATAAGTAGGTATATAATAGGTACCTACATATAATAAAATAGAACGAAGCCAAAACACTACAATGAATATTATTGAAAAAAAGTAATTGCTAGGAGGTGTGGGAACGAGTCTAATGCCGAACATATAGTTTTCAGAGTTGTTGTCCGTTTGTCTTTTTGGCTGGATTGCCGCAAACGCGGCTGAACGGATTTGGATAAAATTTGGCACACAGACAGTTTATAACCTGGATTAACACATAGGGTACTTTAAACCTGGTAGTAAATTCCCGTGGCATAACTTCAGACACCAACGCGGGCGAAGCCGCGAGAAAAATCTAGTATTAAATACACCTACACTTTGAATTCCTGCCACTGCACACTGGGTAAAAGATATTCAGGTGAAACACTAATACGCCCTTTCATCCCCAAATATTCAACAATTGCCTTTAACGATCCGGCCAGCTTTATAATTGTTCTAAGGTTGTAAACCTTTGAAGCCAAGAAAAGTGATCTCTGAAAGCTCAACAAGGCAACGGTTGCGTGATCCTCTGCCATTTATTTATTTCTAGGCGTGTACCACTATTTGTGTGTGAGCTTAGACGCTCTACTAAGTAATCGGTCCATAAAGCTATTTAGTTAGCCGATTAGGCGTTCATACTTTTTTTGTAGCATTTGGAACTACCTCGGTTGGTACCTAAAGTTACCTAAATGTAATTGTACTAAACACTTGAAATACGAAAAAACAATGTTAATACTTTAACCACTTCAGCGAGTTTGTCATAAATGTTCAGGGGGCTTAAAACAGCCACTTTGGCAGAATCATAATAGGAAAATATTATGAATCTTTGTGAAATGTCACTAAGTGACAATTCATATCTGTGTGCGATTCATATTACGAAATAATTAATCTTTTTGACAATTTCTATGGAGTTTCGTGAAATGGTCCACACATTATGAACTGCTTTTTTGTCAAATTAGAGAAATTGCTAATGACAGCTGGAAATTCAGGAAATGACTTGCTTTTAGGAGAATTGCTAATGTGGCCGTTTAAGACCCCCAGTGATGTCCTTTTGATTTTGACTCTACAAAACATTGTAGTTATATCAATGGAAATTTGTTGTATTTACAAAGAAAATTTATAAAATAAAAATGGAAAAATACTCCCACTTCCTACCTATAACATAAAATCACAAGAAACATTCAATTTTCCTTACATCCTCACATGTTAGTGCGTAGGTGTATCTCGAAGCTCTGGTTACTGAAACTCGATGCTGCGGTCTTCGTAGGCTGAATACTGAACAAGTGAACATTCTACCTAACATCAACGTGACCTTTTAGCAGAATGTGTACCATAGTGTACAGTAATAGTACCGTAATATTACGTGTCATACATAATCAGCCTCGGTCCGTGGATGGGTTACTAGCTTTACATACCAAGAGTCCTCCGTGCCTCGGAAAGCACGTTAAGCCGTTGGTCCCGGCTGTCATTTGTGGATCTTTGACAGTCGTTACGGGTCGTCAGAAGCTCGAAAGTCTGACAACCAGTCTTACCAAGGGGTATCGTATTACCCAGTTACTGGGTTGTGGAGGTCAGATAGGCTGTCACTCCATGTAAAATACTGGTATTCAGCTGCATCCGGTTAGACTGGAAGCCGACCCCAACATAGTTGGGAAAACGCTAGGCAGATGATGATGATACATAATCAGCCTATAATGTTCCCACTGCTGGGACACAGGCCTCCTCTCTTCGAGAGGGAGTGGGCTATGTGTGTGAGTGGCCACGCGGGCCCAGTGCCGATTGGTAGATGTCACATGTATTCGATTTTTTGGTTCTAGGACATGCCAGTTTTCTCACGATGTTTTCCTTCACCGTTTTGAGAGCAGTGCTGCAGTGGTAATGAATTTATTTTCATAAAGTAAAGCCTAAACCTACCTGGGTTCAGACCCACGACCTACAACTCGTAAGTTGTTAACAGTCTGGTAGTGACTGATTGTTCCGTTTCCAAGGAATAATAAGACACTAGTTTTTAACAAAAAATAATAAGACACTAGTTTTTCAGAGAAAATAATAATTTTTTCAACAAATTAAGCGTTACACACCGTTACTGTTACCTACCCAAAATATGTCTTCTTGGATGGACCGCCATTCAAGGGCGGATCCAGGGGGGGGGCACAGAGACACGTGCCCCCCTAACGGTTTAACTAAAATAAAATCGTCTGCAGGGACTGCTCTGAAGTCCTGAATCCATATTATCTATCAAGACATTGCTTCAATGATGAACGCTGAAGAAGTAGGCTTCCGACTATAATAACTTCGTTGAAAATGAATTCATCCCAAAAACAGCATAGTGCAATACAAGATATGGGAGACAATTTTTATCTGTTTGAACCATGTGCCCCTCCCAGAAATAAATCCTGGATCCGCCCTTGTCGCCATTTAAACAGGCCGGACTACCAATAATTTTATCCATTAATTAGGATAGGATAAACTTTATCGTAACAAATTGCAGGAGAAATAATAGGAAGCAATCAGCTTAAGGAATTATGAATAGGGGCCATTAGAGAGGTTATATTTTAGTAAGAGGGTAAGGGTATTGGCTACTATGTAAACTACTTAGATTAACTAGGTAGTTATCCTATTGCTTTTCTAGGGTTCCGTAAAAAACGGAACCCATAAAGGATTACTCGTGTGTCTGTCTGGCTGGTTGGCTGGGTGTCGTGTATGTCTGTCTATCCGTCTGTCACAGACAATTTGCTCCGAATCTACTAGACCGGTTAATTTGAAATATGTATTTTTGTGACCCAAACCCGGACGTGTATACCTATAATAAATGAATTTTTAATTTTTTTGGTCTATTGTCCGGGGCAAATTGCAAAATATAAAAAAAATATTTGCAAGCTTGTAGTGACGGTCTAAAAAGTACTTTTTTTATAATTTTGCAGTTATATAAGATAATAGATGAAAATTGACCATTCCCCCATATCTCCGAAACTACTAAGCCTACAATTTTGAAAATAATACAGAAATTAGTTCAACACTTACAGATTGCCTTAGCTAAAATAACATGCTAATAATCATTTATCACACGGGTCGGATTTTAAAAATACATGGTAATTTACTTATAGCATATTATATAATAACCTAATTTATCGTACGGAACACTCCACGCGAGTTCAACTCACAATTGACCGGTTTTTTTTTTTAATGAGAGGTTGGCACCGCGTCGTCACTTTCTTCATTATGTTTGCTGAGTCTTATTCTTGTTTGTTCAACTATTGTCTTACTCTATTTCAAATTGAAATGAGCGAAAAATAGGTCCACCATTTCGGGGAATACAATATGAATGATGTTATATTCACTTTGACGTAAAGCATCATTTTGCCCTATGGCATTATAATATGGGGTAATTCCGTTGAACAAGAGTGTAGGAATCGAGCTCAGAAAAAATGCGTACGCTCAATTTGTGGAGCACACCCAATGGTCAGTTGTGTTCCACTATTTAAAAATCTTAAAATACTGCCACTTCCAGCACTATACATTTTTGAAATTTGTATTTTTGTACACCAAAATAGACTCGAATTTGAATTGTTTATTGATGTTGTATCCAGACCCAGCCGCAAAGTGCGTACGCTTAATGTTCCTAGGCGTAGAATTAAGTTGTTTTCTAATAATACTGCATGTCCATTACTGTTTATAACAAATTACCTGATGGCTTCAAAACTAGCCTCAGAACTCAGCCTCAGAACATTTAAATGTAAATTATTTAACTTTCTTTTAAGCAAATCTTACTCGACTGTAAATTATATTTTATCTGTGCCTATAAATAATATTTTATCTGCTTTACCTTATTGAAATTTGACTTATATAATTAATTTTAAAAAAAAACAATTTATTTAAATTATTTGTAATATTCTAATTCTAATGATTAATAATTTAATTTGAATGTAATGATGACCCATAATTTTACAAACCATATTTGTATGCCGGAAACGGCAAAAAAATTATGATCTTAATACATAATGCACAACAACTTTGTAAAATATTCTGACAAATAAGTGCATTCTATTCTATTCTCTAAACGCAATCGGAAAACTCATTATCTCGGACTGGCCACTATCTCAAAATGTCAAGTTTATAAATAAAGTTATGCAATGTAAATGGAACTCATAGTTACTAAACCAACTAGAACTACCTACCTACGTATGTTCCTATGCAATACTCACTACTGTGTACACATTTATTGTACACACATAATCAGATTCCACCATAGCAATACAGCGTAGTGGAGCTAAAAGTGAAGTTAAAACTCGCTATCATGGTATCCTACTTTCTACTTTACTTCGATACTTTGCAGAAACACAATTTAAATTCCAAATGGAGTTTGCAATGTGCCTCTATTCTATACATAAAAGTTATTCTGATAATAAAGTTAGGGTACATGTTATAAACTTGGTATCCGTAAGACAATTTTAGTTTATTCAGCAGTTAGGTTTACTTTTTAATCGATCAATGTGGATGATGTAGATGAACCTACTCAATTATTAATAAAGATAGAGACTTAGAGATACCTAGAGATTTATGTTTCTATGAAATCATCTTTAAGGTATATTTCAACAAGGTGGTAAATTCATTCTTTTAGATTCCGTCCGTTTTAATTAATATTAATTAGGATTTCATTAGTTAAGTAATAGTTATTTGTATAATAATATATTGTTTATAGCTCCTTTAATAAATAAAACACCACCCAAAAAAATAAAAAAAGTTTTGCCGTCAGGTGAAAAAACACTTATTGAGAAAATCACCGTCGTTTAAAAGTTGTAAACTACTGCTATTGTCGATTGTCAATATAAGAAACCCTACTAAAGTTTATTCCATCCAAACCGATCATAACATTGTTCCGTCCTCCCCGACTCTGTTTAGATGAAGGTGCGAACACAATGGCCCAATCAGCACGAGCGGAAACATTCTGATAATAATGAGGGATTTAAATGGCCGCACCGGGCTGGCAAAGGAAATAACTGCTCAACGTAGTTCTATTGTAACTAGCGTCAAACTCGATCAGTGTGGTGGAAATAGTTTCAATTGAGATAATTTTAATGATTATGAATAGCTTATGGGACTTTTACACAGAAGTTCCGTTTGATCGCCAGTCATTAAGGCTATTTAGGCTTTTCGAGAGGCTATACTTAAATAACACACCCTGGGTAGCCAGGCCCGCTACCACCTTGCCGACGGGCTAATTTGTTACCACAACAATGTGCTTTTCTCGAATAGTCGGTGCTTCGTTCTTCAGCATCATCAGTTTCTCCAACTCTTTCTTCAACAAGGATCATCTCCTTATTTCTATCAAAATGTAGGTAATTTAAACATGTATTGTAAGCATTAAATCGGCAAATATGTTCCTCTGTACATCAATTTATTGCTCGTCCCACGCAAGAAGAAGAGTAAACCCAAGGAAATGGGTCAATGCGTTGCAGATTACGGGTTGAAAGCCACAGTGTCTCTGTTGAATGGCTCGTCTGTACCGCTCGAGCATCGTCCCACGCTCCGAGCAGATTGTTTACATACCTCACTTAATCCAAGTCTTCAATTTTCCAAGTACCGATAAGTACGTGTTGCTATAATAGCTTGTCAATAACTAAAATCCAAACAACACGTAGTACACGCCATTATTGATCGATTTGTTTTCCGATAAGCTGATGACACATCTAATTTATATTAATGATAGCAACACGTTGACATTGATATTCCAGATATCAAAATTCAGATAAAAATTCATATGACAGAATTTTTCCGCGCAGAACATGTTGTACAGCACTCCACTAATTACCCATGTTTACCCGATCTGTTTGTCAATTAGCTGTGCCATATGCGGCCAAGTTCCGTTGATAAGGGGTCTAGTGCCCTTGCTAGTTATCGAACACCTACATGAATGTATTAGCTAGACTGTCATTCGCAAGGTTATATCGAACAACCCCGATATAAATCGTAAGCCTCAAACTTGATTTGCATGATTATCGTTCTGTTTGCAAAATACGTCCCACACGCTGTCGTAAAATTTATGGCCCGATTTATTTCAACAGTTAAATTAGGTCTAAATTTAGTGATCTGTTTTCATGTAGGTAATAATGTTCACTTGTGTTATGATAATAGCACTCGTATAAACCGTTCGTGAAATTGGATTTATACCAAATCTCATATTAACATAATATTGATATTCGAAGTAGTAAATAGCTTTTTATTTTCAGGACCGAGCGGACGGAGGACACGGTGTCAAGCAGCGGCAACCTCACCAACAACGCGGTGCGACACAAAATAGTAGTTTTAGGAGCTGCGAAAGTTGGCAAGTCGTCGCTCATTACACAGTTTCTATATAACACATTCTCA
Source organism: Lithophane socia (assembly GCA_947522985.1). Taxonomy (NCBI): domain Eukaryota; kingdom Metazoa; phylum Arthropoda; class Insecta; order Lepidoptera; family Noctuidae; genus Lithophane; species Lithophane socia. Next base: position 5,855,461 of record OX383258.1, on the reverse strand, counting down.
CCAAAGTACAAGCGAACCATAGAGGAGATGCATCACGGGGACTTCAACGTGTCCGGAGTGAGACTAACGCTGGATATATTAGACACTTCGGGGGCTTACGAGTTCCCCGCAATGAGGACGCTGTCCATGCAGTCCGCAGACGCCTTCATACTGGTGTACGACATCACCGACGCTAACAGCTTTACAGAAGTGAGGCTCTTGAGAGATCAAATCCATGAAACTAAAGATAGTACAGCCGTTCCTATTGTCGTAGTCGGCAATAAGGTGGACCTGGCGGAAACGGGCGCGAGACAGGTAAGCGATTCTTTTCTTCTCTTACAAAGGTGAATCATAATAACTAGAAATGAGGTTTTACCTCACGTGATATTTTCACCACGTCTTTTCTGAGAGGAATCTCAAAAACGTACCTACGACTGGTTTTTTGCCTCATGTTCTTACTTTTCGGTGTTAAATAGTTACCTCTCATGTGATGAACGCTGGATAACAAAGTGACGGGTGAAGCGGATCAAGCGGGTGTCACGCATCACATAGCCCGGTGTTCATGTTCAAATATTTGAAGAAATCTATAAGATGAAAACAATCGAAAATCCTTTCATTCTATGTAAATAAATACATGGCCGAATAAAGAATTTATCTGGATAAAAGCTTGCCTTTTTCACGATTTGTTACAAAATGAATTCATAAATCAATAGCAATGCAATATAGGACCTATAATTGAAAACTGCGTTTCACAAGCGAGTGCAAATAAAATACGATTATCGTCACAAATCTCTTAAACCGACCTGGAGCATTTGACTGCGCATTTACTATGAAGTCGTTTCCAACGTGTTGTGAGGAAAATTGAATTTCCGCGATGTCACTAGTTGCAATATGTGGAGCGAAAGGTCGCAGGAAACCTAACAACCAACGTCGGTGCCCCGACAGTAACCGGATGTGACGAAATCGGCTGCAATGCTTCTCACAATGTGATAAAATGATTCTCATTTCTTTGAGCATTTTCCTTTATTTATTATTATGGGAAGTCAGTTCTTTTTTCCTGAAGTTATTAATGCACTTCTGGTTTTCCTCAATTACTCAGTCCAATGGCTGCAATGAAAATTGAACCAAATTCGAAAACTGTGAGTTATTTGAGACCGACTTTATGTTGGAGATGTCCAAAATTACCCATTTTTGGTTAAGAGCAGTTAATTTTGTAGGTTCCCTATCCATTTGCATAAAATTTTAAGACATAATATAATTTGGCATACTTTTGTTTATCCTAACAATATTTACGCATAATATTATTTTTGCATATCAGCAAACGCATAATTATTTTAAGCATAATTTCACCAATCATAATAGTGCATAAGCATAACATTCAAAAGCATAAATATATTTACGCATAATGACATTAAAACATAATTTTTAAAGGCATAAGAAATACGCATAATAATTAACTGCAACAGAATAGATACACGTTAATAGATTCTAGTCGTTTCTGGCACTTCGCCGGCCGCTGCCGCGGCACCGCTCGCTTCGCTCGCTCGGCTCGTGCGTAGGGGGTCACAGTTCTAACCTAACCTAACCTAAACTACCAACATTACTTTTGTAATAAATACGTAAAAACAACTTAACTTTGTTTCGAATATTTTTTTATGCCTGAACACTATTATGCTAATAGTCATTAGGCCTACTAACGTTATGCGAATCCAATTTATGCCAAAACAAATTAGTCTTTAAGATGATTATGCCAACATAAAATGTATGCCTACAAAAATTATGCCGAAGTATTATTATGCCAAAACCAATTGTGCCAAAATCGTTATGCCGAAGTATATTAGGACAAAGAACATTATGCGAAAAGAAGGGATCCCAATTTTGTAACGTGCAAGATATGTAAACAATATTATGTAGTACTAACGACTACAAAGTGCCGGCACCAGAACATTAACTAACAAACAATACATTGTTTATGTTTCCAACAAAGGATTTCTAACGTTTGCAAAGTGATTAAGCTGATGTGAATCATGTAGTTTATACTTTATAACAGCTGTGAAACGGAAATTATAATGCTGTGTAATATATTGTGGGCTTCCATTGCTTTTAAAGATAAGAGAATAAAACAGTACTCAAAAATGTTTACGACTCAATTTATTGACACTAATGACATTTTTTAAATTGAGGGCCCACAAATCAACTTTAATATTTTAACGAAAATATATGGGCCACATAATAGGAATCTCTAAGAAAAATATCTCTTATATTTTTGCGAAAACAGAGCGGAAGAACAATGTCACGTACCGAATCCTTATAAAAATACGGAAATTATAATTGATTACTTTCCTTCATCATAATAAAAAGAAAACGGAGAAATGGGAAAGTTTTATTATTGGTATAAGAAAAGTTAGAAAAAAAATTAGGTAGATAAGAACTACATTATTAAAATAAGAAATATATTTATTATGCTGATAAAGCACAATGGGTGGTTTTATCGCTCTACTTTTGCATAATGAATGAACAATTATGCAATACATAAAACTGCCTGCTGATTTACTTCCACAAATGTAATTTAATTCCTAAAGTCTCAACAGTAATTGAAGCTACACAAAAGTTACTCACACTAATAGGTATTTTATTGAGTTAGTACTTGGAGGGCAAAATACGAAATACGAGTTGAGTCGTGTCGAGTATCTTATATCCTAGTGTTCTAGGGAACAAAGCAAAGTTCTGTCTACACAGACTTAAAAAGCTTAACGAAAGTATTTTACTTAAGCTTCGGAGCAAACGAAGCTCCCCTCGTGGTCTGATCCAATGCCAATTAAAAAATATAACACCGTGTGCAATACCCAACATTCTACAAAAAGCTTTATTTTATTTTATTTTTCTGTTGTAATTGGTTGTAGTGGAATATATAATTACCTCAATGTTGTTTGAAATATTTATTTATATTTATTTATTGGTGACTGAACATAGGACAGCCCCAAATGCGGCAGCATTTGGGGCTGTCCTCCTCTTAAAACTTGTTGGGCTTCTAATTTTTGTTGTTTAAGACCCTTGTTTTTTTTCCTTGTTCTTTTCTCACAGTTGATCGCAGTAACTAAGCCCGGGCGCCCCGACCAAACCGGTTAGATTACGTTAGAACTGTGCGGGAGCCGAATCGGTCTCAGTAACTAAGCTACGGCACCCGGACAAAACGGGTTAGGTTAGGTTAGAATTGCGACATAACGCGTGCGAGCCGAGCGAGCGAAGCGAGCGGTGCTACGACAGCTAGCGCTACATCCAAGTTGGTCGCAGTTACTTGGCTATTCACAAAAGGCGCATTCATTAAATTAGAGTATTCAATAATATTTTTAGGAAATAATAATGAGAATTATTTGAGGTTCGATTAAATACATTCCAAAAGTAATTATGTTGTTTAGCAAACGATAGATAATAATAGAATATATTATTATCATCGTTTGTTAAACAATGGTGATAATAGAATGTTCTGTTTCAGTTCAAACTCTCTGTCTGTCTAACACAATAGAGTATCCAGGCGTGTAAAACAAAGTTAATTGAATTTGTTAAAACTGTACTGGAGCACTTATTGTCATACTTACAGTACGTAGTACAGGCACAATAGCTACAACTTTTCTCGCCAGTATTGTAATTGTAACTTTGTTGGTAACAACATGATGTAGGGATTTTCATGTGCTGTTCTGCGAAGCTGACTTAATGTGATACATTATTTACCGTAGGTAGGTATAAACAGGGGTTCGTAGCTAAATTATAACAGCCGCACGGGTCGATCGAAGGATAAGCTACGCTTGTCACTGTCCGTTCGTGGATGGGTGACCATTCATTACATTTGTCGACAATCCTCCGTGCCTTGGAAAGCACGGTAAGCCGTTGGTCCCGGCTGTCATTCGTAGATCTTTGACAGTCGTTATTGGTAGTCAGAAGCCCAAAAGTCTGCCAACCAGTCTTACCCAGGGGTATCGTGTTACCCAGTAACAGATAGGCCGTCACTACATGCAAAATAGTGGTATCCGGTTAGACTGATAGCCGACCCCAACATAGATGGGAAAAGGCGAGGTAGATTGATTTACCGTACATATACAGATAGTACGTGTTACGTCTGTACCTACATAAGTATGTTAACTCATTAACAGCAATAGTCACTCGATGGCGATTAAGTAAAACGCTTCATTTTGCTATTGTCCGTTAGGCCGTCAGTGAAATTACTAGGACACTTCGTCGATAACATAACAATGTGACAATCAAGCATAATCGGCTTAATTTCGTATCAGCGAACTTCCAAACTGTATTCGTAGTTAACTAGAACAGCGTATTACCGCTTTGCCCGCAGCATGCATATTTCATAAGCCGCGTGACGAAGTTAGTTGATCGTACCGGAACACGTCTCGTGCTGGTGCGATAGTGTCCGGAACACTGCGCACAATAGCCGCAGGCGTCGCCGCGTCGGTTGGCTCTCAATATCCGCACCGCCGCGCACTGCACTACCATAACCTTGTTTTTATTGAAGAGAAAACGGATCATCGGACGCTCCAATGGAGATTCGTTACCAACTGTCTCTGGTTTTTATTGGCGATTATTGCAATAACTCTTCGCGTTGCGTTGTTCGGTGGTGTTAAAAGCGTCGTGTCGTTTTTGCTAAGTAAAATACTTACGTTTATAAAACAGAAATATTTAATGAAGTATACCCGAGTAAAAGTCTTGTGTAAGATATTCTAATTCTCATTATTAATACTACTTACCAGACTTGAGAGTTGGGAACCCCGCGTAGTTCGGGACACATATTTGGAGAATACTTTAAACTTAACTCATAAAACAAAACTTAGAGTAATAAATCTGTACGAAACTCATTTGGGTTAACTAAAACAGAAGTCGATTTCCCGACAAAGATATTATGCTAATTACTGATGACTTATTCGCGAAAGTTTGATGAAGAATGAAGGAAAATACCTTTATGTGGTTTTCACGAAAGTTGCACATATAGCTAGAGGTCCTTAGTACGTATGTTTTAAATCTTCATTATCTTAATAAAAGAAAACTTTATTCAATAGAATGTAGTTCAATTTTGATAACATTCCAAATGAATGAACCAAAACCTATTTAATTACGGAAACAAACCTCCTTTTCATTTATATTTAAATGACTTGTAATAAGAAACCATGGACGACATTTTCGCCTATGTTCGCAATTTCTGAGAGTCTACCTGAAATTGAAATTGTAGGCAAAAGAGCCTCGGGAAATGTTGACGCAGCGGTGTGGAGTCTTCAATATTTGCTTCCTATGTGAAATACTTCTGAAAGATTCAGGATTAATAACACACGAATACGTAACTACAGTATTTTTCTTCGTTCGATACGGGAGTAAAAATATAGCGAAAACATATCAAGTCCTCACTAATTCAAGTCATTCTGACATATTTATGACAAGCGAAGAGATCAGGGTGTTACATACTTAAGTTCAATACAAACCAAACTATTTATATTATAACTTTGATTTCTTTTACAGGTGGAATTTCACACAACAGAATCAGTGGTGACAGTAGACTGGGAGAACGGTTTCGTGGAAGCTTCGGCGAAGGATAATCTGAATGTGTCACAGATTTTTAAGGAGCTCTTGGTTCAGGCGAAGGTGAAGTACAACCTGTCGCCTGCGCTGCGTAGGCGGCGGCGGCAATCGCTGCCCACGGGTCCCCAGGGCCCCCCGGGGTCCAGCCCCACGCCGCCTGCCAACGCGCCCCACGTGCCGTCGCCGGCGCAGCTCGCGCACCTCCAGCAGATCCGCGAGCGACACAGCAATAAACGCAACTCTTGCGTCATTTCTTAGGTTGACATGCGCGCACGGTGTTCCGTGGTATCACGGTATCACGGCTAGTTAAGGACTTCGGGTAACTTTCGAATTTTCTATACGTACCGATAAAACTATTTATATAAAATCTAATTAAAGTGGACTTTGTATTAGATGTTCATGAAAATTCGCTGTCATCGCTATTTTCTTCAGCCAGCCTCCTAAATAAATATCAGTGATACAGTAATACGTATTAATTTTAACGGTTTTAGTACTTTGTTTTGTAAATTCCAAAAGTTTATATATAACCTACCTACTAACAATGTTTGACGTGTCGAAATTACAAATGATTCACAATATTAATGTAAGTTTATTGAACACAAAACTGGACAAGGTTAAGTTAGGTTCATTTTCAAACTTCACATATTTCCCATGGGTCGTTTGTCATGTGATGTTCACAAGCATACGTCATCTGTCTCGTGCCCGCCCAGTTCATGGTTCCACTAATTTACGATTATGTTAGGCAATAAAAACGTTTCTTACGTGATATAAGTACTTAGATCCATTAGGATTTGTCCATTCCTTCGTGATGTTTCTACTTTATATGTGTATAACTAGATTAGTAGTGGAAATAACGCCAACATTCAAAATATACCTTTAGAGTTAAGGTATCTAGTGTATTACAGAGTGACAATGTAGGGAAAAGTGATAATGTAGAAGTGACGGGTATTCGTGACTGGTTTATACTCTAGGATTATAATAAAGTTATTCTAACTTATAGGTAAGATAAGTACGAGTTGTGTGAGGAAGGCGCCACAAAACGACTGAGTGTTCCACATTATATCAAATCAAATAAAAGATAATTAGTATCAGTATTGGATCTGTCTTCGATGATATTTGTGAGAGGTATGTACCAGCCGTATATGGGCAGTGATCCCGTTACACAAATTACTTCGGAAAGAATAATGACCTAACGTGGGTGTAACCCGAATGTGGTAAAAAAGACTATCCGATTACTTGATAGAATCGTCTATGTGTACCTAATACATTCCGTTTGCCAAAACAGTATTAATGAATTTGTGGATCTTGTATCAATATGGTGTCTAGTTGATAAAAACTTTCATTCAAGGTGTATTAGAGTAACGTGACTTGTAAGTTGTAATTGTTTAAATACTATACTATTTTCTGACTTCAACTGAGCGTTATATTGTAGGAATAACTTTTATCATAACTTTAACATAAGGACAAAAGTTTCTCTCTTGAACAGTTATTGTATCAGTCTGGATGTAACGTGTAACGAAAATCATTTTTCATTTTGAATTCCGAGAATAAAATATTCGGATGTGAAATTGTAAATCAATAGATAATTTAGTAAATAATATGAAACTGTGAAACAACATTTAATTTGTTTTAAATACGAAAAAAATACAATTGTGTCGTCAACGAAATCGCGATTCATGAATAATCATAAACAAACAACCGTTGAAATGTGAAATAAATAAATATAGATATTTATGTTTTTTTATTGCTTAATTAATTTTTCTAGTATTTGTGTTTTTTTTTGTGTTGTGGGGTGTTGTGTTTTTAGTAGTAGGCCAGTCATGAAAGACGTCGTTGGTCGCAGAAAATTGCACTGCACAAATTTTTGGCACCAGTTGTGTAAAACAACTTTGCAGCTTCGTGAAACCTGTGCTAACTTAGCACAAATTTTCGGAATTCTTCCAGTTCTTGACTTATAACTTCTAACAAGTGGATCCTACGTATAAAAGTATAAGTGTAACTGTAATTATTGGTATCTATCCGAACAACATCCCAAAAAAATCAGTGCAGTGCAATTCTTTGCGGCCTAACGCGATTTTGTGTGTACGGCGATGTTTTCAATTAACTTAATTATGTATTCAGTTTGTTTATTGTAAAGATTGTTCTGAAACCAGATCGGACACAATGTATAAATCGACCACTTTAGCAAATAACAATAACTCTTACGTTGGGCTCAGATAACGGTTGACGATAAATAAATAATACTGAATAATAGTAAAACTATATCGTCAAATGAAATAGAAGGTCGAATAATGTAATTAAATACGTTTGCCAGTAACATCTGCAACCCTAATCACACCGCAATCTCTTGAGAGTAGTTAGTAATTAATTATTTACGTGACACTTAATTTGGTTACTGTAATCATTTAGAGCTGTAATTGTGGTCTTTTCCTACAGGTTCTAATTATTTCTCCTTTATTTGCACGTGTGAGTAGTTGTTCTCTCAATATTGATTTTAGTTTCACACTCGACGTTTCATAGTAACATAACTTCATTACAACTCTACTTTAGTATTTCAAATTATATGGATGTGCCTTTTTTAAAAGATTAGTCTTCTTAGTTAGTAGAGATTGTAGCTTTCGTTGAATGTATTTGAACATATTTATGACAAAACTTTATTCCAAATTCCGCTTAAAAAAGAAATGTGTTAGCTTCCTTCTATTGCGTTTCAAATACATAAGTACGTATGTTATTGTTAGTTTCTTAGAAAAGATAGATAAAAACCTATACATATTTATTATTAAATTTGAATAATATTGGATAACATTTCAAAAAATATGTGGTCTATCAATGTTTGTACTCTGACGTACTTTTAGCAGCGTTCTGCGCGCATTTACTTATGAAAATTAATACATAGCAAAATATTATCTAAGAGATTTTTTATGATCCTTTGTATAAATATAATGAAACTGTTCGTGAAACTTAGCACAGAAGGATTTGACATGTGTAGTGTGTGTATAGATGTTAATTTTCCATTCAATTTAATAGTCACGTACTTATCTGTAGCAAATTAATTTAAATATTTAAATTATATGTTTTAAATACAGGTATTTACTTCAACATTTGTACCGCTGTACCTAATGAAATTATCTCTGAATAAAAATAACTAACTTCTGAAATTTTGTGATTTTCTTCTCATAAATGCTTATTTCTTACTTTCATGGAAAATGTCGCGAAAAATACAAAGTTTTATCCAAAAGTACTAGGGAAGGCAGTTTAACTTTATAATTTAGTTAAAGACAAAGTGAGCCGATCGTGTCCAGAGTGCGTAACAAAAATGCTTTCTAAGAAAAATAATACAATTAATGGGCTTTTATTTTTCAAGCGTTCCTTTCAAACTCTAATTTTATAAAGTTAAGTACGGCTGAGGGAAACAAGACAATTGGGAAATGAAAGTTTTAGCTTACGAACATAAAAATGCAGCAGTGGCGTATCATTACTTTCTACACTTTTTCTTGAGTAATGGGCGTGCTACGATTCGACGCGATGGGTTGAACTAGAATTTCACCTATATCATCCGTTTTGTAGAACGTTGCTCAACGCATTGTTGCGAAATGCTGCACATGTGTGGGACGAGTACGTCGCGCGTGCTGGCGGCATGCGGGTGGCATGCGTGCGGCGTGGCGGCGGCACGCGGCGACCACCTCGCGGCACTTGTTGCGCAGCGCGCGCGATCGATATCCCTCCCCCTGCCGCGCCCACCTGCCGCCACCTCACACCCGCTCCACAGACACTTTCCATTCAGCGCCGAAACCATCCTCACACCCTTTGTCACCAACCAAGAGAAAAATCTCAACCACATTTCTATTTTGAAATTCATCTCGTTTCGTTTTTTTGTCTACGATAAAAAATTACCTCCATTTTTAAATAACAAGTTGTTGTGATGGAATTCAGCTGTTTTTAGATTCTGTTAAGTGGCATTGTCAGGTTTATATTCTCCATAAATCGTCCCCGCCGGGAGGCAATTCCGGTCGAGGAGCTTTCACTTCGCACTAATGAATAAAAGAGAGAAATTATTGGACTCGTTGGGAAACTTGAACGTGATACCCATTCCCTTCAAGTATCAACAGGTGCTGAATTTGAACTCATAAACATTGTAACTATGTTTAGATTGGTCATCTGAGCACTTTTTAATGTCATGTTAACGTTTAAATCGCTTGCTAGACCGTGTAGAGTTCAGGGTCCGTATACCTCAATATACGTTCACGTAGCTCTTCATTATATTATGTTGTGTAGTATAATAGCTAATCGCTTCATTATGAAACTCCGCACGAACTGCGGTTCGCGCGTAATATCCGAACACATGTGCTACAGCCGCCTAGCCGATTAGCGCGCAAATCCGTAGCAAGGTGTAGCCGCGTAGCAACGTAGGCCGCGTAGACCCGCGAACAATGCCTCCCACATTCCGACTCATTAAACCCTACCGTTCGATACAAATGCTGATAACAAGTTCTACATTAACAACAAAAGAGTTGTATCTAATTTAAAATATTGCACAAGGACATAAATCTGGCATTTCACAATATTGTTGAGTAAGCGCGTCACCGCCGAGACTTTTCATAAACTTGCATGCATAATAAACAGCGCGCTTTGTGGTGGACGACAATGCTGTAGGTACTCTGCGATCCACTTGCTTTTACCATCTCTGAAGGTAATTTATCTTTGCCAAGAATACTTTTGTATTGTGACTAAGTTAAATAACTTCGTTGATTGATTCAGTAAACCGACTACCTTCACGAAACGGTTTCTATTTTCAGAGCGCTTCTGTTAAGTTGAGTATTTCAATTGAAACAGTTAATTGTGTAAATCTTATTCAAATGGCGTAATAACATTTGCCCAAAGTTTCCTTTACGTCTTACATTTCCTTTACGTCTTACACAAAAGGTTTCGAAAAGGTCGTAAAGATTGTTTACAGCAAATATTCAGGAATACAAATAAACGGAAATCAACGAACAGGCCATAAAGTAATAATAAATATTAAGAGTTCTTCAGCCGTACCTCAAAGTTTAGTATTGGGGAAACACAAAGTTCAATATTAAACATAAACCGAGGTATTTATTTACTAGGTTTTTTAATTAAATGACCCTTGTCAGAGGGTTCCGCGGAAAGTTTTACTCAAGTATCGGACACCATACTAAAACGATGTAAACAGAGCCGCCGCGCCGTTACAATTAATGTTGCTATCAATTCTAATATTATGACGTTTATATCTTAATTTTAATAAAAGAAGAAATATTTTATGAGACGGACTAATCCTTCACACAAAATTGTAGTTAAGTTTAACCTGAAGGCTTTTTCAAAGTTTGGAATTACTGTTTCTAAATTAAATCTGCCGCAATGTTTGGAACCTCCACATATTTTTAGAAAGCGAAACTAGTATTAGTTTCGCTTTCTAAAAATATGTGGAGGTTGTGGAGGTTATGGTTTCCTTATGGAAAACAGCGTATTTAATCGATAACAAACTCGATATAATTTACATCAAAATGTTGAACAAGTTATTTGCGTGTAATTCAAGCTCAGGTTAAAGTGATCTCCTTCTATTTAGTTTTTTTTTTTTTTAAATCAGAAACTGAAGAACGATTGCAAATCTTTTCAGGTTCATATACTGTTGCGAAAGAAGACTATTTCTATAATACAAGTAATTAGGCACTTGTATTTTTTAACGGATGGTATTCTATACTATAATTCTGTGAACGTTTCAATACTTGTAAGCCCTGCAGCATTTCGCAATAGTGTAAAATTTAACGGTTTTCCTGTAGCAGACTTTAGCGGTAGCCTCGTAACACGATGTAGATGTAGGACTGTAGCACGATGTAGCTGTAGGACTGTAGCACGATGTAGCTAGCACTGTAACTCTATGCTATGTAGGAATTAATTTATTCAATATGTCGCTGTAGGACTGTAGCACGATGTAGCTAGCACTGTAACTCTATGCTATGTAGGACTTAATTTATTCAATATGTCGCTGTAGGACTGTAGCACGATGTAGCTAGCACTGTAACTCTATGCTATGTAGGACTTAATTTATTCAATATGTCGCTGTAGGACTGTAGCACGATGTAGCTGTAGGACTGTAGCACGATGTAGCTAGCACTGTAACTCTATACTATGTAGGAATTAATTTTTTTCAATATGTCGCTGTAGGACTGTAGCACGATGTAGCTGTAGGACTGTAGCACGATGTAGCTAGCACTGTAACTCTATGCTATGTAGGAATTAATTTTTTTCAATATGTCGCTGTAGGACTGTAGCACGATGTAGCTGTAGGACTGTAGCACGATGTAGCTAGCACTGTAACTCTATGCTATGTAGGAATTATTTTTTTTCAATATGTCGCTGTAGGACTGTAGCACGATGTAGCTAGCACTGTAACTCTATGCTATGTAGGAATTAATTTATTCAATGTCGCTGCATGTAGGACTGTAGCACGATGTAGCTGTAGGACTAAAGCACGATGTAGCTGTAGGACTGTAGCACGATGTAGCTAGCACTGTAACTCTATGCTATGTAGGAATTAATTTATTCAATATGTCGCTGCATGTAGGACTGTAGCACGATGTAGCTGTAGGACTGAAGCACGATGTAGCTGTAAGACTGTAGCACGATGTAGCTGTAGGACTGTAGCACGATGTACCTGTCGGACTGCAGCACGATGTACCTGTCGGACTGTAGCACTATGCTATGTAGGAATTTATTTATTCGCTGTAGCAGTCTCATTATTCAAAATCTATTTTTTTTAAGTTGAAGTGTACAAATTACTCAAAGAGATCATCAACAAAAATGTTTTATTTCTTATAATTAATAGCTTTCTTACCAGTTTCGTTGAAACCGGTCGTTAGGTTCACCCTCAAAGGATTGTCTTCTTAACAATGAGGGCAACTAATCTTTATTATTCTTTCCCTTTCAATTAATTTTAAATGCAAAATAAAAGCAATAAGGCGCTACTTTTTTAACTAAATGAAATATTTCAGTCACGTTTTCACGTCTTCAGGCCAGTTAATTGCGTTTTTAATTTGGCCTTTTTTATTTAAAAGAGGTTTACTTGAATGAAAAAATGTACGATTGTGTGTTTAATTAATAGAAGGTAAACACTGTCTTTGGAGAGTAGTGATGGCCCAGAGTAGTAACGGCCGCGAGCCCGCGACTTACGAGTTGTAGGTCGCAGGTTCGAACCCTGACAAGCGCTTTACTTTGTGTAAATTATTTAATAACCACTGCTCTCGAAACGGTGAACGAAAACATCGTGAGGAAATCGGCATGTCCTAGAACCAAAAATTCAAAGACATGTGACATCTACCAACCCGCACTGTGCCCGCGTGGTGGATTATGGCCCACTCCCACTCACAGAGAGGAGGCCTGTGTCCCAGCAGTGAAAACCTATTAGGCTGATAATGCTTACGCTAAACACTTTGGTACCTTAAACATACTTCTACTTCAGCTGCGTATAAAAAGGTACGCTATAAAGATATTAATACAACATAAGTTTCTAGAAATGTTATAAATTGACGTGAAACTACATTTGACCATTTCTAACATACAAAATGTACGTAGAAAACTGTTTGTCAGTGTGAATTGTGGGCTCATTCATGTTAAGGAAAAAGGGCGGCTTTCATTACAGGTGGTTTTCGTCATCCGAGATGTTTACGGTTGGCTGTATGTCATAATTTAACTTGGAACCGTCATAAATGTCTAAATACGTATGTGGGTATATAGTGAGTATATGATACGGTCTGACTAGAGTGCCTGATGATATATGATCATAAGACTAAGTACCTAATAAGATAACAGGAGTTTTCATTATTATCAATTGCCGTAACTCAAAAAGGGCGTATCTGTTTTTTTCGAACACTTTTACCTCCTTTTTATTTTTAAACAAATCCTTATTTATAACTTCCATTCTTATTTCGAAACAATCCTAGATTTTTGTTCCCCACTTAAAATTTTCCATTGTTTCCTAAACCTGCTCATCACTAGTCGTTATCAACTTCTCACCAGCTGCTGCTGACATAAAAAGCACCACTTGGTGACACCCCCTCCCCCCTCCCTCACCGACCACTTGTAACCTCCCCAGATATTAAATTCTGATAGTAAGCATTTCCTGTTCACCTCACCTCAAAAGAGACTACTTTGCAAAATGTAATTTGCCAAATAAAAGACAGAAAATTAATCTTACTTTCAATCTTTTGTAAAATTCCCAAAGTTATTAATAAACCCGTCGTTACTGTCAGTGCCAGCAAGCTGTAAAATTTAAGGCACTCAGTACCTAAAACCGACAAAATCCCAGAGGTGATTCTCATTCTCGAGCCATTGGAGCAATTTATAACCTAAGTTGTTGACATTCACTGAGGGATTTTAAGGAAATATACATAATGACAATCGCATCTCAATATGTATATGAGAACCTAATTTATGTAAAAAAAGAATATTAATCTATATTCTAAACACATTCATAGCATAAATACTAGAAACAAAGAGTTTCTTAATGTGCCCAGGAAAAAGCTCCAAAAAAAACATTTAAGTGCCAAAGTATACGTTTACAACAAACTCCCAAGCCATGTTGAAGATCTAAAGATACGATTCCGTAGCCAACCGCAGGCGGCAGCGGCAGACGACGTGTCGCTGCGACACGTCTACCATGGTTTCTGTGTATTTCTATGAAACCGACCTGCTACGGAAGGTATTTTATAGAAATTCATAGAAACCAGTCGTCGCCTACGGTTAACTACGGAATGACGGATATTCACATAAAATCCTATGATTATAATGTTTGGACTTTAAAAGAGAGCAAGACCTCTGAGTTTCGGCATTTCTTCTCGGAGACCTGTCAGCTAGGTACCTAAGTAGTTCCGGTGTCATCTAGTTTTAAAATATTGACGTGTAAAAGCGTCAAAAGATATATATATATATACTAAGATATATATATATATATATATATACTATACTTACATAAATAAACATTTAATATCATTTCATACTTTATCAAAGAGACAGTAGGTACATTTATCTCGCTCTAAATCTAAACAAATAGTTATTGGGTTACCTAAAACCCCTAATCCAGAGAGAAAATATATTACCTCCATCTGTGTTTTTCCTAGTTCAATGATCCATCTGATCGGACAGATATTACACGAAAAACTTCAAAAAATCAAGCTCTCTCCTGATTGACTCACAAAGTTTTCCGCCCAACGAGAGATCAAACGAGTATTAGGACTGTAAGATGGGGAAGTCAACGCGTTTGCGTTCTCGCATGATTTGTTATTCGTAAGACGTGTTCGTGCATCCTGGCTTTGTAAGCGTAGATTGGTATGACTTGACACGCTGGCGTGATGCGTGTGCAATTTCACAAAGACTGCGTACCTACTTGTCGAAAGCACAGAATTGCTAATGTGGGCGTTATATGCACACACATATAACGCCCACATTAGCAATTCTAGAAATTCATAATGTGGACCATTTTACTAATCTCCATATAAAATTGTGAAACAGATAAATTATTTCGTATTAAAAATTACACGCAGGTCATTATTATGAATTGTCAGTTTGTGACATTTTACGACGATTCATAAAATTTTCTTATTATGATTCTGCTAAAGTTACCGTTTTAAGCCACCAGGTATCTAAATAGTAGACATCCTAAGGCGATATTGCTGAGTGGTATTGGTAAAATCGTATTCTCTTCTTTTACAAACTAACGCAGGTACACTGTGAATCCAGTGAGCTTCGAATCGAAACAGAATACCACTTTACGAACTTTAGTTTAAAGTTTCAGCGTATTATTGCTCTCTGTATATAATTTAGGTTGCTAATAGTACACCGTAATTATTTCAGGCACCTATTTTCGTACGTAATAATTAATGTGAACATTTTTAGGTCACGGACGTTCTAAAATGGTGCTTTCGGAAACGAGAGTTGTAGCTAAATTATAGCAACATTGAAGCTCATTTACTTAATTATTATTGTTACATATAATTTGCATAGCTATATTAAATACACATTTAGAGGCAGTCTCGCATGACTGATTATTATTACATAATACAGTGAAAACTGCCTCAGTGCCTCGTTGGTGTAGTGGTCGCAAGCGCTACCGCTAAGCATGAGGTCCTGGGTTCGATTCCCGGGACGGGCAAAGTACAAAATACAAAATACAAAATAGTTTATTGTGACAAAAGAAAATTACATTTCATTTATACGTGTTTGGCAATGCCTGTATTAGAAGGCTCCGCTCTTTCACATCATTGTCGTACACTTATACTAACTGGAGTTAATACAGTGTACTGACCTTATGGGTTTTATGGAATGCAAGTACATATTCTATCTACAATTCGATTAAATTTACTAATCTTAAGAAAAATAAAAAATAAAATAAAAATAAAGAATAGTTGCGATTTAAATGGCTAACAGTAAAAATATAAATAAAGCTTGTAAAACTTGTTCCTAGTTAGTGTATACGAAGTGATGAATAGTGTGGTGTGGTAAGTAGTGCGGTGTTACGTGTGATATGTGGTGTGATGTGTGGCGTGGTGCGCGATGTGGTGTGAGGTGTATGGTGTGTGTGGTGTGATGTGATGTGGTTAGATGTGGTGTGATGTTGAGAGGTGTGGTGAGTTGTGCATGTATGTGATGTGGTGTGTGGATGTGTGGTGTTTTAAGTTTTAAGTTATGGTGTATAACATAATGTGATATATTTCGGCTACTCAACGTGTTCCAGGAGTGCCTCGGTTTCTTCATAGGTAAGCGGTTTTATCCAGTCTATTATACTTTTTTTACAGTTTTGGTAACTTTTATTATAAACATAAACATGTTTGTTAATTTTGTTATAAAGCTGAGTAGAGCGTTTATTGAATTGCTTGCATGCAAATCTAGTTTTAGTTCGAGGAACTTGGACAACTAAATCTTTTCTCCTTTTAGATTTGCCTATGTCATTATATGGTAGAGTTTTATGTTTTTTTAGTATAGTTTGGGTTACATACAGTTTCCTTACAGAGAGTAAATCACTTATTTGATATAAACTTGCAGTGGCGAATCTTTTATTTTTAAAATACATTATTTTTATTAATGCACGCTGCGCTCGTTCTATTTCTATGAATTTTGTTTTTGCTGCACCCCCCCAAATTGGAATACAATATAGTAGCACAGACTGGGCTAGTGCTACATATATTTCATTTAAGAGATTTCTGGGACGGTTCTTAGAGCTCTCAATTTTAGTTGGAACAATATGTCTCAGGGATTTAAAAATCCAACTAAGTTTCCTTATTCTCTTAGACACTTGCTCAAGATGAGGATACCAGGACAGTGCTTGATCCACCATAACTCCAAGATATTTAGTTACAGCAACCTTCTCAATGCATGGGCAGTTACAGCTCATAGTAGAAATGTCTCCACATGTGTGTACTTTTAGATCTAACTCTTCAACAGGCTGTGTACGGTTACTGATACTAAAGCACATGTAGTTTGTTTTATTAGTATTCAGGGAAAGTAAGTTACTTTTTAGCCATTTAGCTACCCGAGCCAGTAGAAAGTATTATTGAGTTTTCCCATCTGTAATTTCTCAGTGGCAGCCCGGAGTCTGGATTTGTGCCCGGTTGATGTCAATAGGCTCTCCCCCTATTACTTCTGGGACTTAAACAAAACTGAAATGTGGTTGTACTATAGGTACAACTCTGCCCAACCCTTCGGAAAACACAGGGGTGATGTTATGTTATAGTGACAGGGTGAAAGGAGAGCTGACACTAAACATTTTCACTGCGTTGAAAGTACGTTTCACATGCCTATCAATTTTCATTATCCAAGCAAGCAAATGAATTGTATGACTCTGCATCGATCAACATTAACAGTAATCTTCGATTACCGAAGTCTCTGTCAATTAAGGTAAAGCTCCATTTCCCTTTTGAATACGATTAACCGCCTGTATAATCATAGGTTCATTATTATTTTGTCTTTTTAACCCACTTTGTCTTTTACAGTCCGCTTGTGATTCCGAGATGTGCCATGTTCAATTAAGTAAGTAGCTACCTAAGTATGTCGCACAGATATCGGTAAATTGACTTAGCGTTATTCATTGACCGAAACCGACCTTTCAGCCCAAATAGCAGTAAAGCCATGACTTATTAAACATCTAACGTTACAATGAGATAGGCATCGAAACATTAGCGTCGCAATTATTTGCCTTATCCAGCCCAATCGCGTGTGGCATGCGAATAGGGTGTTAGGAGCCTGCCCAGCCCTCTTGACGCCGGCGCCGGTACTAATGCCTCATGTTAATAGGAGATTAGCTGTAATGTAACACATGTGCCTGCAAAAGTCTACACTTGAACTTTAGCCTCCCAAGGTCGTAAGGTTTTTCCATAACTATCACGTTTGGCTAATACATTCGCGAGATACGAGATTCATCTATGCTGGAATTTCTTTATACGTTTTATCGACTTTGTAATCTACCTATGCATGGGCAGCGCGGTCTTTTATTTAAAAACACATGGCCATAAAATCATAATAACAAGTCAAATGGATAGGTGATCGCAATTTCATTTTAAGTGTAGAAAAATACTGCTCCCTTTATGTATGCTGGAAGGCCTCCCACAAGGTGGACCCTTAATTGTGAAGGCCGAAGGAATCCGTTGGATGGGGGAAGCACAGAACCGGTCGAAGTGGCAGTGCTCGGGGTAGGCCCATGGCCTATGGAGTCTTTCGGCTGAAATGATGATGTTAAGTACCTATCCTGTTGAGTGCTGCGTATAAAACCTTATAGTCGCCTGTTACGAGCCTCATGGGTATTAGAAAATTCTTCGCTCGATGTCACAAGGATCAAAGTAAGTAAACGACTGAGACATAAATCGATGCGATTGCAAAAGACGCTGAGGATCGTAGATGAGAGCAGCGTGAAATTCAAAAATATCCCTGCCTAATGGCAATAGATTCACGTTTTAATAACGTGCAACCGAACACTAATTTTGTCGTCGATGATATGTGGGTGTAACACCCACTATACTCCTCTGCCAGCACCTCCGGGTATATGTGACGTATACTTATACCTACCTCAAGTGAAAAGTTTAGGAACGACTCCCATAAATCGTGGTAATCGTATTTCGAAACTATTTCACACATGAGCGCTTTGAAAGGGTGAATTAAGGCGAAAACTATTATCTACGAGAGTTGATTCTCATTTGCACAGATTAAACCTCATTTAATAATTTTATTGTCCACATATAAGCTTAGGACGAAACGAACGAAGTTTATATTCGGGGTACGGCATTGCAACGAGCGCTAGTTGTAAATCGACACTGTGTAGATAGATATGATACCATGTGTTACAGAATTGCTATAAAAAATTCGCGTGATTTTTAATCGCAGTGCGTGCTATCCCTTATTCTGTAATGCAGGTTATGTGGGACTACTACCGGCTTCAGTCAATATTGGCCGTCCTCAGCACGCAGCCACTAAAGAAAAACCTAGAACTAACCTAAAGTAAATAATAAATAGGCTTACCTGCGCTAGCTTGGAGCTATAAATTACGAAAGGATAACACTAACACGCAACGATTCTTTTCATAATATTTTTAATCTAGGTTGGTATATAACGGGAGGTCTTACCATGTACAACAAGGTTGTTAAGAGTAGACACAGGTATAAACAGTAAATCAAACATTTCGAAACTTTGTAATGTACAGGCATCCAGCTTGACCAGATAACAATCAAAAATCTTTTTTTTTTTTTTAGAACGAATGCCGTCCCTATTATTTGGTGGCATCACACTTCTAACGGACAAGCAGTCAACCAGCACAAAAAAGACGAAACTGACTGAAAGTCTCAAAAACGGCTGTGCAATCCTATTCCTATAAAAATGATTATGTTAATTATTACTTAAATGGTATGACTTTATAAACATATACTACATAAAAGTCACGGTACCTAAATGTACAATGCCCTCTCACTTGTTGAGCGGCTCGGCTGATAGGCCACAATCGATAATCACTCCTGTCGCACGGGATGATTGCGGTTAGCCATATTAATTCACATTTGCAGCATTTCCAATTTAATTCATAGATTCCTGTGTAGCTAAACTTAGTGAACACGTATGTTTCTACGTTGGTACTATCTATACAGGTAATTCACAAGAACAGCTGTTCCTAGTTTAGAAATTATCTGAAGAAAATAATTCATCTTACAGACTGATTGTAAAGTTAAAGTTACTTTCAAATGCATTACGCGAACTTCATCATGTGGTGCACAGATGAAGTTCGAGTCGTGCTTCCCTTAGTTACAAAAAACCACTCGGTGCAACTGAACAAAGCCGAAAATATCTAAACGACCTACCATTGTTGTAATAACAGTCAACGACCATGTTTGTCTCTTCGAAATAATTTATCGTTTATCGACAACAATAAACAGCAGACTCGAGCGAAATAATATTAAAACTATCGCTGCGACTAGACACACACTCATAAAAACTGCAAACAGTATTGTACAGTCACTAAAACAGCCAGTAAATCGTTGAAGTGAAAAACCGAGAAAAATGTCGGAGAAAAGAAAGTAACGACCTAAAAAATCACTGGAACAAGAACTGCAATCTAAATTAGAAGCAATCTGGAAAGTTTCAAAGCTATTCAAGCAGTTCTTCAGAAAAAACTGTTGCAGAAGGAACAGGTTTTAATCGAGACAACCATTCAGGCTAAAAATCGGGTAGGCAATCTTACCTTTTTGCTAATGGAATTTGTTTTTCGAACAGAGGAAGGTATCATAACGGCCTATAATGGCCTCTAACAATCACTATGAACGTAAGGACCTTTTAAATTAATTATATCATATACCCTACTACAAACAAATAGGTTAGTGTATAGTATATCCTAATCGAGTACTTACTTAACAATCTCATTACTTTAAGCAATTGGTAACTATACTCGTCTACGCGTAATATTTATGAGTCACCGCGAATAGAACAACAATGAATATCTGAATCGATATGAACAACACACACAGTACCTATCACCAGTATGTTGTTAGGTAGGTAGATTTCCTGTTGCCGCGAGTATTTCCCGCAAGTCGTTATCGGCTGTTATGCTGACACGGGAAGTCAACTTGGTAGAATTCTCTCCTCAACTTGCTTTAATATACGTCTGAACTTTGACTACTGTTCAACATCAGTTCCAAAACGGTAGTGAAGTTTGTAGCTGTGTTTTTTAAATATCAGTTCAACTATTTTAAGAACAAATTAGCTACTCAGAGTAGTTACCTACCCAGGCGTGTATTCAATCTCGGAGTATTAAGAAAAAGTAATTGGTAGAAAAGCACAGTTTATAATAAGCTTTACGAAGTTAGTAAATTAAGAAATATCTTCTTGCATAAAACATCTTTATGCCAAAATGTTTGTGTATTATTAAGGTTGGCACTCAGCTGCGCAGTATTAGCGCAGGACTACGACTTATGAAAAATCTATTTTTATAATGAAAGCTTCTTTTAATTTAATACACACGTCTTTATTTTGTAGAAAGTGATTGAAATCTTTGATGAAAAAATGTATTAACACCTTGGTAATTAAATAATATGTATTAAAAGTAGGTATATGTAACAGGGGGCTCAAAACAGCCACTTTGGCAGAATCATAATAGGAAAATATTATGAATCATCCTAAAATGACACAAACTGAAAATTCATAATATGATCTGCGTGCGATTCATATTACGAAATAGGTAATTCATCTGTTTGACAGTTTTCTATGGAGATTCGTACCTAAAATGCTTTTGTGTCAAATTAGAGGAGTTGCTAATGACAGCTGGAAATTCAGGAAATGGATTGCTTTTAGAGGAATTGCTAATGTGGCCGTTTTAGGGCCCCAGGTCTAATATTCAGGCAATTTATCAATAATTAGTGTTCTCCTAATAGCCTAGGTAAATCTAGAGATGTACACCTGCTCTACTTCACATTATATCTGTCTACTTTAATTAGTTTAACATCTCCGTGATCTCATTATAATGAAAGGCTAAAGCGGATAATACGGCGTAAGAAAACTAGGAGAAAATAATTTGATTAAATTCGCACGAACGGTGTCGAATAATTAAGCGACAACACCTAACAATTGCTGGGACAATTTGTGGTTGGCGTGTAGGTATCAAGCACCACAGCCAGGCCGATAAAAAGGGTTGGCCGTACGAGCATTAATAAACATTATTTTATAGACTAGTTATTGATAGCAATCGCGTTTTTATTAATAATTTAGCAGTGTGGAAACAGAGTTCTTGAAGCTGATTAAAAAAAATACTTAGCTATCATCCTAGTCTTCTACCTACATATTAATAGTGAAGCAAGCGTTTTCCTTTGTTTTCTTATAGATTTTTACAAAGGAAGCGTTGAAAATGTATTTGTGATTTAAATTACTTATTTTTATTCAAGAATGTGTACCTATCGTTACCCGAACTGGAATGCAAATTCTCGAAAAGATTTTTTAGATCGATTTTTGTGCACACACGTCAATTTCCAGGGATTATTCGTCTACTGTTTCTTATCAAGTTGCTCTACACCTGGAAATATATTAATAGTGTATTTATATTCTTCTCGCAATCTGATCGTCTACTTCAATTTTATTATCTTATAAAATTCTATTTCCTGTGTGATTTGTAGGTGTGACATAATGTGACATAGTATGTCATGATTACCTATATGCATACGAGAAAACTAGAGAGCACTTTAATCTGACCACTTCACATTTTCAAATTAAAGTTTCAGGAACAAAACCCATTAAATTTCAAGCGTCAAATTACCCTCATAAAGTTATAGCTAAGCTTTATTTGAACACTATCACCGCAGGTACTCGTAGGTACCTACCTCATTTGATTTATAAACATAAACTTCAGAGAATTTCCGTATTTAAAGACTTGCGGAAGTCAAGCATTTTTCGAACCTACAACAAAATTTATCTTTAAAATGTATAAAGCCTTCGTCGAAACTTTTGTAAGTAAATTCAGTTTCGTCTTCCTTGCAAAGCGAGGTGGGATTAAGGTTTTAAGAGAAAGTTGGAAGACAATTTGCCCACGTGTTTGGAACAAAGTTGTGTGCACTTGCTTGCAATTTATCGCTATGCAGCACGTAGTACACAATTATGCATGTTGTATGCACATTTCGTGTATGCAAATTGTACAAGTTTCCCACGTATGAATCAAGTGTCTTATTCACGGCGAAAACAGATTTCTACAGAGTCCGCCTGTTGCTTTCACTCTAATTGTTAACATTTATTTTGTAAAGCTATGAAATAACATAACAACAGGACAGATATACACAAAGTAACACATTACACCGCTTATTTCTTCCATTTTAAACAGCATTCCCTCCTCGTTTACCTTCCTAATGAGTACCAATTAAAAACGTTTATAATAACAAATGGCTAGGCGCCGCTCCAGCCCTGAAATATGAATAATTAGTTGCGATTTTAAAACATAATCCGCTTACATCAGAGCGGACATCACATGAGCCTTTTTCGTCCAGCCGTGTTGAGCTGAGTGGGTCGATTTTGGCTCTAAATGACTGTCAATCGGACGGTATTAAATAAATACTGGGAGCGAAAAAGGGTTGTGCTCGAGTGATATAATGAAAACGTGTCAAGTATTCGGTCATCCATTACCTCGCTATGTAAACATTTTTACCACGAGAATGATTTATTACCGCGGAGGCTGCAGCACCAGCGAGCGTCGGTTAAGTCACAGCTCATTAGTCAAAGTGTTATTATGTAATATTCTCACACACATTTACCGTCAGCTGACGACACACTGTATCGATGAGCGCTCGTCCTGAGCCGAGCCACCGAGCCGCCGCGCGCCGTGGCAGCCCTGACGACTGATACTCGATTAAGTACCTATCTAGTTTTTTCTAATAATGCTAACGCGAAACCATGTTATGTCGTACCTACTATGCGTGATCCAACTTTGGTAATTGAATTTATAGCGATACCTTGTATAACGTCATCTGTACCTAGTAACATATTTAGATCATAAAGGTACATAAATATGTTACATGAACCAAATAAAACTAAAAGGTTTTATCGAGATAACAAGACCGCATAATATTTCAAGCTCCGGTAATGAGACCATAATAATATGTTATTATTAGGTATACAAATATACATACATACCTGTAATGGCGTCCAAATTGTGAACGCATGGATGAATTGAAAATGTTATGAATAATGATTAAACCATATTCTAGCTAAACATCGTTATAATCTTTTTTTCCTAGTTTACTATTTTCCTCGTCTAAAACGGACGTAGTTATGCTACAACGTTCCAATCCACAAGGTGGTCAAAATTGAGTTTTTGAGCCCAAGCTAGGTATTTTGGATCGTCCTATCTAGTGCTGAAGACACTGACTCTCTTACGACAATAACTATTGAAATAATTAAGCGGTCTAAATGATAAAACGAACCAAAACATCTAATTATAATCTTATAAAGTGACATTACATTTGGAACGTACTGTTTTAATTCGTTTTGGACTGAATGCAATAAAAATAAGGATCCAATCAACTTGGAACGTTTTAAAAATAACAATTTTAAATCTTAAAAAGTGACAATTCATTTGGATCGTACTGTTTTAATTCGTTTTGGACTGAATAACATAAAAATAATGATCCATTCATCTTGTTATATTTTTTTTTTATTATCTATTTCTTCAAAACATTCCATGTACTTTATAATGTGTACGATAATTGGACGTAGTTATGCTACATCGTTCCAATCCACACGCAGGTCGAACTGAGTAAATCGCGTTTTTGTAATTTTGTGGTACGCTTTTTTTTGGTAGCGAGTACAACTAAGTAGTATGTATCACTTCAACTAAATAAATAAACATTATTTTATTATATACTTGTCATTAAAATTTATTACTATTTCTCATACAAATTTTGAAAAAAAATGCACTTGAAACGTTTTTGAAAAAAGGCTTTTTGTATGGAAGTAGCTTTTAACTTAATTTGCAAAAACGATCCAATAGGTATCTGAAAACTGGTATATTTTGGTAGTTAATATATATTTTTTCTAAAACATAAGTATAACAATGAAACAACATTATTAAAATAATATTTATTAAGAAATAGTTGTATCAAAGCATGGAAAATCATCACAATTTATTCATCATCCAGATCGAAATCCAGCTCTTTACCAAATCCATCGACATCGTCAATGGCGTCATTAGACGCTTTCAATGTTTTATAAAAACTAAGGCAATCTGCTGGAATAAACTTGTAAACAGATCGTAAATCAGCCAATTTAGCTGGAGCAATGGGTTTCCCGTTAGGACATAACTGTTTCAGATCAGATCTATGTATAGTCGAAATCTCTCCTTTTGTCGTTTTTTTAATGTTAAGTTCGTTATACGATTTACTATGTTTTTCTCAATATCTTCAGTGCTATAAAAGTCATTTTTGTCCATTCTATATAGAAGTCATTTTTGTCCATTCTATATAGAAGAAAAAAACCATTTCAAGTATATAGAATGGACAAAAATGACTTTTATAGCATTGAAGATATTGAGAAAAACATAGTAAATCGTAAGAAATACACAGATAAAAGTAAACTAAACTGGCTGCTGGCAAAAGAGATAAAGATTGAAAAAGCTAGATTATATTCTATTTTTATGAAAACGTCCCTTGATTGGAACGTTGTAGCATAACTACGTCCAACATATTGCCGCATGAGAGGCACAGATAAAACATTGCTGCAAAACTTTCAATTTCAGAAACAATACAGGAACAAACCTACTTGCGCTACCAGTAGGTAAAAAAATATACACAGTCTCTGGAACAGGCTAGCAAAAAGTCCATCAGAGCGCACAAAGCTACCTAACTCGCATGTTTGGCAGAAACATTCTGACGAGAGAGGAGCGCCACCAGAAATATTTTGCGACACGCCAAAAGGATTAATACAAAAAAAGAAAGTCTACTTTTATATATTCGGCCGATTCACGTTAGGCTGTTTTTATTTGTTTCTCGAAGAGAGCGAAGTAGATATATAGTGAACAGCGGGCTTTAGAAACTCTTTCTTTAATAAAAATGTTTAATCTGTGAATTATTTAATCTTTGATATTTGTATCAGCAGGGATACAGAGGGCCAAGTTCATACTCTATCTACGACAAGACTGGGCAATAATACGGCAGCGGTGTTCGCGAATAAAATGTGGAAAATGCTCTAAAAATGTCAGCAATGTTTCAAATTCAACACATGTATATTTCACCGCCTGACAAGATTGGACACTTTCTTTTAATTACGAGTGATTACCATTGTTTAAGCCTTTATTTTCATCTACTCGTTAGATTTAATGTTCCATGAAATGTCAGCGTAAGTGGTGGAAATTATGACATTCGCATAAATTATGATGCTGAATTTAAAGCGAATATTATGAAGTTTATTATTATTTTCATAAAAATAAATGTTAAGGGTTTATTATACTTGTATTTTATGTCAAGTTGTCACATTCACCTAGGTATTTAATTTACAATAAGGGGTGTATTACTCATATGAAGTAAAAAAAATGTCGTAAACCTACATTCTCTTTATGCTGACATAAAAAGCTATATAGGGCTGCTGCGCTTGGAGTACTAGACTATAACAAGAGACATAAAATATACGCCATTAATTTAACGATCCTCATTGAAAAATTTAAAGGAAACTTTACAGATGGATCGTTTGAACGTACTTTATGTCACGCCCGGCTGGCTTCATCTATATTTATACAGTAGTTCCGTATTAAAACAGACATGTGACTGACTGATGTAGGTACTGATTGATTGTCTGAGTGACAGATTACGGGCAGCCTGAATAACTAAAAATAGAAACTCGTTTTACCAAACTTCCCATGTTCAGTTCAAGTTAAAGACAAATATGTTGTCTTAACCTAACACTTACAACTATATGAATATATTGTTATCTCGGGGCTCAGGCCTCACTAGCCCTTTCTCTATATTATTGTAAGCTTCTTACTAGTTTCCGTGGGCAGCCGCACCAATTAGTTTATCTTCTTCCAGATTAACGCCAAGTACTTAAACGTTAAAGAAAAATGTTTTACGAGAAAAATAATTCCGAAAATACTCAAAAGGCTTATCCTAATTAGAGGACCTCTTTTAATTGTTTGAGGTACAGGTTGGAGGATCCTTGTTATATTATTATAAACGAGATTTTTTGCTACTCAATCACATGAAAAGGTTTTTTTTTTAAATAAAACGAAATAGGGAAATATATATTACATGTCAAATATATTTGCCGGCTGTTGTCATTTTCTGACAACCAATTTACAACCGCAGGCATTTTTACTGATCAGGCTCGATAAGCCTTTAAAAAAGGGTATATTAATAGACGAACAGCGTTCCATCAACATTTTGCATTGGTAGGATATCGTTCCGGTGCGATCTCAGCGCAATTTATCAGGAAACGATTACCGCACCCAAGAGAAAATAATGTTATGTGCCAGTAGAAACAGAAACGCTAGAAAAGAAATGAAACGGCATGGAATGGAATTTAATCTTCTACTGCATTGCCGTAAAATAACTTTGCTGGGAATATATTTCATTGACTAGCAGTAGACATACTTTGATATTACAATATTGTGTTTCTCTAGTGGAATGAATAGTGGTGACTGGTGGCCTCTATTGTGTCAAGATAAATACCAGCTCTTGATGAAGGGTATGTTTACATAAATAGGATATGTACAATGAGGTTCGATATCTTTTGAGATGTCTGGCAGGGTTGACACTGCTGGCTGAATTACAAGAGAAAAACAAAATGAAGCTATTTACTGTTAAAAAATAAATAAAGAAAAATAAAACTTTAATGGCATCACTTAAATGTGTTGACCGCGTCAAGCCAGTGAGTCTGTTGTAGCATTAACTAAAGAGTTTGCATATTTCTGTCAAAGCCATTTTCAAAGAGAATGATGAAGACGACACTTAATGGGCAATTTACCTACTGTTATTTTTATAACACTACGGTTTCAGCGCTATCTTTGAAGAACTATCGTTTGAAGCATGCCTCAATGTGCATTGTGAGCAATGCATGCAACTAGTGCAAGCGGACACGTGTAACTAATTCTAGAAATAAAGTCTCATGACGTTAATTTAGACCTAATATTTAGCAACCCCACGAACAGTCCTGTTACTTTATCTCTCATCATCTCACCTCACCTCACCTCATCATCATCTTACCTGTGTCAGCAACCCAAGCAGCAACCCAACAGCAACCTTATAACAAAGAAAATAAAGATCATTGTGATTTTGAAAGTTATGAAAAATCAGAGAGAGTTATGAAAAAATACTGTGAAGGGACTACACCTGTCATCGTTCCTTTAGTCGAGACTGTATGGCATAAGTGCTATTTCAGAAACTAGGTACCTTGACTATTTAATATGCATAGCGCCAACGCGATGATGTACGAGTAGCGATGATTTATGACAATATTATGTACTCCTCGGCTGTCCGTGCTGACGTTTTTACTACATTATACAGCGATGTGACGTAGATGTTATCCACCCCTGTTGTTTTCAGGCATTGAAAACCTTATTAAAATATTAATCATTTCACTCTGTTTTCGCTTGTAATAAGTTCTGGGTTGTAACAGTATTGGCTGAAGATCTAGCTTATTTGACATTTTGAATAAAAGAGAGGGTTTTTTTATTAGCAGTAAAATAAACATGCTTAGAATACATTTCATTCACTGGGAGGCAAGCTCTGATATTATAAAACGGGATGAATGCTGGTGGACACTATCTGTATGCAACGATGAATAGCTCTTGAAGAAGGCTCTGTGAGGGTTCTATAGTGATTGGATATGAATGTTGTATAGAGTGTGTACAAAGAGGTTCAATATCTCCTGAGTGTAGGGTAGGGTTGAAAGAGCTGGTTGAATTACACAAGAAAAAAATAACGACCATTTATTTGTGAAAAAGAAATTAAGAAAAATAAAACTTTAATGGCATCTTATCAAAATTTTGACCGCGTTGAGCCAGTATTTTTGTAAAACATATCCAAAGAGATTGTAATGTTTTATTCCTATGGTAGACTTTCTTTTTCGTCTCATACGTCATATCCATAACAGACATCTTGCTAAATCTAAAGTTCCATTTAAAATATTCAAACTAATTGTTACACATAAATTAATATTATTTACCTTTTATACAATATTGAATTAAATATTACTCTAACCTCTGGACGTATCAGGGTCAGGTTCGTATCTATAAAAAATGTATAGGTATATTGTAATATGAGATATCCAATAACATACACAGACACACACAAAAGGTCTCGATATAGATAGGTGCGGACTGCTCGGGTTAGAAATCATAACCAATATACAGTCGTACCTTACATAAAGGCATATTATTATAATACAATAAATTCTGTTCCCTTTTGTTCGCAAAATATATTCATTATTCGCAATAAGTTCTTTTGTTTCACAATACAATGATCTCAGATGCTGTTATTCTTATATCGCTGATTTATCTACTTTTTTCGACCCTTTTGACAGAACCATGCTGAATTGATGAGCTGTCTTTAATAATATCTGTATTTATATGCCCGCCGTATAAAGTTCTTGAAGATAGAAACATGATACTGAGAAATATGCTGTTATACTATTGGTTGGTTGTTTTTTTTAATGACATAAATACCTTTAAGTTTCTGCTTAAAGGTACCTATACAAAAACAAAATTCCTTGTTAATTTCCTTCCTATATAAACGGTTGAAAAAGGTGTCGGAATTTTCTTATTAAAACGGTAAGTAGGAAATCAAACTCCGATAAGGAGTCGACGGTGTTCGTTTAAAATTCTAGCGATGAAAGTAATTTTCTAAGAAAACATTGTTAAGGTTCCTCCGTATCCAGCGCTGGTCCAGCGTGGACTTTGACGCAACGTGTGTGCACACCAAACGAAAGGTATCGTTTACCCATACTTCATTCTCATTTTTCCAATCTTAATGTCTTTTGCTAGCCCAAATGATGCAAATAAAATGTTGCATCATTCTGACATTAGATTACGTTCACCAAATTTTTATCTCAGTTGTCATGTCATGATTTTCCATAGCAAAAAAAAGCCAGAATATATTAAACACAAAGCTATTACGATTTCAGAAAAAATAAAGTAAAATAAAATAGGTAATAAATAAAAGGAAAATAAGTAAACCTTTTACGTATTTTCCTTTTATTTTCCTGAAAATCTGTCAAGTACGCCAAACAAACAATTGCGAAACCATACACACTTATTAATTCCAACAAACTTCATTTGACAATCACACAAACGACCCGAAACTGAAAGGGCTTCCTTTTTTCATTTTTCCCTCGTGATCCTAAAATACCGCCACGTCACAATAAACGGAAACCGGTGAAATGTTTTATTTTAAAAAAATTGACGTAGTTTTGACGAACGATACGTTTCAACAATGCTAACTAACGATGAAGCGCACTCGGCGTGGGACCGGTGGGCTCGGACGCACGCCTCGCTGCACCACGATTCTCGCTCGTTATACGCTTTTGTTTACCTCTGTTTTAGATATTTACTAATTGCAAGACATGTTTGGAATATCCATTTCATGCTAATTCATGAAATATAGCAAATAGCTTAACGGTTCGGCTATTGTTTTGCAAACCAAAGTTCGATTCCCAATTAATAGTTGAAATATTTTGTATTTCTTTTTTTTTACATTTTGTAATATTATTAAGTGATAATTCGTAGAACGTACACATTAAGTTTAGGCCTCTTCTGTCATCTATGGTTATACTAAAAATAAATGTTGATATAGTAATGTTGATACAATACAATACAATACAATACAGTATGTAAAATGTGGCTGTTATTTTAATAAAGGTGTATTGTAGTTTTTTACGACTTCCACGAGAACGAAGTCGCGGGCAGAAGCTAGTTCGTAAATAATATTCAATGTGAGTTTGGTTTATTTTATTTCTCGTAGGCTGTGCTTTTCACAAATTGAAGCACCATTATCCAAACCCATTGTAACATTTTAATGACAATATTTTTTTTCAGATTTAATTTTAACAAAAGAAGGTGGTGTCTGGAAAAGACTGGATGTGGGTGGATGAGGGATGACCGAACTTGCACAGACCTCAGTTCACCACTTCAAAAGACTGATATAAAACATCAAAGACAATGAGACTGTGATGACCTTTTCAGATATTATTTTCAATATTATTCCATTTTAATCTGTATAGAAACGTATATGACCTTTAGAAGAAAACCTCTGTTGCGCGAATGTTGTTTTTTTTTTCACTGGCTTGAAATAAAACAGTAATCGAATTAATGTGCGATGTAGGTACCGTGTGGCGAGATGGCCAGTCTGCCAGCCTGCCAGCCTGGCCGTCCATGATGCAATTAAAAAGTAAAACGTCAAAGAACACGCTAATAAAATTTCGCAAAATGTTCACAGTCGTATTTTGTTAGCTTTAGAAATTATTATGATTGTCTTGTTTGTTGAATGTTTGTGTTGGACTTGGAAAAATAAGGCTGAATTGAATTAGGTGACGCGAAATTATTTTAATTTATTTTCGGCGGATTGTTTGTCAAATATGAAATTAGGTTTTGTTTTTTTTTTTTTAATATGTTTGTACCTAGTATCTATAACGAACCTATCATTTTAGGTTTGGTTAACATTTATTAATTGGTTTACTAAATTATTATTATGCAAAATATCGATTTCCTAGATAAACAGGCCCTTTAGATAATGAAAGTTCAAAGACAAAATGTTTTCCTTAAATTCTACCGTCGAACGGTTTTTCAAAGAGTTTTCAAATTTCAAAAGCGAATTACCATAAAGAAATAAAAATAAAGAAGAAACGTAGAAATTCCTTCCGTTTTGTGAATGAAATCGTCGTACGTTTACTAATGAGCACACTACCTTTTATATAGCGAGACTTCGAAATAGGCCGGGAAAGTGTAGAATAGAGAAGAAAATTAATGATACCTACTACCTCTATCCTCATCTCTAAAATATATTACATTTATGGCAGGACCTAGAACTTTGACATCATTAACGTGTGAGTTTCTTGGTTGAGGAAACCTGAAAATTAATGAGTTATCTTTTTCGTTTTGATCTAGTAAACATGTTTTTGAAAATCTGGTTGCGCCCACGGTTCTACTCACATGTAGGCATAACTCTTATTTTACGAAATTAATCCTGTAAGCCGTGGAGACCGTGGAGTTATGTTCATTTTCTGCCAAAAAATTTAGATTTTTACATAGGTTTTTTTTGAGTGTGAAAAATCTTCAAATGACTTCTCTCGCTCTGGGCGGAGCGGGAGGGCGTGTCAGACTTTTACTGACTAAAACCCACCCGTGTTCTTTCAGTTGCCCTTTGCCAAGGGTCCCGTATCCCTTTCGGACTTTCCCGCAACCCTGGAGGTACACATGCCGCTTTTTTTTTTTGGGTGGGAAATCATCAAATGACTTCTCCCGCTCTGGGCGGAGCGGAAGGGCGTGTCAGACTCTTACTGACTAAAACCCACCCGTGTTCCTTCAGTTGCCTGTTGCCAGGGTCACGGTATCCCTTTCGGACTATTCCGCAACCCCGGCAGGTACACATGCCCCTGTGGTCTGATTCTTCACTCAACAGTGAAGAAAATTGGGCCATAAACCTAACGCTATACTTCACAAATTATAATACGGAGAACACGTTACCCAATTAATCGCTCTTCAGGTGGCTGTGTAATTGGGACTTCATTATTTATACATAAAGAGCCCAGTTTATTATTTTGTAGCGATAGGGTATAATAAATTACATTACATGGATAGTTAAAGGTATTGGCCCAGTGAGATAACGTAATTTTACGAAGAAAAACGCAATAGGAAGGCTGTCCTATTTTTTATAAAAAATAAGGATGCTATAGCAGAACAACTTCAACCTAATTAAGCTGTAGAGTTGTTTGTGCTCACATCTATACACATATTATAAATACAAGTCGCTTTTCGTGTTTGTCTGTATGTCCATGTTGTTCTTCTAAACCACGCAACAGATTTTGATGAGGTTTTCACCATCGTTTAGAGAATTTATTCCGGAAGGTTTATAATACCTACGTTTTTATTAAAGTTACATAAAATTAAGAAATCTCGACATTTTGTCAAGTCGTAAAAACCGTGCGAAGCAAGAGTGGATCGCTAGTTCGAAATAAATGACTGTCGCTTGTATGAAAAAAACAGAACATTTAACATCTTCCAAAATGAACGTCATAGAAAGGAACTTGCATAGCTGTATGTTATCAACGAGAACGCTTCAGCAATTACCTAATTGAAAAAGTTCTCAACTTTCCCGTCACAATTACTTTGTCCATTGAATTTCCGACGTTATTATATTTGAAAGTGATCGCATTTTTGCTTGTTTCCATGGTTATTATGTAAAGCTAGGAACTGACCGGTAGAAGATGGTCAGGACATCGATCACGCTTGGCGGGTTGGTTATACAATGACTAACAAATATTTGGTCAAAGGCAACAAAATTATCAAATGAACATGAAACAACAGCATGAAGGAACAATAACATCTCCGGGGAATATATTGGAATACCTATTTAATTTAATAACAATCTTTTATTTTCGATGAGATATATAATGTTTATTTTACATATTTATAAAACAAATAAAAATGGCTGCTTTTATTATGTAGGTAATTATGAAATCTCTTTGGTATTTTACTGAGGGCTTATGAATTAACGTAAGATTTTTATTTTGACGTGGTCATGTTAGCAGTAGCACAGGACATTTGGTAGGTAAGTACCTACTAAGACTACTTCATATTACATATACTTAACTCGTTTGTTTTTAACATAAACGAATAAACTCCATAAATTATTCACATGGTTTTTAGATGTTTTAAAGTTCTCTGAGTTCCTCGCTGACCGTCAGTCACTATACACGTCCATTTATCGTCAACGTCTTTGTACGCGTGACCGACGTTACGCGACCGTCATCAGCGTAACACTATTACCTGTTAAATTATACCGGTAATGTATAATTTAACGTAAAGTTGTATGGAAATCCTATACAATGCGAGATCAGCATAAACTGGAAATGTATAACTTGATGTGTAGCCGTGTGTACCGGTTTCTAAGTAAGAGTGTATGTCAATCTTCTTGAAAATATCGCAACTAGAAGAGTTCGAACTCACGGCTAGGGAATGAGATCTCGAGCCTTTCTTCGAGATTCAATCTCTTGGGAAGACAATTGTTCGAGATGTCGAGACGAAGCGCGCGCGACTTAGCACAGTATGTTTCCTGAGAAGCCTTTTAAATCCGGTTTCCTAAATCTTAACGATAAGAATCGAAACCTTTCCATCTAAGGACCACCTTATCTACATCCGCAGTTTCAGTTGTAGCAAAAATATTAATACTATCAATAATATTAGCGTACAAACGCTGGACGTATTACATAATTTACTTAATTATTATATTAACCCATTTTAACTGACAAAACACCATTAAGAAACGTAGGAGCTTTATGCAAAAAGAGCTGTATGGTCATTGTTTATGCATAACTACAAGATACCTGTATAGTCTGCTTAATAAAAACTTTTTACAGCAAAAAACAACCACTTTTTCACTTTTTAGTTGTGGTACCCCACACAAATTCGAATAAGTACCACTACCTCCTTTGTAATTATCAGTGACGGAGTCAAATAAGATATCGTCTACATAGACTAAGTGGTAAAAATACGTAATTATTGAAGCTAACTCAAAAACTACGCAAGCAAAGTTAATGGGACCACCACTGAAGCATGACCTACCAAACAAAAAAATAATCATCAAAATCGATTCATAATTGGCGGAGTAATCGCGTAACATACATACAAAAAAGAAAAACACTGACGAATTGAGAACCTCCTCCTTTTTTGAAGAAGTCGGTTAAAAAAGAGAAATGTCATTCTCGTGTCTGGTCATCATCCTTTAATCCGTTCAGGTCATTGCTACTAAAACGCTTCGGAGAGCCCGACGTTTTATAATGTTATTGTCCAAACTCAATTTTGGAACAAATTAGTTTTTCCCTAGCTAACACGATTCATCTGCAGCGGGTTGGAATCAACCAGTTTAACCTAAACCAATCCAATTATGCCGAGATAACTGTCTAGGATAAAATGATACAGCGTTGTCTAAATATAAAACAAAAACAAGAATTAATCGGTTCACCTGGGTTTGATTTTTAGATCGATTTTTCTTTTTTTTTTTTATAGCCGGTATTTTGCTCATTGGGGTTACCATGAATCTAAATAAGACTGATGTCGGAATTCGGAATCGCTAATCTTTTCACCCTAGCTCGAGCAGAGAAAAGAGACACCCTTCAGAGAATCAATCCATCATTCTTTGCGATTAATACTTCCTTTGCAACTCGTTCACACGATAAATCACAAGTCCACTACTTAAAGGCACATCTACATAGAATGTGGCGTAAACGCGTGGTATGGATATTTACGTATACTATTTACTCTGAATTCAGTTAAATTGCGTTACTCAAAAACGCTATAACGTAGTGTTGTGGTGATTGATGGGGGATACTTTTGTATTTTTATTTTTACGAACATTGTTTTACCACACTTTTCCCGCTTTTCTGAATTCATATTCATTTCTTTCATATTCTCATACACAATAACAACAGCCAAGCGTCTATGTTGCAGGGCGGTGCCAAGATCCGTTCGTTCACAGTTGAGCGGGCAGGCGGGCAGGCGGGCCCTCCGCTTGTACGTCGAACTGAGACAAGCCATCAAAGCCTCCCGATTCTATTCCGTCTATGGCGTAAAAAAATCGCTAGAGTTTGAAACAAATCTCAATATTTGTTTGTGTTCGTGTAGCTATTTCTATTATTCCACTATGAGGCCTATGGCCAGTCAGATTTTTCACAATATGGTAATAGTAATAGTCATTTAATTTTCCAAGAAAATATTTTGTTTAAGTTATTTTAAAGACTATTTTTTTATTTATAACTTTTAGTTTGTCTCGCGCTAGGAAACACAACCACTATTTCCTTTATACAAACAAATCATCCCATATCATATTTGGCAACAAAACCGATTTTGCAAGCGACCCATTTTGCGACCAATTCTTGGTAAAACCCAAATGTTTGTTTTTTATTAAGTAGTCATTTATCGAGGTTTGGACTGACACACCCAGTACAAAGCGGTCACGTCACCAATTTCCTTTTTCCGAGTATTTTGCCTAACTTTTTACACTTCTAAGAAAGGGATGGAAATTGGGCGCCTTGGGGATCTCGACTCCAATCAGTTACGGACTTTTATTTATAAATGAAAGGTAGATTGTAAACGTTATAGCACTGCAAAATATTTGTAACCAATTCATCGAAGCTACTTTTTCGTTTCAGTGAGGTCTTTTGGAAGGCCCGGGTCCAAGTTTGAATTGTGGACAAAGCCGCAGTCATGTACATCACTGTATTGTAAAAACAAAGTCCTCCGCCGTCCTCCATCCGTCCTCCATCTGTCTGTCTGTCTGTTCGCGATAAACTCAATAGCTGCTGCACCGATTTTCTTGCTACTTTTAATGCAATGGATAGAGTGGTTGTCGAGGAAGGTTTTAGTATATATTATCCGACATCCACCCTGGCAAAGCCGGTGGCATCACCTAGTGTTATATAAAACAGGAACTCTTCAAGTATAAAGCCGATGATCAGTCAAGTTTCCGCGTTACATGACCGCGCAGTTTCCCGACGCAGATGACTTTGAGGGCTCTTCAATTAATATTACTTACGCGTTGATAAATGATCTCAGAAAGTTAATTATAACAACGTAGAATACAGGAACAAGTTGAACGTCGATCAACATATTGAAAACTGTTTTTAGCGCTCTACAGAGAGGATAAGTTCTAGGAACGTTTTCAATTAGCGATCAATTTTGTTGCATGTGTTTTTGCTCTATGACGGCTTAGGAAATAGAGGAAGGTTTTGTTTAGAACTCTATGTGTTCTATTTTACAAAGAATTTTGTGTTATTATTATGTTTTGTGTTATTAGGAGCTCGTGGCTAAGTAGACAGCCGCACGGGTCGATCCTGCCGGGGTTGGTCCGGAGATGGGTGACCATATTTACATACCGAGACTTCTTCGTGCCTCAAAAAGCACGTTAAGCCGTTGGTCCCGGCTGTCATTCGTGGATCTTTGATAGTCGTTACGGGTCGTCAGAAGCCCAAAAGTTTGACAACCAGTCTTACCAAGGGGTATCGTATTACCTAGTTACTGGGTTGTAGAGGTCAGATAGGACTGCTCCATGTAAAATACTGGTAAGTAGGTATTCAGCTGCATCCGGTTAGACTGGAAGGCGACCCCAATATAGTTGGGAAAAGGCTAGCCAGATTGATTTTATCGGTACCGTATGTTGATCGTACATACCTATTTTTAAAATCATCCCTCATTTTTAAAATCAAACGTCAGTTAGTCAACTTTGAACAAGTTAACGATGCACTCTCTAAAGTTGTGCATTGGTTTAATGTAAATAATCTTCTCTTGAATGAAAAAAAGACTAAACTCATTAAATTTTCAACGCCAAATGTCAGGCAGCTATCTACCAATGTTAAAGTTAATGGAATAGAGTTGGACCCCGTTGAATCGACAGTTTTTCTTAGAATAACCATTGACAGTAAATTACAATGGGGCCCACACATAGAAAAATTGTCAGGTAGGCTTAGTTCGGCCGCCTATGCCGTTAAAAAAATTAGACAGATAACTGACGTAGATACAGCCAGAATTGTTTATTTTAGTTATTTTCATAGTCTTCTGTCTTATGGGATTCTTCTCTGGGGAGCCTGTGCGGACATTAATGCTATCTTTGTTTTACAGAAAAGGGCTGTTCGAGCCATTTACAACCTAGGTCCAAGAGATTCCCTTCGAGAAAAATTCAAAGAAATAGATATTCTGACTGTAGCCTCACAATATATATTTGAAAACCTATTGTATGTACACAAAAACATATCACAGTTTAAGAAAATGTCCGATATTCATAGTTTAAATACCAGGAATAAACACAATCTTGCTGTACATCGCACTCGTCTCCACAGAGTAGGTAACTCGTTCATGGGGCAATGAATACGCTTTTATAACAAACTTCCCATTGACATTCGAAACTTACCCATTAAACGATTTAAAAGCTGTATTAAAACCAAACTTTGTAAAAAAGGGTACTATAAAATCACAGATTATTTAGAAGACAAAAATACATGGGATTGAGCTGCTCGCTCTGCTAAGCATTGTGACATTTTGAATATTATGGAAAGCCATAAAAATATACCTACCAGTTTTATATACAAATTGACATTATTGAATATTATATACAAAATGACATGATGATTACTTGTAAAGTATTGTTTTATTGTGAATGTGAGGACTATGTGGATATTTATTTTTCGTTCTGTTAGTTTTAGCGAAGGTCTGGCAATTTGAGAACTTTATGCGACCTACCCAAATGTCCTTTCTTTGGTATTGTTCGTCGAGTTGTTGAGCTCCTTAAGTTCTGAGTTGAGCTCCACTATTACTGACAAATGCTTGCACTGACTGGACAGGTCCACTCAAATCTGTGTGGTTCTTTCCTCAAAAGACCATTTCAGACTCTTATCTACATGGTCCTCATATGGCCTGACCAAGATTATGTCTGGACTTTAAAGGAGACGGTGACCTCTGAGTTTGTTTCGGCCTTTCTTCTCAGAGTAGTCAGATAGGAAACGCCGACCTCATCTAGCTTATTTTTACAACTTTTTAATATGACGTGTAAAAGTGATTCCAATATCCTATTTACAGAATAAACAATTTCATTTCATTTCATTTCATTTCTATATAAGGTTATAAAAGTAGGTACCTACACAATCTTTTATAGATAATTCTTTTATTGTGTTCGTGGTGGTTCGGTAATTTAGCAAGGTATCAGAAGATAGAAGTCGAGTAAAATACTTATTGAACAAAAGTTCAGTTGGAACTTCGGAAGGTCCGCCTTACAGTTCCAACTAAACTTTTCCTTTGCCTAGCCAAATCTGGGATCAATCACGCCAGGAGTCATACAACACACGTAAGTACCGGATAGATTGAAAAACCATTGGAGTTGGTTATACTGTAAACTGTAGGTAGATTTGTTTGAATAGGAATAGGAGAGGAATAGGATGTTGTATTGTAGATACTATTAAGATATGTACAAGTGTTGTTGTATTGTACTATTGAAGCCCTTTTATTAATTTACCCATATAGCAAATGTAATGGTAGAATCATAACTCTATATTAATTTATAATAAATGCGAGAGTAACTCTGTCTAGCCCCGCCTGAAGCGATTGATAGATAGGTAGCTTGGGACCTGACAAGGACACATGCTACTTTTCATCTGCTTCAACTGAATATTTGTATTTAAAAATGATGAAATACAAAATACACACCGACGAATTCGTGGGCAACGGCTACTATTTTTATAATTGCAGCGAAAAAGCAAAAATTATTTATCAACCTTATTTTTTGTTTATGCTAAACCCGATTTTCACGATTTCAAAGTTGGTCCCATAGAAAAAGTTGTTCAAAATGATGAGTACAATGACCCCTTTTCGGGTTTAGCAGAAACAAAAAATAAGGTTGTATATGCCTTAATCATAATATCGAGATAAAAATACCGAGTAACGGAAGGTGGCGCATTGTTACACAAAAACCGCACATAACTGGTAATCCAGGGAATCAAACTAATAATACATACACAAACGCTTATAACATAATCTGCGGCCGGAATACGTCCGCTCAGCACATTGGTGTGCCACCGACCGCAGCCGCAGCATTGATTACTGACTACCCCTATATTATACACGATTTAGTGAACGCGGTATTCAATTATGAAATTTTAGAAGAGGTAGCCTACTAAACAA
Organism: Lithophane socia; assembly: GCA_947522985.1. Classification (NCBI taxonomy): domain Eukaryota; kingdom Metazoa; phylum Arthropoda; class Insecta; order Lepidoptera; family Noctuidae; genus Lithophane; species Lithophane socia. The sequence continues at coordinate 5,816,016 of OX383258.1, read as the reverse complement.
ACGTCGCTGCTGCTGTACATGAATACACAAATAGTCCCCTAAAAGTATTTGTGTAGGCTATTATGGGCAGAGAATAGACCCTCGCGAAAGTATCGTAAAAGGCAACCAAAGGATTAAGTCAACAGGTTGGTCACTGGCAACCTTACGATCATGATACGAAGGGAATCGTAAATGGAACGAAAAATGTAGACATATTGTCATAGAAAAGGTCTGTTCCTATCTTATTAAAATGATATGCTGAGTTATCGTGATCCTATTTCACTACAAATGTTATTATGTTTTACAATATAATGGATAATCCATGTCGAAGTTTCACTGTTCTGTAAACCTGACCCTCCCGCTGTCCCCAACGAAAGTCTTACAAGTGGTTTGCGAGATCAATTACTATTAGTTTAAGACGAACATTATATGTTTGGCTTATCATACAAACTTGAGTTTTGACCCAGAACTTTCAACTGCTGCCAATATTAGATAAAAACCAGCTTTAAACTGTCTTCAAATACAATTTCCATATTTCTTTCATAAAACATGAAACAGTTTGCAAAGTTTGAGGAAACATTAGTGTCGTTTCTTGAAGATTCCGCGCTTGGACTTGGCATAAAAAGTTGGTGCCTCCCTGCCGAACAACGAGGAGAGATAAGCTCAATCGGGGGTTACAGGGGGTAATTCTTTTAAGAACTTACTGATGTCGTCGTTCAGAAAGTGGGCTTGTTTTATTGAAAATTCGGGCACCATCAAAATGTAATTTGCATGAGGAATGACTTAAAGTAAATTCCGATTGGAGTGAGACGATGTTTATTTGAATTAAGTATCTATTGTATTTCGTTTCAACGATTTTTCTTAACAGTATCTATCTAGTAAAGTGCCTTCAAGTACCTCCCACTGTAAATGAATGTAACATTGAGTTAGACACGAGTTCTCATTAAATTCGTCCTCTAATTTCACGAATTTTACGAGTGATTTTCAAGCCATCTCAACGACGTATATTGCCATTTTGAATTAAAATCACTTCACTGCTCATGATCTACAAAAAAACTTCTACAATATTGAAGAAAAAAAACTTTTCTAATTCCGGTGCTGAATGTTAAAATTCAAAGGCACGGTGTACAAAGGCGTGCAAGCTTATGAAAAGTCAATCAGTATTTGTAGGCTGAATGGACAAGGGGTCGACTCGATGTGACACTGGCTTTCAGCGGCGAGCTACCGACCGGCCGGGTGGGTAAATATTTGCTCGCCAGTGTAAATTTACGCCGGCCACTCGCAACGCAGCAAATTGAACAGCAATTCGACCGGACACGAAAATTATACGTAAGTAGTGACCAACAAATATTTTGATGCAACTTTACAGTTCATTATACCTAATTAATTCAATGTTTAATGGTAATTTGTTTACAATTTTCCATTTGGGTTGAGGTATATATACCTATCTTTTTTACACTTTAGTCGAACACAGAGTTCAATTAATGCCATAAGGCATATCCGTATTGATTCTGTAGTTTATGAGTATCTATGTGCGGTATGTTTAGCCTAAGTAAGTTCTTTCACCATTTGACTAAAAAGTATATTATTATATAAAAAATTGTAATATCTATTAAAATTGTAAAAGAAATCTAACAGTAGAAAACGAATTAAAAAGTGCGAAGTAATTAAACTTATCTACAATCAAGCTAATCTCAAACTTTGAATCAACTGCATGCCTCAACAATCTGTAAGTGTTAATTTAATTAGAATTATGCTAATCACTCGAACAAAGTTATTGTTTGTTTACGTCTGAAGCCTGAAGCATGAAAACATCCCTGAGAGCTATTCAAATGTTTTCTCTAGCGGCCATCTTGTGGAATATTTGAATAACACAAAGCGAAAGAGCGCTCGAATCGAGCCTACGGTCGGAAAACCGAGCTAGCGTTCGTCTGTAGTTGAGTTCGCTACCGCCTTGAGTATTTTCGTACAATTTTAGTAGATGGCGCTGAGCATCGTGAGTTTTCCTGAAAACTGACCGATGTTTAGAGGTGAAAATAAATAAAGCTATCTTACCTACGCCAACTTTGTTAATTTTCACCACTCATTTTTAATTGATAAAATACATAATCAATTACATTCAAGAGTCCATTTTCCGGTAATTATTATTTTTACTCGACTGCGGCGAGACCCAAAAATATTTATATTGTGTAAAAACAGAGGGTAATATTTTCGCTACTGTCTATACATAGGGAAAATGGTGAGAGTATGACGGGTAAAATCAACCCCTTGACGGCTGCAGGTGACAAAATCTACCTTTTAATGCTACATCCAACGAAAGAATTTCAAAAACTGCACAAGGTCGTCTTTTCCAAAGATAAACAAGTGTACCAGTTGTGTGAGTACTATTAATTGTAATAGAGTTATACCCATGCAAACGGCAGACGTAAACGGTGCTAGGGGCAGCAGCAAATAACTGGTGAATCGAAAGAGCCTTGATCGCAGTCACGCAGTACCCTGCGTAACTCATTAACGAACGTCCTTGAGCTCCTTTTTTGGCGAAAATCACACGCAGACCTTTACTGCGGAAGTTTCATCAGCAGTGTGTCAAAGCCTTAGAGTTTGTTACACTAATAAATGTCACCTCATATAAAAAGTATCGTTAAAAAGTTAACTTTTGTTGCCGCGAAATAGTTTGAACATATAAACCTACCTACAGATTTGAAAAAATGAGTTCGTTTTTATGAGGCTCTATGTCATAGACCGATATTAACGATTTTAATTACAATATTTCACGCCAAACCTTGGCCATATCGAACGCCTAGGGAGTAATAAAACCATGACCTACCCATCAGCTGTGTAAACTAATGGTTAATATAAAAATAGCACATCAAATATTTCGCATCTAGGCTTTCTATAACACCGTACAATTTACATATTAAAATAGTTATTCTAATTTTAGAAATCCGGTTACAAGGCTCGCAATATCCGTACATTATGATTTATTGCTCTGTCTGTTGTTCGCTATATTTGGACTTCATTCAAACGACACAGGAACAATTTGTATATTCCTAGGTAGGCGCGCGTGGCATGTTCTTCTAGGTTTTTAATACTTACCAATAAAAAAATAAGTGACTAGCATCTCTACCTTAACATGGACTCTATTAAAGTTTTAATTGGCAAATCATACCTAAGCAATAACAAACCATTTCTGAGACTTATTCTTCCGCGATTTTGGATATTCCAAATAGGTGATGGGCAGGGCATACCTATCGGCTGATAAAAATTATAAGCAGAAGAAAGCATTAATAAGTAATGAGAATATAAAAAAATGGGTGACAATTATAGTAACTGGAAAGACATACGAACAGAGCAAGCTTTACAATAAAGCTTGTAAAATAGGAATCAATGGGTCGTTTTACAATCGGTCAAGAATGATCATTAGTGGTTTCGGTTAAGTGTGATATTGATAAAAGTATAGATTGTAGCTTGTGTTGTTGTGGAGTTGCCGGCACCAGCCCTTTGTACAATATAATAGTAAATTGTAAATGTACAAGGGTAGAACTGATCTTTTTCTAATCAATCTATTAGACTTACTGTTAAAATAATCGTTTTATAAGTGGTGACAAATGCGTCTTTTTAACAATATTTTTATGTTGTGTACATACATACTTACCTACTAGTAATTATCTTCAATTTATTGTAGGTAAGTAGGTATAGATTATTGTTTACTTAAATTAAAACCACAAATGTGTCATTGCACAAGAATATCACCTTTTGTATTACCGCGTTTAAATGACTTTGACTTCGGACTTTGATTTTTGATATCACACAAGGTAACGCTTCATGAAGTTTCTTCTTCTTCTTCTCGAGTTCATAAACATTTAGATCGGTAAAAGAAGGCGGTCATCCAAAGACCATGACAATAATTGTAAAGACGGCGTGTGATGTCACGACATGGTGTGATTGTAGCGCAATCGTCGTCAACTGCCGGAGCTCCCGTTTTATGTACCTAACCTTTAACGTACATTGCTTTTAGTGTACTGATTCTTTAATGCTTCTTTATACAATATTCCTTGCTCTACAAAACTATAAAAACATGACGGGTGATAGGAGGCCCAGATTATGAAAGGCTTTAACGAATCCAACGAGTAAAGTATGGCAGCCAATCTTTCTGCAATATTTTTTGTTTCTCCTAATTTTACAGCTGTATTATTTTTTATATTACTTCAGTCTAGGAAAGAGATGAAGCTCTACAGGATGTATAGCTCCATCTCTTTCCCCCACGAAGTAAGATTAAAATAGTACTGCTGTAAGCGGTGGTGGTAGGCCCCCTGAACGCGGTGCTGGCGAACCATCATGATTTTTTTGTTAATCTTCAATTAGTTTCAATGTATAAACAATGATTGGCAACTTCACTGCTTGGAACGGCTGGTGCTGCCTGCGTTATAAACATACCTACCATTGATTTGCTTAACTATCATAAAATTAGTATCGTAGCTCTAGCTGCACATAACTACCTAAGCCTTAGTCAATGCGTCATCAAACTACTTACGAATTTAAGCGAAAGGTTTACTGAAGGTTTAAATCTCTAAAATTAACAAAATCAATAAGCTGATGTGAGACTCGTGTCAGCGAGATGTCAGTGAGGCCACTACCATAGAATTATTTTAAAGTTCAATTTGGTGAATCAATGCGGGCCCGGCTGCCAGCCAGACATGAAAGGGCTGCCTTTATTTACTTATGGAGAATGGCATTGGACGACGGAAATATAAATTCGATGTATGCATTTGTTTGCGGAGAGAAAAATCCAAATATTGAATGAAAAATCCAAAGATTGAGAGAGAAGAATTTTATATCTAGTTTAGCATTAGCAGCAACGGTAGGTTATGTTTCGCTGTTTGTTTTTTTTATATTTTCACAACAAAAAAACAGCACTTTACCTACAGCTCTGATTATACCGGTAAATCAAAAAACAAATAGTTCACTAATTAAGATGGCTGGCAAATCCTGTTTAACTAAATAGTGCCTACTATTCATAAGTAGCCTACTAACATAACATTTTCCACATACACACAAGTTATTCATCAGGTAATTTATGGGCAACATAGACTCCAGTTAGAAAATTCTAATGTAATTTGAGTAAACACGCGAAATGGTTCAAATACCAGGCATTGTCAAGGACGACAAGTGAAGGGGTTTGCGGGTTACGTCACTGACGTATGATTAACAATATACAACATTATACAATATTATACACATTGCTTTGCGGAAACGTGTATGGAAATTGTTGGCCGATTTTTCCGCTTTTCTGCTTGGCCATATTAAAATGACCGTGATTTTAACATGCGATCATAAGCAGGGACCATAGTAGAGAAGATTCTTTGCAAAATGAAAAGGGTCTCATTATGGATGGTTTTTTGTTAATAAATAATATAAGTTGTTAATAATAATATTCTGATTTAAAAAGAGTGTCCGTGGAGTTTCTTGCCCGTTCTTCTCCATAGGAACCTACTAAGCTTTGGAATGGGCAACTAGCTTCATCTTTCTGACTGACCGACCCCTTGACAATTCAAAAGTGCCTGTAATTGGTTTATTTGAAATAAATGCTTTGAGTCTGAGTTTGAGTTTGAGTTTAAATATGGTATAGACTCGAGACAACCTTGATCCTATCTATACATATTTTGTTAGATCAGGCCTAATTAAAGAATTCCTTAAGTAAGCGTTTCAAAGCGCCTCCTTAGAAACTCTAAAATTTATGCGTCTAACGCATAAATTTTAGAGTTGCTAAGGAGGCGCTTTGAAACGCCATCATTGCTTAGCAAATCTTAACAAAAAACCACTAAACCGAATCCAAACAATATTTCTAAGCTAATTTCCGCATCAAACAGCCAATCAAAGGACTCGTCTACAACCTACTTCTAGAAACAAAGGACTGCATCGTTTAACATGCCGTGACCCAGTTCCTTATGCGTGGAGACCGTGTCCTCACTCCATGAAAATAACGTCACTTCCAACTTTATGGTCATGCAACATCGACTAACAAGTAGATACGTCTGCGTCGAAGATCGTATCATGGCACAATATTGATTTTCAGTTTGTATGAAAAGATAAGTAGACCGTCCTCTTGTCTGCTTATTAAAGGCATGTAATTATCAATTTGTCGATATTTGGATGACAGGTTAACGTAGTTGGATGGAGGTGTTCACCAGCAGACGTTTAATACGTGCTGATACAATACAAATATAAATTCCTAATGATCTCAGTTAAGTTTCAGGCTATGAAATGCCATTGAAGAAAGTCATGCGACACAGGCATTTCTACTTATCTAGCTTGCTGCTTCAATATAGTTAGGTAGGGATACCTACATCTAGTAAATAAAAATCTTAAATTCTCTGAGAGACCGCGCTCAGCCTAAACCGGTTTGTCTAGAAGTTTGAAAGTTTGCACGAGAATTCCGTATAAAACGAATCATTGAGAAAGGAATTTTTAAAATTCATCCCCTAAAGATGTTAAAATAATATAGGACAAAATTTTGTCTGAAACTTCAAAATTTTTGTTTGTCGATGGGAAATCCCATCCAGCACAGCTTCTTATTAAAAATCTGTGTAATATCATAGATACCTTGTACATATAGGTACAAGCATCATTGTCTTGTACTGAGCGGTGTTTCTGTCCTTCTTTCAAAAGGCATAATTGTGGAGTCGCTAAGAAAATATCTACCGACATAACAGCGTTCCTTTGTAACGATATCTTTTTGAATTAATGCTGAGAGCTAAGAGACTCAAAGGATATCCTCTGATATGCTCATTTCCCAACACCCTGTTCCATGGTATTGCTGATCAAACAAGGGATTTTGGCACAAATCCTTAAAGTTATCGTAAAACTTTAACCAGCGCCTACTAAACAATTAAATAACTATTCCCAGTCAGTAGTAACATATTTGGTTACGAGTTGATAGTATCAACGTGCAACGGTAAAAGTATTTGTTTTGAATCCTAAGTATTGTAAAGTTTGCAGTTCCACCAGTTTAGTCACGCGATCTTAACAGACTTGGCTATAAGTATAACTTAAAGTGTCAGTAGGTACCTATAATTATTGTTAGATACATGAAAATAATCGTTATTTGGAATGAAACAGTATTCTAAGGTGTGGTTTATTTTTAAGTTACAATAATGTATAGTCATAACGGAGATTTTCATGGGTCTCATACACATATGAAGGATTATGATTGATTATGATAAACCGAAGTTCGCGTGGTTTAATTCCACATTTGATTTGAGAGCGAATCTTTGTTGAGTTCTATAAATATTTTGACTGAATATAACGATGTTTTAACAAATGTTTACAATAAATGGACAAATGTTTAGACAAGTATTCTTTCTTTTACGATAATTACAAATGTTTGCTTTTCAGAAAAGCGCAAGGGCATTTCTGAAATAGTTACTAGCTGAAAAAATACTTCCAGTAAATTATATTTCACTGACATTAAAAGCTGGTCAATGCATTCCAGACTGAAGCCAAATCCTTGTGTTGATTGGAGTAATCCATTCAAATGGAAAAAAAAACAAAATACTCACGGTTCAAAAAATCAAATATCAAAAATATTTATTTGCTAAAATATGGTACAATAGATATTACAGTCATTTTGGTTTCCGCATATTCTGCCATGTTATGGCGTGCAAATACATTTATATATCAATTAAAATTATTATAATTACAGTCATTATGATTATTAATATTATTTAAAATTATTACAAATTTACATTAATTATAAGTTCCATCGACTTATCCTCCAAATATGATGAGAATATGATGAATATGATGAGTTCATGAAATCTTTTCATTTTCATGACCCACATATTTATTTTATTCATAGTTGTCTAGTGTAAACCGCGATGTACCTATATAATAAAAATAAATTCTAACGCCCCCATTAAACCAATAGACAAATAACAAAAAATAAATTAGTTATTGTTCCATAGGTAATTAAATACCAACTCTAATCGGCCGACAGATATTTGCATAGGTCTTTAGTAAATCATTAAGGCAAGGTGATAAACAGGAAAATTGTATTATTTCAGAATTTATTCCAATTCATTTTTCATTATGTAGATATAACAAGTCATTTTCATAATATGGCTTTGTAAAGTGTCAATAATTTTTCCCGTTTTACAAATTGAAAAGTGAAATCAATGAGACAGCTTACTTTAATTAAGGTTACACATTACGATTATAAAAAGAATACAATCGACCAATCAAAGCCCCAGTCGAGTTAAAAGGGGGATTCAAAGCTGAAGGTGTTAATTGTCGCACGTCTGTCCGGTTCACACCGGTTAGCGGTAAGTCGCAGTGCTCTCGCGCATTGCCCGGGCGAGCGGCGGGCGGCGCGGCGGGCGGCGGCTGCGCGCACGCTGCTGCGATCTGGCACACACTCGCATGCCGGATTTATTTTGATCACCCGCTACCAACACCCAAATAATTACATTTTTTGAATACCAGACGACGTTGCGCAATTTCAATTGACACTATTTAACGTCCTTGCAGCAGGTGGTATAACTAAATGTTGCACAAAAACAATAAATCACGTTTAAATAAGTAATTCCGTTTCATTCGATTCTATGGGAACATAACCTTAAGACAGAGCACAGTTAGTTATGTTGCTCGTAGAAAAGTTAAAGAGGGATAAAGAATTATAACTATATTTGCATTTTGCTATAAACACGATAAGGTAAACTTCAACAAAGGGCGTGCAATTAAGCGATGTCGCTAACCTCGACTGAAAAACAATGCGATGTAGGGTATTAATAAATTCAACATTGACAAAGACCGCCAAAACACCTGGACGTCCGCCAGACGAGAAAAAAACCGGCCTACGCGCCGGGACACGTCGTGAAACAGTGCCCGTGACGTGACAGCCACCGACACGACCGACACGACCGAGCGACCGCCGAAATGTTTCGAAAAACAAGCGGAACTGAAAATGTGAAATCTAATTTGGTTAGGTTCACTGAAATGATTCGAATACGGCTGATTGTTGCATTGTTCATTAGACAAAATTAAAGTGTCAATAGAATTCCTTGAGTTTGTACCATCATCAAGCAGTTTGTGTAGGTAGTTCATACATGACTAGGTATATAAGGATTTTCAGAATGCCCAGTTTCAGTCACACATTTGCTCTGGAGCACACATCAGTCTTTTCATCTGAACCACTTCAATAGACTGAGCACCTGCATCTTTTCTCAGTTCATTAAAAGACATAGATTTCGCACCAAGTAGCTCCGTGGCACTTGCTCCTTCACTTTCATCATCTGGATCAACCTTGGACCAAGATATTAAAAAACCCTGGGTTACCTTAAAATCTCTAAAATAATGAATATCTTGTTAGTTAAATGTCACGGTCGATGGAAGTAAACTAACACGTCTGATCGTGCGGAGTTCCAGACGTCCTTTAGCAATGTGACGACACTGGATTGTGGCGGGAAAACTACTTCACGACTATTTATAGTAGGCAGTAGGCATCGCGCTAAATCGTGTTCATGCCCAGCCGATCCCGGAAAATGCATCGATATGAGACATTAGACAATGTACACGTATGCGTTATTGCACAATGCAGATAAGTGCAGACAGATAAGTGTCTACTTATCTGTAGGCACTTATGTGCATTGTGCAATAACGTAATGATTGCAAAAAAAGCTAACGTCTTTGAGGACAGGGTTTTCTATTAGGAACTAAGTATTTAACCAAAGTAAACTTTGGCGGGGTCCGCCAAGACCGATGCCTGCCGGGGTTGCGGGGAAGTCCGAAAGAGATACCGGGACCCTTGGCAACAGGCAACTGAAGGAACACTGGTGAGTTTTAGTCAGTAAAAGTCTGACATGCCCTTCCGTGGAGCGGGAACTACAAAAAAAAGGTATACGATAAACTCCCGTTCTGCAAACACTAAGCCAGCGGCCATCGCTCCACACCTCTCGTTACGTGCCCCTTGTGACTAAAAGTATGGAATAAGCAAACTATTATAGCAGATCTAAGAACCCGGACCTATGACACAGTGGCTATGGGCGAGCTCAGCTGAAAGCTCCTTAATTCTTTTTTGGAATTATAATTCGGTCCCTAATTACGATAACATTGAGTAATCCTAACTATCCATACTTACTAATATTATAAATTCGAAAGTAACTCTGTCTGTCTGTATGTTACCTTTTCACGCCTAAACCAATAAACGGATTTCGAAAAAAATTAGCAAAGAGATAGATGGCATCCTGGGGAAGAACATAGGCTACTTTTTGTTTAAAAAATAATCCTATAGGGGTGATATAGACAATGAAAGTTTGTATAGGAAACTCAGCATTTCTTAAGTATCCCGGTAGTATATTCCCGTGAGACGATATCCGACATCCACGCGGTCGAAGCCGCGGGAAAAACCAAGTAATAATATTATAAATGCGAAAGTGAGTTTGTTTGTTTGTTACGCTTTCACGCTAAAACGGCTGAACGGATTTGGATGAAATTTGGCACAGGGGTAGACCATGACTTGGAATAGGACATAGGATACTTTTGTATCCCGATATTCCCACGGGATCGAGACTTACGCGGAAGAAACCGCAGGACACAGCTAGTTATTGATAAAAGTGCCTATGTTCACCATCCACAAGTTCTCCAATATATTTATACATAGCCAATGACAGACTATGTTGAAGCAGTACCTACAAACAAACTTTGCCGTCTTCGTCGAGAACCGTAAACAGGCCAGTCATAAGTTTACGAGCGGCGTCATTTGGCAAGCAAATCTATTTATTGTTAACAATGCATATTATATAAGCTGCTTATCAGCCAACCGTGAAACAAGTGAGTACCTTCATAGTGGCAATAATATTGATGGTGAACAAATTGTGCTTATTAGATGGAATGAGGTGGTGTATGTATTTACGGCTTACCAATCATAAGAGAACAGTAATGAACAGTGTTTAATACCGAGTAGGATATTATACTGATTACCGTAATTTATCAGAAATCTAGAATAGAGAATATGTTTGTACGAATGTAAAGAAAAATCGCGATAATTGGCTTTTTGCTTTGATTAAATAACGTTTAAAGGCAGAATTATTAATCTATTATTTCTCATACACTTTTCATACCTCTTTGCCAGTATCCTTTCTTATCATATTCGGTTTTCTAGGAACAATTAAAAATAGATTTCGATAAAATACTATTATTTAGATAGGTGAGCTCTCACAATGAAACTAATTAAAAACTAATATTTAACATATTAAGATAATGTTATCAACAAATTAAAAGTTAATTAAAACAAATTAAGATGTTGTTATCTGCAAACCAAATCCAAGAATATCATTATTGCAATCATAGTACCATCATCGTCATCATCTCATCATAACACGATGATAAGGTACAGTCGGCAACAGAAGACGATTAAATGTTACTTTAACATAATAATAATATCATCTTAATTAGTACAAAATGATGTGATACATATGTATCACATCATTTGCATTTAATTTTTTTGGCATATTTTGCTCAATAATTAAAATGAAAAAACTGAAGTGTTAATAGACCGTTGTTGCTGACCGTACCTATACGCACACACACACAAACATATTACTTCCCCTTTTTTTTGGAGATAAATAATAATCTAAAGGTTTTCCACAAGGACTCGGCCATAGTTCTCAGGTTAAACTAACAGCTCTAACGGTCTAACTAAAACGAACTAAGCTGAATATGGTTAGATTTTGTCTTCATCATATTACGAAACGCATGTCACGTAGAGAAGATGAATGAATTTATAAGTAACAGACTTTGGAGAGACTAAAGAAAATATGGATTTAAGTAACGATATGACCATAGGAAATATAGATTGGAGAAGGGATTGTGTATAAGGGAGGATATGGAGGGTAAGGGATAATGATACAGTGTCGGCTATAACAGGGGAGAATGTTAGAGAAAATAATCGGACAGGGCAGGAAAAAGATCCCTACGACTAAAAGCATAATGTGTTAAAGTCAATTCGGCGCTTGAACAGAACTTGGGCAATTGAGTGAGCCAGTATGTTATAAATTTTTGTATCGTAAATAAAGTGAGCCAGTATGTTATAAATTTTTGTATCGTAAAAAAGAAAAATGCAAAATTCTATATAACAACTGCACAAAGATGACTTGTCTCATTGTAGCTAATACTATAATCCCAAGATCGTGCACAAAATATTCTACAAGTACGTTCTACCGTAACTTCCGAACTGACATCAACATACGCGTAGTAAGTGGATCACACCGGAAAGTAGCGAGCATCGGTTATCTAACAACTAACAGCTAGGACGAAGGGAATCCGATCAAGTGCAAGTTTACACCGCCACTCGTGACATACTCCACTGTCACTTGGATAGTTAGTGAATACTGTACCTAATAGTAGGTACCTAAGTTGTTTGGCAACACATCATTATCTTTTACGAAAGGGGGCAAATATTGGTACCTACCATAATGTTTACGGAATAAAGGCTTATTTATTTATTATTGTTATTTAATGTTTACACAGAGGCGGCTTGCATTGGCGGGCGCAGCGATGCAGCAGGCGACAACGTCTGATTTTGTGATCAACATCAGATGGCAGTCGGCGATGCCTTTCCGAATTTCATAACTCTTCTTGAAAGCCTTTATATCGTACTTACTGAAGCACGAAACTCTTCTTTCAGTAAAGATGACTAGAAAGGAATAAGAGGCTACTGCGATGCAGACTGGGCCAGCTGCCCAGGATGGTAGGCCAGCTTAAACAACATAGTCCTGCGGACTTGGCAGACAGCGATAACAAACATATACCGCCAAATTATTTAAGTTTCAATAAATAATTATCTATTTTAGTATTTTAATTTTTAATAATAGGGTATCTACGAGTAATCCTAGTTTTTTATAAGTTTCTTCTCCACCTCATATCATACAGCTGCTTGCCCTCATCCTCATGTAGATACGTAACTATCATCTCTCCTTTGTGCCTATACTATGATATACTGATAGCATCGATCTAAATTGCCCAATTCTACGAATACATCACTATTACGTAGCAATTTCTATATTATCATTTCATAAAGCTAACTAATATAATACACGTGAATTGAGCTGAAAAAAACTTCATGAAAGCGATATATTTCACCTGCTCGCGACGCATCGCGAGCGCATAGCAATGTTAACCATTTTTTTTTTATAACAAAGCATCTCTTCATTCTCTCCCTGTTGAGAATATAGTACAGTTATACCTAATGCCCAGTTTTATTAATAAAACGAACACTCCCATATAGACTAGTGCAGTTCTGAATTCAACATAGTGGGATTATCACGAATAAATAATACAGAACAGGATTGTGCACATCCCGTGTTGGAGCTGTTCCAAACATGTCAGATAGTGTAAGGGCGCTACGTGATTATGTACTTATTATACGATGTTTTACATTTATACGAATGATGAAATTGCAGCACGAGGTGCGAAAGTGTCGAAGCTGACGAGAAGGAGTCCGGTCACTTGGCGGACGCGACCGTGTCTGGACTCGTTTCTTATTTGAATTTTATGGAAGGAGTTCTAAAGGTCGCTGAAAGCTGTAATGTTTTGCAATGAAAAATGTTAACAAACAACATTGCGTTTTAAAGATTAGATACAAACGTGATATAATCCATGCGGCTCGATTGGGCTCGATAAAGCTTGATCGTTTTGAATGGCATTCGAATCAATTTACCCTCGGTACGCGGCGGCGTCTCCTTACGATTCACTCTATTTGTGTACCGCGGCTGACGTTGCGATCAAATTAAATAAATCCTCAATGTTGCACGCAAACCACGACCTGATGAGCCCAGCCGATAACTTCCCTAATTTACTAGTTATACTCCAATGCTGCTCATGTGAATGCTCTCATCAAAATATCGTAACAATGAATGAAATGTTGCTGTATTCGTACAGCAAACCAATACCGGTAGGTAGTTTTATTATTATGTAAACTCCTGTCTTTATGTGTGAACACCAATTAATGTGCATATTGTAGGTACATTTTATAGTAACAATTTAGCTTAAAAACTGTTATTTATACTCAGAAATATTACTCATAGAGCAGCTTTCGTATTATATGCGCGGTAGAGAACGATAAATACAGGATTTTGTGCAGCCGAGAGATTAAAAATTATGAATATTTTGAAAAATATAGCAGTCATAGCGTTGCTTGCGGTTATATGCCCTTGGAAATTAATATCTTGTTAGCAGTTTATTCGCTTTTGTTACAGTCACTCCGAGTAGATTTGCGAAAGTCAAATGTTGTCTAACGATTGGGCACGGCAGGCTCTGTCACGCGAGCTCGACACGCCGACTACCCGCGAACAGCACTGAACATCGGCTTTATCAACATTATACTTTGTTGTAATTACTCGTGTAAGTTTGATGCGTAAAATTAGTTATCACAAGTTAAGCACGTGGGTCAGCCACGTCACGGCCAACGTGTCCGGTAGTTCTCAAATATGAATTAACTAGTTAATGGTCGTTGCATATCGTCGCAGACGCCGATCGTAGTCGGTTGCGTAGCGATAGTTTTTCTCGCGTCGCGCGTCAGTCGCGTCACAGGGTGAGATCGCGCGGAAGCGAAGGTTGCGCCCGTGACCGCGCCCGCCCGTCGCCGCCGCGGTATCGGCCACCCGCCGCAGTCGCGTAGTATCGCGCCGCGCTCGCTGATCCAAGGAGCTCGAGCCACGCGCGAAGTTGCTCAGCGCCTGGAGCACGAGGACTGTGACTGTGCTGTGATGTGTGACCATGTGTAGCCGGCGAGTGAGTGCAGTGAGAGTATGCGCGCGAGGTGACGCCCGGCCCCGGCCGCGACCGTAGCCCGACATGTGGACACTGCTGGCGCCGCTGCTGGCGGTGGTAACGCTCGCCGGAGGAGCCGCCTTCACTCCCGACAGGGACCTGCTAGAGTGCGCGAGGTTCGTTTATGACGAATGCTAACAACGACTCTGATCAAACCGCCACATACACACCATAAAAATAAACAAAAATACATAAAATTTTAAATAATAATCTCAAAGTTGTGCTAGGACCTAGAATGAGCTACAAAAATAATTTTAATGGGCACGCAATTTTGACGTCTGCCCATTGTTAACGCGATACTACATAACGATTACAGAAACATTGTAATTAATTCACAAATACGAGTAACTAATTTAATTATGTGAGCGATTTGGAACGTATTTAGCTTGGAGAATTTCCCTCTAATATGAAAATGGAAATATTTGTACGGAAACCTCAACATTTCATTCCACTTTTTCTTATGAGGACTTTATTTCGTACTCAACTAAACTGAAGTATTCCAGAATAAAGAACTACTTTAACCAGTAGAAAACTTCTCAGAGTTAGGACTGAAAGTAAAAAAATACTCGCCTTGTTTGTCTAGTCTAGACTATATTTGTGAGTTTAAAATTAAACAAAGAGGAACATGATAAGAATCTATGACAAATTGAGATCAAGAACTTTACAATCCCTGGTTTCCTTCGTAACAAATAATGATGTGATTAACCTGAAACATGGAGGTGGCAGCGTCATAAATTAGCGACACCCAATTTAAGTGCAGCAAATTGCAACTGTCTACCAGGTTTGTCTCAGCGTGTCCTCTATATAAAACGAGATTCAGTGTTCCCATATAAATATAAATATCGGGTATATATGTTTAGTGGTGTATAAATCTGGCAAGCGCGCGAGACGATAGACGCGTGCGCGCGCGCCGGTGTCACCGCCACGGCCGGTCGCGTCGTCGCTTGGCAAGGCAAGCTGGCCACTAGGTAAACACCAACATATCTGACTAACACACAGGTAGAAAGATTGGACTCCCCAGAAACATGCCATTATCTGTCAATACCAGTGATTAGGTTTTGTCAAACAGCCAAATCCGTTAAGGGACCTTGGGTTTAAACTGTCTCGTCCTATTTTCTATGCGTTCGACTAGCTAGACTATGTTTAATTATAATCAAACATGCTATTGCCCGCGCCATCGCCCGCGTGGAGGTCGAAAATTATCCCACCCGAACGTATCGACTACCAAGATAAAAGAGTAAGTATCCTATGTCTTAACCAAGTTCATAGTCCACCCATGTGCCAAACATCCAAATCAGTTCAGCCGTTTTAGCGTGAAAGTAACAAATAAACAAACTCACTTTCGCATTTATAATATTATAAGTTAGGATAGTATAGGATTAGGATAAAGTAAGTATATCTTATCTATCTATCTTGCTTGTATTGCCCAACAGTTGGGCAAAGACCTCCCAGTTTCACACACTGCTAAAGTAGCCCAGTTCTTTCGATAGCAGTCAAGTTATTCCCTCCATCTTCATCTGGTTCTGCCGCGATGTTATCTAACATTCAGTGCGACCCACTCTTTTTGCCCACAGCTTACCTAAGATGCGGCAGGCATGACCTGCCCAATCCCACCAGCTTTCCGGATTTCATCTTCACAATCAAATATATTATGTAGATATAAAAGAATATGATTTATCATCATTACTACTACATTTACATACAATTTCTACACAAATATCACACAGGAGGAAATAAAAAACAAAACCTTTAATAATCATGTCAATGCAGTTGCAGAGAGATGTACCTCTATCTGTCTGAAAACATATTGTAATTGTTTTTCAATTGTCCTACTTATTTACCATCTTGATGAAACAAAAGAATGTTTTTTTGCTTATTTAAATATACCTACACTCTTATCTTTTAATCACAGAAGAACCTACATCCTTACATGTTATAAAACCAAGTCCTCCGCCGCGTCTGTCTGTCGCCCTGTTCGCGATAAACTCAAAAACGACTGCACTAATTTTCATGCTGTTTTCACCAATGGATAGAGTGGTTCACGAGTAAGGTTTTAGTATATAATAACCGACATCCACACTGGTGAAGTCGCGGGCATCAGCTAGTGTTATAATAATTCGGAGAAGTGTCGCTATTTGTTACAATGTCAATATTAACATATCTGATACATAACACATAAAGAAGGGAACGATCCTCTTTGCATATTCCCAACAACAAATAATAATGTCCTTAAAGATGCTGAATATTATTTAATTCATATTTCAAAAGTCTGTACAGACTGCAAACATGTTAAAGTAACACTTGTCTTCTGTTGTGGGTTGTGGTCCATGTTTCTTATTAAGCGCTCGCCACTGCTCTAGCAGTGCCAGATCTTTATTATCAAAAGCAACTAAAGCGTCTTAACTAGTAATAGTAATTTCCAAACTTCCAAACTTCATTACACGTTACATCAATGAGGTCTCGACCCATGAACTAGGACATCCTGTATGACAGGTGTTGAGGTTTCACCAGTTACATGGATCAGCATGAGAGCACTAGTGAATCAAGAGTAAATGTTAAAGCAACAAACACAAATCAAAACTAAACAATCAATACAATATATTGCTTAGTAGTCAGATTCCCACTTCGAATATTGACGTTTTTCCTAAAACACCTAGAAACCTTAATAAGACGGGAAACTATCATATCTAGAACAAGGTTCAACTTGGGCACCGATTGCCTCACTTACAACTGCACCTTATTCTTTTACTAGGTATTCTAGTATGAAACCTTCGTATCATACATACTTTAAATTAGACCATGAACCATTGCGTGTGAGGGGAAAAGTCCAGCGTGCTGAATGGTCTCAGCCTATGTTGTATTAGTAAACATTTACAGGCTATTAATAACCAATATGTTTACTAAGGTAGTATAAAACTTAGTATACCTACATACATCACACAAATAAAATCCATGTTTTGGAACAGCCCAAACAAAATTCCTAGTAGTGTAAAGTAGTATATGCAAGTCGCTAATTATTGAAAACTTTGAACGTGCCAAAAATAATTTCACCCACACCTCCATCCATCTGTCATCTGAAAGATAATCTGAATTTATAAAACACAGCAGATATGCAAACATTGAAACATAATGTATTGTTACCAACTTTACCTCTGAGCTAAAAACTGATCAGCCGAAATAAAAATGCCAATCAAAAAGTCAAAGTAACGGATGGCCCCCAGTAAATCCATCTTGGACATAATCAAGGAACCTTGGTGTCCAATGTATCTGAGAAATGGCGTTACATTTCACCCGAAGTAAACAGCATCATATACATCAAAGGTACTCCAGATAGCCAACCTTGTCCAAGAAGACACTAATGACCTATTGACAACAATAGCTTTTGGAGAGAGGCGCGCCAAAATTAAACCCGTTTATCACAGCTATTTGCGTCACTAATAACCCAAATATAACCCAAGTGCTCGGTTGCGGTAACTGTGACAACAGAAATAAACCCTTGCTCTGAATACCTCTTTGCTGCGGCTAGCATTGCGTCTGTCGAGTGTCGGCCACGCTACGCACACGTACTGTTGTACCAATCATAATGCACCGCGACCCAACCTACCAATACATAATATTATAATATTATTATTGGATTGCATCTATTTGCACATAATGCGTTAGGCGATTGGCAAAACGTGTTTATTTCGTGTAAATAATGCTGTAAACGAATCGTTTTCCATTCAACAAACTTTGATTGTGACGTAGCGGTTTTGTTTGTTCTATTATGAAAAGTTGTTTTATTTATATCACTGAAATATTTTGTATTAAATACTCGAGTTTTTCTGTCGTCATGTGGTCGTAAAACATACATGACACGATGTAATAATATGCGATTTATTGTGTAATGAGAGTGTATATTTCGTGTAAAATTTAATGATGCATATCAGAGATGTTAAAAGTCTTTCACGCAGACGTAATTAACGACAAAATAAACGTAGACTAGCGCTTTCTACGATGGCAATGAAACTGTAATTAGTCCATCAGTTTGGCTTACATCTACTGCGATTACTTTTAAAACCGTGGTCCTTCACATTCGCCTCGAATTAAAGTTTCCGATGCCTCTTCCGGCGCCTAAGGCCAAAGTAAATATATTTAATCAGCACGGCATAAATTTGTACATGTGGGAAAATTTATTACACCTACTCGATTATTTTTAACGAGCATATCATTTATCAAAATCCGTATAAATAATCGACCAAATACTCATAAATGTTCATAAAAATAAATTGATTGAATGGTGAAAATTATTTTAATCAATTTATAAATTCCGGTGTTGTAATCTCATTTCAGCACCAGAATTAAAAAGTACGTCCACAACAGATTTTCATTGGTAGATATCTAAGTAGCCTGCATCATCCCATCGAATAGAAAAAGCACAACTCAGCAAAAACTAAATGTCCATCTCTAGAGAATTAAAAACATGTACAGACTATTTTCGAGTTTGTGTTCGAGTTGGAACCACTCAGCTCCAAAGGTCATCAGTTCTCCGAGCGATATGTATGTAGGTTAGCTGCTCGCTACGGTTAGACGGCTCGATCGGCGTAGTCGCTGAGTTATTGGCCGAGTATACTAAAAGCGAACGGAACAAAGCTTGTTTAGCCTAAGGAAATGGTCGCGAGTTTAGGCGTTTGGTGCATTTGAGGTTTTGTTGGTGTAGGAGGAACATCGTGACGAGGGTTTCTTTAAAGAACTCACCAAAGCCCTTTCCTCCTTATCGTTAAAGTCGTGTTCCTCTATTGTTTTAGGGTTTTCACTGTTAACTGAAGATTTATAAGCTGGTGACTATCGTTAATTGATGATATTGCCAAGCAGTAAAACGACAATAAATGAATGTGTAGTTTTCCTAAACGCAAAATCTACCCTCTCGTTTTCTCATGACTGTGTAAACGCGAACGCATTAGATTTTCTTATAATACAAAATCAGTATGAAATAAAAAGGTATATAACAACTTTCGTCATCACTTATTTCATTCTATTTCTATTTATTGGCCGTACCAATTGTTACGTGAGGTAGTTGCATAATTTAACAATTTATTCAAAACGTCTGTTATTTCAGCAAACGCTACCCCTTTGAAATCTGTAGAGTGACGACTAAGGTATAGTTATTTGCTTCTAAATGCTACTTTTGTACCTGAAAACATTCAAATATTCAGTGTTACAAAATTATTCAATGAATTCATTTCATTCATGTATCCTGTAAATTCAAAATATCTCCTTAAGGTCTGATCCAAAAGTTTCAGATGAAAAATGTAAACAAATGCATCTGTAAACGAACCCGTTTTACCAATTTGTAGTGCCACTTAGAAATTGAGTGCTTTGATATGATTATGAATACTTAAACCCGAAATTCTAATTTTTTATTCACCCTAAATATGTCTTTAATTTAACTATTGAGGTTAATTTCCTAATTTTCGTCGATCAATCTGCCTAGCCTTTTCCAAACTATATTGGGGTCGGCTTCCAGTCTAACCGGATGCTCCCGAATACCAGTATTTTACATGGACAGACTGCCTATTTGACCTCCACAATCCAGTAACTGGGTAAAACGATAGCCCCTGGTAAGACTGTTTGTCAGACTTTCGGGCTACTGACGACCCGTAACGACTGTCAAAGATCCACGAATGACAGCCGGTACCAACGGCTTATCGTGCTTTCCGAGGAGGAGTCTCGATATGTAAAGATGGTCACTCATCCATGGACCAACACCAGCAAGCGTAGCTTAACCTGGTGGATCGACCCGTGCGGCTATTATTACTTAGCCACGAGCTCCTCTCTCTCCTAATTTTCATCGATGATTTTTCAATTACAATTGAATAATATTATTCAACCAATAATTGTCCGAAAACTGGTAAGATATAATTTTTTTCAATACTTACTTTTCCCTTGCGTGATTGCGAAAGAATTTAACCTAAACAGGGTTTGTTTACACTTTCATCACATACTTTCGGAACAGACAGTAGATTTTCAGATATTTCCAGTTGTATCAGGTATTGCTAAGAAACCGTTACAGTGAACGAACAAACGTTCGCGAGCTGACGTGATGATGATGCTACGATCATCAATCACCGTGCTTGTTCAACTAATTGGTAATCATAGCATGTTATTATTAAACCATGTAAGAACTTACTAGAAGCCGGCCTAATGAATATTAATGTAAAAATCTAAATGGCCTAAAATACGATCTGTTTTAGACTTATAAAATTAATCAGAACATGTATGTAGTCCGTCAACCCAGTGCAGTGACATGAGCAACAATGTTGATATTTTTCCATCACGCGATAGGCTACAACATATGGGGTGGGCTCGGGCAGACATCCTGGATGCTTGCCAGCACTGTCGCGACGTCTTCGTCCGACTGACACTTACAACACACAATTATCAAACGAATACGTTCACCGCTGATGTTCACCAGATTCCATAAAATTCATGTTTCCGTCCGATCCCAGTTATAGAATCTGATACATCTTATATTGCATCTAAAATTGCTGTTTGCCGACTTTAAACTGAAAGAGTAATGTTCGGGACATGCGGAATCCGGGAAATATTTGACCTAAGTATTTGAAAGTTTACCTACCTGAATAATCTCATATTTTAGCCGAGACAAATATTATTTTAATGTGTTGAAATTGTTGTGTCTGTCTTGAAAAGGGTGTTTCGAAGGTTCAAACAGAATGAATTATATTATGTCCTAAGTGCGTGTAATAATAAGTTGTTAAATTGCGTGCTGCTATTATTTCTTCCGCTTATAACCCTAACTTTCGGGTATGGTCATAAAATACACTGTCATCATGAATGCCGTAAAAACTTCCGCATTGATTTGGCAATTAAAGAATCATACTTGCGCCGCACATAGGGTATCATTTGCCTTTGAAGTCTTTGTTGTAGAAACCCGACAAGTGGACGTATGTACATGATCTGTTGAGACAATGATGAGAAACCTGGAAATAAATATGTGTTTGGGTATTTTTGACAAAAGTACCTACAGTGTCAATGACCGGTATCATACAAGCCTTGTTTCTTGGTGTCTTCTGATTTTCTTTGACCAAGCAGTCGTACCTACTAATCTTTTGCTCTAAACCTCTAATCGGTAACCTAAGATTTGAAGATTGACTATATTCAGCCTAGTTCTGAGCTTTCGCAACACCTTCTAGGACATGTACCTATGTTTTGACCGTTCCATCTTCCATCACACCGAGCGTGTAATTCACACCTTACTGGTTCAAAAGACTAAGTTAGATGACAAACGCATCATAAACAACGAACAAATCATAGACAATTATGAGCCGAGAACCAAAAATAGAACAATTTATTAGTGAACATCTTTATAAATAGCCTAATAATGGCTGCTAGCGCCGTAATGAATCTGCTTTGAGATTCATCAGCAGTACTGAAACAAAATGAATCATTGTAATTGAAGCGATTGAAACAATTTGTAATTCAGCAGGGTACTGGATACGTGATTGTGTTTTGTTTTTTCGTAACACTCTTTCGTATCAAAAGAAATAATGAGGTTGACGCTCTTTTAAAATTCTGTGCCGCTATAAATCTGTGCTGAGCACTTTGAAGATATTTGTGAGCATTGTTTGCGAGAAGAATTCACGATGCACTAGAAACAAGTGCGTATTTTATGGATCAAAAATACCCGTAAATATAAAATCTTTTAGTATGGAAACCACAACTCGTTATTTTTTAATAAAATCAGGTGAAGAAGGATCCCATAATAAAATGTTCAAAGTCACACCCTTCCTGTTGCACTTATTTACAAATTGAAAAGACATTTTTATTTAACAACAGTTCCATACATTTGTCTCCTCCTCCTCTACTGTTCCTCCGTATTTGTCTAACACATTTAGCAGGAGCCAAAGCGCTAATGCCCCAAACATTTCAAATGCTCATGGAAACAAACAGTTGAAGGCACTAACTGTTTGCTTACTAATCTTTAGATTTACCTACTTCAAAGAACAATCCATCTGTGGGTATCGCAAAAGGCGACTAAATGATTATGTCAAGACGATGAGCAGCTGAGTTCTCCTAGATCTTCAATCCAAGTAGATAGATTTTTAGAATGACAGTAGGAATAAACTACTCAAAGTTTCGTCAGATAACATCCGCTCGTCGGTCAAATCTTGTCTACTGGAAATCGATCGATCTAGGTTATGGCTAGGCTGGTGATAACTGCGATCACGAAAACGTTCAATGATCGATTATTGTACATATTGGCAATTGCGAAGCTCCCCACTCGGCTCTGGCTAGTAGGCTGACAATATATTAATTTATATAAACTTCATTTACTTACTTTTATATCCACATTCGATTACCATTTTAAAAATGTCTATATCTACATACCACAACTTAACCAAAAGTTGATTTTATGAAAAAATTGGTCATGGTTCCTAAAAAAGTTGCCTCTATGCGAGGATATTCCAATACTGACCTATTTAAAAAGAATCAACTTAAAATCAAATAGATCTTCTCACTGTGTGACGCAGAGTTACATAATATCTTAATATTCGAACTCAGTTGGTACAGGCGTTGATAGAGCAAGATAAATGGTATAATTGATATTGGCGAGGCATGCCATCCGTATTGCACTTCCACCTGACGAGCCCTTATATCCCAGACAGTTGACAACAGCTCCACATCAATGCACGTGCCATTTTACTCATGTTATCGTCACATAGTCAAAGCAATTACAGACACATGAGGATTTCAGACGTGTACAGGTAGGAAATGTATTGGCTTACCTCTTTGCATTATTGGCCACCTCTTTCCATATGTAAACACATCTCAATTCAATTTTAATTTTACTAAATATTAACTCCAAGATTAAAATCATTAATTCAATCTCTACCTAATACGAATCATAGAAGTTACTTTGAACATTCGTACAATTAAAGATTGCTTGTATTGAATTAAATAACCAGAGAAGGAATACTCAATACTCAAAATATTTATTGCTTCCCTGTCGGGCACAACAAAAAGAAACAAAAGTAGAAGAGAGGAAGAGGGCTTTTATTTTACTACTACTTAGTTGTTATTTTATATATTATAATTATTTTATAAAACTTATCATTAAATTTAAAATTTGTCATTTAAATACCTACTTAACTACTTATGAAGAAAAAAAAATCAAGTAATAAAAACTAAAACCCAACTACGACTTAAAAGGTATAAACAAGACACCACAGACAGACAAATTAAAAATCCGGAGTCACACGTGTTAGGGCATAAATCGAACAGATTATGTGTGACTCCGGATTTTTAATTTGTCTGTCTGTGGTGTCTTGTTTATACCTTTTAAGTCGTAGTTGGGTTTTAGTTTTTATTACTTGATTTTTTTCTCAATCATTATAAAAATTCAATCTAACACATAATAACTTTAACACTTAATGTACTCTTACAACAATCCTCGCGTGACAAATATAAGCAAAAGTATATTATTGTTGAACACAAAAGAGTTGCACCGATGACCTAGAACGATAAAAATACTGAATACTTAATATTATTTTAATTCGTCTTATGTTGTTCCGGGTTATGTTCTAAACATGCGATTTTCATAAGTCACGGTACCTAATTACTTTCAGCCTAGTTGGTAGCAATGCACACAAGGTTAAATTTGAAGCCAGTGCAGTTTCATTACAGGTTTTCAAGGAAACTCATTATTAAAAATGCCATAAAAATATGTCGTTAGAATACTAATGATGAACGTCATGAAAGTATTAAATTAACAAATTGGATATAAATATAACAAAGTTTATTTTATAACTCGCACAACATAGAAACACCTAGGTATTTATTATACTTTCAAATCTCGTTTTGTAAGCCCAATTTCATTATTCGATTACAATCACTCAACAATCAACGGTGTATAATAATAACCTAACATTTCCGTAAGTCCTGAAAACGAAACGGCCTGAAAATAAGCAAAACAAAATTATATCGCATAAGTATCCGTACTTATTCTTATTCCGTGGGTTTTCCATGTACTTACGTTAAAGTAAATAAAGATACTTTCAAGAAATTAATAACAAAAGTTACATTGAAAAACTATAAATAAAATCTAATTGATCATAATCCTTATCCTTACATTATAAGACAAAGTCCTCCGCCGCGTCTGTCTGTCATCCTGTTCGCGATAAACTCAAAAACTATTGCACCGATTTTCATGTGTGTTTTCACCAATGGATAGAGTGGTTCTCAAGGAAGGTTTTAGTGAATAATAACCGACATCCACCCTGGCGAAGCCGCGGGCATCAGCTAGTTGTTAATAAACAAATCACGAATCCACGTATTTCGTATATTAAACTTAATAATATAACAAAACATCACGCCTGTATTTCCCGAAGGGTTAGGCAGAGGTATACTATAGTACACCCACATCTCGCCAGCTATGTTTTTAAGTCCTATAGTAGTATTAGTACAGGCTTGCCCCTTATTACATGAATAAGAGGCAAGCATATTGCCATCAACCGGGCACAAATCCAGACTCTGGGCTGCTAATGAGCAATTCCAGATGGAAAAACCCAATAACAATATACCCGACCCGGGAATCGAACACAGGACCTCATGCTCAGCAGTAGCGCTTGCAACGACGAGACCAACGAGGTAGTCAGTTAAACTTAATATATTATGTACCTTTTACAATAATCCATAATCATATTCTAAATTCGAAAGTAACTCTGTCTGTCTGTATGTTACCTTTTCATGCCTAAACCACTGAACGGATTTCGATAAAATTTGGCAAGGAGATAGATGGCATCCCGGAGAAGGACATAGTCTACTTTTTATCATGAGGAAGGACATAGTCACATTTTTTTAAAAGAGTAAAAGTGGTGTTTCTTGCCCATTCTTCTCCATACGAAAATTACCTTTTGGAAGGGGCAACTAGAATCAGTTCTTTCGTATTTGACGTTCAAAACTGCCTTTAATGTGCCTACTTGGAATAAATTATTTGACTTTGACTTATCGACATATCACACGGGTGAAGCCGCGGGTGGAAGCTAGTTTTATATAAATTCAAACTATCTAACTAACTTATGTACGCTCATGGATGCGATGTACAATATAGCGTACATCGCATCCATGAGCGTACCTATACCTACTCTTACTATGTACCTACCTCCTTTACCAGTCGTTATTAGGTCAAATATTCTGCGCCCACTGACGCTATAAACGGCATCTGCTACCAACAAATATTTATTTTTCTTTTACCACAAAAGGCCCTTTAATATCACACGCGGCTATTTCTTTAATAAACCCGCTTGTTTATATAGCGGTGGAAGGCGCGGCAGCCGAGTGTGAGGTTGTAGTGTCGATGCTCCTGAAAAGGTTTTCTTAGGATTTTTAAGATAGTTAATTGCTTCAGGCGTGACTTTGCGGAAATCCATTATAAAATACAATAGACGTTGATATATTTAGTAACCTATTCTGCTTAACTATTCTTCAAGAGTCATAAAAATACCTACATACGACATGTGTTTCACCTCTCAACGAGGCATCCTCAGGATGACGATTGACCAATTGCAAACCAGAACACGACCTCTTACCACACCGAGCGCTAGACGCAAGTGGTTCTTTGTGTTTGATTGTGCGTTTCATTACTTACAGGGTTTTTATGACTCTTGAAGAATAGTTAAGCTGAATAGGTAACTGAATATTATCAACGTCTATTGTATTTTTTTCATTGGTGACAGCTTTTCTAATTGATACTCTACGGACAGACGCTTACACATGCGTTTTCAGGTCATCTTGAGTCCGTAGAACACCATAAGTCCGCATACTGAACGATCCTTCCTAATATAATTTATCTCTTTTCGAAAACTCCATCAATCGACAAATCTTGATTTAGGTTGTGACATGAGGTTCGTTTGGGCATTAAAAAGGGTTCATTTCTACCATTCCTGAAACTGCTGAAGATTTCTCCTCCTTCAATTGCCTGACGAACATTCCCGAGACCAATCAGGTCGATGTCCATGTGGAAAATATCTAACACCTACTCTTTAATCGCAAACACTTGGTATTTGTGAATTGCATCGCCCACAAATAGGCTTAGCTTACCAGCTGTATTGTCCATAATCCATTCATGGAACGTTACTGCTTACCTTCGTACATAATTGTATTACTGCTCTCCGATGCTCACCGTACGTTGAAATGAATTTACATTATTGACCTACTGTTTCTGATCTGAATAACAAAGTGTAAGAAGAGATAGAGTCGCCACATCATACACTTCGCGTTTTTACCCGACTCCGGCAAAGTCAAAAAGGGTTATGATTTTTTTGCTAAAAAGTCGTCGAGTGAAACTTATTCAGCGTCACCATGAGAGGTTTGTGATCATCATCGTCGGCCTACACTAACAGTAATTAACAAACTCGATTGTATTAAAATTAAACTTGTCAATCTAACGATTATACTTCTATTAAACTCTCAACGCCAAGGAAAACTGCTTTTCCTTCAATTGTCTACCATCGTAAGAATAACATTGTTCTGTTCAACTCTACCTTATAAATAAATCACCACCTGAAATAACAGTGACATTATAATTAGGTATTTATGTAAATACAACAAAGCAATTAGAAAAAAAACAGTGTTCAAAAGTGACACTGTGACAATAACGAATGGTATCGTGTTACCCAGTAACTGGGTTGTGGAGGTCAGATAGGCAGTCGCTCCATATAAAATACTGGTATTCAGCTGCATCCGCCGCCGCCGGTTAGACTGGAAGCCGACCCATAGCTGGGAAAAGGCTAGGCAGATTGCTTACCAACATTAAAAGACAAAGTCACTAACTGTCCATGAAAAAAAATAAAGGCAATTAGCGTCACAAGATATGAACGGTATATTTGTCTAATTAATAACTATGGAACGTGTCTAAGCCACAGTAGATACGTATAGAAGCGTCAAAGTGACAATTACAAGAGATTAAATCCATTATTGGGATTAACTTGTTGACTACAGGTGTATATAGGAGTATTAAAAGATGAAAATAACCTTTGGTCGCTTAGATATAGGCACAGGCTTTATAGTTCATGATGAATCCGATTTTATTGATAAATATCTCGCCCGCGTGAAGTCTAAAACTGAGATTATAAGTTAGTTTCCGAAGGTAGATCATACCACTTTTCAGTACCTAAACAAAACGTCTCCAAGACTTCAGCATTTTAACCTACACATCCAAGACTAGTATTTTCTCTCACGAAAATTTCCACCAAGATTTATTTTGTATGTAGTTTAAGGTTATAATGTTACTTATGCTGAAAAATATTGACAAAGGATTGTTACAGTATTTTTTCTTGCTGCATTTCTGAACCAGGGTTCCGAATAATAAAATATGCCCTTTCATCTAAATCGGTTCAATAGTTTAACAGATACGATGTACAAAACCGACTGAAAGGCAAACTCGCTCTTGTATTAGTAAGGTTTCAGTGCTTCAATTATAGGTATACTGAACTTATTTATTCAGTACTTAATTTACTATATCTGAACTTGAGATGGTGGAGGATTATCTTTAACGCACACGTGTCTCGGTACCTTTTAAGGTTTCGTACCTACCAAAAGGAAGGACAAAAATAAATATATTTCAATGGACCACAGACTTGAACAGTTTCCCTTTTCTTATGACTATCTATCAACTTGGGAGACGCAGTTCACGCAGTGGGTTGCTACAACACCCAGTTATCCACCTCATCCAGTCTGTCCCGATTGCCTTCATAAGGTTGATCCATATCTAGCCTGGGAAGGTCTCACTACATCGCCTGTTAGCTCTGCCAGCTATGCCTATTCGTTCATTTTTACATTCTTCTATAACTACATCACGTACCGGCTTTTCAAATCGCTTCACGATGATTTTCATCACCGTCATTCTGTGATAACCAGTGAAGATTAATGAAAGTGCATTATGAAATGGAACAAGTCACATTGTTACTTGCCGGGAAGTTTCATAAGTTAGTTAAACCCTTATAGATACGTCCTCACTATGACATAATCCCAGTATGTACTTTTCAACACACTTGCTCGTAAAGTGGCTCTTATAGAACCGCTTTTAGATTCATAATGCAGTGTAATATGGAAGCGTGCTTTTTACTTTACATTACCGCACTAGTGCGGCCTTATCGAAAATACCGCCTCGACTGTAATATCCAAAAGAGCACACTCTTATCACAATGTACTATTACGTTCCGCGACTAGTACCGGCACGTGCATGTAACTTATTTTTTATTTGATGTTTTTCTCTGTTACCTTTGTGATGATGAAAACTAACTTTATATTGATAAAGTTAGTTTTCATCATAATGGTTTTCAAACGTTTAGTGCTATTTTTACCCGTATGCTTGGGAACCATTCATGTAGGTACCTACATTACTATTTAAGTAGGTAGGTACCTACCTAGTAGTGATTAATTCGTCAAGCACTTGCTAATTAGTTTAGGTAAGTTTTGGCACGCGCGCGGCCCGTCTGTTTTTGTTTTAGCGAATCAATGTGAGTACCAATACAAATCATTTCTGGTTTAATGGTACAAAACAAACAGATGTGATATAAAAAAAACCGCCTTATCGACTGCTACGTTATTTAATAAAATCACTCTTCGTGTAGGTAAAAAAAACCATGTTGTAAATAACTGTTATATTTAGGTGTCTAATTTATCGTAACTTTTTTCCAGCCAGATCCTGTACATGGACCAGCATGTATACGATATTCCAAAGAGCTACAACAGAAACATTCCACCCGGTAAGTCACTTATTTGTATTGAATTAATACATACACCACCGCAGCACGCAAACATTTCCGAGTGTCCCGTTTAGGAAAAGGGGTTTTCTGAATAATTCATATGAGGTACCCGAAACTACTGTACAGTAAGTGATAGACTAGGAACCTATTATACATATAGTAGACTTAGATTACCCACTATTAACATGGACCTAGGAATTAGAACTTAGAACAGAAGACTTAGGTAGATACCTACATTGCTACACTCATTATCGGCGAAACGAATTATAGGCAACCGTAAGGGGAGAAGTTTAGTGTATGACTGTACGGAAGTACCTAAGTAGGTACCCTTGACATGTCATCATCATTTTTAGTCTAAGTTAATGGCGATCTATTATTAAAAACACTTAAATTTTATTTTAGGTAGGTCATATTTTTATAAAGTCACGCGTAGATACGAGCTCGTCCCTACTCAGCTATCCACTTAGCACCGGACATTAGTCAGCACAACCGCGCTGTTGCCGGTGCTGGCCGCAAAACCAATCATTAGTCAAGCCGTAGGTGATTGTCGTACGTCAACGAACGCTGCTAATTATAACCCGCCTCCTTACGAAGCAACTTATCAAACCTTATACCAAAAAATCATATTAAAATACTGACCGTCTATTGATGGTCAGTTGACGACCGGTAGTTTTTGTTAAAAAGAAAAAATCTATCGATCCATTTTCAAAATAACGGTACGAAGACCTGCTGCGGGGTGAGACGAAATTAAAAGAATAAGACCATTCCTTTTACTCGCGCCTAAATAATTTTGACGAATAATTTACAGAATTAGAATAATTATCATATTTTATAAGCGACTAGACATTTCTGTGTCTAAAACAAAAGTAGTAAAACTGAAATCCAGCAATCCTAATGGTTTTGCATCACGAACCTTCATGGACGTTCGTTTACCTATAGATACTTGCAATATTTAGGTGTATCGAACGACGCCGAACTACTCAGAAATCAGAATAACATTTTGTATGTTATGTAATTATGTTCATAGCAGTCGCATCAATAAAAAGCAACAGAATCTAGAACAACTTTATTTTCAGTTAATTTTTTCTCTTACGGGACGGATATTTCCAATAGTTTTCATGATTCCTTTCATGACTTTCCAATAGTGTAACAGTATTGAAAAGTTTATCACGCTGTTTAGCCGTAGTTTCATTAGCAATGTTTGGCAACACTGCCTGCATGTGACCGAGTTCCAGGCTCCAGCTGAGAATAAAGTAATGCATACCAATAATAAAAACTGCTTGATCCATGAGGTTCCGTTGCTTGAGCACATAGTGCACTGCGCAGTAGTCACCTGTGAATGCTTCGGTACATAAATATAGGCAAATGAATTATGAACTAGATACTTTTAAGAAAAAAAGTTAAGTACATTTTTATGCAATTGAATGACTAAAAATATAGCTTAAGGCTTAGTTACCTCTCAATGCAACTTCTACGCTAATTACAAACTGTACACATGCGCGTGCGGATTCCGATGCCTCCGGAGTGGCGCTCGGACTAAATCGGTAATGGGTCTTCGATCAGCTTCGAGGGCTAAGTTTGGTGGCCTACACGGCTTAGCTAATATTGCGGTTTTCGCCCGTGACATCTCCGCTGTCGACCGCCATAAAACCATTGATTAGGAGCTATTATTTCCCAACAATGTGTCATTATTTCATGAAACGCAATGTATAAGTTTTCCATTGTTTTTCCAGACAAAAACACGACAGTATACGTAGGGGTGAATGTCAACCGGGTCTCTGGAGTTGATGAAAATAAAGAGGTAAGTTACAAACACCGTTCCTTCTATATTCAATAGTTTTAGCATACCTAATAGCTAAGTATGTAGTCGTGTCATTATTTCGCTTTCATTAGCACCATTTTCATTTTGATATACTATTACTGCAATGATCATTTATTTACTTATCTATAAACCAATAGTCCGCATGGTCTCCGCAGGAGATAACGCTGGACGTTTTCCTGCAAGTGTCGTGGGCAGACAGCAGGCTGCACGTGCCGCCCAACATGCCCTTCATCGACTTGCCGTGGGAGTTCCGCGCGCTCATCTGGACGCCAGACCTGTACATCTGGCAACTCCAGACCATGAGGATACTCTCCGTCCTTCAAGAGATGGCATCGCTGAGGCTCTACTCAAACCGCACCGTCTCAGTCAGTATTGGGTTCGTCCATCAGTTTATTATTCCATTCTTTTACTATCTATTTACACTGTTCTCTACTAAATCTTGAAACATAAACATACGTCAATTTAACGTCCAAACATCATCATAATAAAACTCTCGCCTTCAGTTTTACAGTTTTATCTAACGTGGTTTATTTATAAACTGTATTTAAAAACATCTCGTATTTAACGCATAGTCGACAATAAGTCGTAAATTGTAGTCTTGATAAATGACGTCTATTTTGATATAAAGATGATGAAGCCAAAAAGCATGTTTACGCATGGGTGCATTGCTACATCCTACAGATCATATTATATGTTGTTACTAGCAACCCGCTCACGGTTCGCACGGCTTTTACAACACCTTTCTTAACCTTTCTTAGTTATATGTAGGGAACTTTATTAATAAGTAAGTATTAAGTATTATACACATAAACCTTCCGGAATAAATTCTCTAAACGATGGTAAAAACCTCATCAAAATCTGTTGCGTAGTGTAGAAGAAAAACGCGGACATGCAGGCAAACACGAAAAGCGACGTTAATTTATATATGATACAGCTTATCATTGAAATTCAGCCGCATTTGCCTTGACTGGAACCAACCCCAATAGAATGAGGAGAAGGCTTTACTGTGCTATTGCACAGTGTCTACAAACTGTATGAATCAACAGGAAAATGACGCTTGATCCTTTTAACAGGCGAATCATTAAATTAACCATGATTATAATTTACTTTTACAGAGCGACAATAACAA
The DNA here is from genome assembly GCA_947522985.1 of Lithophane socia. Taxonomy (NCBI): domain Eukaryota; kingdom Metazoa; phylum Arthropoda; class Insecta; order Lepidoptera; family Noctuidae; genus Lithophane; species Lithophane socia. Next base: position 5,783,492 of record OX383258.1, on the reverse strand, counting down.
TCAAGTGCGAGATGGACTTCGTTCTGTACCCTTTGGACGTCCAGAACTGCGCCATCGACTTCAGTAGTTGTAAGTACATTTCGATGATTTATGTTGAGTACCTACCTACCTACCCTACCCCTGAGAGAATATCTTCAGAGGTACCTACCTTCTTAACGCAAAGTAGAGAAGACAATTCGAAACCCAGTGCGAGAAGTTTCAGAATCGTAAATTATGTTTTGTTTTCTATTGCTAGACAGAATTACGTGTTTTGTCTACACGCCAGTTGTTCGACTTTGGATTCTTAAATGTTTTTTTATAGATTTTATTGAGATGACACTGAAATCGTTAATGATTGCACTACCTATTGAAAGTTAACAATGATTAACCGCTAAAACCGCGCCGTTAAGTTGACTTTGTTAAATTTGACTGTTGATTTTTTCAGATAAATACACGACCCAGGATGTGCGTTTCGAGTGGCGAGAGGTGGCGCCGTGGCTGGGCATCGGCCCAGTGGGCAGCGAGCAGCGCAGCCAGTTCCGACTCCCCAAATATGTGGTCTCCTTCGTCACGGACAAAAGTAATCATATTCGCAATTTTGGTGAAGGTAAATGTATATTTATTGCTTTGCGCTTGTGTTTGCGCCTCGTAACTAACTATGTACCTATTAACGCTAACGCGCTGTTGCTATACGCTGGCATGCCGCCCGCACTGCTTGGCGCGGATGATCACAATGGATCGTTATTGAACAACGTTTTAAATACCTACCGAAAAATACCTCAGCATCTCAAAAACTTTAAATTGGTTATTACATCCGTGCCTCGCAACATCATCCTTTCTGTGAACGTCTGTGACGCACGATTTGTATTTTGTATATTCTTGATGTGATAAAAAGAGAATATCTGCAAAATTCGAGCAAATTTACTCGTTAATTGCAATAATTGATGTCAGAGCAGAGCCACCCGAATAGCGATGTATTCCGAGTTGTTAATACACATGCTCAGTGCTGCCTGCTGCGGAGCCAAAGTACTGGCACTGAGGGCTACGAGGGGTAAGTGTAGAAATAGAAAACACTGTGTTTAGTACTCTTAGTAGATAGTAATTGTTTGATGTTAGGTAGGTACCTATTCACTTGCACTGACCACTAAACACGTAGGTTGGAAAATATTAGAAGAGTTAAATGTTCAATATGTTTCGCATCGTCAGGCGAGCATTCAGCGGCGCGGCTACAGATCAGACTGTCGCGAGAGCTGCGGAGCTACCTTCTGGAGAGCTACCTGCCGTCGTCACTGTTCGTCATCATCTCGTGGGGCAGCTTCTGCGTGATCCCGGAGATCGTGCCGGGACGGATGGTGCTGCTCGTCACCACACTGCTCTCACTCGTCACCATGTTCGATACAGTCAGGTACCTATGCACTTGCAATCGTTCTTTAATCACGATATAATGTTGCTGAAGGAACAGAAGACGATGCTTCATAAATCTTATCTAATTCTAAATGGATCTGTCGTATGACAAAACTTTGGAGATTCTCTACAGAAATTTTCACTATATAAACGTTGACAAATACCTATATATTCAGGTACCTATATTTGACGCGGAGGAGTACCTATATATTCCAGAAGCCATCGTACTAAAGTAAAAAATTTAGGGTCTTATTACATTCCAGCACAAACTCGCCAGACGCGCTTGAGTTGAAGTGCATCGAGGTGTGGTTGATCTCGTGCACCATCTTCGTGTTCCTGGCTCTGATGGAGTACTTCGTAGTGCTGTTCGGCATCCGCTACGACAAGAGCTGGAGCCGGCGGCGCGCCGACCTGCGCCGCGCCGCCTCCGCCGCGCAGCTCGCGCCGCCGCCGCTACATATCAACCATTCGCAGGTCAGTCCCGACAGCTTAGGACGTAGAATCATTCCACCACAATACGAACCACTTTATTACTAAAAACCTACAACACATACTAATATCTAATACAAAACTATTCACGACACTAAAGGGCGGGGTTTGCCTCCACAGAGGCTGAGCACGCCGGTGACGGGCACACCGCAGGGCGGAATGTTCTCGCCCACGTTGAGCGTCGAGGAGGACGGCTTCAAACAACAGATGGAGCACCAAACCATACAGAGGGTAATTACAATGCCTGAACTCGCTCCTAACATAGAATATCATATAACTCCCCAGTACCCCAGTGTAGCATTACACTGCATGTAAAATACTAAACATACCACGTATTATTTAGGTGCATTAATTTTTAAACTTAGGCCACCAATTTCTAGTCTGTCTCGGGAAGGAATTGGAGACAAAATAAGGTTGGATGTGAAACAAGATCAGTCAGCAAGGTAAAATATGAATTTAAAGCAACAACACCGCACAGTGTGGCTATCGTAAAACGCTGCAAATGACACTATTATGTATTTACAACAATACCTAGTTTAGACAGTATTTTCCTTGCAAATCTGATGTTTGGTTAAATATCTAATAGGTACCTAGCCGGCAAGCATAGTGCATGCCAGTGAAACAAACAACAACATTATTTATAAGTATTGGTGGTAATCTATTGGTGGTGGTATGATTTGTAGAGTATTTAGATATTAAAATCACCGCAGTAATCAGTAGTTAAAGATAACTCGACTAACTTGAGCTAGTACAAAAATCAGTACGTAGGTAAAGGTATTAGAAAAAGCAAAATAAATTCGCACTGCTTAAAATCACTGTGTTATTACAACGGTAGGCGTAGGAACCTTAATGTCGGAGTACTTTAGAAATAGCTACGGAACCATAGTCTGTGTGTAGACCGTGTTAATAAATTGGCGAACTATGTTGCAAGAGGATAACGCAGCAAGACTATTGTGAGAATTATTTGTTTGTTATTTTGTAGGATTCGCCAATATTGGAGTCCATGCCGTCAGCGAACGGCGGCCCGAGCAGCTTCGTGACGCGGCTGCGGCAGACCGTGGACCGCGGCGTGATGTTCTGCGGCGCGCAGCACGGCGCGCTCGACAAGTTCGCGCTCATTTTGTTCCCCATGTGCTTCTGTCTCTTTACCGTTATTTACTGGACCACATACCTCAGTGAGGCGCACCGAGCTTCACGACTCAAGTGAACGTTAAGTGAACTACGTTTTAGCACCATAACATCACCAAGTTTGTGATCATAGTGCCTATGCGGACGATGTGACGTTGTTGTACATATTAGACGAATTACTAGTCGAATTATAATATAAACGTGTGACCCTGTATTTGTAAATTAAATACCTTCTAATTAATGAACAATGTTGAGATATTTTTAAGGGTTTCTTCGTACGCACTGTTTAAGGTTCCAACGAAGTTTTCTTTGAAAGAATACGTTTGTTAATATAGCGTCCTTAAGCAAAGTTAGAGCTGTAAATGTGCCTTGTAAGAATACGGTTTCAATTAAAATTGAGTACCTACTGTGACGCTAGTAAATTCTAAAATTAGTAGTTATCTTAGAAATGCTCAGAATAAAGATATCATTTCGAGAGATTTAAATCGAATAGCATGAAATGGAAACAATAATATCGTTAAGTACATGCGCATGGGCAGCATGGGGACCACAGTTTGAGCTCAATAGTACAAAAACTATTCTAAGAAAAATGCCTTTTCCGACTTAGGTGCCTTTTGCCTTGTTTTCCCAACGAATTTTATCGAAGATGATTTTCTCTATCTACTTATACTCGGGATAAAATTAACAAGCCTTTATGCAACGAATATGTTAGGAGGTACAGCTATCATGTACAAAATATTTGATAATGGAGTGTTTCCTTATTGCTTATCTATCGCGTCTCCTATTTTAAGTAGTTATATTTTTAACTGTCTTTTTTGTTTTTGTTATAAATCATAGCGTTCTTGATTTTTACTATATATTTTTCTGAAAGCCATTTTCTGTATCAAATAGATCATGTTTGTAATTGATCCCAAACTTGTTAATGGCATTTAGACAAATGCCTATCAGTAGGTATATATTGTAATATGTTATGTACGTCTAGGAAGTAATTATTTAATAACTAAGGCCTTAGAGATTGTAGTGCTCATTTAGTTTTATTAACTTATTTTAAAATAGCTTGTAGGTGTCATCCTAAGATAATTTTGTACCTCGCACCTAGAATATTATTTTTATGAAACAAATCGTTTTTGTTTACCGAAAAAGGAACTAAGTTTTTACCTTATCAACAAATTAAAATTGAGGTTGAGATTTATTTATCTATTGAAAGATTTTTTACCGAAAAAGGTTAGACTAGCTCAACCATCAAAAGCATGATAAAAATTGGTTCGTATAAAAATTTACCGAATTCTTTCTGTACTTTTCGACTTTCTATAGTTTGTTCTAGGCTTTGTTTCATCGTACTTTGACGTAACTTTTCTAAGTTTATGTTGCATACGAATATGAACATTATACTATTGCCTTAATGTTCATATTCGAATGAAACGCTTGCTCAGTCGCTTACACGAATATGAACATTTAACATATAAAGATAAGGTTCATATTCGTATGGAACACTTACGGTACTTAGTAAGGTCTATGAATCTAGTCCTTAGACTACACTACTTGTACCTAGGTACCTACCTTTTTTTTTTTTTTTTTTTTTTGGGTGGGAAATCATCCAATGACTTCTCCCGCTCTGGGTGGAGCGGAAGGGCGTGTCAGACTTTTACTGACTAAAACCCACCCGTGTTCCTTCAGTTGCCTGTTGCCAAGGTCCCGGTATCCCTTTCGGACTAACCCGCAACCCTGGCAGGACCTAGGTACCTACCTGACTACTGTTTACCAGTAGGTACCTACCGCCACATTTGACAGGCGAGATACCCTAATGAGTTCGTCGATCTAATCAACTGGACTGATTTGTTGTTAAATAAACCGCATTTTGAGATTCAGGTATGGTTATCAGAAAAACCAATTGTGTCGTAGTAACTGATCAAGAACAGAAACAAACTGACGTGCACTAAATTTCATGTGACCGAAAAAAACGCAACCAATTTTTATCATTGGTAATTAATTAATTAAGTTGGCAAGTACGGTCAGCAGCGATGAACAGTTTCTTTAACATTTTATCTAAATAAAGTGTTACAAAATTGTTCGCTACACTGGATTCAGGATTTCATTTAATAGCCGAGAGTTTTTACCTCTATTATTTTAAATTACATCAATACCGATGTTGTTTTTGGGTATTATGTCAATCAATCTGCCTAGCCTTTTCCGGGTCGGCTTCCAGTCTAACCGGATGCAGCTGAATACCAGTATTTCACATGAAGCGACTGCCTATCTGACCTCCACAACCCAGTAACTGGGTAATACGATACCCCTCTTTTCTCTGTTTTTGGGTATTGTGTATGATCCGGTAATAATGATTTAAAAAGAAAAGTTTTAATCGTTTTCGTAGCTGACTGTAGTTGCCTACCTACGTACTGTACTTAAAATAAAAAGATTTTATTCGTCCCATCTAGTCATGTGCGGTTATTATCTTAGATAATAATTTTAAATTGTTTACGCCATTAACTCATTGTAAGTTCACATTTTGCTCATTAAGAGGTCATTATAATGTAGCACAAATCAGTTTTATGCACAAAATGCTTGATCAAATCATTTTGGTCACAATCCTGTTCTCATTGCTGTCATAATAAGTCATAGTTTAAGAACGAAGCATTGTGTGATAAATCATTAAGATGTAAGCATTATGTGGTCTGTTTGCCTTTACCGCCACGGGTGTACGCACGTGCTAAACGTCCCGATCGAACCCCCGACTCTTGGCCGATCTTGTTAGCCACTGTGCCTTTTGGTGTTTGATCCCTAATTACTTGGAAGATCACCAAGTAATTAGGGCTATAAGTGCCGCGCCTATTAGTCAGATTTTTCATTTTCCGTCCCTTTAATTTGTTTTAGTTTATTTATCTAAAATGAATGATGTTCTTTAACGCCGGTTGTACACCTCCGCCGCGGAAACATAGCAGCGAAACTGCAGTACTTCAATTCAACTGGCTCGCGTCTCGTGCCGCTACTCGAATATATGCGAGTAGCGTAACATGACGCGAGTCAGTTCAATTGAACTAAGTAGGTAAGTACTGGTGGTACGAGGTGTGCACCTGAATCCACGTTATTTCGATGAGTTTCGTGGTTTAATGATCCGGTATTTAACTTAATTGTGCGTTGCGTGGCGGATAAAGGATGAACCGCGAAACAAGTTCAATTTCATAGTATTAACTTCACTATCACTGAACAAAATTTGTGCCTTTTCAGTCATTTACTTGCCTAATTAAGACATAGGGTTACGCTTGTGATTCATATCTGTTACCTAAACGAAACTGTGGAAAGGCAGTATTAAAAACCTTACAAATCTTAGGCAATACATAATAATTAAGTGAATAAAGAAAATAATGAAATAAAAGACATTATTTTAAATCATTTCTTAGTTGTTTTATTTTTGTAACGAGTTTGATCCTGTATAACTTTGTACATAAATTACACTATCTACATATTCTACATAATAAATAACAATCATTTCTATTCATACCCATAGTAAGCTGCTTCTTTGAATGCCCTGAGCATGTCATCAGAGTTCCTTCTTATTCTTCGTCCTATTGGTTCGAGATCGTCGTAACATTTCGGGAATACTCTTTCTATGATTTCCACAGCCTCTTTCATTTCTATTTGTCTGACAGCAAGGACGGAATATAATGCTTTGGTTTTCACACAATCCTGAAAAAAAAAATTGGTTTTACATTTTTTGTTTTTCTTCTGTTTTCATACCTTCAGTAATTAGAAGGTACAAGTAATTTTTATAGAATACTTGGAGTTGTGTCAGGGTACCTGATGAGCCTTCTTAATTTTGCCCCATGACGCATCGCCCTGTGACCAAGCGCTCGCAAAGGAGCAATGCGTGAGATTGGCTGCTCTTATCTCTGTGCAAGCGAGATGTTCCATGTTCTTGAAGTCCAGCTGATTCCGACAGTAGTCAAACATATGGATCATCTCGTGAGCAAGCACTCCTTGTACCATTCCTTGACGGGTTGACACATTTTGGCACACTACTATCTGTAACAAATATGATGCAGTTATTTTATTAGTATAGTAGAAAAATAGAAACAGAAACAAGTTTATTATCCACTATCCAGGTACCTAATACATATAGCAAGTAGGGACATAAGTAAAACATAGGAGGAGACAATATGAGTAACTAGGTTACAAAGTTTTGTTAGTTAGCCCCAAACTAGACAGTTAGTCCGTATCTCGATTTCCAGAGTTGAGATTAGTAAAGGTCGCGTGACAAGTCGCGCTAGTCTGCAACAAGACAGACTAGCGCGACTTGTCACGCGACGCTACTTTAACAAAACAATTTCTGAGAAAACTTCACGGTAGATCAATTACCGGTGTCGCGCTAGTCTGCGCGAGCTTTTCAGTGAAAAGGTGACTTAGGGTTTGGGGTGTCCTGCAGGGTTGCGGGAAAGTCCGAAAGGGATACCGGGACCTTAGCAATAGGCAACTGAAGGAACACGGGTGGGTTTTAGTCAGTAAAAGACTGACACACTCTCAAGTCATTTGATGATTACCCAACCTAAAAAAAAAGGGTTTGGGTGTATTTGTGTTGCATGTGTGTATGTGTAGATTGCTTTGAGTTTAATTATTAGGAGTCTGGAGCCGGTCTGAGGCCGCCATGGCCCACGCAGAATGGTCCACCTTAAGGACTGAGGGCTCAAACCCCATAACATAGAACATAGTAGGAGTCTAGAGCACATTAAAAATTATCTTTCAAGTCAATTTCAATATAGTTTTTATGCTTAGTAATTTTTCATGTCCTTCTATAGAAAGCACTCAAATTTTCATGTCTTTCTAATAAGAACTGAGACTATAGTCTCAGTATTTATTTACATTCTGTGTGTTGCTGTTGACATACAATATATTGACTTTTTTTTTTTCTCTTTTTACTAACATTCATTTCTATTACCTACTAAGTATTTATTATTAATTAATTTGTATTTTTATTACGAAATGTGTGATTCTTTTTATATAAGGCTTATTTTATTAATTATTGAGAGTTTGCTGGCTTGATTACTTAATTACAAACATTTGTTTGGCCTCTGGCATAACATAGCGCACTCTTTATTAACTTTTTATATCATTATTATTGTATGTATGTTAAACAAATGAGTAAGTACATGACTTAATGACATTACTTATGAATAAGAATGAAAATACTGAGAGAAATTAAAGGTTACCTGATTCAGTTCTGGATCATAGCCCCCACTAACAGAGTAGTCACATACTTCACATGATATATGTCGCCGAATATCAATGGGACTGAAAACAAGAATTGAAAGATATTTTAAAATTAATAAAAGACTTGAATTGTAATTCAATTACAATTCAAGTCTTTTATTAATTTAAAAATTGCAGGTGGGTCTATAAAATTAATATTTATTATTCAATTAAAAACTCTAGTTGTGAACATGTTTCAATATGTGAAGACTTGTAATTGGCTGTCAGTCACATTTTCAATTTTTTTGTCTGTTTTGTTTAGCTGCAAGTCTTCCAAAGGGAATAAGCACTTACCAACCAGAACTTTTAAGAGCTGCCATCATAACCTTAACAATTGAACCTAAAAACAAACGAGAAAGTATTTACATAAAATAGTTTAGGTACCTCAAAGTTAGTGCTGGATATTTTCAAACCAAAATATTTATATAAAGATGCTTACTGTTTTTTACACATTCATAGACGTGCTGCTCGCACTTGAACTTGTCAATATTCTCTTTACCTTCTTTACCAATTAGAATATTACCCAATTTTGCTGTAAAAGTACCTCGCCTTTCAGGGTACAAATCGTAACCCCACGCCTCATCTTTCTTCGAGCCAGTGTTTGTTTGGCTTTTATTAGTATTCTCTGATGTAGCATTAGCTTCTGGTGCCGGGCTTTTATTCTCTCCAGACATTTCTTTAAGATATCCAGCTGATTATTGTACCGAGTTAGGTTATATCCTCCTCAGTGTAAAAAGATCAATGAAAAGTTGTTTTGTCTGAATTACAAAAGCACAGATATTTGTACAGATGTAATGATAATAGTCCAGTACACTTAAAATTAGGTGTAAATGGTTAAATTTAGTGGAATTGCACAATAATCCTGTGAAAATCGTAATGTTATTGTATAATTTGACAATTTTGACAAATCGAAGACCATGGACAAAATGACAGTGACAGATTTTTTTTACATTTTGCCCTATGGTCTTTTAAGTAATAAACTCCTCCCTAAAGCTTTGGTTTCCTTGCATAGTAAAAGTACTGTTTCCTAGGAAAGCGTTTCCAGTTCCTCAGAACATATTGAGTGGTTCCGTCTTACGCCATGAAAATCTATCATTTTCACCAGTAGTTATTTAACAAACCCCGTTAGCCAAAGATTTAAATCGCCAGATCTGCCCTCACTGTAGTTAGTCACAAGAAAAAGTGTCCATATTCTCATAGCCAAAAGTGAAGTGGGTGATAGACGTGCGAGAACAGAGTACTTTTATATATATCGAGCAAATACGCTTACTTATGGCTCGGCGAGCTTACTCGCCAGTCTGTCATCGTCGCGAGCCAATTTGACAATGAAATTTTGAACAAGCTTCACGTGTGTCACCGACGGCGAACCGAGTAAGGTCACGAACTTAAAGACCGCGTACTTTAAGTACACACGTCTATCAACCACTTAAGGAATTTTAGTGATAGTTTAGTTTGGTGTTGGTGTACAAGAGAACCGGCACCACTGCCAGCCTATAACCGACTTTTCCAAAACCACAAAAAGAAACCAGTTTTCATTTTAACTTTGCTTTTATTTTTAATAAACATTTGTTTATACTCTCATCCCATTCAATGAACACACTCTTTGCTAGTTCAATTTTTTTGAAATCCAATTCCATCTCTCCTGAAATTACAAATAGTATTAGTTATTATACTGCAGCTGTTTTACACCAACAGTTGTATTGATGAATAATTTATCTGAAACATGCTCACCCAATGTTTTTAAAAATCCTTTAAAGGTTTCTTCATTCCTTATAACACTTGCAATATAAACTTCTAGATCCTGATTCCTGGCACAGAAAGTTTGTATAACGTTGGACAGGGGTTGTAGTATTGAAGGATCATAAACTATATCTGCTCCTATCAATATGTCTGGTACAATGCTATCAGGCAAATCTTCGATTACATTCCAGTCCAGCATCATTAGACCTTAAAAAAAAAGGAAATAATGTCACTTGAAATGGAGAATAATGTATATTTTGTTCTTTTTTTTTTTTAATGTTCTAGGTATACTTAAAATATCTACTAGCTCTTGCCCTTACGTTGTCCACGTTACTGTTGCCCACGTTGCGCCTTCGACTACGATCGAAAATTAGCTCATGTCCTACCTAACCCACGTCATGGTCTACCCATGTGCCCAATTTATCCAAATCCATTCAGCCATTTTAGCGTGAAAGGGGAACAAAGAAACAAACTTACTTTCGCATTTATAATATTCAGTAAGGATGTATGTATATACCTACCTAAAGATTTGTCCCTGGCTTTGAACAAAGTGATATTTTCGTCCTTCTCTTCTTTGATATGTGGAAAATTAATATGAATATTTTCACTTATCGTATTCAATACATCATTATGGCAGTCAGTTAGCAGCAAAGATTTGATATCACAAAGCTTGCTAGTAGTTATACCAGTGAATCCCACACCGGAGCCCAGTTCCAAGACATTCTTATTTGAAAATATGGTTTGATTGCAGAGTACCCAGTCTGATAACATCAATGCAGCCTGAAATAAACATAGTTTACAATACTTTGCATGAAAGATGGAAATATTATGAGGGAAAAATTTACATACAAAATAATAAGATTTTTTATGAAAAGGCAATTTTATTTTTCCCACAGTTGGGACTCAAGCATCCTTTCTGCGAGAGGGTAAAGATAGAAATCCACTACGTGGGCCCAGTTTAATCATTACTTCTCGTTATATTTTTACATATACCAAGGAAAATCTAATTATTACTGAAAGTGACAAACCTATTAAGTTTAAAATACCTCCCAAGTCTTCAACCCTGTTGTACCGTTGACCACCATATTCCTGGTTTCTTTTATTGTAATAATATTATTTGTATCATTTCCTATCACATAATGTCGGTAACTAAACCCATCTACATTCAAATAATTCATGCTCTTGCACAACTGTGAGTAGAAATCATCATGGACCTCTTGACTTGGTTCCAAAGAATGAATTATTTTCTTTAAAAATAAGCTGGTAAATTTAACACTTATTGGGTATTCTTGAATCAATTTACTATTAACAGTAGCATCCAAGAAAGCCTGCTGCCAATCCCAATCCATAGTTTCGAGATCTTCACGCTGAAATAAATAACATGTCACTAACTCTAAAAATTTACTAAGAGTAAGAATGAATCACTCCGAAGGTGGTGTTATAATGTACCCATCAGTATTATTCCCGTTAGATTAAAACTGTCGAAAAATTGTGAACTACGCTCAGTGGGTCATCTTTGCAACATACCATAATTATGCATTATTATTCGATAATATACAATCTGCTAGACGTAACGCACGTTGCGCTACTACCTACTAATAGCCTGCCTAGCTGCTTCGCTCGCCTGTCAGCGCGCGCGTTTTGTCAGTTCTAACCAAAGACTACTGCAGTATACTGGTCCTAACCTAACCCAGCAACCATTTCACCCAGTTTTCAATTTTTCAACAGTTTATAATCTAACTGAAATAATACCGATGGATTACAATAGAAACTAACGGGTCTCACCCCACAATCTTACGGTCACATTCATACCACAAGGCACATGTCTCTTTTCTTACCATCAGGCAAAAGTTAAGGTTTCCTTTAAAGAAATTTTGGGTAAGCTGTCTTAGTAATGAAACATTAGGTTCAGCTTTAGTTGACATTCTTCTTTTGTATTATTTCACAAACCAATTATGAACAAAATAATGTATGTAATCAAACTTAACACAAGATTTGCAATTTCACAATCACAAGCGTAAGTCTAAGTTCACAAAAAGTTTGTCCACAGTTCATTGACATAATTATTGATTCAGAGATTGATTCATTCACAATTCATTTGACATTTTGTCATTAGTAGTGTTGCCAACTTTATTTTAACGATACCACTAGTTGTGGTATAGTAACCCACCAGAAAACCACTAAATTTGGCGATCCCTCAAACCACCAAAAAAACCACTAACATATTATGCCAGACAGATAATACCTAAATATTATTTGAAAATAAAACAACATTATTGTATTTTTTATTATAAAATTATAGTTTATTTTTGATAAGAACAAAAACAAAATCTTACAGGCAATCATCTTCGGAAGAATCGGCTTCTTCTATGATTTATTCTGGGTGTACTGTGGTTTAGGCATATTCGTTTTACAAAATAAACCAAAACAAGTAAAACATCCAACGCGAACTCCGAACTGTACTGTACTGTCCGTTGTATTTATATTTTTGTGCATGCATAGAAAACAAACGTTTTTAATTCAAATCAAACTTGACCCAGTTATCATACAAATAAAGTATAATATAATCAAAACAATTCAAGAAATTGACAAACTATTTTCGGGGGATCCCTGAAAACAACCACCTTAGTTCTGAGTATTGCCTACACATAAAAAAAATATACACTTATAACGTAAACGTTCGAGTTATTTCCCGAAAATATGTTAATCGTGCTAGTGGTTGAATTTCGTACCTTACCACTAACTGAAGCAACCAAAGCCACTAGCAAAATCCACTAGCCACTAAAACCAAAATTTGACCACTAAAAGGTAAGTCTAAACCACCAGATCTAGTGGCAATTCCACTAAGTTGGCAACACTGGTCATTAGTGTCTGAGTGTCAGTGTACCACACGTAGACAGATAGAATACTCTGTCTACGGTACCACAGGCAGGCCACAGTGTACTGACAAATGTGTCAATTCAAATATAAACGGTAAAATCCTCGCCCAAGTCCGTCTATCTGTCTGTCCTCTGAGACCGCGCACCCACCAAAGTCTCAGACTATAAAACAAATACTAAAAGCTGTAATTTGGCATGGTTATACAATCACGCCCGCATATTTGTGAAATAAAATCATGATTTTAAATGTTTTGTGTGTTTTCTCGCTTTATCATCAATTTTGCGGTTGCGGTCGATAAAATCAATACTGTGCATGCGTACCTAATTCATTACGGAACCCTTCACTGTGCGTGTTGCGATACGCACGTAGTAGAATATACAAGTGCTCCGCTACACTGGAAAAACTGACTCCACCGCCAACATTTTACATCAAGAGTTGAATTATTATAAAAAAAAAACAATGTTTGTATTTCTTAAGGTGGATGCGCCAAGGTAGCCCGCGAAATTCAAATTTTCTTACGTTTTTTGCAATTTGCAGGTCATGCAGGGCATGAAAGTGCATCATATGTGATATCCTTTATACCTACAAGTGATGCTCCCAAGAGAACTAAGTCTGTTTTCTTTACCTACGGGCAGTGCTCTTTGTGCTACAGGCACTTGTGATGTGTTATTATAGTAAAAGCAAATTAGGTATAAAGACCAGAATTCGTAAAATATAGTAAAAGTATGGGTGTTTTGTATCTCTGAAGTTTTTCAGTCAGGAAATAATCCTCGAGTTGGTTTTCAACTCTGATCAGGTTATTTCTGTTGTACGCTTCCAGTCTTTAACAAAAAAAGAATAAAGTCAACAAACACAAAATATCCTATAAATTATAAAACCTTCTTAATTTATTGATTTTTCCACTAAAGCTGCTTTTATACCAGTGGTAGACTCTTCCCTTTTACCTCGTCTTATAATAGTGCTGCACTCCAAGTCGCATACGTATTTATCTAAATTTCTTACAATTTGTGATCGACGCAAAAGTAAACATAACACAACAATGGCGGTTTGAAGATGGCCGATTGGCCTTTCAGCTTTCAGTTTTTAACCCTATTGAGAAAAAAAATACCCTCCTTCTGGGGCAGTCGGGTAAAAAGGGACAAACGCCTCCGTTCGGCTATCTCTCTCGGCTCGTTTTGCCTCGGCTAAGATAGCCTATCAAAAGCAATCAAAAGTAAACCTATGGTCAACACTTCTGGTTCATTTTTGTATGATACGATTTTTGGAGAGCTCAGTCCTGTTTGTGCCGCAGTCCATGCACCGCACAGACTACATGTAGATACTACGTGACGCCGTGACACATAAGTTCACATAACTGTGCTGACACCTATGAAGTATGATGAGCTCTCAGACGTTAGTTCTCTAGGTAGTCTGTGGCTCTCAGTTTTTACTCCTTTGATAACTAATAATATCAATCAAAGAGACTAAAGTGGGTGATAGACGTGCGTACATAAAGTACGCGCTCTATAAGTACGCGACCTTACTCGGCTCGCTGTCGGTGATACACGTGAAGCTTGCTCAAAATTTCATTGTCAAATTGGCTCGCGCCTCGCGGCGATGACAGACGGGCGAGTAAGCTCGCCGAGCCTTATGTACGCGTACTTGCTCGCACGTCTATCACCCCTATAAGATAGATTGTTTCCGACCCTAACATAGTTGGGAAAAGGCTAAGTGTAAATAATCTTTGCTATCAACAGACCGCTCGCTGGTTAGTTGATTTCAAATGGTGAAACAAAAAGTTATAAAACTAAAACCCAACTATGACAAAAAAAAACAACTAAAAAAAGATGTAAACAAGACATCACCGACAGACAAACTAAAAATCCGGAGTAACACGTGTTAGGGCGTTTAAATCGATCAGATTATGTGTGACTCCGGTTCTAGAGCTTTGACCAGACTCTACATACAGTTCGATCAGTAAATCCATATTTGTTACGAGGGCTAATAATATTTAGATCAACATACAACCTGATACTGACCTGCAAAAAACCTAAGAAAATTTGAATTTCGCGGGCTACCCTAGCGCATTTTGAATCGCACTGTACATACCGGACAAAATCATAACCCTCCTCTTTACTTTGCCGTAGTCGGGTAAAACAACTAGTGGTGGGTCGTTGTCGAATTTTTCGCGGACGAAACGCAACCGTTTTCGAGACGACGAAAACGGTTGCAAGAAACGGTCGTCGTTGCAACTGGTTTGAAGACTAAGAATAATTGCGTTGCCGTCTTTTCGACGTTCTCGTCGTTGTCGTCTTTTCGACGTTCCCGACGTTCTCGTCGAGTGAAATAGTTGCAGTTTCTTAGTTTCTGGTTTCTAGAACTGACTGACTGGCCCAAAAAAATGTAAACAAACAAATAGGTAACATCCACGCGACGAGACGTTCATATCGGCTCGAATTCCAAGAAATAGCATTATCGACTGTATGTAAAAAGTGAACTTTATATCAGTGATATAAAGTTCACTTTTTATTGTAAGGACTGTTTTGCAAACAAACGGAACGAGACGCATTGACAACTGGTAATATATTATCGACTCTATATCATTGGTATAAAGTTCACTTTTTATTGCAAGGACTGTTTTGTAAACGACGACGACGAACAACGAGTGACTCGTCGTCCGTCCGTCTACTACTTGTCGCGTTCCGTTCGGTCGTTCGAAGACGACGACTCGTCTACTCGTGTTGTTCCGTTCGTTGAATCATTTATCATTGCGTTCTCGACTGTATTTTCAAAGACGTAAAATAAAGAATCGCACTGAATAATTCGAAGACTGGTTTGTGCAACGAAGACTGTTTGAACCCAGGACGTAAAACGGTTCCATCGTCGCAGAACATAAAACGGTCTTTGGAAACGGTTCGTCGTCGCAACGCCCAACGCCCACTCCTAAAAACAACAGCTGTGGAAGTGTGGACTCTGTGAAACGTAGTGGGTGTAGGTGTTCTGTGGCTGTGGCTAGATTTTATTGTTATGTCAGTGTCAACAATTCAAAATATCTTTTTGCTTTCACAGATTACTTATTTATTACAATTTATTTATCTTTAATTATTTTTTTGACTACGACCCTCTTCACCATCAAAATTTCTCTATCAGACTTCTACATTTGATGGGCTATCTTATTACCTACATGATATTGGCAAAATTGTGGTGACTCTTTCAAAAGCCACAAGCCACACAACACACAAGTTCTATTACAAGAATTACACATTGTACATGAATATTTTATAGTTTGTACCTTTCTACGGCGTATTGTTCAGTTATTGAACATGGAAACTGCTGCTGCACCAAAGCTTAGAAAGCGGAAAGCTGTAGAATATGCTGAAGATAATATTGATGGTGATGATACTTCTCCCAAGAAAAAAGCCAAGACTGTAACGAAACCCACAAAAGCTAAACCAGGGACAAGTTCGAAAAGTATTAAAAATACTATAAGTAGTAAAAGGATACTGAAGAGTAAAGATAACAAGGTTTCAAAGAGCAAAGTAACCAAGGCACCAGAAAATGATGAAGATATTAACCTGTTTGATAATAATGATAATATTCCAAATGTTTGGAATGAAGCCGAAATGTTGGCTCAAGTTGAGAGAATCCCCCTTCAATTAGCACAAAATTTGATAGGACTTCTCACAGAAGGTTGCACTTTGCCATTTATTGCCAGATACAGAAAAACTGCTGTGGATAATCTAATGCCAGATCGGTAATACTTAATGTATATTATTGAATCTATATTTATAAAAATGAATCCCTATTTCCCTTGGTCACGCTATCACGCCTGAACAGCTGAACAGATTTGGATAAAATTTGGCACAGGGGGAGACCATGACCTGGAATAGGACATAGGATACTTTTTATCCCAATATTCCCACGGGATCGAGACTTGCGCGGGTGAAACCACAGGGCGCAGCTAGTATAATATAATGATTATATTTATTATTCTTTTCGTTTCACATTTAGTGTTTCAAATTTCTTTCTTGAATTGATGCTGATTGCTGATAATTCCTCTACATTTTATTTACAAACAACATTGATTATCTACAAGAATCAGACATGCGCATTAATTGGATGTTTGTTTTGTAAAAAATTTACAATATTACATTAACATACTCTCCCTCAACAATATCTGTAACATTTATTCATTTTATCATAACTTATATAATATCAGTTCAATTGATTCTCAGCCTCCAGGAATTACATGAGAGTTATGAAAACATATCTCAGCTTAAGAAGAAAGTGAAGTCTGTTATTGAGACTTTGAAGAAGTCTAAAAAGTTAACACCAGAAATTGAGAAAGGTATATTGAATGCCCGTAATTTGTCTGAACTTGATTTGATAGTAAGTTTTTTTCATTTGTTTTTTCTACCCTTCCATTGGCTTGGATTAATGCTGGTCGCAGTTTACAGCTTTACCAAAGACTTTTTAAAAATCATCATTTTACTTTTCAAACTGATTTTATTTGCTTATTCGTTTTGTTTTATGTTGAAACTACTTTCTACAATAAGTATTCTAAAAGAGGAATAGCTTTTACTTTTTGAAACCGTTTTTTGGTGTTCATAAATTATCATCACATTTTCTAAAGATAACCATTTTAGACAATTGCTTGAGAATCAGAGAAATATTCCAAGAGTTTTGTAATAAAAAAAGAAGTTCTATGGTTCTTCTGGTTGTAGTGTAGTTCAAATCAATAATTATATTTTCTAAAGTTGTTGATTTCTTTTCTGTTTTAGTATGCACCACTAAAATCACATTCATTATCCCTTGCTGAAAGGGCCCGTAACCTTGGTTTGGAGCCACATGCAATAAGACTATTAAATGCAGAATTCATTGACCTACACATGCTTTGTAGCAATAATGATGAATTGGGGACAGTTGACAAAGTAGAATCTCATATTACTCATATAGTAGCAGATATAATGTACAAGGATACAAGGGTTTTAGAACAAATGAGGACCCTGTAAGTAGATTAAGATCTGAGATATAGAATGACCTTGTGACTTTAGAAACATTTCCCTCATCAAAGATAATAAATTTTTTTCAGTAAAGAACAGACTAGGTTTACCATACAAAGTAGTAGGACAAAGAGTTCAACCAAAGAAAAGGTAGATGATAAGAAGAAAGTGGACAACAAATCAGACCCCGAGAATTATAAATTGTATTTTGACTGGAAGTGCCCCAGTCAGTTTGTGAAACCACATCAAACTTTAGCATTGAATAGAGGGGAAGATGAAAAAATACTTTCAGTAAAAGTAGTTATTCCTGACTGGTTTTATAATAACCTTGAAAGGTACCCAATCATCATAATTTGTATTTTATTTTATTATTGTTACAATATCATTGTGTACACTTGACAAAGTTGGCGGTTGACCACTTTTTACTCTTATGCCGTTAGTAGTAACCGTGCGTTTGCACTAGCAAAACATTCAAGACAAAACATGTTGAAATCTCTATTTTCTGTCAATGTTCCATACAATTTTAAACAGGAATCGGAGATTTCAACATGTTTTGTCTTAAATACATGGTTAGGTTGAGAATGGATTTCCCGACTATACTTACATCTTGTTTGATGATCACATGCAGGATTAACCTAAGCTCTTTCTTTTAAGATTTTGTCTGTCTTTGTGGAAGAGTCCTGTCTGGGTTCGAAAAGGTCTGGGTGATGCTTACAACCGCTTGATCAAGCCTTGGCTGTCGAGACACATAAGGTCCGACCTTACAGCCACTGCACAAAAGGAAGCAGTGAAAACATTTACCACAAATCTAGAGAAGTACCTCTTGACAGAACCTATTAAAAATAGAACCATTTTGGGCTTAGATCCAGGATTTAGGGCTGGCTGCAAGGTAAAATTTATTGTACTAAAATTCTTAACTTTTCCTGCCCAAACACTTTCTACAAATAAAAAACAACTTATTTCGGAAATTTTCGTGTTTTTTTTGTTGGAAATCGGTTGTTTTTTTTTATAAAAAGTTTTTATTTTTCACTTTTTAGTTGTGGTACCTACCCGACAAAAATTCGAATACCACTACTTCTTAAGTAAATAACAGTGACGGATTAAATTAAAACATCGTCCTTAAAGACTAACCGCCTTACTAATAAACGTTGTATAGCGCCTTTATAGTTACACAACGCTTTGTCTTCTTTTTTCAAAAGTCAAATTACTTTTGAAAGAAGAAGACAAAACATTGTGTAACTATACAGGCGCTATACGTGGGCAAAATACGTGATAGTAAATATTGAAGCTAACTCAAAAACTACGCAAGCAAAAGTAAATAAAATTTATATGGGACCACCTCTGAAGCATGAGCTACCAAACAAAAAAAGAATCATCAAAATCAATTCATATTTTTGCGGAGTAATCGCGTAACAAACATTTAAAAAAAACTTACGGACGAATTGAGAACCTCCTCCTTCTAGAAGTCGGTTAAAAATATATGTTATTATAATGATTTGTTTATTTCAGGTTGGCATAATAAATTCTAATGGGCAAAAACTAGATGTGTGCACTATTTATCCAGATTTGAGACAGCATAAAGCATTTGATCCAGCTGCCGAACAGCTAAAAGACTTAATTAATAAATACAAGTAAAGATGACTATTATAATACACAATATTATATTATGCTTTGCTTCATAATCATATTTACTAAATATTACTTATTTGTTGTTTACAGTGTAGAATTAATTGGTTTAGGAAATGGTACAGCTTGTCGTGAAACAGAGCTATGGCTGAAAAGTAATAATATATGTGACAATGTTCCTATTATTATAGTGCCTGAACAAGGCGCTTCTATTTACTCTATAAGCAAAGAGGCTCAAAAGGTATGTCCAGTTGCCATACATAGGTCCATATTTAGTCGCTGATATTTCCTTCCATTACTAGTGTTTTTTTTTAAATCGATAAAATGTGTATCAACCCAACTTATGACTATGT
The DNA here is from genome assembly GCA_947522985.1 of Lithophane socia. Taxonomy (NCBI): domain Eukaryota; kingdom Metazoa; phylum Arthropoda; class Insecta; order Lepidoptera; family Noctuidae; genus Lithophane; species Lithophane socia. The sequence continues at coordinate 5,763,667 of OX383258.1, read as the reverse complement.
ATCCAAATGATTATCCGTTCATAAAAAATACTCAGGAACACCCAAATATGGACCCAAACCTGATATCAGCTTTATCAATCGGAAGAAGAGTATTAGATCCTTTGGGAGAGCTTATAAAAGTGAGTACCATTCATATCACAATCCTGTTAATGTTGCATTATTGTATTAAATGTGCTTTCACTAATGATACAATTTTATTCTTAGGTAGACCCCAAAAATTTGGGCGTTGGCATGTATCAGCACGATATTCCTCCCAAAATGCTTGAAACTGCCTTAGATTGTGCTGTCGAAAAAGTAGTTAGTTTAGTGGGTGCTGACATAAATACTGCATCTCAAGCGATGTTAAGGTTAGCACTTGTTGCAATTGTTGTAGTATCTTATTATTGTGCATTATTACTTTTTTATGTTGTCTTAAATAGGCAGTATTTTTTTCTCCCGCGTATTGTTTCAGGCGTATATCAGGCCTAAATGAAGGAAGAGCTAAAAAAATCATAGAATACCGTCAAGAACACAGTGGTTTTGAAACAAGGGCCGAGATCCTGAAAGTTGCAGGAATAGGAAAAATTACGTTCCAACAATGCGCCGGGTTTTTGACAGTTTTGGAAAGTTCTGAGCCCTTGGATACCACTATTATCCACCCAGAGAGTTATAAAATAGCTAAATCGTAAGTGTCCTTTATCTTCTGCATAATACTAGAGTTTATTAAGATTGTGCAAAAGACTACCATTATGACTGCATTATGCTTTCAGGTTCGCAAAAAAGATTGGCGTTAATCTTAAAGATCTCACGAAACCGCATTTCCCTCAATTAGTTGAAAGTAAAATAATAACGATAAATATAAGCCAAACTAGTGAAGAATTAAAGACTGATGTGTGTACCTTGGAGCTCATAATAAATGCATTTAAACAAAAGAAGTATGAAGATAACGTGATTACATTTTGTAAACCTGTTTATTCCCTTGCTGTGCAAAACATGGATCAACTAAGGGACGGCACGACATTAACAGGTAAATACAAATTCTAAGTGCATATCCATATAAGTGCTCATACTGGAGCGGCACGCGTATGCGAAGGGCTTGTACACAAAACTGCAACGCAGAAAACTGCGAAACGAATAGCTGCGATGCGATTTCGTGCGTCCAAGGAATGGTCACCCGAATCGTGGAAAGGAGACGCCTTGTCTTAGAACTGCCTTAGAGCTTTGTGTACAAGGCCTAAGGCAGTTTTAAGCGCGTATTACACAAATGCATATTGTATGCAACAAGGTGGGCCCAAGTATCTCAATTAGATAAAATTACGCGCGTATAGCACTTTTTGAAAAAAGTATTTCATACGTTATGATCATAATTGAAATGATCCTTCATGTTGTGCATTAAAACTTATTTTAACTGTAAAATCACGACAGTAAAGTCACGTAAATTAGCAAAATCGGCTAAATTTCGTATACTTACGGCCTCTTATGGTCCCAAGAATATTTATGTAATTAACATTTTAGGTGTTGTTCGCAATGTTGTACCCTTTGGCTGTTTCGTTGACTGCGGTGTGGGTGACAACGGCCTTATCCACCGAAGCAATTTAGGAGGCAATCAGACGCCGAAGTTGGGCGATAGAGTCTCTGTCACAGTGATTGGAGAACCAAAACCGAAAAAAATACAATTAAGGTTGGACAAAATCCTAGACTGATACCAATCTTGAATTGTTGATTATTATTGAGTGAATAAATCGTATCCACTTTTGAATTGTTGATTATTATTGAGTGAGTAAATCGTATCCACTTTTATTTTATTTTTATTTATTTATTAAATCGTATCCACAAATGCACGTTTTATTAAATTAAGAAACAAACAGGTAGGTAAAATTATTCAGCCTCCAGTATGGGAACCTGTTTAGGATTGAGGTTGTAAATGTGGAAAATTGCTTTATTTACTAAGGCGTCACATATCCCGGAGGTAACCCTGAAATTACAGAAAAAAATGTTACAGATTTGGCAAAACGATCAAACCCACTTTTACCCAGTTTTTTTTCAAAAGAGGATACTGTTAAAAAAAATAACTGGTGCCACATGGTGTCGGGTGTCATGAACCGCTTTATTAAAACCCCTTAAAATGTTTTACTTACGTATCTCTGAACTACTTAAATGCACGCAATCCTCCATACCTTCGACTTAATTTTGAAATTTTCTCACGATTCATCACTCTCATGACTTGTTTTAATACTGGTATTTCTTCCTTCGAGTAATATTCTATTTGACTTCGGAACATTTTACTGTGCATTGCGTCCCTAAAATTACATTTAAAAATTATATTGGTCCACATACAGAAAGTAGATGGGTCCGGTAAATGTCGTTGCTTTTTCATGGCCCCGAATCATCGTTTCAGCCGAAAGTCCACTACTAGACAACTACTAGACATAGGCCTCCCTCAAGCACCGCCACGACTGGTTCGGTGCTTCTCTGGCCCCGAATAAAAACGTTATAATATTAAAATCATACCATAAAATTCCGTCTATAATCCTTAGAATATCCGGCAAAGTCATGCTGTTGCCACCCGAATGTAGGTCAACAACGGAGTTGTTCAGGTCCGCAGATAATAAATCGTACGTTGGAGGCTGGAAATAATCGTGTGATTTTTATTTATTTGGAGATCTGTTTTCTTCTTCTGATATTTTATTCGCATAAGAAACTGAATACCTGTTCCCACATTTGTCTCAGAAGCATTCTTGGGTATCCATCCCGCTGGCCTTTAGATGATATAGAGACGGTCATCGCCAAATACATTGGCTCTGGTTTTTCTAAGTCAAGCACATAAGGCGGTGAATCGTTAATTCCCTGTAAAAGTCCACAAGATTATTCTGTTCATTTTAAGGTATTCCAAATCATATATTTATCTACTAACCGGGTGGAACATTCCTTCTTCGGTTATAATAAACTCTGCATTGCATTTTTCAATTCTATTCCGTCTTAAAAGTTCATTTTGTTGGAATTTTTTTCGTTCTGTCAAATCCAAAATTTCGCACGCCACTGTTGTCCTATTGATGTTTTCAAATTAAGTTTATCAATTAGTATTCTTAATTCAGTTACAAATTGCCATCTCTGTGAAACGAGATCACTTCACAATTGTGGTGCTGTTTTGACCAAATCGAAAGCCAGAAAAACGAGTGCCATCAAGTTATCGTCGCATTTTCATCCTTATCTACATGCATCCGATGGTAATATAAGAAAACTGTGGCACCAATCGTAATTATTCAAACAAAAGACAAAGTAAACTAATCTTACGTGAAAGTGGCGGGCTCTTGAAGAGTGTAGACAGTCATCGTTATCCATTCTGCGGTTTTTGGCTGAATCACGCCCCAACATGGAGTCATCACTACGTTTAGAATATTGGCTATTCTTTCTCTACAATGTTTTCCAATACATTATTAAGAAGCGTTTTTTGCAAGCTGAGCATGAGGTCCCCGGATATTCCCGGGTCGCGCAGTGTTATTGAGGTTTTCCTTCTAAAATCTCTCAGTAGCAGCCCGGTGTCTGAATTTATAATAGGCTCGCCCCTTGTTATATGGGACTTATTAGCGAAATGTGGGTGTACTATAGGTAACCTCTGTCTAACCCCTCGGGGAATACAGGCGTGATGTTATGTTGTGATAATAAAGGGAGCAGTGTTATGTTATAATCCTGAAGGTTTAATTAAAGAAAATAATACCATTCTGTTCAACTTACGGTAACCAGATAAACCTCATGACATGGTCAGTGTCGTTGCAAATGCTTATTATGTCTCTGGACAGGGAATGCGTCGGCATGACCCGTACCGTCAAGTGTTCCACAGACAAGTAAACCTGGAGAAAAGATTTTTGTTAGTGTTTTCTCTTCGAAATGTGTTTTAGCCATCGAGATATAAGTACTAACGTACTAGAGAAGCTACGTCAAATAACCGAATTGTCCTATTCTTCGTATTGAATCTTTAGTTCGCTGCAGCGCTAAAATAATAACAATTCGTCTAAACCGTACCTAATTTACCACAGTGCTAGATTTGCTGCGGAAGTGTATTTATTCTCGACAAAAAGGTCTTAAGCGCCATGTAAATCACGGCACTTACGCGTTTTCTTCGACAAACTGCGGCGCGGTCGCCGCAGTTGAACGAGCCAAAGTAGGTGTTTACGGTGTCTTCTCTAGTACGTTAGTACTTATATCTCGATGGTTTTAGCACCTTTATGATTTACCAACCAACGAAAATCCTTGTTGAAATCAAAATCAAAATATTTTATTTCACATAAACCTACATGGGCACTTATGAAACGTCAGAAGCTAGGTGCACGGTTCCAATTGGTCGTTTCCTATGGAGAAGAGCTGGCAAGAAACTCCACGGTTACTCTTTTAAAAATAATTGGCTTTTTCAAATTACAGTGTTGGCAATTAGGCATTGGAGGACAATGTAGGCCTTTCAACAAGTAAGTAGTAATTTGGAAATGGAAACTTAAAACTTTTCATTACCTTCGAGTCCACAGAATAATATTGATACTCTTTCATGTAAATACTATTTTTAACGTTTTGAAAGAAAACAGCTTCCAAATAGCCCATTTATTTAGGCCATTTGGACAAGACTGCTAAAACAAACTCGCATTTCTTACCACTTCCCTCCTGTGAGCCTCTCTGATGACCCTTTCGATATAATATGGAATATCCAGCCTTGTCTCGACACAGTTTGGTAGACCTCCTTGTCCTTTCACTAAGATCTTAACGGTTTCATAACCAAATGAACACAAGAATACCACCTGGGAAATAAAAATATAAAAATAGTCTCTTTGGCACACAATCCTCACCAACTTATAGCTATAACTTCGGAATCATAAGGCGACTATTTTTTTAAACTCATCATTTGCCTAGCCTTTTCCCAACTATGTTGGGGTCGCCTTCCAGTCTAACCGGATGCAGCTGAATACCAGTATTTTATATGGAGCGACTGCCTATCTGACCTCCACAACCCGGTAACTGGGTAATACGATACACCTTGGTAAGACTGGTTGTCAGACTTTCGAGCTTCTGACGACCCGTAACGACTGTCAAAGATCCACAAATGACAGCCGGGACCAACGGCTTAACGTGCTTTCAGAGGCACGGAGGAGTCTCGGTATGTAAAGATGGTCTCCCATCCACGGACCAACCCCGGCAAGCGTAGCTTAACCTGATGGATCGACCCGTGCGGCTGTTATTACTTAGCCACGAGCTCCTCTCTCGAGCTACTATTTTTCAAACTATTTCTTGACTTTCAAAGATTAGGATTGTGTGATCTTTATTTCTCTGTTAAACATAACGGACTCTGCAGATCATATCTGGACTTTTGCTACTTTGATTGCAGTACTGTTCTATTATTTATTACTTACCTCGTAATCGATCATTTCCATAGGCATGAACGCAAACGGTATAGCTAGTTTTCCGAGTGGCGGCACTTCTGCAAAGAAAAGTAAACAGCGTATCACGGAATCGCGGGATACATTGTTACCGCGAAGCAAACGCCAAGTTGTGAACACATCTGTCGGGTTGTAAAACCATAAGATCTGAAATGTAAGTAGTTTATTTTACGTGTTATGTATCAGAATCTAGTTTCGCAAAGGCCCTCTGTTGTTAATTTAGATGGTTAACATATACAGCGTGTAAAAAAAACTCTGTCCGATCCGAAAGGGGGCGCATAGGTAGGTACCCCAATAACATTAACAAAGGACATTGACCATCCATATATGGGAGTTGGACCAAGTGCTGCCCAGAATGGACACATAGTGCATTATGTTCCTTGGGCTTATACTAGTCTGTACACCAAAGCTCAATAAAATCTATCCGAGGAGTTTCGAGAAAAACGAATTTTTGTTGAGCATTTTTTATTGATGAATACCAACCAACCGGTGGCGCATTTGATTAAATAATGACAGTAATTATGTTAAACAACACATTATTATTTCATTTGTATGCATATCATTAACATGTTAAATATTTTTTACTGACCATCCATAAATGGGAGCTGGGCCAAGTGCTGCCCAGAATGGACACATAGTGCATTATGTTCCTTGGGTTTGTACTAGTCTGTACACCAAAGCTCAATAAAATCTATCCACGGAGTTTTGAGAAAAACTATTTTTGTTGAGTATTTTTTATTGATGAATACCAACCAACGGATGGCGCATTTAATTAAAAATAATGACAGTAATTATGTTAAACAACACATTATTATTTGATTTGTATGCATATCATTTACATGTTAAATATTTTTTACTGACCATCTATTTATGGGAGCTGGGCCAAGTGCTGCCCAGAAAGGACACATAGTGCATTATGATCCTTGGGCTTGTACTAGTCTGTACACCAAAGCTCAATAAAATCTATCCGCGGAGTTTTGAGAAAAACTATTTTTTGTTGAGTATTTTTTGGAATAATACCAACCAACCGATGGCGAATTTAATTAAAAATAATGACAGTAATTATGTTAAAAAATACATTATTATTTCATTTGTATGCATATCATTTACATGTTAAATATTTTTTACTGACCATCCATATATGGGAGCTGGGCCAAGTGCTGCCCAGAATGGCCACATAGTGCATTATGTTCCTTGGGCTTGTACTAGTCTGTACACCAAAGCTCAATAAAATCTATCCGCGGAGTTTTGAGAAAAACTATTTTGTGTTGAGTATTTTCTATTGATGAATATCAACCAACCGATGGTGCATTTTATTAATAATAATGGCAGTAATTATGTTAAACAACACATTTTTATTTAATTTTTATGCATATCATTTTCATTTTAAATAATTTTTACTGACCATCCATTTATGGCAGTTGGGTCAAGTGCTGCCCAGAATGGACACATAGTGCGTTACGTACCTTGGGCTTATACTAGTCAGTAAACCAAAGCTCAATAAAATCAGTCCGAGGAGTTTTGAGAAAATCTATATTTTGTTGAGTATTTTTTATTGATGAAAACCAACCAACCGGTGGCGCATTGGATTAAATAATGACAGTAATTATGTTAAAAAACATATTATTATTTCATTTGTATGCATATCATTTACATGTTAAATATTTTTAAGGACCATCCATATATGGGAGCTGGGCCAAGTGCTGCCCAGAATGGACACATAGTGCATTATGATCCTTGGGCTTGTACTAGTCTGTACACCAAAGCTCAATAAAATCTATCCGCGGAGTTTTCAGAAAAACTATTTTTTGTTGAGTATTTTTTATTGATGAACACCAACCAACCAATGGCGCATTTTATTAAATAATGACAGTAATTATGTTAAACTACACATTCTTATTCCTTTTTTATGCATATCATTTACATTATAGTGTAAAGCACTTGTCAATGCATATTCAACGAGTCCAAACACGATGGTGCTGTCATGTTTGGTTGAGGAGTTCCTATGGGTACTTTCGGGCTCCATCACCAGACTCTGGATACTACCTTGGACTATACGAAGTACTTGTCAAGACAAAGCCGACAGGCCAAACACGATGGTGCTATCTTGCTTGGTTGAGGAGTTCCTATGGCCACCTTCCGGCTCCATCATCACACCCTGGACACTGCCTAGTATAACGCACTTGTCAATGCATATTCAACGAGTCCAAACACGACGGTGCTGTCTTGTTTGGTTGAGGAGTTCCTATCGGTACCTTCCGGCTCCATCACCAGACCCTCGATGCAACCTTGGGCTATACTAGGTAATTATCAAGACAAAGCCAACGAGTCCAAACACGATGGTGCTATCTTGTTTGGTTGAGGAGTTCCTATAGCCACCTTCCGGCTCCATCATCAGACCCTGGACACTGCCTAGTATAAGGCACTTGTCAGTGCATATTTATTGAGACCAAACTCGACGGTGCTGTCTTGTATGGTTAAGGAGTTCCTATCGGTACCTTCCGGCTCCATCACCAGACCCTGGATGCAACCTTGGGCTATACTAGGTACTTATCAAGACAAAACCAACGAGTTCAAATACGATTGTGCTATCTTGTTTGGTTGAGGAGTTCCTATAGCCACCTTCCGGCTCCATCATCAGACCCTGGACACTGCCTAGTGTAAAGCACTTGTCAATGCATATTCAACAAGTCCAAACTCGATGGTGCTGTCTTGTTTGGTTGAGGAGTTCCTATGGATACCTGCCGACTCCGTATAAAGGCAATAACTTTTTAACCCTGGGACCGATTTTTTTTTTTAATTTTTTTTATGTATAAATTGATGCAAGGAACCATTTGGAAGCACTCCCATGGCTGGGCAGCATTTGGTCCAAATTGGTCAATATCCTTTTTTTTTGTGAAGTAATCCCTAAGTAGGTACTCCTTTAAAAAGTTCGTTTTTAGTAAGTACCAAAATAACCCCAATTTCAATATAAATTCATGGTCATACGTTATGTCTTGTTGACACTGTAGACGGCCGTTAAACGACTGCCGCCCGCGCCTCATGTAAGAAGCCGGTAAAATTCCCCATTAAAAAAAAATGCAGTGAATTATTTTTCCTTTTTTCCAGAAAATTACCACATAAATAGACTCTCAGTATGATTCGGACAGGGTTTTTGTTACACACTGTATTCTTCTCTCGTGTGGAGTGAAAGGTTTTGACTTGATCCAAATTCTATTCTTCCTATTCTAGTCTAAGACTACAATCTATTATTTGAGAGAAGAGTATTTTAATGAAATACCAACACACCCTTATCACTGGATCCAAATTATTAATAGGCACTCGACCACAGTCCAGTTGACCCAAGTACTCGCGATCTGAGGGGCGGCGCAACGGCGTCAGTAAGCCCCTAGTGTTCAAAAAAGCATAAATATGCAAGTACATAAATATAGTTCTTTGGTTTGGCATCGTCATTACATAGCATAGTGTGTTTAATCCTTTAATAGAGTAGTTGAACTTCAAATACAGAAGGTTAGGCATTTCTGGCTGTAAATAATATTTAATAAAATCACTTTCTAACTATACTGCAGCGATAAAACTGTTTCAAGCTCAAAATAACAAGGAGATTACCGAAACGATTCCGCTAAGAGGGTACAATTCCACCAGCGGTCGGTGTACACAAGTATGCTTCATTACGTACAAGGAGGTTCCAGTTTTGACCTCTATCATTTCACATTCGCATATCTTCTCCCTGCGAAGGTTCCATGGGACCGGTGCCTGGTATACACAACCCATTACAAACACCAGTTCGACATAGTCGTTTCGTATACATAAATCGGGAGCGAAAATGTTAACATCTAACGGGGTATTTGGTCGACAGTCCACGAAAGCTTGGTTTAGTCTGGAAATTATACTTGATTAGCATTTCTGGTGAATATGAGTCGGTATAATTCGGTACCCAGTGTAAATGCCTACGTAGAAATAGAAATCATTTAAGTGGTGCTTTACAAACTTGGGTGCTGGTTTAGACCACCGCACTTAATAACTGACTATGGGACCAACTCTGAAATAGAGAAAAAAAAACACCTCTTCCATTCTAAAGTATAATACCTGCTGTTTTAAACTGTATGGGACAGCGGTTTTTAGTACTATTTAGTACAAAAATAGTACTATTTTTACTACTTACTACTACTTTTCTGTATTTCCGTAGGTAATAGATTTAAAACGGAAAACATAAATCATTTATTAAATGAAAGAGATTAATAAACGTACTCCTCCACGTTGACGATATTCCAAACGCAGTGATTGCTCAAAATAACTGGGCATTTATTTGATAGTGTGCGCTTTATCTGAAAAAAACATTACAGACTGTGGATTTTTTAAATATAAAGTAGGCATCACATCTTAGACATTGGTACAGTACTTATTACAATTATTTAAGTACAATCCATACAGTAGCGAAACACCTTCGATGACGGGCAACACCGCCGCCTATGTAAGTATTTACACTTTAACACAAATATGTCATATACGCAGTCAACGTATGCTAGTACTGACTTTCGTCCGCTCTACTAATTTACCACTTATTGGATTACCTCCACTGTCCATTAGCTCGTATGATCTTGATCCATGCGCTACACATTACAAATACTGAGTGAGCCCCACATCTAGTTTCGTATTTTGTTCCAGATCTTCCAACTAAATATTTTGACTTTACAACCAACTCTTGCTTGGGCGTTAGTACGTATCTACTATTATTTATTCTGTGGCTTGGGTAACCCATCCCATCATCATTCTCCTGCCCTTATACCAATTTATTTGGGGTCGGCATAACATGCCTTTTTTCTTCCATTCTTCTCTATTAAGCTGGATCCAGAGGTGTATACGGTGTGTGTAATGTATCGTTTAAAATTAATGCGAATTCTGCGTGTGGACGGCATTACGAGCATTACATGTAACGCTCGCGCTGTGGACGGCATACAAACACAACGCGAATCCTGTATGTTTTCGACTGCGAGAGCCTTTGTGTTCGCGCTAAAAACCGACAGCAGATGGATCAGCGCGAGCGTTACCTACATGTTATGATGATCGTAGTGTCGCTTTAGTTGTCATCTCGGTAGTCACTCCCTTTCTAGCCATTTCATCTTTCACACAGTCTATCCATCGTTTCTTTGGTCAAGAGTACCTACCTACCTAAGATTTCTGTTGGGCTACCCAACCATAGGTAGTCATGTAAATAGTTGGGTGGATCTGCTTTCGTAATAATCCATCTAATTGAGGGACGCACCTTGATAGTAGGATAAATCCCGTCGTACCATATAATACAAATTCTCTTCTTTATCGGCTGTATCTCTTCAATTTCGCCGTACTCCGTGCGAAAGAGGATGGTGTACTTGATTGACAGCTGTCGTGACCCTGCCCCATCGGGCGTCACCGTCATTCGCACCTCACAGTGATTTGATGGGCCTAAACAGTTCTGAGTGTGGAAAAAGTAAACATTTTGATCATATCGTGGGTCAAAATCAAACTTAGGTATACATGCATAAGTATATTACGGTCTCTAGAACTAAACTCACCACTGAAGAATCAATTTCAAGTCTATCACCGCTGAAATCATCTCCCATGCCATCGATGATGTGGTACAACTTAGATGTGTAGAAACAAGAACCACTGTTGTACAAAGTGACTGGGAACGTCAAGCTTTCTCCAACAACTATGTCATGGAGATTTTTCTGTCTTGGCAATATCTGTAACATTAGGTATATTTTTTATCAATGCAAGCAGTTCAGGTGTTCGATCCGAATAATATAAATGAAATAAGTATTAACCCTCAAATCCGGCAGTTCGGAAAATCCTGAAATAACAATGTATACCTCTGATGGTTCTCCGGCTGGCCTGAAAAAAGTTTCTTTTATATTTTTTGAATCACAATTATACACCAACAAATTGTCAAAGCTTTTCACCTGCCATCGATCAAACACACACATGATAAAGTTATTGTGGTTTCATATACTTTATCAGGTATTTTGGGGAAGAACCACCAGTGATAATAAACTAGCTCTTTGGGAGGCAGCACTATTGATCCACATTCATCTGCACCCAACCAATCGCTGCTACTTAAAACTCGTATGCTGAAAATAAAATAAAATTAATGGATGAGGGTTACTATCGACATAGCACAAAATGTGCTCCCATAAAAACGTTTTTGACCAGTACTGCCCATCGAGTCGGGTTTAGAATCATTTCAATCGCGGGAGATAATATAGTGCACAAGTGTGTGCGCAGACACAAGTGCACTCTCACTTCCCTCACCCTCATAGTCCAATGGTACGATATGAGAAATATCAACATACTGTATGTCCATCCTTGTCAGGTTGTGAAGATATGAGGTGCAGTAGTTAGTGCATCCAGTGATGGTAGGAGGGAACTCGAGCATCGCGTGCATGCCCGGATGGTAACCGTGCGACATCACCTCCACTTGACTCATTTCTGCGTTACCCGTGAAGCTGATACGGGTCTGTTGGAAGTAGAAAAGTTTAATGCCTTCTGGTAACAGCATTATCTGTATTTTGGTGCACTTCAATAAAGTGTATTGAGAGGAATCGTAGGAATGAGATAATTTCCCATTCATCATTGAATAAAGTTAGTCTTAAAAAACACTGCATCAAAAATGATGAACGAAAACAAATCGACTAACTTTTTGTACTTTGTTTATCAAGAGATCCCAAGCTTCACAGTAATCTCCAAAACACTTTGGTTCTAAAGCCACCGATATTATTTGCCATCCACGGCTCGGAACAATTCCACAAATAGGCATCACTACGAAATTCCTGCAATAAAAGTAATGTTCTAGTCTCTGTAAGAAGGCGCCTCAAATATTTGGATTCGCGCATTAAGCGCCAGCATTTGGATGGAAATATGGTAAAAGTATACCTATGAATGGGTTCTCCCTAGTATTCGGCTACGGGCGTAGACAATCATCCACTACTAGGTACTACATAAAACGCCTTATCTAGGCTAAGGTCTGCAAATTATTATTATTCGAACAAAAGCTAAGTATGGGTTTTGATTCAAAAAATTATAGGTAATAAAATAATAACATATCAATAAAGATTCTTACGTGCCATAGGGTGGATCAAACTTGAAATGCATAGGAACATCAAACTTGTTCGACAGCATGAAATTAGCGAACGTCGTTCTTGTCGGTACTGTTGGCGGTAGAGTTACCTACACAACACCAAACTGCTTAGAAATTAACTGGGACTCTGATTGACGTTGTAATATTTAATAATAATAATAATAACCCCACCGCTGTATCTCTACGTTGACGTCGTGGTGGGGCTTGCGCGCTCCTAACCCTAGGTCTGTGCCAGCAGAGTTCACTTTGCTGAGACAGATCTAGGGTGGGGAGCCAGACCAAGAGAGATACAATCCAAGCCAAGGTCGCACATGCCGAGGGCTTCATGGCTAGGGGAGAGCACTAGTCGTTAGTGTGCCAACTCTGGATATTAGGGGACCTCCAGTTTTATTCACCCTTACCACAGTGAATGCAGGGCTCTGCTGTGGTTGACTTCTTAAGTCCCTAGCTACTCGTGGGAACCACATGAATACTCGATCTAAAACTAAAAAACACCTTCAGGCGAATCTGCCTCAGATAAATGACGAAACTTCACAATTCTCTTCGTCATCTCTCTCATCTCTTTTTCAATCAATTCCATCATCATCACAATCTTTCCGCGTCACTCCAACGCCATTATCATCATCAATCAGTATACAGTCAGCGGATGTTGTACAGGAGACAAATTTTGTCGACGATACTGTACCCACCGCTAGTACTGCAACAACTCGTAGGAAATGGAGCATTGAAATGAATAAATTCATCCTACGCACTTATCTTCATCTTACTAGCATGGACACAGACAAAAATGCATACCTTCCATCTCTCCACAAAAAGTTTCTAGAAAAATACCCAAATATGCAAGTAAGTAGACAAAGAATAGGTGACCAGCGTCGAGCCATAGTTCAAAAGAAATTACTACCACAGGACACAATAGATCAGATTTATAACGAAGTCAGAGCCGAACTACAAATGGTTCACACTCAAATTCAGCAACACTCTACACAATCTCACACACAAACGGGACAGCGCATGAAATGGACGAACGAATATAATGAAACAGTAATTAAAATATATTACACTGCCACAAAATTAGAAACAGACAAAACAGCATATAGAAAATATCTACATGAGGAATTCATAAATATTTATCCGGAATTATCACATATAACAGAGCAAAGATTATCCGATCAAGTGAGAGCGATATTAAATAACAAATATATAAACCCCAATAGATTAGAAGAAATTAAAAACCAGATAGCTGCAGAATTAAGCGAAAGTAACACTAATACACAAAATGTTGAATATATAAATATGGATCTCTTGAATACACAAACGCAGAAAGACTTAGAACCTGATACAAATACTAACATCACTGACACACCTACAAATACACTCACAACTGATATATTCCTAAACAATAGCATAGATACTGACATCGTATCTCAGACATTCGTAAATACAGATAACGACAATTTCTTGAACAATATACATATCGGTCAATTTGAACCTACGCTAACTAACTTTGATGTTGCCCCAGAAATCAACATAGAAATTGAAGCCACATTTCAACAAGCTCTACATAATTTTATTGACACATCCCCCACTAACAGGCCATACATCCCCAAGCAGAAGACATCTAGAAAGTTTTCTGCCATAGTTACATACATAAATACTGTCATTCTCCCGAAGCACGTAAATGTCGACACCGAATTCATCAAATTGCAGACCATAATTTACTGTGCAGCATGGGCGGCAACTACATGCAACGGTGCTAAAATATTATCAGACTTTTCACAAAATTTACATCGCACATATACACAGCGAAAGCCAAAATGGCAAATTAGATTAGAAAAGAAAATTGAAAATCTAAGAGCAAACATAGGTAGGCTAACACATTATAATAACGGTAGTAGAAGTCAAAAAATAATAGCAGCAGTAGAAGAAATAAAGAAAAAATACCAACTACATGCACAACACGAAAACTCAAATACACAAATAGAACACTTTTTGGATACTTTAAAACAAAAATTAAGCGCAGCATCCAGTAGACTTAAAAGATATATAACATGCACGAACCGCAAAGTACAAAACTCAAAATTTACTAACAATGAAAAAATATTTTATAGGAACCTTGCATCTAATAACAGAGACACTAATAACCAAACCCTAGAGACACCTTCATCCGAAACACTAAGGGAATTCTGGGCCAACATTTGGGAAAATCCAGTATACCATAATAATCACGCAGACTGGGGCAACGAAACAACACGAGAAATTACAGAAATGGAATTTGAGTTTATACCTATAGACACATTTAAAGACGTCATCAAACGCACACACAACTGGAAATCGCCTGGCACTGACCACATCCACAACTACTGGTATAAGAAATTCTCTAATATACATCCATTCTTACATAATCATTTAAATACATTCATCCAATCACCAAATTTACTTCCAACATACATAACACACGGAGTAACTTATATGATACCTAAAGACATAAATGACACTATAAATCCAGCGAAATACCGACCAATTACTTGTTTACAAACCTTGTATAAAATCTTAACAGCCTGCATAAGTGAAGTAGTATACGAACATTTAACTAAAAATAACATTTTAGCAGAACAACAAAAGGGTTGCCGTAAGAATAGCCAAGGATGTAAAGAGCAACTTACCATTGACGCGATTACAATGAACAGCGCCGTTAAAAACAGGAAAGATATTCACACAATGTTCATTGATTACCAAAAGGCTTTCGATTCAGTTCCGCATAGCTGGTTATTACACGTTTTAAATTTGTATAGAATTCACCCAACACTGAAACAATTCTTAGAAACTTCCATGCAAAATTGGCAAACTGTTCTTAAAATTAATTCATCCTCCTCAATTGTAGCTACTTTACCAATCTGTATAAAACGTGGAATTTTTCAAGGAGACGCTCTAAGTCCTCTGTGGTTTTGCATGGCACTTAATCCACTCTCACACTTGCTTGATAAAACAGATGCAGGATTCACCCTAGCAAACAATGACACACAATACACCCTTACACACCTTATGTACATGGATGACATAAAGTTATACGCAGCTAACAAAAAAGCACTTTTTCAACTAGCTGACACAACACAACAATTTTCTGACGATATTTGCATGTCGTTCGGGGTAGATAAATGCAAAATTTTATCAATTTTAAAAGGAAAAATCCAAAATAACAGTTACACACTCGCATCAGGTGAATCGATAGAGCCAATGGATGAACAGAGTACATACAAATATCTAGGTTTTAAACAGTCCAGGCAGATACAACAAAAGATGTCAAAACAAGAACTGCAAAAAAAATTCTCACACCGCCTCAACCTTATCTTAAAAAGCAACCTTAACTCTAGAAACACAATTAAAGCCATCAACACATTTGCAATACCTATTCTCACATACTCTTTCGGAATTATACGATGGTCAAAGACCGATATAAAAAATCTACAGCGCACTGTTAATACACTACTAACCAAACACAGAAAACACCATCCAAAATCATGCATACAACGACTTACATTGCCACGCCCAGAAGGAGGAAGAGGGTTAATAGACATACACAATTTACACAACAAACAGATACTTTCACTCAGAGCGTACTTCCATAACAAATCAGAACATTCATCACTACACAAACAGGTAACGGAAACAGATAAAAAACTTACACCACTAAACCTACAAAACAGGAACACGCAAATAAATGAACACATTGTAAGTACACAACAAAAAATTGCAGCATGGTCTGCTAAAGCCCTACACGGAAGACACCGAGCCTACCTGAGCCAGCCACACGTCGACAAAGCTAAGTCGAACGAATGGCTTAAACGAGGCGAATTGTTTCCCGAGACTGAGGGGTTTATGCTGGCCATACAGGATCAAATAGTAGCCACACGTAATTACAGAAAGTATATCATAAAGGATCAAAATCAGCCAACTGACTTGTGCAGACATTGTAACACTGCCTCTGAAACCATACAACATATAACAGGAGCTTGTAAAACACTTGCACAAACCGATTATAAACATCGACATGATCAAGTCGCTGCAATTATACACCAACAGTTAGCATACAAATATAAACTAGTTAACGAAATGATACCATATTATAAATACAAACCAGAAATAATATTAGAAAGTAAGGATCAGAAAATTTACTGGGATCGAACAATAATAACAGATAAAACTATTCATTACAATAGACCTGATATTACCTTTCATGACAAAACCAATAAAACAGTTTATCTGATAGATATAGCAATACCTAACTCACACAATATTCAAACCACCATATCCGAAAAGCTCAGTAAGTATCAAGATCTTGCCATAGAAATTAAAACCCAATGGAACGCACAAACCGTTCATATTGTCCCCATTGTTCTTTCATCTACTGGTGTAATACCAAAATCTCTCACACAAAGCCTTAACACCCTACAGATGCCTACTCACACACTTTACATGCTCCAAAAAGCCACCATCCTTAACACCTGTCGCATCACCCGAAAGTTCCTGACTTCTTCAACAATTTCGTCCACCTTCTCTATCTAAATTTCGCCTTACATACTTGGTCCCGACCCGTGTGTAAGGTTTCTTAAACTCTCTTAAATGAGAAGAAACGTAAAGAACCGTAAATAATAATAATAAAAAGTTTTATTGACATAAGTTTAGGTTACAGTACACCGGTAATACATAGTAGCATACATAGTAGGTACATAGTGTAGGGCACACTCACCTACGCTCAACTACACTAAGTTAGAACTTATATTTAACAAGTAGAAAGGGGAGTAGAGGAAACAGTAAAATTATAATAATGCTATCACAAGTAAAGCAATGGTTCACATACTTGATAAATTATATAAATGCCCAATGACGGTATACAGAAAAAAAGTTCTTTACCTCCCGTGCTAGTCAAAGACTGTGTTACGGCAAGGTAAGATTCTCGCTCATGGAATAGTAGTCATAATGTAAACACGTTAAGACACTTCTTACCAAATACATTTGTTTTGCTGTGAATCATAGATGACGATAACGAGCTTAGCGTAAACAAGTAGTATATGCAAAGAAATCAGACAATGCAACTAAGTGTTTTCACAAACAATGTTTGTTTAGAATTTTTAATAAGACAAGCGTCTTAAAATAAAATAAAATAATAAAGAAAAGGTATTTCTAAAACTAAAATAATAAAAAT
This sequence comes from Lithophane socia, assembly GCA_947522985.1. NCBI lineage: Eukaryota > Metazoa > Arthropoda > Insecta > Lepidoptera > Noctuidae > Lithophane > Lithophane socia. The sequence continues at coordinate 5,745,945 of OX383258.1, read as the reverse complement.
AATGTAAGAACCTAAATTTCTAATGTAATGTATTTATTGTACGTGTGTATATGTATATATTTATAATATAAATAATGTTTGTGTACTAATCTTCAATTAATAATGATTACTTATAGTGTATATATTTATATATATTACTGACATATATTCATATCATGTTTTTATTGTTTATATAAACTTATTTAGTACTTATCGGTATTCAATAAAATATATATTTATAAATAAATAATTACTGGCATATTTGTATAAGTTTTTCAGTCTGTTCATAGTCCAAGTCACTCAGAAACTCATCCAAAGCCCTTCTACACACAAATCTTGTCGTATCTTTAAGAGGTTTAATTTTACTTATGCGATTGTACAATAGAGGAGCCAAGAAATAAGAGAAACACTGTGCAAAAGTGGTTTTGCATGCTGGGACGTCATATACCTCATGCACCCTTCTGAGAGATTTGGAAACAGATTTTTCATAGATATGTTGTCTCAGGACTATTTTTTTTATAAAGAGTTGGCGAATATTTAGGACTTCAAACTCTTTGTACAACGCAGTTGTAGGATATCTAATTTTTTTAAAATTAATCACTTTTAAAACACATCTATTGGCCCTTTCTATTGTTATAAGAGTACTTTTCCTAGCACCACCCCAGGCAGAGATACCATAAGTTACTATCGATTGGCACAGTGCAAAATAGACAGTTTTGTTCGTAGCTTTGTCTTTTAAGTTTCTTATTTTTTTTAAAATCGGTATAAGTTTACGAATGCGAGATTTTAGATTATGAATATGTTGTTTCCAATTTAAATTTTCATCGATCTCAACTCCAAGGTATTTTATACTTTTACTAGGAGATAAGACAGGGCACCCGCAAATACTTGCAGCAGAACAATTAGAGGAATGAGCTTTTAAATTAAAGTCGGTAGGTTGCAAATTATTCCTTATACTAAATGTTATAAATTTTGTTTTTTTAAGATTTAATGTAAGCAGATTGCAATCAAGCCATTCAATTATATTTTTAAGACCAATCTCGGCTGACGATTTGACATCACTCCATGTTTTTTGTTGAAATAAGATTACAGTATCGTCTGCAAAAGTGATCACTTTTGAACCGGGTAATGCAATGTTACAAAGATTATTCACATAAATCAAGAATAATGTTGGTCCAAGTACTGATCCTTGGGGCACACCGAAACCAACATTAAGCTTAGCGCTAAGGTTATTACCAATTTTTACAGCCTGTGTCCTATTACTAAGATAGTTTTTAAAAAGATCAAGTGGTACACCTCGAATACCTATAGCCTCCAACTTGCAAATTAGCAGAGGGATTGAGACAGTATCAAAGGCTTTGGCTAAATCTAGAAAAACACCAACACATTTATTCTTGTGGTCGAGATTACTAGCTACATTGGTAACTAGATGTTCAACCGCATCTATTGTTGATTTGTTCTTTCTAAAACCAAATTGATTATTAGAAATAACATTATTTTTCTCCATATAATTTACAAGTCTAATGTTTATTAGCTTCTCCAGGATTTTAGCCATTGTAGGTAGAAGCGATATCGGACGATAATTAGCGATACTGTCTCTTTCCCCCGACTTGAAAACTGGTACAACAATTGAGTCCTTTAACACATTAGGAAACTTTCCACACGTAAAACATAAGTTGAATATGTGTGTCAAAGGTTTACTGAGAAGGTGTACACTTTTTTTCAAGAACACAGAAGATATTCCATCCCAACCAGTAGAATTGGTACTTTTTAAGGACATAACAATTTTATAAACTTCTGTTTCATCAGTTTCCAATAACACAAAAGAGTTCAACGGGCTGTGTTTACATTTAAACTTTTGCACAAGATCATTTTCCGTAAGCTTTAACTTTTGTAAGATGTCAGTTGATAGTTTGGATGCCATATTAGTAAAAAAATAATTCACAAAATCGACAGATTCTTGAGGGGTTGATTTTATTTTTAATAATTCACAAGGCCCTTGAGATTTTGCAGAGTGATTTAGATTACATACACGCTTAATGACATTCCAGGTTTTTTTAATATCATTCTTGGCAGCATTTAAATCTGCTTTATCGTGCTCATTTTTCAGATTGTGGAGAATACTATTACAATGATTTCTGTAACGCCTGTAGGTAAGCTCTAGATCTTTATCATTAGGTGCCTTATTGTGCCTTCTGTGCAACGTATCCCTGAACCTAATGCAACGCAATAGACCAGAGGTTACCCATGGTTGAAAAGTCTGTCGCCTGTTGGGCACGGTAACCTGGTAACTGCTTTTTTGTCTGATTTCAGATAAAGATTCGATGAGCAATTCAGTCGCTTTATTTGGATCTTGCAAAGTTGTGATATCATTCCAATCAAAGTCTTTCATAAGTTTAAAAGCTTTCTCATAATTTAGTTGCAGCAGTGTCTTTTCTGGTCTTTTATACATACTTTTTTGTGTTAAAGGAATAATACAGTATATACTACTGTGGTCAGTAACTGATGATTCACAGACTATTGTCAGCATTTTAGAATTAGGCTTTGCGAAACAGTGATCAATGCATTTATTGAGACGCGTAGGAAATTGATGGCTAGGTAGTAGACCGTACGTGGCAAGAAGATTCAAGTACTCATCGGATTTCAGGTCAGAAGTATTGCAACTCACGTCAACATTTAAGTCCCCGGTTAGATAAACATTAGGTACGTGTTTAGTGTCTATTAGAAGTTCTTCCAAGGACCCAACAAAATTGGCGAGAGAGGCAAACGATGGTGATCTGTATATACAAATAAAAGCATGGCTTTTACCTATTCTTATCACCAAGCAGTCCGCATCGGCAAAGTTTGGCTCATATACTGTGACATGTGGTAAATAGCTCCTTATATAGACAACTACACCACTGTTCTGGTTAATATGATTTCTAGTATGAAATGAATCAAATTGCGCTAGTTTAGGTATCAAGTCTGAATTTTGTAACCAACATTCGGTGAGAATAATAATATCATAGTCTATTTTACTCCTAGCAATAAAAACTTTAAAATCGTCAAGATTTTTATGTATACTTCGTATATTTTGAACAATAATTCTAAGAGATGATTCCGTTCCAAGTTTGTATTGCGGAAACGCTTCTGGATCCTCGACCAAAAATGAATCACCAACGTTGATAGTATTATCAACCTCGGTGACCACCTCATCTAAGTTGTTACCCATAACAACCATATTTTACACTAATAGTAGTAAAATTATATTTTTGGTCGACGATTGTAGTTTCTGAGATCAGTAAGTTAATTTTATTACTGTCGGACATGAGGTTTACATAGTGGACTGGTATTAATAATGTCATACAGACTTCTAAATATGATGTAAAAAATGAAATATAATAGTAGTACTCGTATAAAAACACTACCAGATAATATATAATAATTAAAATGCATATAATATTACTGTGAGAGTTTAAAAAGGCATAAAAAATAGTAACCAAAGAGAAAAAGTACCATATTTTCACATGATCTTCAACAACAGCTAGTCATTCAGAGGTGAGATCCTTAAGTTGATTTAGAGAATTGATGACTATGGCAGGGTGTCCGTCTTCCTTACGTAAGAGTATGTTTCCTCTTGAGGCCCAGCAGTACTTATACGAACCATTTTTCGTCAGTTCTCGAGCGGCAGCCAAAATCTTTTTAGACATAAAAGTTAGAGACTCCGATATATAAACCCGTGAGAAAGCTCCGGTAACTCCTAAGATATCCGTACTTAATGGTTTATCTTTGTTGTCAGAGTTGTATTTTTTCACAGCTTTTAACAGTACTTCTTTATTTTTAGTATTCTGGAACTCAATAACAATAGGTCCCTTTTTCTTACCTCTTCTGTAAATAGCCGTATGTTCATCAATTGGTGGTATTTTTAGGGTGTTAAATACGTTATTAACAATATTCTGCATATCTTCGTTATCGTGTTGTGGAATATTTCTTATTTCTATTGTGTTTTTCAGAGATTGTTTTTGTAAAACGTTTACCTGAGTTTCTAATAGGTTAATACGCTCTATAGCTGCTTCATGCTTTGTTTCAAGGGTTAACACCCTGTCGCAGATATCCTTGTAATTGGCAGCATTTACTTCGAGTTGTTTTTTTATTTCGAGGTTGGACTGGAGTATCTCACTATTTTGCAGTTTAATTACAGCCATCTCAGTAGTCATCATTTCCTTGAATGACTTTAGAAGGTCACTTTTTAGGTCCTCAAGTTGTTGTTCGTCAGGATTTCTCCGTTTTCTTGTGTTTATATTTCGTACACTTTCTTGGTCTTGTGATACCTTTTCAAGGGTAAGATCTGGATGCGACGAGGACTTAACCGGTGATCGTTGCATTTTATCTGGATTCCTTGCGTATACTACACCCGCTGGCCGAATCACGGCCGTACGTACAATCCGTGGTGTGGCCTTGAAGCAGTGACGATGGCGTGCGGTGTGAGTGACAACGTCACACCTCCAGCGCACGAAAGATAGCAGCGGCGCGGGCGGCGCAGGAGCAGGACAGCAATTATGAGGTGGTTTCTTTTCCCTCGCGGGTCGCGGGTCGAGGGCGTACCGTCGCGGCGTGGATGGTAGGTGTACGCGATAATGGCAATTAGGCACTCAAAGTTAAGCACTAGTATCGGGTAAAGTAAGCAACTTATTAATGCGGAGCAAAGAGTCACACGTCTGTTCTCGATGCGAGTTTGGGCGAGGAATGACCAGAAATATGTTATCTGGATCTGAAATTTTACTTTGTCTTTCATAACGAAGTTCTTAAAGGTTTCAGAAGGTAGATGCAATTCACAAGCCTTTGTTATAAAACTACATAAATTATGTGGTAGGTGCTAGGACCTACTGCTTGTAGACCTACTCCAAAGATTTGCAGGTCACAGCCAATATAATTTTTAATTGCAGTGAACTTTGTTTTAATTTACCGGTGCCATGATAAGAAAAAAAACGTCGAACTTCGGTTCCCTAAATATCTTGTTCACCTGAGTGTAGAACCAACTACGATTAGATAATAATGTTGATCGCATCAATGTATGTAACGTAGTATGTAGGTACGGTAGATATAAGTATCAACGTTCGTTGGTTGAATTTAAAACAGTGATTATAATTATTACTAAAGGGTGTATAAATTACGACCCGAGAATAACACTTGTGACAAAGTAAGAAACGGACAGAGGGAAAGATTCTAAAGCGCGTGCAAAAATGTATACCCTAGTATATTGGTAAGGTTGGCGCAGTATGTAGGTGTTTTTTTAATTTATACTTAAAAATAATTAATTATCCAATTACTAATAGGTTGGTAGGTATTACCTACATATTTCAAATCATAAACACCAATCATCTGGCATTAATAGTAATTTTCACACCTAATACAAAAGTCATTTTCCAGCATTAGATAAGTTTTGCTCAATGTTATGTATGTAGGACTTAATTTGATTTACCTACAGAATGCTAAGTTAACGAATATGTGATGGGTCTTTTTACACCCTGTAGGTAATGTATAGGTAATATACCTAGCCACGGTTGTTCTTGCTAATAAACCAAAACTAAATAGGTAGATAAGAAACATCGAGATATAAGTACTAACGTACTAGAGAAGCTACGTCAAATAACTGAATTGTCCTATTCTTCGTATTGAATCTTTAGTTCGCTGCAGCGCTAAAATAATAACAATTCGTCTAAACCGTACCTAATTTACCACAGTGCTAGATTTGATGCGGAAGTGTATTTATACTCGGCAAAAAGGTCTTAAGCGCCATGTAAATCACGGCACTTACGCGTTTTCTTCGACAAACTGCGGCGCGATCGCCGCAGTTGAACGAGACAAAGTAGGTGTTTACGGTGTCTTCTCTAGTACGTTAGTACTTATATCTCGATGATAAGAAATGACTATTACCTCAGTAGGACAATCCCATTCAGTCGTCCATTCGGTGCAAGGCAGCCACGTGTTCCCTGTACAAGGAATACGGAATAATGTGTGTTTCAATTTTAGCTCCTGAGTTTCGTCGTTGAAGTTTTTGTATTGATAGTCCCCGCACATTAGGTAACCGTATACTTCGTTCTCGATCTTGGGCCTAGTAACATGTACACCAGCTATTAATTTTTAGGAGGGTAGTTAGAAAGAATCCATCAACGGCATTTTTGATTCTTACCTGAATCTAACGGTAAATAGTCTTGATTCATTAGGAGGTATAATAGAAGCGATAGGGTCAACCAGAAATATGTTATCTGGATCTGAAATTTTACTTTGTCTTTCATAACGAAGTTCTTAAAGGTTTCAGAAGGTAGATGCAATTCACAAGCCTTTGTTATAAAACTACATAAATTATGTGGTAGGTGCTAGGACCTACTGCTTGTAGACCTACTCCAAAGATTTGCAGGTCACAGCCAATATAATTTTTAATTGCAGTGAACTTTGTTTTAATTTACCGGTGCCATGATAAGAAAAAAAACGTCGAACTTCGGTTCCCTAAATATCTTGTTCACCTGAGTGTAGAACCAACTACGATTAGATAATAATGTTGATCGCATCAATGTATGTAACGTAGTATGTAGGTACGGTAGATATAAGTATCAACGTTCGTTGGTTGAATTTCAAACAGTAGTTGACGGTGTGTCCAACGGGAGCAGACGTATAACATGCAAGCCTGTCTGCATTGCACGGTGCACGCGTCAGACAAAGTGCAGTGTGACCTCTAGTGTCTTGTTATGTCTTGTGATGCCATGTGTGCTACTACAGTATACCTACACACTCAACTTCTACAGTACTAGAGGTACTTAATCTAAGTAGTTTTATGAAAATAAAGTGAACTTAAGCAGACCTGGCATCCATTGAATATACCCCTCTTGTTGTTCATGATTGGTAACACAAATAGTTTGCGATATATTCCTTGTGACATCTACAACACTTCCCGTGCCGAAGTCGAGATATCTCTCAAACACAGAAGCTGACGGTATATTGCTTAAACGGTTAAGACTATTCTCCATTAAATGGACAGAACGAGACTTCTGCTTCCAATTCCTCTCAAAGACATGCTCTTGTATACAAAATAATGGATTTCCCGGTAATACTACCGTTGCAAACACGTTCAAGAATAAGGGTTCCTGGAATTACGTTTTAACTGCATTGACTTGACAATACAATACCTAATAGCCGCAAATTGGACTCATCACAATAGAAGAGGAAAATTGCACCGTTTTATTCTACGAGTCACTTGGAGAGCTCGCTCCAGCCAACATACGTACCTAACTTCTTTATGATTGCGTAGTCGGTAGGTTTCTAGGCAAAACTTAGTGTGGATAGTCTAAAATACTTCACCTGATTGAGGACCAAACAAACTAATTCCGCAGTATATATTCCAAGAGCAGTACCAGTGAATATGACTGTGGTGGTGATATTTTCGCATGCTCTGATAAGACCACAATTACCTGTAGAAATCTAAAAGCAAAGATTTAATCAAAGTACCTACGTAATGGATTTTTATATTAATTAAAATGATCAAATGATTGTAGGTCCTACTTGAAAGCACCCCTGACCACAGGCTGGCATGTACCACTGGTATGTCGTGTCCACTGATGATTTGTTTACTAAGTTGATCACTTCTTTTCTTTTGTCTGATACATTTTTGCATATTCGAAACAATATTTTTCTTTTATCTAGTGATACTTTTGGACCTAAAATTAAAAGAAAAGCTGCTAAAGGTCACTGCACTTTAGCTCAAGTTTCTGTCTGTTTAATTTTGTAGTCTGGGATATTGTAGTAAGTAGGTAGGTACCTACTTAGTTATACCTACATAGAAATTCATTAAGTGAAAATTCAAACTTGCCTTTAAATGTCAACAAGATATTTTTTAGGTACTTACCTACTTATTATTACCTTACATTTATACCTTTAATTTTGTGATTTTAGCAAAGACCAAATGTGGCTGAACCAAAAATGAGTCAGGTTCAGATGTATACCTACCTACATTATATTAGTTAGGTACCTAAATTTTTGCAAAAATACAACTCACCATAGCATTTCCCAGTAACAGTGAGCCTATAATTGTTGCCACCGGTGTCATCCACAAGGAAATATTCAGTAAACGACTGCCCGACAATGTTGGGCTTGAACACAATCCTGATTCGGGCGCTGTCACCCGGATTCACAAAACTCGACGTAATGGAAACTTTGAACACGCGGTCCACGCTGTTCAAAATGTAAATGTTTGACACCCTGTATGTTAGACCATTCTGAAATGTAATAAATTACCTAAGCCCTGTTGCCATGTTGGTGGGTAACAATGGGTGTATAATATTTTATAAACCATTTTAAGTCATCCTTCGCTTGATTGAAAGCAAAACAGATGTGGGCCCAGAAAACCATCTTCCAATTTTTAAAAGGGGTAACTAGTCCGCGGTCCCCGTTCCATAGTGGGCCGAACGACCCCTAAAAAACCCCTGGTAAAAAACACAATTGGAAGCGAGTGACTCGCAACGTGAACGTGATTTGATACCTTGGCCACATAAATAAGAAACAGTATTGTCTTCATAGAAAGCGGGAGAAAAAAAGCGCTTCAAAATATCAGTGTAAAGGTGTGTATGTACCTACCTACTATGTACGCAACAGTCTCAGACGCGGAAGGTTTGTCTACCGACGGCGGCTGTAGGTAATTATTTCAAAGTCACTGCCGAGACATAATACTGTTACTTTATCATACTGTGCCTCGGTTGCTTGCTTGCTAGAAAATGTCTTGTCCTGAGAGACGCATTTATGTTTACCGGTAGGTTTGCTTTACTCGCCCATAAGATGACCCTCTGACCTCTCATTTTTTGTTTTAGGCTAGGTACCTTCACGTTTTGCTGCAGAAATGCAGCAGTAGGTAACTGGATGGTAAACATATCATAAAGGTTCCCACAAACAGGCGCGATATCGCGGGCGCGACAAGGGTAGCACTGCATGTCGCGGCCGCAATATCGCACAAGTTTGCACGAGCTTAATTAATAACAAAAATTTTGGAAGCAATTACTCCCGGACAGAGTATACCTATCTTCCTAACTTCGAAAAAGCATCTTTAGTCCAGCGGGTTGGTGATGTTAGTGAACCCTAGGTACCGTCTCTGCCACATTTAAAAATATATAGATATGTACACTTACCTGACTAGTATTTTCAATTAGAATAGATTTTTCTACAATCGTGTCTACGGGTACACATCCGAAATTTACTAGTTTCACTTCAGAAAGACTTTCGTCTGGAGCATTCTCCAAATTCGGGTTGCATTGCACTGCGGTGTTTGCCATTGTTTTATAGACAATCTTTTGTGAATAGATACAAAACATCAAAGTCAGACATTTTGAATTATAATTTCTATATTTTTAATTTAAATTTTGCCGCTTTTCCATAGAGTATTATTAATCAAAATACAGTGTGCCCAGAATACATGGCAAATGCAGCAGACCAATGAAAAGAGTAATCTATTGTTTTCGCAATACAGCAAAGATTTAAGTCGATGAAATAGAGCACTTTGTTGGGTGTGTTGACCGGTGTGACCTTCTTCTTCGTTTCTTCCCTTCGCTTTCTAAACTTTCAAGGAAATGTTGTGTGACGTTGAGTCTTCATTAACTTTTTAGTCGAATATTTGAGTACAGTTGCCATGTTATACAGAAAAATGTATAATTCTTATTGTGTCCACTACTCTATTTTCAAGAACAAAAAGTAACTGTCATTTACGGGTAAATAAAAATTATTGTGTATCTATGTCTGAATATACTTAATCTCAATAATCTCACTATTTTATTAATTTCTTCCCAAATGTGAATTTATAATGAACATAAAAATAAGCATTCAATGCTTTAATAGCTTCCTCTGAAGTGAGATAAGAAATTGGATTGCAGTCAACTTTATTTGGATCTGCCATAAAAACTTGTAACCATAATAAATCTGGTTTGTGTAGTAACAGACTAACAGTCATTCGGACACATCCTTCGAAACGACTACTTCCTGCTCGGGATCAGAGATGCGTTTATTCCATGTTAACCCAAAGTATAGTGAAGAATAATCTAAAATGGAATCGGGGACTGATTGGCTCTGTGATATTCTGCAGAATGTTCAACTTGAACAATTTTATTTACCAATCAGAGATCAGTTGCAGGTAAACAATAATTATAAAATGCAATTATTTTACACACATTCTAATAACTTACAGTATAGCTTCTGTTCTTTATCTTATAATCTTTAATAATACAATGTTGTGTACTTGTGTTGTTTATATTCAAACAAACAAAATTTCTCATTATTTATGTTTTTAGATAACAAGATTGGCACATTTTGACTATGTGCATGCTGAAGACCTTGAAAAGCTTGGCATCAGTAAGCCTGGAGTGCGCAGGTTATTTGACGCTGTCAGGAAAAAAAAGTTGCAGCTATGGAACCGAAAGTTTTGGAACAAATTATTTGGTTCATCATCAAGCTCAGTTTCTAAAGAGAAAACTGACTTAGCAGTGAGAACACCACATTCGGAATCAAGAACAACTTGTATTATACTGGAGAAGGATATTATGTGAGTACATGCTTAATAGAATTCCGTATCAGATTAATCATCTTATAGAAAAACCCACTGTGGGGCTTTTCCACATCCATACTTTATAAAACCCAACTACTACAAAAAAGTCAACTAAAAAGGTAAACGAGACATCACAGACAGACAAATTAAAAATCCAGAGTCACACATGTTAGGCCATAAATCAAACAGATTACATGTGACATAGTTATGAAAAGGCTAGGCAGATTGATACTAACTGGTTAATCCAATTAAAGCCCTCTTCCTCCCATCCTACTTTAGTGTGCCTGGTGGGATCCAGACTTATCATGTCTTTGTAAATCCTACCATCTAAGTTCACACTAGAATGCAATCAATATATTGAGTATTACAATTGTTAAACAAGGAAAATGTGCTTAGTGTGTGTGGTGTAGGACATGATGTATCTGAGAGACAAACTTCTTTTCAGATTACACAGCGAGTTAGGCAATGGGTCATTCGGAGTTGTCAAACGTGGAGAATGGCGGGTGTCTGAACACCCATCTCAAACAGTTCCTGTAGCTGTTAAGGTGTTAAAGGCAGACGCATTCTCACAACCAGGCATCTATGATGACTTCAGAAGAGAAGTGGAAGCCATGCACAGCTTAAAACACCCCAACCTCATCAAACTACACGGTGTTGTGTTCCATCCATTGATGATGGTTTGTGAACTAGCAGCTATGGGGGCATTACTGGATTATATTGTAGCACAGAATGGCAAAGTATCTCTGAACTACATTTACAAGTGGTCAGAGCAAGTGGCCTCAGGCATGGCTCATTTAGAAAAGCATCGGTTCTTGCACAGAGATCTAGCTTGCAGGAATATTTTACTGTCTACTTTGGAATTGGTGAGTGAGTGAGTGAGAGATACAAACTTTATAAAAATTGAATGAAAAGATCATTCAATTTTTATAAAGTTTGTATACTCTTTATAGAATTTAGTATAATACTTATGTTGTATGTTTTAAGAGGTGACTAAATTATAGTTTTGGTATGGGCAGATGCATATCCTGTGGTTATCATTCTGCTATGTCCAATATTATTTGTGTGATAAGGTGATTCAGTATTGTTTATTTTGTATGCTGTTTGAACAATTTGGGTTTGGCAGTGATAGTTGAGAAACTGTTATCATTGAAAATAATAGAGTAAATAAATAAACTTTAATTTTGGCAAAGTAATTAATTTTTGAAAAACCTATACTGAACTTTTCGTGCCATTCTTCTTCATTAAGAATCACACTTTTTAAAAAGTTTTGTGTCTTGTCACCTTGAAACTTGAAAGTACCTGGTAAACTTAATGGTGTACTTCTATACATATTATAAATAAAGTGGCTTTTCGTGTTTGTCTGTATGTCCGCGTTGTTCTTCTAAACCACGCAACAGATTTTGATGAGGTTTTTACCATCGTTTACGAGAATTTATTCCGGAAGGTTATATGTATAATATGTATAATACGTTATTAAAGTTACATATAGCTAAGAAATCTTGTCAAGTCGTAAAAACCGTCCGTCGTAAAAGCAGGAGCGGGCGGGTCGCTAGTGATAGATAAAATAAAGGCATACATTCTGATATTAATGTCTTGCTATGCGAAATGTGCCACAAATAATTGAATGCAAGCTTTAGAATCTCATTGTTCTCATAAACCAGGTAAAAATAGGCGACTTCGGTCTGATGCGCGCCCTGCCGGACGCTGACGACTGCTACGTGATGAGCGAGGGCCGCCGCGTGCCGTTCCCCTGGTGTGCACCGGAGTCACTGCGCAGCCGGCAGTTCTCACACGCTTCCGACGTCTGGATGTTCGCCGTGGCGCTCTGGGAGATGTACACCTTCGGAGAGGAACCTTGGATAGGTAACCGTAACACGTGCCTCAATAAAATGTTTTTTTTTATAATTGAGAGGCTTTTTCGTTTTACCACAATCTCTATGGTAATCGATGATGCGGTCGACAATAGTGCACGCTTGCCTAGAACTCTAACTCCAATAGTTCTCAAAAAAAAAATTTTTTTTTTCATGCAAATTGAACCACACCATTTTTCTTCTAACCAATAAAAAAATCGATCACAGTGTTTGTGGGCAAACATTTGTTATTATTTATGTACTATCAATCAAATTGATGTCTTATTCATACATAATGTACTTGACCTCCTTCAGGTTTAAACGGTTCAGAGATATTGCGGCTAATAATGCGTGAAGGTCAGAGGCTGTCGGCGCCCAACGCGTGTCCCCCGGACGTGTACATGTTGATGATGCAATGTTGGGACCTCAACCCTAAGGAACGGCCAACGTTCGCCGGCATACAGCGGTACATCGAGACCAATAAGTTCGAAACTGCTATTGCTGCACTTAGGTAAGCAAATGTTGGAATTTTATGTGACCTTGTTGTTAGAAATCATGTATTGCCGAATCGGGGGTTGTTAGCGTGCTTGCTAAGTGTGAAGTCTTGGGTTAGATGCCTAGGTTAGGCAAAGTGTTATTCAGTTTTTATGCTACCATGCCACTCAATGAACTGATATGTTTACCTCATTAGGAAATACTGGTTCTGTTTACAATTTAAAAAATTCTATGCCGAAAAACTGTTCCCTTAAAGAAAAGTGGTGTCTATTAATTATTAAAGTACATAATTAGAATTGTAACAATAACACTTTTTTATTGTCTCAACAAGTCATTGTATCGCGGTATTGGTTCTCACATAAACAGATGTCATGTAAAAGAATAGATTGTTTACAAACTATACTTCCCTGTGACAGTTACCGGCGGCCGAGTAAGATGACCATCGACGCGGGTGACCCTATCATATTGATAGACAAGCGACCCGAGCTGCACTGGTGGAAGGGACAGAACCAACGCACCTTAGAAGTTGGACTTTTTCCATGGTAAAATAATTTTAAACTTAGTAATAAAAATAAGTAAATATTATTTAGTAACTATTCTGGAAGATATAAAAGTGTTTTTCTTTCTTTTTAGCACGTTGGTAACAACTGCATTAAAAAGTAGTAAAAACAATCAGGCAGTTAAGAAATCTCAGACGTTATCACCAGTACATAGAGGTAAGTTTTTATTTGAAAGATCTTTCTATTGTCATCAACAATATAGAATAGAAAAATATTTTTATTACAATACGAACTATGCCTTAGTCATTGATCTAGAATTCTAGATGAATTAGTCTGCATACTCCCATTTGCAGTAACGTCATATCAGGGGATTACAGAACTAATGAAAAATCAAACAAACCTAATATGCATGAAAGCAGGCTGGTCCTTAAAGTTGGTGCAACATAACTTGAACAAAAAGGAAACACCGCATGTTTTAAACAAATAAATAAATATACGCCCTAGGTTCAGTACAAACGACCAAAAGTCGCCAAAACGTCTCTTAATTAAATTCTAGCAGCAATTTGATCTTAGATTAACTTAATTAAATGTAAAACTTTAACGTCTTCATTAGCCATATTAATAAACGCGTTCACTTTTATGATGCGTGCGCGTAATTGTGGCGTTCTTACACTTTTACTTTTGCGGAGGAAAGTAAAACTATTGCACAGTTGGTCTACGAAACATACCGCATGATATAATTGCGTATTGTTCAGCAACACTCAGCGGTGATTACAATCATCGCGTTTTATTGCGCTGAGGAATAACGACATGCTTGATATTCATTGTTCGAAGAGAAAATGTCTACTAATTCGTTAGTATAATTATTGATATGCCTTATTCAGTGATCTGATATCAACAGTTTTGAAAAAAATATCAGTGCTAAAAGTCTAGTTTTTTGTTCAGTTGAGCTTGTGTAAATGTTCCTATCTGAGGGATCAAGTCCTGCATCCTTGAAATTGAATTGTACAAATATCAATACAAAATATGAATATTAATTACAATAAATGGTTGTTAAAATGATTTATGCATACATCTTGCATTGCTCTAGGAATCTTATTATGCACATTGTAGGAAAGCAATAAAGACTGCGACGTAATATTGTTGTGTGAGACGCACTTAGCATTGAGAATCGCTAATCTATGACTAAGTGAATGTTTTATCACCTGTGAGCAATGAAGTCTGTTTGGTTAGCACAAACATGTCGCACCTGGACATATAATACAGTTTGGTGTGTGAATACTTATTGATTGTTAAAAACGTGGTTTAGGTATGTTTGTTTCGTATCTTGAGTCAAGTCTACATTAAATATACGGAATTTTGATATTATTTTGACAGCGATATGGGGCACACCTATTGTGGCCTACCGGTATCCTTAGCATGACATGAATCATAGAATCCATAGTTTTTATTTAGGTACACTGGATTCAACACCAACTTAATTTAAAGTATGTCAAACATTGAAATGTGAGCTTTATATGGTTTGACGTCAGTGTACGACGACGTTTTGGCAATAAGTCGTTGAACTATACTCATTTAATTTTGGAAATGTTATTGTATGTGTGACTGTATAAAGCTCACAATTTAATGGCTTACTTTGAGTCGATTTGCTTATAACATTCATTAAACCTATCTAAATTCTTAAATCGTCTCAACATTTCCAGCCCAATCAGCCTCCAATACATCTCTACCTACTAACGGCGTGTCTGACGACATAGCCGTGGTCCTGCGCAAGCGCCGCACGATCGAGTCCACTCAGCCGCCGACCACGCGCGGTGGCAACACTGGCAGCAAACACTTCAACTATAACAAGCTCACCAACGATCGAGTGGCAACACTGGCCCAGGGACGGGCTAGATGCACCAGGGAAGCACATTCTAAGAGTTTGAATCAAGGTAAGACAGAAATAGAAATTAATTACGACTGCTGAAGTGCTGACCTGGGTTCAAACCCTTGATCGGGCAAAAACAACAAAAAACATTTCAGTTAGTTGCAGTTTGAACTTTGCCTTCGTCGGTTTAGTCCACACTAGAGCGAAAAAGTTTGTGTGCCAAATTTCATCGAAATCCGTTCAGCCATCGTGAAAAAGTAACAGACAGAGCGACAGAGTTATTTTCGCATTTATAATATGTATATATTAAGTATGGCTGGATAATATATAATAATATTTACAACTGTAATTAGGTATTGTATAGACAGTTCGCAAAATGACATTACCTACGTCTGATATGACGTCACGAGGCGCTAACTGTAAGGTCAACTTGGCAGTTTATTGTGATACATGACCGAGCTAAAGGTAATCGCTGTGGATCACGGAGCCATACGGGGCGTATCTCTCGGATTACTCGCATTGTTATCAGTCTGGTCGAAGGTTTCGTGAGGAAACATTGTATTTGATACGCGCAATATTGTGGGCGGAGGCGTAAAATCATACTGATGAGGTAATCTGTGACCAAACATTGTTGTGATTTCCATAAGTTTATCGTTGTTCTAACACATACTAATTAAGAACGAAGATAAAATGTATTTCGAAGTTTTTTAAAATACTGAAAAGTATGTGTAGTCCCGGTCTATTATAGTCCTTTGGTGTAGTCTCTGTTGTACAGGGCGACGAAGGAATCTCGTGAAGAGAGTAGTGTCCTGTATCGATGGGCACTTTATTTATCGAAATAAAATAAAAATAGGCAGTGGAAGTCAGCCAGCAGGCTGATAAATAAATATCATACCCTGTGGGCCATCCTAATTCGAATAACATTTGAATAAATTGTTTTTTGTTCTTTTTCAGTAAAAGAAGACATACTAATCGATTTGGATCTCCCACCTGCCACAAGATTGAGTACACCTGTCAAAAAGTCTTCACCAAACGGTCAGAATGTTGTGTCCATACTCGATGAGCCAATAGATGTACCGGAAATAGGTAAGTGTGGAATAAAAAAAAAATTGTTTATTTAGTCTCTTACTTTTACATAACAAATGTGAATGAAACAGCCCCAGTAAGTGGTTAATAACACTTGTGTCGGGGTTGTCTCGCTCCACCCCTGAATTGGTAGACAATATTGAGACACAATTAATCAAAATCAGAATTTAAATTAATATCAACTAAAGGTAAAATCATATTATTAAAATTAAAATCAGAATAAAATTAAAATCAAAATCAAAATTGACAGTATAACAAAACTAAAACCAAAATTAAATCACAATAAAAGGAATACTTAAAACTTTTTTCCTACTCAATGACATAAAAAGAGTAGAAAAAAATATACTGGGTCCATCAGAAGTTTGGTCAGTTCAGCAGTCTTGCTAATTTGTAACAGATCAGGGGGGCCAAGTCTACTAATTTACAAACGTGTCAGTGGTCTCACAATGATCAGTTTTTGACAGAACTGTATGGCATATCTGTCAAAAACTGATCATTGTGAGACCACTGACAGGTTTGTAAATTAGTAGACTTGGCCCCCTGCAAGTCTGCGAAGCGTCAAATTGTTACCCATTGGAATCGTGTAACGAAGTGAAATAAAACAGTTTTAGATTATTGTATCGAAATTATTTTGCAGTGTTCATTAGAAGCTAATCATCACGATATTATTATTGGACAATATAGTAATATTTTGTGGTTTGTCTTTTATTATATTAAGTTTTTCCGTTCTTACAGGACTCGACAGCGACTGGGGCGAGCAGAGCATAGAGAGTTTACCAGGACTAACAAGCTACAATATCCAAAACTACTCAAATCTCTATGGCGCTAAGTCTTTAGACAATCTATCAAGTCCCCTTCATATGAGTACATCGCAGGCGGCCGCCGCACAACCAGACCCCTTCGACACCTCGCAGTTCTGGCCCAGTACCAATGCATCTAGATCTCATTACGAAATATCAATAAATGAATCTAATATAAGCCAAAAAATACAAGAATCTCACAGATACTCTAGTAACAACCACTCGGCGTCCACCAGTGCGGACGTTTCTTACAATTATAATAACACGCCATCAACAAGTACTGCTACAAACCATAATAATATTTACGGAAACCTACCGTTGACTTACGCAATGAATAATGCTCTCTCAATGGAAAGAAATGTGGTACCGAGTGTATCGGCATCACTAGCAGAAATGTCGCTGGACGACAGAATTTCAGAATCTCTAAATCTTAGATCTAAAAGCAATAACGGTGATTACTCGTATGGTGACCCAACGTACAATGCACCGTCGACCTCAGCTGCTGCTGCGAACAATGGAACAGGAGATAAAAAGTATAACGACATTCCTCTGTACAAGAACTACGACATCACTCCAGTTCAACAGCAGTTTATATTAGAAACAAAAGACTATTACACGAAGTTATCGACGCCTTTGAAAGCCAACACGAGCAATGATTACGAGAAGAACATCTACGTGCCTAAATACGAGGAAGAAGGTGAAAAATTACGGAATTTCAGCGATTGTGTGGAGAATTCTAAGAATTACTCCGCATTCAAGTATCAGAATGTTGATTTTGGTAATTATTCGGATTATGGGATTTACGGCGGCAGTATCGCGTCGACGTCTCGCGGGGAGGCGCTGTACGACGAGGTCAATGACACGGCGAGTAACTTCTACAGTGAGATAGGTGAGCCGTCCGTCCGGAGCGTGTATGCGACGCAGCCTGTATACTCCAACTCTAATCTATACGACGAAGTTTATGAGGAGTCGGTCCCGCGGCCACATCGCCCCGCACCGCCCTGTCCTACGAAGCCTAAATAATTATAGTATAGTTAATAGCCCCTACAAATCAGTTTAGAAAATTTTTACAAAGTAAACCTATGTTAAGTTACCATCCAATGATATTATCTTTGTGCCTTTTTAATTCTAAAACAAAATTTCGACTGATTTACAGGTTGACATTTCATAAGACTCGTTGAGGAGTTTCATATAGATTTGAGAGTTATTTGTAAAGCATATTGTTTCCTAGACATGATTTTAATGCACGGACACATCGAAATTATAATTTATTTTTCTTTTGAATTATATTATAGTTTTCTGAAATGTCAATATATATAAGACTGACAGCATTTCGAAATTATCCCCAAGAATATCGTGAGACGATCTGTCCTTTCTAACATAATGTCATTTCACTGTAGATGAATGTTTGTTTGTTGGTCCCTAAACCAAGTTCCATTATCATTGATCTATACTCGTTTTCACCCACGTTTATAAACGAATGACTAAATGTTGTATTATCGACCCCAGTATGAAACTCGTTACATAGATATAACAAATGATATTCTAAGTTTACTCTGTTCATTTAACTTGAATATTTAATATAGCTGTAAATATATATTTCATGTAATATCAAAGCGATTTATATACGGAGTGTTATTTTTATATCTACTTTATTTCGATAGTGCACAATATTAATATTGTTTGACAGACGCTAATAGTAAGATTTGGAGCTGTCTGATTTTGATATAAATGCGGAATGTTAGATTTTGATATAAATGCGGAATGTTATTTTTATATCTACATTATTTCGATAGTGCACAATATTAATATTGTATGACAGACGCTAATAGTAAGATTTGCAGCTGTCTTATTTTTCTATATGGTAGCTATAATTATGTGCATTATACACAATGTTGATTATTCCACTGTTGACAACAATCGATATTAGTAGAATTTTATCAATGTGCTAAAATGACGAAAAATAGTAATTAATTTTATTTGCAAGCTACGTAGTTTTATCTTATGCATGATAGCATTTTTAAGTAGATATTGGCAGCATGCATCGTCCACTCGAATAAACATGGTTCTAGTATTTATAGGACCCGGAGCGTTTTAAATTTTTATATGTATAACTCCTTTTTACTAATTTTATTAATTTTAATATTTAAGTACCCTGTTTATGAAAGCCTGTTTAATTTAATCTGTGCTCAAATCTCACGCTAGTGTTCTGATTGGTCGTGGTTATTTTGGTGAAACAATCAATACTGGGCCCTATAGAAAAGTGTCAAAGACATCATGATTCCAGTTCGAAAAGAGATGGAGCTTTACAGGACGTATAATACGATCCCTTTTTCACACTGGAACAATGAGCGTTTACGCTGAAAGTGGGCAACGTCGCAAATAGATGTCAAATATTTCGCAGTTTCGATTAATTTGGCAATATTACTGTATGGAAATATGAAATATGGCTTGCTAACTGTTTAAAATATTGATTATGAAATGCAATACCTAAATATTTAGTTTTAGGTGTAAAACAGGCATTTGGAAAACTTCTAAATATTGCCAAATGAATCAAAACAGCGAAATATTTGACATCTATTTGCGACGTTGCCAACTTTCAGCGTAAACGCTCTTAACACTATACAGCCTCCTATTATATTAATTGAGATGTAACAACCGATTAAATTAAATAAGCTTTTAATAAACCGCCTAGTGTGCTATTTATTTAGTTAGGTGATAGTCGGACAACATCACACGGTGCCTCACCAATAAGTACCTGCTAGTTTAGTTAGTTGGACAAAAGCTAAGTTACTGCGTCACTGGCACGTTTTTAAGTCATTTTTTGTAACTATTTATTTCGTCTTATGGGTCCCGCAGACAGGCTCGAAGCGACTGGTGGAACAATTTCTAAGAAAACTGTGTGTCTGTGGGAGCCTTTATTTGTATTGATTTAAGCTTGCCTCGTATTGCCGGATCAAGCGACATAACTTCCCATAAAAAATAATCTTTTTGAGCATAATTTGGGCTTCAATGCAGCTATTAGATACTGCTTAAACTCAAGCTACATACAGAGAAAAGAAATATAAGTAATCATTTGAGATAAACCAGTATTAATGTTCTTCAATGTTATCAAACGAAATTTAATTTATGATAAAAATCTCATATTAAATATAAAATGTTTAGTACTGTAAAATTGAAAATCTATGCTTGAGATACTCACCATCGTCTTCTTCGTCATTTGGAAACATTAAATGTCGAATAAAAATAAGTAAATATTGTTCATGTACTACCGCCATGCTGGTACCGTACTACGTGTCTGTTACTGATATTCAAGTTCATTGTCATGAAGATCCGGTTTAAGTAATTATTCTATGTTGATAAAAATGTAGATTTAAGCAAACCTAAGGCAAGTTTTACCTAAAGTATTGTTTCTATTCCACGTTGTACCTATTTGGCGTTTAACACTTTTGTACATGTTGGAAGAAAACTTGAGTTTATTATATTAATACTTCACTAATGTTTGTAACGTGAATGACGACACTGTAAGGGTGGGGACAGTCGAGCTTAAGGGACTACTCACACTTATTCAGCTCGAATAGAGCTAATGCCCATAGAAACCAACGATTTTGTATGGAGACGCGTACGCATCCGTTCAGCTTTCTGCGTCTATTCAGCTTTCGCTGCAAACAAGTATAAAATGACAAATGTGTTATTATCATGCGAGTGCTATAGATAGAGTTCAGCGCTGTTCTGCCGCGTTCAGCGCTATTCCGCCGCATTTAGCGTCGAAAGCAGCGGAACAGCGCTGAACACGTATGATTCTCAACTCCTTGCGGCAAGGTGCAAGCGTTACAGCGGAGATAACACCCTATGACGGCTTTTCTCATTCTTACGACGCTGCACGCGGCTGACAGAAGCAGGACTGTATAAGTATGACCAAAATCGCTCAGCGAAACGCGAATGGAGCTGAATAAGTATGAGTAGTCCCTAACCCGCAAATACGTTGCTGAAAATGAGGGTCACTCATGTCTCATTTGAGTCTTAAATATGTTGAGTTTTGCGGAAACAACGTAATTGCTACTGCACTCTGCTGCCACCATCTGAAGAGTGTCTTTGCTCTGAGCGTATGTCTAACTATGCGTTGACGACACGTTTACGCTGCGTAAATCCACACACTGTGCTCGACGAGATTGCATCGAAGCTACGTCGCGATAACGCATTATCTATTCTGCATAAACGTTCTACCATCGCCTACGCTAGACCAACGCCAGTTGCAAAGGCATCCTAAGATATTCTGTTGTCATAAATCTATGTACATATGAACAGCAGCCGTTTGTATTATATCAGATATTAATCCGTCGGAGTGTGGAACCTGTACAAATGTACAGCCTTTGTAAATATGCTTCAGCATCATCTAAGTTTACTTGGGTGACTAATAAAAGATCTTGTTGGCATCCCTAAATGATGGTTTTTATTTTGTGTAACCTTTAAGTCTTACCACAGTACAGCAAAGCAGTATTTTGTCTTGGCAGTGTTCTTGAAATAATTACCTATGGCCGCTCGGTAGATAATCAGTAATTACTCACAAGGACTGACCACTGACTGTCTCTGGTTACGTATTTGATTTTTCATTAAAATACATTCCTGCTAATTTTGCGAGTTATTTTTTATATGTCTAGTTTAAAAATGATTGTAAGTTAGTATGAAGGGAATGGACTATTTTTTAAAACAAAAATGCGATATTATTTTTGCTTACTTTAATAAATCAAAAACATTTAAACAGATTGTACCACATAAATATCGGCACAAATCAGTCTTGTACTGTATTTCTAGAGTATGTGCCAGTGCCAGGTGCCTATTTCCGTTGAAATCGATTCGTTTTGATGACCTTTTTAGAGGCTACCTACCTTTGTTTAAAATATTTGATTTAGTTTGCAAGCTTTAAGGGGGATGCGCTAAGGACGACGACATCATAAAACTCACTGACGATTTCATGAAATTTTCATTTAATGCACTTACATGAACTTAGAGAGTTGTATTGCTGATTCTAATGTTTATAATTCTATAAATCCATATTTGTTACGGCCGCAAATCATATTTAGATCAACATATAACCTGATACTGACCTGCAAATTGCAAAAACCGGAAGAAAATTTGTATTTCGCGGGCTACCCTAGCGAACGTAGGTAGGTATGTACCTACCTATTTAACCCAATTCCTAAAATTACTTAAATTAATTTCGTAACAAAATCTCAGCCTCATTCCGCCCTTAATTAAGACACACCTTCTTGTATGCGACACGTATCTAACTAATTAACAAGCGTCCCTCTCTTTGAAAATTTTATCACGCGGTTTAAAGGTCACAATAATTATCTTGGTAATAAAATGAGGACATCGTCACTTGTTGAATGCGCATTCACATTGCCAACATTGCGAGGAAGATCTACCTACCCCTAGCTATTTTAAGCTTCGTAATTGGACCTGCTCGTAGGTAAGGCCTACCTACTCATATAACGGTCTGCAAAGAAATTGACATGGCGAGTACCTAGGTAGTACCCTCCCACATACTTTTATTGGAATTAGGGCTGATTTTACCAAAGTCAGATATTTTTTATCCGTGGAATAAAATGGCGTCTGACAGTTTTTGTATGGAAAAACTGTCAAAAATTCAAAATTTAGTCGCAGGATATGACTTATACTCGGTATAAAAGTTTGGTGAAATTCGCCCTAAATAGATAATAAGTCGAGTCTTCGATGTTCATATTTTTTTTTTTTTTAATTATATTAGGTTTTTCTGCTTCTTGCGAACTCTCCACAGTTAGGTACCAACTTTTATAGTCAGCTTAAGCAAACACTAAAATAAAATCCTTACCGGTTGTTTGAACGCGCTAATCTCTACAACAACTAGTCGGATTCTTGAGGAAAGCTATAGGTTATTGAACTTCACGCTACGACCCTTAGGAGCCGAGCAAAAAACGCAGAAAGAATACGCTAAGCGAAAAAAAAGTAATAGCGCGGGCGGGAAATGTGGCTGTTATTTGAGTACCTATATACCTACCTATTAAAAAGTCGCGGACAGAAGCTAGTGAAGTCATCATTTCGAGTCTGTCTACAAGCATAAATTAATTCTTCCGGGAAGTTCGCTAAATGGTTAGGTAATAAAGTGCCAGGAATCTCTAATACGATCAACTGATTATTCCAGAGACTATAGTAGGTACTATACGGTCGGCACAATTGCAGTGTGAATACTTAATAATCCCTAAGTAAGTATAAAGCCATCGTGAATACTACCAAGGAACAAGGGATTAGTTTGTCGACTGGTTTCAACATTGTTTATTGCCTAAATTAGAAGCTGAATAGATAATATATCAACTTATACCTATGCTAATAATGTAGCTACCTAACTTTTTTGGTCTATCAATTAAGGGATGACAATCACAAAAGTGATATTGCGGTGGTGCGGTATAGATACTTTTTAAGACGTCTTAACTACGTGCCACCACCGTTTCACCACCACCTATCACATATTACCAACATTCCATTAGAAGATCTCTTAATTTAACAATAGGTGTGCTGGGTCATGAATTATAACCCAGGTACTGTTGTTACCTAGTTTACCTACCTAACGCTATAAACGTGATAATGTGTAGAAATAGAGAATACTTTCTACATTAAAGCAATAATGCTCCACAATCCACAGAGAGCAATTTCATTAACTTTTGACCCGAGTCCTCTAATGTCTTAGCAGTTATTAACTGTGCGGTCTGCGTCTGACGAACCCATGGTCATGTGGAAGTGTGTCGTCGAATTACGTATGCATGTCACAGCGTTGAAGCTGCTTTGTATATCTGTATTATATCTGCCCTACTTATCATGTTGAAGAACAAGTTCGTCTGTTGGTCATACTACATATATATAGGTACCTACCATCCTATGTTGAACTGTAGGTAGGTACACCTACACAGACATGAAGTATTCCTAGGTCTAATAATACATACAATTTCTGAAACTTGGAAGGAATTAACGTCTACTATAAGAAGGAATCCATTTTAAATTACCTACTTAAAAGTTGTATGAATAGATGTAGATATACGCTTATTAGCCTAACGTGTTGTCCTCTACTTTACCTATTCAGGATTGATAAGACCTACAAGTTGCGACAGATAAATTAATTATGTCTATTGTAGTGGTAGGAGTTAGAGCTACATTGGCGCAACCCGAAGCCGTGTTATCGTAACTACGTCATTTACATGCAGGGTGGTACCGATAACTTAGCGTGGGCGACTGCCGCCTCCTAACATGTTCGTATTTACTCAAACGTGATACTTCGATTAAAATGTACGCAGCTCTAAGTGCATAGCTAGCTAGCTAAGCTGGATCTAGACTGAAACCATATATCGTTACGTAATACTCGAGACAATCGAAAACTAGCTTTTTCATGAAAGCTTTATCGATAAAGTCTTAATTGTAGTTGGAGTGAAGTGGCTCAAGTGCGAGGCTCGGAGGGTCCAGTGCTAATATCGCGTTATCTAATGATGATTGGTGTGTAACATCGCGTCGGTGCGTCGTTATGTAGGCGGCGAAGTGGCCGCACGTGAATGGACGGGCGCAGGATCGATAGAGCAGAGTGCGCAGGCTCGCGCGCGGCACACAGCTGGCGGCTTCGCACCGCCACCGCTCGCTCGACCTGTGCCTCAGTGTCCACAGTGAGGGGGCTAAGTGTATCAGCTGTATCTCGAAAATGTTCCAGTGTTATCGGCGGCTCTAAACGGTGCGTAGAACAACCATTACACATAGGTCTCACAACCCGCCCTTTCAGTTTACCTACACGTTTTCAGTCGCCGTCGCCATATCTGCATATTAACGGGAAACCTGTTACACGAGTTCACATAACAATTTCATTAGGACAGTGTTTGTTTATAAACTAAAGGCTTGAGTGAATTATTTAATGTGTTCCTAAATCGCCTACTATTTTTCTTCTCCATGTTTAATTTTAGCTACCGCAATCGATACAGTGTCATTCCAACCGAAGCAGCTCCTCGTTGCCAGTCATTCGCTAATTAATGAAATATACTCCTTTTCCGGAAATATTCGTTACAAAGCTATCTAATAACGATAATTACAGTTGATGTTCAATAAATTCAGTAATAAAACTGGTATCAAGATACAATTCGCGTGGGAGGTAAAGGGCATGAGTGCCTACGTCAGTGGATCCGACATAACAAACTATAGAACGTTGTATCTACGGTCTGCGCAATTTTAGCTTTTATTATATAGGTGCTTGGGGTTGATATCAAACAAATTGTTTGTGGAATTACATTTGTACCTATATCCCAAACTATTCGTGGTAAACATAGAAGATGTTTTAGTCGCGTAGGTAGAGCCTAAATAGGAGCCATTAGCATTTAAAATTCTTCACATCAATAGGTAATGCTTACTTATTGATGCGAAGAAGTTAGTAGCTATTCCTTATCAAAGGCCATTTCTCGTATTTATTTATTTGAATGAAATGTACACGCTGTAGCTTTTCCTATTCAGGATCACAAAGCATGTTTATTTTTAGAAATCTTCTCCAAGTAGAGAAGGTGGGGGCGATAAAACCTTTTGTTACTTTTGTAAGTTTTTAAATTAAGTAAAGTGTTGTTTAATTTGGCCCTTCAGCAATGAATTTTCAAAATAAATAAATTAGATAAGTAAGTACCTAGATACGAGTTTTTTTTTACCTTGAATTTGATTTCTAAATAACATTCTAGGGATAAGTAAAGGAAATACAGGTACTATTCCCCATTAACACTAATCGAAATTGGAAGGGTTTGCTTCCACACTAAACGTCGATAAATAAATTCTATAATCCATATTTATATTGTGATCATAGGTACCTAGTAAGTCAAGCTTCATATTTCTGACTGATCGACTCCTTGACAATTCAAAAGTGCCTGTAGGTATTTGGTTTAATTGAAATAAATGGGTTGAGTTTGAGTAGGTACAATTTGTGCCTGTCTACTTGATAATATGATCAATCAAACAAATGTAAACATAAAAGAATCAAAGGATCATAATCAACTAAAACGGATGTATAGGAAAAACATCTCTTTAGTCATTTTCCAATTTACAATCACATTTTCACTACTAATCTTCACATGCTACATTGTGTAGGAGTACACTATCGGCCTTCAGAATAAGCCTGCAATCAGATTAATATTCCAGTCCATGCCTGCAACTCTTGATATCGATTTGAAAGTTCTTAATAATTTATACCTCTGAGCGTTTTCAGCGACTTTCAGCGTTCGAATCGGTGGCATATTTAGAACTCGTGTGGTCGTATCAATAAGACAAAGTTTTTAAATTGTAGAATATTTTATAAGTGAGTTAATTACCTATGGGTATTTTAATAGACAGGTATATTCATGTACTTAACGGTAGCCCCGTCCAAGGAAAGGATCGTCTGAGGCTTAGAAGATAAAATTCCATGTGCTGTTGGGTCAAGTCATTTTTCCGTTCTTCATCTAATTGGTTTGGTAACAGCACTTTGTAGACTTGTAGAGTATATGTGTAGAGGTTCTAGAGCGTATGTAGAGGTTGTAGTATGTAGAGGTTCTAAGCGTATGTAGAGGTTGTAGAGCGTAAGTAGAGGTTGTAGCTCTAGCTACTCTTTTTTAGACGCTTTATTTAAATTTTTTGTATTAGTTCATAATTTAGTTTCGAGGTGCTTCTCTAGATGTTTAGTCTGTTGATTTCATGGAGAACCTAATTGTTTGTATCCCTTGCTCTTACCTATAGGGTTTCGTTTAGATAAGGTTTAGCATTTTCCCATCTTTTTCTACTTCTGAAGGAAATCTTCAAGATATCAGTACATCATCTTCCCTTCAGAAAGCTAGTAGAGTCGCAGTTACGTTACTTACTTATTTCACGAACGTTGTCTTTCTGATACCCGATGGTCATCAGGTGAGAGTCATTAGAATCAGAATCAGGTTTTATGTAAACTGTATTGCAAAATAAGCATAACCTACTAAATTAAATAACTAACTAACTATTTATATATTTACACAAACAAGAAATGGAAACTTAGTAGGCTTTGAAGTAATATTCGATTACCTACACCAAGAAGTATTTTTTTAATAAAAGAAAAACAGAGATAAGTAACACGAATGTTAAACCTAACTATTTTCTGCTCTATGTAGATAATAATACTATTCGGGTGACTTGTAATTTAACGTATTCGTTCCAAGAAGTGATAGTGTGACCCATTTGTAACAATTAAGCACCCTCATAAAGCCTGGATGAATAGGATTCGAGAAAACCCATTTTTTAAATGTATTTTTGAAAATTTACCAGCATTCGTCACTTTATATCACTTTTCTCTAAACTTTCAAATTGAATGGCCTGTTTTAGATAAACACACGCACACGTGATTATCCTTAGACTAGTCTATCATTGGTCGCAAGCGCTACAGCTGAGCATAAGGTATTGGATTCGATTCCCAGGTCAGACAAAGAATTATAGGTATTTACACCTCAGCCTAACCCTTCGGGGATTTCAGGCGTGATGCTATGCTATGTCATTGGACTAGTAAAGTTTTCAGGACTCCAGTCGTACCTGTCCGTAACCTGTTCAGTCGGGACTCGCATGACCTTTCACATTACAATTTAATTCAACTATTTCAATCCAATCTATCGGGATTATTACCGTACCTATGTGTATGTATACCTATGTACCTGCTGCGTTCGTATACTTTCATTTGGCTCTTACAGTATGTACACTACTGGTACCTACTGCAGTTTTCTGTAGATACGCATTAAAAAAAAAACTTTATTTTAGACCTAACTTAGTCCATACGTTGTTAGTGGTTAGTAACTGATTGTGCTTATATATTATGTTAGTGTTCTTAGTACTTGACTTATTTGTTTAACTTAGCACAAAACTATTGCTATTTTCACCCAGTGTCTTTCTTTCATTTACCTCTACTACCTGTTTAAGTATCTATTGCACGTTCTTTTACATATTCAATCGGTGTACAGACACAACTTAGATGTGTAGTATAAATTTTAAAGTTTGCATTCATTTTTTTCAATTTTACATATGTATTGCGTTTGAGTAAAGATCATTTTCACCTAAAGCAGTAATAAAGATTGGAGATTTTGAAGGCGCATCTCTGTTCGGATGGTGATCGGTTTTACGAATTTTGCCGATGCTACATCTAAGTTGTCGTACTGTACCTACTTTTGTTTTCAGTATAGGTACAGCCTATATTACTGTTTTTAACTTTCCTACCTACCTTTTAACAGAGAAAATGCCGGGAAAACACATACATTGGGCATGAGACATTTATAATGTGAATTGAATATGGCGTAGGTACTTTATCGGCTGAGAGCAAAAAATATCACATTTTCATCAAACATATTATTCGTCTAGAAATCAAACATACAGCGCCGGCCCTAGCCCTTGATCAGGGTAGAGCGAGATTGTTTTTCGGCGCCCTTTGATCGACGCTTTCACTTAACGTAAATTCAATTTCAACTCTACTTCAGTTTCATGATAAATAAATAATTTTCAAAAATCAACTTTTATTGCAAATATGTACACTTATTGGATTTATAAAGTAGTTAATTTAATAAAGTAGCTCTAATTAGTAAACTCCAGCTTCTTTAACATTATGAAAGCTTACGGATTTAAACTACGATTTTTTTTAAAATCTGATCTGACTGCACTGCTCTCGCGCCTCTCCGGTCCCTCAAAAGGCGCCATCAAAATTTTATTTTGCGCTAGAAATTGTTTTTCGCATCTGGCGCCTAGAGCGACCGCTCCTCTCGCTCTACCCCAGGGCCGGCGCTGGAAACATAGAAGGGACGGGACGGTAGCCATTTTGTAATAACTAACTCAATAACTGGGCCACTATTGATGTGATCAAGTAATAACGCAATATCGCTTACAGGAGAAGCAAATACATGTTTCTATAAATAAATAGAAGCCTTAAGGGTGTATGCTAGCACTCAGTGTATATTGCATTCGGCGTTTTCCGATAGTTCACGTCCGAAGCAATATAAGGTGGTTCTACGAATCGAATTCTCTGTTTACTTTACTACGTTTCAACTTTGACTTTATAGTTTATTACACTCTTTGAAATGGAATTCAATTTTATTGAAGTTACAGTATAAGGTCCCTGTTGCAATACTCGATGAAGATAAACATTGACATTTTTCAAGTTATTTGATAAGGAAACGGGATTTGTATACAACAAATCCCGTTTGCTTTCCCATTCTTGAACTTAAGGAGCTGCCTAATTTTGTCCAGTTTTAACAGCTATTACCACATCCAGTGTTTCCTTAAGTTTCGGGCTATACTTATCAGGGAAAGTATATTAAAACCCCTTCGTCGATTTATATTCAGGTAGGTACCTCCTACTAATAAAATACAACGGAAAAATTTCCCTGTTTTCGTAAAATACAATCTAAAAAGAAAAAGAAAGAAAGAAAAATTGTTTATTCTGCACAAACAACTGCTATCTATTATTGGGAAGGTATTTGTGTTCGTAATTATTTCGCAAACAGGACTTAAATTGGGAATAACTGAATCTTTCAACTTTGTAACTCTTTCGGCACATTCGTATAAATATAGGTACTTGGTTGTTCTTCGCATTAATTCTGATGGATTTCAACTCCCTTGCGACATAGCTGAGTAAATTTAGGGACAACTATAGGTATGTACCTAACATAACTGAACTAGCTTAACTTATAAGAATAACCTTTGTTTAATAATAAAATACTGTTTTAAAGCTATCTTACTTTACACCTACACAGTAACTTCCAGGCTAGATACATAGCCATCTATCTATAGCTAGTTTGTGCTTCCAGTAGGAAGGTACCTACATATTTAATTAGTTACCTGCAGGGACGCCTGTCACTTGCACAGCTCGGCAACACCGCCCACGTCCACGTTGCAGCGTTCAATGAATGCCACGCGGCGACTACAATTATATTCGCAATTAAATCTCAAACAATGCCCTTTTCAAATAATTGTTGTACAGACGCTTGCCGTTAATTATGTACTGGTATCATTCGTTTACTATTGTGCTAAAATAAAGTACCCACCTACCTAATTAAATAAATTCAGTCACACCCAATGATATTAAATGAACAGATATGTTATAAGCGCGCAATCGTGAAGACTCGAAAACATTCCAATTGTTACTTTTTACAAGTTGTAGTGAAATGTAAAAATGAATGAAACGTGGGTATGTGTGCCCCTGCTGCGCGGAACACTTTTTTCGGTTGTTTTGTGAGTGTATAACATATCTCCGCATTCTTACAAGTTAATATAATATCATTGCACAACACCACATTATGCTGAAAAACATTGAATAAAAAAAGTTTTTCTAGTTTTACAGTTTTTCATGTTTTTTGTTTTGTCGAAAATTAAATAAACTTGTACTCCAATTATTAGAACATACCTAATAATTTCAACAAAAATAATACACACTAAATGGAGTAGGTATGTACCTATAAGTAGTACAAAATGAACGTTTGAAATGAATAAAATAGTTTCTGCCCTGAAAATATTTGCATCATTTTTATTGCGTGATGAAAACAAAATCTTGTAATCAAAATATGAACCCACTTCCAATTAGACAATTTTAATTATGTTTTAAGGAGCTATATTTTGAAGATTTTACCGCTCAGATGTGTCTTGTGACTTGAGCCAGCACTTTCCGCCCACGCCCCGAGCATACGCCCTCGCTGACCGACGTCATAACTCAATACTGAATCGAGGAAACACATCCAAGTTATAGCAATGTAAACACGCTTCGGCAATAAATCAGAAGCCAGGGCATATATTATTACTCTCAACGGAAAATCTAGATCATTTCATTTTGAAAGTGGAAAATGTGTCGTCATGTTAAAAAAATTGTTTGGCAACTTATTTTATTTTTCTTTGGTTGTTTAATGACATAGAATTGAATTTAGATTTAGGTTGATACTAGGTCCAACCCTCAATTAAAGTATTGCAATTGTCTATGGTATATAAAGTACATTAATGTTTACTTTTCTTTTTACCACTATTTAAAGTGTCGCCATCAGAGATTTCAATCCGTCACCATCCAAATGCCCAATATTTGTGACCTTTCGGATTGTTTACGGGTATTCGAAAATATCTTGTTTTGAGGAATTGTGTTAGCTATGGAAATTCAAGATCAAGATAATAGCTATTTTTTATAAAAATCAATTTTTGAGACTATTAAATTTCCTTTATTTCATTTAAATACTTATATATTACTTACATAGAACATTTAAAAATATAAATATGGTTGCCCCCCGGTATCGGTAACAGGGTCCAAGCTACCGGCGGTCAGGGCTCCACAGAGACTAACGTCCCAACAATGCGAGCCGAATCCAGAAGTACCGCTCTCTGAATCAAGCCCTTGATCTAGCTGCCCAACCAGAGCCTCCTCAGGTGTTGGTCGGGGCTCTTGGCTATTAAGCCATTGGCTTTCACGACTATCGGCACAATAATCAGATTATTATATTAAATATTAGTCTCACATTGCCACTGCTACGCTGTAATATACTTTGTAATGGTTTTAGTTTATTATTTGAATACTGCTAGTTTGAACGCGTTGATGGTTATTCTCCGGTACCGTCGAATTTTATAGATACGATCTTCTATATTATGGATTTACTAAGATCTAGTCTCGTCGTATCTTCCGAGTAATTTAGGTGCTACGCCAAAGTGAAAAATTCGTAGCACATTGCTACGAATTTCTTACTAGACGTACTTATCTATACCCCATTTGAAATAAGATTAGACATTGAAACAAACCTTTATACAGTCCGTTCAACCGATTTTGACTTCTATACCGTAGGCATAAGGATGGCATTAAAAGCAAAAAAGGTTACACAATACCAACTGTCTACTGCAGCTGCCATTTGTCATGTAACCAACGCAATAGAAGTCAAAATCGGTTGAACGGACTGTAAAAAAGGTTTATTTAAACGTCTAATCTTATTTCAAGTGGAGTATAGTTATTCGTTTATTTTATCCTGATTGTTTTTCAGTGTTTATGTACAACTTTATGTTTTTGTTTTTTGCATGGTCATGCCGAAAATGCGTAATTTCACGACTGTTTGTATTTAATATTATTATTCTTTTAAAACCGGCCGACATTATTATCCAATTCAAGACATTCTGTTCCAAACCGCCAAGATGGGAGAGGTCAGTAACATTGTTCCTATTTATAACTTCAAAACTTCTTAATTCAATAAATTAAAAAAAAAATATATATATATATATATAAGTATATATATATATATTTCTGCCAATCTTTATTAACCTAAAAATTAAAACTCTTCGATAACAACATAATGTTTTTGTGAACTTATTACTTCTATCTAATCCGATTTATTTTCAAAATGTCGTGAATAAGTAATTTTGTTCTAATTCTATAAATAAGACCTCAAAGTGGCCGTTGGTGTTAGCAACGTTAAATTAATATCAAGACGCCTACAGCCTTGTGTTTGTCCCTTCAGAATTAATTCGCCGGTTAGAGGTGAGGGATGTGGGTCGTGTAGCTCCAAACAAAGATAGATGGCTCGACGGCTTTATCTATCACACTGATTGTGTATTCGACCGCATATTTTGTCTTTGAATTGAAAGATTGTGTTTTATTTATATTATACAGACTGGCGAGGACCAACCGATAGCGTTAGGACGAGTTAACATAAAAAATCAAGGCTTTTTCAAGGTTTTACAAATTACAAGTTTATATAGCATTTAAGAATTCCTGAAAAAATAATTATTTTTGGAATGAAATTTTAGTACCAAAAAATCCAAGAGCTATTCGTTAGAAAACTCATGTAGGTCCTGTATCAACTTCACATAATCCACACAACTTACTACAATGGGTTATTGCAACTCCAAAGTCCAACAGCCCGATATTGACATCGTGTCGGCAACATAATAAGAACATACTATGTAGCTATCATATACCTTTGAGCTGCCACCGATCGAAGCCCTCCTCACATTACAAACGACGTATTGCTCCGGCAGACTGCAGTTTGTTTCCTACTCCAATTACTCCATACATGTAGGATCTCACGAGATTTTATTTGCAACTATGTTATCCCCTGATAAATGGTTCAGCTTAGACCTGTTTTTTTTTGTAATCTTTTAAGCGTGCTGATAATCGATGGCAACATAAATTGTGTTGTGTCAGACCAGAACTACGGTCTAAATTACTTTGTATATTTTAGCTACGTCATCATGTCTCAGCATTCATTTTGGACAGGAGTCCGACCATTATAACTACGGTCCTATAAAGAGGGTTTTACCCTAATCGCTTTACGTTGCTTGTCAGGGGAATGGTTTAGGTAGGTTTTTACTATAGTCGTTACTTTATGTCCTTTGCGGACTAGGTACAACAGTTTCTGCGTAAAGATATATGAATAGGTCATTTACATACTTCAGAATGTAAAGGAAATTCGGTTGGTTGGTATCTCCGGTAAAACTCCGGTAATGAACGGTGTACGGACTCTACAAATGTATAAGTATCATTAACCACAACTACTTGTAAATACGAGGTTTCACGCCAGTTAAAAATATTTTCCAGTTAAAAGTTTTTAGTAAAGGTCCAGGTGACACGTTTGTAAATTAGTAGACTTGGCCCCCTGGAATAACTTCTGCCTACCCTCGCATTGTACGGAAATCCTATACAATGCGAGATCAGCTTATACTGGAAATTTATAGCTTGATGTACGTATCGAATAAGTAGTCAAAACCATGATCCGAACTCGAAGAATAAAATAACCAAAGTATTCAATTAACTTATTTGCAGATGTAATGTTCCGCGTGTCCATACGACAGGCTTTTTGGGCGCTGGCGCTGCTCTGCACGCTGGCGCCCTCGCATGCCGATGGAAACATAGGTAAGTCAGCTACAACTCATCATCTGCCTAGCCTTTTTATGTTGGGGTCGGCTTCCAGTCTTACCGATTATAGCTGAAAACTAGTGGCTTACATGGAGTAACTGCCTATCGGGCCTCCACGACCCAAGTCATCTAACAATAAAGGAATCATAAACTAATCAGCGTCATAACTATGTAGGTACCTGTAAAGGTCAGTGGTTCCGCAGGGAATCCTCCTCAGACCGATTGGAATTACTCTGCTGGCAGAATGGTGCTTGAAATACTTATAAATGCCCACCTTCCTGATAAAATTTCATGACACATTATTTGTTGGAAATACATACATGTATACTTTAGTCTAATCTCTCTATCTGGATGGACACAAAACAGTACGGCAATACCCATAAATAGCATCGCATTGTAGTAAAAATCCTGATCCTGGTATACAAATCCTATACTTACCAGAATCTTAGCGACAAGATACAATACCTATTCAACTTGAGAAATTGTATAAATAGGTATTAGGTACAAACATCAAAATACACGCCTACGTTACAGTTACTAACAGAGCTTATGAGACTGACAGAGCTTATTTTAAAAACGAGTAAAGCTGCAAATCTGACGCGAGGATTGCTTTGAGCTGTTGAATCTTACAAACTCAGCACTTTGTAGTCTTCTTACCCCGTATTGATCGTCATTGTTGTCCGTTTCTGTGAAAATGCTGCAGATGTTTGAAATGGAAATAGAGATACAGGTTCACGATCACGACACGCGTTCAATGTTTTATTGGTAGCACTGGAGCACCCCAGAGCATCTTTATCATTTTACACGTCTATATGGTTTAAAATAGATTAATTGCACATATCGTACGTACCTAAAGGTAAAGCACTACAGGATAACTAAGCATCTGAACTTTTAAAGCCCTGTTAGTAGCATTGGATTTATTTATATGGTTTCGGTACGTATTAAAAATATTGGCCAGTCAACAAGAGCAGTTGATATTCTGTAATTTGAGATTCTCCTCAAATGTCCAGCTTCCGTTTTACGTTTTCTCTAACTTCTAGATTCTATATTAACAACACGTTTCATTGTTCAGGTTGCTTATTCAGCGCCTCATTATGCGTGGAGGGGGTGGAATGGTGCTACGACGGTAAGTAAACTCATAATGCAAAAACTTTCCACAATAATCTTTAAAAGTTTAAAACAAACGCACCATAGCTGCGGTATGACTTCCAACATGAATATCTCAGTCTCTCATCTGAAATCATATTTTATGATTCCTGAAATTTTGTAGTACCTACTTGAGTATCTACAATAGTAGGTATTTTTTGAATAGCTTAAATTATTATCTTCTTTGTCCATGTAAGATTATAAACCTGTAATGCAATAAGAAATGTCAATTTTCTTTCATAGATTTCGCCTTCGGTAAATGTATACCGGTGTACGAGAAAGAAGTGGAGGAAGGATCACTTTATCAGTAAGTTAACTTTTTTGTTGTTTTTTTTGTTTCTCATTCACTATATTATGCAACTTTATTCTACCCTCTCTGCAGAGATTTCCATGCTAAATCTCGTCAATTTTGAGTTAGATTCCTCTGTCCTTTAGCATTTAGACGATTGTGTACATATTTTTTAGTTATCTTTCTTGAAAAGCTATTAAATTCTCATTTTCATCTTCATCGCTGTACAGGTATGACATGAGCTCCGAGCAGCTGCAATGGTTCGAGGGTGAGCTGCAGCGGCTGGCGACGCGAGGCTACCGCTGGGAGCATGCGTACACGCAGTGCGTGTTGCAGGCAATGCTCTACACGCTGCGACAGGACCTGTTAGTTGAATCACTTTATTTAATATCATTAGTGTCACAGTCTAACTTTATTGCACAAAGGAACCTTCCAAAATACGGGTAACGAAAGGAGTCTGTCAAGGGTTGGTGATCAGACAAAATCATAACTTCCTACTCGGTTGCCTCTCACAAAACATCCTGCTTGGGACGACACCGTCGCGCACACAATGAAATATTTGCAGATTTTCCTTCCTTCTCAATACTTGTTCCATCTATCGAATCAAGCATTCTGATCAAGTGTTTCGTCAAATGTGACAATACTTTCGGGCTTCGGGTATGCCTCTTATTGCCCGGTGAACATTTTCCATTAATTTTTCCAGTGATCCAGCTACTGTCAATACAAAAATATGCGATCATTTTGCTGACCCTAAATTAAGTACCGACACCGAAGAAAACCCTGAAGGAAATGCCGAAGAAGTAAGTTGTACTTCATTATTATTAAAATGTTCACTTGTAGTGTCTTGATTGATAAGAAATGACTTTCTTAATAATCGTGTTGAAATACAGATTGAACCAGATGAGACAGCATATGTGCGCTTTATGCCTAACTCACCGATCTCCGACTCAAACTTTGCTAATGAGGTGTATAATCCACCATTGACACCTGATGACGACCCGACGCCCTACATACCCAAAGGTAAAAAATACTATACATTTTGATAGCTCTTTTATATGAATGAAGTAAGTAATGAGCTCTTTATTTTTCATTGAAGATGATGATCCAGTGGATGGCGAAACGCCAAGTGACAAAATACGCGATTTGATGTTAATGGGTGGAAGCCAGGAATCTCCCATTATACTACCGTTTTCAGGATTCAGAGAACGCATTCTAGCTGAAAAAGAGCGAAAGCCAATGAACAACGCAAACCCTATGCCTAGGGTTATTGTCGATAAACAGAAGAAATCCGTGTCTGACATTCTTGGAGAAAATGAACCTAACATGGCGTACGCTGACGAAGAACGTGTGGGAGCACATTTCCGCAAGTACAAAACTAAAGCTCCACCATTTACTGCAGAATATATCACGAGTAATAGATTTTCTCCGCTAGATGAAGAAGTTCGTTCCAATGCTTGGAAGAACTATAAACAGAGTTTTGCTGAGAAACACTTTCCCTTTGAATACGAGAATCCGGGTGAATTACCTGAACCAAGGGTATATATAGATGAAGACGGAATAGATGAGTTTCCCATTGATGCTGGCAGTGGGGAGCTGGACCCTTACCATATCAAAGGTAATAAAGATATATAAATGAAATAATTGCTTTGTTATTCAATTTATTTGTTCATGCTATTATGTAACGCTGCAGATAACGCACTAGACGCTAAACATTCGAAACAAATGGAGGAATACTTCATGAACTACTGGCGAGATGTCATTGATGCTAAACAGAAGCCGCAAGGCGCCCTTTACGCTGAAGGAGGGCCGCTCAGGGCAGACGAGTTGCAAGGTGAGTCACGTATATCGCATAACTTGAGAACATAGAGTTACCTCCGTGTAAAGACGGCAATTTGTGTTGCTTCCTGCTTCGTTTGCATTGTAGGTACTAACAGCAACATTATATCACTCATTATGTTGAACTATTGACGTACTAACTTTTTAATTAATTTCTCTTATTTGTACTTCTCAGTTAACCAATGTGTTATTTTAGTTCTTGGCTATTTTTTCACATAGGCCCCTTGATACCAAGAACCCGTTAAAGTGATTCAAACCAGACTGAGGGTGTTACATATACCGACGATGTTTCAGGTGAAAGTCCCAAATTTTACCCCGAGGATATTCAAGATTTGCTTAATAACGAATGGGGCTTTAAGCGTAGGGAAAGAGACGATGTTAAAAAGCCTGGGCCGCGCCTGGACGCAAAAACATTAAAGATTTTATACCACAATAAATCAGTGACAGGTTAGTGTCACAGCGGCCTGAGATAACTGTTTTAGATACCTATCGATGTTCCCTCGATTAGAATCAGGCTACAGGCTAGAGCTGCATCTCAATTAAAGTATATTTTTTACTAATCGCACTTCCTCGTCTTGTATAGAACACCGCACTAAGTGTTTCCCTCAGCACATTTTAATTTATTGTGAGACACGAAGCATGGGCTGTAATAGTCCTCTGTATGAAACGTGTTGCCTATGTGTGATGGATGATATCTAAATGTTTTGTTTTATGGCGTTTCTATGTACTCTTCGATGTATTGATTTTGGGCTAAAGCCCACCCTGTGTGTCATTTATGTTGTCATTATGTCAGCTTCAATGTTTATAAATATATGTTATAGGTACCTGTATTACTTCCTGAAATTCAGTTTTATGCGCTTCACCATCTCTACAAGAAAAATGTATTCCTTCAATACCTGCTTACTGATCATAACCCAGTGTTTATAAATCTTGTCTTTCTTGAATTCGACCTGCTATTTAATTTTATTCCTCTGACAATTAATTTTGTATTGACTCTATACTGTTCTTCACTAAATGAAAAACTATGCATGTTTCAAGTTCTATATCGGTGTTGTCTATAATCGTTTGTAGTTTTATCGCCCTATTTACAGCATCGGTCTGATTTTATGTTTCAGCACAAGGTGTGCAGCCCGTAGAAAAAGATGAAAAGCCTGGTGACCACGATCACAATGAGTATGACTACGACCCATCATATGCGTATGTCTTGTTCAAAAACAGGTGAGGACTTTCACGTTTCCAAAGTGTAAAACAGAAAATAAATGTTAAGGTACTTTCCCATTGATGTTATAATCGGTTTGCCTCAGGTTCCTAACTGACTGGGAGAAAGGCATCTCATTTATTTCAAGACTAGAAGAAATGCTTGGTTTAGAGAAAAACACTTTTACAAACCCCCGGTAACTTTAATAAAGTCTACTTTAAAATCTATAGTTTTAACTTTTTTTATCTATTTATTTATTTATTTAATGTATATTGTGGTAATAATAGAACAACACAACCTTTTGTTTCAGAGTCGATCCAAGTGAAGTTACATTCAAAGTTGAGAAGAATAATAAAGGGTATGATGCTATGGCTGTAGCGCGACACGTTGGTAAGATATTACAAGAGGGCACGACAGATCTTTCCGACTTCATTTACCTATAACTACTGACACATACTATATAATTCTAAATATTCCTTTCAGATGAAATCAAAGATGATTTGCGTCGTGAGACTGGAGCGCAAATTCTGTCCACTGGCATCGGTGACAGAGTAAGTATCAAACTCAAACTCAAAGCATTTATTTCAAATAAACCAATTACTGGCACTTTTGAATTGTCAAGGGGTCGGTCAGTCAGAAAGATGAAGCTAGTTGCCCATTCCAAAGCGTAGTAGGTTCCTAAGGAGAAGAACGGGCAAGAAACTCCACGGACACTCTTTTAAATCAGAATATTGTTACAATATATTGTTTACATCATTCATGTTGGAATTATACATGTGAGTACAATGTAGAAAAACGTGCAGATTAAAAGCGTCCGTAAATAAAAGATAAAAAAGATACAAAACAATTCAAAAATTAAAATAAATTATAATAAGCCGTGGAAGCTAAGAGATAACCAGTCCCTACTGATGGCGCCCGTTCACGAACATGACGCATGGATCAGCACCATTCAGCTCAACCGTTTTGAAGGGAACTTAATGATCTAACACAAACGCCACCACCAGCGATACATTAAAGTGAGCATGACATACTCTCAGCCGCCAGGGCACATACAAGTCAATGAAAGACGTACCTAGTAAATGGTAGCTTTAAAGTACTTAGGTAAGTACATAGTGCTCACACACATGTGCTATGCAGTTATACAATACTAGGAGATTGAATTTATACAATGTAAATATAGTTTTTACAATCTTCAGGAGCTCCAACAATATTTTCGAATGCTAATCAATTAGTTTATGCGCCCTGTGGAGCTGGACCAGGCGCTGAGCCAAGCATTTTTGTCAGTGATGTAATCCCTCAATTTATAATAAGCTTGGCGGCATAGTGTGCGTTTTAGACAAGATTTAAATTTTGTTTCATTCAAGTGGAGTATTGGAGTATATTCAAACAATATTTAAGGCAAACAAATGAGCGTCTCTGTGACCGGCACCCAAATTGTCTAATACACGATCAATCACAATCTGAATCGCTTTGAAACAGATTGCTAATCCATTGCTACATAAGTTCGAAAAAAAATCTGTTCAACAACGTACCTAACGCAATGAATGTTGAATTAATGAATGTTGTTGAACTGTCGAAATTATGTAATTTTCGTAAACGATTAAAACTGTCAGATTAGTCTTAATCGTTAACGAAAAGGTGTTATACAATTAGATAGCGGCATTTCATGTTCAATCTATGATTACAGAGTAAGCGCCCAGTGAGCCACCACTTGGATGCACCAGAGCCCATACTTGGTCTAGATCTGCCAGTACTCTCGGCTCTTATAGGGAGTCTGATGGTCCTGGTGGTAGGAGCAGTGATCTTTGCTGTGCTGTTGAGGCGAGACATGAGCAATAAGAGGAAGATGAACGGCCTATCCTCGGCAGCAGAGATTGACGCTGAGGCTACTAGGGACTATCAGGTAAGATGGTAAACTTTGCAGTGTAGGTATTAAATTTTTGCCTACAATTGTTATTACTCGTGTGTACGTTCATTGAGCTCGTCACATTGCAGGAGTTGTGCCGAGCGCGCATGTCGGGCAAGTGGACTGGCCAGCAGCCGGCCGCCGCTCCCACGCACCCCACCGAGCCGCCACAGCGCATTACCTCGCTCTCCAAGGAACCAGCTGAGGGCAATTCCCCTTCGACTCGATCTAGCACTTCGTCATGGTAAGAATGATTAAAGTATTTGGCTACCTAAGCTTGAGTCGTCTTGATATTGTCTTTTGGAGTTGCATTATATAAAACATTGGCTAAAAAAATTTAACGCGACTTAACGTGTCGTTATTTTATTTCAGGAGTGAAGAACCAGCATTAACTAACATGGATATCTCCACCGGACACATTGTTTTGGTAAGCAAAGCTATAATAAATAGTGGCAACAATTCCGTTATCATCATACTACCACAGTTCATACAAAGAAAAAGAAGGAGAATGTTAACCAATTTCCTCAACAGGCGTACATGGAAGATCACCTGCGCAACAAGGACCGTTTGGAGCAAGAATGGCGCGCCCTGTGCGCGTACGAGGCAGAGCCCTGCGCCACTACCGCAGCCCTGAAGCAGGACAACACCGGCAAGAACCGCTATGCTGACGTGCTGCCCTACGACCACTCCAGGGTCACGCTCAACACGCTCTCCAACCATCTCGGATCTGACTACATCAATGCTTCGACTATCGTAAGTCAACTGTATTATAAATAAATGGATATAGGCTATTGAAGTCATCATGATTGTGAGTTTATTACATAATTATCTAAATCTATGTAGACACTGTCTTCTTGCCTGAAAGGTCATTGACAATGTTTACGCAAGGAAACAACAACAACTTATGTCTCACCACGTAACAATTATTAATCTTTTATGATCCTATAATCCTAATTATCCATAGCACGTGGAAACTTCGAACAACTTTCCATATTTTGAAAGTTCATTAATGTCTCTCTCTATGCATAACTAATTGGGATAACACCCCATTTGTTCCCCAGACGGACCACGACCCCCGCAACCCCGCGTACATCGCGGCCGCGGGCCCCATGGCGCACACGGCGCCCGACTTCTGGCAGATGGTGTGGGAGCAGGGCAGCGTCGTCATGGTCATGCTCACGCGCCTCACCGAGAATGGACAACAGCTCTGCCACCGCTACTGGCCTGAAGAGGGATCTGAACTTTACCATATCTATGAGGTATGTTTTGTTGGTGTTGGATAAGACAAGCTTGGGTAGATGCTAGACTTACTACTACTTTATCAAAATAAAGCTTCGAAAAAAGTACTACTCTTGATTAG
Source organism: Lithophane socia (assembly GCA_947522985.1). Classification (NCBI taxonomy): domain Eukaryota; kingdom Metazoa; phylum Arthropoda; class Insecta; order Lepidoptera; family Noctuidae; genus Lithophane; species Lithophane socia. The sequence goes on along the minus strand of OX383258.1, from coordinate 5,704,169 downwards.
TCCTGTATGGCTGTGGCTGTTGCTTTATCTACGCAACAAGTGGCATAATCAGCCTATGACGTTCCCACTGCTGGGATACAGGCTTCCCTCTCTGTGAGAGGGAAGCCGGCCGTAATCCACCACGCGGGCCCGGTGCGGGTTGGTAGATGTCACATGTCTTCGAATTTTTGGTTCTAGGACATGCCGGTTTCCTCACGATGTTTTCCTTCACCGTTTTGAGAGCAGTGAGTGATGAAATAATTTACACAAAGTAAAGCGCCTGTCAGGGTTCGAACCTACGACCTACAACTCGTAAGTCGTGGCCGTTACCACTGCGCCACCACTGCTCTTGCTTTGCTTTGCTTTGCGCAACAAGTGGAACCACCAAATATTGATACTGAAGTCACCGATCCACCCCTTGTCCTTGTTTTCATAAGTCTGTTGCAAATAAAAAATAAAAAATGTAATACATCATATTTCAGGTGCACTTGGTAAGCGAGCACATATGGTGCGATGACTACCTGGTGCGAAGCTTCTACCTGAAGAACCAACGCACCGGCGAGACCCGAACTGTCACGCAGTTCCATTTCCTCTCCTGGCCTGAAAACGGCGTACCATCATCGACCAAGGCTCTGTTGGAGTTCAGGAGGTGAACTATATACCTACGCATTATTTTATTACAATAGCCAAATGATACTTAGCGCTTTGATTAACAATTCTAGGTGACATAATAATAAAATATAAAGAAATGGTAAGAAAAAAAAGTTTTAAACTAAAGCGGCGTGATACCTGGTCTGACTTTATAGTAAGAAATAAAATTAAGGAAATCGGGCTGGTTTCGCAAGAAAATAATGAAAAGCCAAATATTATGTAAGAAAACAAAAAAAAAAATTGTATTTTTTTTAACTTTTGTGGCATTATAAATAATTTGATGCTAAGCAGCCAGTTCTGATTAATTATATTATAACCTTTTTTAATAAAAATAAATAGCAATACAGAAGGTTTTTGTAATAAAGGCCACACACGTTACGATAAACTTGCGCAAAATTGGACTTGCACAAGTATAGGTAGGTACATTAACGTGTCTGGACTGTCTGGGATGAATTAACACAAGTAGGTATTCAAGCCATTCGGTGTTACGCAGACTTGTGCAAGTCTAGACTTGCGCTAGTAAGTACCATATGTATAGTTAATGTTTCACAAGTATTTATTAAATATTTGTTATTTTGTTTCCAGAAAAGTGAACAAGTCGTACAGAGGGAGATCATGCCCCATCGTGGTCCACTGCAGGTAAAAACACTTAATTACAATAATTTACACCTTTGAGTAGATCGATTTTAGGTTATTGAACCTTAACGACTCACAGTGGGGCAATGTACCTAGCATTAAGAAATTATAAGTGAACAAATAAATCATTCATTCATTCATTAAACCACGGAATATATTTTCGATTAATGATCTTCATTGTCCAAATTGATAAACCTGTAGCAGGTACGTAGGTATCTAAGCAGGTAAATACCTAGCTATTACTTACAGTAATCAATAATCTAATCACGATCTTGTTTCTGATCTGAATTAATTTAATAAGAGATAAAATCAAATAATTTGCATATCACGTTTCTAACGAATGATAACACCTATCATCAAAGATATTTTCGATTGACCGATTAGTGAGCAATATCAAGATACAAAAATACAAAGTCTAGATAACTGCCTATTCAAATTATTTTATTTAAATTGTTTTATAGCATAAATACTTACTAAGTACTTATAAAAAGTATAATATGCTTATGTGGCGCCATTGAATAAGGCTTGGCCGCGACTTACTGCTTTTTGAAATCAGTTAAAAAGGAACTTAGGAACTAACCTATCGTTACTCATGAATTCTCACATTTTCGAATTTCGTCCGAATAAAACCTCATCAAAAATCCTAATATTCCAGTGACGGAGCCGGTCGCTCGGGCACGTACTGCCTCATCGACATGGTCCTGAACCGCATGGCCAAGGGCGCCAAGGAGATCGACATCGCGGCCACTCTGGAGCACATCCGAGATCAACGCACTCGCACTGTCGCCACCAAACAACAGTTTGAGTTCGTGTTGATGGCCGTCGCTGAGGAGGTAGGCGTTTTATACGATTACACAATAAAAATAGAACAACAACCCCACAGTTATAAGAATTGTTTTATCACGTTTAAGCGCATTGGACAGATTATCACAGATCAATGTGTTTATCTCCGAGATAAGCATGCGGCTGATGCCGCGTATTCAGTATTATAGTGACAAGCGTACCCCAGGGTTCGATATTCAGCCCTATCCAAAACGAAACAATTATTCTACAAGTGAAAGGGATTCAATTACCATGAAATTATTGTTTGAATGGTTATGTTCAAATAAAATGTTGTTTCTAAATACTATACTATTCAATGAGCAATATTTATATTTATTATTTGTAGAGTTCTCAAAAACTAGTCTAACGATTTCGATGAAAGTTGCATTATAGGGATTTACAGGGGCGAAAAATCGAACTAGCTAGGTCTCATATCTGGGAAAATTCATTTTCTCCGTATTTTCACGCAAAACGATTTGCCCGCGCAATTCGGTTCGTTTTCACTATTTTCACCTGAGCAGAGCTCGGTCACACAGGTACCTCATAAATACTTACTGACTTTTTTTATCCAAAGGTCCACGCAATACTGAAAGCTTTGCCGGCCCACCTACAACAACTGCAAGAGAAAAAAGACAAAGATAAGGAAAAAGAAAAGGAAAAAGATGGCAGTGACAAGGAAAAGGAGAAGCCTAACTAAACCGCGCACCCGACACGAACACACGAACACGTTACGTTACATTATTTAACATATATTAAGTATTCTATCATTGTGGAATTGATGTATTTCTATCAACTCCGAGTTGAGAATTTCGCTACGCAAAACGAAATTTTGAGCTAAGTAACATTCATGTCATTATTGGTAGATACGTAATTTTCTTTTTAATTTATACCATTCGGCTGACATATTATACCCCAACATGACATCTCCTGGACTGCATTATCTATAACTCACAATTGGAAATTCTTAACTTCGGATTGTCTTATCTTGACGCTGATCACTTTACCGATGGAAATGCTGAAAAAGGTTCATCTACGTCAAGGATAAAAACTGACTGTGTCTACATGAGGTGTGCCGCTAACTGGCATTTATTTTTTTAAAGCTTTTAATATTTTCATAAGGTAACTTCACATGAGCCTATTTAATATATTTAGAAATTAAAGAACACAAACTACTAAGTTTCTCTGTTGTGGGAGTTATGTTAGCTTTTTATTGGGGTGTTGGAGACATGGTCAATTGTTAGAGTATCAATTCTAGTGGGGTTCATCTGAGTTGCGTACATTTTAGTTTATTTCTTTCTACTTATGACTATATAATTACGATAATTAATGAAATATCTGATTTAAATGTTCTAATCTAAGCTACAAATTATCGTTTTGAACTGCGTTTATTAGTTTTTACTTTGTTTCGTTTTATGTTATTGTCATGCATATAATGCGTATCCTGTGAATTGATCTAGTCAGTTACATTGTTACTTAAGCCAGCTATAGTGGGTTTCTATTTAATAAATGTTTATTTAACTTGTACTTAATTAGTTATTTTAACAATGGTCAGTTGCCAACAATGATTAAATCTGTAGCGTTACTTTACATAATTTAATTGAAGTAGTTATTTTCAAATATTGTTAACGATGTACGAGTAGTGGTACTGACCATTAATAAAATATGTTTACCGTATTTAATTGCTTTCTGTTTAGTCATCGTATCTAAAAGTTTTTAAGTCATAATGTAAGTACATTGTTATATGTATAGATCTACATTTTGCAACTTATATACCTAGTACTTATAACAACAAAGATAAGAGATCTATGTCTTTCCCAATCATATCCTGAATTAACGGAATACCTGAGAAAAATAATCAGATTTAAAAAATCAAAATAAAATATTTACAGAATGTAGCAGAAACCATAGATACATACTAATACGTGTTATGTACGAGATTTATATAAGATATATTTATTGCATATTATGTGGAAAATGTAAAAAAAAATAAAAACCTACCCACGAAATTATGGATGTAGTATTAGATATAAGAGAAAATATATTTAACCGTATTTCTGTATGAAATTATATGTAGTTTTTATGTGAATGATTGAATAATGGATTTTGATTAAATTGTTTTAGGGAATAAGATAGAAGTATCCTAATTTCCCGAACAAAAGTTCCTCTCTTCTTATCGGCAGACTGTCTGCCAAATAGCACTTTGGACGCAGTTTTTGTGTTACTTACTCAAAGACCACGTTTGGATCGAAAATAACGTCATTGGAGTCTACCTACTTGTAATTGCCGTGCAGTACTAACAATTGCGGAATGTGTAATTAGTAAGGCGGCTCGGAAGTTAGCCACTCGCTGCACAGTGCCCCACCTCTCACCACCCGCTGGCACATAAAATTATTATTGCGCAACGACTCGCCTCATGTTCCGAGACGCCATTTAGTTTGAATGGAACTGTATTAGTGGACAGTTTCGATGCAGCTGCTCTGAAACCGATTCCAAACGATTATAGGCTCTACCGACTGCCGACTGGATAGCTACTATCTACACAGCTCAACCTATTCATCTGCAACCACACCACAAACGGTATGTTCCTTCACACAAAACCGTTTAACCGTACCTAGGCCAGTTAATTCTTCCTATCAGGTATTATAATATCTGTGCTATCAGTAAAGCGTGCTACACACAATGATTCGGATCGGCATGATTCGGCACAGCCAGGTGGCAAAATATACGAGGTGTCTTATATTATTCAAAAACAGAAAAAGAGGTTTTCTCCTCTTAAGAGGTCATTGTAGGTAGGTACTCATCATTATATTGCCGCCTTGCAAGCCTATTGCCATCAACCGGGCAAAATCCAGACTCCGGGCTGCTACTGACAAATTGAATAAAGTATCTAAGAAAATAATGGCTAATAATTCAATTGCCAATTATTAATAACTTCCTAAATTGAAAAGTAACACCTACGTATGTAGGTACGTGTTTCTCGCTAGGTATACACGCAATACACCGATAGGTACCTACGCTACCTACCTATGCACGCACACGTAAGTATTAATCTAAACAAATTTTATCAGTAACGTTTAATTAATAAACATTATCACTTTACGCAACCTACACTTTCATAATCTGGTTCGATCAACCAGCTATGATAATAAAATCAACTTCATATAAGAATTCTAATAATTAGAATTCTTATTTTTTTTCTCAAGACGAGTGAGTTCGAACCCAGGAAGGCGCTTTACTTTGTGTAAATTATTTAATCAACACTGCTCTCAAAACGGTGAAGGAAAACATCGTGAGGAAACCGGCATGTCCTAGAACCAAAAAAATTCGAAGACAAGTGACACCTCCAGCCCCAAAGAGAATGTACATTACATAGCTCTATTCATTGATCAACCTACACTGGGCCTGCGTGATAGATTATGGCCCACTCCCTCTTAAATAGAGTAGGCCTGTGTCCCAGCAGTGGAAACATTATGGCTGATTATGCCTATCCCAATCAGCTGGTAAGCGCGATATTTGAAAATGGTGGACTAAATCAAAGACGCTGCGTCGACTGCGAGCGAGCGAATCTTACGAGCTCGAAAATATTTAGTTTAGCATCCCACCTCAGAGGCTCGGACACATTAGATTTTATTTGAAAATTCATGAGGGCAGAAAAGCAAAAAAAGCAGAAGATAAACTAAGTAACTATTATTTTAATTATTGTGAATTTGAGGACTATGTGGATCATATTTTTTATTTATCTGGCAGTTTGAGTACTATAGGCGGCCTACCCAAATGTCCTTTCTTTGGTATTGTTCGTCGAGTCGTTGAGCTCCTTAAGTTCTGAGTTGAGCTACACGATTACTGACAAATGCGTGCACTGACTGGACAGGTCCACTCAAATCTGTATGGTTCTTTCCTCAAAAGACCATTTCAGACACAAATCTACATGGTCCTCAAATGATCTGACCAAGATTATTTCCGGATTTTTATATTTATATTTACATTGACATGAATATTTACTTTGTAAAGTATTATATTATTTTTAATTATTGTGAATGTGAAGATTATGTGGATCTTTCTTTTCTTTTTTATTATTTATTTTTTCTTAATTTTAATTAATCATAGTCTGGCAGTTTGAGTAATTTATGCGGCCTAACCAAATGCCATTTCTTTGGTATTGTTCGTCAAATCGTTGAGCTCCTTAAATTCGGAGTTGAGCTGCACGATTACTGACAAATGGGTGCACTGACTGGACAGGTCCACTCAATCTGTGTGGTTCTTTCCTCAAAAGACCATTTCAGACACCAATCTACATGGTCTTCACATAATCTGACCAAGATTATGTCTGGACTTTAAAAGAGACTGTGACCTCTGAGTTTGTTTCGGCCTTTCTTCTCAGAGTAGTCAGATAGGAAACGCCGACCTCATCTAGTTTTAAAAATGTGATTGACGTGTAAAAGTGTTTGTACAAACCTACTTACAGAAATAAAATCATTTATCATTCATCATTTAAGATGTAAGGGCGAGGGAAGCGAGCCCAAAATTTTTAATAGCCTTGGAAAGTTTAGATTTCCTTTGACAATTCATAGACTAGGGACTTATCGGTGGTATAGGTATCATGACTTGTTTTTTTGTTTGACCAAGCGCGGGGTGTGCAGCTTTTGCTACACCTGGTAGCTACAAACGTGGCTAATACGACCAAGCAACGTGATAAAAGGATCATGGCAAAAGAAGCATTAATGAAACCCTGGACGAAAACAAAAAACAATGCCTAATGAACGTCTTATCTTATCTTCTGTTTTGATTTACTGCTTGTGGATGTTGATTATGATTATTACCATAGCCACCCGGATTATAATGGGGCAATGGTCATGACCATAGCAACTCTCAACGTCAACGTCAACGTGACCATGTCAATAACCCCGGCGATGTTGCCAATAAACTATAACCTACTCCTCACATTCAGGTAATTCTAAACTTATTCATGATAGTTTACTGGTTTCCATAATTATTTATTTATCCTCGAACGTGAATGGCATGCAACAATTACACCAACCGAGTGACATTTTTATTAAAATCTTAACTTGTTTTCTTCTATCCTATAATCCTGTGCGTGGCGGACATGGTTGGACAGGAGAATTATCTCTTTGATTGATTAACTCCTTAATAGATATCTACATATTCCTGACTATGCCCCAGAATGAATACCTACTTACATTATATAAAGTTAATCGAACAGTCATGACCGATTTGCCATTAGATTAATTCCACTTTTGAAGTGATTAGCTAGAGTTTCATTCATAATACCAGGAGATTAGATAGCTTAGGACTTCTCCACTGTAATTGTGAAAAATTACATCATCAATTTATGCTAAAATGATAAAAGATGATGATGAAATATTTGGCAACCCTTTTTTGTAGATTAATTTACTTGTCAAGTTGACATTGCAATAGTAAACTTACTTGACATTAGTGACAGTGCGTGGCTAGAAGCAGGGTCTTTCGTACCTGTTTTCGTAATTTTTAAAGTTATAAATTAATAATAAATAATTTTTATCTACGTTTGTAGTAGTAATAAATAGTAATTACATTTATATTTCTTCAGTAATCTCAGTAATTTGTAAGAAACTCAAGATGGTTAACGGCCGTGCTCTACATTTCGTGTTCAAAGTCGCCGACAGAACCCTGACTGCGAAATTCTACAGAGAAATCTTAGGAATGAAGGTAAGAAATAATACATTGAAAATACTTTGTTAAAGATTAACATGTTTTTTAGAAAATGAGAAATCATATAGCATTACTAAATACTGGTTTCATGATTAAAATCTGTGACCAAGGTCAAACATAAGTACATACTTCTACAACATGTTATAACTACCTCGCCGGCTTGAACTAAAACTAAGACAAGTGTAGCTAATGACTGGACTTTTTCACAGTCATTGTTACCGCTAATGAATGAATACACTATTCTGTGTAATTTACACCTGTTTCTTTAGGTTTCACTACCTGTTTCATACAACTTGAATCTAATTGGATCTAGGCCCACAATAGTCAATCTATCACTCTAAGACTAGCCACTGACCCTTGGTTGTAGAAGAGTTGCTGCCAAATTATGTACATTATTTTTATTAATATGAGCCTATCATTTAATTTTGTTCTATTCGTTTTGAATTGGAATCTTTAAAGTCATCAACAAGAAGGCAATTATGAACAACATTTAAGTACTTAATTAATTAACTTTATTGTGTTGTAATAATAGAAAATCAATAAATATAAAAAATATTATTTTTATTGGTCAAACAGACACTTGCATGTAGGGAATCTTTTTTTTATACTCAAAACCGTATAATTTAAGCAATCTAAATTTTCGTTAAATAAATATCTAATAATGTTACAGTGTTCAAATAATACATTTTAATTAAAAAATGTCATATTTAATGTGTCAGACAAAATTATTATTATTAATGGCTACCTACTTCATGTAGTCAGTAGGGAATCTTTTAATGTCTACACAAAAAAAGAAGAAAAAGAAAATGACAATGTGTTGAGACAAAATTATATTATTATTTGCCTCGTATGTACCAGTGACTCATTCATTAGCCTAGCTAGAACAATCAATACAGCATTGCCTCTCATTAGTGGAGGATTGGCTGGTTAATGGCAACCACCAATTAAATTCACATAATTAACCCTTTCACAGTCCCATGACACACATAGGTCATTGTGATTGTCCAATTATTGTGTCTGTTAAATAGACAGTGAACCTGTTATGTTCATTTCTTAATTGGGTTAATGCTTGGTATGTAAACTCAAACAAAATGTAATTGATGTCATGTAAACTGTAGGTAATATTATTAACTACTAGCCAACGCTCGGCATGTGTTGCAAAGCATTTTTTTTTCACACCCGTTGAACCATTTTCAAGTTTTTGCGAGACTAATTCACGGCAATTCAATTTTAATCGACTTCTGAAGAGGGTTCTATGTATTTATATTTTATATATACATTTATATGTTCACCGTTTTCTCCTTCAATTATGGACCAATTTTGAAAACCCTTTTTTAACTATGTCGGCAATCCTTTAAGGGGATAACGGATTGCCGACATAAATAACAGTAACCAATAACCCTGTATAAAGATATAGGCTGATGTTATGTTCCTGGGGTTACTATGACAGCTGTCTTAATAGCTAGATAGATTGTTAGTTATAAAAAGAATTTAAGGAATGCATCTTCACTTTTTAAAATTCAAATATTTATCGAAAAATATTTTTATGACAATAAAATAGTAAAAACATCTAAATTTATTTATTAATATCGTCAGTTTGCAGGATCTGAGTTTTCAATAATAATTATGTCTTTTTTTACAGGTCCTAAGACATGAGGAGTTCAGTGAGGGATGTGAAGCTGCTTGCAATGGGTGAGTAATAGATAGCTCCAAAAATATTTGGAACCTGTTTGAATAAAGAATTATGTAAAAAAAACAGTTCATGAATGAATGTTCATGATTCCTAGAACATATTAATTCTAAGCCATGACACTAAACTTAAATATGTTATAAAGATATATTATTAATCTAATTAATAGCTCTGAAAGACATCATATTAAATTATTATTTTTATTCCTAGGCCATACGCAAACAGATGGAGCAAGACCATGGTTGGTTACGGACCAGAGGACTCGCACTTCGTAGTTGAGCTTACTTACAACTACGGTATCACACACTACGAAACAGGCAATGACTTCATTGGCCTCACAGTCCAGTCCAGTGAGAGTCTCAAGAGGGCCGCTGCCAACAACTGGCCCGTAAAGGAACAAAATGGACTTAAATATGTTGAAGCTCCTGGCGGTTACAAGTTCTTTATCGTTGACAAACCACAGCCTGTTGACAGAGGTAAGTTCCAGTATTGAAACTAGAGAAAGCAAAGAGATAAATTCGTCTATTTTTTATCGATCGAATATTCCTTGCTGAGCTAACGAAGCCCATTTACTTAAGTAACTGGAATCTAGATTATTAGATCTTTTTTTTTTAGTGTGGGAAATCATCCAATGACTTCTTCCGCTCTGGGCGGAGCGGAAGGGCGTGTCAGACTTACTGACTAAAACCCACCTGTGTTCCTTCAGTTTAGATTACTAGATCTAGGATACCAGTTTCTATTGTAAAGATAGGAAAAGTTGACATGTCATGGTAATTTTGTACAATTCTAGCTATACATACATATGGACATGTTTTAGCTAGTCTTGTTTACCATACAGTTTGAGAGTGATCGTCATCTATGATAATTATTGTGTATTGATAAGATAAAGTACTTATCTGCTGAAACATCACTGTCTGAGATGTTTTTTTATCATGCGATGATATGATTGTTTTGTGGATAAACTAGGTACCGACAGTAACTATGTGTCGATTGCAAATCATGTGATGGCCGCATGATTCCTCAAGAGACGCTTTGATAACACAGAACTTCACGCCAATGTACAACCGACACGATCTTTGCCTGAAAGTTTAAAAAAAAGTCATATTTTATGGCTACATTAAGAAGACACTTTATATCTGTCGTAATGAAGAAAAAATATCGTATATATTTTTTTCAATTATTTTAAGCTAATCTTTAATTTGAAACATACTGTAAGCAACTAATATTATCATAGGTAGTACACAATAACCATAACTAAGTGGCGTGTCTAAACGAAATATACATACATTAAAATGGCTGCCGGCTGCCTTATATAGGTACCTACACATATTGGACACAAATGTAATATGGTTTAGGTATTGAATTAATTAATATTAAATCAGTATTAAAAATAAAGTTAAGTAAGTATATTAAAATAAGTGTTTAATTCAGTCTTCTTAGCGTTTCGGTGGCAATTTATATAGAGTCAGCCCAGAGTCTGGCTACAAGTTTGGTACCTTCAGTAGCGTCCATCAGCGTATAAAATTAGATTATATGATACTCGTAAGTAAAACGGCTTGTATTTATCGAATCTCTAATAAACCTAAACTAACCAATTTGGTTGAGGTAGCTCAGTTACTGCAACCAACTGTGACAAATCTCCAGGAAATTAAAATAGGCTCAATTATTTAAAAAAAAAACGTGCATCATTAGTATAGCAAAAAGTATATTAATTAAAAAAAAAAATTGTATAAGTACACGGTACACCATATAGGTATTTTTTTACGAATTTAATTAGCCTTCACTTATGTTATTCGATTCGTAAGAAAAATACCATTCATTGTAATAATTATGATCCACAGATCCAGTGGTAAAGGTGTCCCTTGCCAGCTCAAGCTTGGAGAAGTCCATCGCCTACTGGAGTGGTTTACTCAGTCTGAAGATCTTCGAGAAAACAACTAAGACAGTCACTTTTGGATTCGGCGACCAACAAGCTAAATTGGAATTAGTTGACATTGGTAAGTTCGTGTGAATTCATGCGGCTAACATGTTTTATTTTTAGTAAATACCATCTATGGATGGTACGTGTTTTCTTACAACAAACTGCGGAACAAAAGATGATTAGGTATTTTTAAGAACCATACATAAGTTTGATGTATCACTTATGTTTCAATATTTATATTTTGCATGTGACTAATAAAATGCACACGTAATTCTATCTCATTCTCGATGGTTTACAATATTTTTTTTCTTTGCATTCTTGGTTGTTATTCCTTCCATCCAAGGAGAAATCCTTTTTCAAATTTAAAATCCTGTTTGTGTCTGCTTTTAACGTTTTAGGGGCAGTAGTTTTCCACACATACTTATTGCATCATCTGTGCATATTAAGTTGTAGGTATGTTAGGGTGCTTGCATAAAAAAGCGGGTTTTCGGGCCCAGCTCCCGGTACATGCTCGCATCCCGCTGCAGCTTGATCTTTGAAAAGAAAAGATTACATGTTTTAGCTGTTTATTTGTGTGAGTGCACATAAGTTGACACGGGACTATTTTACCCGCACTGGTACCATCTTGTCTTTACCGAGAACCAGCTTCATTATGCAAGCACTCTTATGCAGGAGTTGGTACAGGATTATTCCGAGCAAAAAAATCAGCTGTTCCCTACATTTTGACGAGCTATGCGAACATAAATGTAGGGATCAGCTGATTTTTTTTCGCGATTTCATGGTTGCGCCCATTGTGAAAGCTCTTCATACTGATGAGTACAATGACCCCTTCAGAGATTTCGTGTAAGATACACCTTATACATGTGTGAATTTTCTAACCATTAATCTATTAATAAACATGACACTGTAATGATGCCCAAACATATGTTATCACGACAGTAGCATGCGTTCCTTTGTTAGATTGACGCTATCTTCAGGTGTTTTATCAGACAAAACGCAGACAACATAACTTGTCAACAGAAAGTGGGTACCTACCCACAAATCTACTTAAGATGATGCACCTCTTATCACTATCACGCTGCGTGTCAGCCGTGTGATACCTAGATTTACATATTTTCCACGCATCTAACAAAGGAAAAGATTAGAAACGAGGACTTGAAACGTTATTCAAAATAGCGTTACGATAACGTTACGTAATAGCGTTATGTATAGTTCCAGTAACCATTAATTTACTTACGATCCGGGTGGAACCATAGAAATTATCGTTACTGGAACGTAACGCACAAACGTAAACGCGAACGCATAACGCTCATTTAACGTTATTTTATAATGTTTCAAGTCCCTCATTAGAAATCGACAAATAATTTGGTTCATTCGTATTTGACACTTACACAATGTAAGCAGTAGTTGATAAAATCTTACACGTGGAAAGTAATTGATATTCAAGTATCTACCTAGGAAAATCTGTTATCAATGTTGATTATTTCTGTCGACTTTGTATAACATAGTATCACCGACATACAAACAAATGTCCATACCTGCATACCTGCCTATTACAGGATTAGTCCTGAGACAATGAATAGACGAAAACAGAGAAATCGATAATATGGCCTTTTATTACTACTTATATGACTAAAGGCTCTTACATACTGGCGCGATTCTTAACATTAACTTGAATATTAACAAAACAATTTCTGAGAAAACTTCACGGCGAACAATGCGGCGGCGTCGCGTCGCGTGACGAATCGCCCCAGTGCCCCAGTATGTAAGAGCCTTTATACAACATTATTTTTTGTTTATGCTAAACCCGAAAAGGGGTCATTGTACTCATCATTTTGAACAACTTTTTCTATGAGAACAACCGTGAAATCGCGAAAAAAAATCAGCTGTTCCATACATTTGTGTTCACTTAAATCGACAAAATGTATGGAAAAGCAGTTTTGTTTTTAAATGTTGTATAGTAGCAGCAGTAAATAATATTCTCTTCTAATTCTTTTTGGAGTTCTTTATCAGACTTTCAAAATCACAACACGAATAATTTTGTCACGTCGTCGTATTAAACTCGATAAGTATATGAATGTGTCTAAACTTTCCAACTTTTAATCTGAAAAACGAACCTCGATGTTAAAACTTTAAACCAAAACGATTTCATAAGTCAGAACTGGTCGTCCCACTTTTGGGTATATGACATGTTGTTGGCCAGTTTTTTATTAGTATTCAGATCAAGGGCAGCCTGTAATAATAATCTGCTACTTTTATTTAAAAATTCAACTAGCTCTAAGAATAAAACGTCCCATCAATTTTCGAATAGCTATACTAATGTAATGTTGACGACACGGTTGGCGCAGTGGCTGAGCGATGGACTGCTGCGCAACGTGTCGCGGGTTCGATCCCCGCACGGAACAAATATTTGTATGATCTGCAAGTAGTTGTTCCGGGTCTGGGTGTTAGTGTATGTGAGTTTTTCTATGTTTGTAAACGCACCCACGATACAGGAAGAAATTCTTAGTGTGGAGCAACGTTTTAAAAAAAAAAAAAAAAATGTATAAATTATGCAATTCCAGGTGAGCCAGTGAACCGCGCGAAGGCGTACGGCCGCATCGCGTTCTCGTGCCCCTTCGAAGACCAGCCAATCATCGACCAGAAGATCCAGGCGGCCAAAGGCACCATCCTGACCCCGCTGATATCGCTGGACACGCCAGGCAAGGCCACTGTTAGAGTCATCATTCTAGCCGACCCCGATGGCCACGAGATCTGCTTTGTAGATGACGAGAGCTTCCGACAGCTGTCCCAGGTCGACCCCGCCAGTGACGCAGACCTCGACAAGTTCATCAAATCAGACAAGTCGAGAGCGTAGAGCATTCATCCATCCATTTCTTAGCTATCGGGCAAGGGTACTCATATACTTTTATATTATTTTCTCTAGTACTTAAGTTATTCCCCGCTTAGCGCCACAATTGTATTGGTTCTAAGTATACTATGTATGCAAACACTCATCCTCATTGTTCTGCATATAGGAGTGTTGATAAATATGATGTTATTGCACAAACTATATCAGCTTCATACAATGTAAGGCTGTATTATCATCGTCTGTCCAAATTATTTTATTATATGGAATTTTTATCTTTATGTGTAAGTACTAAAGTTCATTTCACAGTGACAAATATGTTGTCAATTGCCACTTTATTTTTTGATAAGTTTGTCTTCAGAGTAGTTTAGCATTGCACGTAGTTTTGATTGTGGCAGTATTATTTTGAAGTTTGTTCAAACATTGTTGTAAAGTGATATGTTTATTGTATAATATTGTGTATGTTTATTATCCATTGTTGTGCTTAAGTACACAACAATATGTTAACTAAGTAATAAGAATATATAATTTGAATTTCATGTATTTCTTATGATTTATGAAAGACCTAGCATTCTGGCTAAACTGTTAAAAAACGCTCAAATCATAGTAACAAATGGGACTTACCGCTCCCAGATAAGACTATATTTGCCGGAAAAGGTTGAGTAGTAGTAGTAGTTTATTTTTATAACAATTGCTTGTTGCACTTACAGTTTACAGGAAAGCGTGCAGCAAGCCGTATGATGATTCTAGGATTTAGGATAGGAAACACAATATTTAAAAGCTAGCGCAATCAATGTCTTGTATATGACATAGTTAATCCAACCATACGATCTAACGTCCAGTCTTCGTTTGCCACGTCTTCGTTATGTTGGCACTTCTCTTTGAGTATTAGTAGAGATATTCGCGTTATTTAAGCAATACAAAACATTCCCTATTTATATACGAATATAATTATATTTTTACAAATTCGCCAAGTGTTTCCAAATAGGTTCAATATCCTATTTGACGGGCTGAATACTATTTTCGTCTGCCGATTTTTCCTTCATGGACTACAGTTCAAGTAACGCCACGTTTTGGTCTATTAAAATATATAGGAATTTTACTGTTCTTCAAACACATCCTAAGTATATCCTGTTCTTCAACTCATAAAGCAATTTCTTGACATTTTCATTATGATAATTTTTTACCTTCCTAAACAGGTCCAGGTCAGGTCGTCAGGTGGCTGGTTCTGACAGGTGAAAAACTCATGTCTGCACAATGTTTACTTTGACAACGTTTAAGTTCATGGCTATTTCTCTAGGATGCATATAGCCATAAAATTGTGTTGCACCAACCAACGGTTGCCTAAATGCTGTTGAATGTATTTGATAATAAGGGCTTTGTTTAAGAATTGTTTAGTTAATTAAACTCTGACTTAGCCGACTCTAACAGACTAGCATTAAAGTCTTTAAATGCTGATGCGATTGTTTATGAGCGAAAAGATGCCTCTTTGCCTAAATGGGAGTGCTGCCTAGTTACTTTATCCGTTAACTGTAACTAAACAGCAGTTGGATTTATTGAATACTAGCTTCCGCCCGCGGCTTCGCCCGCGTGATATGTCGATAAAAAGTAAGCCTAAGTCCTTTCTCAGACTCTAGACTATCTGTGTACCAAATTTCATTTAAATTGGTTTAGTAGTTTTGGCGTGAAAACGCGACAGACAGACAGAGTTCTTTCTCATTTATAATATTAGGGAAGTAAGGATAGTCTGTTCCAAAAATATCTAATGAAAATGTAAACAAATGAATCAGAAGATGTACCTGTGGATGCCAATTTGTAGTGCCACTTACAGATTGAGTATATGGTGGCATCTACAACGCCACATGCGAACTACGCATCAAAGACCTGACTTTACACAAATCCTGCATCGCGAGATTTTACCGCGCGACCGATATATATACAAAATCCCGAAATCAATCGTTGAGCAGTTGCCCGCCAGACACGACAATCGTCTGGTCGGAGGATCCTCCCATTTCTATAGAGGACGACTGAACTTAACACCCTGTTCGTCATACCTCTATGTGTTTTGATTAAATTTTTTGAATATTTCACCTTTAAGATGTTGTTCATTAAAAAATTGTTTTTATATCCTCATTTTTCGTCGATGATCAAGAACTAATCCTTTCGTGATTCGCAGTAACAGAGTTTTCAATGTGGCGCAGAGTAGTGTAGCAGTTTGAGTAGGATCATTTTCAATTTTGACAACCCATTGTCACTAGCCACTTTGTATCTAACGGCAATGGATGGGATGGGTCCCCTGGGTGTTCCAGGCATCTATAGAAGAAAATCACTTCAACTATTATACGATTAAATAAAACAAAAGAAGAACATTCTAACAAAATTTTCCGAAAACATAATTGAGGCTATGCCATCGAAATTTTTAAGCTAAACTAACATTCAAGCCATCCCTCACGTTGCTTAATTATAGAGCGATGTCCAGCCCGAAAGTAGATTTGCGTGTTACCGGCTACTTAGCGATAAACACCTAGATATAAATCGCGGTGAGCGGTTAGCGCGCCAAATGACTTGACCGTATCGAACAAATAGCTCTAGAGTTGCGAAACTGCAGGATTGCGTGACGCTGTGGGCCTCGCCTACATCCGCGAGAGAAGTCGGGAAGCCTGCCTATTTTCATTCCGATAAAAATCGATTTACCCAAATATAGACATTCAAAATACCCGTAGCTGTGTGGTGTGCTTAGGGTTATTATTTACTTCAAATAATAGGAGGATGAAATAATGAAAGTCTGAAAATACAGTTTACATAGTTCAGATTTGTCTGTTATCCCAAGAGATCACCCTGTAAACAGGCCATTGCTAATACACTGTTGAAGAGGTAGAGATCTAGTAAAAATCTTACATAAGTATTACTTAAATCGGTAACGGATACATACATACCCTACTTATGAATAACCCAATTGTGAATATTTTGCTAATCTAGCGATTTAAATCTTTGGGCAAAAACGCCCGGCGGGGTTTGACAAAAACGCTCTCTAGGAAAACACACAAACTTACTTTCTTATAAAACGTTTCAGTGACGTCCTTCGCCGGTAAAGTGCAGACGCTATGTGGCGGCCACCACTCATCTGGTGTCAAAAACATGTAAATAAAACATGTTTTTTCCCTTGCTGTAAACACGCGGAAACTTCAACGCTAGATGCAGTAGGTACTTAAGCACAAGCAAGCAAGCAAGTATTGTATCAATCACTCGTAGTGTGTTTACGACCTTAATTGCCACGTAATTACTAACATGTCAGTCCGTGCCTCTACACAACTGTCAAGCATCGTAAATTATAGCATCGCTGGGAAACGTCAATGCATTGTGAATTCTACGACAATAATTATGGAGTTCTTAACCACAAGCAACATGATTATACTACTGCAGGAAACTACGTTCCGCGTTTTGAACGAGAATGTAGGTATTTGTTTTAAATAAGTATAGGTAAAAAGATCCTAGGAATTGTGTAAAATATTTTGAAAAATCTAAATTAAGCTTTGCATTGAAACTATTGAGGGCTAACTTTAAGAAATCATTTTTTGGACTTTAGTTTTAATGAGCTGATTATGCAGGAAAACTATGGTCAACATTCAGTTTTAAAACATTTCATACCTAACCTGCTTTAATTGCAGTTTCTTTAAGCAAAATTAATCACAACTTTTTGTACCGAACGCACTAGTCACTTTTGTATGGTCATATCATCCATATTTATGTAGTTTGATTGAAATCTTTCTTGCTAAAAATAGACGCGACTGTGAAAGTGCATTTCTACATGAGGTACAGTCGAACAAGCTTTTTGGTATGGTACTCCCTTTCTTCTCCTAAAATTGTTTGTCCGAAAATCATTATCCATAACACGTTTGGTATAAACTTCTGTAACCATAATGTTAAAAAATTCGAAATTTCGTTTTACATAATTATCTTTACTTCTAAAAATATTCTGTCATAATATCGAGTACTATAATAATTGAATCTCCTAATTTTGCATGAAATAAAGTCATATGTCCTAAGTATTGTATTTTAAAATGTGTATTATTCCGAATGTTCATTTATAATAAAATTGTTAGTCCTAAAAAATTTGCTAAAAATTAGGTTTTAGTGACAGAAACGAATCGCTGTAAATCCGACGTCACGCAGTCTTGTAAGCCCTACCCCTAGAGTGTAATTTAAAATCGCGTAGGCGCAGAGGGGTGAGGCGGCCCGCGAGTTGAGGAGCAGGTGGTTGTAACGCTGATGGTTTAACGCTCACCGCCACAGCTTCGGCTGTGAGCGTTAAACCATCTGCGACGATAAGCTCGCGTTGGATCGCCGGAGCCCCGCAGCGCCGGAGCCGTGACAGAAACCATGCCTGCTGCATGTTGCATGCTCGCTTGTATGCTGCATGCTTGCTTGCATGCTCGCTTGAATGCTGCATGCTTGCTTGCATGCTCGCTTGTATGCTGCATGCTTGCTTGCATGCTCGCTTGAATGCTGCATGCTTGCTTGCATGGTGCATGCTTGCTTGCATGCATGGTGTATGCTTGTTTGCATGCTTCTTACAGGGAAATAAATACCACATGTTCACAATTAATTGTTTTATTGAGCTGCAAACAACATTTGTTTTAAAAATAATATTAGGATAGATAAACATTAATTAATTTGAATTTAGGACACATAAGTTTTATTGAAAACGGTTTCAAGTCTTTTGTCTATTATTGATTGTAATATTTATGGCAAACAAATTTAGGGCGTATTTAGGGATGTCAATTTTATGGCATGTGATATTATGTGTCAGTAAGTTCGGGCAAGTTATCATTCGGACAAATGATGATTATGACAAAAAAAAATATGGCACTCTAGATTATGGATAAAAAAGTTAGGGAACACAATAATAGAGAACCATTTGGTATATTTACAGGCTGATAACTTTACACAATTTTAAACAACTACTATAAGGCTCTTACATACTGGCGCGATTCGCCGCGCAAGGCGACGCCGCCGCATTGTTCGCCGTGAAGTTTTCTCAGAAATTGTTTTGTTAGAATTCGCGTCGCGCGTATGGCGCCAGTATGGAAGAGCCTTTAAACAATTTTGTGAGTGTTTTCTGTAGGGAACAATTCTTTTACGTCATTCTCCTAAGCCATAAGCTCAAAAAGTTAAATTACACACACAATCAAAATGAATTTTGGCAATGTACCGGAAAATGAATATATTTTGCCTGTATACCAAATAGCTTGTTCGACTGTATATACCTATAATTACGTAGTGATACTGAATAGGCTGAACGGATTTTCCGCTTTTCCACTCGCTCTTGAAACAGTAGGCCATTATTCATTGCCTACTGTTTCAAGACCGAGTGGAAAAGCGTTGTTTTACGATCATGATGTTGGTCTCATGGAGAAAGTTGTTCAGTTTCAGTTTATACCCACACCCTTAAATATGACCGCACCTTTCTGAGACACCCTGTATACCGTAGGTAAAATGCATCCAGCGTAGGTACAATCAGTTTGTCTACCGTACGTCAGTAGTAACGCTACGAAAACCCCTTACTTCTACGAAATAAAGATGCTGTCAAAGTCAAATCATACTGAAAGTGCGTTTGACAATAGGTTTTTGGTGAAATGCCCTTACTGGCATCCACTGAAAACTCCACCGTGATTCTCTTCATCTGTTTTCACAAGAACTGGTATGCATGACTCACGTACCTACAACGTAATCTAGGCAATCAGCGCCGCTATAATCTCGCCGACTGGCTAGCATGTTTTACTCTGGCTCGAGCTTGCAACGCTTTAATAGACGCAGGCAATAAGGCTGGCAGGCCATCTATGCTCAATGGATGGGCAGATCTCGTCATTCAGTCGAATACATCATGACCGCTGGACATCCACACAATGGGTGCCTGAATCCGACGGGCGGCGTCTCCGAGGACGGCCCAGAAAAAGGTAGCGAGGTAAACTGGACGCACACCATGAAGGTTGGTTCACAGAGTAGATAACTGGAATGATTTGGAGCAGGCCTTTGTCCAGTAGTGGGACACTTAAGGCTAACAAAAAACCTTTTACTGAAGTTAACTCAAAAACTATTCAAGCAAAGTAAATAACATTGAAATTCGAAAACCCCGCAGGCATCTTCTAACAAAGTTAAAAATTGTAGATTTAGCTGTCCTCCGAATAATATTGGCTAAAATACTCAACCTACAAGGAAACTCATAGGAGGTGTAGAGTTATTATAAGTACGTAAATCATTATATAGTGCTCTGTGACGTACATGTTGAACGTGAAGTGATGGCGGGACCTCAGCTGACTCTTGCGACAGACATAAGAAAGAAGAAGATGAAAGACAAAATACACGCCTAACACAATGTAAATGAGTATTTATTATAATAAACTAGCTGCGCCCCGCGGTTTTAAGTCTCTATCCCGTGGGAATATCGCGATCCTGAAAAAGGTCCTTTTCTAGGTCATGGTCTATGTGCCAAATTTCATCTAAATCCGTTCAGCCGTTTTAGCGTGAAAGGACAAACAAACATACAAACTCACTTTTGCATTTATAATGTTGAGTTTCTTGCCCGTTCTTCTCCATAGGTACCTACTACGCTTTGGAATGGGCAACAAGCTTCTTATTTCTGACTGAAACGGCAGGTACTTATGTGATATACGGCTTACCTTTACGCACTTAGCTAGACAAGAAAAATGACCAAGTACTGGTTTTATTGGACCTACAGAGCTACGGCTGCGTTCATAAAGGCTGACTTATACGGAGGATGCAATGCACCTTTTAGAAGTTATAAACTGGAAGACACTCGAAAATTTCGAGGTTTTTCAAGCACCTGTACGCAAGTTAGCACAGGTCTTTCGAAACTGTAAACTTGGTTTTACATGGTATATAATGGTTGGCTTGGTTTTAATAGTACATAGCTTTTGAGATATAACTTTCGATATCATTAAATAAAAAAGTTACCAAGTCGTGTCCTTATACCTACTTCAGTTTCAGGTCAGTTACATTTTTCTTGGTCTAAGTTAGCCGGAGTAAATAACTTACGGAGTTATTTTACTCTGGGTTTATTAATAAGAGCTCTGAGTTCAATAAAATCACAGCTGAAAGGTTTCAGCCATTCCAAACGCACGCTCTATTTTCTTAAAGGATTTCATTTTTTTCAGCTGAATTTTCTCAAAGATGTCGAGTTTTTCAGGTAGCTCTATGTAAGCAATATGTCAAAAACTATAGCGTTGGTATATACCAGTTAAACTAGTACGGTACAGCTGAGTTTCATTGCCTCAGTCGATCGTCTGGCAATTTGTCTCGTAGCACTTCAAATTGTCGTCGTTTCGGTACTTCCTAGAATCATATCCATATATTAGATTTCGAAAAGCGCTCCTTGCAGAATGGTCAATTATAATATTTCCGTAGCATCGGAGTCCGGACATTATCCACTTCCGATCACGAAATCTGTGCGTTTATCGTGCTGACTCCAATTATTATCCGCGGTTCGGGCCGTATCACGTCGATAATAGATCCACGACCTGTCATAAATTTCATTGCAATCGAGGATCCGGCTGATCAATTTGGCTCGCTGGGCGGGCGGGGGCGGCCCTGGGGCGCGTGCGCGGGCCCGGGAGCGGCGGGCGCGGCCCGGCGGCGGCAGTGCGCGAGTCGTCGCCGCCTGCCGCGCCGCCGCCATGGCCGCGCCGCGCCGCGACCGCTGACCGCGAACGACCGCGCCCGACGGCCCCGCACACCGCGCCACGCCGCGCTCCGCACAGTATCGCCGCTCGTCGCCTGTGTCCTCGCCCGTAGTGCTGGGCCGCGCTCGTCCTGCGGAGTAGGCGCCGGGCCCGGGCGCCGCGCGCGCCTCGCCTCGCGCCCCGCGCGCCACCCGCCGCCGCCTGGTTCATGACGATACGTAGGTAACGTTGCCGACTACGAAAACAGTTGTCATAAAATCCTTGCGGACTCTGCTATACCTCAAGACGCAGTTACGATCCCTGCGGCTATCTGGACTCTGACTGTCGTATTCAACCCCGGAGTGCACCCGTAACCGACGGTCGTGTGTTGCGCAGCTGACTGCTCCGATGATCTATCGGTTAGTTTTATTTTTTTCTCATTTAGTTTTAAAGTAGAGCATTGCTAGACGTTTAAATATCATAAGCACAAATATTTTTCAAGTTTCTAGTTAAGTTTTCAAGTTAGTGCTTAAGTAGCGGACCTTAGATGGGTGTTACATAATGGAATATCGGTCGATCTCGTCGAGCGAGCGCGCCACAGCCACTACGTTACGGCACAAGAAACTGTTACGGAACGCTGATTTTCTTCACACTGATTCGCAGCCACTGTTTATACTCGTTCTTCATATTCTATTAGGCTTCTATGTTTAGTACATAAATGAAACTAGCTTTGTCCCCGCAAAGTCAAATTGGAGTTTTAGTCTGGCAATAGAGGTTCAGGATCAAGTAGGTAGTTGTAATTATCGATTAAGTCCTAGAATGTTAAGATGTTAGTCTTAGTAAATAGAGATACAGCTGCTTATTATTCCAAAGGCAGTCGAAGAGATGCACACAATGGAGACACACAGAGGTCGAGTTAGCGGTAATCAGTGTTAATTGAGTGGTAACTCGTCGCCCGGGGCCGGGTGTAGAGATGTGCGAAAGTGTCCATGGGAAGAGACGTCCCTCTCGTGCGGCGCGTGTCGCTGTGCGGGATCGTTGGCACGCCTCCCAGATGCGAGGTACCTACCACCACTTACTATCTACTGTGTGTGCTATTGTTCCTTTCTTCTCTGTATCATTAACTACACTCATACTGCTTAAGTGTTCGCTGTCTGATGTATGGATGTAACGCGTACAAGCGAAGTGTAATTCTCGTTGTCAATCACTGGATGTTCAATGTTATATATGCGGTCTCCACATCCATAGGTATATGACGCTAAGTGGATCTTTATGTAAATTGCTTCAGTATTTGGAGGTGGAAGCAATTAATGGACGGTAGTTGGCCCCGTCCAGGCTTGAAACTCATTTGTTTATGTGTGCATTTGATGTGCTTTGTGCAATGTCAGAATGTTATAATGTTAGTTTACTGAATTTAGGTACCTGCGACTGACAGAATGATTGATTTTGGTATTATGCTAGATACTTTTGAAAACTTTGAACTTTAATTAAAAACTTGTAGGTAGGTTTGAGTGATTTTGAATGAGTTGTATGAATGAATAAATCAGATACCTTAATGAAAGAAACCGATTCAAAACTTATTCAGCAGAAAAAAATGAAGAATCTCACTCAAGTTGCGCATCTAGTTATCTGTTTTCAGACTTATTTCTCAAGCATTGAGTGTAATTTACATTGGCAGTTAAAAGAAAGTGTTTATTAGGATTATTTACGGTTTCCCAGCTACGCGCCTGATTTACCCATACGTAAACATTGCGTGAATAAACATCAGTTCAATCTTGGCCCCGTAACCACCGCCAGTGGGCACTCGCACTAAAACGCAATGTATTTTGCAAATAACCAAACATTTTATTATCTGGTTAATAACATGCTCTTTTTACGACTCTCACTTAAGATTTCCGGTGATCAGCCACCAGAAACATTTTTACTTCACGCCGTTTGAGTTTATAGGTTTTTTTTTCAAGTCTTTGGATATCAAGCTGAGACAAATTTAATTTTCCATTTGTATTTTGTTAGAATTTTCTATTACATTATGATGATGATCATCAGCAGACTTTTCCGAATTCTGTTTGGGTCCATTCAATTGCATAAGTATTTTACATATTATATTCTGAAGAGAGGCATACGATATATCGTATGTCTGTTTTCAGTCAATCAAACAAAATACATAGGGTTCATCAAATAACGACCGAAAGATGCATTTACACTAAATCGTGATAAAACACGCGGTATTTGCTCTCGCGGTGCATCTTGATTTATTTACTTACCTATAACATATCTAATGAGGCGTGGATACTCTTTCACTTTCTATATCCACTCTACATAATATTTCTCATTATAACTCTCTACTTACCTACTGATTATATAGGTAAACTATAGCTGATGCCCGCTGCTTCCCGTTGTTATATACTAAAACCTTCCTCGAGAACCACTCTATCCATTGGTGAAAACAGCATGAAAATCAGTGCGGTAGTTTTTGAGTTTATCGCGAACAGACAGACGCGGCGGAGGACTTTGTTTTATAAAATGTAGTGATAGTGATAAATAAATACCGGTCGAAGGGCGGTGCTTGGGAGAAGGGAGGCTATGTCCAGCAGTGGATGTCTTTTGGCTGAAATGACGATAATGATATAAATAAAAATGAAATGTTTTATGTGCTAAGCGCATCACCTGAGAACGGCTGGACCGATTTTGCTATTTTTTAATTTAAAATGTTCGTTACGTTATAGTCCGAATTAAGTTTCTAAAGAATGAAAAATTTCAAAAGATACCCGGAAAATTATCAAAATTGGAAAATACTGAACGTCCTTTTTACTATGGGATTTTTCTATGAACTCAAAGACGTCAGGACTACGTCTGTCGGGTCAGCTAGTTTCTGATAAATATTAGACGAACATATAAAATGAGGTTTATCACAAATCTGTGGTAGAAGATACACTCCAATAAGTGGTAGGTACAGTGGTTAGACAAACCTGCATCATAAACTCTCCCCAATTCCTCATAATCACCAATCGTGTTACCCAGTGTGGTAGCCGTATGCGCAGACATATCAACTTCAAAAACTAGTACTGAAAATGGGCATTCAAAAATTCATGACTCTCTTGTCATGCTGAAATTTGAAAAATCTGAAAATCGTTTTCATCACGTAGATGCCGTAGTTACTAATTAAGGTCTCACTTATAGCTCGCTATTGCTCATTCTTCACTGCTATATATTGTAACTTCATACATATATACTTAGGTACACAATGAATGCTGTTCCTTAAAAGCGAGAGCTAGAGACTGACGCAACTCCGACAGCTCCATATAAGGCGGGTTTTTATTTAATGTACAGCATTTACTACTGCCGAACCATATGCGAATGAAGAACGTGATTGTGACACAGACACTGTTATAGAAAATCATTAGCTCCAAAGATAGAAAACATGAAATCACATTGGCCACAGTGTCCAAAGAAAGAAACAAAATGCAAAAAAGAAAAACAACTGTAGTAACAAGGCAGCAACAGCAACACCTGCTGAAGTTTTCAAAAGAAAATTATTCCTAGACTTGCACTTTAAACCGCGTAATCAGTTGCCTACTTGCCATTCAAAATCGAAGATTTTCTAGATAACAATAGTTGAACAAGTTCTAATACCTAAGCACTTAGAAGTTAACATGCTTATTGCGTATGTATATCATAAAATAGCTTTAGCTAGGTACGTTAGGAATAAATAATCAACAAGGCCATGGTTTCCAATGCTATGTAAACGTCAGATGAAGTCATGAAAAGTGTATGAAAATCTATGTTGAGTTATTATTCATACGGGGAGCCTCTCGCGTACGACGTCGACCACTTATCTCACTTATCTAAAGGTGCTTAAGCCTCCCAAAATTCCCCTATGACTCTAAAATTTACGACTTGAGGAGAGATTTAACGGACGCAGCGTTATCTGTTTTATCAGAAGATATTGTGAGTCAGTCGGCGTCTGTCGGTTGCTAAACAATAGCGAGTTGTCGAACGGTGCGAGTGGAGGCGCACCGAGTCGACGGAGATCTATATTTATGTCAATCGTTTAACTCGATCGCGTATAAACAGCCAGTGCACATGTTTACATCATGGCCGAGGTGCCGCGGGTTTGTGGGCACGTGTGTTTAGATGCGATCAATGAGCTCTATCACGGTGACGCACGATGCGCCACATATTTATGATCTCAATTGTTGGATGAGGTTAGTGATATTTTTTTGTATATAATTCAATGAAACATGAATGAGTTTTTTGCAAAGGAAACACATTCAAATGTATTATTTTTTATTGATAAGTGCTAAACTTTACTAGCTACCCGTCTACTTAAGCACTTTTATGAACTAAAACTGGAAATATACTAAGTTTACCTACAGCGGAAACTGAGGAAGTTAAATTCCCAAAGAATCCGAGCATAGACAAGAACCTGGTAGCTGTACAGTATAAAAACATACCGATATAACTTTTCAGAGAAACAATCAAATGAGTTTAGACGAGTTCGTGAATTCACCGGCATGGCTTGTCAAGGTACAATACTTGGTTTATATTGGCTTCATAATACGTGAGTATGGGTGCACCACGGTCAGGTAGGTGCAGAATATTGGAGGGAGATCTAGCATCAGGCTACTTAACTAAAACAAATGATGATTCATAAAGTACTTAATCAAAATTGAGCTTTGTGTGGATTGATAGATTTCTTTTGACCAGAAGAATAGCCAAGGTAGGAGACAAGTAGAGTTGAGAAATTGGATAAAGGACATTGAACAGTCACAATCATTATATTTACGCATTTGCGCAATGAAAAGTAGTTGCAAGAGAAGGTTAACCCAGCAGTAGCAGGTGTAATGCAAAAATGGCTCAAAATATCAACGAATCTCGTCAACACACCATAGGAACTCCCTAGACCAAAAACAAGGAAATTCCTTAAAATTCCTACTAAACTGCGATAACTGCACACATCAACCTGTCAGTCGTCTAATACAATAATATTTCAAGCGTTGACTCATTAGTTATATAATATCTGGCCACTAATGAGGTTGGATACAATTAGAGCACTTGAAGCACGCAAACATGACTCCATGTCCGTTAGCTAAGTTTAGCCGGTCTCGTAAACACGCACTTGGCCATGGTTTATAATTTTTCCGCGTGTATGTACTAGGTACAAATCTAATTTGGTCACATACCGACATGCCCGACATGTGTAGGTATGTGCCCACTGTTAAATAAACACTGGTTTAATTATAGGAGTGAGGTATGAGAGAAATAAGAGTAGAGGAAAACGTGGGACATAATGTGAGGACAACTTCGGAATTTAGGATCAACTTTTTTGCGATCAAGTGTGTATTTTGCTCTTAAATGCCTTTGAAACACACATTTTCTATTGTACAAGAAAGGCAGTTCAGTTATCTTATGCCTGCTGCTTTACCTGCGACCTAGAATTGGTTGGAAAAATCCTCAATGCCTAATCCTCTATAGACATAGTTTGATAATATTCTTCCTACATTCGCGTCCCAAAACAATAGCAATCACCACCATCACAATATGCACAGTAGTTAGTCACACAGATATAGTAAAATAAATGCTAAAATGTATTTAGCTGACCCCGATGTAAAATTATGAACACCCTTTAGACTGGCTCTTCGTTTATTTCCAACTGAATATGATAATAGCATTGAAGCTGCAGAAATAATCTGTTAGGTAAGGAAAATATTATGTGCTAGTACACCCAAGGTTCCGATTAATTGCTTGTAATTCCTCTAGTGTCATCATGATTAGCATGACTGTGTTGTAGTTACACGATTATACATATGTAGCAATGCTTAGTAGCTCGACTAACGAACGTACGTACATAATTAAATGCAAGTGATCGATGCATTTATACATTTTAACGATCTGATCTCATCAATCGAACGGTCGGGCTGTGGCGGACAGTGTCGTGCCGGCCGCACGGAGAAAGCTAGTTTCATTTGGCTATGAGTGTTTAGTTGGTCCTGGCTGAGTGATGGCGCTTGTCGGTCGCTTGTCTAACGAGTAGTGGTGTGCGGCGTGTGTTGAGCAGGTGTCGGGGGCGCAGCGCGGGCGCGAGCGGCATGCGGCCCCGACGGCAGACACCCATGGAGGTCGGCTAGCGGCGCGCGCGCACCCCCCGCGCCCGCTCCCCCTGCTCCGCCACACCGACACCATGGAACTCGCTGACGTGCCTAGACACCGACCCCTCGCCTTCGATAAGGTTAGTATATCACATTATATGACGTTTTAAGATTATGTTTCTATATTTTCTATATGTATATTATCATTCCATGCCTCACTTAATATTTCTTTTGTCAAATAAAAGAACTACACACTATACGATACTCGAAATAAATACCGGTCTGAAATAACGGTAGTTACATATTCTGTACGAAGTGAGTAACACCAGTTGTTACATTATGCAGCGTGGAGGAGGTGGGCAGTAGGCAGTGCTTTACCCCGTTTATTTTTAACACAATCGTCGACAGGCGCCGGGCGCCGAGCCTACTGCTACTGTCTGAAAATCGATAGGGTTTGCTTCCGACGAAGCTGCTCGTAGCCTGGCGCTCGCAACACGATACTTTTTATAAGATAACAGTCGGTAGCCCTGACAGAAGAGATATATGTGCAAAAAATAATTAAACCGTTGAATGAATATAAGTATGATCAAGCAGGCCTTCCCGTTATTGGTGCTATTTTAGACTCTATTACTAAAATACTTTCAATTAGATCAACAAGACACAAGCATCAAAGTGCGAACGTGCAATATTTACAAACACTGATGCTTTAAGCACTTTCGGCAATATTCAGTCAGATGATCGGTTTATATCCTCCCGTAACGGTGAATAGGTACTTATGATATCAAGGAAACTACAGCTGAAATGTTCTATAAATAAGTATAAATTTCAGCATTGAGGAACTGAGTTATTGGCAGCAAATATTTCCATTTCGGGCGATTATCCTGCGAAATAGACAGAAAATATTTCCTTGTTCTCTTAAATGGACAAAAATGTGCTCATTTGTTGTCAATAGTAATTATTCGTGCTAATGACTTTGATTTACAAGCTAACTACGTGTATAGCCGATTGTAATAGAACCCAACACGCACCATTACTCTTTGTCACGGCGTTGGGACGCCCCTAACAATAGAGGGTTAAATAATAAACAACGGGGTGTTTCCAAGAATCTTATTATTCGTCGCTAGTATGGTTTCGACGAAGTGTTAAAGGCCTAAACTCTTCTCCCAACCCCCTTACTAAATAAACGGGCGGGTGACCTGACTGAAAAAGTTTTAAGCTTTTCATAATTGCTATTTTAACTGGGTTGAGCATTTATTTGTTAATTAACATTCTTATCAGTTCTATTTAGGTGCATGTTAAATACTGAAAATCTCGTAGAAATAGCATGGTGGGCAAAAACGTTTTATTTTTCTATTTTGTTAGTCCCTTCCACTTTAGGTGAGCGTTCCTTTTTATTAGGCATTTTATTCTGGCGGGTGAAAATATTTTATTAATTGAACAAGACTCAGCGAAAATGCAAAAGGTTCGCGCCGCCCGCCCTCATCCCGCCCGCCCACGCGCCGAACGCGCCGCCCTAACCCTTAATGCATTAGCGTAAGAATACTCTATTTTTATGTCACTCCCTTCTTTTTTATACAGATTTTACTATAAAGACTTGCCATTAAGTCCTGAATGAAAAGCCGAGTTAAACACGGAGTAAATGGATTCGATTTGCAATCGTGCAAACTGCAAATCCCACTCAGATTTTTGTTTCCAGTTTGGGCAGTTCTGTACCTGTTCTGTAACATGTTTATAAATAACCTAGTATGAAAGACATAGTCTATCAGTGTATCAGTGATGCAGGTTTATTTTAAAGGCCCTACTTACGTAAAGCTTTGCTACCTACATAACCACAATACGTACATTCCAAACAATCTGTAGGTGTAATGAATCGTACGTAAAACCGTAGCGAAGGTGGCCGAGGTGGCGACGAAGACGCTCGGGCTTGCGAGATGTGACCCCCCCTCCCCCACCACACTCCTCGCCGCTCCTCCTCGGCGCCGGGGAATCGATCGCGCCCGTGACGTCACCCACTTAGCCTTCCAGCTCCCATCTTCTAGGACGAACGGACAAATCAACGTCCACTCCCCCTCACGTAGTGCTCCATAACAAATATTTTGCCAACTGATTGCCTAGGTCCTTCGTTGAGATGATCCGTATCAAACAACATAAATTCGTTACGGTATATAGGAAAAGACAGAATTGTCTGCGATCTTGTCAACATACACTTTTCTTATTGTTTTTAACTGTGATTTCATGTCGCAATCTAGACACCTATAGTATGACATCACATGAGTACATAATAGATGTCAAACATTAACGTGATGACACGTTCGCAGCCCGATGCTTACATAAGAACCCTGAGCAGTCAAATGTAAAATTTGCTTACTCGGCGTTTTACTTAGTGCGTCACCGTCGTCGTGTGTCTCGTTTTGAGTCATTTTATTTTCTTCAAAATGGCATTTTAATATAATTTTGAGAGGCACTACAATTTAATTCGGGCCTCGATCCCTTTCACCGGCCCTGTAATGTTTATGAGTTTTATATCATCTTTGACATAAGTTAGATGCCCAGCTATTTCTAAGTAGGTATGTTCAATTACTTAAAATGATCATAATATGTATATCAGTCTCGGATATAACAACCTAATTGGCAAGTCTCTGCTGCGGTTCAAAAATTTCAAATCTTCCCAATTGCCTGGTCACGAATTTCAAAGCACTCTCTACAGACTAGATGATGTTGACGTAAACTTTTGCGTTTCAATCGCAGTTTCCTGCCGTATCTCTTGCATCGTGAAATTATGTGGAAATAAAATCAATCTCGGTAGGCAATAAGCGCTCTCGATCACATTAAATTGAGTTGAGCGTGGCTGCATTGGCTTTGTCCCCGATGGAGGCGCCTCTTGAGAGAGTCGAGGGCTCTCGGCTCCCGGGCGGCATTCACCGCAGGGTCAGCCACTTGCGACGTGGACGGCCCTCGACGCCCCACAGACCAGCTCGAGTGCACGTTGACCTAAAAGGACGCGAATGACGTCATCAACGAGCGATGCTTTAAATCTTGCTACAGATTTAGCTTTTGTTGCATAATCAATTTCATAAGTAGAGCCTATAACCTAAGCTCTCCGATTTTAGGTATGTATGTATACGCATTTATAATAGGAATGTTTTTCAGTCAGTGCTAATCAGACAAATATTGTGTTTATTATCTCAGTAGTGCTAATAGTATTTATACAGTCTGCACTGTTAGATTAGAATGAGTTACATACCTGCACTTAGACAGCACTATATTGAAACTGAAACTTTGTTTGGATTTTTTGTTATCGTAGATTGCCAAATGAAGGCAATTTGGGCGATTTCGGGTCAGATGATCAAAACAGTATATTAACAAAATTGGATCTCGTTCGACAGTCACCCTTGGGACTAAGCACTTGATTAACGAGGCTGTCGAGTCATCAATTGATGTCAAATTAACGGAACTTACTGCAATTCAGACAGACTTACCGTCTAACAACTACGGAACCGTAGTCTAATAAGAAAGTTACATGTGTACACAAGCGCCGTCGTTATTTGTTTTTGTTTATGTTTCCCCAAACTCATACAAAACATTGAATTGCAGATGGAACTGTTGATCAAAGAAATGCAAAGTACTGAAACGGGGATACCAGTCAGAAGTCAAAAACTTTTTCTCACTTTTATTCCGTCTGCCTTTATGGGTAAGATATATCTTTATAATATAAAATAATAGAACAAAATATGTATGATAGATTACTTTTATGAATTACTTAATATTGCCCGTATAACCCAAAGAGTCAGGTTCAACACATTCTATAATATATTGTTGCTTTATAGTTTATACCTTTCTGTCATTCAAATGATTCCAAAATGAATCGGTGCCCATTCTCGTATAATGAAGCTGGCCTAATTATGACACGTACTTATAACCTCATGATTAACTTCTCATAATGCCTGACAGTTGCCTAAGATACAGGTTACAAATCTATTTTGGGGACCACTGTCCAAACAAACTAATTCACTACTAAAATAGTGTTTTTACAAAAATAATATGTTCGTGTTCATAGTTAGGTACATTTATTTTGTAGATAACTTTAGTACAGTTAAATTAATGAATACTTATTTTTCATTCCAGGTTATGATGTTGTCGAATGGTTAATGGATCGGTTTGATTTTGAAGATGGCACCAACGGTGAGTCTGAGTGTGTCGTCATCGGCTCCGGGCCCATGCTGGCCTGGGTCCGCAGGCGCACCCTGGTAGTTGACTCTAGTGATAACGAGCGAAAACACACAATGTTAGAGTCATGTATGTAAACAATAAATTACAAGCATGTTATATGTACTGCTGATGTTATTTGTTTACTTACATCGCCTTTTCTTGCTTTAGGGTCGCTCCCTTGTTTGTTGGTGGACTGTTGACGGGACAGTGTCGGTTCAGAAAACTTACTGAATGTAGAATTGTAGAAGTATTTTGTAGCTACATTCAAAAGAGCCTGTCTCCTGTGGGAACAGGGATAAGGCTCTTTGGACGTTTTAGCTTGGTAAGGCTTTCCTATCGATAAAACCGACATAACAAGGAGCGCTCTCTGTATCATGCTTTAATCATTCAGCTATCGCGCCTTTGATGTATTACACAGTTCATATACATGTAGATCAAAATTAACTAACTAAACGTTCTCCAATTTACAGTTGAAGCAATAAATTTAGCGAATCAACTCTGCCAATACGGTTACTACTTTCCTGTCAACGATTTGAAAAACCTTGTCTTAAAGGATGATTCTTCTCTTTATAGATTTCAAGTAAGTTTATTGTGAAAGTTATTGTCGAATGAATTGTTTTCTTGATTCAGCAATGAATTAAACATAACCCACAGCGTGTTTGTTCACTTGGTTACCATAAGTAAAGAGCGCGTCGCTTCGTGAGATAAAAATACTGTAACGGAAATGAAAGTAGATGCCAAAACGTCAGTGGCAACTATACTGTACGCTAGAACTAGCCATTTAGCCAGCAAACTTGCATGCCTTGCAAGTCTTCATGGTCATTGACGGCTAGAGCTAGCCGTCAATGACCATGATGACTTGCAAGGTATACAAGTTTTTGTCTGTTAACTGATTAGCGAACGGGGTGGCTAACGAAAATAAGTAACCATACTCATTTGGGAGTCGTATTCGAACAGGACAGTGAACCATAGTAAAACACCCTTTTTGCGAAACCTTTCCTCTACGCATAATTTTAAATCTTATTTTTCTCTGGCAGAGTCCGTACTACTGGCCATGGCAAGCGCCTCGTGTGGCCGGCAGCTCGAGCGCGCCGACCCTTGGCCCGGACAACGTGGAGTACGCCATCTACCTGGTGAAGCGGACACTACGCAACAAGCAGAGACATGGTCTCGAGGACTACGAGCAAGAAGCCCTCGCCAACCTCAAGAAGAACCTCGCCGCCAAATGGGACTTCATCAATATGCAGGCGGAGGAACAGGTGACTACTTTTTGATGACCTTTTCACAAGTTCAGATAGAAGTCATAATTAGTACACAAGCAAACTATATCGCTTCAAAATCACTTACCCTTTAGTTAAGAGGCGTATTTGATACGATAATCCACAAAATAGATAAATTCTTATTCTGAGGTTATAGTTACCAGTCAGTATTACCTAGACATCAAACTAAATAAATAAGTGATATAAAACACAATAGACGAGATATATTTAGTAACCTATTCCGCTCGAATTTAAGAAATCGACACGTGTTTCACCTCTCAACGAGGCATCTTCAGGATGACGATTGACCAATTGCAAACCAGAACGCGACGTGTTACCACACTGAGCGCTGGACGCAAAGTGAATAGTCAAGCGAAATAGATTACTAAATATCTCTGTACTAAATATCTGCGTCTATTGTGTTTTATAATGGATTTCCGCAAAGTCACGCCTGAATCAATTAACTAAGTGATATATGATAACGACAATCGTGAAACTCTATTTTTCGTCTTCGTCTTCAGGTTCGTTTAGCAAAAGAGAGGAAGAAAGGCGATAAGATAGTGAGTGACAGCCAGGAGCGCGCGTACTGGCGCGTGGCGCGGCCGCCGCCCGGAGTGGTGAGCGCGCTGGAGCCGTGCCCAGTGCCCGTGCGCGCGCGCCACCACCGCGTCAAGAAGCGCTCCGTGTACCAGGTCACACGTGAGGTATGTATAGCGGGCTTAGAGATAATGACTAAGTATAGAAAAATGTATTTCTTTTCTATAATTCCATGCTTCGAACTCGTTAGAATCCGCTGTAACGTAGACATCTGTTACTTTTTCTTGTAGCATCCCCATCTTCCGTATTTAGAGGTGACTAAAATTCTTCTTATTAACTTTCTACTTCTAGATTGAGCATCTAAAAGCGAGTCTGGACCGTACGAGAGTGAAGACTTCAATTGCCCTTGAGGCCTTCATCGCCTACTCGGAGACCTTCACTCCCTACGATCCCTGGCTCACCCAGCCGCAGCCCTCCAACCCTTGGGTCACCGACGACACCCTATTCTGGCAAATTAACCAGCCTCTGTGAGTCTAGTACTACGACTGTACAAAGTAGACACTACTTACATGCCTGATTTCTTTACATTTCAGTATTTTATTATCTAAAAGTTGAACAAAATATACGAAACTATATTTCTAGAGAATTAAGAACTTACCTAAAGTAGTGTACATACCTTATTTTGTCACTGAACACATTTAGATAGATGGCGATATTATTACGTTAGCATATAAATTCGTTATTTCCGGATAGTGTGGAGGTACCGGGTGAGAGGCGGGTGCAACGCTGGGCGGTGTCCATCGACGAGCTGGTGTCGGACCCCACGGGGCTACAGGAGTTCACCAGCTTCCTGCGTAAAGAATACTCGCACGAAAACATCAGGTTCTGGCTCGCAGTCATGGACCTGCGACGCAGCAGCACTAAGCAAATACCCAAGAAGCTTGGAGATATCTATGAGTATGTTTATTTTTGTGAAATTGTAGTTTCTCAATGTAAATAATCTTGATAGTAAAAAGGTCTTGTGATATTCCTTGACTTGGCCAAAGCTTTTTCCACTGTGTCTATCCCAATTAACTAAACAAGTTGAAAAACTTGGCTATGATGGGTCTACCATTAAACCCCCCACAAGATTGCCTATCTATGATCACTTTCTACTGGTTAAAATTGGAAATTATCTAAGTACCAATCACTATCACTTACGGTGTGCTACAGGGAATTGTAACCGGGCCATTCCTCTTTCTTAACCACATAAATGATCTCAACAACCTACAACTACCCCATGGTAAGAACATATCTTTTTTGACAGAGCACTACTTTCTATTTCATTACGTACTACTTTTACTACAGTAGACTGATGTCTATCAATTGCTTTGATACGGTTTTGGTACTAACATTGGCATTATTCAATAATTCTCCAGATAAATATTTGCGAAGTAGAAAATCATATTAATTCGCGGATGATAATAACCACAGAATGGGCTGTTAGAATTCTACTGGTAACCACCACCGGAATCACCGCTCCGTCGAGCTATGAGCTCGTTTATCAAACTATTACCATGTATTTTCTACTTTCAGTGTACTTGCTAAAGTTTCCATAATGTTTGTCAGAGAGTTTCTGAAGCCGGGCGCGCCGTGCGAGATCAACATCGACGGTGCGACGGCCGAGCGCGTTACGGAGGGGCTGCGCAGCGGCTCGCGGTACGCGCTTGACCACGCCGCGGAACACGTGTATGGACTCCTGCTCAAGAAGGACTGCTACCCGCGATTCGTGAGATCAGACCACTTTCAGCGGCTGCTGACTGAGGGCAGGAACGTGCACCAGAAGAAGGCTAAGTTAGTTGGGCTTGTTACAGACGAGGTTCAAAAGTGAGCACCAGTACTTGTAGTTAAATATTTAATTAAAGATGTGCCGTCCACCCTTACTAGGTCCCACACTCACAGCATGCATGTTTTGGATTTCATATATTAATTTCCTCACAACACATTTTACACTTAAACACTTTGAGTCCCATAACCATGCCTCATATTTATTGGACCGACTTTGCGCAAATAGGTTCTTTATTCGAACTTTTGCTGCGTAGATTTTTCAACTTCGGTGGTCAAGTGAAGAAGAAGCCGGGCACGTCGAGCGGCGGTGCGGCACTGTCTCGGCGGCGCGGCTCGGACCGCTCGCTGTCGGGCTCTGCGCACGAGCTGGCCGTGTGCGCCGCGCAGCCGCCACGCCCGCCCGACCAGCCCAGCCACAGCCACTCGCAGTCTAACCTCTGCGACCTTACCACTTTCAGGTAACTCAAATATAGATCAAAATAGAAATGACGATAATAGGGAACTAAATCCGCATCAGAACTAGAAAGGGCAAAACGCGTCTATTCTAGGTGATTCTAGAATATATCAAAAGGCAAAAAAAAAAAACGAAAAAAAAAACCAAAAACCTCGATAAATACTTAAGTACTTATTCTTTGTAACTTTCGTGAATTGGTTAAAAAGTCCAAATGCAACTGTGTCCAATCAGTGAACGCCCTTTAATTACTAGCCTACGCCGTCAGTCTGTCACAGAGCTTTAGAACCGTAATACATAACCAATTCTCACAAAATATGTGTAATTTTGCTTCCTAGGAAGAAATTTTTTTACCATGTTAAAAATATTTTATCATTACAGAGATCCTTTGGACGATGACACTGCCGACGTATTACCATGGGAGTGTTCGTCCCGCGAGGTGGTGTACGGCAGTGCCAACAGGCGGCGGCAGGACTCGGCCGCGGACTCGGGCAGCTCGTCGTCTGACGTGAGCGCCGCCGTGGTGAGCGAGCGCACGCGCCGCCTGCCACAGCAGAGCACGCTGGACGGCGGCCTGCGCGGCGCGCCGCCGCCACTGCGCCGCCTGTCGGCCGTGGAGCCGCGCCACCTGGCGCCGCTGGCGTCGCCGCCGCACTCGCCGCGCCCGCCGCGCCCCGCGCCGCCGCCCGCGCCGCGCGCGTTCGTGCCGCCACCGCACCCCACGCCCACAATCAGCGTCAGCTCCGCGCCCGACGACGAGTCTGCCTACTCGCCGCCCGGCACCGGCTCGCCCGAGGACACGACGCGTTCCCTCGCGCACTCGGACGAGCCTTCCTCGGTGTTCGCGTCGGCGGACGCGACGCCCACGGAGCCGATGCGGCCCGGGTGCAAGTTCGGTGAGGATCGACCTGCGCCCTTCACGGAAGGACTCGAGCCGAAGCCGCCCGACACAGGTTGTGATAACTTGCGAGAGGAGACGCCGCATGAAATCGTGAGAATTCGGTCCGTGCTGGAGTCCGTCGTCTGTGCGCCCTCGGTGGAGTCCTACGACGACTCGTCCGCTTCCGGTGCCGTGTCTGACTCGAGGGATTCTGACCGAACGAAATCGTCCGAAGACGACGTCGTGTCGGTGCAACGTGCGCTGTCTCGAGAATCGTCAACGATAAAAGAAACCAGTCCGGCCTCAAGTAGAGATACGAGTAGCAAAATCGGTGATCTTCCGGAGAATACGACGGAGAGTGAGGATGCTACAACGAGCTCTGTGCGAGAGGTCGAGCTGAAGAGCGCTCGGGAGTCGGAGCCGGCGCAGGCAGCCTCAGACGTGGCGCCGGAGCCAAGCTGCTCAGCGGTAGTGGAGCCGGCGGTGCCCGCGAGCACGGCAGGGCGGGCGCCGGTGGCGCCGCTCGCCGTGTGCGAGGACATTGGGGTCGACGACGACAACGTAGACAAAGTGCCTTCGGCGCCACTGCAAAGGGTCTCGGGAGATTCAAAGGCGGCGTTCGACGCGGACGCGACGAAACATATTGCTCATAAAGACGAACTGACGTCGGTCTCTGAAACAAATATTGTTAAGCGTGATAATAAAAGCGGCATCGTTGAGCGTAAGCAGCGGAACGACATATGTCCATGGGAGGACGAGTAAGTACTCGCGAGTTTAGTTAGTGCATAGTAGGCCGCCGTAGTTTGTGTATGGATATCGTTTCGTATCGTGAGATGAGTCTCAAGCAAGCCATGCGTGTACCTTCGGTAATGGTGGTACATTTTGATAGACAAGTATTGAGTATGTGTTGTGTTCTCTCCAGTTTGATGAAACCGCGATATAATGTAGGTGTAGTGTCACGAGAGTGTCGCATCACATGCTTCAGCATGATGTAGGACTTCTGCATGACAATTTCTGCTAAATTATAAAACTTTTGTTCATGTTATGGTGAAATTATTTCCAAAATCACGCACAATTTTATTAGGGTTACGTTACTGTATCTAACTATAATTTTATTCGCTTTATGTTTGTTATGTTTTATTTACTTTAAACTTTATTTGTATATAGTGACAAGTATGTAGATATAAAAATAAAATTAAATATTTTTTTATATTCACTATCATTTTAGTTTGTATTATTTTCTTACTAATTGGCACGCAGACACATTATTACTATCGCCATTTTTGTAATACTGCTGTAGTAGTTGATCATTTAATTTATCGTAATCAATTAACAATCCCTGATTTTAAATGATTCATAATGCATTCATAGGTACTTTGGAAGAATTTCACTAACGATATTCAAAACAATCTTGATATACTTATACAAAGAGAAATCGAGCTCCTTATCACGAATTTCTCGAGCCTAAAATAGGTATCAGTAAATGTAAAAGACCTTCAGATTTACGACTAAGCAAGCTAAAGCTACCTACATGACCTAGAAAATCATCAATCAATCTATGGATACATGAATCACTAAGATCAATAAAAACGATGACCCATTAAGGTCGTCCCAACTATTCAAGTCAAAAGTAGTACAAAATCAGGTGGCAAATTTTTTTTTCGTTTGGTTATATTCTGGTTTGTTGTGACAGTTTTTATGCCGTCCATGGACCGTTAACTTGACTTCAAATGCCGGCGAGAAATATTTCTGAGGCAATATCTTGGACCCTGCAAGTAATGGGTTAGGTACCATTAGTATCAGTATTTATTTACTTTGAAAAATGCATTAAACTATGTCAGTAAAAAAAACAATTAGAATTGCAACGCGTTTGCTTTGCTAGCGAATCTCACAGTTCTCCATCCGCTGAACGACAGCTGCATAGAAAAAAAATCACACTCCGAAAGCGTTTTAAATTGCACTAGTGCCATTATAACCAGCACCATAATTGCGTAACTCACGCCGATCACATCCATTGCTTCATAAGTTCGAAAAATGTGTTTGCTCAACAACGTAAATAACGCAATGAATGTTGTTGAACTGTCAAAATTAAACAGATTGTGATTGAAAGTGTGTTACGCAATTAGGTGTTACACAACCGAACCCAGCCAGTCCAAAGCCAAGCCATCCAAGCCATCCAACCAGTCAGGATTCAACCGAACGGGTTCGGTTGAATCCTGACTGGTTGGACGTACCATACACTCTGAAAGCATTTGACATCACTCTATTATCCTACATGATACGCCCAGTTCCTCTAAGTAGTATTGCCTATTCTATGGTAGCCAGATATCCGTCAGGTAGGTAAAATGTGTTAACGTTGTTCTTTTTCTTTTTCAGGAATTCCTGCGAAAGTGATGCTCCATTTGTTAAAACTTACGCAACGCTCGGTTACTTATAATTTTTGTAGGCGAATATCAACAATATTTTACGATGTCAGGGTTATAGGAAAAAATAATATTTAATTTTTTAACTTAGACCCTATGTTTTAAGTATCACAAACAAAGATAGGCCATTATTATGTAATTATATGAATATTTTAAAGTAAATGATCGTTAATTATTAGTAAAACAAAATGGGTTTTATTTGACATCTCAACTTTTAAATATCTGAACAGCTCGCACTGAAAATGACTAAAATGTGCTTATTTATTGAAGTTAACAAAATTGGTTCAGATAGGAAAAATAAAGATTGAATCGGTCGTGAATATTAATTAGGTAATTGCTTTGATACTTCGCTGCAGTCTGCATCAATGCTGAACTTGCAAGTTCGACGTGACGTCCACTTCGGGTGTCCTCAGCGGTTCGACTAAGGACAGCTTATCCTCATGATAGTATCGACAACGACACTTCTGCAACACAGACAATATCATCCGCCTTCGTTTAGCTGCACATGGTAGAAATAGAAATTTATAATAAATAATAGTAGGAAATTAAATCGTCTTTTAGAATAACCTTTTTTGAATGGCTACTAGCAATACCTGGTTTATACCTTGAATTTTTTGTATAAGTTTGAATGATACACAGTCCAAGAAACAATTTGTGAAGCTAGACAGAGTGGTCCGTAATTTATCTAGCGAGCGGTTATTAAAATGACTGCTTCTAACCTACTTACGTGATCTGTGGAGATGGGTCAGTGTGGAGAAATCTGAAACTGTATTAGAAGTAGATTCTAAGGAACTGTTGATTTAGGGTTAAAAAAAAGTTCTTGAAAAGTTTTCACTTCCCTAGTCATACATACCTAAGAGGTCTTTTTAAATCTTTGAAAACAGTTTTTCTCAACTCTACGACTAAATATTTCTTTCTTTAGAACTCTATCACAGAATACCTAGTACCTACAGAAGGCGCACTCCGCATTTTATGTATGAAGCTATAAGTACGCGGCGGGCTCGTTTCGGGCCAATTTAGTGAGTGTAATGTACTTAGTAAGAAGAACGCTATAGAAACAGAGGCAACTTCTAGGTGAATATAACTGTAGGTAATTAGCGCTGTACTGCACGCGAAGCGTGACCACCATAGAAACGGGTTTTGCCGACGAATGAACACAAAATGACAGATTGTGATCGTTTATTTTTCGTTCATTTTGTCTATTCTTCTGTCGATAATATTCCATTTCTACGAGTCGCTTTTTATTATTAAATGATTTTGCGGAGTGGACCATCTGTATTAAATCTGTGACTCTATCTTATATTTTCCCATACTGAGCCTTGTCAACGGATTATGAGTTAAGGTAGACAGAGATCTTATATAAATCTCAGACTACCCCTACAAGTACTTATCCTTAATTTTATAATCATAGAGAATTTTCTCTAGTCTTCTCAGATTTTAAACGATATACATATAGGATATAGTTACGACATCGCCACCTCTCCAAATAAAACTTCTGCAAGGAAATACCAGAATACCTCGGACCATGCGTCAGAAGAAGTAACGTGATCAAATGCAGTGCCAATGTCAAGAAAGAAAATAGATAGCGTTCGAACTGACGTAATATAAAGACTTTTTCTGGGACACTGCGCGCTGTAGCAGAATTTACACAGAATTTTGAATATACAGAGATAATCAGCTAACAAAAATTAGTTACACTAGCCATTAGGCTCTTCTATTTGGCATCGTTTATCAGGGCCATAAATAATGTAATGAACAAAGCTATCGTTCATAAACATTTATGATATAAATTCAATAACACAGCAAGTCATTAACATAACGTCGTCTCCTACCAAGCCACTACTGGGATTAAGAGTAGATACCTCATTAGTGTAAACGAGGAAATCCGACTACCTACTTAAGAAAAAACAACATCGGATAAACGAATTATAGTAAGTAGGAATACCAAATGATATCATCATTCTTAATGATCTTGAATTCTTAAATCTAGTAAGTATATACCTTATCGCACATTTTTATTTGTGTTTACCTCCTACTCATCGATAATTTACGGGAACTACATTTGACTCACCTTTTTCACTCACTTTGTTATCTAGCTTCGATATACAACTAGGAATTGAAGGAAGGAACTGCTAATAAAAGAGATATGTACAGTACACCTACCTATGCTGTGAGCTAATTAGGTACAACATTTTTGACGCTGTTATGGCTGTGGAGCCAGGTCTTACACGATTACTGAGTTAAGCTTCAAAAATCAAACAGACAAACGAATCCAGCGCGGGTCGTGATCTTCATAGCAGTTGTATGACGCGTTCCACGTCCTGCGCATGAGGCACCTCAGTGTGAGTTCAGCTTTAGGGAGAAAGAGAGCAACTACGTTCCCGGTAGCCGTCTTCAGTACCTACCTACATGTGGCGGACCTCCTCTTGCCTGAACCTTGAACGACTAGGTACTTATTTCAATGCTCTCAGGATGCAAACAGCAGTAAAAACGCATGTGAAGTTGTCTCCGAAGAGATTTTCGAGTTTAGTGAAAAGCACTAAACTCGAAAATCTCTTCGGAGACTGCAAGTTCTGTTGCATTACAGCACAGTATCAGCATTGGACTTACTTCTAAGTATTTATACAAAGCCAGAGATCACCTAAGTACATGCAAAAGTCTTCCTAAAAGGCTAGTCATTATTATGCCATTATGAAAATAATTACTACGAAACAAGTTTCATTAATTCTAGGTCGCACAGTTACGTTTAAACATGTGTATCGAAATAAAAAAATAAAAAATTGTTGACTCATTATAACATTTTATTGTCTTTTAACAGCCGCACAACACAACACTGAATGATTGTTCAGGTAAAAAATATAAATAAATCATCCTATTCGACGTCATTAATACTGCTTCGACATATTTTACGTTGTTATCCTAAAAAGGTGAATATTCGTAGTTCTTAAACCTAAAGGGCCGTTTACACGTTACGGGTTTTAGCTGCGTAAACTGACTCGACGACACTATAACGTGCACAAACGTAGAGCTATGAGACGTAAATAAACGGTCCCTGAAACACTTAACACTAGATTTTCTCGTAAAAACTAGATGATTAGTCGAAAACTTCGCGGCAGACGCCGTCTGCGCCCATTTTGTAGCCAGGGGGGCAGTTGGAGGGGACCGTGATCATGTTCCTCATGGTGATGCCCACGACTTCCTTGGGCGTCTCTTCGATCGTGTTGCTGTCTCCGCCCGAGGTCTTGTCCTGGGCTTCTGCTGCAGCCACGGCGTTAGCCTTGGCCTCGGCGACCTCGTCAGGGAATACGATGCGGTTGGAGTCAGCCATTCTGTAATTAAAGAACATTGACACATTAGTAAAGTAAGCCTTTTTAGCTTTGTCATAGCATAGAAGAACAAGATGAAGAAACCTTTTGGGTGGACGTGGATGATAAGATTCGTCTTTATAATACGTTACGATATAAAATGATGCATTATTCAATGGAATTCGTCTATAAACACAAAATAAAATGGGAGTGTACCCTGCGATAGGCTAAGTTGACATAATTAGGAAAATTATCTACTTATAATAATTATTATAATCGAAGAACATTTGTTAATGCAATTGAAAAGTAATTAGCTGTAGATAATGCACTCGACTACAATAGTCGAGTGCATTATCTACACTAGGACTTAAGCTTTGTCTACCAATAACCTGCCAATAAACCATATTAAAAGAAAATAATACATAAAAAAGGAATATATAATTGAATTGTAGCTGTCGTTATTTCAATTGTTAGACGTTGCTGTGGATATGGTACGCGAATTCCAAAAGAACGATCGCCAGCTAAGTATAAAAAAACGAGTCGTCACGACCTCTAGGCACGCTCAGGTTAGCCCGGCCTTGAATGAGACCAAGAGCAATAAGTAGATACTGCAAATATCAGGAACAGAAAAAAAAAATGTAGATTCGGAGCCAAGCATTATGATTATGGTACTTATGAGATCTCTACCAACCTACATTACAACGCTAAACCTAACTTGGAAGGCAATACTCTGGTACTTAACACAAGGTTGGATAAACAACATGAGTGAGAAAACTACACACGGGAAACACTCAAGATTCTTTTGGCATTTACCTATGTTAATACTTTGTAGTTTATGTGCAAACAGACTCTGAATCCTGCGCCTACCAAAAGCTCAATGTCAGCCTTGAAATTAAATTCCAAGAAATGATTAACGTAAAAGTCATGTTGACAAATATTTAAATTCCTATTAGTATCCTAAATATTTAAAGGGGACTGTAAATTGTACTCACATTTTATAACTGGAATAGATAGGAAAATTCTGAGGTTGGTTCACACACACGCTCGCGTCTAGATGCAAGACAGGACTGATGCGGTCAGCCGGCCGGCAAGCACTTTTATACGAACTATTCCACTGGGCTTTATCAGACGTGCACACTCAATGACGCCGCGCTCTGTCCAACATGATTCACTGATTAGTGATTATAAATCCTCTCGAAAAATACGTTTTCTCCCTCGAAATGATCCGCTATCGATATTTTTCCAACAACTGCCGACGGTCTTATGATCTTATCAATTCGTATCTTTATACTGCAAACACACCTGAACAAATTATCGTGCATATTAGTTTCCGTGACTAATAAGTAAATGGCAGTAAACCCTAAGGCTTGAATTGCTCTAACGCTGATGTCGGTCGCGCGTACTTATAATACATTCATAGTTCGACGCTGACGTCCGCGGTGCGTACTACGTTGCTACGCATACGCGACCGAGCGTACGCGACCGACATCAGCGTAAAAGGAAATACATAAGAAGATATAGAGAAATCGTAGCGAAGTCAAAAAAACGTATATAATTGCTTTGAGACCTGGGAACGATTCT
Organism: Lithophane socia; assembly: GCA_947522985.1. NCBI lineage: Eukaryota > Metazoa > Arthropoda > Insecta > Lepidoptera > Noctuidae > Lithophane > Lithophane socia. The sequence continues at coordinate 5,659,673 of OX383258.1, read as the reverse complement.
AATCCAGAAAATATAGCTTTTAGAATTTTTGTTTGTTTATCTGTTTTCTATTTGTCTGAATGTAGGTATGTTCCAGCATCACGCAAATACTACCAGCTAGTCTTGTTCTTCTGCAGAGATATTTCCTATAAGTCTGGTCAGTCTATTGACTATAAATTATCATGTTATTTGGGCATCCGCATGAGCAATATTGTTTTATGTGAATTCTTCTATAGTTTACCGCAAATTGTAAAAAGACGAGCCAAAAGGTTAGAATTTTAGAAATGTTAGAAAAGAAAGTTAGCTTACATACTGTATTTTTATGGACTCCGACTTTGTATTGACCTAAAAATTTTCGAGATCGCTTCGCTCGCTCTTGCACTCTCTTAATTCTCAAACTTTTCTGCATAAGTCGATAAACTTATACTTATATTTCTGTGTGAACGGTCAAAGAGGAAAAGAACCTAACTTATTCGAAGCGGGATACAAAAAATTTCGAGCTCGCTACGCTCGCTCTTGCATTGAATCCTATAATTATATTCTCCATAGAGGCAAAAGAACAAATAATGCTCTTTTAAAAATAAATCATACCCTTTTTTTAAAAACTCTACTCTACATTTTTACCCTCTCTGAAATCAGAAAAACTTATTTCTTCTAAAAAAAAGTTAGCAAGCCTAAGAAATGAATGAAAAGCTACTAGAAAACGGTCTTAGGAGACTGTCCTTAAACTTTTTAAACGACTGCCCAAAAAGGAGTGTAATGTTTTTGATAGTTTTGATCTACATCCACAGATTTTGAAAAAATGTACAGTCAGCATAAAAATTGTCAATTTACAAAAAAACTTTTTAGGATACCAATCAATCTTGTTCCCTATAAGGATTAAAAACTCTATAGGACCAACTAAGGTTTGAGTACTAGAAAACTCAGAAATCGCAATAAAATTTGCTGGACTGGGCTGAATAGGGAACGAATATAGCAGATAAGTACAGATTTTACCTTTAACATTTTTGGCTATTTTAGTTAACTAATTTAGGGGTTCAGCGACTGTTTGATTTTAATACAGAGTACAGATACTAGTATACACACAGCTTTCACAGCAGCAGCAGCAGTATACACAGCTTTTCCGAGTGTGTCACTTTATGGCACTCCACTGTGCAGGGTATCTAAATTTAAATATTTGGGTCACTGGGTCACCGATGATTTAAGTGATAATGTGGACATAGAAAGGGAACGCATGTCGCTGGCTGTCCGTTGTAACATGCTGGCCCGCAGGTTTGCACGGTGTACGATTTCCGTTAAGATCACGCTTTTTAAAGCATATTGCCAATCTTTTTACACCTGCAGCCTATGGGTCTGGTATTCGCAGCGGGCATACAGCGACCTGCGTGTCCAATATAACAATGCACTCAGGGTACTGTTGGGACTGCCATGGCGTTGCAGTGCGTCAGGAATGTTTGCTGAGGCGCGGGTTGATGGTTTTGCCGCTGTCATGCGGAAACGGTATGCCTCCCTATTCACTCGCGTTCGTGGTAGTTCCAACTCTATACTGGGTGTATTTGCAGATCGGGGGGAGTCCCCCATGCTACAGAGGTGGATGCGGCTTCATGTCGCAGTTTAATTTGTGTTGTGTGTTGAATACTAACATTAGTTATTAAGTATATTGTTACTAACAAAAATATGGACCTGGTCCGAAATAAATGTTTATAATAATAAGTATTTAGAAGCTCTAAGTGTGTGGTATAGACAGTATTTTCACTTCTACAACACACTTCTTTTTTCTTCTTCTTCTCTCACTTAATAAAGTCGTACGGATGTGTTCATAACGCTTTTTCCTTACGTGACGAATTTTCCTCGCGTTCCAAGAAAAACACATCAGATAAACGAATTATAGTAAGTAGGAACACTAGATGTCATCATCACTCTTGATGATCTTGAATCTAGTAAGTATGTACCATATCGCACATTTTTATTTGTGTTTACCTTCTTATCAATAGTTTACGTGAAAAGTCAATATATTTGATATGTACGTCATGGAATTCTATTCGACTCACCTTTTGGTGGCTTTGTTAACTAAATATAACTGCCCCGTTGGTCTCGTAGTCGCAAGCGCGACTGCAGAGCGTGGGGTCCTGGATTCGATTCCCGGGTCGGGCAAAGTGTTATTGGATTTTTCCATTAGGAATTTCGTAGTAACAGCCCGGAGTTTGGAAGTCGGCGGTGTGTTACCCCCGTGCCTCGGAAAGCACGTTAAGCCGTTGGTCCTACGCCTGATCTCTCTCCGGTCGTGTCGGATTACCGTCCCATCGGACTATGAGAGTGAGGGAAGAGAGAGTGCACTTGTGTCTGCGCAAACACTTGTGCACTATAATATCTCCCACGCCGAAGGCTAGTCTCCGTTGAGATTGGCCGCCGTGGCCGAAAATACGGTCTGGAGGACTATAACTAAATCAAATTAGGTAGGTAAACCCCAAGCTTGAGCACTTATCATCAGTATCTACCGATATCTAACTAGAAATTGAAGGATGCCAGTAAATGTGATATGTACCTATCTATGCAGTGAGCTAATTAGGTACAACAATTTTGACCCATATTTGAACTTAGAATGTCAAAGTTACCAATGAATATATCCTGGGTTGGGCAATATGTCTATCGTATTTCTTGCCTGATACTTTAGGTACTCTTTTGTTGTCTGTACACAGTTACTGGCCGGAGAAAGAATGGTGTTTTTGTTAATTGCCGAAGACGTAGTTAAACACACCACATTTGTCTTTTTAGCTGGTAGAGACCAGAGACCATAGAGACCATATATATAAACATAAGCATAGCAAATTAGGGATAAGCATAGGGATATGAGAATTGATCCTATCCTAGGTTCTATTCCCTAGGTTCCGTGGGTCCTTCACTAGCTGAGGTCGAGAGAGGCTGTGCAGTGCTGATATCTGCAGCGGTATTTTCCCCACGGATGTGTAGATATGAAGAACATAAAGTAATTTATGAGTCTGACGTAAGCCCTAACTACACTTGGGTTTTTTCTTTTGATTGTAGTTTTTTTCCGATTGTACACCTGCAAAATCTACATACATTTTTACTTACTCGATTTCTGAAAATCAAACAGACTGAAATCCCGCGCTATTTGGGAATCTTCATAGCAGTTTGTATGACGCGTTCCACGTCCTGCGCATGAGGCACCTCCTCAGTGTGAGTCCAGCTTTAGGGAGAAAGAGAGCATTAACGTTCCCCGTAGCGTTCTTCAGTCCCTACCTACATGTGGAGGAACGACTAGACGTACATGATTCAATGCTCTCAGGATACAAACAGCAGTCAAATCGCACTTTAATTAAACTCTAAAAAAAATCGGAGACTGAATGTTCTGTTGCTTTACTGCACAGCATCATTTTTGACTTACTTCTAAGTATTTATACAAAAAGCCAAAGTAGAGATTTCCTAAGTTCATGCAAAATAGCACACAGTTACGTTTAAAACTATGGTTAGAAAACAAAATAAAAGATTTCATTGTTAACTCATTATAACATTTTATTGTCTTTAAACAACTGCACAACACAACACTGAATGGTTTAAGTAAAAAATATAAATACATCATCCGATTCGACCTCATTAATACTGCTACGATATAATTTATTTCATAGTTCTTAAACCTAAAGGGCCGTTTACACGTTACGGGTTTTTGCTGCGTAAATTGACTCGACGAAACTATAACGTGCACAAACGTAGAGCTATGAGACGTATATAAACGGTCCCTAAAACACTTAACACTACTCGTAAAAACTAAACGATTATTTGAAAACTTCGCGGCAGACGCCGTCGGCGCCCATTGTGTAGCCAGAGGGGCAGTTGGAGGGGACTGTGATCACGTTCCTTAAGGAGATGCCCGAGACTGCCGTCACTTCCACGGGCGGCTCTTCGACGGTGTTGCTGTCTCCGCCCGAGGTCTTGTCCTGCGCTTCTGCTGCAGCCACGGCGGCGTCGGCCTTGACCTCGGCGACCTCGTCAGGGAATACAATGCGGTTGGAGTCAGCCATTCTGTAATAATTATACAAAATTTCAAAATTCACATTAGTAAAATAAGTTTTTTTTTTATCCGTTCTGTTCACAATTTTTCGACAGTTTGTATTCTAACGGAAATAATACCGAAAGATTATAAAACAACACAATCAAAAAAATCGCACAATCGTATGGTAACATAAACATCATTCGATAGAATCCAGGCAAAACCGCAAAAGAATAAAATGGGAGTGTACCTGCGATACGCTTACTAATTGAAGATGATTAGGAAAATTATCTACTAATTTTGTAATTATGATAATATTATAATCGTTAATTCAATTGAAATGTAATTAGCTGTAGATAATGCACTAGATTTACACTAGGCCTTAAGGTGTGCCTAGCCAATAAACGAATACCTACATAATTTCATTGTAGCTACAGGTATTCGAAAACGGTTAAAGGTTGATGCAGGCATGGTATTATGCGGATACCAAAAGAATACTGGGAGTATTCTTTTGGTACTACTACTAACCCAGTTAGTAAAAACACGTGTCGTCACGACCGCTGGGCACGCTCGGGTTAGGCTGGCCTTGAATGAGATCAAGAACATTGAACTTACAGCATTACTACTACCTACTATAATAATCAGGAACAGTAAAAAAAATATTGACGGTATCGAAGCTCAGTATTGTATTTTTTTTAGATCGTTTATAAAAACATAAGGTAGGTGATACATGCAGGAAGTTAATACCAAGAAAGCGACACACGGTAAACACACCAGATTCTTTTGGCATTTACCTATGTTAATAGTGGTTCATGTGCAAACAGAGTTCTGAACCCTGCTCCTACCAATTTCAGTCTTTTTTTAATGTCAGCCTTGAAAATCAGTCTTAAATGTCACATTAGGTAATGTTTTAGAGCTGTCAATGTCATTTTCTTTGGAATATTGACACTGACAGCTCTTGAACTCGGATTAGATGTGCTGATCGCGTTCAGATTTTATGGTGAAATTCGGACTAAATCCCTATAATGGTGGAATCCGGCGATCGGCAATATTGCAGACGGACACGCACTGCAGACGACCACAGACCGCCACGCACCGCGCACCGAGGAACTTCCGATGTCTGCGCTACCACGCACGTACACCTTCCCACGGTCCGTCGTCCGGGCTCGTCGGTGTCCGTCCGCAAAATCGCGGATCGTGGGATTTCGTGGGAATAAATATTTAAAGGGGAATGTAAATTGTACTCACATTGTATAAACTGGAATAGATAGGAAAATTCTGAGGTTGGTTCACTCGTTCACGTCTAAATGCAAGACAGGACTGATGCGGTCAGCCGGCCGGTAAGCAGTTTTATACAAATTATTTCACGTCACAGGGTTTTATCAGACGTGCACATTCAGCGACGCCGCGCGCCGTCCGCCATGATTCACTGATTAGAGGGTCCCCTCGAAAATACGTCTTCTCCCCCGAAATGATCGGCTATCGATATTTTTCCAACAACTGTCGATGACGACGTCTTATCAATACGTATCTTTAAATACTTTAAAAACACACCTGAATAAATTATTGTGCATATTGGTTTCCGCCACTATCCGTTAATGGCAGTACCTAAACCTTTAACTTGCGATAGATAGTTACTTTAGCGATAACACGATGATTTTTATCCATCTAAGTAATAAAATCGTAGCGATGTATATGCGATACTGTAATTTGTTTTTTTTTTTGCTGGGTCTGGTAATCGTTCTAATTCCGAAAATATACAATGACAATCATCACGCTTTACCTTCATGGAGCTAAGCAGTCAGTCATGTCATGAAATACAGGATGAATTTTTGAGATGGGGCAATAACTGTTACCTTAACCGTTGTCGCTACCATAAAACGGTCTTAGGAGACGCTGTCCTTAACTATTGAAACATTTTGATCCACATCCACAGATTTTGAAAAAAACAGCAAGAAAATGGAGAATTTTCACAAAAACTTTTTAATGGCAATCGATCCCGTGACTCTATCGGACCAACTGAGGTTTGAGTACTAGAAAATTCAGAAATTGAAAATACTTCCCATACATTTCGTAGTGAAATGAACCAAGACATGTAAAAAAGACGTAAAATATTTAGGAAAGGTATTAAAGGGAAGGACTTCCACGCGAACGAAGTCGCGGCCAGAAGCTATAGGTTATAACATTGTGCTTTTTGTTTTTCTCTCTATCGACATACCGATAGGGAGCCAACTCCCGTTGTTACTCACCAGACGACTATCAGACTCGTAATAACATGACCATGTTACTTATATACAATACAATGTTTATTGGAAAGATTGCTCCTCAACGTTGACCCTGAAATGATAAAAATACAGAATGTACTTCTTTCGCATTTGGGTAGGCTCGATTCCCGATTCAAGCTAGAAAACTTTTCAAAAATGTTTGAATGCAGGTTTTTTGTTTCAAGAAGTCGATTGTTGTCTTTGATTTGAAATTGTTTGCATCAATATTTGAGGTACTTTCCCTCCAGGGCCCGCTTCAACTGTCCATAGGCTACCCAGATGTACGGTTTGGACCGAACACTACGGTTTTCTTAAACGGCTTTTCGGTCTAGAAAATTCGGACAATAGAATGTCATTTTTTTATACTTATGGAAGCAGCAAACTCCTGAAAGTATTAATGAGGAACTTGTTGCATTTCAAAGCGTTTTCCTTCACTTGAAGGAAAAAAAAATTGCACCATACATATCAATGGTTTTTCCTTCACTTGAAGGAAAATCTGAAGGAATATGTGTGGTACAAATTCTTTGATTATGATTCAGCACAAGATCTGTTAAAAATGGTACAACATGTGGGCAGTGTTCCTGCCGCCAATGCCTTCGTTGAAAGAGTTTTAAGTGTCAAGACAAGACTAATTTATGGGCAGACTGTTAACATAAGTATAACAATGGGGCAGACGAAAGACAATCGTCTAGGTGTGAATACAGCAAATGTTTTATTTATTGTAAATGTCGATCGCTTACACATTTTCTCCATTTTATTTGATTAGGTACACGTTTCGACCGCCAAAAATCCAACAAATCTGTAATAGCTGCCCCTATAATAGTTAAGAGAAATCAGTTAAAACTATCATGAAATTAGGTAAATTAAATTATACACGCAGTGTGTAACTGTGCAATGTATCTAATCGTCCTTACATACTAATTGATCATAGTTTTGTTCAACAAACCTAACTAAAAGTTTTATGTAGAAAGTCTGTAATAGAAAGCTGCTGTAGAAAGTGGCTGAGCTTTGCCCCGAGCAGGTTTATTGTTGTTTGATTTTCTTCAATCACAGGTAACCAGCTTGTCCGTAAATTGATGAAAATAGTAGTAATAAGAAGTAGACCACCGCTCTTAGAACTCCAAAGGCGATGATTGACTATGTTTTAGAACAGCGGTTCTCAAACTTTTTTGGCTATGGAACCCTTTTGGAAAAGGAAATATTTGACGGATCCCTAATATAATAAAAAACTGCGTTTCATGGAATTCCACTTTGCTCCACCAATATGTCCCACCAGTGGAACAAAGTGGATTGATTGTTTACAGTTTTGTCGTCCACTGTGTCCCACTAATTGATTTTGGTGGGGAAATAACACTCGCAAAACTCTGACTTCACTATTTTCCCACTAGGGCTGGCACTGTTGGATTCTGGCGAAAATAAAAACAGTTTTAATAATAAAAAAAATTGATAAGTAACCTCCTTTTTTTAAGAAGTCGGTTATGTATAGAAATTATTCGTACCATTAGGATGATTCTGAAGCAGCTAAAATACCACAAAGCAATGTCGTCTACTGTTGGACATATGCCATAGGCTTCTCGCGGAAGCCCCAGGGCTCCGCGGAGCACCCTTTGAGTATGGCTGTTTTAGAACATGATTTTCTACTCTTCGTAAATATAGACTATACGATACGACTTTTGATAGGTCGCTTTCCATGTAGCTACTCGTACCTCTTCGATCTAGTGGTGAGCTTTGACTGCTGTGTATGGGGTCTTGGGTACGATCCCGAAGTCGGGCAAAGAGTGTTTTAGGTAGAGTTCTTCCGAGTCAGTCAGTCTAGGAGTCTGGATCTGGATTTGTGTCTCGCTCCCTTTTACTTGGAGCTTAAAAATAACTAGCAAACAAAATGTTAGAGGCGTGAAGTTATATAATGTATGTCATAAAAATTAAATAATAGTAAAGTAGTAATACTTACGAGACAGTAAAACTATCAAATACGTTAAGTAGGTAAATACTGTAGCAGACGGTACATTTGAAGTAAAGCGCCAAACTATTGGAATTTCGATAACGAATTCCTTGAATTATGATGTTTACACGCATATGCTTGTACAGTGATAAATAGTGAATTTAGGAATTTTGCGACATTATAATAATATTTAAAGGGTGTGGTTACGACGTACGTTCTACTAAATGGAATTTGCACATGGTTCTATGACGTACTTGGGAATCCGCTGTTTATAATGCTATCGATTGACGCCATCTTAGAATCTAGTTGACATAAACAAATTCTTTGGAAGTGCAGCAAGGATAAACTAAGCACGACAATTAAAAAACCGCTAAGTAAGTGCAAGGCTATTATGCGTAATTTCATGCTCTAGTACACAAAGCTTATACGGATAAGTTAAAACATTTGTTAGGCTTTTTTTTTTATTGAGGCTGGGAAATCATCCAATGACTTCTCCCGCTCTGGGTGGAGCGGAAGGGCGTGTCAGACTTTTACTGACTAAAACCCACCCGTGTTCCTTCAGTTGCCTAAGGTCCTGGTATCCCTTTCGGACTAACCCGCAACCCTGCAGGCATCGGTCCTAGCGGACCCCGCCAATTATGCTGACACATCTGTTAGACTGAGATCCCGATATTTAGCGAAGCAAGTAGCAAGGAATCAGGGGGGACATACTGTCGAAGCAATGGAAGTACGGATGCACGAAATCTTAGCTTGTAGGAGCCCTGTTATAATGAGTTTAATGCCAATAATGCAATATTGTCTAATCAGAGAGCGATATTACTGTTTTAATTATCACTAAATATTTTAAACTGTTATACTGATAACAAGGTTCTTTTTTACTTATCTAAAACCTGACTGGTGGAAAGCTGGATGGTATTAATTTTGCAAATTGAACGATTTACGTCGCCTTACCTAAATCCTTGGCATTAAGATAAAAATATTGATAAAAATAAATCTCATAATTAAGTCAAATGGTTTTTTATCGTTGTGCGTTTTTTCCATACTTCAGGAAGGAAAGACACAAACTGTTCTTAGTAGGTACCTACTTTATTGATAACAATATAACCAAAGAACCTATAGGACATAGCGGGGTCTTTATATTACACACCTTTTAAATCCACTGGGTCAACTAGCCCCGTGGGGTCGTTTAATTGACCGCCCGCCTAGTAGGGTCAAATGAGCCATCTGACGTTTGTGATATTCATGTAAATTAGTCTAAACAACGTTATTTGCCACATTTTTTTGATAGTATTACGTAGCCAAATAAACTACCTATAAAAGATACCATTTTGTATCACTTCATTAATTCGAAGCTATACTGCTTTGAAAAAAATCGTGACCAAGAGACCTACCTACAGAATAATGAAATGCAGAATTTATTACAGTAGGTAGTAGGTACCATAATAACAAGTAAAGAAGCTAATAGGTAATATAAATATTATTTAGTATCATTCTTGATAATATTATTGTCTGTAAAAAAGTGTTTTTTATAACTTAAATAAATTAATTGAATGGAACCAACAATTAAGTAAGGTGCCAAAGTAAGGTGGGATTGGATTGTCAGAAAATAAAACAAAGGTGTACTCAAATATTTATTCCGAAAATGTTAGTTTTTTTAACGGTCTTGTACAAATTCGATTAATTTCATTGCCGTCTTGAAAAAAATCTAGCTTTAATTAAAAAACTTCCCGGCACACTCCGTCCAACGACATCTTCTGGCCCTCTGGGCAATTGTCCGGGACCACTACAACATTCCGCAATGGTTGCAATGGTAAGGGTATAGGTGCTTTGTTGGAAGAGTTACTGGACTTGGCAATTAGAGCAGTGGCAGCGTATTGAGGCATCGAATTCACACAGCTCTGGAAAAATATACATCCACTTTTATTATGGTATACCTACAATACACTGTATACCTACTATTATGGTATACCTACAATACACTGTATTTAGGGTGTAAGAGACATCGACGCGCAAACATGGCACCGACGAATTTCGAGATGGACTGAAAACGACATACAAAAACATTACCCTCCTCCTGGGGCAGTCGGGTAAACAGGGCACATTTCGTTTATGGAAAGTTCACAGGAAAGTTATAATCATCAGTAACCAAAACAAAAGCAATACGATGTGCTGTTAATAACATTTGCGGGAAAGGTTTTCGCGTTAAACTAGTTCGTGAACTAGACTTGAATTATTACAACCTCAATGATCAAACTGCTGACACTTCACGTAGTCATGACAATCCAAAACAATGTTTGGAATACTTTCAAGCTTGACAAGATTTCTAAAACGACATGAACATCAACTGTCAAAAATTTTAAAGGAGTCTTGTGGATTTATAATAAACTTAAAAACATTAGTTTGTACAATATGGTTCATGTTCCTGTATTACTCGTTTAGTGTAGTTGAAATGCTAAGAAGTTTTAGTTTGGAAAAAGTAAGTAGAAATATCAGATAAACACTTACACCGACAATCAATAAAATGAATGTGACACTGATGAACTTTTGATCTACCATCTTGGTTGATTTTTTTGAATATTTTGAATCAAAGTGTTTCACGTTTGCTTCGCTGCAGATAAATGATACAGAAGTGGTGTCAAATGCAAGAAATACTACAATCAGACATAATTCACCAGAGTAAGTACCCATTGTTGCACAAAATAATTGATCTTCTAAAAATAATTGCCATACATAATTTATCATTATGATTGTTAGTGGTATTGGAATAAATTACAGTTTTCCTTGTCCCTTGCCCCACCTTCTATCGTCAAAGGAAATTACCTATTATGATAAGACACCCACTTGTGTAGAATACTTATTGATATTGATGAGTGTCATGTTAAGGAAAATCTGGTTACGAGTGATGTAAGTCACAATATTGAATGGAAAATATATCTACTTACTTTTCCTCTTTTTATAGTAAGGGCTACTCAGTACTCTGATGTTGATTTTTTTAATGAATTTTCGTATTAAGCTTATACTAGATATCGGTTTTGTAAAAAAAAAATAACAAAAAGAGTATTTTTAAGAAAAAGCACAAAATTGGCGAAGATTTATGTAAATAAATACTAAAAAAAAAATTATACAGTATGTTATCTAACGAAGGGCGTTCCCGTTAACCTGCAATAAATAGTATAGCATCTATACATGCTAAAAAAATATTATCATAATTTTTTTTACAGTAAAATATTCCCAAAAATTATTAAATTCATACGGAAAAGAAACACTCTGTACACGCACACTGTATTTCTACGTTGAAATACAAGTGTGCGTGTAGGTACAGAGTGTTTCTTTTACTTAACAATTTAATATTTTTGTGAACATTTCACTACTTATATTTTAAAATGTATTTTCCCCAGCATTGTTACACCCCACAGAAGAAGATTCAGGCCAGCAAGGAGCATATTCGAACAATATTGTATCACTATCAAGCCGAAACTATTCAGGAGCAGTTCACTGTCCGATCTGACACCGCAATCAAGTGATTTCAGTGAGTGACCTATTTGTTAGTATTGCCATGATTTCTTTTGAGTTTTGATTGATTAACTAGGTATAGTATTTTATCTCAAGACGCGACGCGCGCTTTATTTGTGCTTACCAAGTGTACAAACACGCTGTGAATGTGTGTGTAAACGATGGAGCTCTTGGTACCGTCCGAGGCAATGGCGAACTCCGAAGTGTGTGTGTGTGTGTGTTTGCGGCTATGTGATGTGCTGAAGCTGCTCGTCTTCAAGCACACATTCACATCGTGTTTGTACACTTACCACAAGTGAAGCGTGTGTCGCTTCATGAGATAAAAGTACTGTACCTACCTAGGTAAATAAGGAAGGAAACTAATAGAATATCTACCTCTTCTGCAACTAAGTTGTACCTACCTACATACTGTAAACGAGACGTAATCAAAATTGTAATAATCGCCTATTAAAACATACCTACTTGTAATTTGTGATTCATTGAGATGGGTCAGTATGGAATTATATATTATAGAGTTTCTTGTCATTTATGTTAAAGTACCTCCGCTTAAACATCTCCAAATCTTAACATTTCAATGCTGTATTTCCAATATTTCAAAGACAGTGGTGGGTAAAATAAGAATCATAAAAGGTTTAGTACAAAGTAACTCTTTGAATTCCACACCGCAAAATGTCGGACTGCAGAAAAGTTCGGGGAATTATGAAAGGTCTCTAAACGTAACGTAAACGTAAACCTGATATCACGAAAAAAAATCAGCTGTTCCCTACATTTTGACGAAGTATGCGAACATAAGGAACAGCAGTTTTTTTGTCGCGATTTCAGTGTTGGTCCCATAGTGATAGTTGTCCATAATGATGAGTACAACGTCCCTTTAAGAGATTTCGTGTATGAAAAGATACACCTTATACAGGCTGTAAGGGTAAACAGTCTTGTCATTCAAACCATGGGTAGTTGACTTAAATATAAAAATAAATGACCGAACACAACAAAAAAAAAACGTCATTTTCATTAAAAGATTTTAAAAAGTTTCTATCCGACACCGTGGTCTCTAGCGAAACAGGTGACTGACTGAGGGAGGGGTCGCGCTCGCGGCCGGTCAGGTCACATCCCGCACCCCCCGCCCGTGTTGAGACGCAAGTTCGTTGCCCTAGCGCACAGGACAACGAACTTGCGTCTCTTGTGGTAAAATGTAGATTAAAAAAAAAGAAAAAAAAAGTTTTAATTTTCCATTGATTTTACGTTCTATAAATGAAACCAAACCACTGGTTGCAAGGATAACGGTGTTTACCCTAACACCCTGTATAATAATGTACTTGCGCCATCATTTAGAAAATGTATTCCAAAACATTTATGTGCACAATACATTTTTATTAAACTAATATATAATAAAGAAATGTCAACGTTTTATCAAGTCGTAAAAACCATGCGCAGTAGCTAGTAAATTAGCAAACGTTAATAGTATCTAATTATTCAACAATACCTGTGCAGCATTAGATTACTTCAAGAAAAGAGTTAAAGAAGAAAGGAAACGCAGGGAACCATATTACAATAGTTCTGGTGACGGTGACACAAAACATCATAGAAAACATACCGAACCATTAATGTCGTGGAACTTTAAAGGAAAGTAAGTGAATAATCATGGTAGGTAACTCAACAATAAGCCAAATACAATCGTAATGATTACAATACCCTTACGTATGTCTTTAATTCGTTTATCATTCAAAACTATCACCAGAAAGCCGAAGAAGAAATCCGAAATGTCTCCTGAATCTTATGCGAGCAAGTTTGCCGTCGAGTACTTAAACGATTTTCAAAAAGACAGCTACCCCAACCCTTCGTCTTGCGCAGACAATTCCAGGTAAATAATGTTAACGAAACATAATCTATATATAGCACTGACGAATCTTAGGAGTATCCGATAACAGCATAAAGTGAATGTCTAACGAATGCTCTTCTTTTGTTTCCAGTGTTGATAGCACAGACCTATTGGGCCTTCAGAAAGGAGCTGCTTTTCCTTTCAAGTCGACACCTAGCGGTAACCTGAAAGTTCAGTCGAATCAAGTAAATTACCCGCTATCTTTTTGTTGTTGTAAATTAATGGTTTTAAAGTTATTAAATTTTAGTTTTGATTTCATAGGTAGTGTTTCAATCTTCCACCGTTGGTGTATTATTAGCGGATCCCACTCAAGCTAAGGTGAAGGTAAAATTTGAAGGGAAAGCAGCAGGCGAACCTGACGATGAAACATCACAAAACTATGTTAGTATCGTTCTCTTAAAATTGCCGCTAATTGCTTTCAATATCTTAAGATAATCTATTGCTTTCTTTGGTGTTAAGGACCATGATGTAGATTCTGAATCACAACTACAATTTAAAACTAGAGAAACGACTAATGCGAATATTCAAGTAAAAAACACCGATCGGACCGCAAAAACAAAATCCGCATGTGTTAGAGAAGATAAGGGCAAAGACTTGGTCAGCCTCGGGTACGCGGTGGAAGAGCCCATAGACTGGATGCGAGTGCAGCTTCCTAAGAAGCAAGATCTATTTCAAGAGTTTTATCGCAGAATTCATAATTATATGTAAGACTCATTTCAATTTTTCAGTGTAAAAGATTGTTATAACTAACTAGCTGAACCAACAGACGTTGTCCTGTCAAAGTTTATATTGTCAAAGTGCTAAGGTTAGATTAGAAATAATTTTATATGGTGGTTAATTATTATTAAATTTTCTAATTTTCCGCGCAATTTTCTTACTTTTTTCTTTCATAAGAACCTTCTCCTGACAATAACAAACACAACAGAAAAAGAGTTAGCAAAATCGGTCTAGCCGTTCATGCGTGATGGCGTGACCAAGGGAAATAGGGATTTATTTTTATATATATAGATTCTGCAAAGTCAACAAAAATCCCCAACCAAATGAACCCGGACAAAGGATTTATTATATTTAACAAATATCCGTTATCATCAACCAATTTTGTCAATGTCATGTCTACGACGTAATACATGAGTAGGTATCATGTACATAGTAGTGCAGCTTGTGTACCTACATATTTAATCAGATAAAGCAACTCGTAATGTACTTTATCTAACGCTTTATTGATTTTATTTGGTACTTATGTAGAAACAGCAACTCGTGCCAAGTGCCAATCCCTGTTTGTTTCAATATAGATTATGATTTCCAGAAACACTGACACCATTATACATATCGGTGATGAGGAGTTTCACTGCCACTACATAGTATTGCAAGTTTACTCTTCTTTCTTTGACATGAACCCACACAGAGAAATTGAGCTGCCTACTGTAAGAACAATGTTAACATTGATTTGCACAATTCCTTCTTACATCTCAAAATCCCTTCCCTCCCTTCTCTCATCTTCAATTTCTTCTTACTTATTCTTTCTTCTTCTTCCTTCTTCATTTGTTTTAAGAGTATTATTAATTTACAGGACAACGTTTCACCTGAAGCTTTTCAGACCATATACGAATGGATGATATTTAATGGCAATGAAAGTAACAAACTGCTAAAGAGAGAGAATATCTTAGATTTATTTTATGCCGCGCAGTATCTTGCTATTAAAGGTAATTTGGTCAAATTTATAACTCCGCTATTTGTTATCAGATTACAGACAAATTAATTTATGAAATTCTTCTTAAATAGATCTAGAAGATCAATGTTGGTCTTTTATTGTGAATGAGGCCCTCTTTACTGAAGACACAGCATTCGCTTTATTCAGGGAAGCAAGGAAAAAGGGAATGACACCTGTGATGGATTTAATGGTAAATAACTTTATACCAAAAGCCTTTCACAAGTAGAAATCAATTCAATCAATGACTAACATTTGATTATTTCTAGGTCCCACGTGTGATGAGGTTTTTTCTACCTTTAGTTGCGTCAAAAGACTTCATTGATTTGGAAACAGACGAGTTAATGACATTTCTGAAATCAAACTACATATCTGTTACAAGGTACACTATTCTCTGTATTTAGAGTAACTTCTGTTACTAGCTGGTCTATGTTTACGTTATCTTCATCGTTTTCATTTCCAATATTAGCAATAAAAGCACCACGGAACATCTTAAAACACAACAATGATCGCTATTAAGTAAACATTACATTTAATTATTCATTTTGATTCGCAGTTACTTTATGTTTAATTAAAAGGATCGTGATGTATTTGCGTTAATTGAAAGTAATATTAATGACGTACATGCATTATATGGGCATGGGTAGTTTTCCGATTTGCATAATTATGTAGATTGATTGTGGATTTATAGGAAAGGTAGGATAGGTAATACGAGCTAATATCCGCAACTCCACGTCAAAGCGCGTATTTTGCTTACGGGTGGGAAATCGCTTATTCGATCCACCCCAGCTCCTCCAAGAAGGCCAGCAACGCCTTGGTGTTGCTCACAATCTCACGTAGGGTACCTGAATTAACGAAGTACTTTGCCCTGTATGTGGCGACCACCGGGCAGTGTAGCAACACATGAACTGCTGTCTCGTCGTCCTCCATGCAGGCCCTGCACAGCGGACTGTCTGTGACTCCTTTGACAAAGAGGTGTTTATTAAAAGACCCATGGCTAGTTAAGGCTGCTGTAACAGTACGCAGCTGTTGTACCTATAGTTAGTCGGGGCATCCGTTTCGTGACGCAACCATCCTGGGATTTATATCTGGACATTAAAAGAATTCATTTCATTATAAATTACCCACTGTCACGCCTGACATCTGATATCCGCTTTCAAACATCTACAGATTCCTTAGCATGCTCTGACGTACTAAGATCACATTGCACCTTTTTTTTTTCCCCGACCCGGAACTATGTGGGTAGAGTGTGGGCAGCTTTAAAGCTCTATGTATTACATTTGAGGTATGAGCCTTCCGAGAGCGGGCCCATCCGGGTTTTGTTTTCTTGTACCCTAAAAATAACCCGAAATAAACCCAAAATTTTACATTTTAACGATAGGGAATAAGCATGTAATTTTTTTTTTTCACTACCTGTATCAATCCAACCCAAACCCAAGAAAATTACACATTAAAGCTTGTTGACCAAAAAAATTTGAAAAAAATCTCCAACAATTTTCTACTACAGTTCAAACTTCCGGTTCTGTCGCGGTCATGATGTGACGTCATTTACTACGATACTGCACATCTGCCATGTTTTATAGCCCCAAATTATGTAAATAAAATTATTCTTTGTGCGTTATTCAAGCAGAAATCGGGCTTACTTACTTACCTTAGTGAAATTTCAAGCAATTTGCAAAGAATACATTTTTACTCACATAGTTTTTTTGGTCACTTCCGGCATTGTCGAATAAGTTTTGAATTATGTGCATATTCCCTATTTATGATGACTACATTCTGACTTTAAGCTATACATTGCTTTATAAGTCCTCCATTTTGAGCACTTATCAGTCAGACACTTCTGACCATATTGGGTGAACCTATTACCGGTTAGCCTTGAGAAAATTGCACAAACTAAACCCATTTCGTTTTCTTCCAAGTTTTCCCATCATGATCAATTAGTACCTCTATTTAACACTCATTCTGTTTTAGTATTCACCTTGTTTGTTCGTAAAACTATTTTCTAACCGCCGCGACACGATAATCAGACATAATTGGGTATTGCGAATGCGAGGAACCCAAAACATTGCAATAAGTATCCAATCCAAGAATTCTTCTCCTTTTCTCATGCTCAGCGTTATTTAAATAATTATTAGCCAGTCATCAAAGTGTGTAGAGAATTAGTGACCCTGACTGCCCAAGGTACTGCATACTTGAGTGAAGTTGAGTGTCACCACACTCGATTCTAAAAAAATTGCGCTTGTATTCCTGGTTATCAGCTTTCAAAATCATAATACAAAACCTGTTTGATTTTGCTTTAGGAGGTTTGTTTTTGCCATTGAAGTCAACCTTCATTGTATTAATAATGTCAATCCACTCACTGGCGTCTTTTATCCAGTATGCTACGGTCATACGGTGAAAGTGATCCGGCTTTGTGGGTTTAAGTACTTTTATTTTTATCCAACTCCCTCTGCCTGAGAATGTTAGTAAAGTACCATCTAAACTTTGTATATTCCTTCTAGCAATACAGTTTCTTTGAGTTCTTTAGGTACTCAGTAGCCTTAGCTTTAATACATAGGTACTACCAGCTTTTGCCCGCGGCATCAACCGCGTTCCGGTACTAATAAAAAGTATGCTGTGTTCTAACCCAGGTCATGATCTCTCCGTACCTTTGCCAAACCCGTTTTTCATCCAAATCCGTACAGCCTTTAAGTATGAAAAGGTAAAAAGCTCATCTTCTTTAGCGAGATAGAGGTCCTGATGGCTGGGGTGCGATGGCTGTACGGCGACTGGTCGTCCCGCCAGCGGTACGCGGTTGACGTGATGCGCTGCGTCCGGTTCGGCCTCATCTCGCCGTGGCAGCTCGTCGACATCAAACGTAACCCCGACAACGCAGAGGTACTGGAGATCGTCAACGAGGCTGAAGTTCAGCAGATGGTCGATGATGGACTCGCGTAAGTTTTCTGAATGCTTAACAAATAGAAAGAAGCTACAGTGGTGATTATAAATGACAGGTCGCCCTGAAGCGAGTGCGTTTTCAGTAAAACAATCTCTCAATGCGTTGTGAGTAGCTGTATTGTATTATCGAGCATATTCAAGTCTTAGAAAAGCACCATACTGCCTGGCCATAATAATGGTCGCAATTTATGTATATCATAATGATTACATGCGGATTGAAACTTATCTGGCCTTCAATTAAACCACTCGCGTGTTTCTTTGACACATTCTTGAAAAATTATGGTGGACTGGTTCTGTTCTTGACCATGGACAAATCAACTCCAACTGTTGGTTCAAATGTTTTACAAAAGCCAATGTGTTAAAACTATACTTACATAAAATTTGCTGTAAATAAATGCAAGTGAATTCCACGAAACATGTGAGATCAATGTTAGAACGAATGGGAAGGCTGACGTTAACATTGTAGGTGATTCCCCAGAGGAGACAAACATAATGTTTACCTTCTTTGTTTATGCATAATTTTGCCATATTCATGTTCCTAAATAACATCAAAAACTAATTACTTCATTGATCACTAATAGTTTTATTGATTCCTGACGAGTTATTTCAAATACGTCTAAAGTCTAATGCATTCCATAATATTCTTCCTTAGCACAGCCAATATTATAATTCTATTATTGACCTAAATCATCAAGAATCAATCATTCACAAAGCAGTGTGAAATATTACTTATTACCGTAGCATAATAATAAAACGCCAAAGTTAATTAAGGATTTTTTGTAGGAAAACAACATCACACTTCGTTCCAAACAATGCGTTCAGTACCGTTAAACTATAACTAAATATGGTAACTAAATATGGTGGTACTAGGTATACGTTTTAAAATGCGCTTTCTTATCCACAGTTATGTAATAATAAAATATTGGTATGGCAATAATTCTAAGAACTATTATCACTGGATCGATGTACTTGGGCTATCGGAACCAGCTGAGAGGAACTGGATCGGCGAGGAAAAGGTACCACACATTACTTATATATACAACAAATAGAAACGAAATTAATAACAAAGACATTGTGTAGTAAGTTTGTAATAACATTGGCAAATAAGTATTTTATTGGTCACCTGTGCAAGGCATCATCAAGTGGTTAAAGGAGGATAATAAACAACAAATAGTTAGTATATTCACCCGACAAACATTTTAAGCTAAATCGATCTTGGTACGAAAAATATAGCAAATGATGCATTCTAAAATATTATTTTGTTGTAGAATCATGTAACGTACAAAGAGTTCCTGAATTATTTGGAACAGTTCATGGTCCCCAAAGACCAGATGTACCAGCACATGGCCATGATGCAACCCCCGAGGAGGAACGATGATAACATACCAGGTATACGCAAACTCTGTAGGAGACATTAGCCTTCTAACTAGTCTTGTTGTACATCAGTGTTAAGGAGTTCAGCACCTATATACGACGTATTAATGCCATCATTTTTCAGTGTTAGTGAGAGACGGAGCTATACAAGGCCGCTAGCACCATCCTTTTTTCGCAGTGGAATAATGATGGCATTAATACTTCATAGTGAGCCACCTGGACCCGTTGTATTTATCCTGAATAGTTGTATACTCACCGTCATGCCTTGTTATTCTATTGGTCGCAAGTATGACTGCTAAACGTAGGTTCCTCAGTCCTATTTCCAATCTGGCAAAGTGTTATTTGGTTTTCCATCAGACATTTCTCAGTAGCCACCCGGAGGATTGTTCTTTGTGTACCTATAATACACTTCTACCTACTCAGTAAAGCGTGATCATTTTCTATACTATTAGATGAGCAATATTTGTATATGTGTATATTTTTGTAATCACGTTCTCGAAAACGGATCTAAGTATTTCGATGAAAGTTGCAATATTGCAGTTTACAGGGGCGAAAAATCGATCTAGCTAGGTCTTATATCTGGGAAAATTCGTTTTCTCCATTTTCACAGCCACGGGAATGTGATATTACGCAGTTTTGCAAAAATAGATCGAAAATATCCGGACACCTGTAAAAGTTTTAGAAAACCTTACCTCGTATTATTTTTAAACTTAACTAAATACTTTTCTTTAAAGCTATCTTCTGCATCGGCAATTTAACAATATAAGTTTTATTAATAAGAATTTATATATTATTATCAGGCAGTATGCGAGGCATGGATAATGAGAAAATGGAAATGCGGAGACCTAAAATGGACTTCCCACTACCAGCCACACTGAAAGGACTGACTGGTGATAAGGATAAATCCTTTCCAACGATGAGCGAATTTTTTGAGCATCGGAGAAAGGTGTGGAGTTAATATTTTTTTAATAAAACCTACAAAAGCGTTAAGGGTATAAACATCGACGCGTAAACTGTACGAGATTCTAGACTGCATTTAGTACATGATTCTAGACTCACAAACGTTGTTTTATCAGTTATTGAAAAAAAAATGCAGTTTCATAGAAAAGTTCAAAACCTTCACGGTCAAAATGTGTGGAATGAACAGCGCTGATTATTACTTAATAACCGACGAAAAATTACTACGCTGCAGCGTAGAACACAGATTGTAGAACCACCAGCGCCCTCATGATACCTAACAGTTTGCGCGTCGATGTCCCTGACACCGTATACAAGGTGGAAGGTGGAGAAGACAATACGACAAAAAATGAAACTCCGTATATCTAATGCCGTTCTCGGTCTAAATACAAGAAATTAATCAAATATATCCAATAGTTTAGTTACGATAGCTTGTCAAAGATAGGCAAATCCCATAACCGACCCATCACTACTTTGTTTGAAAAAATGACTTTAATAATTTCGATATTAGGATTTATTTGTTAGTTCCAAAATACTTTTATGCATTAGTATTGCCAGGGTTTTCATTTATTGTTGTATTGTCGTCTCCACATTGTATAGTAAGTACTTATTTACCACACCCACCACCTTATTGACCATCTGATTTACCTCTGCCTAAGCCTTTGGGGATAACAGGCGTGATGTTATTTTGTTATTTACTAACAGAATCTATTTCAGTCTCAAGAAGGCCAACCATCAGTTTGTCCATCAGCCAGATCGCCAATATCGCTGGACCAGGACACGTCCATGCAGATACCCACCGGGGCTGAAAGCAGAATGAGAGCTCCCGATCTAGCTTGTAAACACCAAAAGCAATTCGAGGTATTTACTACCATCATACTCTTGCCCTATCCCAATTTATGTCTGTCTTCTTCTTCTTCCACACTGCTCTATTATTGTATTTTTATTTTTATAAACGGTTATAGGAACAAAGGAAGCATTTAGAAATGCAAAAGCAACAATTGGAGCTGGCTCAGCAACATCATCGCAAACAGATCCAACAGATTCATATGTGCACCGTTGAACAAGATCATGTAACATATTTTTTGTTATTATTTTACCATTTTTATCTTTTTTATTTTGGATATGAAGAGTTAAAATAAGAATCAAAGAATTGAAAGGGGAGGGATCAAAGCTCAGAATCATATAAGCTTATCCCGATATTCTCTTTATGATGTTATTTTCACACCTATAAATGAATTTGAATTTGAATAGTTTTTATGATGTTAATAGTTTTTTCCACTGTTGTAAAAATAAATACAAAGCAACAATCAGACATAATGTAAAGCATAGAGCAGTACTTTTTAATAGGCGTGACTTGACGAATTTGTAAGAACTTTCTGACCAAAACAATTTCACTTTTGCCAACAGCCTTCTTCTAAAAATGATCATAATATGTACGATCCACCAGAAAAGGACTCTGCTGAAGACCTGAACACAACTAACAGTGACACCAGCAGCACTGCGGAGACCAGCCTGACTGAAAAAGTATGTGAAGCATGAAGCATGCATTTGGGCCGCAAATTCGCAATGGCGGAATTTGTAGCGTTGCAGCATGACCTTTAATGAAGATAGTTTTATTGATTTTCACAGAATCAGTACGTAATGCGACGATCGGAGAAGAGGCATAGTGTGGCTGCGTCGTACCTTGCCGCTGCCACTGCTGCCTTGTCGGGATCTAGAAGGCAGGTTTCTTGTGTTTTCATCTAAAACTACCTCGGAAAGTTTTAAAAAGGAGGAAATTAAGGTTGCAGTCAAACATAACACAACACCGATCCACAAATAAATTCAATCCTATGTTTTAAATTATTTAGTTGTATGCTTTGTCGGGCCTATTTCCAGCAGTGGACTTCTTTCCGGCTGAAATGATGATGATAATGTATTACGGCGGAATGTGTCCTGCGCTAAACTGTAACAATCCGTATAAATATTTACCACATTTAATGTACATATAAAAATACCTACTTACTCACAAGTAAACTATCCAAACTGAATGATATTGACCCGACTAGAAGCTTAATAGCAATCCTAACTAATTATAATATAAGATGCGAAAGTGAGATTGTTTATTTGTTTGTCTTAAAGAAAAGAACATAACCTTTCATCCAGAAATAATACTATTCCCAAGGGATAGACACTGAACACGAGCGAAGCCGCGGACGAAAGCTAGTACTTATGTGCATATGTATTGAGGTCTTAATTCTTCCCACAGTCCCACATCAGGCCCTCGAGCACAAGCTACAAACGCGTCGCGGTCAGAGGCGACGCCGCGAAACATCGCGCCTATGTCCCAGAACAAAATCGGGAGCCCGCAGATATCACTCTTCAACCAGTCCAAGGAGTCCCTAGCCAAGACAAACATGTGAGCCTAGTTTTATTAGAAGGCTGAGTTTACAACACAGTGATGTGAGCAGCACGCGTTCAACATGGTTCTGCCATAATCATTTGCAATAATGTTCAGATGAATGATTATGTTGGGTTTCGGGTTCGCGACAAGTCAATCGTCGTCCTGACGATGCCTCGTTAAGAGGTGAACCATCTGTCGATTTCTTACAGGGTTTTCTATGACGAGGAATTTTTAAGCGGAAAAGGTTACTAAATATATCTGCGTGTATCGTATATTATATTTTTTTGCAGGGCAAGTCAATGTGACACTTATTATTTGCCCCTCATATGGTACAATTCTCAATTCCACTGTTTTTTTTTCTCATATCATTGACCATGAATATAACCCCGTTCGTGTAAGTGCCGTAGTTAATAAACAAAGTTTTATATCGTCAAGTCTACATAAACAAAGTGTTATATAGTCAAGTCTAATTATTTTAGTTTAATGAAGCCTAATAAATGAATTGCTATAATTTCTGTTTCAGGAACAAGTTGTCTACGTCTATTCTGGGCCCTTCAAACAAGAACTACATCGCTGAAGGTTCCTTGTTCAACTGGGACAGGGAAACTGTATTAGTTTTCGGCGGAATTGATCTCCTCACTCCATATGGATTCGGAGGAAACACTGGAAAATATATTTATAGGTCAGATCGTCTCATCTTACTACCACTAAGTATAATATTCTATAATGACTTGACTATAAATAGGAACTCATGCTGGAAGAAATAGCCCAAGAGGCCAAGTCTACTAATTTACAAACGTGTCAGTGATCTCGCAATTATGAGTTTTTGACAGATTTTGTATGGTATATCTGACATATGACGGACACATCCGAATTGATAATCTCCTCCTTTTAGAAGTCGGTTATAAAGTTGGAGAGTTGTTGTAATTGTTTTCTTTAGGCTTCGTTTCACGGCACCCCAATGTATCTGTAATTGTCCAACAATATCTTCTCGTTCTTTATACTGTAGCAAGAGTAATTTTATTCATAGTCGATTCAACATCGTTTCAGGTTCGACCCAGTGACCAACGTTTGGGACTATGTGGGAGATCTGCCGGAGCCAAGACATCACCACTCGGTCGGCTTCTTGAGGGGCCGGGTGTATCTTGTGGGTAAGGAATTATAGTTTTTTCATAAATTAATATACATATATATATGACTGCCGGGGTAATTCTTGGGCCACCTCCTTTATAGGACAGCTAGTGACCCGCTCTTGCTACGCACGGTTTTTACGACTTGACAAAACATCGAAATTTCTAAATTATATGTAACTTTAATAGTAACGTATTATACATATAAACCTTCCGAAATAAATTCTCTAAACGATGGTGAAAACCTCATCAAAATCTGTTGCGTGGTTTAGAAGAACAACGCGGATATACAGACAAACACGATACTTATAATATGTATAAATATAGATGTAACTTAACGGTAAAGCTCAATCAAATGCTTTACTTTATCATAATTTATCTATCTATCAGGCGGTGCGGATCCCCGCGATGACGATATCCGAGGCAAGTCGGCGGTAGTGTCTACTGTGTGGAGCTTTGAGCCGGTGTCACGCTCCTGGTACAGCGAGAGTGGACTCATGACGCCCCGGAAGAACTTTGGACTAGTTGTGCACCGTATGGCCATGTACGCCATCGGCGGGCTGGATAAGAAAGGCAGGTATGTATCAAACATATGAAGAGTTAAGTTGGTCACATCACGATTTTATAGACACAGAAATCACTACGTAAAATAAAAAGAGATCAAACTTTAAAGGCTCTTACATACTGGGGCGATTCGTCGCGCGACGCGAATTTTAACCAAATAATTTCTGAGAAAACTACACGGCGAACAATGCGGCGGCGTCGCGTCGCGCGACTAATTGCCCCAGTATGTAAGAGCCACGCTGTGCGGCAGAATATCGTGGGTGTCATTACAATTTAATTTATCATCTATTTCAGGGTTCTCCGTTCAGTGGAGAAGTTCGATCCTAAGACGGGTTCATGGAGTGAGGTGCGTTCGATGAGCGTGTGTCGAATGGCCGTGGCTTGTGCGAAGTACCGCGATTACATCTGGGTGGCAGGTGGCATGACCGGCGAGAAGAAGAAGCCAGTCTGCAAGATCGTCGAATGCTACAACTCCAAGACTAATGAGTAAGCTATGACCTCTACACCTATTTATAGCAATTGAAGGCTAGCCTTCATCCACTACTGATGGATAGGTATTTCCCAAAAATCAATCAATCTGCCAAGCCTTTTCCCAACTATGTTGGGGTCAGCTTTCAGCCTAACCAGATGCAGCTGAATACGAGTATTTTGCATGGAGCTATCTGACGCCTATCGGTCTCTCCCAAAAGCCACTACGCTAATATTAATTCCCGCTGCTTTTAAGTTTCCATCCTTAAAAGGGCGAAGCTATCCTTTGTTTGTATAGTAGTTAACACCAGTTAACGTTAAGCTTGGTGCATAAAACTTTTACTTCTTGCAATTTACAAAATTCTGGCATTTTAAATACGACTTCTAGATCTGGCATTAATCCAAGATGAATATAATGATATTTCTATAATAATATGACTAAATGCAGGTGGACAGAAATACACAGTCTTCGGTTTCCCAGATGTTTCTCCACGATGTTTGCAATGAACGATAAATTGTACATTGTCGGCGGAGCTGGCAAGATTTCGGATAAGGTTAGTTGGTATTTAGAAAGGAAGTCTGGGAGTCAAATATTTGATCCCTTGAATAAATAATAGTTTCTCGATGTCATTAGGGAATTTTTTGCAATGAATTTGCCGGAGCATCAAACCGCATCAGATCTGACTGATCATATCTTCTTGCTGACTGAATATAAACACCGAAGGTCTTCCACGAGGTCTGTAAACACATAAAATAACAGTTTTAAGGTAATGAACATTGTCATGTTTTAGGAAAAGACAGTAACCAGCGTGGGTGCGATAGACGTATGGGATTGGAAGCTGCGCAAGTGGAAGCAAGAGACGGAGATGTCGATGCCCAGACATGGACACGCACTGGCCTATCTCGGCACACAGCTCATCATCATCGGTATGTAGGCTCTTGGGTATGAAAAGCCTATAAAAGTCTTGTCGCATTATTAAATAGTAAAACCACCAGTTAACAAGACCAAACGAAAGTCAGGTAAAGATAGTTGACGCCACAACGGAGGAAAAGCGTAGCGTTTCGCATCGTTTGCAATAATTACGCAGACTGTACTGGAGGTATTTAAACACGAGATAAAAACATACGGAATATTATCTAAGACACTTGGAACAAACTGGTCTAAACAAATGTTAAAATTATCTCATCTTCAACGCAATCATTTATTTCGGCTAGGTTTTACTATAATGATGATCGATCGATGGGGTCATTACCAGGTCATTAGCGATAATAGAGTCAGTACAATCAGCAAAACATAACGATCAATAGTACTTAAGAAAATTGGTAGCTTTTTGTTGATATAAAGATTACAAAACATTTTGAAACTACGCAATGTCATTCAAAAAAATACAACCGTTCCATTATTTCCGCATTTGCGTAATAGTTACCAAGTATTATAACATTTAGGATTCATGGCAGGTAAAACATGTTTCTATAAACAATACTATTTCTTAGAAAAAAAATGCGTTTCAACTGGGTCAGACACGATTGTCAGAACTGCTAGAAAAGTGATGACTAGGTGGTAGAGTTGTTAGCAAACTTAGTTATTGGAAGTTAACTATACATTTTTTCTTTGTTTACATAAATATGTACTTAGGTAATATTTTTGTGCTATCAGCACTTTTGGCCTAAAATATAATCAGTCAATTGATAAACGTGCATTAGATGCAATCTAAATATGCGTTTAAAATAAATGTTATCATGCTAAAGTAGGTACGATTCACTAAAATGTTTCGAACAGAAAAAATATTCCAGCAGGCGTAGCATGAGCACCGTTTTGTCGACGGAAGAGTAGACAAAAATGACGTTTCCTGTAGACAGTAGATAGTACGAGAGGGCAGCAAAGTAGAAAGAGTCAACTGCACTTTTTACGAAATTCACTCTTTAACATAATTTGACTCAGAATTCTTTGTTTTATCATAGGATTTATCGGTTGCCAGTGTGATTTTGACAGTAAGGATAGAAAACTTTCTTCCGAAATAGTCTACCTACAAAAAGACCTAGACAAAGATCGTTAGAAATGAAAGACAAAATGACAGATTGTAGAAAGATTTCTACGGTGGATGTCAAAAATGAAGAAACGAACTGTCACTTTGTATAGAAAAAGCTATGTCTATTCTTCGTAGAGATAGAAAGCGCCATGCTACGCCTGCTGATGACGGTACCCAATACTTATCTGTCAACTAGAAACACGGTTTCTCCTTAGTAGGTCCTTCTTTATCTTATGCTAGCTGCATTGATAAATACTTTGTTTCATTGATATTTAAAATTGATTGCTTGAAGTTATCCTGTCCATTCTGTATTTTGAATATGGTTATCAATGAGTCTCATTTTTGCAGTGAACGACATTTTATCACCACCACCGATCTTCTTATGAATGATCCAAGATAAAACAGTCTCAAGATGTAGTTTCAGACTCTTTTTGAATAAGGAAAATAATAAAAATAGTAAACTGGTTGAAAAAACCTAAATGTAAATAAAATCCACCTAGTAAGTAAATTCTGCGGAACTGTTACCACAAACCCCAACAAACAATTTAGTTGGTTTAGCCAGGATTACAATGAGCCCGGGATTTTAAAAGCATTTTTAGAACCACTAAATGCAATCATTAGTCAGCTTATACAATTTGTTCCTAATACAAGAATCGCGTATAAGTCATAATATGTTAGTTAAAAAAACCAGGAAAGTGACGCAGCTCATTCATAGAAGAGAAGAAATATTTCAACGTAATATTTACTTGTTAATATTTGCTAACGGATATTCCTATGCGTACGTGTAAGGGGATAAACGTTGACGTCAAAAATACCGCAAATACGGCAAACATGTTTCTCTCACAGATAGAGGACATGAGGAATTGAGGAGTCACCCTGCAAAGAAATGTGTTCGGTGATAACTAAGATTAATTTAATGTCTTAAGTTACAATTGAGATTAATCAGACTCAGCAGTGGTTTTCAATCACGAGTAGGTGCCTAAAAGTACAAAATATCCAAAGACTATTATTCTTTGAATATTTTCCCGAACTATCCCGGGAAAAGATCTACAGCTTAACATAGGTATTCCCGGGAAAAGATCTACAGCTTAACATCTGTATTCCCGGGAAAAGATCGACAGCTTAACACATTGTATTCCCGGGAAAAGATCTACATCTTAACATATGCATTCCCGGGAAAAGATCTACAGCTTAACATAGGTATTCCCGGGAAATGATCTACAGCTTAACATAGGTATTCCCGGGAAAAGATCTAAAGCTTAACATATTAAGGTATTTATATACCCTCGGGTATTTGAGTTCATTTAAGTAGGGATATTTTTAACCAACTCAGTCTGCACTCAAATATTATTGGCACACCTTTTAATATTTCTGCATAACAAAATGCGTCTCAGAGACATAAACTGACCGAAAATAGTTTTATATGCTCGAGAAATGTGGATTTCATACTACCTATAGATAGATTCTGATTGTAAATAATGTTTGCAGAATACCACGTAATTCTTCCGAAATTGCGGAGTTTACTGTTTTTGGGAAAAGGATGATGATTTCCTGGCTTGATCTTGAAAAAAAATCAGCTGTTCCATACATTTTGCCGATTTAAGTCAACACAAATGTATGGAACAGCAGATTTTTTTTTTCGCGATTTCAATGTTGGTCCCATAGAAAAAGTTGTTCATAATTATGAGTACAATGGACCCTTTTTGGGTTAAGCATAAACAAAAAATAATGTTGTATATAAGCCTTAAATCTTTTACATGGATAAATATCTGTCTTTTTTGTTGTAGTGGAAAAGTCACCGTGGATAGTGCAGTCAAAGTTACTGCTTTCTAAAGCGAGATATTTTATCGAGGGAACACTTTTCTTAAAACTCCATAATTATACCTTCTTTTTTTAAATCTAATTCTGGTGTCTCAGGTGGCGTGACAACTATCTACATGCGGGCGTTGAACAACGTGGAGTCATTCTGCTGCGAACGCGGCGCGTGGATCCGCGGCGTGGCCACGCTGCCGTCGCCGCTGTCGGGGCACGGCGCCGTCACGCTGCCGCCCGCCTCGCTCATGTGACCACACCAGGACATTTCGGTGAGCTCTCTTATCTATTGAACAATTTGCTCTCTTATCTATTATCTATTTCGTTCTGTCGCGTGGAACCGCGGCGTGGCCAAGCTGCGCTGCCGTCGCCGTCGCCACTGTCGGGACACGGCGCCGTCACGCTACCGTCCGGGCGTCCCCTCACTCATGTGACCACACCAGGACATTTCGCTAAGTAGTGCTAATCTTGTCTAGATTTAGATCCGATATTGACATCGACAAATATTGCCAAAAGTGTATCTTGTATCTAGAATGCTTTATTATGAAAGTGGCATTATAATCTTCTTCAACAACAACAGACTCTTGTAAACAACATTAATACATTCTTCTTAGAGATTTTATATCGCCAAGTTTGAATTGGGAGCTTGTTAACGACCCAAATGTCAAATTTTGTGTCAGACATGCTATTATAAATACAAATATGTAGGTACATATTCATGCAATCTAATAAATTATAAACTATTTACAGAAAAACATTTCTGACCTATGATGGAAGTAAGTAAACTGGTACCTATATGTACAGACATAACCCATAACTTTTTGATACCAGGTGAACATCCTCGTCGGCCGACGTAACTCCAGCTCGACGAGAACTAAATTTAATTCTTTGTGACGTGAATAATGTTTGCCGTGGACTATGTAGGATACTTTAAGTGCACTGTAACTGTAGCTTGTAAACTGTGACGTAATGAAAATTGTTAGTAAACTGTGACATCTTTGTGAATGTCCTGTGAATGTTAGCTGAAAAAAATTTTTGTACGCGTTAAATTATTAATTAAAAGTTTGTTCAATCGTTTTGTGATATCATTAAATCTCGGCTCATTACTGTAATTGCTTCTTTTTGTTAAGTACTTGACTTATATTAATTAAGGCTTATTTAATCCAAGTAAAACCCGGATTGAATATCATTTATAAGTTTTATTTATAAAAATACTTATATCTATCTTATCTACTCTAAAATTAGCTCAATTATAATGTCAACTTATCGTTATTATCACACGGTTCACAATGAATGGTTCGCTCATACATTTCTTCGATTGTTTGGCCACATGTATCACAGTGTAACTCCATACAGCCGACCATCTGCATCGCGATGGGCATTGTAGGTTGCTCTGAGAGATGGGCAGGACCTATGTCCCGAATTTTCTTCTTCGTTATCCCGAGCCCTACTCCACTCACTCAAGGCTATCAAAAGCATGAAACTCCATACAGGTTACGCTGTGTTATCATTATTCTTTAGGTTACTCCCAGACCTCCCTGCAAACACCAAGCAGGTCGCGCTCGAAGCCCTCGTCACAGGGAGGATACCTCATGAAGAAAAGCACGTTGTTGACTGGTACGAAGCGACTCGGCTTGATGTGACGTATGACTTCCTGAAATGAGAAACTTTCATGAATATTTATGAAAACAAAAACTAATATAATTGACCTTCGGAATACGAGAGTGGGATTTGGAAATCATCCTACATCTCCCTTTATATAATTGATGATTAAAATTGACAATGTTATCATGAATGGTACTTATAGTTGTCACCTTAATCTGGAAACAGGTTTTGTATGATACAAAAGCATTGACTTTTATCCTAACTTTTAATATTATAAATGCGAAAGTGAGTTTGTTCTTTACGCTTTCACGCTAAAACGGCTGAACAGATTCAGATGAAATTTGGCCCGTGGGTAGCCATGATCTGGATTAGGTCATAGAATACTTTTTATCCCGATATTTCCACGGTATTGAGAATTATGCGGATGAAACCGCGGGGCGCAGGTAGTATTACTATACAAAGGCAAATCGTTGCTATGTGTAAACTAAAAATACAAAACAAGTTGCCAAAGACTGAAATGTTAATAAAAACAACAACACGTATGGAAAATAAAAGTAAGGCCATCGTTCAAAGAATTGATTGTAGAACTGACAAGATATCTATCGTCTGAATGAGATAGTACTTTAAGGACAAGGTACCCACTGTTCTTTATCAAAAACATCAAAGATATGGATAAAGTTGAAGAATTATTCCATTGCTCTGATTAGATGTACTGGACAAATAAAAAAAAAGTAAGCATGTCTTCAAACTGTTGTGAGGGTCCTAGAGTCAAATATGTTTGGTTAAGTTATTGACATGGTCCGGTAGCTACAGTGTCTATGATTTTACAGCATACTGTGTTCACCAATCTTCCAAGCACCTACCACAGTGTTGAGGAAGTACATAGTCGTACCATAGTAAATTGGGATCATAGAGTATGAAGAATCTTAGTTATCAAGGGAACCTGCAGCAGCATTTGTACCGCGATCAACACATAACATCAAAGTATTCGGCTACTCCCCTCTTATACTTAAAGCCCTCTTATACCCTCTTGAAGTTCTTTGACTTTTGTCAAACTCTGTGTTTGAGTTTAGTTTGGATGAAGATCCTTACATATTATAAAACAAAGTCCTGCGCCGCGTCTGTCAGTCTGTCTGTTCGCGATAAACTCAAAAACTACTGCACCGATTTTCATGCTGTTTTCACCAATGGATAGAGTGGTTCTCCAGGAAGGTTTTAGTATATAATAACCTAGCTAGTTTAATATAAAGGAAACTTCTACTCACAATTGGCATGCCATCGATTTCAGTAGAAATTGTATCACTCTGGTTAGCTGCGTCCTCGTCTGTGTGAACTATATTCCTCGGGTGTATGTGTTTGGCGTAACCAATAGCACATAAAGCAGACAATACTACTAATAACAGAAACTTTGCCATTGTTTTTAAATATTTTTTGGAACTTTGGACGTGTTTCCTGTCAAACGGTCTGAATTTGTTTGGTGCTCGCTATACTTTTGCTGCCTTTTAAACGTTGTATTGTTATCTTTGGGCTCGTCGTTTAACGTCACAGATGCGCAAGAGTCAAGCTGGCTGGCTCGTTGTTTGTTTAGACTCGACGCAGGAGTAAACAGTCGGTCCCCCTGTGCAATTCTGCATTATACGTCACGGCAAGCTTCCCAAGTTACAATTATTATTCGGTTTACGCAAGTGACGTCGATCAGAAGAAGGATAATTCCAATATTAAACACGAAATACGTGCAGCTTCGCATGTTCAAGAATTCTTATTATAAACTAGCTTTTTCCCGCGGCTTCGCCCACGTGGATGTCGAAAATAATCCCACAGGAACGTACTACCGAGACAAAATCTTTGTCCTTTCCCGGGTCATGATCTAAATTTCATCCAAATCCGTTCAGCCGTTTTAGCGTGAAAGCGTTACAATCAAACAGACTCACTTTCACATTTATGATATTAGTTAGGATATTGGTAATAATGGAACACACATACTTGGAAGGAATGACGCAACTTTAGGCCCACTTGCATCCCATTGAGTGCCATTGAGTTGAATTTCCTTTGTGATAATGTTTGCAAGAATGTTAAATGCTATATTAATTAGCCGACCCTTTGCGTTCTCGTAGTCGAGTAAAAATACCTCCTTAGATATAATTACAAACTTAATTTTAAAATTATATAACTTACAATTTTTTATTATAAACTAGCTTTTTCCCGCGGCTTCGCCCACGTGGATGTCGAAAATAATCCCACAGGAACGTACTACCGAGACAAAATCTTTGTCCTTTCCCGGGTCATGATCTAAATTTCATCCAAATCCGTTCAGCCGTTTTAGCGTGAAAGCGTTACAATCAAACAGACTCACTTTCACATTTATGATATTAGTTAGGATATTGGTAATAATGGAACACACATACTTGGAAGGAATGACGCAACTTTAGGCCCACTTGCATCCCATTGAGTGCCATTGAGTTGAATTTCCTTTGTGATAATGTTTGCAAGAATGTTAAATGCTATATTAATTAGCCGACCCTTTGCGTTCTCGTAGTCGAGTAAAAATACCTCCTTAGATATAATTACAAACTTAATTTTAAAATTATATAACTTACAATTTTTTATTTACTTAATAACGAACATAAAATCAAACGGTGCATCTAACCTCGTTATATAGACCACCAGAATGAGGTCTTGTATAGTCATTATCGCTATCATAAAATTAGAAAATAATCTACCTTTCAGCATAAGATAATAGGCTAATTGTTTTATGTTTATCGGTACTACAAAGTAATGCCCTGCATAATAGTGTACCTGTGTTCATAGGATCATAACGCATTATTATAGTAGGTTGTTGATAACATAAGTAGATTGCAAATTAAGTAACCACACGATCGCTTGCGTTTTATTTAAAACAGCTATATAAGTGTGTAACGCATTTTCGATGCACTAAATAGCCCGCGAAATTCAAATTTTCTTACGTTTTTTGCAATTTGCAGGTCAGTGTCAGGTTGTATGTTGATTAAAATATAATTCGCGACCGTAACAAATATGGCTAATATGTAATACGTATGGCTTTGAAAAAGGATATTATCCCAAAGATCTGGTAATCTAGTAATCCATGAGTTCCTTAAGGCTCTTACATACTGGGGCGATTCGTCGCGCGACGCGACGCCCGCCGCATTGTTCGCCGTGAAGTTTTCTCAGAAATTGTTTTGTTAAAATTCGCGTCGCGCGGCGAATCGCGTCAGTATGTAAGAGCCTTTAATCGTCAGACTATTTTCGATCTCATGTGTTTTCGTTTTCGTCCTTCAGTAGGTATTGTAGGTTCCTACTCTCTTATGGGCAAATTTTTCCAACGTCAGATATCTTTATCCAAGGAATCATTTTGAGTTTTCGTCAATTTTATTCCGCGGATAAAAATATCTGACGTTGGAAAAAAAAAATCAGCATAAACCGCTCAGTACAATAAAATATAAGTATACTTCTCGCTAGAAATCGTTAAAAATCATTAATCCTTTATTCTTATCTCTTAAACACGATCTGATATAATTGATATTAAGTCAAAATGAAGCACGTGTATAATATAATCAAATAAATATTGCGCATTATGACATGATGATTGTAATCTAATGCGAATTCGTTGAAGAAAACAATCATGTAAACTTGTAAACACTAGAAATTTTCAAGGAAGGAACTGTTTATTTTTGTATGTAAGTATCATTCTTAGAATTTCAATCACGCCATTATTGTGTTAATAACCTCGGACAAAGTAAATAAAGGAAAAACTTTTCGCACCTACTATGTATTAATAAAATAAAGGTCGATTCACACATATCAGTAAAGCCACAGTTCCGACACAGTACCGGCACAGTGCAAAATATTCTTGTCAGTGTCCGTGCCGACACCGGTATGAGAATGTATGAAATCGTGTTAATGGATGACGGATCGATGACTTGAAGAATGAATGAGAAACCTGTATGATTGTCCAGTATTTGACTGTGAAACATAGCTTTGTGAATTATTGATCTTTTTAGAGTTAGTAAAAAA
Source organism: Lithophane socia (assembly GCA_947522985.1). Taxonomy (NCBI): domain Eukaryota; kingdom Metazoa; phylum Arthropoda; class Insecta; order Lepidoptera; family Noctuidae; genus Lithophane; species Lithophane socia. The sequence continues at coordinate 5,625,087 of OX383258.1, read as the reverse complement.
AGTTAGTAGTTTTTTTCTGAGTTATTTATTTATTAGATAAATCTACCATTCAAGAAAAATGCATGGCAGCTTGGCTTCATAAGTTCATACAGATGACGCGATGACGTTTTATCTTTGATCGATATGATCAAGTGATCCGTGTTCTATTTTTAACTACATTTATTTTGTTTATTTTTATTCTGAATTTAAATTATGGGATGGTTGTGGTCCAAGCGTTGAAAAATGTTTTTATTTTTTTCTAGTAAGAGAAAATGAAATTGCCAAAACCTACACACAACATAATGATTACCACAGTCTGCTTCGTTGGTCTAGTGGTCGCAAGCGCTACTGCTGCGCAGGTCCTGGGTTCAATTCTCGGGTCGGGCAAAGTGTTATTGGGTTTTTCCATCTGGATCGCAGAATCAGCCCGGAGTCTGGTATTGAGCCCGTTTAATGGCAATAGGCTCGCCCCCTATTACATGGGTCTTAAACATAACTGGCAAAATATGGGCGTACGTGTACCTACAATAGGTACACCTCTGCTTCGGTTAGTCCCGCTATGCTCTAGTCCCGCTATGCGCTACTCGTAATAAACCTACTAAAAAGTTTCGCTATGCACGAAATTCTTCGATGCTACGGAAACAATGGAGGGTACAGTTGTAAAGAAAAGTGTTCGAATTCAAGTTAAAAAAATATATTGCTATTATTTATACGTAGGCGTCTGTAAGTAAAAAATTGACAAAAAAGTCAAAATGACATAAGGAAAAACGAATTTCAGAACAATTCTAAGTTACGAAATGTTTATGAATTCTGCTGTATGTCAATACTTTTTTTTTTTTTTTTGAGGGTGGGAAATCATCCAATGACTTCTCCCGCTCTGGGTGGAGCGGAAGGGCGTGTCAGACTTTTACTGACTAAAACCCACCCGTGTTCCTTCAGTTGCCTGTTGCCAAGGTCCCGGTATCCCTTTCGGACTAACCCGCAACCCTGGCAGGCATCGGTCCTAGCGGACCCCGCCAATTGTGCTGACATCTCTTTGAGGCGCGCGTGGAACACGACGCGCCATCGACCCGGGCCTGGTCCTGATCGGACGGCGAGCTACCCATTGCTCGCCGTCCGCAAGCCCGCGCCTATGGTGGCCGGGAATCCGCCTGGGATTCCCGACGCCCAGGGCGTCTCCAGCGGCGGCGGCGGTTAGGGGCGTGAGGGCGCAAACTTTGCCTCTCCCTCACGCGTTCCGCCTCCTCCTTCGCGAGCATTACTGCTTCGCAGAAGGAGGTGACTGCTTCCCATGCCCTCTCGCTCCGTACCATGGCCTGGACCAGAGCCGGACGCGAGAGGTCACCGCCGCTAATCGCCTCCAAGAGGACACGGCGGGGCTCCGCCCAAGCGGGGTAGACCTCCACCGTATGCTCCACCGTGTCCTCCGGGCGATCCACACAGTGGTGACACCCGGGCGTTTCCTCCCGCCTTATACGAAACAGGAACCTCCCGAAGCAACCGTGTCCGGTGAGGACCTGCGTCAGGCGGAAGGTGAGGACGCCGTGGCGCCTCTCTAGCCGCTCCTCAAAGAGGGGACTTATCGCCGCAATTGTGGCGGGCCCAGCACTGGGTTGCGACAATCGCACTCTCCATGCCGCCATGAGATCCTGCCGGAGCTCTGTCCGCTGAGCCGCGATTTCTCGCGGCAGCGGAGTTACGCCCCGGCGCTTCATCTCCTCGCGCCACTCCCATATGTGCGCGAGGACTGTATGTCAATACTGGGCCCACAAGATAGTCTGTAGACTTCGCTACAAATCCTATCTAAGTAATATTACATTTAGATGCGAAAGTTACGATGTTTGAATGTTTGTTACGCACTTATGCTTAAACGCTGGACGGATCGGGATGAAATTTGTTACACAGATAGTTCATATCCTGAATTAAAATATAGAATCTATATGTTTTACTAGTAAAATATAAAAGAGCGTAAATAAAAATTCCGTTCTCAAAGTAAAATCACCTGTATTCATAATATTTCAGTCTTATTCATTACACAAATAAAATACAAATAATCAACTATTTAAATAACATACAAATAATCAACTATTTAAATAACATACAAATAATCAACTATTTAAACAAAATACAAATAATCAACAATTTAAAAATAAAATAAAAAATACTTATTAATTGGAAAACAAATAAAATAATGACGTATAAGTATTATTATTTAAATCACAGAATGAGGTATGGCTCAAATTATTAAAAAAAAAATATAGAACGAATCAAATTATTATTATTCATTTAAAAATTCTCGATTGGTTAATATCGAGTGACAGATAAAGCAAAAAATATTTAAACCAAAACCTAATTTGTTTTGGTTTAATTATTCTTTGCTTTATATTTCCAAAAAACCGTTATGTGGGAGATGGCGTCCAAAAAGATTTTCAGGCAGATATCTTTCTTTTCGTACGATCTTGTTAAATTTTTATTTTGGTTATCGATGGCAATGCTTGATTTTTTTCTTTTATTTAGATTATGTTTTTTGAGCCGGAAGCTGTAACAAAAATCTGTATTAGTATTATCAACTCTTTCTGCCATGCAGGGCGATTACCGGTAATACCCCTAAATTAACCACGCAATACAGACTATAAATCATTAAACTAAAAAATAATTTAAAGAAGTATAAAAATACAGCTTACTTGGAGTGTTTTATATCATAGTGGCAAGCGTCATTTGCGATTGTTTGCAGAAATAATAAAAAGCTAGGGTTTCTGCCAATAGCTTTGTTAAATCTGCCATTCCATGATTCAGCCAAGTTAGTTGTTCTGTGGCGTTCATTATGGCAACACCAAATGAGGTCTTGATATTCCATCCACTGCGTGACAAAATAATCGTTGAACTTTGCCACTTGTTGGTCATTAAAACTGAAAATAAAAAACTTATTACATCAAGCTACATTGACTGTTTTTTATTTTTTCTTCAATGAAAAATTTCGCCTTTCTTTTACTTCTATTCTTTAGCAAATTAGGTATTTTTAACAAAAAAATACGTACCTATTTTCCATTATATAAAGCCACCCGTCTTCAATATCTTCTTTTGGAAGAAATGCCAAGCCCATGCATTGCTTGACGTGTTTCGTGGTTTCTTCATGTTCCATGAGGTTCAAAGATGTTGCTTTTTTGATAACATTCTTCTGAAAATGTATGTTACATCCATTGATTTCAATGCCCGGGAAAACCTTCGCTGCTGCGTTAATTGCTCCCATTTCATAATCGAACGTGAATTTCGATGGACGCCATTCAGGCAAAGATAAATTCGAACATCTTTTCGTACGTTACACTTTCTTTGTTGTACAAAAGTACATAGAACAAAGGTGCTATATTCGTTGACATGTCAGTACTTCCCATTTCTCCATGAATTACATAAACTTGTCAAAATGGCATTGGGCAACCGTCGAAAGTACCATCACCGAAGAAATGGGTAACACCTTTTTTGTGCTGCCCAATTTCGGTTGAATTAAGAACAATTATGCGGTTCCCGCCTTCATAACAATAATCAACTAACACATATTTACGAAATTCTTCTGGTATGATGACTTCAGCTGGGTTGTTAAATTGTGTTTTCTGAACTTTCAGTGACTTATTTCTGTATCTGTATAATTTACTTTTAACTGATATGTAGTCGGGAACACTTCCTGAGAGATGATAGCCGATGTCTCTTAATCTTCGCATATGATTTTCAAAAGTTTTCTGTACCGATATATAATTTGTACTTACTTGTTTCTTGCACTCACTAATGGCTATTTGAACCTCATTGTCTTCAAAATTTGGCAAGCATTGATTGCTGTGTTTATTTTCTTGAACTATTGCATGACTTTTACTGTCCAGAATCAATTTCCCAGTGCATTTAATTTTATTTCTCTTATTTATACAATGCCAAATAATTGTACTTTTGTTTTCGCGGAGCTTGAGGTATTTGTGCCCGGCATGTAATAAAGTTCTTCCACCACGTCTACTGTCAATTATTTTTAAATTTTGAACCGAACCACTTGAACAACTTGCACCCGACATTTTTATAGAAGAACTAACCGACAACTAACCTAATTACCCTTATCAGTAAGTTGCAGCTGCAGAATAACAATGCAATCATATTGTCTCTACCTGTATATACCTGTATGTAATAGCGAAAGAGTAGGAGCAGGTAATGATTCGAAGGGCTCATAATTATGGTTACCCTGAAAAAACTAGTTCGACACATGCTTTTCATAACAAGCGCAAAGCATGACCTGTTTTAATATATTTCATGATGATTAAGAATAGGATAACAAACATACTAGGTTTTCGTAATTTGAAATGGTTAAATAAAATATTAAGTACACTGTAACAGTTTTCTTCATGACTGCCCGCGAATGTGATTTCGTGCATAGCGAAACTTTTTAGTAGGTATTTTACGAGTCGAGTATAGCGGGACTAGAGCATAGCGGGACTAACCGCTCTGCTTAACCCTTCGGGGAAACAATGCGTGATAATTAGGTAATATACTACTTGTAAAGTAAAGTCATTTTAACATTAAGCCTTTGTAAATTGCTTATAGCATATGAATAGTAGATGATGAATCATCTACGTACCAAATGAGTGCAATAAAAAAATTAAGTTGGAGTTTGAACATCGGATAAAAGCATACCTAATCATAATGTTTATATAGCGATTACTGAAGTCTCAAAATAGAAAACTATACACGGTCGTTTATTTAGAGCCATATTCCTTGAAACATAACAAAAATTACTTATCAAAGACTGTATTACGCCAGTCGTTCCTATGGGACGTCGTAGTGCTGCCAATGTGTCTCGTTGGTGTTGGTGACGTGCCTGCGAGTGATGCACTGCAGGTTCGAGCCCAGGAGCTCGCCCGGGGGACAGTTCGGTGTGTCTGGAGACATAAAATACATACCACATACAAGTAATTGAAATAACTGAAAAGTTATGAAGGGATTGTTTTATCATCATTATGAACAACTTTTTCTATGGGATCAAAACATAAATCCCGAAATAAAATCAGCTACTGCACTCATTTGTTCGCAACTTGACAAAATGTAGGTAAAAATTGTTCATAATGATGAGCGCAATGACTCCTGAAGAAAGTTTCACTTATTTCCATTACACCTTGCATGAAACAGTCGGCGTCTGACTGACAGAGAACGCACAGCCACAGAAACATGTAGTCTCCATAATTTCGCCAGTTATAGTCGAATGTAGGGGCGAACCTATTGCCTTCAACCCAATAACACTTTATCGAACCTGCCTGGGAATCGAACCCATCGGTCATTTATTAGAAAATCTAATAATACAATCTCGGAACTGAACCTGCATGCTCCTACGTTCGCAGCCGCTCTTGCAACTACTATAGCAATGAGGTATTTTATTTTAAAAGTAGGTGTCATGTTATGTATAGTCAGCATGAAAAGTTCAACAATCATACCACTTTGGCACTAAGTTGAAAGTACTATATTTATAACAGTTTAATTATTTTGCAAAATCATCTTAATACTTAAATCTTTTTTTAATATACAATTTGACATAATACACAATACATGAAAACAATTTGACATAATACACTATTCATACTTTGTAAAGTATTACAAGTATTACTTATATTATTGTGAATGTGACGACTGAATGTGGGCATTTTTTTTCTCAGTTTTATGTATGGTCTGGCAGTTTGAAGTAAACGTGTAGCTTGCAAATCCTTGCACTGACTGGACAGGTCCACTCAAACCTATGTGGTTCTTTCCTCAAAAGACCATTTCAGACACTAATCTACATGGTCCTCACATTATCTGATCAAGATTATGTCTGGACTTTAAAAACTCTTGCACGCTTAGCTTTTAAGCTAAGTTTTAAGCTAAGCTTTTAAGAGTTTTCCATTGTGTTTAAAAACACAATGGAAACAGGTTTTGTCGACTGAAGAATAGACAAAATGGCAGATAAACAATCACATTTGGTCTATTCTTCCGTTGACAAAACCGATATTCTATTTACAGAATAAACAATTTCATTTCATTTCAATGAGTTGCTGATTATTAAGTATTTTGCTTTAGAAGTGAAATCTGATGAGCTGTCTAACTCTACCCATACCTCAGACCAATGGGTTTTTATTTGGTCTGAGACCCATACCAATACTTCCTACTTGTGATATCCTACACTATAGACTGAATTGTGAGAGACTGGGTAAGACATGAAAGAAATAAAAACAACATGTTCTAGGAAATCATTGCATTATAATTATGATAAAAAGTTTAAGAGTTTTGTTTATTTGTTAGAACAAAAGAGAGAGACCGCTTATCAATTGATATGGAATCTATTGTAAAACTTATTTACTACTTGTTACTATTCGATAGTAATATGCGCTATTGACGGAAAACTACTTGCAAGTCCAATATCGATAGAATGTGATTCAAGTTTGAGAGTTTAAGGCATATCATCAATTTTTACAATTTCAGGCAGGATAATAAAACAATCGATTGACATTCACTCTTTATTTACTGGGTTCAGTCATTTGATACATTTACATGTTAGCTTGTCTAAACGCATTATTGTTGAATTGTTCCACGTCCTCTCTGTAACTAGCTCCTGACGCTGACGTCACCTGCGGCGACTGTTCAGCATATGATCCGGATAGTGTTCCACGCACCAAATTTGGAGAACAGCGCATAAGAATCGGTATAGCACAGTCGTTTGACTTGCTGGTTGGGAAGACTGCCATCACCTGACCCGTTCTCTGCGCCACCGCCGGCCTCGACACCTGGTAGGACGGAGACCTCTGTGCACCTCGCGCGAATGGCACAGGCATCGTCGGCAGAAGGTTGTTCAGCATCGCGTCATGAGCCAAGTCTTCCAGAAAATCTCTTCTCGAACGAGTGATTCTCAAGTTAGGCATCAGTTCTGAGTTTTCAGGGTTTAACACGTCAATGTCGAAGTCACCACGAGCCAGAGACGGCATTTTCTCATGGATGTGTGTTGCGTAAACCGGCGGCAAAGTGTGAACCGGAGGCACGGGGTTCAGAGCTGCAGATATACTGGTGTGGACGAACGGATACAAACCATCCTCTTGCGAACCTGCATACAGCCCTTGATCTAGTTCGTACGCATCGGAATCAGTGTCATAAGATGGCCGTAAATTGTATTTACCATTCCAAATCATTGGTGACGGCGGGTTTTGGGTGATTAATCCGTATTCCAGGGGCAATGCAGCTTGAATCCCATGTTCAAAATATGAACTCTGAGGTAAAGGATCCAGCACAGCCAAGTCATCTGATGCAGAAGTGGGTAATCTAATGAAATCATTACCCTCTCGGTATACACTTGCGTCGTCGTTTGAATTACTGTTGACCTCTAAAGGTCTCAGGAACACGGATTCAGGAGCTGGTTGCGGTATCAGGTTACGAGTTGCTCGGACCAATTCATTGTAATCGAGACTGTCATAGTTCGAGATAAACGGATTCTTGTAAGTTAAAGGAGCAGTCTGAATGAAGCCGAAGCTCACACAAATCATAACACACGCACTTAACATCGTAATTAGTCACTTAACAATGTTCTTTGACAAAACTGTTGTTTAAAATGTGTTGAAATACTTCAGCACGATGAACTGAGAACTTCGCATAACAAAAATCAGCAAAATTTTGAAGTCATTGGCAATTGAATGGTATGGTTTCATGTTACAATTTCTTATGATATTTGAATTTAGTTTATTGTCGTGTTGCAATAATTGATTAGAATTGCAGCCTGAGTACATTTAATTTTATTTTTACCCGACTACGGCGAAGCAAAAAGGAGGGTTATGATTTTGACCGGTATGCATGTATGTTTGTATATAATATACATATATTTTATATAATGTTTGTATATATAAATGTACGTCTGTTCCCTCATAACTTCTAAACTACTCATCATAATTTGACAAATCCGGTATCGTTGACCACTAGGTATGTGACCTGACATTAAATTGAATATGGCGCGCTCTAGAGGACAAAAGATGAAATATTTATTTTTATTTTTTATTACTTATGCAGTGTTGGTTATCTAATGAAAGGGGGCTTAATTAGCACATTTCAAAAATGTATATTTACAACATTTTTTAATAAAAATAATTGTTATAAAACTAAAACCCAACTACGACAATAATGTCAAGTAAAAAGATGTAAGTAAACAAGACATCACAGACAGACAAATTAAAAAACCGGAGTGACACGGACTTTTAATTTGTCTGTCTGTGATGTCTTGTTTTTTATATCTTTTTAGTTGACTTTTTTGTCGTAGTTTGGTTTTCGTTTTATAACTTTTATTTTTATTACCTAGCGAATCCACAAAATAGATTAATTTATTTATGATCGACTAAATAAATTACTTAATGATCAAATTACTCCGGTTGGCATTTGTAATCTTTGATGGTCGTTACGGGTAGTCAGAGACCGAAAGTCTGACATCCAGTCTTACTAATGGTTACCGTATTACTACATTATAAGGTATTACCCAGACTTGTGGAGGTCAAATAGGCAATCACTACATGTATGCAGCTGCATCCGGTTAGACTGGAAACCGACCCCAACATAGTTGGGAAAAGGCTAGGCAGATGATGATCTATAATAATTATCTTCACGCTAATTAATCTAGGTATTAGCTAGGTAGGGACTTAAGAGTTTAAATTATACAAGAAAGTTGAAGAAAATGCTTTATTCTTTTTGTGATGTTCTTTAAACATAAGTACAAAATTTGTAATAAATAATTAAATAAGTTAACATGGTCCATTATTTTCGTTTGCCGATACTGTCAAGTCCAAGTTACATTTTATTTTCTAGGGCGATTGCAGAATTTTTCTGTTTTACAATAGTAGGTGATCGCAGAACGTTGGTGGTTCTCATGTCATTCGTCTTCTTGATGTCACGCTTGTTGTGGAAGCCAAAATCCTCCTCCATTCTGTAAGAGGGGGAGCTGTAAGAGGAGGGGCCGGCTGAGTGGGCCTTAGCCAAGCTGCCCGAGACCACCGACGGCGAACAACTCAACAGCAAGGGGATACCACAGCCTCCGATATTTGCGTTAGGGAACAAGCCAACCGCACCAGTTGAACCAGCGGAACTCGATATGCCTGATCCATAAGCCACTCTAGCGGATTCCTGTGCAGGCTTCCAGCGGAACATGTGATCTGATCCAAAACCTTCCATCGCGTCTCTCATGCTTGGGTGGAAGTTGGAATGCATACCCATACCGCCCATCTCGTGCATTTGTGAGTGCGTCATCGAGTTGTGATGATATCTTGCAGGGTGGTGTGGGTGAACTGGGACGTGACTCGCCATCTGAAAGTCATGAGAGACACCCATTTTGCTCGGGATCTGATGTTCAGCCAAGTGAGAGTTTCTCAAATGATCCATGGTATGCTCGGGGATGATACCATGTCCATTTGCTTGTGCGTGGGCCATGAGAAACTCATTGTCAAATTCTTCAGCAGCTTTCATTGAAGACAGATGATCCAAAGGTGTGTTTTCCTGTGCCCAATGTGCGTTGTGCATGTGCTGCAGATGATGCAAATGTTCTTCCGCTGCTTTCATCTCTGGTACAGTTTCCATAGAAGTTAACTCTTCGTGCTGCATCATTTGCTGCTTTTGGTGATCTAGGATGGAGGTGTGGTCCACAGATTTTGCCAACATAACATTCTCATTGTGTTCACCTAAATTGTGGAAATGGGTGTGTTCTAATTGCTCTGCAGATTTCGGGATGCTATCAAGGTGTTTAATTTCAACGGCCTGTTTCGGTTTCATATCCCAATTTTTGGCAAGATGTTCTTTCTGCTCCGGTTTTGAATTGTCAGCTGCTTTCGCTAGTACCATTAAATGTTCTTTGTGCAAGTGTTCGTTTTCTATTTTGTCTTGATCTAAAAGATCCGCTGACTTAGCAAGACAATCGATCATACCATCATCAGCACGTTTTTCCTGTTCTAGATGATGTTCAATTTTGTCTTCATTAGCTATCTCTTCTGCGCTTTTTTGATGTTCACTGAAGGCGTCTGAAGTCAAGGGTTTAATTATGGTGCTTATAGTGATAGGTGCTACAGGAATATTTTCTGACGTTTTAAACGCAGTATCCTTTTCTACATCCAATTTGGTTTCTTTTCCGTCTTCAACTGCTTTCATGGATGGTACCTGAATTATGTGATGTTCAGATTGACCTGTTAACATATCCATATTAAGTTCAGAACTTTTTTCTTGATGATGATCAACAATATTTTCTTCGTTTAATAAATTTTTGTTTTCGGTGTGTACATTGTGTTCATCTAATTTGTCTTCAGCACTTTTTTCGTGTTCATGAATTTTGTGGTTCTCGCTTCTCAAAGGTTCTTGGCTTTTAATGTTGTCTAAATGAATTTCAATCATTTCTGAAGGAGCAGTCTTCATGTCATCTTCAGTATTTTGTTCTACTGCAGCATTATGTTCACTCAAATGTTCAGTGGTTTCCTTATTCAAGATCATTTCTTCTGCGGCTTTTTTTTCTTGATGATGAGTTTCTAAAGGTCCATCCTGTTCAAGACGCAAATTGTTGACTTCGGATAACACTGTCTGTGAATTATTAATTTCTTCAGGTTTTTTATCAGCTACTGTGGTTGCTGCCTCTGATTGGTCCAAATGTAACGTAATATCCTGGTTGCTGGCAGCTTTGAAACTATCTTCGATATTTCTAGCTATTTCGACATTTTTCTGGATATTTTCAAGGGCTTCTTTCCATTGGGCCATTCTCTCTTCTTCTGTTTTTGCTATGGTGACGTGAACATCATGCATGTCCTCTGAGTTCCTTGTAGTTGTAGCGTGTAAACTCATAGATTCTAAGGTTCCAAAATTTTCATGGATATGTTTCAGGGCTTGTCTAGCTACTTCAATATCTTCATGAAGTTCAGTATCAGGTTGCGATTCATGTGCCATTTTCATGTCAGTCTTCGTTTCCATTTTCTTAAGGTCTCTTTGCAAATTCTCTACAGCTTCCTTCGCCATCTTGATGCTATGTTTCACATCATCTTCAGTGGTATGAATGTCAGAACCTTCATGGACAGAACCTGTCACTGAAGTCCTGAGTTTATCATCTTCATTACACAATTTAACCTTGACTTGTCGGCCGCATGTTTCATTGGAGTCGGCGTGAGCTTTTTCCTCTTCAGAATCACGATACACTTGGTACCCATATTTTTTCTTCACAATCAGTGGCTTTTTCAATGTGAAGCTTCTTCCCGTGGGAGTTGAAACTCCTGCGTCGATGTGTACATTTTGAACTTCACTGTTTGAGACTCCATTATTTAAAATGGAACTGGTGCTGGTCTCCGATGGTGACTTCCTTTCTCTCTTCAGAGTGTCTGGTAAACTCGATTGTGTTTGAAGGTGCCAATCTTGAGGACGATCCGTGTTCTCCAAGCCGTCCCCGGGTAGAGCGGGCGCCGCGATGGCCAGAGCTACCAGAGCAGATACCACTACAAGTGTCTTCTTCATGTCTGATGCCACGATTGATGCTGGGATCAAACTGTATGGTTAATTTATACTAAATTACCGTCAGGAGATTTGTTCGTACGAACGTAAAAGAAAACAAAACGTGCTTACAGTAATTGGCTAACAAATGCTGAGACAGCGCCTTCCGGTTCGAAACATTTACGCTAAACACGAATTACATTCCGAGAATCTGACTTAAAAATAACTCACCTAGTAACTAAGCTATCGATTTACTACACAGTAAGTATCAATCTGCCTAGCCTTTTCCCAACTATGTTGGGGTCGGCTTCCAGTCTAACCGGATGCATGAATACTGAATACCAGTATTTTACATGGACCGACTGCCTATCTGACCTCCACAACCCAGTAACTGGGTAATACGATACCCCTTGGTAAGACTGGTTGTCAGACTTTCGGGCTTCTGACGATCCGCAACGAATGTCAAGGATTCCACGAATGACAGCCGGGACCTACGGCTTAACGTGCTTTCCAAAGCACGGAGGGCTCTCGGTATGTAAAGATGGTCACCCATCCACGGACTAATCCCGACAAGCGAAGCTTAACCTGATGGATCAACCCGCGCGGCTGTTATTACTTAGCCACGAGCTTCTCCTTAGCCACGAGCTCCTCTAGTCCTCTTAATCACGAGCACTACATAGTATGCATACCCAGTTAAATGGTGCCAACGCGCAATAAGTAAACTCCAATCTTACCTATTTCGACATAAAAGAATTAAATACCTATGACATAATCGTGAAAATCATGTGACAATATCAGCCTGAGATACTTCTGTATTATCAAACTTGATCCCTAACAGCTTAGGGTAAAGCAATTGACGCACTATTTGAAAAGGGATTTAGTAACTTTACAAACAGCAATATATATACATTATCTACTTTCGGTAGCATATTAAGTAGCCCCCGTTTTTTTATTATTCCCACAATAACACTTTTGCTGCTGATTGTACCTTTCTCATTTTGATAGTAACGTGGGACGAGTTGCAGAATGAAAATATTATTTATTTTGATTTTCGTCAAGTCGTCCTAAATGGGCCGTAGGCATGTAGGACGAGTTGACGAATCACTCAACAAAACTTTATCAGCGATCGATCGCTGATCGATCGATTGCTCAGTTATTTTTTTATGTAAACGATATTTTTCCTGTATCCTAGGTCCGTTTACAATGAACTAATCCCTTAAATATCCGAAATAAATATAATGTAGGTCCTTACCTACAAGGCCTACGTTGCAATTATTTATCTGTTCCATGTGAAAATCCAACCCGCAGCTGATCAATATCGTTGAGATCATAATTTTGCTTAATTATATCAAAACGTATAATATATTAACTTTGTATCCCTCGAAGAGGTAGTCCTAATACAATGCATAATCAGCCTATAATGCTCTCCCACTGCTGGGACACATGCCTCCTCCCTTTGAGAGGGCGTGGGCTGTAATCTACCACGCGAGCCCAGTACGGATTAGTAGTAGATGTCACATGCCTTTCGAATATTTGGTTCTAGGACATTCTGGTTTCCTCACGATGTTTTCCTTCACCGTTTTGAGAGCAGTGGTGATGAAATTATTAATACAAAGTAAAGCGCCTATCTGGGTTGGAACCCACAACCTACACATTCGTAAGTCGGCCCCGTTGCCATCACTGTTCCCTAATGCAATGGGGTGAGCCTATTACATTTAATCGGGCACAAATCCAGAATCCGGACCGCTACTGAGAAATTCAACTAGTGAATTTTAATCAAACCCACTTTCGTCATTTGGCAGTCGCGTTTACTACCACGGAACCAACGAGACTTGAATTTTTCGCTAAATAATGTTTTTCTTTACATGACGTAAGTATCTACCTAATAATAATGACTGTCCCGTTGGTCTCGTGGTCGCAAGCGCGACTGCAGAGCGTGGGGTCCTAGGTTCGGTTCCCGGGTAGGGCAAAGTGATATTGGATTTTTCCATTAGGAATTTCGTAGTAACAGCCCGGAGTTTGGAAGTTGGCGGTGTGATACCCCCGTGCCTCAGAAAGCACGTTAAGCCGTTGGTCCTAAGCCTGATCTCTCTCCGGTCGTGTCGGATTGCCGTCCCATCGGACTATGAGAGTGAGGGAAGAGAGAGTGCACTTGTGTCTGCGCAAACACTTGTGCACTATAATATCTCCCGCGCCGAAGGCTCGTCTCCGTTGAGATTGGCCGCCATGGCCGAAAATACGGTCTGGAGGACTATATATCTACCTAATAACGATGATGCGGCGATGGTGGTAAAGTTACGATGAAATAGATTGACTGTCGTACCGTGGTCGCGTGGATTCGATTCCCGTACAGAACAATTATTTGTATTATGACCCAAATATTTGTCCCGGGTCTTTCTGTTAATAAAATACAAAAGATAATAATAGAGAGGACATCATTAAAGAAAAATTAAATGTCCTCTGGATTTAACCGTTAAAGATATCTACTCTGTCATACATGTCCTAATTCAGGGGTCGAGACCTCATTGATGTAACGTGTAATGAAGTTTGGAAATAAATTAGTAATACTATACAACTTAGATTATAATCTAAGCTATAAAATAATAAAATCTTGTCTATCGTTCAAAGGTTTACTTGCAAAATACGGTATTTGTGTTATTTTGTCTACAGCCAATTATAATCCATACTAATATTATCAATTCGAAAGTATCTCTGTCTGTCTCTCTGTATGTTACCTTTTCACGCCTAAACCACTGAACGGATTTAGATATTTGGCAAGGAGATAGATGGCATCCCGGGGAAGGACATAGGCTACTTTTTATCGACATACCACGCGGGCGAAGCCGCAGGCGGAAGCTAGTCAACTATATACCTTTAATATGTAACTTTAGTCTACCTTGTATTGCTTTGGAAATAAATTAGTAATACTATACAACTTAGATTATAATCTAAGCTATAAAATAATAAAATCTTGTCTATCGTTCAAAGGTTTACTTGCAAAATACGGTATTTGTGTTATTTTGTCTACAGCCAATTATAATCCATACTAATATTATCAATTCGAAAGTATCTCTGTCTGTCTGTCTCTCTGTATGTTACCTTTTCACGCCTAAACCACTGAACGGATTTAGATATTTGGCAAGGAGATAGATGGCATCCCGGGGAAGGACATAGGCTACTTTTTATCGACATACCACGGGGGCGAAGCCGCAGGCGGAAGCTAGTCAACTATATACCTTTAATATGTAACTTTAGTCTACCTTGTATTGCTTTTTTTAAGTATATGCAGTATCATACAATTCGCAATGTGTGTTTACATCGTGTTTCGCCATGTGCGAATCTTGACGTCACCAAAGTACTTAACCCACACAAATCGAGAAAATTCTTGACATTTCTAAATCCTACCTGTAAAAACTGATAACAGGAATCATCTACCAAGACAATAATATTATCAAGACATCAATTTTAGAGACAACTTGAATTTTCAAGTAGATTACATGATTCGCATAATTCTGACTATCAGCATTCTTCAGTCATGTTACGACAAATATTGTATGTTCACGTACGACACAGTTAGCATAATGTTTGACGGACTAACTGTGCCCGCGACTTTACTGCTTCAGAAGATTTTTTACACCATATTATTTGACTCATTCCATCCGGTTTGTGAAGCTCTTGTTTGTGAGGTTAGCTACCTTACTCTCTGCCAGGGTTGCGGGAACGTCCGAAAGGGATACCGGGGCCCTTGGTAATAGGCAACTGAAGGAACACGGGTGGGTTTTAGTCAGTAAAAGTCTGACACGCCCTCCTCAGAAGTCATTTGATGGTTAGAGAAAGGAAGCTTATTTTTGATGGTGGGACCCTCAAAAAAAAGCTTCCTTACTCTAGTAACTATTTCTATTAGTGCATACTAGGACAAATAACTAATAACATTAAATAAATGTTTATAACCGCCTCTGGGGTCTAGTGATTAGACCACCTGTCTCAGACCCAAAGGTACCGGGTCCGATTCCCAGTGGGGGCAACATTTGTGGTAGAGCTTGTTCTATAAAGTCCGCCTGGCTAGCTACCACCATCTTATCTAAGTCTTTTGCCATAACAACAATGTTAACAGTATTGTTGTGTTACGACCGCTAGAAGTAAGATAGCCAGTTACTCTGGTTGAGGATACCGGGTGAAACTCGGTTCCACCTTCGGCCTGATCATCACCTACCGTCAGGTGAGATGCAGGCCAAGAGCATCCCCGTTGTGGATAAAATAGAACATTTTCTTTCCATTTTTCCTTTAAAAAAAAAAATAATATCAATATTCTTAAATGTTTTTATAATTTTATATTCTAATATTTAAAAATCTAGTTTATAAGTGACTTTATGAATTAAATGATATCAGTAACAAACTACAACTAATCATTCATTAATTACGGGGTTTTGATAACCATGATCAGGAACATTATGGCGTTTAATACCCATAAAATTAAATTTCATGAAAAAACAAACACATCTTCAGTTTTATATGTATTTATAAATTCGCTAACACTGCACTTCTGTGCAGTCTCTACGTCATGTAATGACGAGTTTGCACTTTTTTGTAAATTCTTCGATTCGTGCATTTTATACTTGTATGTAATTTTGTAATAATTAACAACTTATGACGTCATACTATGTGCTAGGTATGCACCGGTGTTTCCGTGTTGATAGGAAATAATTGTACATACATAACATCACGCCTCTAATCCCCGAAGAGTTAGGCAGAGATGTACCTATAATAACACCCACATTTCGCCAGTAATGTTTCGCATGGCGAGCCTATTGCCATCAACCGGGCCCAAATCAGACCCGGGCTGCTAGCTGCTACTAAGAAATTCCTGATGCAAAAACCCAATAACACTTTGCCCGGCCTGGGAATCCAACTCAGGACCTCATGCTCATTGTTTGCGATCACTAAACCAACGAGGCAATCAAAAATTGTATTCTTCAGATAATATGTCAAGTTTCATAAATATAAAAAATCATGCCTTTTTTGAGGTACAACATAAACGATAACAGAAATTATTTAAAATGAATAATAATAATATGCCACTATGCCATTTTGTGTTATAAATATTTTGCTTACAAAATATTATTTAATGAACAAAGATATTTTGTACTGTGCCATTTCCAAATAATGTACGGTAGTGTAATTTTCAAATTGTCTAATTTGAATAACAATAATAAATAATAAACCATTTATTTCAGGCGACCCAGGCCCATACATAAATACCTTAACCTAAACATACATATTCTATAAACAAAACTTGTGTTAATAAATAAGGCTTAGACTATGTTAGTATTTCTTCACTCTGCACTAGCTAGACTTAGTGTTGTCCAGTGGAACTTGTCCGCGAAAACGACGGAAAACCACGTCTTGCGGCCAAAAGTCTTCTTCCATGACGAGGACTAATTTAATGTGAATAGTCGTAGCTTGTAGTCCGTAGCCCGCGTAGCTGTACTACGATACTACGAGTGTCTACGACTGTCTACGAGTCTACGACATACGATAACTTAACTGAAATCCAAAATGTGCTGTTAGCATCGTTCGGATGCTGGATGAATTAGATTGATGTTTGGAGATAAAAATAATCATAATTAATTAAGTTTATTTGTTTTTTTATTATTTAAAAATCGGCAAATCTCAAAGCAATCCAAAATACTAAATAGATTCATTACCCTTTGTGGAATCTATGAGCCTTGTGATTTACTAGCTCAGGAATCTGACTTAGGAATGAAAACTTGGTCATTAGAAAAATAATAATTAAAAGTACATCAATTTTGATTATTTATTATATTCATTATATACCTAATTAAAGATTATAATTAACATTAAAACATTTAATTAAGTCTAGAACTGTTCATGAAGCGAAACTCGCACTAGATTCGGCGCAGGATAGTCCTGGGAAATGACATGACGGTTGCCTTGATGTGGCTCTGGGTAATCTTCCGACACTTTATAATGGCTGACGGCAGGAACCGTATCCAACCAAATGGTGTTCCTCTTCTTTCTCGAAAAACTTTGGTTAAAGCAAGCTGCTTTGGATTCAGACAAAGGCTTTGCGATAGCTTCTTTCAAGCCACTGTCAGAAAGCGGGACTTCACAGCTAGAAATACTAGGTTCCTGAAACAGGTTAGGTGAACAAAGTCCATTGAGTGTAAGATCTTGTGGCGAATTAAAGGTGTTTGTAACCTCATCAGCATCTGTATTCACTGTCAGGCTTTCACTGTTAAAACACACCGGTTGACTGTCAGTTGTTCTGGAAGAGACATCCTTGGATGTAGATACCAACGGCTCTTCAAAAGATGATGGTCTCCTTCCATCCAGAATATCTATCCCTTCTGAATTGAGAGAATTAATGTCTTTAATTTTACGTGATGTAAATTCCTTTGTGTTTTCTATCGGTGCCATGAGGACTGAACCGATAGCAATGATAATTATGAACGTTATCTTCATTTTAATTTGATTCAGAGTAATTATAAGATAATGATTTATAAGCAGCGATAATGCTCTTATAGATACACATTTACTTTAGAAAACGCCTTTCATAGCTGCATTTTATACCTTTATAAACGTGTCTTTTTGTTATTCATCATTTGTCTAGTCTTGTAGGTTCAAATGAGTAAGGCACATTAAGTTTTGCATCCGACGCCTATGGTACAGCCACTTCAGGCTTAGCTGATAACCTTAATAAAGGGTTAGTGAATACTTTAACTTGCTCTCAATATTGTGCGTACACACACATTTTCAGTTGCAATGTATGGGAGAACATGTTATTCAACTACAACGTTAAGTTTGTTCTTGAGATAAATTCATCCCAACTACGGAACCTTTTATTGTGCGTGGTCTGCCATGCATTTGTCCGCTTTTTTTTAAACTACAAATTAATGGGAGTGACGGCTCCGAGTTCCAGATAGGCATCCATTGTACTTTGTGCAATTTATCTCATCACCGATGTTCTAGAACCATTCATACAGTGAAATGTGACGTCCACCAACCCGCACTTAGGCTTACATTGTGTATTACGGCCCACTCCATCTCACACAGAGGAAGCCTGATTCCCAGGAGTAGGGACATTTTATGTGTATGTGAGAGTTTGTAATCCAGCCATCTTTGTTAGACCAGGTTCCTTTATTTGGGTTTATCGATGCAATGGGCTGCCCCCAACATACCCATAGGGTCTGTGGAACACCCTATCCGAACGCACCGACAATCTAAACCTCCTCCTCCTAACCTGTATGTTTACTTCATGTTTAGTGTGTATGTTGAGTGTACGTGTGGTCGCATGTTTAGGTACATTTAATAATGATAAAATCAAATGTTGAGGTACTTATAACTTTTTATTGAAACAACATTACAGTAAGTTACAACTAGCTTAATCTACACTAGGAAATTCACTATTGGTGCGTGGCGTGACTGGGTTCATGGCTCATGTGCTCGTGCGTGAGCGTCTCCTCTTGTTCGTGCGCTTCGTGCTGCACGGGTTCATCCACCAGCCGGTACGAGTTAGCCGCAGTGGCAGCAGCAGCGTATGCAGGGGCGACGTGAGCTTGAGGCTCCACCATATGTCCCGGCACTATCGTGGGCGAACAACTGAACAGTAGGGGTACGCTGCAGCCTCCGACGTTAGCGTTGGGGAACACACCAAGCGCAGTCCCGGACGTAGCTTGCGTCAGCACCCGCCCACCAGCAGTAGACAGAGCAGGAGACACACCTGCTACTCCAGCGGCTCCATATCCTCCCAGCCTCGCCATCGGCATATGCCCCTGCATGAACTGGTCCATGTCGGAGAAGCCCAACAACTCAGACTCCGGCTGTTCGTCTACGGAGCGGTAGTGGTGGCCGGCGTATCCGTATTGCGGTACAGCTGCATATCCTTGGTATGATGGAGCGGAGTAGGCTGCTACTGGCACGGAGCTGACGGGAAGCTGCACGGCGCCGGCAGACGCACACGGAGACACGTACTGTTGGCCATAGGGTGCCCGCCGCTCCCGGAGGAACTCTTCTATTTGTTGTATTTGTTGCTTGTTCACGTACCGCGGCTGTTCCCTCTCAGAGTACGTAGGGGCTCCTGCGACTGCCAGGGCGACAACGGCGAATACACCAGAAAATAATATCGACTTCATGGTTACTGTGTGCTGTGCCGTGACCACTGAGACACTAATATTTATACATAAGCTGCAATTGACTTTTTAATCAAATATAACTACTTAGGTTGCAATCTATATACAAGTATACTAAACAAGTACTTGACCGAGATATTTCTGCAAACTCAGATGCTTGATCTCGCCAATGTACAACCAGTTAGGTCACTCTATTCATATTATGATGTACTAGATAACTGCAACTCAATATGATCAATAAAGTCCTAAGCCTAACTCCGGGCAGACATGCAGTCCTAATGGAAAACCTCATTATCACTGCGTGGTGAACTTTTGGGTCAACAACAAAGACAAAATTGTGGTGCCATTAGACAAGAAGAACTTTTTAGTCGAATTATCGGTCGAACACAAAATATTCTTAAACATTATCTATTTATTATTTACTAGCTGCGCCCCGCGGTTTCACCCGCGTATGTCTCGATCACGTGGGAATATTGGGATAAAAAGTATCCTATGGCCTATTCCAGGTCATGAGCGGATTTGGATGAAATTTAGCACTGTGCTAAATTTCATCCAAATCCGCTCAGCCGTTTTAGCGTGACAACTTAACAAACAAATAAACAAACAAACTCACTTTCGCATTTTTAATATTAGTTAGGATACGATGTACGGTTCGATCATAAAGCGACTGATCATTGGCTTCTGCACCCCTAGTGCATTGTACACCCCCGTATGGATCAAATTAATATTTGTTTCTATAGCCTATACTACAAATTGTTGCATCTTGTCCAGGTTCGGTGCGATAATGTAATGATGCTACGATAGCTTCGTTCATACTCATCCTCATAGCTTTTTATATGCCTATCAACTGCACGGGTTCAACGGAACGGGCGAGTTCGAACGGATGAGTATGAACGAAGCCGTTACGATGGGAAAAGGTGTTGCAAGGTTATACTGATTATTAAGTTTACTAAATCCAGGTTACAGGTATTTTAAAAGCATTACATCCCGCCTCTATTTCTCGAGGGGTAGGCAGACGACTGTGGGTGGGAAATGGGTGATAGGGGGGCAAGCAAATTTTTAATTCAACTTTTACCATAGTCGTTCTGCCTATCCCGTCATAGATTGCTAGCATAATGCTTGCATTATTTACTATTCACAGCTAAATAACAATTACCTAATCGGCTATAGTTAGGAAGTTCCAAGGTACAAATTCCGTATTGCATACCAGCATTTTATAATAATCACGTACGGCGCGCAGAATCGAATATCGGGTGTAGCGTCAACAAAACTCGTACTAAGTATTAATTTGATCAAATTATTGAATTTACATGCTCGCCCTACATTTTAAGTGTGCCAAATGTTATAATATTTTATCTTTACGCTTCCATTTCTGATCGTGGGGCGAGCACGATTTGAAAGTTCCGTCATTATGAAGGTATCCGTTTCACCGACTTTGTAAAATGAATCCCTCCACACAGTCTACACAAACGCCTCTTCTCGTAAAGAGAAGTAATGAGCAATATTTCCTGGCTTAGTTGCATGTTGGCGATTTCAATTCACCAAGCCCTGAATTCCAATTCCCGTAATGAACATTCAAAATCTATGCAAGTCAATGTCAAGAAATAAGAGGTATTTTTGACATATGGAGACTAAGATTAGAATGCAAACAGTCTTAACAAATACGAGAATTGCCTCTCGGATTTTGTATGTTTTCATTTTCCATAATGCAATTTATATACCCATATTCCACCATAGCCGATCTTGCTGGTATCTAGAGCCCATGTTAATTGCTATGCCTAAAACAATATATTGCAATATGGATCATCTGAATAGAACCTCTAGTGAGACAACGTGGTGGGACTTTTTGCCTAGTGTTTTGTCAGATAATTTACTTTCGAAAGTATTTATCTAAGTATATGTTACTATTTAATGTTTATTTTACCTGGACAGTTCTGCACTAGGACGCATTGTTTGGAGAACTCGTCCCTGACGAAGCCCGCTGAACATCGGCACCCGACACGACAGTCCCAAGTCGATGGGCACATATCTATAATCATTTTAGGGAACTCTATATTCTTGCAGACTACACGCGTAGTATAGTGTGTAAGGCCAACAGTCAGATGAGCTGATGACATTCAGAATATTGCGGGTAAGACCTGGTTGAGACTCGCACAGACTTAGGAAGCATAGCACAAAAGGGAGGACGCCTTTACTCAGTAGTGGCGATGGAGCAAATTTGCCAAGGATGTGTAACTTTATCAATTGCTTGCCTTCCCATAGTTTCATTACCTGTGGCTAACATCCTTAAGTTAACACAAGTGGGAGGGCACCTCCACCCACACAGGGAGAACTCTTCATTATCCCGCAAACACGTTGAAGTCCTGAACAACATCACTATTCTTGTACAAAATACTAACACAACGCCAGCCGTTAACATGGACGTAGTTATCAACTAACAAGTTACGAGTTATTGCCAGATTGTTATTGATTTATGTTTATGATATAATAATAAAAAACTGAAATGGCTATTTGTCAAATGGCGCTCGTCCAATCCTTTGAAGGATAACTGCACCATGATAAACCATTTCTTATTCCACGAAATGTGACTGTGTGGATTTTCCAACAAAACGCGCGGGGATTAAAATGAGTTATCCTCTACTTTATTTGTGGCTTTAGATAGGACTCTCAGAAGGGACTCTCTCTCGGGTCGTCAGAAGCCCGAAAGTCTGACAACCAGTTTTACCAAGGGGTATTGTATTACCCAGTTACTGGGTTGTGGAGGTCAGATAGGCAGTCGCTCCATGTAAAATACTGGTATTCAGCTGCATCCGGTTAGACTGGAAGCCGACCCCAACATAGTTGGGATAAGGCTAGGCAGATGATGACATAGGACTCTAATATAATTTATTAAAAAAATTGGAAAACCCCAAAAGTGCGCCTCACAGACAGAAACAGGTGTTATGAGTTTGATAACGAAAATCAATAGGGCTCATTCGAAGGATGAAAGAAAACCTATAGAAGAAGATTTAGATTAATCCATTATGTGTGACCACGTGAATAGTGACGACAAACAGGCACACTTCCCAACCACAAGCACAATTCGTAATTTTGTTATTACATTTTTTGTATCTTTCTAAAAATATATTAGTCTTATAACGTTAAGTCTCTAGTTTTTAAAACGTCCTTGCTAATATGAATTCCATGTATAAGTAATTATTGAGAGTATAGAAACTACACCCCTTTGTAAAAAAAACGGGCGGTTTTGATTTTTGTACATTATTGGTAACCATTTAGTTGTAAAGAGGTTTTAATAGCCAAACTATGTTACTGGCACTTAATAAAGAGTCTGGGTAAGAAAAAAAGTTAATTCCGAATTCGAAACTTTTGTTTAAAAACAATAATAATCCCGTTTTCCGTTTGTTACTTTTACTAACATTTTGCAGGTTTGCGGTTAGAAGGTTATCCTGGCAACTAAAACTAACTTCTCGTTATTCTTAGTAGAATAATTTATGTTTGCCGCATAATCCAGGCTTATTGTGACTTAAAAGTGATATCTTTGTGTCGATTGTAATGGCAGAAAAAGCAATAAGAGCTAGTAAAATTCCCTCCGGAGCAACTGGACAGATTCGCAACTGGACGTAGTGCTGCTGGAAGAGGGGTGTAGCCAAAAAACTATATTCTTATTGTTTATAACAAATAACTAGTCATTTATGCTAATGAAATAGTAAAAATATTAATATTATCCATACAAAAGCCAATGACAGCTAAGGTGCCCGTTTTTTTTTTGCAAAGGGATGTATTTTATGTTGGAAATTCTCGCAAAGCGATATATCGAGTGTAGAGCACTCTCACACGCTCAACGTTATGACTTTGTGAAGCATGACATAAGTTGATCTTAACAGAGAGAAGTGGAAAATGCTGCTTTGCCCACCAGTTAGGACAGCGTGGGCTGAAAATTATTTTTTTAATCTAATATGTTGTGTCATCTATAAAAAAAAAACATTTTTAAAGGACTCTTTGTTACATTAAGTAATTCAATCTCATTGACGCACAATTTGATTTCTGCAGTGAAACAGCGCTTTTTGTTTTGCCTATACTGAATCTGCAGACCTTTTTGGTAAACACACCTAACCGATATATCGAGATATCATTATGTCAACTTTTGAAAAGTAGATAAGAATTGTTACTTTCAGTTGTGCCTTTTTGGCATACTTGTCACTTATTCATCACTACCGGCCGCCAGCGGCTTCGCCCGCGTGTAATCTTTATAAATTATAGCCTATGTAACTCAGGGTGAATGTAGCTTTCTAATGGTGAAAGAATTTTTGAAATCGGCACAGTAGTTTTTGAGTTTATTCATTACAAACATACCCACAAAAATACAAATCTTTCCTCTTTATAATACCTATTAGTGTAGATTATCTTACTAATTATCCCGGTATCATAAAGAAGCGTGAAGATACAATACATTTTCATTTGTCATGCAACATAACTGCAATAACCTTGGACGTATGGTCGGCTAAATATGTGTGAACGTGACAATAAGATATAACAACTGAAGATGTCCACTTTTACAAGGAATGATTTGTCATCATTGTTTGTAAAAGCATTTCTCAACCGCATAATTTACCTACATTTTATAAAAAAACAATTAGAAAATACTCCTAACTAAACGAATACCTACATGACTGCATTTATGTTTCCTAGATTGATTTTGATACGTTGGTAAACAAGTAATAAGGTTGCGACAGAGAATGCATTTAAAGAGTTACCTGTTTTTTTTTAAGCCTGGTTAGCGGAACTCTAGTTAACTAGGGTATAACTGCACGAGGTAGGTATGCCCCTACTGTTTAGTGGAGGTTGCCCCTCGCCCTATTAAATGACGATCCCATAATTATTCTAGCTAAAATTATGGCACAGCAAATGCGACCTTAAATTACCCTCTTTTCTATAAGCGTTGCTTAAAGTTAAGAAACGTTTAAACGTCAAAATGTATGGTTTATCTGACCCTAATCATTGGGTACTTCTTTAGGCAACAATGCCTCTTACCCACGATAGGTTATTTTGTAGGTCGGTACCTAACATATTATAGAAAATTCCCTGTAACAAATTTTCAGTAAACAATGGAAAAAAGTTGGTACCTATCTCTGCTAATAGATAAATACATGTATAATGTATAAGTTTTATCTAAGAATGTAATCAAAGATAGAGCAGAGCATCATTATCGCCATAATCAGACGAGATAACCAAACTCTTGGAATGAGAAAAATGTACGTGCTATACCTATGTGAAATGGACACGATCTTCATTGCAGCATGATAAATTTTTCCACCACTTGTCTCCCATTACTTTAATTAGTATAAAATGAATCTCTCTATCCTCAATGCTATCAGTTATCAACGTAAAGCATAAGAATCATACAGTACTTGTTAAAATAAAGTTCAAACATGCACGTGAACTGTGCTGCTGTCGTTGCTGCATTAGTCGTTACCTGTGTGAGTGGCTATCCAAACTTATGGCATAGTAACCATCTCACTCCGGTCCATGGACTCTACGTAAAGCCTTCGACTGATGGGACCACTGGAGATCTGTTCGTCGCAGCCACGGAAGAAAGCGGAGCCAAGTCGCAGTGGGCGGTTGATAAGCCGATCAACTTTTTGCCAGTTTCAGCAACAGCTCAGCCACAAGCCACTGCGATTCCAATGGCCTATGCTGCAGGATACCCAACAACACACGACGAAAGTGCAACTCAAAAGCGTGCCGTGATGCCCAGTGCGATCCCAAGTGCACCAGTTCAGTACGCCTACGCTATGCCCGTGCCATCTGCCACTCAAGCCGAAGGTAGTCAAGTCACTTCGTACCCCTATGCTTATACAATCCCCTCAAGTCCGGCCGAAACTCCTAAGTGTGAGCATCAGGCTAGTGCTTCACAATACCCATACCAGTTTCCCTTTCAAATGTTTTATCCGCAAATGACGTCTGCTTACACCAACGCAATGAGCATACTCAAGGATGCAGGACTTAGCGAGGATTCTGCCAGTACAGTGATGTCCCAGGCTGCACCAACGTGGTCCCCTACTTCCTACGCCTATCCTATGTATGTGATGGTAGACCCCAATGCGTGGAACCAGAACCAAGCTACAACTACTTCAACTCCTGCAACACCAGCATCAAACACGCAATCGGAAGAAAACACTGCATAAAGAGTTAAATTTTAGACTAAAACTGTAACTAATGGTAATTTATTTTTTTATGTAATAAAATGTGAAATTTTTTTTTTTCTTATTTTCTCAATAGGTAGCAAAAGTGCATTGAATGACTATTTCATGAAATCATGACATTTGGAGCTTATATAAACTTGAGGAGTTGTATTGCCGATTCTAATGATTATAATTCTGTAAATCCATAGTTGTTACGGCCGCAAATCATATTATGATCAACATACAACCTGATACTGACCTGCAAATTGCAAAAAACGTAAGAAAATTTCGCGGGCTACCTAAGCGCATCCCCCTTAGGCTGCTTTTCCACCAACTGTGTATCAGTGTATCAGTGCATTGCTGTTGGAGAGGAGTCGAAACCTGTTAAAATGTAAGTTTTGGCGATGAACTTTGATTAGGACGTGACCCAGCCCGGTTACTGTTGAACTTGGTCGTAAAAAAGACTTCGTATAGAAACGAAGGTAGGTGTATAGTACGCCCCGATGCTCAAAGCTTCAATGTAGAAGAGCATTCCTTTGCAATGATATTAAACCAGGTGTCTCAAAATGTATATATGTCTGAGGGCTACTCATGCAATTGTGTTAGTAGTATGCAGGTTACCCCTAGTTACCCCTAGTTTTTACCATTGAAATACACAATACTCCTAGAAAATTCTAGCGGAAACAATAGCCCTAGTGCTATCAACCGAATCAAGCGTAGGTTCTCACGTATGCTGCGCCAGTGGCGCGCTGGCGTGGTTCTACCCGTTAGCAGGCGGCGCCGCGACGCACTGGCAGTTCCTATTGACGTCATCACGCTGGCCGGGGAGTACGCTACTGCGTTGTTTCAGGGACGGGCTATGTTGCATGCGGTGAGTTAAGAAAAAAGAACGAAGAATTTTTTTAAATATTTTTTATTGTCAGTCAAGCAGGCAGCTTCGCGCAGAGAGCTACATTAGGATCATTAGTAAGTGAGTGAGAGAACATGCGGGAAAGTTATATGCGACTTTCTTCAGACCTGCCAAGTTATAATGGCTGATGGCTGAATTCTATAATGGTCTCTGCCGCCTATCGATATCGGAAGTCTATTATAACCCTCCTTTTTGCTTCGCCGTAGTCGGGTAAAAAGGAGGCTAAGTAATAACCGTTAGTTCTCTAAGTAGTCTGTGGTAATAACAGTCGCACGGATCGATTCATGCCTACCGGGGTTAGTCCGTGTATGGGTAACCATCTTTACATACCGCGTCTCCTCCGTGTTTCGGAAAGCACGTGTTCCCGGCTGTTATCCGTAGATCAAAACAAACCGGACAGTCATTTTTATTGCAATGTTTCCAATGGTTAATTATTTGTCTTGATGACGAGCAGTGCGGTACCGCACAATTCTTGCCGGCCTGTAAATTGTACACATTTAGAGTCAATCTAACAGGTGAGACACTCTGTCTCACTGTTTTCATTTTTTTATGAATAATACAATACCTGGCATGACATCATATGGTTGAGAACACCCTTCATAGTATTGCAGTGCGGTAACGTGCACTGCCACGTCTCGCCATTGGACTCTCGTCTCTGGCACTTATGTGCGTGTAACAGCAGCACGAGCTGTTGTTGGATAAGCTTCCGTTTCTCCGAGTCAGTGATTAAACCGGAGGTGGGTGGCTGCGGCGCGGCCGGCGGCTGCGAGGAGGCCTGCGTTGCGGCCTGCGGCTGGGACCGGTCGCCCGCCGGCGCCGGCGCACCCGGAGTCTGCGGCAAGGGCGCGGGCGGTCTGTTTTTCATCGCCTGTAAGTGTACGAGTAATGTGCCATCATGCTACTGTCGTCCTTGTCTTGGAAAGCAATTTCTTGGAAGATGATAGTATCAAAATCCATTTGTTTTGCTTAATATTTTATGCATAGGTACTTTTTGTCAAAAATTCACAAGAAAAATATATGGGTATTTTTTTAACCTGTATTTTTTGCAACACAAACCTCTGTGTCACCACTATTTTGAATATTTTTTTTTATAACCCTGGCTTTGCTGTCGCACAGGCCCGCTCAGTCATTCATCATAACGTAATTCACCCACATCGCGATCGTTCGATGTCCTGCGCACCATTGAAATTGAAGGCACATAATTAAATGAAAATTTAATAACCTCGTATTCCTCTGATTATAGAGATAATAATTTCGGCGTCCCCCAAGGGAGTGTATTAGGACCCTTATTGTTTCTATTATACATACCGACTTACCGCTAGTGACTAATCATAAATATGTATTACTAGCTGCGCCCCGCTGTTACACCCGCGTAAGTCTCGATGCCGTGGGAATATCGGGATAAAAAGTATCCTGTGTTAATCCAGGTTATAAACTATCTGTTTGCCAAATTTCATCCAAATCCATTCAGCCGTTTTTGCGTGATTGAGTACCTAACAAACATCCAAACATTTGTAAGATAGTAGGATTTGCAAATGATATTTCGATTAATGTGACATCTGACAAAACTGACAAAATATAAAACTAAATCACTGATGATGATAATTATGAGATTGACATTACTTATTATTAGATAAGCAACTGTTATAATTTATTAAGGGAATACCCCTTAAAACACGAATCGCCTCGTGTTATAATAATATCACATGAGTGTTTTAATACCTAATTATTTGCATACAATATTTTATGTACACCCATGTTATGAAACCTTCCTCTATAAAAGGTTCTTTGTAATTCTAATAACGAACAAAAATGGCGGGAGACGACGCACGTGAATTCGATTTATTCGAATTCGAATAAACTACTTATTAGTTTTTGTTAGTGAAACGCGCCTGCATGACAGCGTTCTTTTTTTAAATGAGTTGCGTTATGAAATTTAGTACAACATGATATCACCCGTTTGAATGATATA
The DNA here is from genome assembly GCA_947522985.1 of Lithophane socia. Taxonomy (NCBI): domain Eukaryota; kingdom Metazoa; phylum Arthropoda; class Insecta; order Lepidoptera; family Noctuidae; genus Lithophane; species Lithophane socia. Next base: position 5,596,410 of record OX383258.1, on the reverse strand, counting down.
ATGGTTACTATGACACTGGTTGTTTTAATGTTGGCAATAAGCTATCTGTTTCAGAAACTTTTATAGAGGATTTATAGCATGAGTATAGATAAAATAATTAATACCATTGACGACATTATAAAATGGTTACAGTCAAATAAATTAAAAAATAATTTAGATAATTCTAATTATATGTATACAGTTTAATAAATCAAAACATACTAAATACCTACAATTTCAAAATGAATATTGACAGGTTAAAAGAAGTTCCACAAACTAAATTTTTAGGTGTACTCATAGATCAAGATCTGAATTGGAAAGTACATACAGATAATTTGTGATAAGTTTGTGTAAACGGTCTCAGACAAATAAAGAAATATTATCACGCCTACAATGAAACCATCTTCCGACACGGGTTTATTTTTTGGGGTACCAACAGCACGGATAAATACAGAGCATTTTTTGTGGGTCATCTTGGGTGTTAGACGCGGTGCTTACTTATTAGTTTAGACCTAGTTTTTATGTTCGCGACCTTCCTCGGCTCGCCGTCGGCGACACACGTGAAGCTTGGTCAAAATTTCATTGTTGGAACGCCGACGAACATACTCAGCGATTTTAAAGTCCGCGTACTTAGCATGACACACGAGCGAGTAAGCTCGCCGAGCCATAAGTACGCGTACTTGCTCGCACGTCTATCACCCCTTTTATACCATGTTTAAAACAAATAAAGACTTACTTACGTACTAATGATGTAAGAAAAAACAAAATTTACAAACAAATCCCGAAATTCTTCTCAGTCTCCAGCGCAAAATGGCGGCTGTTGATGAAAACTTTTTCTACGCTTGTCAGAAAATGTCGTCCTTTATAAACTATAGGAAAGCGCTGTGATTGGTCCGTGCATACCACGCGACTGCCGGAAATACTAATTTCCGAACATAGCCGAAGACGTTTTTTCCATGTTATAGCATATTTTACATAAAAAACTGTTCAAGTGATGTTTGTTTTTTAATACAACTAGCTAAATAAAGTTAAGATCTAACTGTTCTATGAAATTCATGACATTTTCAAGGTGCACACACGATAAAAAAAATGATTTAGATGTTAAATTTTTAATATTCCCTCCAAATCGGGAGTGGCCATCATCAATACGACGTGTCTCTAGACCAGTCATACTCAAACTTTTTTTTTCGTGGGCCACATTCAGATTTTAGCTGTATCCCGCGGGCCGCTACTTTAATCACATGCTATTTAGGTGTTAATGAAAAACCTACTTATTATGTACATTCATTTAAATGTTTGTGAGAACAATGATTGAGTAAAAAAAAATACAATTTCAGTATATTTCTGCTCTTTATGTACATCACCAGATGAGAATCTGTAAGCCGGTTTCTGTATACGTTCTTTGCATATTTCATTTCATTTTGGAATAGGATTATTCACAAAGAAGTTATCGATGCAAACGACGTAAGCAGAATTTGGGCATATTTTTTAACAGTCTTATATTGATCGGGCATTATTAACCAAGATCCAGCGTTCTCCTTCTTCTCTCTCTTCTCTTTAAAAATAACTTCTAAGTTTGTATCATTTTTTTCATTAGTTCCGCAGTTTGAGTATGGTTGCTCTAGACCACAGCTCTAGCTAGACTGTCCATGATATAGAGACGATCATAAACCATTCAGTTTTACTTTTAGCTTTTACTTTGAGCTCTAGTACAATAACTATTCAGCCAAAAATCCAACACATAGATTTGTTGTGGTTTTTACATCGATCACTAATAAAGAACTAGATACACAATCAGCGATAAAAAGTGTCCTCACCAAATCGGGACCCACTTGAACATTTGGGTCTCGTTTTCTTTTACTAGCATTCGAACCACTGAGCACTATTATAATACTGGATTCGAACGCTCCGAAAATAAACATGCCTCAGTGCTTGTTCGTAATCCTACGCTTACGCTTTGACGTTAAAACGGCTGAACGGATTTGGAAGAAATTTGGCACAGGGGTAAATTGCAAAAAACACAGTTCAAGAACGCAAAAAAAGGATGGAGTTTCATATTTTCAGTAAGTATTAATATAATCATTATTTATTTGATAACACTGTAATGTAAATACTAATATTTTCTCAAGAAATCAACGTAAATTTCGCGTAATCGATTTATGAACATATTAGAATTTCATTAAACGTTAGTATTTATTTTATTGATTTATTTACAATTTTCTAAATCTCCATCTTGGAACAACCTGTACTTAAAGAACTGTTGCGAAGAGGTCATTTGCCGGGGTCACGGATCATAATAATATGTAGGCGAATAGAAAAGAAGGAAAGCCGCGAAATTTCTTAGAAATTATGCCGACAAAGGATCGACCGATAGAACGTTAAGCCAGCTGGTAGATAGCTTCATGAATGAATCTTTTACACAGAGTGATCTCAACTTTGGTTATGTTTTTATTATTTAGTTAGTTTGAATTTTTTTTTTTTTCAATTTTGGTTTTTTTTTTTTTTTTTTTTTTTTTATTATTACTGGTCACTAGCCCTACCCGTGAGTTAAATTAATGTCGCCATTGTAGCGACACGTTGTATAAAGCATGTCAATTGTAAAGACTACTAATAAATGTGTACCGTTAGACGTCTGAAGTCCATTAAGGTTGATGCGCTAGGGTAGCCCGCGAAATTCAAATTTTCTTACGTTTTTTGCCATTTGCAGGTCAGTATCAGGTTGTATGTTGATCATAATATGATTTGCGGCTGTTACAAATATGGATTTACAGAATTATAATCATTAGAATCAGCAATACAACTCCTCAAGTTGATATAAGCTCCAAATGTCATGATTTCATGAAATAGTCATTCAATGCACTTTTACTATTGAGAAAATAAGAAAAAAAATAAACGCACTTTCATGAACTTAGAGAGTGGTATTGCTGATTCTAATGTTTATAATTCTGTAAATCCATATTTGTAACAGCCGCAAATCATATTATGATCAACATACAACCTGATACTGACCTGCAAATTGCAAAAAAAGTAAGAAAATTTGAATTTAGTGGGCCACCAGAACGAGCTTAAGAGAGAGTAACATCGTCCTTTTCACACGCCTTGATGATGTCACACCACGTGTCACGGGCCACTTCACGTGGAAGTGGCCCCAGCGTCACCTGTAGCCTAACCTGGAACTAACTGTACCACAGAGCAAGCCGCCATATCATATGTCATTATTGCGTCGTTTTCTTTTTGTACAGACGCCAGCAGGTCAAGCTACCCGAAACTGTCAGATTTTCCCAATCAACCTTGAACCTTGATGCTTTAGCGATAAAGTTGAAAATCTATTAAAGAAATTTGACAGATTGTAGTAGCTTGATGTGCTGGCTTCTGTACATGTCGCAGCCATATTGTATAACACGCCGTATTACAAAGAGGTGCGCCCGATTGAAAAACGTCGCTGTTTTGAAATGCGGCTACCTTTCGATCAGCCGGATCGTGGTGGCGATACATTCTACAAAGCGGCGTTCAACGTTTAGCTTTATTGTCAACAAGAAGCAGTGTAGGGTGACTATAAATTATGAATAACAAATCCAAAAAAAGGCAAAATTTTTGAAATCTCAAAATTTTTATAATAATAAAAAAGTCTTATAGTATAATTTTCTTGTAAATTTTTTTTTACATTTCTTATATTAAAATGCTTACAAGCATGCAATAATTTGTTAGAATATGTACTGGTCATTTAATACTATGCTAGCAAATATAGGTTCTGAATGTTTTTTATCTTAATCTTTAAAACTTGTTTTTATCTTTAATTTAAAATTTTATTTATTTATCTTAACAAAATGGGAACAAAACAAAATTTTAAATTCAATATTTTTTTCACTTTGTTGTGTCACCGTTGTCGATTGCGACGCCATTTTTGTAGTTATGATCATGCGGCGCGTGTCAGATTTCAAAGCGGCGTATCGAAGATGCGCCCGTTTGTATGTGGGCGCCCCATTACTAAGCCGCTTTGACGAACGCGAATTGCTCATACAATGCGGCGTACTTTATTTCAGCCGAATTGAAATCCGGCTGAACGAAAGGTAGCCGCATTTCAAAACAGCGACGTTTTTCAATCGGGCGCGCCTATTTGTAATACGGCGTGTTATACGATAAGGCTGCGACATACATACTAATTCCATTGATTTTCATAGAACCTAAAAAATGTTTTAACTTTTTTTATAAATTATTTGTGATATAAAAGGATACGGATACACCGTAGTTGCCAATCGATAAAATATTGGAGGCAAATAGAAATTGCGGTATAAAATATCCGATAGACTGATCAATCGATAAAAAATTACAAATCCAATTTAAATTTCTTGGAGGGTACTAGGGTAGATATAAAGGTGCATTTTTCAAAAATGAATCCCTTTGCACCTTCATCTTCGGTTTGGTATTTGGTGTAAAAGTACATAAGTGTCTCAGACCAACAACAAAAATTAAAAATTAGAAATATTTACGATAACCACCAGGTTACCCGTACTTTTAAAGTTAAAAGTCCCAACGTTAAAAAGGTATAGAAAACAGATCATGTATTGTATCGACAATTTTCATCTACTATTCAATTACATAATTAATTCTATCTCTTATTCCCTCTCTAACTCCAATTCTAACTAATTCTAACTCCCTCTAAAGTGTGTGATAGACGTGCGTACTCAAAGTACGCGATCTTTAAGTTCGCGACCTTACTCGGCTCACCGTCGGTGATTAAGGGGTGATACAAGGGTGATAGATGTGCGAGCAAGTACGCGTACCTATGGCTCGCCAAACTTACTCGCCCGTCTATCATCACCGCGAGCCGCGAGCCGCGAGCCGTGAGCCGCGAGCCAATTTGACAATTTAACAATGAAATTCTGAGAAAGCTTCACGTGTGTCACCGACGGCGAGCCGAGTAAGGTCGCAAACTTAAAGACCGCGTACTTTAAGTACGCACGTCTATAGTGGGTGATAAACGTTGTTAAGTTCGCGACCTTACTCGGCTCGACGTCGGTGACACACGTGAAGCTTGCTCAAAATTTCATTGTCAAATTGGCTCGCGACTCGCGGTGGTGGCAGACGACGAGCCAAGGCGGGCTACGAGTAAAATTTAAAACCTGTTGGATCGCTGACGAACGTACTCGGCGGTTTTAAAGTCCACGTACTTGGGCCTGACAAGCGAGTAAGCTCGCTCGCCTGTCCTAAGTACGCGGACTTGCTCGCACGTTTATCAACCCTTTTAACGATCCACAGAGCACTATATAATACTCAAAAGTTCATAACACAGACTACTTAATTGACATTATTAGTTTGACACTGTAGCATTGCCAATTCCCATTTTCCAGATTCCCCAAAATATTTATAAACCATTAGGATAAAAAAAAAACATTTGTTACGCAGCTGCATTATAGCGGGGGTTTCCCACGAAGATTTATTGTGATTGATGTAATGTTCCCATAAAAAAATATAAATTCAGACTGGAATTTACCATAATGAGTGACTGATCCCCGAAATGATTTTTGTAAATTTGATAATTTGGTAACTCTGTCTAGAAATGTCAGATTGACAAGCGAAGCAACATGCTTTTTTAACTGCGACGATGAATAAAAATTAAACTACACGTCGTAAATAGTTAAAGAGCGAGTGAAGTGGTAATATTGATAAGTCAAGAACCAACTAAATAAGACAAAATGGTTTCCAAGAAAAAGAAGAAGGTATGTAAACATGTTTCATAATGTCACAACACGTGTTTTTATTATTGGGGATAACCAATAAAATTTCCTTTTCCGCAGTATTCGTCTGGAGAAGGAGCACAGTTTATGACCAGGAAGGCTGCCCTAAAGAAACTACAGTTGTCTCTCAAAGATTTCAGACGTATTTGCATATTGAAAGGTATTTACCCACGAGAACCTCGCAATCGTAAGAGGGCTCAGAAAGGCGCAGGCGGGATCAAAACATTGTACCACACAAAGGACATAAAGTTCTTACTACACGAACCTATAATATGGAAGCTCAGAGAGTTAAAAGTAAGTATTTCAATACTTAAAAACATTTATTCATTACTTTGGACAACATGGATCATAAATTAATGTAATATTCTTCTTTTAGGTGTACCAACAAAAAATTCGTCGCGCAAGGGCTATGAGAGAGTACAAAAACATGAAGAAGTTCTTACGGGACTATCCAGAAATAAACATAGATCACATTGTCAAGGAAAGATATCCTACATTTGTAGATGCATTACGAGACCTGGATGACTGTCTCACTTTATGTTTCTTGTTCAGTACTTTCCCATCCCTAAAAAAAGTACCCAGAGACCAGTCAATGCTTTGCAGGAGACTGACAGTTGAGTTCATGCATGCCGTCATAGCTGCAAAAGCACTCCGTAAAGTATTTGTGTCTGTCAAAGGCTACTATTATCAAGTAGAACTTGACGGACAGACCATCACATGGATTGTGCCACATCATTTCTCATTCCAGGTTAGAAATTGTTTATTTCTTATGCAATTATTTTGTCTGCTTTCTCTAATATTTTTAATAACATTTCTAACCCTTTTTTCTGCAGCCTCAAAACAAGGATGAAGTAGATTTCAAGATCATGTCAACATTTGTTGAATTCTACACAATGATGCTGGGCTTTGTCAATTTCAAACTGTATCACTCTCTCAACTTGGTATATCCACCTAAATTGACTGCAGCATTCACAGCTGATGACAAAGAGCTTGTAGATGAGCATGCCTATGTGGCTGAGAGGATAGCAGCCATGAACTTGTCTTTAGCCAGAGTAGCAGGGTCCAATGATGCTGAAGAATTGCCAGAAATTGACATCTTCAATACAGAGGATGAGGATCCTCAGAAGTTAGAGGAAGCAAAACTTGAAGCAGAAAAGGTCCAGAAACTGAAGACAATGTTCAAAGGCCTCAAATTCTTCATAAACAGAGAAGTACCCAGAGAACCATTGGTTTTCATCATCCGTTGCTTTGGTGGTGAAGTTTCCTGGGACAAGGATCACTTTGTTGGGGCCACATTTGATGAATCAGATGAGAGCATTGCATACCACATTGTTGACAGACCCACCATGGACAAACAGTATCTCTCCCGCTACTATGTGCAGCCGCAATGGGTTTTTGACAGTGTCAATGCGAGGACACTGTTGCCTATCAATCAATATTTAATGGGAGCTGTCCTACCACCTCATCTTTCGCCATTTATTGATAAAATTAAAGATCAAGTTTATATTCCTCCTGAAGAGAAGGCTCTTAATGATCCTAACTTCAAACCTTTGGGTAAGTTTTCATGTAAAACAATATTTATTCTTGAAAATATTGTTTTTTTTTTGTTCTACATAATCATACATTTTATTTCTATTCACCAGATGATGACCAATCTGGCACAGACATTGAAGAGGCCAGTGATGAGGACAAAGAAGATGAGCAGGAGGTGGATTCTGAGGAGGATGGTGATGCTGAAGCAGCTTTAGCTAAGCAGTACCAACAGGAGGTAGAGGAAGACTCTGACTCTGGTGATGATGATGGTGTCGACCCAGAGAAAAAGAAACTGGCTAAAGAGAAGGTAAAACTCAAATATCTTGAGTAATTAATCTAAATGAATTAAGTCACTCATTTTTGTTAGCATATGTTTTTTCCAGAAAATAAAATAGGCTGTTGAATATCAAGTTTTCATTCATCATGTTTATTTTCTTTATTGCAGAAAAAAGCAATGGCAGTGACTGCTGGTGTGCCCTATAAAGATCATCCCTACCAGAAAGAGATAGAAGATAAACAAGCATTCAGGCTGAGAGAGAAGCTTGTTCGCAAGAAGCACAGAAACCTTTACAAGAGCATGAAGGCTGGACAGGAAAAACGCAAGAAGGAAATATGGTTGCTAAGGAAGAAGAGGCGTCTTCATGACGAGAAAGCCAAGGAAGACAAGAAAGCAGAAAAACGTAAACAAAGAGATCAAGCATTGGAATCTTCTGCTTAAATCATAAATAAAAACTTTATTTCAAAATAATCGTTTATTTTTATTTATTTCTGTATTGTGCTAATTAATTTACCATATAAATATTTACATCACGATATAAAAATTTGAAGGCATTTCCTTCAAATAACAATGAAATCATAATAATATTAGTCATTTGGAAGCAACAAAATTACTTTGGTACTATTAGATATGGCTTATCACGCTAAGTTTTATACATATAATGTTAGTACCAACTTAGATATGAAGTACCAGACATATTGAAGAAAAATAAATCTAGATCTTTATAACATAAATAAACTTTTTCTAAATAGTAAATATCGCACAAACTTGAGCAGATCAATGTGTCTATTTTGTTGTGGATTTCAACCACAGGAATAAATGTCCATTCACACTATAAATCTGTTCACAAATTAATGTTAATTCATTTATCGCCCTATTACATAAGATTAATGATAATTCTAATCTTGTATCACCTGTCTATAGCATTCTTCCCAACCATGTTCGGGTCAGCTTCCAGTCTAACCCGATGCAGCTGAATAACGGTATTTTACATGGACCGACTGCTTATCTGACGTCCACAACCCAGTTAATGGGTAATACGATACCCCTTGGTAAGACTCGTTATCAGACATTCGGGCTTTTGTCTACCCCTAACAACTGAAGATTTACAAATGACAGCCCGGACCAACGGCTTAACGTGCTTTCCGAGTCACGGAGGGGTCTCGATATCTAATGGATGGTCACCCATCCACAGATCGACCTCAGCATGTGTAGCTTAACCTTCGATCCAACCGTGCGGCTGTTATTATTTAGCCCCGAGCTTCTATTAAATGGTACATAAAACTTACAAAGTATAAACATAACTGATTGAATGACTTTAGCCCCGAATTAGCATATTTTACTGGAGTGTGGATACCAGGTATGAATGGACCGAAAACGCGAATTTAATAACATCCTAATTAGAATCACTGTCAGATTCGCCTTCAGCGTCGCTGTCCTCAAGCTCAGGCATCGGGAAGCGCAGAATTGCTGCTATACCGGTCAGCTGGTCTAGTTCTGTGGAAGAACAGAGACAAATGTAACAGTGTTATAAATTAAAGAGTTGTCAGCAAAAAAGGACCATCAGTTAAAAATTGTCAAGCTATTTGATTCGAAACGTCGCCGTCGTTACATTTATAGGATGTAGGTGATAATCTCCAAAACTACTCGTCCAATTGCAAAAATTCTTTCACTGATAGAAAGCCACTCTAGCCGAGTGCCTTAGAATGTTTCTTCCAGTCTAACGAAGTCGTGGGTAGAAGCTATATCAACTAAAAAAAGTGTCAATTAATTTCAATTATTAATATAAACTTACGTTCCCCAGACACGTGCATGCTAGAGAAGATCCTCACTTCGCCGCCATTATCCCGAACTGAATCAACGATGGCGACATAATCTTTCCGTTGCTGTATATCTTGACACCTGCAAAACAAAGAATCTTGGTTGTATTAAAATCAAAATCACAGTGCCAGTGACATAAATATTGAAAGTCGTGGGAATCTATTAGGTACGAAAAACGCAGCGTAGTGGTCGATACAGCGATGCTTGGGGATCGTCTTTCGGCTGAGATTATTATGATAATGAAATGAAACAATCAAGCTGTCAAGGCTGGATGATCATACAAATAGTCAGATCTCAAGTTTTTGGAGATCTACACTTCATAATTTGCTCGACAGCTAATTTTGTATTTTTATACATTCGTTTGTAAATCAAAACGAAATTACCTGAACAATCTATCAGAAATCATAAGGATCTCAATAGCTTGGGCGTCGTTTGCACATTCAATGTGTTTCTTCCCATAGAATGCTTTAGCAGGTTCCAGTTGCAGCATTGTGTAGAAGCTCTCCAGTAGCTTCACCTCACTGGCAGCTTTTGTGTCTGAGATCTTGGCCATTACTGCGGGCTCTTGTAATACTTCTGTAATAATGAGTTTATTTATTTATATAAAATAACAGGATATGTTCGTAAGACTTGAGTTTTGGATAGTAATTGTAGTTTAAAACGAAGTTGTATGGTAATTCGTTCATATGAAAAATCTTATTTCTTGGGTTTTTTTTTAACTTGAAACTTGGCACGAATACGTACCTTAGTAAAAACTACCCGGGATCAGGGATTTATGGAGTGTTAGAGTTTGTACGGAAGAATCATTACGTGCGTCTGATGATTGATGTTTTTTTATTTTTCTAGAAACAACTCATAACTCAGTGCAAAAAGGTAGGGGGAGGATTTTACTGCTGCTTCGACCCTTTCGTCACATCACACATTCATTAAGAACGAAAGTATGAAATCCACACAAATAAACCATGTTGTGGTGAAAAACGCGGAAACAATATGTATTAAAAACACATTCCCTTGATTTAGAAACTTGAAATTTGGTACAGATATCTACTGATTAAATAGACGTATTAAGGTCGATTCACACATATCAGTGAAGCCTTAGTTCCGACACAGTACCTGCACAGTGCAAAATATTCTTTCATACATTCTCATGCCGGTGTCAGCACTGACAGTGAGAGCAGTGTGTCTTCACTGACACTGGCAAGTGGAGATGCGTTCATAGACTAGCGGAGGTACTGTGGCTGTGGTGGTAAAAACGAAGTATAGATTTGAGAAATAGTAACAATGGCACCAACTGAGAGCATGGAACAGTAAGGCACTTTTAGCTGATGAAACATTATGTAACATAAACATCAACAGGTTTCAACTATATAATGTTGTAATGTGATGAAATAATTATTATGATTGACACCTATGTTTGCTCAAGGGATTTTTCATTTTGAGACAGAAGTTGGTTTATGAATCAAACAGAAGATTACGATAATACAAACCCTTCAAAGAATGTTTGAATCCTGATGAAGCTTTGACCAATAAGAACTTGCTTTTATTATCAATGAGCAGTTTGTTATCAGTTTTAACTGCTTGCTGCATCATGTACTCAAAGTACTGGTCTTTAACAAATCCTGGTGATGCAATAATGACACACTTGACAATGCTGAAGTCTACATGTCTCAGGATACCTTGCATCACAGCTTCATAGAACTTAGTTAGACCCTGTAATAGAAAAATGTGACTAATTATAATTAAAGATAAATGTTGTGATTTTCCTTATAGAATATATTATTGTATGTATGTATGTATGTATTTCATGCCACTGTTTGCATAAGCTTCTAATAGTTAAACCACAGCATCTGGACCGCTTTCTGCATCCTACATGCAGAATATACTTTCATTCATAGACCAGGGAATTCAACAACAAATACAAATGAAAGCCTAATTTCAACTATTATTGCTGTAATATAAGCAAAAACATACCTTATCATGTTGTTGCACAAATCCTTTTCGCTTCCTTGGTATAGTGATATCAATTTTAGATCTCACTAGTGTCATGGAAGGTGTGATGAGACAGACATGTGCTAAGCCCTCCTGCATCACAACGGCACCTACATCAGCATTGGCAGCTGGGTCACAAGCCTGCTCCACCCTCTCTAAAGCCACTGAATCCCATAGTGGCTTTTGTAGAATGAACTTCCTATTTAGTTCTAAATCTAATGTGTGATAGGCACCCATCTGAAAAGATTTTAGTCATTTTTGATACAGAGAACTTCAAAGTAAATATTTTATGTTATTTGTTAGGTTTGAGTCCTTGGACTAGCCTAAAATAACTACATTTTGAGTTATAAAGAACCTGAAATGTTAACAATCCACATTTTAACTTATATGTAGTTTCTTACTTCATAATTATCACAGAAAAACATGAGATATTTACCTTTACATACTGATTCTCCACAATATTGCGGCCTTTCAGCCTCAGTACACATGCTTGTGTATCAAAATCAATAGTCTCCACAGTGATAGTGAGTGTGGTTCTCACTCTGCTGCTAGTTGACGAGCCTGTTGAAGACTCGGTCTGAACCTTGCGCACTGTGGACGCCGTCACCGCATCAGCTTTCGCGACGAGATTGAATGCGTGCCACATGTCCTCAGACTCCTCGGGGATGAGGCCGATACTCCTTAAAAATTACCGCAAGGTGAATATAAATTGTCACCTATTCACTGATACTCTGATAGGTTGGAATCCATTAGCAATATGTTAGTTTGCAACTTACCCGCAGCCATCCCTTTCGATATTCTTGTGAACCAGCTTCATCTTCCTTGTATTGCTGTTGATTAATTCACATTATTTATTCACAGGCATATTGAAAGTATAAGCTTTCTTTTGAGTGCATCCGGTGCATCGGCTCGAGTGGTCTCGATGATGAAAAAGTACTCTGTGAACGAAACAAAAATCCACCAGAAATCGGATTATTCTGACACAGGATTTAACAATGACAGGTTTCAATGAAGACATTTCTTTCAGTTTCAGTGGCTAAAACGTCAAATTTCGATTATCGATTTCGGATATTGGTCTTTCTGCTGTCACTCAAAAGAGGGTTCACATTAATTTTCTCTTTGCTAATACAGCACTGACAGTCGTGCTTGGCAAAGTTCTTTTCGTTTTCTATGTAAATTGATCTATATTAAACAGTTTTTTTACAAAAGCGTCCTTGTGAAGTAGAACGGAAAATACAATTTGCGAAACATTCACAACAAAACATGTTGAAATCTCTATTTTCTGTCAATGTTCCATAAAATTGACCTCCGTGAATTTAGCCGAACGATTTCATTATTAAGAACTTTTGTTACTGCTAATCGTTAGAGAATCGTTAGAGAGGGTTAGAGAGAAAAGTAAAATCGTTAGAGAGTAATTAGTTTTTATGTAAAAACAATTTTAATTTTTCGTGTGAAGTTGGCCCCCCTTCCCGCAAAAATGGACTTAGACGTAATTTTATTTTTTTAATCGTTTGCGAATCATTAGAGAGAGATTGAGAATTACAGAAAATCGTTAGAGAGTTAATATTTTATTGGATATTAAATAATTTCTGAGAGCGTGACATTAGCCCACCTCTGTGAATTTTGCCCCCGATATAATTATTCTCAACTTTTGTTAATGCTAATGGTTAGAGAATCGTTAGAGAGAGTTAGAGAGAAAAGAAAAATCGTTAGAGAGTAATTAGTTTTATTTATCAACGATTTTAATTACTTTTGTGAAATTGGCCCCCATTCCCGCAAAAATGGACGCAGATGTAATTTTTTTATTTTTATAATTTGAGAATCGTTAGAGAGAGATAGAGAGTTAAAAAAAAACATTAGAGAGTTAATATTTTAATTGATATTAAATTATTTCTGAGAACGCGTTTTAGATTAAACAGGCTCGCTCTTATTATGGGCAACATATTCAGCCGAACGGTACTTTTACTGTACCTAGAAGGTAGTGATACCAGGCATTTCGTCATCACTTGAGACAGCTTTGATCAGAGGACTCACACCACTATAGTTATAGAGTGTATTATTACATTATTGTCTGGTATCTTGGAAGCCGGCAACAAAATTATATATCTCCACCTGCTCAGTTTCTCGACAGTATTTTATTAAGAGAAGACATTGAAAATGAAGAAAATCAATTTAAAAAAAAGTTTTATTTCATAAAAAATCTGTAACACTTGCATTCAAAGCATATTATTCAGTGTTAAATATCATAATTGTCGAAAGGCTTTCCATCCACTTCCGAACTCGATTCTAAGTCATAAAATAGGAATTCTCCATAGGAATTCATCGTAAATCTGCATTGTGACAGCGGGACCGCACTCTGTATCTCAAAGCAGGGTACAGGCTCAGTTTCGCATAGTCACAACAATTTTTTTTGGGAATACCTTCAAACCTACATAATTTGTAATAATACTGTAAACTGATATTATGTAAAAAAAATAAAATTAAAAAAAAACCATAGAGTGTTAGTACATTAAAACTTATGAAACTAGTGTTAGTAGTTAAAATAGAAACATTAAAATTAAATACTTAATTCCTAATATGGGTATTAACCCAGTGCTGGACGTAACGCGTGTCTAGCCTATCCGCAATGACAGACAGGATGCTGTTGGTGCTGGCGCGCAGCCTGCCGAGCGCCGCAGCGCATCGCTTGCGGAGCACGGCGTAGAAGCCATCAACATGAGCGTCCGCGAACATGCCCGACGCACTGCACCAGCGCGGCAGCCCCAACAGCGCCCTGAACGCATTGTTATATTGGACGCGCAGTGCGCTGAAAGATTTTTGCGTATAATGAGCCCACAGGGAGCACGTGTATAGTGATGAACAGTGCGCTCTGAACAGTGTTATTTTCACTTGAGTATTACAACGTTTAAATCTGTGGGCTATCATATTAGCTCTGATCGACAGCAACCTGCGCTCCCTGTCCATGTCCTCATCGTCGCGTAGGCGATCAGTGACTATGTGCCCAAGATATTTAAAACAGGAAACAACTTTCATGGGTGTTCTATTCAAAGTCACGGGAGGAACTTGATCTGGTATAAGCGTTAAGTAGATTCATTGTGTGTCCGAGTGTTGAAGGACAATGATTAGTTTTTCTTTTTATTAAAATTGTTCTCCTGCAAGTGAAATGTAATTTCTTTATGAGAAATAAATGTCTTTAACCAGAATTAAAAAAATGTTCTTGATCAGTAGGTAGGTACTATTATCATTTTACTCCTGCTAAGCCTGTGGACTATGCTGAGGCTGAAACATGCACTTCTTGCACTTCCTACTTGCACTTCCACTGCATAGATTCCTAGTAGCTTTAATATAAAGAGAGGTATAAAAGAATTATGCTACACATTTTTGACTGAAAATATCCCATTTCATCTTATTTTAGAATATGGTACATAAAGTAAATAACTTGATTAGAATTTTTGTTTGCATTGTCATATTCTTTACAACAAAATATTGATTGACTGTAATGACAGTACCATGTGTCAATTTTGAAAAGTTTGTTATTTTCTGGGGTGTGTTCACTTTATTAGCCTAGATAATTAGAAAAGTTTGTTCGTTTTAGGAGTAAACTAACACTAAATTAATTATTTCCTAAGAAATAAGCAGTACCTTTGTACTCATATTTTAACTATGTCGTATCTATTTTGTATTTTACTGTGTGTACATAAGAATAAAATAAATACATAAATTAAAAAACGATTTTTCTCAAAATTGGTAATCCTTAAAAATGCATGATACAGTTAGTAAGTAAGTAAGTAAGTAATATTTATTTTGTAAAAACATGAGTACAGTAGGTTAGGTCTTACAATTAATATGAGGTGGCTACATGTTTTGCCATTCATGGCGTACAAATTTAGTTGCACTAGACAACAATAACAAAAAAAAGAATACTATCTACAATGTCAAAATTTAAATAGAATTGAAATTACAATGTCATGCAAACATTAATGAAATAAGTAATCAAATAAAGAAGCAATAACAATGTCAAAAAAAAATAATAAAAAAATACTATGTTATTTAAATTGCATCTTAAATTAGAAATTTACATTAGGTTAGGTCATTGTCATTAAGAAAATCGTTAATCGAGTAGTAACATTTTTCAATCAATATTGCTGTTAACTTCTTTTTAAAATTACTTATTGTGTCATCTTTTATTATGTCAGGTATTTTGTTATAAATTCTAGGTCCCATACTAATAACATTTTTTTTATATAAAGCAGTATTGCATCTCTGAACTATTAGAAGATTTTTGTACTGGCTTCTGATTGGTCTCTTACTACTTTGTGATACTGTAATATAAAGATGCATGTTACGTTTAACAAAAATTGCCATTTCTAAAATATAAATTGAAGGAAATGTTAACAGCTTTAGGGACTTAAACACTGGAACACAACTGTCAGTCGTTTTCATATTTAACATCGACCTCAAACAACGTTTCTGTGCTCTGAATACCTGTTCCCGCAGGCATGAATTTCCCCAGAAAATTATACCGTATCTCAGAATGGAGGCTACGAGACTATGGTATGCAATCAAAGTTGTGGAGATGTTAACTTTCTTAGCCAAATTGAATAGTTAGAGCTACTACTTTTTGGGATGTCTATCCAAATATATTTAACTTATCCTGGTTAGAATTATTGAATAATAAAAAACCATTTTTGGACATGTCCTTTCGAATCGATGTGAACTGTGGAAGATGCTCACATCCATTCATCAACCTGAAAAGAGCTGATTATCTTCAAACGGCTGAACCGATTTTCTTGAATCATAGGTAAGAACACTCTATCAAGTCACCTTTCAAACAAAATAAAAAATATCGGAATCGGTTCAGCCGTTGGGACCTACGATGTAACATACAGACACACACGTTAAACTTATAACACTCCTCTTTTTCCGTCGGTGGGTTAAAAAAGACCCGACAAGCACCCACCTTTTGTGTGTTTTGAGCATAAATGATGCACTATAAGTATCGAATCAAATTGAAACTACCAACAATATTTCGTATTCTTATCAGGTATCACTGTTAAATGATCGTTAATCAAATACAGAACTTTACCACTCATAACTATAACGTCCCTCTGCATCATGTCATGTATGTGTCATATCAGTAGTACCTACTATTCACGGTACTGCTCGTGCTCACGGTGCACAAAAAGAAACGTAAGTGTAGCTGCTTCATTCAATGCAATAATTCTCGCGGTAAATCTCTTTGATCTGCCTAAAATGCCGCCACCAGAGTTTTCAATCACCCAACACATTCTCGAGGTAAGTCGTAGTGTACACCAACGGTTAACGTCTATCGCGATAATCCGTTGGTGTGGCCCCAGCATATAAGAGATTTGTCATATTTAAAAAAACTTTGTATCTCCGGCAGGGGGGAGTGGGGGGTTCCCTTCCCCCCTCTCCTCCCCCCCCTATCCACTATCGAGGCGGCACGTTTCTAAATTTTAACCTGCTCAGGTCCTAGGGTAAAACGCGTTCTCAGCAATAATTTAATATCAATTAAAATATTAACTATCTAATGATTTTTTTAACTCTCTATCCCTCTCTAACGATACTCAATCTATAAAAAAAAAAAATTACGTCTACGTCCATTTTTGCGGGAATGGAGGCCAATGTCACAAAAGTAATTAAAATCGTTGATAAATAAAACTAATTACTCTCTAACGATTTTTCTTTTCTCTCTAACTCTCTCTAACGATTCTCTAACCATTAGCATTAACAAAAGTTGAGAATAATTATATCGGGGGCAAAATTCACAGAGGTGGGCTAATGTCACGCTCTAAGAAATTATTTAATATCAAATAAAATATTAACTCTCTAACGATTTTCTGTAACTCTCAATTTCTCTCTAACGATTCGCAAACGATTAAAAAAATAAAATTACGTCTAAGTCCATTTTTGCGGGAAGGGGGGCCAACTTCACACGAAAAATTAAAATTGTTTTTACATAAAAACTAATTACTCTCTAACGATTTTTCTTTTCTCTCTAACCCTCTCTAACGATTCTCTAACGATTAGCACTAACAAAAGTTCATAATAATGAAATCGTTCGGCTAACTTCACCGAGGTATAAAATTGATTATTATAATCTTTGAAACTAGAGATTTGAACATGTTTTGCTGTGAATGTTTCGCCAGTGCAAACGCACAGTAAAGATGAAGCATCTTTGGTCCTTCGCGTGGTTCACCTCAATCTCTTACATCAAAATTCTTTTACATTTATAGTTTACACTTTTTAATTTGTCTTATTAATTAATTTATGAAAATGCTGTCGGAAAAATCATAAAAAAAGTGAAGCGAAAAAAATAAAAGCACGTTGTTTGTGAGAGGAAGAAACTAAACGTAGCTAACGTTAATCTCTTCATCTAAATCAAACAAAATAGTACCTAATGAGCAAACTAAACGCAACTTTGAAGTTTTGAACGAAGGGGAGGACGGATGAGTCTAATGTATTGCATTTGCATTGGTTTAATTTGTTTTCTGTAAGCCGACAGCTTGTTTCATTTATATGTGCTTTCTACAAACAGTGTAAATACTTTAAATATTGGTGTTTAAAATATGACATTCGTCCATTAGTTATATTTAGATAATGTGTGTGTAGTGGCAGTGATAACGTCAACGGTCAAGCTCAGCTGGTCCCGTCCGACGAGCGGTAAAAATCTCGCGAGTTTTTCTTTACCTTACACAGGTAGCACTTTTCGTGCTCCATTTCTTCAAGGTATGCCGTTATATTTTTTTCTAGTTAACACGCTTGCTTAGATACACTAAACGTTAAGAATACAAATAACACGTAGAACATAAATGTAATTATTTTCAATTAGTGTTATTTATTTATACACGTGTTAATATATTCCTCGGTACTTATTTTATAATAACGATAGGGGTTTTAAACACACGATCGCGAAATTTTGTTTATCTTTATTTACAACGACGCACTGGCCGTGATCCAGATTACGTGTCGTCTTATTGCGCGGGAACTCGCGATATTTTTAGTATATTAGTCGCACGATGATTTAGAATGCGTCGTGCAACTAACATTACTATAAAAAATCCGGTTTTCAGTAAAAATAATGTAGCTTGACTCTGAAGTGTCAGTTTATTAAGTGTTATTTTAAGTGATTAAAAAAATGAGTGAGACCCAAGAGACCCTGCCGCCGGACTCGGCTACTGCTCCCCCTGCACCACCGTCATCCACGTCTTCAGAAAATGCATCACTTGCCAGCACAGCAACCTCCCCTGTCACCAAGCCAGCTGACTCCACAAGACCAACTTCTTTGCCCAAACCATCTGGCTTGAAGCCACCCTCCAAGATTGGCCGGCTCTGCTCCAACTCTGCGCCCAAACCTGCCGTGCCCATCTCTCCCAGAACTGGTGAGTGTTAATATTATCAATCCTTACTACAGACAAACCTTTCTCTTATTAATACTGCTATAATCTCTTCTTACCTAATAATGATGTCATGACTGCCTCTTACAAAGTGATTATTAATTATCCTGAAGACACAGTAAGCACATTGTTATGCTTTTTAACAAACTGCAATTGACAAGATTTCTAGTCCTGGTACATTAATATTTTATATTAGAAATGGTAATTGCCTGTTTGCCTAATTTATTTTCTGTATTTAAGCAATGTTCAATGTTTCATAAATCATTCATTAGGCAGAGTTTTAAAGTAATGGTTTGATGAGCTGTCAATTAAAAATTGGCTCTGCGTATTGATCGGACTGACGATCCTATTACAGCAAATAATGCTCAAGAGATACACAAGGCCACTGGGGAATGGCTAATTAAATGCCAATGGGCTCACATCCTGTTTGAGCTGAAGTTCACATTTGAGCAGGCTTGATATTAATTCTCTATTTTTATCACATGTGATAACTGATAACAAATGGCTCGAGAATGGTTGTTTTAAAAATATTTAGTATTGATGAAGTAGTTTAAATGCTCATGTATTTGCTTTTCATGTTGCAATGTGCCTGCCCCAGTTACTGCAGGCGCAACATCACGATAAAACGGCGCAGTGTGAAGTGCGCGTGTGTAGATTATATTGAGCTATTTAACACTGGCCTTTGTGGAAGACCAATCATTTAGTTGGAAATGTCAAGCAGGGCCAAGTAATTTCTTTCTCATCTTTTTTATCAATATCACTTTCTACGATGTTTTGCTTGCGCGCGAGAGGTGCACCGCCGAACAAACACACCTACGTATTTTTTAAATTATTGCCTTATTCGCAAAGACTAGGTATGTTCAAGCTCAACTACTGCTACCGTTTACGTCAGTCACGATTCGTTTCACTACAAAAAACTTTCGTGGTTTCCAAAAATGGTGTTTCCCATTATGAGAAAGCCTGACATGGCTTTTCAATTTGTTTACAATGATATCATCCAATCCTAAAGATACGAAAAGTCGTATCTTTTCGTATCTTTGGGATCCTTATCCATTGATTATACTCACTACATGACTGTTGCATCAGACGAATAGTAAAATTAAATTAATGTACGAATAAGATAAGGAAAGTACACGGCACATTGTACCTACAATCGAATAATAAGTGTTGCGTTAGGTCATCATCGCTTATTATATCGATGAGATGCAAAGTGACCTCAGCTCTCCCAGTATCATCGGATAATCACGAAGAGACATCAAAAATATACGACCTTGAGCAAAAATGAAGCGAAACCAGTTTTCTAAATAGTTGTTTACCGTCGGTGGCGCGCATCGCTTTATCGATTAACTACTCAAATTAATATAAATCGACTCATCATCATCATCAATCAATTTCAAATTAAGTTGAAATAAGTATTTGTTTAAAATTATGCATAGAGCTTGAAATGAAAAAAATAGGTATCAAATTCTTCGGTTGAAAGTGAAAATGTTGTTAGTTAGGTATATTGTTCTCATGCTATGATATAGTTGTCGGGGAGTTTCACCGGTGCGCGGTGTTATGTCCAATGGTCGATTGGTGACGGCTCGTGACTGCGCGCCACCAATCGTCGTTGTCCGATTTGTAGCAGCAATCTCCGTTTTCACTTCAAGGCGCATGAGTAAGATTTAAAAAACTCTACCTACCTTCTAATATTTACCTACCAAGAGCATTTTAGACCTTTGGGCCTTTTCTTTTCCCATGAATGATATAAATAAGATTCATCATCATCATCATTATCATCCTCATCCTGTTTACAAGCTCTCGGAAAATGGGCTGGTACCATCTGATGGCCAACTCTCATTGGTCAAATCAATTAGCTTGCGCTTCCCCGGCTTCCTGTTACACACTTCCGTCCCTTTTCACGAAATCACCCCCAAAGATTGCAGGAAAGCGAGAGGAAAGATGTTACATATCAAAAAGTACCTACTAACCTATGTATCGAAGTTTCCAGTTTCCACTAACAAACGAATACAAAAAGTTTGTCTGTAAATACTAAATACTTCTTTTTTATTTAAATTGAGCAATTCGATACCTGTCGTACACTAATGACAAGGCAAAAGGTTAATGAATAAAATGCGCTTTAATGGTTCTGAATTGAAGGTAATCAATTGGAACGTAAGCCAAAATGAGAATGACGCAGTTTTCAATGCTATCGGGCTTTAGTTCCGGTGACTGCTAAACTACAAAAGATACACAATTTACAACCACATTATTTTAGAAGCTAAATTAATCAAGCAAATCTGTTAATGAAAAGACGTGACACAAACTAATCAAATGATTAACCCCTAACTAAACTCTGATATCTCTAATATCCAGCTATGCTGGAAGGTAACATAAGTAACATGAGGCTGATTTAGGAAAACAGATTTAAATAATATCAATTGCACATGTTAATTTAATCCTACTTCTAACAACCTGTGAGTCGGTAACTACACCATGTTGTCGCCAAAACCAAGCAACCGAGTAAAAGTAACAAAAGACTTTAATTCTTTGTTATCTGATATCACATTTCAACATTAACCGTGACACAAATAACAACTAACTGCTTGGCCGTTAGTCATATGTCAGTCTACTCTCACAAAAAAAAAACATGATCCAGTTTTTAAAAGTTAACGTCCAATGTTTATTGTTTTTACGATGCTGCCGAGTGCCGACACTACAATTCCAACTAGACAGTGGCAAAAAATATTCCTGTTATGGCGTTACCGGTTCTTAATACGACCTTCACAGATTACTGTTAAAACATACTGCTGTACCTAGAAGGACCGTTACTTTTAAGCTAGAAGGGAGCTTACAACCACAATTATTGTCTTACACCGACTGGGCAGTGTAAAAACTAATTGTTATTATTCTTAATCAATGACTCTGGTTAAAAACTGTCATAAAACCAATTTCACTGAAATTACGATGAGCTATGTGTTAAGGGCTGAAGTAAAATAATTCGTAAATTGGCGATAAACGAAAAGTACGCAAAAACAATAATTAAGTGCTGAGCAATTTCCTTTATAGTAGTGTACGTGTCAAGGATGGATGTTTCATCAGCTATTATAGCATCGCGACAGAGAATAGCCTTTCCATGTTCTGTTTGTTTGGGTCTTACAATTCGTCTTCCATTGTCCGTGTAGTTCACTTTCACCGAGGCGTGACGTGCGCTTGCGCTGCACTACCATGAGTCTTCATCTGGTGCTTTGTTATCATACTCCGAAAAGAGAAACGCTTTTTTATGAGTTTTCCTGTTTTGAAAGAGGCGGGAGTAATGGAAATGAAAAAACTCCCGCCACAAATCGAATCAAAATTACTTTTGAAGATTTCAATTTACTTACCCTAACCTAACATTAAGCCCAGATAAGACTTTAATAAAATTAAATGTATTTATAACTTTCAGCATTAATTTATTCATCGTGTCTAGTTTTAAAGATGAAATATAAATCACGCGAAGGTTAAAAGCAATGTTAAAGGTAAAATTAGCCTTAGCCCCAAGAGGCAAGAGGTTACTTTCAATCCTCCGGCCCGTTACCTGTGTGACCTTATTTGTCACCCGCAGTTACAACAGTAACGACTTAGATTTACGAGTTTAGCTGTCAATTTGCTATTTTAATTGCCTATTTAGATTTCAATTCCACCAACAAGACACAATAAATTAAATGTAAGGAAATGATGCTAATTAAGGTACACACAGCTACACATCAAGCTATACATTTCCAGTATAAGCTGACCTCGCATTGTACGGAAATCCTATACAATGCGAAATCAGCATAAACTGGAAATGTATAGCTTGATGTGTAACCGTCCGTGTGTACCATTCCGTAGCCGACCGCTGGCGGCAGCAGCAGCAGGCGACGACGTGCCGTCACGACACGACTGGTGGTATCTGGTTTTCTGTATGCCGCCTGCGGCCGGCTACGGAATGGTACCTTCAGAATAAGCCCTAACTCATGGTGGAATGTGGTGGCACAATCAGACAAGTAGCAAGTGAAATGGGCCGCCCCTTGCGGATTTAATCTGGTCGGTCCATCGCAGGGGCGACCTGCCGCGTGCTCTTGTTCCTTCGACCTTTCCCTGCACTACAAGACCTTCTATGGAATCGTTTCCCCGTCGTGATGTGCGACATGTCCAAAGAATGGATGGCGTCGCATCGTCAGGCAAATCACGACTGTCCGAAATCCCCCTGCAGCTTCATGACCACGACCGCTTTGTCAAGAGTGCACCGACAAAGAAGAAAAAATGCAAGCAAGTAGCAAAGGAAATGCTTTCTTATAGGTTCAAGTGCACCCCAAGATACAGCTTTTAACCCCCAAGAGTCTAAGAATGATGAAAGTGAAGTACCTAAGCAAAAATGTGTGATTAATATATATATCTAATACAGAACATATATACTTAATTATCATTTATGTGCTGTAGAGAACACTGCACCAGTTCTTATTATTCTGCACCAGTCCATACAGTTAATAGGGTTAACCGTTGCAACAGTCCTAACGATGGGCTATCTTCCTATCATTACTTATGCACTGTCGCAGCCTTTTGATCGTTAACTCCATAAATGGCCTCAAGAAGTGATAATCTGTTTGATGTTAGTCTTTGTGCCGTTCGAAGTCCTCCCACTCTACGTCTATGGAAAGTAGAACTCATTCTGGAAGTAATGATGCCATAATGTGTGTGAATGGGCCTCTTTAAATACACTATCTTTGTCACTTCTAGAGTTGCGTCTTTATTCGGAGCTAAATTTGTTTTTCTTGGCTTATTATCACTTACTTACTTAAAACCGACTCGCAAATATGTGTACTATAAGAACTCTTAGCATTATTTTATATGCTCAGTTAAGGTTAGTAGGCTACTATCTAATCTTGACAGCGCTTCAAAATAAACTCTCATTGGCTTCAGAGATAGCATCAGAACTCGGAACTCCAAAATTTGGGCGAGGTTAACGATTGCTACAGTGGCACTAAGTTCTTCAGTAATGCTTGCTTTCTAAAAATCAGCCTATTGTTCAAGGCGTCGCATCAATCAATTGCCATGACTGACAGTTCGGCGTCGGAGCCACCATTTACGTCACCATGTCGGTGGCGGAAAATGCGCGATGGAAATACTCTTTTCTCCGCAAAACTTTGTCCATTTATGACTTCCTATTCGGCTTCGACTGGTGCTTCATCAAAAGTTATTCATTCAGCTCAAATATATGTATTTTTGTTTCAATACATACACGAACCAAGAACTACATTCTACGAGACACGAAATGTTGGAAACCTTTCAACCTTTATTTTGTGTTTGTGGAATCCACACGATCAGTAATAAAAACCCATTCCAATACACAATATTGGCGGTCTAAGTATTTCACCATCCATCGTTAGGCAGCGCTTATTATCCGTTACGATTATTAGCATCCGTACGGATGTCGTAATCAAGTTCCATAAGCCGATTCCACTTTGATCGTAACCGACCGACTTGTATTCCATCATGGTCCATAGGTACTGCTTTATTTATTTACATTCCTAGCAAACTGGCACGCATACACAATCGAATTTCAAGATCGTTAGTTGGTTTATAATTAAATTATCTATTGAACGGTCTTCGGTTGCGGTGCGTGCCTGCAATCAAAACAATATTATTGAAGTTGCAAGTGGTCTGCCTTGAGCGTAAACATTCTAGGATTGGAACGTTTAGTCTGACATTTCCACAAAATGTCAGCTTGTGCACTTAGGACAATCATATTATAACAAGTTCGTATTGCAAACCAATAAAATGATAAGCAATAAAAAGTTCGTCCTACGTCAATGTTTGACAAACCAGATGCAAACAGATGATTACAAAACACATTCATTCTGCAGTTATGTCCAGAACTGCAGATGTATCGTGTTCTCATACCATAAGAGTAGATAATTATTGTATCCCTAATTTCCCATCCCCAATGTCGCGCTTGAAACTATAATCAACTCTTGAAGACACTAAAGACATTAAACAACAAGTGTTTAACAGAGTTTATATCCCAGAATTTATAGATCTGACTACCAAATGAAAAGCTGGTTCTAATCAATTTCAATACTGGTTTTACCCTGATCAGAACTTTCAGGTCGACTAAGAAATTCTCGTATTGTCATCATTACTCATAATTCTGAGAACAATGTAATTTATACAGCAATTATAACCTAATTGCGAAAATAGAATAATAAGCAATTAATGACTTTGTTTTGTTTGATTACAATTGAGATGAAGCTGATTTTGCACTGAAATAACAATGCTCTCGTGACAGTGACATAATTTGTTGCGATTGCCCAATGTTTTATGAGAACAACTGAATATAAAACATTGCACGATCGAACTCTACCGGGCATTATTACGTTCGGTTTTTAACGTTGCAACAACGTCGCGTCATCAATTTAAATCAATTATATGGGATGAAACAATTTCTTTTGAAATCTTTTCTGTACGGTAATTCTGTTATAATTTTAATACCTAGACATCAGTATTCTTAACACTTCAGAAAGATAATTTATTCTCGTTCAAATTTCAAAGTACGTAGCATAGAAAATTGTGACAGTAGTTGATCTTAGCCATCCAAGGTCGTCGTTGCATTATTCATGTCTGCTAGTGATATCATACTCAATCCTACATAATATTCAATGTACAATTGAGTACATCCACTTGCTAGTCGGTAAATGTTAGAAAGTAAATTACTGCGGCCAACCATGAAGAATTGGAAATGTTTGGCGTCGAAATCTCTTTCTTCTTTACACTTTTGTAACTCTAATTGTATATCCGTCGCTAGTTTCCTATGCTAAATCTCTCTAGTTAATAAAATTGTCTAGTGAATGATATCATACCGATACGTCTGAACGTTTCTCAATTCTTTGCAATCGACACTGGTCGTTATTTAACTGGTGTAAGCCAATTCTGCGTACGAGTTGGTAACATCCTGGTGTTTCACTGAGCAGCGGGTGTTGCCCGCAGGTGATACGATATTCCTGTAACTCGAGTATGTTGAAACCATTACTGGAAAGTGTTCCGGTCCGGCGCGGCGGCGGCGGCTGTCGTCAGCGACGCGCAGGCGCCGGTGTGGAAAATCGTCACAACAATAACTATATTCAGATTCTACGTCTCTTTATGCGCATAATTTCATTGTTTTTGTCGTCGGCGGCGGCTGTATAGAATTTTCATGAGAATGAACATACGAGATAGATTCTAGAATATCCAGTAACATATCAGTGTTTTGAAAACAAAGTATTCAGTAGCTAAATCAGACTTGGATGTAATTTTTTACTGGTATAGAATTTTAATGCTTTGATCTGATCGTTAGGCCAAAAAGTTATTGGTGGCCCCAAAAACCAAAATAGTTTCGCCCAACTTGTAATAGTCACGAAACTTTCACCAGTACCACAAAATTGTAGGCTACAAAAAATTGGAGGCAGATCTTTGCCAAATACAATAAAGATTTTTTTTTACATCATCGGTTATGCATGTCAATTGCGTAGCCTGGAGGTCGGTTAGCAGCAGGTAATACCCATTTGCGAGGAAAACCGGGATTTCCCCATGTACCTCTATACGTATTTGTAATTCAAGTCACATTCAAGTGGCGCCACGCCGTTCTCAGCTACACTTATTCGATTTAATTTGCTAATAAGGAAATTGTTATTTTTTTTATTATGGTCTATCAAAAACAACAAAACAGTGCTATTTCGAGACTTAAATATATTTTTTATTTACCCAAGGTTTTTGTACGTGACTTGGTGGAACAAGATATCGGCGGAGGTTATACTCCAGTGCGCGACGACGCGACGTGCCAAAACCAATTTACTGTAAACAGTCCCACGGTAATGCGACACCAAATTTTCCATTAGCGCCTGGGAATTTAATAATGTTCAGTTAAAAGTAGAATTGATATGACGTTTTACCAAGTCTCTGACATGTAGAATTCACACAGTCCCGCAAAACAGACCGATAAACATTCTCTTGTTTGTTTCATAACTCTGTCAAAATTCGGGATCTTCCCCAGGATAAAAATAAAAGATATTCGTCTGTTCTAATTCAAATGTCTCTTCTTTATGATATGCAATTTTTTTTTAAAGAATTTTTATTCTTCTGCATATTCGTTTTAGAAATATCATACAAACTCGAAAGTTATAATGCGCTACGTGATGTTTACCGTCTCTTCAGGCAGCACAGCGACCTTTCCGCAGATTGTTATGCTGACGCACTTTTCAACAACGGGTTATAAATTAACCCTCACAGGGCAAGGAACACGAGAGCTACGTGCCTTCCGCTGTAAACTCACTCCATGAGCCATAGCTCGCGGATTGTTTGGATTCCAATCTATCGGTCAAAGCCCCTCTTTTAAGTCAATAATTAACCGCACAATATTGACTGTCTTACTTAACTCACGTAATAGTTTGGTGCTTTGCTTAATATTTTACACGCAACAGAACTGCACATTCTCTATTAAAATATTCGTTTCGTACGTGCAGTTTTTATCGTGTTAAGTATCTGTTTTTTTCAGGCCTCGTGTGTTCATTAGTAAGTTAACATAAACATAAATTCTGTTAGTTCGGTGAACGTCTAGGAAATGTCTGGTTAGGTGGTAGGTCAATTTGGACAGTAAAAAAATCCAGTTATTTGTTTTGCAAGACCAAAACACAATCGACGTTTCTAAATGCATAATCACGTGTAACATAAACGTGGCTATCAAATTATTATTGTCCTAAAAGAGTCTTAAAAAATTGAAACGATAAAATTTTCGCAGCATGCCAAAGTGTGTCGAGAGGTTTTTCCAACTTCGTGCACAGCTAACTCGAGAAGCCCCGCGTGCCTCAAGGGGCAAATATCTCGGGCTCCTAAACCCTGAGTCAGCGCTGCATCACGTCACTTCGTGCCTCCGGGACGTTGGATAAAATCACCGACTTCCTCTCAGAAATATCAATTTGTTTTTTGTGCTAAATTGACCGTCCTGCGGCTAAACCCGTACGGGTCATTCACTTCTCAGATATAGCTAACATTGAGTAAGCAGTTTATTACTTGAGGACACAATGAGATAAAAATTAGCCAGTCAAGCGTTTGCGTAACGTAATAAAATTTAACACAACAGCAGAAGTATTGAAAGCATAGGTACGCATGATTGCAATTCTCAGTCGAACTATGGTGAAAGGAAGCTTAAACTTTATTGTATACTGTTACATAAGCTTGCTGACCGCTCTAAAACATGACTGTTCCATAATTCTTATTTTATGGCTGTTCCATCTGCCTTGTTAATAGCATACTTTTCGCCTGTGAATTATTTTAATGTTAGGTCATACGTTGGCCAGTGTAGTGAAAAGTACTTGAGCTGTGTTTACTAAATTGTAACGATCAATTGTCTCTCCGGACAGGTGTCTCGCAACCACAAAAGACTAAAACGTTTCCATGAGGATGCGGTGACGTGTGTGAATCAGTCGACCTCCGGTCGCTCGCTTTCTTTGACCTATTAGAAATCGTGGCTCGTTCAACCTTCATGTTCCTTACCGTCACGATGGCCGTTTAGTTTTACTTCGCTTGTCGCATCTTAAATCCCTTTTCGAAGTGGCTGTCTGAGGTTATCTATTAGAGGATAATGAAACATAGCAGCTATCAAGTAAAATGTTGTAGGTAGAGCATTCCCTGTTCTGGTGCGTGGCCGATGAGTAAGAATTCGCAGCACGCTCGTCTTATCGTCCTTAGTGATACGTGCGTTATCTTATCACTATTTATAGAAAAGACAAATAATTTCATTGTTCCTTTTATTACATTGCCCAGGCGCAGATAAAGTTAAATGAGTAACAGTTAAGGGCTATATTGGTCTAAAACAAAAATGATTGTTTCAAATCTAACCCCGCTGACCTATCAGAGAGGGCCATGAAATCTCGAGTTGGAAGTGTAATAAAAATGCGTTATGTTACGATAAGGAATACTGCTCCAATACCGACTCTCGGACTGAAGTGTCGACAAATTTGGGGCTGACCCTCCCCACACGATAGTTTCAGCTGTTTACTTCAGTTTTGTTTACATCTCTACATATATGGTATAAGCTATTTTAGGCTACAATGTAATCCATTGCAAATGTCCTAATTAATCGTATCCTTACCATATCTCAGTCTACCTCTAACCTGGGAAAATTCGTCAGTTAGCAGTTTTTCCAATTTAATTCTAATTATCTAACAAGCTCTTCGAATAGATTAAATTCTCCAGAACCTGTTAAATTGCCGTACAAATTTGAGGACTTGACCGGTCTGTGGGGGAAGAACTCAATAGATAAAACAATATCGTAATGAACTCAACACAGTAAAAACAGCTACACATAAGAATAATGTTGCAAAAATAATAACTTGGAATCGTCCCCACATAGTTAAAGATATTTTTTATCAAAGTTCATATTGAGGAAAACCACAAAAATACCAAATTCAATTGTAGATAGACTGGTTTTTACATAAGGACCTTATGTAAAAACCAGTCTATCCCTTTTTCCTTTTTATATGTATGAACTTGATGAGGAAGTTTGATAAAATAATCATATAAAATCAATTACTGGCTGGAACTGACCTTTGCCGCATACCTTCATCACATTTTATAAACATTTCTCTCATAACGTCCAGTTGACTTACCAATAGGTACTCAACTAAAAAATGAGAGCCCACTTCACTGAACCCTCGAAAGAACTCAATCCCAAATACCTAGAGCCCCATATACCTAATGTAGGCATATGGAGTGTTAGTTATTTGGGATCACTAACGCAAAACACTATCCCTAATGAGCATCAACATGAAAACGGCTCAAGTCATGACTTACTTTACCATCAATCTATCCATCTTAATGTTTTCGACCTTACCCAACTATGTCACGATGCCGTGAATTTGGGCTGGAGTTTTTTTGGGATAGCTTTCTTTAGAGTTACAGTGATTTGGGCTTTGGCTTCGGGACCATAGTGTAAGCGCCTCTTGAGCTTGCTTTTTCATAACATTGTGCAAGGCTACTCCTCCAGCCCGACCAGAGCGGGTCCTCCCAGTCCACGACCCAAATATTTCTGCCTCTTATAATTCCTTTTCTTGAGTACTTCCCATATACTACTGTACAGAGCAGTACTTAAGCAGCCGCAATTACCCGGGATAGCAGAAGTAACGTTGTGAATTTAGTATTTGACGCGTCCGCCCGGCCTGGGGGTGGCGGGTGCGCGCCGGGAAAACAAAAACAAAGTAACGTAGAGATAGGTATGAGCGAGGGCGGCGGCGGCGGCGGCGCGGCGTAGGCCGGCGCCGGCCGACAGTGCACGCTCGACGACCGACCCCGACGCGTGTGAACACTACAACCGCGCATCTGCAACGCGCAGGATCGCCGAACTTCGAATCCCTATCGCTTCGTATCCCAGACCTCCACCTAGGACACCCACAAGTATTGAAGATTTTTTCTCAAAGACCAGTGTGCAACCAAGATGCCCGTTGAAACCAAAATTAGCTTTTCCGGTGAGTCTAGATTCTTCAGTAACGCTACCTTAAACATTTACGGTGAACATAGGCCAAAAGTTCACTACAACTTACATAATAATCCCATAAAACCAGTTTGAAGCCATTGATGACTTTGTAATATTCAAGAATTTAAATATTCGCTATTTTATTGTTATTCGGAATTTTAATGTTATTATTATAGCTACGTTATAGCGAATATAATATGTTATCAAATTAAATCTATGATATCATCCACTGATTAAGTACCTACCTGCTTAATCATACAATAATTTAACGAATTGATGTAACTTGTCCAGCTTGGATAACTTAGATTGCAATTTTAACTTGAAATATTTCATGCAAATTTATATCTCGACGATGCGATGTGCGCATTAATTTTATGCAATTTCAAATTCCTTGTATACTCTAAGCTAAGCTGTTATGTTAGAATCGTGAACCGCCGGCACGCTAATAGGAAGGTGCTAAGTGGTAGAAACTATAACAATAGAACCACACAGAGTCCTCGGATAGAAATAAATTTCTGTTAGCTAATAAATATGAAGATGCATTTGAACCTGAAGATATCGAAATCCACATTACATGTACAAATGCTCTCGCTGACCAATGGCGGTTAAATGTTTATGCAAATTATAGTTATAATGACCGTTATTATATCAGTCGCACAAAAACTGAAGATGCGGTGCTCCAAAAACTGTACACAAATAACAATAGCTGGGTAGAAATATCCAATTGATTAAAAACCGTTGATAGTAAGACTCAAGCGGAGATTTGATCTATCAGTCATAGAAATGACATCGGAGTTCGCACATTATATCAATGATGCTCCAAGCTCGCATATCGAAGACCTTGTATAAAAAACATTATCGAATTTGTGGTTAAGGTGTCGTCTAGACGTGGATTTTAGAATCCAAACAAGTGACAAGACTGTAATAACTGTGTGTATGTTTGTGTGTCTGTTGTAGTCAAAACAATGTGGTTTTCATATTAAGATTTAAACAGACTCGTGCTTCGTGACTAGCATAATCTCATGAATTTATTGTCACGTACCTGTTATTTTAACTACTGTTCTCATCTACTAGTGGCATAGTAGGGTGTAAATTCATATTTAGAGAAACCACTTTAATAATAGTGTTAACGTTGGTGTTGACATCAGCATTCTCATTATTACTGTATATGCCAATCCTTAAATTTTTATGTCTTATTTTGTTATCAACTTTCTCGATTTCTCTAGCATCCTTGTTGGAGTGATCTTAATCATTTATTTATAGGGTATTATCATTTTAGATATTATCCTGGCCTGAATACTGAACGGAATAAATATATTTGAATGTATCTAGGTGTTGGTTTGAAAGATATAGGTATATATTCTAGAGAGACTTAAAGAAGTCGATAAGTTCGTCTACAAAAATGACCATTTAAAAGAAAAATATTTTATTCATGAATTAGGGGAAGATATGTCCCAGAGAACGATACCACGAAATAATAAGCTACTCAGTCTAGAATTTTTAAACGCTCATTTGCCTAATGAGCTTCCTTAGCTCCACTTTCATGATACATCGTAGTTAGGACAATTGCGTAATGGTTAAAACATTTTTGGGCATAAACTGTGTGGTTTAAAGGCGTGTCCGTTTGCCTCCCCCTGCCTCACCCTGCCCCCGTGTACTTGTCCTTGCAACCCCCCAGTCGAGCTGTGAACACTGCCTAGTAAACTTCTTAAAAATTTACATTTTTAACTCGACAGGAAGACAGCTTTGTTTCTTGCTTAGTTGTTTTGTCGATTTATTCAAGCAAATTAGTTTTCACTTTGTACACGGACCGTATTCGTTGCACTTGAATAAAAACTGGTTCTAATAGCTGTGTTACCTTTTATTCAATCAATGTTGGTGGTCGGCATTAATTTCCTAAGCGTGCGTTTATTGTTAGAAGTTTACCATGACATGACCGTTGGTCCGATGCACTTATACTTGTTAGTCACTTAATGATTTTACTATTGCAGTGTCGCACGCACTTAACCTTGTTTGGCTAACTAGTTGACATGCCACATCGCAAACCATACTTGCATCCTGGCCTCGTCGTAGCCACATACAAATCATATCGGCGAAATCGCTGTGCGCTGAAGCACTGCACACTGGGTCAATAGCAACATAATATAATTCTATGTTGAGTTTATTTAATTGTTGAAACTATTTGTTTCAGAACAGGAAAAAGGATATGCTAATATCGCGTAATGTGTTACGCGTTCATTTAAAAAAATTACTTCTCATCCTACTAAAAAAATGTCAGTTGTCATGCTCTCCTTTGTTAGTGAAATTCAAAGCCAAAACGTGCAAAATAGTGTATATATATCCTATTCATGGCGATTCAGTATATCTATTTACTTTACAACCTTGTTAATAGTTGCGTAATAGTTTTGTTTCTTTATCATTTTCTATTCTGTAGCGTGACACACGTCATGTTCCTCGTTTAATAACACAAGCTACACTACATTACCATTCAGTCAATGTGGCTATTGGCCATTAGAACATTACCTAAGCCTATAGTGCGATAAAAATGTTACCAACAACTCAAGGTCATCCTTACCTTAACGGACTAAAAATACTAAAGGTAAGATATGTGTAATAATCAATGTTAATTAGTTCGAAGTATTTGTTACTGCACAGCAATACCAGCAAAAATATTAAATAGTCATGTTCCACCATTAATAAGATGATTTATCGTAAAGCCATTCGTAATGAATACAACATTATACTTTCTGTACTTGTTATAAATCTTCTTCATAGTTGTTGATCTTTCCAAGATCTTCCTCATTTTGCGAATCCCCATTTCGGTGCGCAGGTCACGTTCCATGTGCTTGCGGCGATAACATGTCTCTGTCATGTTGTCAGCATTAAGGTAAACGAAGTACCTGCCTGCCCTGTCAACTTCCTGTCTCTTATCCTTATCGGAGATGTGCTCTTCGAGTCGGAATTGCTCAATTACACAGCTAGCATTGTTGTCGGTCAACCGTGTCGAAACTACGTAGCAGGTGTGACCTGCAGTTTGCGCGATTTCCTTGCATTACGAATAGACGTATCATCATCTTGCATCCACGTAATAGAATGTTCGAGGCTGTAAATATTTTCCTTATTTTGTCTTCAACATTATAATCCTTTAAAGTATTGTTTTTGTCGTAGCTATAAATCAACCTGTACAGGTGCTGCCTTGAACCACGGATTCAATTTCGCATCGATAGCGATTCTTCTCGAGCGTATCAGACCGAGCCAAACATGTCTCGGTAATCAATCGTCACTCGGCGGCTTGTCTTACATGATATTTTTATTTTGAAATTGAGATGTACTATGCTTAATCACAAACGGAGGTATCACGCCCCCGCCATGCCGCAAATAATGAATAATAGCCTGCTCTTGTAACATCATCATTTAGCATAACACGTAATTACGTGGTCCAGGACCATGTCCTCCATCTAAATCCATGTTGCGAAAGATACGGCAGGATATCCCGTTTTTACTATGTTCATCGTTACCATGAATGACCATGTGGACGGATAGCTCTTATTGTTAGTGACGGGATGCATCTCACGTGGCAATCTCTTGTGTGGTTCTGGTGGTACATCTTTTGACGTAATTTAATGTTCATTATTTTAAATTACCTCTGTCGGAGCGGCCGTCAATCACTTGACCAGTTTTTTTGCTGTCAGCGGCGCCAATTGATATGATTAAGAAACATTACTTAGTCAGCCAATTTTTATTATTGTTGTGTGACTTGTTACGAAATTTCCTCGTACTTCGATATTTATTGGTAAAGTTAGCACGAAACTGTTACAATTCTGAGGAAATTGAATTAATTATGAAGTTTCAATACTACTTAAAATAATCAATAGTACGTGTAGGCACGTTTTATACAGTGCATGAAGGTTTGCTTTGGAAGCAACGTCCAGTTTTATCAATTATCGTACTAACTGAACTATCACGCAGGTATCAGTTCACTCATAAATAAACGTAATCACGCGACAACAACTTGTACAAAGGCGATCAAAATGAATCGTGTGCCTCACTGAAGTCTAAAGAACACTGCAAAACATGTTTTTGCGCAGCACAATACCTAAAGGTTGAGATCATACGATTTGTGTTGTGATGTACATTTAAATATTTGTTATAGTGGAATCCGACGGTGCGCCATATCGCGGACGGACACGGACGAGCCCGCACGACGCACCGTGGGAAGGGGTACGTGCGGGGTATCGCAGACACGTCTGTCGCCGTGCGTTCGAGATTGGGTACACACGGCTACACATCAAGCTATACATTTCCAGCATAAGCTGACCTCGCATTGTAAGGAAATTCTATACAATGCGAGATCAGCATAAACTGGAAATGTATAGCTTGATGTGTAGCCGTGTGTACATTCCCCTTGAAATTATCGACTGGCCGCGGACGCACGCGGATCAGCCCGGACCATGGGAATCGTATCGTGCGTGGTAGCGCAGACACGTGCGCCGCGGTCCGGCCGATCCGCGGCGAGTCGGTAAACTTCAAAGGTGCGCCGTGCGGTGCGAGCCGCGAGGTATGCTCGGTTCCTGTAAAACAAAAACGAATCGTTTTCTTTACCAATGGTAGCTTTTTAATTCGACTATTATGTTTTTTTTTTTGTATGTTTTTTACGCCATTACTCCGCCAATTATGAATTGATTTGATGATTCTTTTTTTGTTTAGTAGGTCATAGGTACTTCAGAGGTGGTCCAATATAAATTTTATTAAGTTTGCTTGGCTAGTTTTTGAGCTAGCTTCAATAGTACGGATTTTGCCACTTAGCCTATGTTGATGCATGATGTTATAATAAGTTCCTGTCACTGTTATTTACATTTTCAGGTAAAGGTATTCGAATTTGTGTGGGGTAGGTACTAAAACTAAAAAGAGAAAAAAAGCCAAAAAAAAACAACCAACTTCTAAAAAAAACAATTTTTTGACATGGGCATTTTTGGATTTTTACACAAACTGTTAAATATTTCCTCTGTGTTCTAGTGGTTAGACATCTCAGACCCAGAGGTCCCGGGTTCGATTCCAAACAAATTAATTAGGTAGGTACTTATTAATTACAGCGTAGGTATAATGGTAGCTTGATGAATCTTTGTTCAATGTGTGTTCGGCGCCGCCTCAAAATTTGTTACTTCAATTAGTTTAGGAGCTTTTACTAAGAGGTTTATTTTTCGCTTTTGAGTTACCATTTATTAATGTGGCTCAAATCTACTACCTACCTAATTAAGCTCAAACACGATGAAACTGCTGAAGGAGCTTTCGCGACTGTCTTCCGTCTCCATCATCAGATCAACTCCAGGTCTGGTTGTGTCATCAGAATTATGTATGTGTGCAACAGAAACGGTTCACAGTTGAAAATTCAGTAGGTGAAAAATCGATCAACCCCATTTTTTCTACGGGGTGGATTTTTTTTACACGGTGGAGCATATAACACGTTGGAGCATACGATGGAGGTCTGCCCTGCTTGGGCGGAGCACCGCTCTTGGAGGCGATTGGTGGCAATGACCTCTCGCTTCCGGCCCTGGTCCAGGCCATGGTACGGAGAGAGAGGGCATGGGAAGCCGTCACCTCGTTCTGCGAAGCAGTAATGCTCGCGGAGGAGGAGGCGGAACGCGTGAAGGAGACGCAAGGTAAGCGCCCTCACGCCGCTAACCGCTGCCGCAGGAGACACCCTGGGCGTCGGGAATCCCAGGTGGATTCTCGGCCACCGTAGGCGCGGGCTTGCGGACGGCCAGCAATAGGTAGCTCGCCGTCCGATAAGGACCAGGCCGGGGTCGACGTCGTGTCGTGTTCCAGGCGCGCCTCAAAGAGATGTCAGCCCACTTGACGGGTTCCGTTAGGACCGATGCCTGCCAGGGTTGCGGAAAAGTCCGAAAGGGATACCGGGACCTTGGCAATAGGCAACTGTAGAAACACGGGTGGGTTTTAGTCAGTAAAAGTCTGACACGCCCTCCCGCTCCACCCAGAGCGGGAAATGTCAATTGATGATAACCCAACATAAAAAAGGGGGTGGATTTTAGTTTTCTATTTGAAATGGGAACAGTTATCCGTGGTCATAATTAAAAAAAAAATGTATATACGGGTCGACTTGAGAACCTCCTTTTTTTTCGTCGGTTAAAAAGTCGTGCCAGTATGTAAGAGCCTTTACAGTGACGTATGTCGTATGATAAGTTTATGACGTATTGTGTCGGAGACGAGCCTATTGTTGAATTGGCTCGTCCGATGTGATCCGAAGTATTCCGAAGCGAGCCGAAAGAACGGTTAGGTCGGTGAATTGGTCGTTGACTTTGGTTCACTTTGGTGTCTCGCTCGCTCCTCGGTGAGTGAGACGTCTGCCGAGACCTGAATCCGAGACCGACTAAAGGATTGATTATTACGTTCATTAATTAATGAACGTAATAATCAATCCTTTAGTCGTTTGGGCATTTGATTAATTTGACAATATTACTGTATGGAAATATGAAATATCGCTAACTAGTGAACTAAAATACGATACGCCTAAAACGCCACGTAATTACGTGAGGCGTTTCGGGGGGTATGGGGGGTTGAGTCTCGTATTTTAGTTCACTAGTTAGCGATATTTCATATATCCATACAGTAATATTGTCAAATTAATCAAATGCCCCGTTGGCATACATGTATCCCACTCGCTTCATGCGGCTTAAATCTCTAGTTTTACCCGACTGCCCCAGAAGGAGGGTAATGTTTTTCGCGAGTATGTATGTATGTATGTATGTATGTTTGTATGTATGTATGTCTATTTCTTTGGCACGCTCTGTAGCCTAAACGGCTTGATGGATTTTAACATTTGAGGTGTCGTTAGATTCGTCTTAATTGTGCGAGTGACATAGGCTATATAAAATTTATATATTGCAGCTAAAAATACAAAAAAAGTGAGAAAGTTTAAAAAAAAAAAAATACAACAATATTAGTATTATCAAATAAAAACTAGTAATGACTCAATCCCAAATCGAGTGAAACCGCGGGGCACAGCTAGTAATCTATATCTATACTATCTATACTAATATTATAAAGCTGAAGAGTTTGTTTGTTTGTTTGAACGCGCTAATCTTAGGAACTACTGGTTGGAATTGAAAAAATATGTTTGTGTTAGATAGTCCATTTATCGAGGAAGGTTATAGGCTATATAACATCACGCTACGGCCAATAGGAGCGGAGCATAAGTGAAAAATGTTGTAAAAACGGGAAAAAATATTCCTTTTTGAGAGCTTCCGTTGCCTGCGCTGCGTAAACGGTTAAAGTTACGCAAATATCATGTATGATGGAATTGTTCCTCTTTAAAATTTCTAAAAAAAAGTCCGCGACAGCATATGTCTATCTTTTATGATAGACTCACTATAACCTTTTTTATGGTAATCAAATTTGTTCGAAATTATTGCATTATATTTGCGAAGGGGTTTTATCAACATAGTATTAATTATTATTCAAATAAATAGTTTTAACACCAAGGGTATTTATGTAGCAGTAAAATACTTTTTAATTCATTGGAATTGGACATTTAATTTCGAAGTTATTACGAGTATAAAAATGCAATAAGCGAACCGTTCGACGCCGGCGCCGCGCCTCCACGACTTTCCCTACTTTAGAAAGGAGAGGATGGGCACACGGGTAGACCATGATCTGGAATAGGACATAGGATACGTTTTATCCCTACATTCCCACGGGATCGAGACCTACGCGGGTGAAACCGCGGGGCACAGCTGAAGTGCTTAATCATCAATACCAATTATTGAATGAGCCGAAACAGATACATCTGCTGTTAGT
Organism: Lithophane socia; assembly: GCA_947522985.1. Taxonomy (NCBI): domain Eukaryota; kingdom Metazoa; phylum Arthropoda; class Insecta; order Lepidoptera; family Noctuidae; genus Lithophane; species Lithophane socia. Next base: position 5,558,337 of record OX383258.1, on the reverse strand, counting down.
TGTCTCATAATGTATGTTTGTATGTATGGATGTCTATTTCTTTGGCGCGCTCTGTAGCCTAAACGGCTTGACGGATTGTAACATACGAGGTGTCGTAAGGTTCGTCTTAATTGTGGGAGTGACATAGGCAATAGATTTTTTTAAATTTCATCTGCAATAAAAAAAAGGGAGGGGAAGGTTTTTTTTAAAAAAAAATTACATTATTGGTATTAAATAAAAGCTAGTAATGAGTTAATTCCAAATATATAAATTAATAAAACTAAAAAGCTTGAAATAAAACAAATTATTTAATAAAAAAACCCGCCTGCAAAAACGCATAACTTAAAAGAGAAAAACAAGCATCATGTACAGCTACATCTGTAGAATTTTGGTATTCTCTTTTAAGTTATGCGTTTTTGCAGGCGGGTTTTTTGTTTTTTAAATAATTTGTTTTATTAACAGACGTATTCAAAAAGGAGGAGGTTACTTTACAGGCAACAAACGAAAATTGAAAAGCAAAGATACCGATTTCCGAAATTGAAGTTATTTTTCACTTTTTAGTGTTTTTTTGGAAGCAGATTTTTTTTTTTTTTGTAAAAAGTTTTTATTACTGTTATATGAGGGCTACATCTGTGGGCAGTTTCAGTCACACAGATAGATAACGTCAACTAAATTAAAAAAATATTCTGTGAACTAAATCATTCAAAACGAAACATATCGTTATTGCAACATTTATTTCGCTGAAAGCGCGTACAGTGAACTAGTGAAGTTTTCTTGTTCGGCTAGTGTGAATAATGGAGTGGACGACCGAGCTTGTTTATGATTTTTTAAATCTATATCTATATCTCTAAATATATCTACAGTATGTTAACTAACAAATGGCGTTCCCGTTAACCTGCAATAGTATAGCGCCTATACATGCAAACAAAAATATTACCATAAAAAAAAAATGTTTTTTTTTGTTTTTGTATAGTAAAATATTCACAAAAAATATTAAATTGTTACGGAAAATAAACTCTCTCTACACGCCCACTTGTCACACTTATTTTTCTACGTTGAAATACAAGTGTGCGTGTACAGAGTGTTTCTTTTACGTTTAAATTTAATCGTTTTGTGAACATTTCACGAAACAATTTTTTTTTTTTTTGAGTTGTGATATTTTTTTTAGCTTGTATACACGCTATACTATTGCAGGTTAACGGGAACGCCCTTTGTTAGTTAACATACTGTATATATATATCTATATAGCTGCAGCGATACGTTTTCTTTCGCTATGCATTTTGGAGTGACAAAATGACTAATCTCAAAGCCTACACAGACCGACACGCACCGTTGGAAGAGCATTGGTGTGCGTAGGCTTGTCCGCGTGCGTGCGTCCGCAATATCACGCACCGTCGGAAGCGCCTCGGTGCGCGGTGCGTGGCGATCTGTGGTCGTCTGCCGTCCGGGCTCGTCTGTGTCCGTCCGTGATATGGCGCACCGTCGGATTCCACCTTTAGTTGACAATTTTTTTAGAGAATTCGTGTCATTTACAGCACTATTTGTTACTACGCGACTCATAAACTCAATTGTTCATTATTTTATAACGCATTAGTGCCAAATTGCCAATAACTAACGAAGTTTCCAAATATTTAATAACTGGGTATTTTTTAAGTTTTTTAAATAGCAGTTAGATTGGAGATCGGCCAAATATGGCTCTATACTTCTAGATAATGCTTTACAGTATAGCACTTTTATAGAGTAGGTCGGAGACATTCGGCTTATTTATAGTCAACGATATCGGCGCCTGCCTGTCTAGACCATCCCGATTTCTTGGGGGGTTTCCTCTGATCCCTATGTTCGTGCAATTGCATTTCTCCATTGGGAATAGGATGACAGAATAAATCTGTACTGTCTAACCTGTAATTCATATTTTAGTAAGCCCGAAGCTTTCCAATTGGGTTAACTTTCTCGTCTTAACGAGTCGTAAGTTCTGCTTAACAGCCGATAACCTAATAGCAACGAACTGGAGCACTTTATCTACGCAGATTTATTACTCTTCCGTCTCTATCCCCATGAGTCATGATGGCTCATGGGCCGATTTTCTTATCTAGGGATTGTTTAGATGACAGGGAAGTTGGGAAACCGGCTTTGAGCTTGATTAGAACTTATTAGACCAAGTTTATACTAACAATGACGGTGACTACAACGCACATGAAAGAACGCATTGTGATTCTTTCAAAATTTCAACCAGCTGAGTAACAGTAGATAAAAAGCTAAGGCTAGAATTGCATTTCATATTTAAATCCATAGGTATTTTAAATAATTTTAATCCCTTTGATACACTACTCGTTTAATTAATCAACCAGACTACTGAAGGACATACTTAACGGTCCAACTATCGTGAATATGAATCGTAACCCATTCAGCTATCCGTTGTATCTATTTGTAGCACAAAAATAATAAACATTTAGTTGTTGAAGCGTTACGTGACGTATCATTAATGAGAATAATATTAGCAATACTTGACGCATTGCAAGACTGGAAAAATAATAATAAGGTTGTAAATACTTCAAGGTTTCATTAAGAATAAATTACTTCATGACAAGTATTAATACAATGTTTATAGCTAAATGTATGCGAATCATTAACGCCTCTCTGCTGTACTTCATAGACATTTCTCTGATTTTAAAGTAGCAGAGGCGTCGTGTTAAATATTCTATCAATCGTTTTACACACAAGTTCACCTTAGCACGAATTAACGGCCATGTTAGGAATGACAATACGCCTCCGTAAGTTATTGTCAATATTGGTCCAAGTATGAAAATCATATCGACCGTATCGGAGCGTGCATTGTACATAGTTCCTCCTTTATTATTTTGACCGGTTCTACTTAATTATTATCTTATAATTATTTATGATAAGTTTTGTTTGTTCTATCTATTATATGCTCTTCATTATCGATGATAACTTTGTGACTGTCAGATTCTTTGTCCTGTTTCTTACAAAAATTATTCAAATCCATAACCAATTTCTTTAAGTTTAAAATTTTTACCAATAATGGATAGGAAATGTCATATAGGAAAGAAAGGAATCAATACTTCATTATTTTTGTCATTGAAGTTATCGAAAAACATGCCTGATTTACATCATTGTTATGTTACATAATTCGTAACTATACATATACCACATGTATCAGCTTAGGTATGGTGATTTTTGTAATCTATTATCTATTCATAGTGTAGGCGGGTGTTCATGTAGACACGACAGTGTAAATTGCTCTATTGACAAAGCACGTCAGTAGTGTGTTTGAGACGCACTCAAGTTCAAGGTACCAAGTGTTTGGAAATTCCAATTTCCTCTCTCTTGTGATGTTCTTCTCAATGAAAACCTGCGTTTTATATCTATCAGAAAATATTGATCCTATCGATAAATTCACCATATTGATTCTCTACTTGACAAGACTTAAATGCGACTTTGTGTATACAGATGGCAGCCGAGGTTTCATTTCCATGTATTCATACTTCGAGCATGTAGTAACACCACTGATTCACCTTGTTTACCTGTAGTACACATATGTGCTAACGACGCTTTAGCCATGGCTACAGGGTTTGCCCCAGAATCTGCTCCGACAAGATATGTTTATGTTCTTACACAAAGTTGATGTCATCATCATTCCATCCGCGTGGTAAAAAAATTTACACGCGGGCGACTGTTTTGCATAGTTACCAAAACTAGTAATTAGTATATTAACTAGTAATATTATATTAACTAGTTATGATAATTTGATGATTACTCCAACATTTAAGGTATAGCATCGCGTGATATCCAAACCTGAAATATCAGTGTCTTAATGCATAGGTTTTCCAGCAGCGTACTGTGTAGTAAGTAAAGATAATTTCAGTAATTTCCACGCCCTGCAAGCTGAGCGTTATTTGATGCATTTATCATGAGCCCAGATAGGCATCGGTATATCTGCAACCGTGAGAACTTCGTGACTAGGCCCACACCTAACTGTTTCGCTTCTAGTAATGCCAATGCCAGTTGCATTACAGATATCAAGCGTAATAATGCTATTAACCGTTTGGAATGGTATCCGCATTTCAATATAAATTGTGTATTCAGAGTACCTCTACCTATCTTACAAACCTTTTGGCTGTCACGTTAAAATCGCACCGCTCATAGTATTAATATATAAGGATATATTCTTGAATGAGTTTGGTTAGTAACATTTACGAACATGTTTATTATTCTAGGCGATTCTGGTAGCATTTGAAATTCAAATCTTTTGTCAAATTTGGCTATGATGGCATCTTCTCCGTTAGTTCTATCATTGTAAATTCCTAAATTGATGCTCAGGTCGTGACTCGTGACTTTTTCATTGACAACCAGCTCTCCAACCGTGTTTGTTTCCTTATTCTCAATCTTTTGGCAATAACTTGTTTAAGGTAAACGACACTTTTATATGCCACTATGTCAGGAATTAATCCCCTTCGCAAACTTCACTTCCTTCCTAGCTTATTTACGTGCAGAATTTCATTAAGAAGTTTTCTCGTCGAGCACCACTTAAGACTACTATTTCAAAACAAAAGCGCTCTTCACTGTTATTTAATAAACAATTGATTTTTTCCATCTCGTATCTGGAGCAGCAATGATTTGGTGAAACTACATAACTATTTAAGCCGATTCTTAAGTACAACTTTCTACGTATTTATAAGTTTTCGTATGGAGCGAAAGGCTCGATCTTTACTGCTGGATTGGTATTCTTTACACTCCACTTACTGCTTCTTTCGGATTAATTATCATCAATTAGCGTGTGTGACGATCCACAATTAGCATGCCAGGTGTGGTGTTCTGCGGCTCATTACGCGCCATTATCGTAGCGGGAGCGAACGTGTCCTGATTGTAGATCGAATTTCATTCCATATGCGCTCCTATTATAGGAATCTTATAGGGCGGTGGACCCGATCAATCTTTAATACTACATTATTCATTGTAATGGGACTAATTATTTGTAATGCTGATCTATTAAATAGATAACTTCTACAAACGAGCTACGTTCCGTTTAAGCTAATCAACCGTGACAGTCGCATTCTATGTAAACATTACATTTGCATTCAATTTACTCTATATTATCTATGCTATCTGTTAACTGACCCACTTTGATTTGATACAACTAAGAGTCCGTTATCTGGCCATACATATCGCGAATACTTGAGAGATCTTATTGAAGGCATCATCTCCATCATTTCCAATTACCACGATTAAAACAATGGTTAATAAATCGTGGAAGAGTTTCGAGTGGTAATAAACATCAGAGCGGTGAGTGACATAACTTATCTGTTATTTTGGTCAGATGTTAAAGTGGAATCCTCTTTAAATTCGTGAAATACTGCTTTTGGCTTAAAATATGCCGTATAAGGTATGATCAGTCTTTATTGTCATTTGCCAGTGAATACAAATTGGCTTTTCGCGTCTTTCTGTTTACGCGGCCTGTTGTTATTATATGGTAGGACCAACATTGTCCCCATACCTGCTGATGACTCATGTGTAAGCCATCATTTTTTCACATATAGCATCGAAGCCAATAAATATTTCAGTTATGATAATGTTTCCACAATTAATTGCTTAAAATATGAGGGCGATGATTCATTGGTGTTTATTGACATCGCTATAGATACGCTCTTGTATGCCATTTCTCATCGTTGCGTTATACATAGCGAGGATCGCGGTAGCAGTCTATCCGCCAACTCGGTCGCAGTGAGTATTTCCGTTTCAAAGTTTAGTGAACCATATCTAATTTAGTTTCTAAGATCATAATAATGACATGATAGTTTTCATTTTTAAGTTTATTGCCCTTGATTTTGAACTCGGAGAAAAGGTTTCCACTTGCGATAAGAGAAAGGTAGGAAATGAGAATACGGAGTGATATCCGATCATCACGCAACAAGTGGCTATTATATCGTGCTTGAGATATAAGCATGAGTAAATGCATTATTTTATCAATGATTTGACTTCAGTTAGGTACTGCGGGATTGTTGTAAAAGTTGGTGCAATTTCGAGGCTGCACGGCAGATCGCTATTCTCGTGTAGGTCTTCGTGATCTTGATCATCGTGAAATCTTTTAACGAAGCCACATTCGCATGTCCTATTAACTGAACTAAGTAATTGCCATTGAGAATTGCATCTGTCCTGCAACAGCTCGTTGCTTCGTTGCATCAATTGCGCGGCTGGTCTTCATGTTGACCGCAAAATTGTCCTTAATTGTCGAATTAGTGTCTATTCGGCGGGAAAGTGTATATGTGATACCTACACATACCTCGATTAATTGGAACACTTGATGCTAACTACATTTTAATTTGCGGCCCGAACTGAGGAGTGAACTAAAAACATGTAATAAAAGTAATTTAAGTAAATGGTTATTCAAGTGTTTGTAATTTAGACTAGGTATACAGTGCCTACTCTGTACCATCAGTTTTTTTTTAAACAACTTGTTATCGGCGTTGGACGTTTTGGTACTTATTTCAATTTAATATTGTTTGTATGGAAATATAGGCCAATGTCCAGCAGTGGACGTCTTTTGGCTGAAAAAATGATGATGATGTATGAAAGAAATATCACTATCGGACTGTTATCGGCGCTATGATGAAAATTTACTTACTCACTGATAAAATCTATAGAAATTCTTGGTTTCACACGCCGCCGGTGACTTATCATGTTGTTATTGTATGAGCTTTTGTAGGTACCTAGGTACCCATGTAATGCCTTGAATTTGATTTACCCTGTCAACGTACACTAAAGTATACATACATTTGGTACAAAACCTACATGAAATTAAATAAATATTTAATTTCTAATCGGCTTGTTTTTATCTCTACGAGTACATCAACTTGAACTTGACCACAAAAACCAATGTCGTACCAAACAGTTTTTTCTCGCACTTGGTTGCCGAGTAATCCACGGTATGCTAATAAAATTGATAAATAATGACGTTGCTTATTATAGCAGTTACATCATATTTATGAACCGAAGTACATATTCGCAGCACGAATGTTAATATCGATGGTACATAATATTATTGAGTATTCTCCACGACCTGACAGCAAATGATCACGAAAATTTCTTGTGGTTTCATTATCGCTCCAAGACTAATCACATCAGCGAAAATGTCAAGAAACATTTCTAAATATAGCTTAAAATTCCAGTTCTAACCGTTTTTTAGCCTAACGAAAATAATTTTCGCGGCCCTTTTTGGACAACTTTTTGAAATTTTAAAATTTAATCTTTTCTAGCCTCAGTCAGTGCCCCATTTTGGTCGGTCGAAAAATTTCCGATATGGTCTGAAATCACATTAAGTAAATAAATCGCGGAGTTCAAAGATCGCATTAGTGCTGCAAATACCGGTTGCCAGAAGCGCCGTAGTAACCCGTTTCCCGTACTCGACTCCATAACTTGCGTGGAATAATAAACACTATATGTCAGCATGTCCTTTTCTATACCTCAAAAATGTAGAAAAACCGCCTAGAACTGGAATCCCCCGAAGGGTTTTAAGCTGATCAATCTGTCATGATTTCATGAACCTACACTTCGATGACGACACAAAAGTGTGTTTAAAGGGTCATGATGTAATAGGGATAAGTGTGCAGCTGACAAGGCTTACGCATTAATACACAATTCATGACTATGAACTAGAAAATTTCTCGTTGAAGTTGGACCGTTTGCAGAAGCTTGAAACTTCTCAGTAAAGTGACCTAAAAGTTGTAACTGTTGGTATTACATGATAATTTAAGCGGTATACATGATTCATAGAAGGGGAATATTCAGAACTAAATTAGGTCGCCTCCGCGGTGAGGTATGGCGGGAGAACACGAACATTAGCGTGGGATTAAACTTTGTCACATAATAGCACCTGCTGTGATACCATTGTATTAATAATATGGTTATTTTTAAAAATGCAATCGAAAGGTTATCTCTCGCTGTTTATTGCATGAACATTAATTTTGTCTTTTATATCCAACTGTTCCTTATCTACTTCAGAACAGTTCGTCCTTGCCACAATTGAATCACAAGCTCATTGTCAAAGTATGGAATGTATTCAATAATAATGACAAATGTACCTCTTTACATGACAAAAGAAGTCCGTCATTTGTCCGACAAACATGAAAAAATCCTTCTTGTTATGCTAATGTCGCCAATTAAATTTAATGTAACCACGAAATATGGACAAATAGCTTAAATACAATGTTTCCGCATCAACACCAATGATATGGAAACGAGACGATGTTTTTAACAATTACGAGTATTTTTGAATACTGTGTTATCGCGATGAACACGTTGTATGAGTCGGCAAGCCACAAAAGTGGTTAAACGACGTCCTTCCGAAGGTCGTGGATGATAAATCACTTGTTTTTATTGTTATTGTATATACGTCTACAAGTTAACAACGCAATAAACTGTAGTGCCATAAAGAAAAATCTATAAGTTATACTTAGATAGACTGAAACCGTTCGCAGTAATAATGGGAAAACTTGCAACTGCGAATATAATCAAAGGAACCCCTCGTCGCAGCCTATTAAAGAGTTCATAATTTATTAGTGTCTGCAGTGCACTGTGCTCTAGCTCTAATTTGCCCAGACGAGTTTCATTTGAATTTATTATGTCACGATGTTTTATTACAGCTATACGTTTGGTTAGGAAATTATTGTCATTAGATGATGTGATCGCATGTATAATACGACCAATCAAATGCATTATAAACCTACGCGGAAAAGCTTCGGGGTTTACGGAACAGGTACGCGATGATTGCATACTGTGCATATTTTAATTATAGCATGTAGTTTGATTGATCACTGTTATTGATTATATCGTAATCGGTCGCAAATTACTTCAAATTATAGTTCACACGACAGTTTATTTAATTAGCAAAAGTTTATATTAAATTTTATTTACTTCGCGAGCGATAAATTGTCTCTTCTTTTTGTCCCTGTCTAAATTACGATGTCGTTTACATTTTAGTACGTCGCGTCGACGACATAATGCATGTCCATTGAAGAGAGTTCACTTTCTAATCGTGCTTTACTTACTTCCTCGTGTAGTGTTAGGAGATGATCCACTTGTCACACCACTCGGTTATGATGTAAAGCCCACGCGCGTCCACAAGGCCGCTCCGCTGCGCAATTGTCTCTGATGATTAATCAGGCTTCGGACGATCAGTGCCGGACATACGCTTGTATCAGTTGGCCGGCTTCACACGTGTCTTAGCATACCTCGGATCAGTACTTACAAGTTAAGTGTTGTGACACCATCGGCATCGATCCAACGTAATATATTGGAAAATATTACTTGGCAACTCTACTTCTGTAAGATAATTTAAATTATTCAAACAACTTAATGGCGTACTATTCTAAACCTCTATTTGATCTATAGCACTAATTGAGCATAACAAATCGAAACAGTAATCAATTTTCTTGAGTAAACAACTTTGAAGTTATAAAATTATCGTCACCCACCACAGTTGTGAGCCTACTCAAATGTGTGGACGTAGATACCAGTTGTGCCTTGTGTTTATAGTCTAAAGTGGGTGTTTCACACGCTCGTGCTCCTAACTTATGTGGATTTATCAAACTCTGCCTAAATATCGCAAACCATCTCTATATCATTAAACATATCGAAATACCATCGTTTTCTTGTGATCATGTCGAGTGCAATGTACATACTCATGTAAACTAATTATATTATCTGTCTCAAGATAATTCTATATCATCTCTGTATTTTTTGTCGGCATGTTTTTATTTTTTGCTTTATGTGTCTTTGTTTTTGTTGTCGTAGACGGCAGTTCCACGGACACGCTGAGGAAGCTCAGTGACGACTCTTCGAGAAAACATTTATCAGGTGAGTTCCAGCATGTCCAAGGTTAAAGCTATTATGAAAAATGTTCTATTTATGATTGCATGAGAGCATAGTAAGCGTGCATGGTCCGAGCTTCTCGTGTATGAACTTTGAGCACGCACAATACACGATATCATCACCTCTCATTATCGTTCTATCTGTACATAGTTTTAATGTCACTTATTCATAATGTCACTCTTCTGTCTCGACGAAATGGAGCAGATTTAATTGAAGCTGAGGAGGACGAAGTCTCTAGCAGTCTGCCGGAGAGACCGCGATCACACCGCAAGGCATCTAGTAAGTTGGTCGCTACTAATAACAGTAGAGTAACTGTGGCGGTGGAGGCATGCTCTGTTAATAATGTACATAGTAACATGGTGATGGTTCTTAGAGCTAGGGGACGGAATTACCACAATACATGCTGTAAGGAAATATAACTAGAAGTAATTTGGTTTGACACAACATAACCATTAGGAAATCTAATTTCGTAACAGCGAAACGTTCTATTGATTTCTAGCCTGGATTCAGACTTACATTCGACCTGAACAGAAATCAGGTTCAGTGCATGACAAAGAGGAGTAAAATATTAATACCTAGGGTAGAATGGAATGATGATAGCTAATATTGATTAGTTACTAATGAATTAATGAAGCTAGCGCCGTATGCGATGCATCCGTAGCACGTCGGGACTTGGTGTAATCAGCCATTAACAATGTCCGTTTCCGCGTTTTAAATGCTTTGCGTTTCAGTCGCAATGCATCGATAGCGTGTCAACAAGTAGAGGCGCTCGCCTACGATCAATTAGTGACATTGTTTTACAATAGATCCATAATTCTTATCTTTTGTTTAGCTTTTTTACCCTAACGAATTTAGTCTCGCAATTTTGCAGACAAAGAAACAATAATTAATTACATAATAAGTATAAGCTAACTAATAACATTGGTGATTTAGAAATAGAAACAACTTGACATTTTAAAATTGATTAATTATATTTCAGTTTTGTTCTGTATCTACTCGTAATTATTGCAACAAATGTATATATAAATTGACATGACCAAGTTTGTTCTGGCGTTAAATTTCTGCCAGTAGCTCTACCTACAGAACCGGAGCATTTTGAAATTACATAATTACTAGTAAACAATATGCAGTAACATAATGAGTGTAATAAACCGTATCTTGCTTGTGTACTCAGATGCATGTAATCCAAATTAAATAACACCTAGATGTCAAAATTCTCATAATGAGCGGAACTGTTACGAAACGTAGTGAGACGTGTGAAGTAGGAACAGTAGGAGCACTTGTCTAATAGTTAGAGGCTAATGTGTATGTGTGTGTCGCTTGTGTGTATCGCAGCCAGCAGCACGTTCAGTGTCACCTCCATGGACGCGCTGTGGGAGAAGCACCCGCGCCGCCTCAGCGAGGCTGGCCTCAGGAGGTCATCAGGTAACTAGCACGGTATCTCTTGCCAACATTATTGCTCCACGACAATACGTGACATTCCCATGCCTATCTGTTTATTAATCTACGTTACAATTCGTGTTCAATTTTTGTATTACGCCTCCTCAACTCACGATGTCGTGGAACTAATTTTGGTTCTGTATTCTTAAGTTTCACTTAGATTATAGATAGCAATCAATCCATGCACCATAGAACGCACCCATCACATGCTCTTTAAATGTTCGAGTATTTTGATTTCTTGTGCTTGCCATGGTGTTTGCGCAGTTTTAGGATGGTTGAAAGCATGAGCTTTTGTTCTTGGATTTCTATTGCAGCGCGTAGTGGTCTCCGAAGTCAACTGCAGTTTGTTCAGAGTTTCAAACGAAACGAAAGTCCGCAATGTTGATGTAAGATATGCAAACGAGTTAGCGAGTCACCCCGGTGGCCATGCACTTGCATTCAACGGTACATATTCAGTTCATATGCCCGATATGTGTGTTTGGAATAGTGACGAGGGCCATGCATATTCAGAAGGCTATATATTTCAATCCTCGTTAGACATCAACTTTCATCTACTTACTCTACTTTCTCTAGAAATCTCAAAGGATTAAGTGATTCTCACAGCATTTCTATGTAACATAATGTTTGGATTTTCAGGAAAAATATAATCGTTCATGCCTCAATTTTAATATATGTGGTTTATTATTTCAGATCATAGTGTTATATTAACAGAGGATACTGACAGCTTCATAATTGGCGAACGCGTTTGGGTGGGTGGCACCAAACCTGGCCAGATCGCATATATCGGCGAGACACAGTTCGCTCCCGGCGACTGGGCCGGCATCGTACTTGACGAACCTATTGGTATGATTACCATTATATAGGTCACTTTTAAAATGCTCTACGTTTGTACCTTTTCCTAACCTGTGATAACTTTTTACAGGTAAAAACGACGGCTCTGTAGCTGGGGTCCGCTATTTCCAGTGCCCAGAAAAGCGTGGCGTATTTTCTCGACTTACTCGCTTGACCCGCGTGCCCCTTATCACACATGCTCCTCACGATGCATCTCCGATCTCAGACGCGGGCAGCGTCTTCGAACGCCCGCCGTCCGGCACCAGGCAAAGACGCGCACTCTCACCAAACGGCAGCATACGCAGCATCGTCAGCAGCAAGATGAGTGAGTAATAATTAGCCTCCATGCGTGTTCCTGCATGACACTATTACTAAGGCTAGAATAATGTCTCCATGTTTTCTTTCATAGATGCATCAATATCGACAACGACCAACGGAGATGTCCGTGTGGGGGACCGTGTTATCGTATCTAGCAGCCGCGGCAGTAAAGCTGGTACATTGCGTTATGTCGGTGTTACCGATTTTGCCACTGGTGTCTGGGCGGGTGTAGAACTCGACGATCCTCTTGGAAAAAATGATGGCTCAGTAGATGGAAAGAGGTATAGTTTCCAAACCAATTAGGAGTGTAGTCAAAAGCTCATGTCTTAAGTCTAATATCCATATCATACCGATGTCGATTCCTCTTTCAGGTATTTCGAATGTTCACCTCGATTCGGCTTGTTCGCGCCCGTCTCGAAAGTCTCACGGTCACCATCGAACCGCAAGCCAGGCGCGTGCGCCATCCATAGCAACGGACGTGCGACTCCTCTGCGGCGCTCCAACTCGCGGGAATCGCTGACGTCACTGGGCACGTCTATCGCGTCTTCCCGCGTGGGGGTGAGGCTCGGGGTGACGTCGCTGGGCGCTCAGGTAGGCTAGCCCCGCGCGCGATCGGCTGAACCTCGCTCGCCGCGATCCCCGCCGCCCCAGGCCCGCGCACGCCCGCACCGCAGCGCGCCCAGCCTGCTCGACAAGACGCTGCTCGTCAAGCACGTCGAAAACGATCGCTGCGCCATCATCGCTCTACCCAAGCCGCGAGTCTATTACGATATAGTATTTCGGTCGAACGATAAGAGTAAGGAGTTAAACCCTCGACGTTGGGCTAGCGAGACGCTGCCGAAGTCTTGGCGGTGCTCAGAGAGCGTGTTGAGCTTCGACAGTCGGTCGGAGCGGTCACGGCGCAGCGAGTCGAGCGGCAGCAGCGCCAGCGGCTCGGTTGCGCGGAGTGCGCGGGGCGGGGGCGGCGAGGTGGTGCGGTGGGGGGGTCGGCCGGCCGCCGTGACTCGGGCCAGCCGCGGGGTCGCCTCAGCTACAAGTACCGACATATTCGTGGAGATGCCGCCGCCGCGCACTCACTTTTCAGGCTTCGGGAAAAGCTACCATTTCTCTTGCGTGTCACCATTTCAGTTCACGTACCCCTATGTGGTGTACATTTGAATTTAATGCCACAGAAATTACGAGTTCATTAATTAAATTATAACTTTTTTCCCTACTTAAGTTAAATCGACACAGTCCACTCATACATTTCAATTGGAAACCCATTGCGAAGCACTGTCTCTTAAGATACAGGATACCCCTAGTTTAAGAGACAGAGTTTAATCTATTGTGTACAGATTTTTGCAGCGTCCAAATGTTTTATGTTATGTTATGTTAATTGACGCAGTATCGATTCTTCGCTTGTCAATTTTGATTGATCGTTTGATAGCTTCTTTCTTTTAGTTGTGATATGTTGGTGTTGGGCGAGAAAACTACAAATAAACCAAGATCCAATGTGCACTATGCGAAGAATCTAATAGCCGGCCCTTCAGCTAGTCGCATGACATGCAATGTGCAGGGTAATTGTATAAATTGCACTGTTATGCAGCGAGCAGTAGTCGGCGTCACGAAGGGGACTGGTCTCTATGTTCAATTTCAAGTACAATCTGTACAAGTTATTAAATGCAGGTAACCTTCAGGCTTGTACTTTGCCATAATACAGACGTGAAAACAATTTACGTGAACGAGACTCTGGTTAACAAAATGACATGCAAAAGTGATGGTATCTATTCATCTTGAAATTGCTTATTTTTGCATGACAATTGGTTTGAGTTTATATATATGGTCTGTAGCTGGCACTCCTTGGTTTGGCCCTTGTGTTAATTATTTTTTATCTGTTTTGTTTATATTTCGTTTTCGATTCACTAATTACTACTTATGTACATTTAAGTTCTTTAGAATTTTTATTGATTCTATTCTTTTCTATTTTTATCTTAATAGTAGTGAATCGAAGACACCGTTTGAACGTAGTGATTCATCTCATTTGGCTTTTAGTATGCCCATATTTAGTTCCATATTGTTTTCAAGAGACTGCAATAGTCATATCGTACTGTCTAAAAATGTGTTTTCGGACTGTGATATTATTTATAAGACTCCTTTTGGGACTGTACTATACGACAAAACTATAATACTTGTTGTGTGAATTAACAATTATTTTGCATATACATTGTGATCATTAACCTATTTTGCGATAGGTGCCTTTTATTTAAAGAAGGCTTGGAGTCTGTCAAGGGCTTCAGTGCTCGGCGCTCCATTGAAAGACTTATGTATCCAAAGAATTCGTATATTAAGTGCATCATATGCATTCCATTTATCCTAGTAGTTGTTCGGTACACTCAAGTCCTTAGTAGAAACTTTTCTATAACATATACTAATTCTAAAATTTCGAATATAGGCGCGATTCCTACTTCTTACTTAAAATATAACTATAGAATATACATTTTTATACATAAGCACCTCATTAGTAGATCTCGTATATCCCTTTTTCATTACTTCATTAGTTTTAGTATTTAGAGCTTTTTATAATTTGCTAATACGACAGTTGGTGTGTCACAGTCGCACACCATCTATCGTGTTGTGTTGTTTCACTCTATGGTGTATCAGAGAAACCAATGGACTGGCAATAAGTGCCATTGAGACTCATCAAGGTTTCAGCTGTACTGATAGATGTCATTCGTACTGATATGATCAAGTGGGACAAATGCGGTCTTGCAATTCGGAACTCATTGAAAGCTTATGAATCCTTTATGAGGCTGTCGACTAACAGCCTAATTCATAGTAAATTATTTGGGAAGGTTACGCTGATTGTCCGAATTGACGACATCATTGAACGCCTCATCTGCCAGTACAGTGATATATACACCATGCAGTGAGTTGAGTGCGTTAACGCGTGTTGTTTTCCCTCATGTTTGTTGCGTATTGGCACTGTCACTAACGGCACGGCGGCAGCGTGTCGGTGGTCCGCGAGCTTCCTCCACCCCGGTATCCGCGAAGAACGCCCTGCAGGTACAGTACCCCACCATCGCCGCGCGGTAGGCTGGCTACGCGCGCGCCACACGTGTGCCAAACGTCACAACTTACACAAAACTACTAAGGACCACAGTGTACAGCCGTCCTTAGTGGTGTTCTGAAGTTCAGTACACGTGTGGCGCCAGTGTGTTCCAACTGCGCCGGCGGCGACACGGGGCTTCCTTTGTTTTGAACGTTCAAAATATTGAGCAGCTTAATTATAAGATTGTTTCTTTCATACTAATGAAACGACAACGAATGTACGTAATAGTAATTTATTGGTGTTTTTGACGTTGATTTGTATACTTACAAACTAAACTCTTAACAATTAATGATGTTAGTGTCCCAAGCCGTCCTGTTGCCCAACAGGGTCAATGTAGTAATCCGTAAGAGACAATATTTGTCAATTATAGCGCACTTCTAAGTACAAAACACACTTATTTTATGATGATCATGTTCCAACAATACGCCTGCAAATAGCTTGCAACACACATATTGTAATATTAGGTAGCTATGTCAGAATTTCAGTCCTTTTCATAATAGCAAAGCTGTGATACTTTTTTGGTTTATTTTTATTAAATATTTAATTGAAAGAAAAATCATGAAGATATTGAGTTACATTTATGTTTTAAATGCATTTTATTGTTTAAATTTTTTCTTAGTTCGTAATACTGACCAGTGCCTGTAAGTAATTATGATATTCATAAATATAAAGACTCATTTGAAACAAGCATTCCATTGCTACTAAGATAGGTTTTCACTTTTAATATTAATATATTGTTGTTATAACTAGTAATTAAAATCTCTACTATTGGAGTAACAAAAACTTAGACTAGTTTCTAAATGTAAAACCTTGTAAAACGTAATTTTGTGAGAACGAAATAGTGATTAATAAACATTAGTTTTAATAAACTGTACTACTTTCTCTGTGTATTATTGTCCTACCTTCATTATCCCTCGTTTTATGGCGATAATAAATAATTAAGATTTACCTAACTGTTGTTTTATTGCATCTATAACGCTGTACAATAGCTTGTGAAGGCATGTGCGAATTACCGGATGGTTTGTGAGAAATATGAAACAACTTGTAACCGTAACACTTTCGCTGTTGTGAGTGCTTCGCTTCCTAAACTACCCTGGAGCCGACGGCGCCCTTGACTGAGTAATTGTGGTAACGTAATTTGATATTCACAACCGATACGAGATTTTTATGGCGCTCGACATAACTGAATGGCATTGCGGGCCAACACTCGTAAATAATTCCGTTTGATCGCTTATTTTTACTTTTGTTATTTATTGTTGCACGCCTCCAATCATAAAAGTGAAACCTAAAGGTTTATGTTGTTGTAAATCATACGTATAATAAAACTTACGTGTTTTACTTCTTACATTCTGAATTATAATAAAGTCTTTAAATTTCTAAGAACTTATCAGTTAATGCGCGAGTCTATCCTAGAAATTCGCGTTAGAGTCGCCTATCTTGATGACATAATGTTTATTATAATGTCATCATATAATTTTCTTAGAATAGTTTTACAAGCAAAGTTATTATCTTGATGATAGTGTTAGGTAAACAAAATTAATCTAAGATTTTTATCGAACTACTTTATCAAAAGCGCTTTAAATAATAAATAAAATAACGTAAAAAATTAAAAATCATACAGCTAAAGTGCGCACCGCTGTAGGTACATATTATAATATCCCAACGGTACCTGTATCATAAAGGAAAACTTGAGAATATTACTAAGCCTTATTTAATATAATATTAAATATAAATAAAACTTTGTTTCCACCCAATTCTTGAGGAAGTCAACGCCCACATAATTGTTAACCGCTCAGCAGCGTTGTCAGATGGCCGATTAGGTATAGCAAGTTGTTTCATATTGCTGACAAGTCCATACGATATGCATGAATGGAGGTGTGGTTATTAGAATATCTTTGTATGTAAATATGGGTGGTGCGGGTATTCTCTATGTAAATCTTGTTTGGTATTTATCCGATTATTGACGCTTGTTCCACAAGGCTGGGGTATAGATCCGTTATATTATAGCTATTTTAGGTAGGTATCTCTTTTCACTTTACTAAATTATTAATTTTTCGTCACATTCGACGAAAAATGAAAACAAAAAAACCATTTTTTTTTGAAGATGACTGGCCTTTTTCTTTCACACAAGTATGTGGTACCCACTTAGCAAATTCGATTAATTACTTGGGCAACTACCTAACCTTACCACCTACATCTCATAGTACCTAAGTCTCGATTCTCGAATAATATTCCAAGACCATCTCCAATTTGAAAACTCTGCGCACAAGTTGAATGTCAAATTATCCCTTTAGTCATGCATTAATCTCTCCCATGACATGAGTTCGATGACCCAACCAAATCCACTTCCAGCAGAGATACAAATATTTCTAATAGGTATTATCCATCTTCTATAGTTTTTCCGATTCACTCCAATACCATTAGTGCGAATCCGAAATTCCGGATCAAAGAGTATTCAGTCAGTGTACTGTGGATTTAATATTAAAACCTTTTGAACCCCATTATTTCAGTAGGCAGAGCTTCTATATTATGTTGTACGCTATTTACCATAGGCACTCCTAGATGATGGACGAGACCACATTAATATGAAATGCCTAGAGGCGCCTCGTACCAGATCCTAACATAACAAATCTCTCTCCAGGGACTATACGAGCTTCATATTAAGGTCATCTGTTACCACTTCTAACTAATTTCATAATTTGTAGCGAGTACACAAATAAAGTGCTCGATATTACGGCTGAATGCTGCCTATAAATATTTCTGGGACGGCTATAATGTCATAGCTAATTACACACCCAACTTTAAGTCTTGCACCAGTGTCCTTAATGGGTATCAACCGTATGCATATTCATTTTGTTGAATCAACATAGGAATGCTAAATTAACGAAACGCAACTTTAGCCACCTCATTCCCGCATATATGCCATCCTTATAAGGAGATAGTATCTGCACAAGTGAAGTTCGTATTAGGAAATTGCGAAGTCGTTTCCAGACAGTCCCAGCCGGTGGAACATTTCCGCAATCGATAACTCGTATTTTCTCCCATGCGGGTGGGCGGTCGATCCCCACATTCAGAGCTTGAGCGCACCATATATCTACTGAGCCAGTACAGTAGGAGATCTATGTTTCCTAATACTTGTTTATTATTTTTGGATGAATTTCAACTTCGAATTATACTTTTAAGTACCTTCTTTTGCCCTAACATTATGCAAATAGCCCAACATCTGCTTAAGTAGCCAGACAAGCCTACGCGAAGAAATATCGTAAATACCAATTTAGCAAATGATAGTCTTATAAATTACAGTTATTAATACGTATTAGACAAGGAATGGACATGACATGACTACATGCTGCCTACGTGGTGTTAGGTCATGCCAGATCTCCGTCACCGTCACCCACAGCCTCTGGAGAATACCTAACACCTCGTAGACCTTGGGAAGGGACTGACGCAATTGTTTAATATTCTAGAATAAACAGGATCTATCATTGTGTACGAATGTACAAAAATAGGTTTTGCACGCCTACAAAACAAATAAGTTCATCTAAGTTAGGCGAGGGTTGGACGTTCTTGGGAAGAATAAAGATGACAGATACCGTTAATGGTGCGAAGTTTTGCACAACAGGGTTTATAATGAATGAGGATTTAGTTTATCGCAGTTCGCAGCCTGACTGTGATGTTCATAGATACAATGGGTGAGGATTAGAACCATCCCCGCGCACTCTCCCCCTCTTTATAACTTGAGTTGGCAGATAACATAGATGTAAAGGTGCAGAGCAAAGTATGGTTGATTAATGTGGCGCTATATGCACGCAAAATATATATTTTTGCAAATTTTTCATCATAAAAGACAATAACAAGTACTTTAATGTATTGAAGTGGTAATTAACGTGCCGGCGTCGTCAAGGCCACACTTTGTCGCGTTCGCATATAAAATTAACTTTAACTGTGCCAGAGACTAAAGAACGCAACGACGCTAGAGCATGGCTAGGGCTCTATGATAAAATGAATCATAATGTGCAGTTATTGTTGTTCTTATTAGTTCGATAACTTATCAGTATTACGGAAAGAATAGTAGTGTATGATCGGAAATATTATCAAGCTATTTATATATAGATGTGGGCTGGGTCCACTATCGTTAGCGAAATTAATTATGCTTTAGATACCTACCTAATCAATTGTAAGTGTAAGCACAGATAATGTAGGGCTTTTATTTATTATTGACGTATCTAAGTACCTAATCGTTATCTACTTATATTTTTAAATTAAGTATTTTATTTGGTGACTAAGCTAAGCCGCCCAGCGCAATTTTCATTTTATGTGTGTTACGCCATTACCCCAATGGCGTAACACACATAAAATGAAAATTGATCCCAAATTCGCAATGGGTTTCATTTTGACAGTTCATCCGCGTCCATTACGTTATTTACGTTGTTGATTTTTCAAACCTATAAATCAAATTGATTAGCTATATTCTTCAATACTTCAGGATTGTGATTCAGTGTGTCACGCAATTAGCCCAACGAGGATCAAAATAATTAAAAACACTGGCATAGCGTTGATGGTTGTATAAAATAAATGTTGATCTATCTAGTTATTCCTACACTACTTAGCTAGATTGGCAGGACTTCGCAATATCTGGCTGTAGAAGTTAATTAACAATAATAACTACTACAACTATGACGAATTTCAGTGGAATTTTTAATTTTAACTTTACAACACACAACAATTTTAACTTATCATTTTGTTTACAATACAATTCTAGGAGACGCTGGTTCTGAAAAGGTACACATAAGTATATAGAATTTTGTTTATATGGGGTGTAGAGTAGACTAGAGCTGTAGACTCACAAAAAATCTTCTGATTTAGAATATCCCCGATATTACAAAAGGAATAAATTATACGAGATGCAGAGATATAAATACGAGATGATGATTCAAAATCGAAATTGAAATGAGACGACCCTTGAGCTGTAAACGAAGATACTATAGGCACAAGACTAAATAAGGAGATAGGTAGGTACTACAAACTGGAGCGGAAAATTAGATATTGCACCCCGAAGGCATTGCAACATTAGGAAAATAGGGACGGTCCCTTGCTCCCAATGACTATATAGCTTGCTCCTTTCCTCCCGAGAAGTTATAACAATGTATATGTACCACTTCGCAACAATGATATTGATTTAGGTAGAATAGAACTGAGGCTGCTCTGAGGTATACAACTGCTCATACATTCTGACTAATCATAAACAACTTAGTAAATGTTCTGGTTAATTTATTTTTACACGATTTTTGGTTTTGAAAATAAATCAATAGTTAGGTACCTACGACATAAATAATTATAGTTACGGTAGCTTATTAGATACTTATTGCGTGTAAAATTGTGAATAATTAAAAAGAAAATAACATGTAGGTTTGAAATGAACGTTTTATGACTATAAGTAGGTACATAATATAAAATGCTAAGGTCATAATTATGGGTTTTCCTTTCGACCCTTCGCCAGTACCTATACCTATTTATTTATGCATGCATGTGTCTAATGGCAGTTGGGTGTACTGTTTGTCAACAGCCATGACATATTTTATTTACGTTAAAAATATGTAGGTACGTAATGCCTTTGTATTTGAATATTTGGTAGTTTCATGTATGACTGATTTTATGAAGAAACTAAAGAGGTAAGTCTTTAAACTGGTCATAATATATTATTAATCATTTATTCAGTCAGCACGCGATAACTAGCAACTCCTGTGAGTGCTGCTTCTTTAAGGTTGGTTGGCTACCAATCATCATATTGGTGTTCAAAACTTCATGATCGGAAGAGTGGTTCGAGGGCAAACTGTTGGTTGATCAATTAGAGCTAGCATGCAATGTTGTGAATAAGTATACCCTTCGGTAAAACGCTGTATTGTTACCACAGCTTTTGTTTTTACAGACTTTATATTAGCTTGCTCTGTTCGTATGTGTTTCCGATTACTCCAATTGTCATCAATTTTTGAAGCACTTCCTGGCATCCGATCGAGCTGAAACTTGCTTACTTTTACATATAACTACACACATTTTGAAAAAACGATACAATGGAGCTGGTCTGATGATGGAAGTTGGGCATAGGAACTCCTCAATCAAATAAGATAGCACCATCGTATTTGGACTCATTGTCTATGTATTATCAAGTGATTTGACACTAGGTGATGTGAAGGTGGCCATGGGAAAATCCTTTTTAGTTCATTAAAAGCTTGTTTTTAAAAAGATTTTTAAGTACTTATATTTTATTTTCAGATGAATTGAATTGCGAAGAAATAGACGCTGTTTTTTCCTGAGAAGAATGATAGTTATAGGTACCCCAGATCTGTCACCGCCAGAAATGGGCCGTGATGCAGAAAACCGCTGTTTATTATTTTATAAGTTCGAAGAATATTATTTATTTGTAAACAACATAGAATAGATATTATTAGGCTATGAATGTATTTTGCGGTCTTACCGAGGTACTAAAGGTTATTTTGTTCTTAATAATTGATGTATTAGGTATATTGTGGAACATGATCTTTTTAGTTTATGATTAATTATAATTGTAGCACATTATTGTTTTATAACTGCAGGGGCACCAAAATAATGAATTGTTCTAATATTAGGAGCTTCTTCGAGAGAAGCAGCAGCATTTAGAGCGACTGATGCGAGAGAGGGAGCTAGAACGAGCAGAGATGGCCAAGATATCGCTGCAGGCTGACCGCGCTGAGAGCGCCCTCTCACAACTCAAGAAGGAGGCCACACAGGTATCTATCGTGTACTTCATTTTTATTGACAGACCACGGCCACGCAAGGCATAAACCGCTGGGTCTAAACATAAAATTTTGCACAAGAGTTCCTTTTACTTATAACGAACATGAGCACTAAAAAATGTTTTTTTTTTTCAATTAATTCCCAAAAGAGCTTAAATAGGGGTTGAAAGTTTTGATGGACATTCGTCATTTTTGAAGTTAGAAACATGGAAGTTGAACCTTAGACTTCTGTTTATAAGTAGGTAAATAAAAGTTAGTAGTATCATCGTTTTATGGAAACTCATCCTTAAAAAGGCTCCTGAGAAGTTGCCGATTTGAAATTCTGTCGGGCACACGCCTTGTCTAATGATAGATGATCTCCTTAGATGAATGCCCTTTTGTTTTATGGATTCTGCTTAGTCTTAAAAAATAATAAAGTAACAGTATTATGTCTCGGCAGTGAACTTGAAATAATTAGGTACCTGCGGCCGCTCGGCAGATATACCTTCCGCGTCGTTTTCGCGTGCGTTTCTGCCGCGCACTCGGAGACTGTTGGTGCTGGTATACTCTGAGATTTCGAAGCGCGTCGTTTCGGCCGTTTTCTATGAAGACATATACTTTTACTTATTTATACTGTGTTACTAATCTTTCAATACATGGCTGCCAATAGATGGATTGGGGTTAAAGAATTTGGCCGGTATTCTAAAACGATATTCAAGCATATCATTTATAAAATACTGTAGATAAGCATGAAAGGTCTCAGAAATGTTATGAAACAGAATGTAAGTATATCGACAAACGAAATTACAGACTAAGTACAGTGTGTCTTTGAGACGGGATCAAGATTATAGGTCGCTGTCGCAAATTGATCCTATTACGGTAAAAGAAAACGTTTCATCATAATGGAGACTAATATTTACTGATAAAGACTACAAAACGCACTAGCTCTTAATTAAATGAAAAAAAAAAAAACACAAAACACAATTATCAAATAAGGAAACACAAAAATAAAATCACCAACAAGAAAATCACGAAATGACCGTAGAACCCTGAGCCAAACAAACAAAGGTCGGGTTTTTACGAATATCAATAAAATCGCAGAAATCGTACCTACTTATGAGGAAGAGCCACTTCAAATATTTCCTGCCCTTTTCTACGAACCTCTTAGCCTTTGAGTTGACTTTGAATAAAATATCGAGTAGTAGGGAGCATTATTTCCATACCTTTGAGAACGTTACACTTTCCTTTCATGATAATATAGACTGGCATCTATTCACGCGGTTTACATCGGACCTTTGATAGTCTGGAAACAAGACCCTTTTAAATATTCCTTAAGATTTATATAGGTGAGGTACCTCCTTAACACAACGACTTATCCAAGATTTGAAGTTAAATGTTACGCTAAAGTCAAAGTCGAATCTTCTTTTTTTCAATTTGGCTCCTAAAAGGCACTTTAGAACGTCTACAAGTAAATAGAATTGATTCTATATAGTTGCCCCTCCGAAAAGGTAGTTTCGTATGGAGAAGAATGGGCAAGAAACTCCATATTTATTTACCTACTTATATGTATATATAATTACATAAACTTGTAAAATGTTTTACTACTTACTTAGATTAATAATAATTATATAAGTATTGTGAAGGCGATGTACCTACCTAGAATACAATTACTATAAGTAAGTACCTACAATAGATAGACAAAGTGAGAAATAAAAGTGCCAAATAACCCTCCTTTTTATGTATCGCCGCAGTCGGGTAAAATGGGTAGGCTAGTTAACACTCATCATTAGTCATAAATGGATAAAAAGTAGCATTTTTTTTGTAATGTTTGATTTTATTATGTTCTTTCAGGCGACTTCTGAAAACAGTAAGCTTAAAGCGGAGTTGGACAAGATCAACAAACTGTTGGAGGATGAGAAGCAGAAGGTTGAAGATCTCATGTTCAGAACAGAAGAGGAGAACATTAATAGAGAAGATTATAATGTAAGTCAGAACATTAACTTAATTGAATTATTCGACGACTAGGTTCAACAGGTTCATTTATTGATTTCATGTATTTTTGTTACAGAAATATAAAGAAGCCATGGAGGTAAGTTTTGGCACACCTACCTACTTATTGAAAAGTTTTTAGTTTTATTTGATAATTCGCAGTTACATATTCGAAATAATCCAGCATAAAAATCTTTCATCCTTAAATTTTTGTTGCATTTTATTTTTCCTATATTCAGCAAGAGAAAGCAGTTCGCGAGCATCGTATTCGTGAGCTCGAAGCAGAGTTAGACCTCCAGTCGGCGCGTGCTGAGGCCACGGCCACCGCGCTGCGAATGATGGAGGACCAGCGCGCCGCAGACACCATCGCCGCCACCGAACAGCATCGCGAGGAACTGGCAGCTGCACACAGTGAGTAGTTCTAGAAGTAGGAAAAAATGTTTGGGCGAGACGTTATTAGTATTCTTAATTTATCTTTCCTGGATATATTATGCTTCAGTACTCTGCTGGACATAAGCCTCCCCCAACTTCGGTTTTCAAATTCTCCTTATCTTATTTCAGCTTTATCGTCGGAGCTGCAGAAACTATTAGATGAAGCTTACGCTCTCCTTAAAGAAAAAGAAAGCGAAAAAGATTCATTAGGCAAGAGCATGTCGGAGGAGCTGACTCGACTAAAGACTGATTCTGAGAAAGCACTAACCGAAGCCAAAACAAAGATGGCGATCGCGCAGACTGAATACGAAACACAAGTGTCTGTATTGACTGCGAAACTGCAATTAGCGGAATCAAAGTTAGAAACTGAAAAACAGAATTTAGAAAGATTAAATAAGGAAAACAGCCAAATTATTATAGACCTAAACACTAAGTTAACTCAGCTGCAAGCTGCCGTAGATGATAAAACGTTAGAATTAAATAAAGGTAATAATAATAATAAAAAAATTTGTAGCTTGGACCCTGCTCCCGACACCGGCGGCTATCTATTTTTTATATTTTTAAATGTTTTTTTTTATATTTTTATTTGAATTTAAGAAATATTTAAAAATGTAAACAAATAAGAAAATAAATAAATAAACGGATAAAAAAAAAAAAAATATATTTTCCATTATAACAAATTTTTATCGTTATATAATTCAAAGTTTATCTTAAATTAAAACGGTCATGCTATTTTTTTCAGTTGTTGGCGTGAGTAAAGAACATGAAGTTAATCTTAATAAAGAAATCACGAAATTGAAAATGGAACTTAGTGCTAAAATACTAGACTTAGAGCAACTAGAGGACTCTAAGAGGAAAAACGAAACAGTATTCAAATCGTTACAGGATGAATTAGGCCGTGTTAAAGATGAATACAATAGCAAAGTCAACGAATATGAAACGTTGTTAAGTGAAGTCTCGCAACAACACGAAAAGAATAAAACAGAAATGTTAGGATTACAACAAAGTTTGTCTGCGAAGACCAAGGAGTATGAAAAACTACTCGCTGAACTAAGTACATCCACAAGTTCTTCAGAGCAACTTGTCAGTGAATACAAACAGACTATTCACGAAAGAGATAAGGAAATAATAAAACTCAAAGACGATTTTGAGCAAACAACTGCCAATTTCAATATTAAACACAGCAAAATCGCTGAAGAACATAAGAAAGAAATTGATGATCGTAACACTAAAATAGAACAGCTCATAAAAGAGATTGAAAGTCACAAAGTAACCTTAGATCAAAGTAAAGTGGAATTCGAAGCTCTGAATTCTCAATTCATAATAAACGTAGACGAATTGAAACTTCTAAAAGAAGAGAACGAAAAACTGAAACAATCCATCAACAAGTTAACACAAAGTAATAATGATCTTAAAGCAAAGATGTCAGCAATGGAACTGGAAGTTGGTGAATACAAGCGCCAGTATGATAGCGCCAATGAGAAGTGTGCTGAGCTACAAAAGGCTAAGGAAAAAATCGAGTCTGAATATATGAATCTGACTGGTCAGACGACAGATTCCAATGAGCAATTCAATAAGTTATCGCAACACCTGAAGGAAACTGAAAAAGAATTGCAGGACTTAAAGGACAAGCACAGAGAAGTTGTGAACAATCATGCGCGAGCAGAACAAGAGTTGAAACAAAAACTGTTTAAGATTCAAGAAGACTTCTCTGTTGAACGCGGCCAGTTGGTGGTATCTGTAAATGAAAACGTAGAAAAACTTAAGGAAGCAGATAGTAAAGTAAAAGAACTTGAAACTCAAAGTGCCGAAATTAATAACCGTTTGAGAAATCTCCAATCTGATAATGATAAACTTCTTGATGAAAACTCAATACTAAAGAATGAAGTTGAAGCTCTTAAAATAAAAGAGCATGAACACAATAGTGAACATGAATCTATTTGTAAAAAACTTGAAATTGAAATAGATAGGTATAAAGAAGAGGTATCCATTTTAAAAGCAGACGGTGCAACATCGGAAGTAAAGCTTATGGAAAAAGTAGATCAACTGACAGAGGCGCAGAATGACCTGAACAACAAACTCGAAGAAGCAAGAAAACATGAAGATAGTTTACAAAAAATATTAGATGATATGACTGCCCAATTAAATAATCAAAAATCCCAATTCGAAAAAGAAATATCTCAACTACAAAATAATTTAACAACTGCTTGCGAAGAAGCTAATAAGTTGAAGACCGAAGAAACCCGTCTAAAAGAAGCATTGGAAGAAAAGCAGAACAATGTTAAAGATCTCACATTGAAGTTAGAAATGCTTGAAGTAGATTTCAAGTCGAATGTAGAAATTGTCACAGAGAAAGATCGCCAAATAGCAGAGGTTAATGAAGAATTACATAAAGCTACAGAAAGTAAAAAGCAATTAGAAGAGAAATTAAATGGAACTGCCTTAGAAACCTCCTCACTGAAACAACAATACGAAAGTCTTATAGCTAATTCTTCGGCAGAAGAAACTGTACTAAAGGAGCAGCTAGGCCAGCTAGAGGTATTGAAAAAAGAAATGTCTGTTTTAGTTCAGGAAAAGACTTCGTTAGAATCGACGTACAGGGAAACATTGGCGGAATTAACAAACCTTAAGAAAAACTATGAAGAGGCCGTAAACAAAATTAACGAAAACTTAACTATTAACAACGACCTGAAAAAATCTTTACAAGAAAAGGATAGCCTACTGAAATCTCAAAATGAAAAATATGAGACTGATTCACAAAACCTGTCTAAGTTAGAAACAGATGTAGCTCAGTTAAAACAAGAAGTTTCCAGCAAAGACATTATAATCCAAGAGAAAGAATCACAGCTTACGAAGATGAATGATGCCTTACAATTAGGTTCTAGCGAAACACAGCAACTAGTCGCCCAACTTCAATTCGAAAATACTAAATTAAATGAAACGTATAAAACCGAAGTAGAATCTCTTAACACTACCACAAAAACGTTACAGTCTGAAATAACGGAGAAAGATAAAGAACTCGAAGAACTCAAGCAGTCGAAGGAAAAGCTAACAGAATTACAAAAACTTGTAGATAAGTCCGAACAGGACATCAAGCAGCTAACGAATATCAATGAAGCTCAGAAAATGAACTACGAAGATTTGAATAGACAGTTACAAACTCAGTTTGATGAATACAAGAAGGAAAGCAAGCGTGCAAGACATGACTACAAAAAATCATTACTTGACTATGACAAAGAACTAAAAGAATCCAAAGACAATGTGACAGCAGAAATAGAAAAACAAAACCAATTGCAGCAAAAATTAATAGAAGCCGAAAATAAAATATTAGAATTGACACAGAAATTGGAATTAGTAGTTGTTCAGCAGAGTAGTGACGTAGAGAAAGATAAGCAGCTAGAAAAGTTGACAGTAGAATTACAACTAGCTAAACAGTGTTCTGCAGAAACTGTAGCAAAGAGTGAGACTTTAGTCAAAAACCTTAAAGCTGATATTGAAAATAAGGTCAAAGACTTGAGACTGAAGGAAGACTTGATCGGCAAATTACAAGAAGAAGTTAAGGTAAGAGAAGTTCCAACAGACAACTTAAATCACTTGTCTTTATGAGAAATTAAATTAGTTGTTCTGGATACAAAAAGCATACATTGTTTTATACTTTTCAGAGCCAAAAAGCCAAAGTAGAAATAGCGGAGCGCGAAAAGCTTCTTCTAAAAAAAGAAATGGCTGTAAAGGGACAAGATATCCGAGATAAAAATGACAACAGTGCTATAGGAGTATTAGGACAAGGCGATTCTGCGACTGAAAAGTAAGTCAAAGACTCAAATTCGTAATAAAAACGATAACCCGTCTTTACTGTCGCACATTCGAGTATAAACCCAACTATTAAAAAAAATACATTGGTCGACATATTTTATTTATTTTCTTTTATTGTACTTCATTAAAAGTTTAGATGATAATCATTATTATTATTATTATTAGATAGAGCCTGTACTGACCAACTGAAGGGCAAAGACCTCCACGTTCCGTTTTACTTGGGCCAATCCTTTGAAAAGGAATCCAGCTCATTCCTCAATTTCTATCTGGGCCTGCCAAATTGTCTTTTGCTGGCGTTTGGGATCCACTGAGTGTTGAGAAGTGATATTATATTGTTCAATAATAATTTTACAGGGTAACGGACGAGAAGGAAATGATTGACGGCCAAGTGAGCTTCCTCAACTCGGTCATAGTGGACATGCAGCGCAAGAATGAACAGCTGATGGCGCGAGTGCAGGCGCTCGAAGGTGGCTCATTAGCCAGTGAGCCACCGCTTTTGTAAGTAGATTCACCGTCTGCCTAGCCTTTTCCCAACTACATTGTTAGAAGGATCTTTTTCCTCTCGAGAGATGTTGACAAACATTTTTGGCAACAGCTGGCCTAGCGTAGTACGGAGTTTCATGGATTGAAAATGAAGGCTGCTAATACTGGTTGTGTCACCACTGACGATGACGTGCAGCCCACTATACCATGTACCTTTCATGTGTAGATGAAGAAGCGTAATTATTGGAGATTAATGGAGATGTAACTGGTTGGGAAAGCCGACTATGTTCTTCTGAATAAAGGTGGCCATCTGAATAAAGAATGTAAACTTTTGTTTATTATTAAGTATTTATTTTAGAATCACAGTTTGGTATTTGTATACCCAAACTCCACCAAAAACAATGATCGGTTTGACCTAGTCGGTCTTTTAGCAAACCGACGAAGTCGGGCAAAGTCATATTCGGCCGATTTCTAATAATTATAATTGCTTTGATACAGTAACGGTCGCAAGTCACGTGCAGTGGCCCCGCGGTTGTTTTGCGACATCTGTGACGTGTTCGACGCACACGATACAGAGGACTGCCCCAAGCAGGCCGCCGAGCCCGACGCGCCGCCACCGCCGGTCAACCGCCGCGCCGCGCCGCCGCCCAGACCCTACTGCGATATTTGTGAAGGTAAATCTTTTTCTTAGCGAGTCGAAGGTAAATCTTTTTCTTAGCGAGTCGATGGCAAATATCTCTCGAAAAGAGGTTACAGCAGCGCTTACACCACTGTTTCGTTCATTTAAAAAACACAACCAAACTTTTACCTAGTCTACCCCAGGAGGAGGGTAATGCTTTTATCAATGTCGACCTCATAATTGATTTGCTATCCAAAGGTTGAATGTCTATTTTAGCTTGTGACAATTATATAGTTTCAACCGTATAATAATGAAGCTCCAATTTACTCGGAGTTTTTGTCAAAAGTGGTAAACAATTACAGTCTATAGCTATATATTGGTGATTGGATGATGATGATATGATATCTGATGTTTTTTTTTTAATTCGTCGCTTTTTTTATTTCCAGTGTTTGGCCACGCAACAGAAAACTGTGATGAAGAGGAAACTTTCTAATTTGCCTACTTATTGACGGATTAGTTTTAATGTTACCGTTATTGTTGTTACATGTTTTAGTTGGCTATTATTTATTATTTTTTACCATAGGCATGGTATCACTGTTTTATAGTTAATATCTTAGGAAAATGTTTGTAAATAAGTACCCTTGATCTTTTATATTACTAAGAGAATCATTGCATGTTATATTTTTCTTAATTAGGTGAATGGTAATCAACTTTTCGTATGCATTATCTGGTCATAATGCATATTGAGAAATGATCTTTTATGGCACAAATTGGTCTTACATCACAATCATGATTCTACAATAACTCTATTGCAACCTATTTTAATTTATTTAAAAAATAAGTAATTAGATGAACACCAAAATATAACAGTTTTATAACAATAAATTAAATTGAATTAATATTGTGTTTTATTTCTGTGTCATTATAATTCCCGATCCCAACAGTAGCAGTTATGTAGTCAATAATGTAGTAGGTAAATTATCTCATAAATTAAGCTACAATACTAAACTAAAATTCACCTTATTGACATAGAATAACTCTCTACAGCATCAGACGGTCAGGCGCCCCACAAACAGCAACTTGTTAAAGAAGCTATCAACTTTCTGCTTCCACATGTATAATTTTTGTTTATTTGTTTATTTATTTAAGGAAAAACAAACAGTAGCACAATAAGAAATAGTCATAAAATCATAAGCATTACATTATAAACATATTATATATATAATATATGCATATATATATATATAATATATGCACAATACAAGTATGTCAATAAATAGTCAGGTTATTTTATGTGTAAGGCAGTCTGGTGGATAGTCAAATGACTTTGAATATCTTCTCTGGTGGATACTGTACATCAGATGTACAGTATTGTATATATAC
This sequence comes from Lithophane socia, assembly GCA_947522985.1. NCBI lineage: Eukaryota > Metazoa > Arthropoda > Insecta > Lepidoptera > Noctuidae > Lithophane > Lithophane socia. The sequence continues at coordinate 5,527,325 of OX383258.1, read as the reverse complement.
ATATACAGATTCTGTAATTGGTATATACATAAGAGCCCATACCTATTAACTTTTAATATTTAATGTACAATTTATATGCTGTTGGTGTACCTGTTTTAAATAAATAAATAGTGAAATTAGTTGAATATCATATCTGACTGATAAGTCATCTTATCTGGTGGATAGTCAGTTCAGTTCAAAGTGATCAAATCAATTTGAAGACCTTTCTGGATAATCACATGCAAGTTGAATGTCGTATCTGGATCTTAGAATTCTTACTAATAGGTGCACACGGTTACACATCAAGCTATACATTTGCAGTTTATGCTGATCTCGCATTGCATAGCATTTCCGTCCAATGCGAGGCCAGCTTAAACTGGAACCACCTTACTAATAAACGTTGTATAGCGAGTGTATAGTTTCACAACGCTTTGTCTTCTTCTTTCAAAAGTCAAAAGGCGGTTAATGTATAGCTTGATATGTAGCCATGTGTACCTACATACAGTGCACTAGTAATGCTAGGCAGCCCAAGATAAAAGTATGATCTGAGTCTCGGATTGGCGGCTTATTAAGTAATCCCTTGGTTAGTAAAAGACATGGGTAACAGATTTAAGAAAAGGTAGATAATTTTCGAATAGTTTCATTATTAAAATATTACTTAATCACATTCTTATTCTAATGCATTCATAATAATTTGCTATTTAGTCTAAACCTTCCTTCTTCTCTTTGATGGCTTCCTGAAACAATTTCTTTGAATATTATTTAAAATATTTTTTTATATAATATTATTTTACATAAAGAAAAATGTATGAATCAAGACAACAATATAATTATTATTTACTACTCATCTAAACTAGATGTTAGAAAAAAATACAAAAGAAATCAATAAAAATTATAATGTTTCTATTCAGAGCACAGAGATCTACGTCAACAGGTTGAGAATATCAGGCAACTATTTGTATAGAAATAGGCTTGCTCCCTGGGATCCCTCTGGTTTTCTTTTTTGGTAATACAGGCATGAAATCATGGTTGAAATAGGGAAAATGAGGATTTGAAAAAAACCAATATATATTACATTAGAAACATTTATGTACCTTAAATCGTTCTTCAAACAGTGAGAGTTCAGAGGTTAGGTCGGTGATAGCATTCATAAAAGCTTCTTGTGGAGTGTAATCAGAAGTTGTCTGGATGCGCAGCACAAACTTGTGCTCTAGAGGGTGAGGCACCTTGTAACCGGCGAATAGCACTTTCGGGTCCTTCAGTAGCTGGCTACAAAATAAACATTCACGAACATAAAATAGCGGCGCAGAACTAGAGCGGTTAAATTCACACAAGATAAGGACAAATACATACTGTCTTATCATGTTCCCGAGTGTGTGGTCTTCCTTATTTACTGTAAATATAGCTGCGTTGGTCACCTTAGTATCTTCTTCTTTCTGCACCCTAAAAATTAGTAAAGGCGTTTTTAATGTAAACATAACATGGGAAGCTACATCAAGGCGTGGGGGCTAAATACTTACTTTTTCTCTCCATCATATAAAAGGAATGATTCGAATGTTGGTGGAGCGTTCATTATTATTACTCAAATCTGTTTTTGTTTACAATATCATAAAAAACAAGCCGTAGGTATCGTAAATAATTCAATTTCAACCACTAAAAGTACCTCTGGTCCTCTGCTGTGACAGTGACACAGACTTTTTGCTGTCACAGTGACAAATGACATGAGTAAATCTTGACAAGTAAAAGTGACAGATTGCCATAGAGATCATTCACCGTCCTTAAATTTTGGGCTGTAGAGGTGAAAGTGCCGGCTAAACAAAAAAAAGCTATATTCCGAAAGAGTACGTTTTTCCCTTCATTTTTTATTACTACAAGCTATTACTTTTTAGATCTACAAAATATACTGAAAACAGTATTTTTCAAAATCTTATAACAGCTCAGGGAATTGCCGCATGCCGTACAGGTTTGGCCCGATGGTGAAAAGTGAAGAGAATAATATGTTCTAACGGAATATATTTTTTTTTTATTTGGTCGGCATTTTCATAATTTCATAATCAAAATGAATGATCTCCTTCCTTTCTCTCGACCATGACTCCACCTCGCCGTAGGTGAGTATAATATGTTCCTTGGACTCCACAGAGTACCTACATTTTTATCATGACTCGACGCGCTGCTCTGCCAAGAATGTTTTACGATATTAGGTGCACGATTTTATAGTTTTCCAAATGCGTTATTTATTAGTTTCAGAATCAGAATCAGAATCTTTATTTGTTAAACATAGGTATTTACATAATGGTGTTAGGTTAACATATTTGAGCGCTATGTTTTGCCACGAAGGCATACAAATTTAAATTAAAATGTAATGTAAAATACTTAAAAAAACTAAATAAAACAAACAATAAAACAAAACTAAAAATAAACTAATTTTTTTTTTTTAAATTATCATTCATAAAATCTTGAACAGTATAATAACATTTTTCTATTAATAGAGAGGTGAGAACTTTCTTAAATTTTGATAGCGGCATATTTTTTATACTATCGGGTATTTTATTATATATTGTCGAAGCCATTCCAAAAAAACTCTTTTTCATCAAAGCGGTTCTGCATTTTATGTCACACAATTGATTTTCATATTGAGAACGCATTGGAGTTTTTTTCACATCGGAAATTTTAGTAAAAAGGTGTAAATTCATTTTAACAAACAAAACAGTCTCGTAGATGTACATAGCTGGCAAAGTAAGTAATTTAAAAGATTTAAAATGGGGTGCACAAGATTCGGTAGTTTTTAAGCCACACAAGGATCGAATACATCGTTTTTGCGCTTTAAAAACAGTATCTCTTTCAGTAGATTGCCCCCAAAAAATAACACCAAATCTCAGGACTGATGCAACCAATCCGTTTTAGACAAATTTCTTCGATATGTGGTTTCCATCTATCAATTTTTATTCCTAAAAATTTAGCCTCATTTATATCTTCTATTTTGTACTTATCATATGCAATGTGCACTGGAGGTTTTTCACACCTTTGATGAAAGTACATTACTTTTGTTTTGTTTAAATTAATGACTAGGTTATTGCTAGTAAGCCAGTTAATGATTTTACTTAGACAATCATTAATATCACTCTCGTAACCGACAGGATTAGTACACTTTATAACAGCTGTACTGTCATCGGCAAACAGTACCATATTTTGAGATATGAATATTGGGAGATTGATATATATTAAAAAAAAGTAGCGGCCCTAGCACGCTACCTTGAGGTACCCCGTATTTTATAACTCTTGGTTCAGATGTATAAATGGTTACTAAATTACTTTTTGGACAGAGTTGTTATATTTCTGTGCACTGTGTTCTGTTATCCAGGTATGACTCCAAAAGTTTCAAAATATTTCCTCGTATTCCATAGCCATACAGTTTTTTTAGTAAAATTTTATGACTCACGTAGTCAAACGCTTTCGTCATGTCAGTGTATAGAGCACATACCGGAGCTCTTTCATCGACAGAGGTCATAATATGAGAAAGGATATAATATGAGAATAGATATTTTTGCGAAATCCTTTTTGTTCGTTGCAAAATAACTTATATTTTTCAAAATAATTATAAATAGAATTGTAAATAACTTTTTCGAAAATTTTTGAAAATATAGGAACTTTTGCTATAGGTCTATAATTTTTAACATCTGATTTATCATCTCTTTTAAATAAAGGTTTAATAATTACTTTTTTAAGCCTATTAGGAAAAACACCATTTGTTATGCATAAATTAATAATGTGCGTTAGAGGTGGTACTTCTTTGGTATATTTTACAACTTGCGTGCATATTCCATCATAGCCTACAGTATTTGTATTTTTAAGATTATGAATTATTTTGATTAGGTCAGTGGGTAGAACTGGTTGCATATATAATGATTGTGAAGTTAAGTTGTTAAAGATATTTTGACTAGCCGGAGTAACGTTACTATTTATATTATTTTCAATCACATCTACAAAAAAGTTATTAAATTCATTTGCAATCTCCTTGGGATGTGTGATTGTGAAATTATCTTTCTTTAGCGATGGTATTAGTTGTTGTGGTAGGCGATATTTAGACTTGTTAATTACTTGCCATGCAGCTTTTGTTTTATTTTGTGAAGTGTTTATGAAATGGTTATTTTGAGCTTTCTGTGTCAGTTGTATAATTTTTTTATAAATCTTACTATAATTCTTTAAATAAAGTCTATTTTTACGGTCAGGTTTAAATCTATACGACCAAAGTAATTCTCTTTGCTTCCTACTACAGATCTTTATCCCACGAGATATCCATTTGGTTCTAGTATTCGTTTTTATCATTACAGTTATTGTTGGAAAGCATAATTTATTTAGCATCAAAAAATCTTCTACAAATAAATTAAACGACTCATTCACATCATTTGTGCTATATACTTGCGTGAAGGACAAACTGCTCAAATATTTTTTAAACTTCTTTAAATTTTCCGGTGTTACGTCTTGCTTCTGAGTTTTCCAATATTTCAGTTTACATGATTTATTTATAGGTACACTTAGTATTTGAGATGTATGATCTGACAGAATTAGGTCTATTATTTGTGCTTTACAGTCTTTTCTGTAGGTGTGTGCAAAGTTATCTAAACAGGAGTTGCTGCTTAATCTAGTAGGCTTGTAAAGGGCTAAATTAAGGTTAAATTGAGTTAGAAATTGTTCAAATTCTGATGTAATTTTATTTCTTTTTAAGATGTCAATGTTAAAGTCACCAGCTAAGATTATCTTTTTATTAGAAAGTGAACAAAATTTTCTTAAAATATTTTCTTATTTTTCATAAAATATATTGTAATTGTATTTAGGTATGCGGTATATACAAATAATAATAATCTTTTGATGTATTAGTTCTATGGCACAGGATTCGAATACACCCGACACCGACTGTTTTGCTACGTCAGGTATTTCTCTAAATTGAAGTCCCGCTCTCACAAGAATACACGTACCCCCACGCTTGGCGTTTCTAGAAAAAAAAGCTGCTGGTACAAAATTAGGTACATGCAACAAATGTTCATAACCTGGCTCGATAAAATGTTCTGTTATACAAATTACATCAATATTATTTCCTGTGTTATGAAGCTCTTCTATTTTGACTGTTAGTGCATCTGATTTGTTCATCAGTCCCGCTATATTTTGGTGAAGTATATTTAAGTACTTATAGAAAAAACTGAGAATTATTTTGTGACTCTATACCTGTTATTTCTTTTGGTGTATGTTGGGAACAGTCAACTTCTGAGCTATTAGAAGTAGTGGTTGTCATAGTGCTACAGTATAAGATCATATTTATTAAATTTAATATAATAATTCGTAAACCTTTGTTATTAAGTGTCCCGTAATTTGGGCTGTATGTATCATAAGTGTATGGTAAATTATAGTTAGAATCTAATACGTAAGCATAATAGCATGTTTCTACATCCATATATAGTAGATTATTGAAAGTCTCAACTCGGCTGTTGAACATAATATTAACATTATTCATATATTTGTAAAGTGGTAGGCATATTATAAAATTAGTATGATTCAGGGGTAATATTTTTTTACGAATGAGTACAACAAGTTCTATGTAGTTTTGTGTTCTTTTGAAATCTTCTTCACCTATATAGATTAAACAGAAATCAGATTTAGTAAAGTTTTGGACTTTTCTATCTATGTTGTCTAGTATTTGTTCTAAGTTACAATTCAGCTTACGATAGTGACAGATTTCATGACTATTTAGTAAACTAGTGCTATTCATTATTTTACATATTCTACTGCTATTTTCACTACTGATGATGCATATTTTATGCTTAACAGGCGCCTCTTGTAGATCACGTTTAATAACTTTGCTTGATTCTTCATTATTAGGAGGAGAAGTAGGAGTGACATCTCTGCTTTGAGTTTTGCTGTCTTGATGAATAGAAGTATTGCCAATATTCGAATCGTTTTGTGTTTGTTTGGTTTGTCTTGCCTGAGTTTTTTTAGGTGTTGTTGGCTTATGTTTGACTGGAGAAATAGCAATTCTTTTATAGAAAGTGTTTTTCCTGGATAATTCTTCATTACTTTGTTTCAAACTGCTATTTTCCAAAGTCAATATCTCAATTTCCTTATGTGCGCTATTTAGTTGAGACGTTAACTCATCAATCTTATCTTGCAACTTTTTTATTTGATTGTTATCTTCATCTTCTGACATTTCTGGCATACTATTCGTAGTACAATTCAACGTTTGAGACGTATTACTGCTGTCATCATGGTTAGATTCCGATCTTCTGCTGCGGTTACGACGGAATGTTATATTATCTAAGAAGTTCATATTTGTAGATTCTTCTTCCAATGTTAACAACAATTATAATTCGTTTATTTCTTCAATAATAAAATAAAATCTACCACTCTTTCAATATGTTTTTGGGCTATCAACACTAAAATGGGTTTGGTGTTTGGTAACACTGTATGAGTATTGAGATTGTTACCACTGGATAATAGATGTCGCTGTCCTCAACATTTAATTGTAAAATATAATATTGATGTCTTGCAACACTATGATGAGTCTTATAACACTGGTTGTTTTAATTTTGCTACTCACTACTAGATGGTGCTGTTTCCAATATATTTAGATCATTTAAATAAAAAAACGGAATTCGTAGTTTTTTTAATATTCGTATTTCTATATAAATCACCGTTTTATAAACACTTTTAGGGGTCACTATGTTTGTACCCCATTCAGAAATGGTAATAACTCACAGGTTCAGGTCCACACTCGATAAACAGTAATTTGCAACTCAGTTGTATACGCAATTTATAATAGTGTGACAGCAGACGCTACCTATCCTCGCCATAGGTGAGTATACGTCCCTTGGGTACGATAGAGATAGGTACCATCTTTCAAATCATAAGACAATCACAGGTAGCCCGCGAAATTTAAATTTTCGTACGTTTCTTGCAATTTGTAGGTCAATATAGCTTTACAGAAATATAATCATTAGAATCAGCAATACAAGCCGAGGTATGGCGTAACAAGAAACAGAACGACCTGGAACTAACCACGAGCTGCCCTAATATGGATACGTATGTTCCTCAGTATGTACAGACCTATCAATTTTGTTTGCATGTCTTAGAATAATAACACTGCATGTATTTCATTTATCTTTTATTTTAGTACACCACTGACTACCTGCAGTAGGTATTGTCTCTCCTTCTTACTTTAATCCATCCAAAGGTTGTCTGTAAAAGACTCAGGCCAACAAAAAAGGAATAATATAATATCCTTTTTTGTTGGTCTGAGGTAAAAGATCGCTTTTAGCGATAAGACCGCCCATTGTGTCACCCTATGTAAAATTTCTAATTTATGTCTGTAATTTTTATGGTGTACATAATAAAGAGTATTCTATCTATCTACCCGCAACTCAACCAGCTGCCAACTGCCAACCTTTCCACAGCTCAAGATACGCCCAAAATAAAAACTTTCTAGAACCCATGTTTCATTCTCGTGAATTTATCTCGCAGTCCATTGATTTCTTCCAAAGTTCACTTTCGTTACAGGATAGAGTCTATCTAGGAAAAGCTGCGAGTGAAAACAGAGCGAAAATTTAAAAAAATATGTTGTTTATCCCCGGATCAACTAGGAAAAAACATATTTGATAGAAGAAACAAAACTAAATATTCTGTATAAAAATATTCAAGTATTCAAATACGTTTTTTAGGGTTCCGTAGTCAACAAGGAACCCTTATAGTTTCGCCATGTCCGTCTGTCTGTCCGCGGCTTAGCCCAGAGACTGTTGGTACTAGAAAGCTGGAATTTGGTATGGGTATACCTACATTGCGCCGACAAAGTGGTAAAACAAAATGGTTTTTTTTTTTCTTATGGTTCCTCCCCTTCACGTAATCTGGGGATTCACAGCAGTAGGTAGAATATAATTATAACAATATTAAAAGGAAAACTATTTCAGCTAAGTAGGCTCCACAAGTTACCGAGTAACAATCGACCAACTTAAAGGACATTGACCAAGTGACTAAGGAACCTCGTATCGGTATGAAACATGCAGTGACCTAAAGATTCGCATTACTAGATAAAATCATTATATTTTAAGACAAGAATTATCAACATTAGAAACCTAAGTCACAGCCCAACAAATAGCGATACGGAGTCCGGTCATTCTCCTTTGCAGTTGCAAACATGTTCTCCCATACAGAAAGTATGGGAGGGGAGAACATAGTTGGTCCTGATCTGTTTAAAACATTTAACTGCTGTCTGTACCAACTCCGCCCACAACTGTTGAGGCAACTCTCTTTGTGCATGCATAATTTCTAGCTTACTATCGTAAGGAATTCTCGAGGATTCGATCTACTAGGTCTCACATCTGGGAAAATTCTCGTTTTCTCTATTTTGACCCGAGCAGAGCTCGGTCACCCAGGGTACTGGACCAAGGAATATATACTCACCTACTGGACGTTTCTCGCAACTTTGGATCACTTGACTTCTAAGCTATCCAATTAGTGAGGAATTGTGGCAGTTGCTTTGTCGCAGAGTTTGTCAAGATAACTAAGAAAATTATAATACAGCAGTTCCATACCTACTTACTTTTCAATATTATAACGCGAAAGTAAATTCTGTCGGTGTGACACCATATCGCGCCTTTTAAGAAATTTATTATAAATAAAACGACATGTACAGCAGAAAACACCGTTTATTTTATAATTATGAGAGAATTTCAGATTGATAACCTACATACAGAATATAATATGACTATAAAACCAATCTAACTTGAATTTTACATATTGTGTGTCCAGAACCTCACTGTTAATATTTGTAATACAAGATTTTGTAATTGTAACAATGATTGTAGGTAGGTATTCAGTTTCCTTTACAAGAAGATTACGAGACAACTTTGTCACAGGGAATACAACTTTAATATAAATTCTGAAATACTTATATAGGTACAAGAAACATCCGTAAAACGGTACTAAACTATTTTAACATTTTTGTCTAAACTAAATTATGAAAATTAACATGATTTAAAATAAATTATAAACTCTAATAGAATATTAATAAATATTTCACATCATTCAACGCCAAGCAACATCAAAGAGTCAGAAAGAATAAAGCACAATTGTGGAAATTTGATAATTACGAACATTTAACTACAAATTGAAGTCTAGCGACTCTACTGATAAACAATATAATTTGTAGAATATTAGTTCGAGTGAGTACCCCGGCGGAGGGTACCTATGACGTAGTTCAGCATCATGACATGAGGGGCACCTCTAGCAATGTGACCTCTACCGGCAGATAGCAAACTATAATACTGGCACTAAGAAAGTGGCAGCTGTTCCTCCTTGTGTTACAAGTGAAGTCAGTGTCATTGCTTGCTCGATATAAGCGGATCATGATATTGTTGCTTATACGTCGAGTACATATACGATGACTGTGAAAATACTTAATAATTACTTCAGCTGAAAATATATATAAGTAACTAACTTGTTACCTACTTTGCGTGGCCAGAATTTGCCGGTAGATCCTTGGCTTGACAAGGTACCCCGTAATTTATTTGAATATCTAATGATTTTCAGGAAGAATGACACAGACATTATACAATTCTGTCGTTCAATAATCAACATTTTGTAACTATTAAGGAAAATGTTGAAGACATGAGGCGATAGAAAATTGTTTTTCAATGTTTGCATTCATCACTGGGATCTTAAAATTACATTTCAAAATGTTCGTTGTTTCACAATTATTCTTACCAAGCATTACTTTGATTCGTGGAGTGTTAATTTATTTTAATATATAAACAGAGCTACAGGTTTCCGTGAATTAGATTCAAGATGCATCTATTGTTTCAATGCTGGTTAATTGTTATTTAACTGTGATATAATTACATATACATTCAAGATTGAAGAATACAAGTTTAATCAAACATCATTCATTTAAAATAACATAAAATAGTTGAATAAGCTTAATAAACAGCACTGCAATCATTTTTGGATTACGTTAACACTTACTACCTATCGTCTGTTATGTAATAAAACGCTATGAGAATTGACACATAAGTATATAAACTATACTAATTGTGTACGTACTTATACAAAATTAGCAATCCAATCAACAATATGCATACTATTGATTATGCAAATATCTATGCTTTACGATAACATTGAGTTTTGTTAGATCGTACAGTCGGACGCGCCGTTCCTGGAGCGGGCGCGTCCCGCCGGCAGGCGCGTACTTGAACACGAGAACATCACTTATATGTACACTAGTAACAGAAGATACAATTGCAATATTACCATTGATATTATAAGAATAATAGAGATTATTAAAAGCTGACTAGAAGTTCGGTTATACCTACTCTAACGATTTATTTTATACAAATTAGGATTGGATGCGAAGTGTTTCGCAGGTCGCGCGGCGTGTGCGAAACGCTTCGCGGTCCGAGCGCGCTCCGCGGTCTCGTGACTTGTGCGAACTGTTCCCGGAGTGCGGACTGCGGCGCACGCACAGAACTACCATTAACGTTAGATTGGTGTCAGCTCAGGTACTCGGCCTCGCTTCGAGACCTTTTAATATAATACTTATACTAAGATACGATGAGATTAGATGCAACTAGCTGGTGTCAGCGCGATGTGGGACACAGGGCGCGTGCGCGACGGGCGCGGGCGACGTCGGCGCGGAAGACAAGCGACACAATTGACTGGCTAGTGGAGAAACGCGGCTGACCTCCATGACTTTATAATGAAGCTACTCAGAGAAAAGGTATCACCTAATTTCTCTACTGTTACGAAGGCAACTAGATGAAATCCTACTCTTAAGGATAAAAATCTAATTATGCTATAAATGTTAAAATTAACATTGCTTCATGTTCTTAAATATTGAACTGCAGACGAGTGCGGGCGCGCGAGGCGGGCGGGACACTCGCGGGTATTAGTGCCGTTATCCACTCGCGCGCCGCTCCGAGACACGTTATAACAATATGCCATAATATCAAACGACTACATAATAATCCTTCTTCGCGACAATCTTTTCATTATAACGTTATTTTCTTATAGGAAAATGCTAATACATGTTTGGTGCTTAAATTTTCGAGTGACTCTCTACAATTTATTATTACAAACGGAAAATACTGCTCAATAACTATTCTTACATTGCTGAAGACTCTGTACTTCAAATTTATTAAAAAAGTTACCCTAGCTAAAACGGCTACATTATGTATTACTGTACAACGAAGAGCGTCTTAAAAGGTATCAAATTAAACTTTATATTCACTCAACTATAAATTTGATCGAAAAGCGCCAAAAATTTCAATGAGTCGTTTATACTATGTATTATTTGAAAAGTTCAAAGTACTCTTACTGTTTATTAAAAGTTACATTCACAATAACAATTCATTATTATTATAAAGTTAACTAAACAACAACTGCATCTACTATCACACATTCGAAAGTTTTAAACAATTTTACAATTGTAATCGAACTTTATTATTGCTACGGCGACGGCACGCCGGCGCGATATGCAGCGTGCGCGTGCGGCGCCGCGGCGTGACGTCACGCGCGTCACGTCACGCTGGCTCCGCACGCCGGCACGACCCGCGAGGCGGCGCGGTGGCTATTCATCTAATGGTGAGGTAGAACCTAACGATATCGCACCTACCCGCACACCCTCCCACATACTGATGTCACAGCCCAACACTAAAGTCTCCTCACAACATTGCCACACTTTGTCAAGGGTGCGCGGGCGTTACACTCCACCATTCCCTCTAACCTATCAACGAGGTTAAACTATTCAAGATTAAACAGAAATTATTTATTGAGACTTAATGTTTACATGAAAGAGCGATCTGTCAAATCTTTGTATCACTTTACTTAAAAATACAAACTATATTCACATTATGGCGTCTAAGCAACCATAATGTGAGGATTAAAAAAAAAGTTTAATAATTTAATCCAGCTTTCACTAGCAGATATTTAGATACTATAAAATATATATAGTAAGGAATATTATAGTGGAAACCGAGATATAAGACTCTAAATACTGTTATGCGTGTAGATACTAGTTATATAATTTACGTATAACTAACATATGTGTATTCATTGATTATTGCGCACTAAATTATTATTTAGTTTATTTTTCATAAATAAATATTAGTTTTTTGTGTGATCGCTACGAAAACCGATTTTAGAGCCAGCGGTTATGGTGTGGTTACGGCCAGTATATTGTTACAAACGACGATAATATCAAACATTAATTTGTTCCTATGACGTATCTCAGATGATAAGTAATTGAATATATGTAGTTTGAATCTTACAGACGAACTTCTAACAACAAATAAGAGGTGTTTATACGTGTTGATGATTCGCTCTGTTATAGAATGTTGATTGTTGCCAGGCGGGATGCAGGCACCGAAGTATGCGCGACGATTTTTCTTTGCATGGCGGTCCTGAAATTTTTAAATCATACACTTTATTTAAAATAAAGCATAGGTCTTTTAAATATCGAATGTCTCTTAAGCCGGCGCCAGACATAGTCACATATTTGATCAAACATATTCTATAGACTTTGCACACACATATGAATACTTGTTTGCAAAGGCCGGCCAGACATAGTCACATATTTGATCAAACACTTTGATAGACTTTGTTCACACATTTGACCACAAGCTAGGGGTGAGGCGTATAAATATCGTAAGACGTACTAGATAAAAATAACAGATATTAAAAAATAACAAATATCGATTTGTTCCTAACAATATAAAATACCCGTTACTTAAAATAACAGACTCTCAAGACTGTTACCGCGACTGTTACTGTTAATACATTATAACAATCCCCACCCAAACTGTAACCACGGCTATTACTTACATACACACTGACACAAATGAAGGAATATAGCAAGGTTATCAATTTCTCTCTCTTCCTCATTAAAGAATGGAAGATATTCAATTGAAATTTAAATACGTGTAGCGTTGTGTTGTTGCAACCCCGTCGCTGCATCAAGCATAGGTACCTTCCCGCCGCCCGCCCTCGCTCGGATTCGCTCGGGTAGTCAGTCCGCCCTAGGGCGTGCAAACCCCGTTTTCGGGTTTTGCTAAAAACCGGAAACCGGATAAAATTTACCGATTTTTTAAAACCGGGATTGAGAAACAAAACCGGTGTTACCTCCGGTTTTCCCGTTATTGAATTACATTTTGATTTAAATCAACTTTTTTCGAACGCACTCATGAAATGTTCAATTTAGAGTCATCAAATAAATCCGAACGCAACCTATACCTTACACTCCTACCTCCGCGACCCCCGCACATAAGCTACGACTACTGGGCCTGGCGCTGTTTGTTCTCCCCCGGGCAGGGCGTCATTTACTACGCTGATGACACTCTAGTTGACTCTAATCACGACCCGGAGAGGGAGCTACGAAGAAGCGGCACGCTCAGCCGTCGAGGGCGCGTCCCTCTTTGTGGGGCGAATCGGGGCACTGAGCCTCAGGGTGGCGCTCGAAAAGGCGGAGGCTCTGGTATTTCATGCGCCCAGACGCTGGCTACCGGCAAACGATTGGTGGTACAACAATAGAGGTGCGAGCAAGCTTGAAATACTTGGGCCTGGTTCTGGACCGGAGGTAGAACTTCGACGAGCACTTTGCTCAGCTTGTGCCGAAGCTGATCGGCACGGCGTCTGCCCTCAGGCGGCTGTTGCCGAACCTGGGCGGACCGAACGTTGTTTGCCGACGGCTAAACACGGGGGTGGTGCGCTCGATGGCGCTCTACGGGGCCCCGGTGTGGGCGGAGTCCCTGTCTGCCCAGAACAAGGCTCTACTGCGGAGGCCACAGAGAGTTATGGCAGTCAGGGTCATACACGGATACCGCACAGTATCAGCGGAAGCGGCGTGCGCCCTCGCGGGTACACTCACGTGGGATCTGGAGGTGTAGGTGCTCGCCGTAGTCTACCGACGTGGGGCAGACCTGCAGGAGGAGAGTGGCGCCCGCCGCCTTAAGTGGTTAAGAGATGGAGTAGGAAAGCTCAAATCCATACACTGAGCGAATGGAGGGTGAGGCTGGAGACGCCCATTGCTGGTCACTGGACTGTAGGGGCCATCCAGCCGATCCTGGAAGAGTGGACACGGAGGCGACACGGGACGTTGTCCTTCCGTCTGATGCAGGTGTTGTCAGGGCATGACTACATTGGCAAATACCTGCATAAGGTGGCTAAACGGGAGAAGAATATTGTTTTCTTGTTAAAATTCTACTATACAAAAACTATAAAAATGTAGCCGAAACCGGGGCTAATACCGGTTTCCGGTTTTGGGCCGTGAAAACCGAAATTCAAAACCGGTTTTGAAGGCCTTCCGCTTTTGCACGCCCTAGTCGGCCCCCGCCACGCGCTAAGATAGATCTGTCCGCGCACGCTGCGATCATGCGCCGGCCGCCATACTTTTCTGTTGTAACGTTGATTAGGACTGATTGTGATTGTGCTCTTGCCAATATAAACTGTTATACCGATTCCGAGCATAGTTCATTTCTACATCCCTCGAGAATAACTCTTGAAACATTATTATAGCGGCATATCCGTTATATACGTATTTATAGTCCGTACAAAAATAACAGGCTGTTATTTAATAACAGATATTTGGAACTGTTATTTTTTTGTAACAGTAACAGTGATAACAGATATCGTGTTTAACCTGTTACAACCCATCTTTACCACTGGTGACATGCTTTCAGTGTTGCCAACTACTACCTTCAGTTAGTAGCTAGACAGTCTGCTAAATGTAGCTAGATTGTCAGATTGTACACACGGCTACACATCAAGCTATATATTTCCAGTTTATACTGATCTCGCATTGTATAGAATTTCCTGACATGCGAGGTCAGCTTATGCTGGAAATGTATAGCTTGATGTGTATCCGTGTGTACCCAATAAAGTAGCTAAATGCTACTTCTACTTCGTTTATGAATCCCAGATAATAATTTGAAATTTCAAATGTTTGTTGTTAGTTTTTTTAATATGATGTTTGACATTTGTACCTGTCAAATTAGTCTTTTCATAGGTTGTAAATTGATAGCACAACACAATAAAAAAGTTGTTAAAATTTAACAGTGGAGCCAACATTACGGCAAAGGAACTATTTGATGAAACTACAGATAAATTTCATACTTTCAGACGCACTCACTTAATAAAAAATATCGAAAAGTAGCAAGAAAAAGTAGCTAAAAAATATGACTACAAGTTTGATTAAATTTTTTATTTAATTGCCTGACACTGAAAAATAGCTAGATCTAGCTACAAAGTAGCTAAGATGGCAACACTGCATACTTTGCAGCACGCAGTGTTGCCAATTTATCTTTTTTTATGCTAAATTTGGCAGAGTTTCTTCCTGTTTAGCACACTTTTTCGTCGTTTACCTAAGTCACAGATACTGGTGCCGATTCTCTTATACACCGAACTAAACTATCTCTAAAATTCCTTACTTTTGGCTATGAGAATCTTGGAGCTATTCTGCCAAATAAATTCTCTAAATTTAAAACTTATTTTGACACAACTAAAATCGAATTTGACAACCGCGCCTCCACTTGGTAGGCGCGCAAGGACAGCCTCGACATGTTTTTTATGGATTTTTTCAGATTTTGTATGGAAAATAAGGAAAAATAAAATTACCATCATGTTCAGTATTAGTCGAAATTTTCATTATTTTTACGATAGGACACATCGTTTTCGAGATATAAGCAAAAGAAAATAAAAAAAAGATACAGTACTGTTTTGCAACTGAAGTCGACTGAGTGAACTGAGACTCTTGGTTTAAATGTTCGTGACATCTAATTTTAATCCACACATTTTTAATCGCGATTAAAAATAGTCAGATTTAGTTAGAGGATTTTAGATAAAGAAGAAAATTTTAGGTTACAACGTCAAATTCGGAATAACAATTTCACTAAATTAAAACTCAGTGCCATCTTAGTGCTGTCAAACTAAATTATAGTTTAGGTGGATGCGCTAGGGTAGCCCGCGAAATTCAAATTTTCTTACTTTTTTTGCAATTTGCCGGTCAGTATCAGGTTGTATGTTGATCTAAACATTATTATCGGTCGTAACAAATATGGATTTACAGAATTATTAACATTAGAATCAGCAATACGACTCTCTAAGTTCATGTAAGTGCATTGAATGACAATTTCATGAAGTTTTCATTTCAAGCACGCGATTGAGCAAAGCGACCGTTCCGCTCAGTTATTTACTAGACACTGGCCTTGAAGGCTACGCTACGCACACATTTGAAATTCGAACGCGCTACGCACACATTTGAACTTTAAACGCTTTGATGTGCGCTCGAAAAACCGACTCCGAATGGAAAAGTTGATATAAATGATCAAACTTTGATGAAATATCCAAACACCCCTACCACACATGTGTCAAACATGTGATCAAATATTGTTGCTATGTCTGGCGCCGGCATTTATGTTTGCACACCAAATGGCAAAGTTGAAATATGTGATCAAACTTTGAAGAAATACCCAAACACCCCAGCCACACATGTGATCAAATATTGCTGCTATGTCTGGCGCCGGCATTATATCAACAACAGTGTGCCACATCTCAGGAGTGTGTCATAAGGTGAAAAAAAGCCACGCCTCTATCCTATGGGAGTAGGCAGAAACTACAGTAGCAACCTGCTACGATCCTTACACATACTTCTTTGTGGGTATGTCTCTGGCTTCATAGCTCAACCACACTACTGGAATGTCGCATACTGTTATAACTTAATTTATTACACTAAATACCTAAATTATTGCTACAAATATTGTGGATATAAAATATGAATGATTATTCCGTGTCTGTGGCTAATGGTAACCGAAAATCTATCTTACAAGGTGGTAATACGACCTAAAATACGTTCATAATCTGGAGGTCTTTAACATCGCAATTCCGGGGATCTTTCATATTACATATAAAAATAATTACATAAAAGTTTCGTTTACGTATAAAGCAAAAGAAGCAGCGACAATAGTCACAATTTTGGTAGGGACCTTTAGATTATAATGTTGATTAAATGTACCTAGGTATGTGTGTATAATGGCTCTCGAATAATTAGCGTTGTATGACACCTAAATAAATAAATTGAAATGAAGTGAAATGAATCAACCTATCGATAGAATAGATAAAATATTAGAATGAAAAACCTAGGTAGGAGTAAAAACATGAAACAATACAAGGTGCGAAAATATAAAGAAGTGCTTGGAAAAATAGAATTTAAGTAGAATAAATACTTTTTAAAATAAACAAATAAGCGGTCAGGCAACTTCAGGATATACATTTTTATTTTGTTTTAGGATATACATAAGTTGGAAAAATAGCGGTGTCATATTTCTAGTAGTGTAGTAAGTTTATTTCCTAATTGCCGATTTTTCTAGGGCGTCGTTATATCCTGAACTAATAGCAAATACTTAACTTACAGCAAATTTCAATGCTCAATATTCCGTGTAGCAAAATATAAATAATTAATATTCTATAGTATACGAGTACATACGAGTTTATCCTAGTCAAATATTATTATGCAATCGAATCATGCAAATTTCAAACCCCAAATTCTTTTATACTTTTTGAATTGGTCTCGAATAAGATGGTACATCGATTTGATCGGCGTCTAGTTAATAAAGCATGGCTTTATCGAATGATAAATCTACTCAAGTCTCGATTCTAACTAGGGATGCGGTCTATAAAGCCCAGTTAAATGTTGCGCATCAAACCTGCCCCCGTTCACCCGTTTAGAAGAATGTGTTATACACGTAGCCAGTCGCAATGAGGCCGAGCACGAGCAGACACAGCATTATCATTATCTTCTTCTGCACAGTGGACAAACACAACACGCATTAGTGGCTAGCGGTGACAGCGAGCGGCGAGGCTGCGCACTGCACAGGCCGGCCGCTCGCCGCGCACTTACAAATTACCTTTGAGCATTTGGCGATCGATGTATGAGTGGCCGCTCAAACCAAATAGCTGGACACGTAGCCCACGATGACGATGCCCAGTATGAGCAGGCACACTAGGATCATGATCTTCTTCTGTAGGCGGCGAATGTCGAGTGACGAGTGGTGAGCATGCAACAGTACGCTTTATACGTGTCTCGCGACACCGGCCCGCCCGACCACTCGGGCCAGACACTTCAAACTCTTATTACAATTATTACCATGATTATGACTAAAAATACTGCAATTATGTAGTCATAGGCTTCGTTTCGATACAGTAAGGTGGGTGCGTCATTTGCCTTGCACAAGATTCAATTTAAATCAGGTGTTAAAAAAAAAATAAAAAAATAGAAATAATAAATATAAATGTAATTTTCGAAATTATAAACATATTTACAACATGAGTAGTTTTACGATTATAGAATTAATAAACAACTTTGTAACACGCCCTTAGCTGGAGGGGCGTTCATCTACTAATTAAGATATTTTTAAGAAATAAAACATAACTTCTATTAAGGTCTCAACATAATTAAGTAATTAATCATCAATAATAATGAAAATGGCATTAAATTATATTTCACAGTCTTTTGATTAAATAAATAAGTGCGCAAGCTAAGTCGACGTGAAGTATAACGGTGAAGTTGAGCTAAAAAACATAAATTTTTCACTTTCATCTAAACGAATATTACAATTTAATCACAGTTATCGTATTGTGCTATTCATTAATATAATATACTAATACACACCAAAGTATTTTAGTGCTACAAATGTATTCTATTTGTATAATTTGTGAAAATATCATCAAATGCTATTATTAAATGCAATAAGTGTAACAAGTAAAATGATAATCAGGTGCCATATTCATTGTCTTTATCCACTGGAAAAACATTCCCGAAAAACCGAACACAAAACAATTCAAATATAAAATGAACTAAACAAAAATTATATTTGATTGCAACAATCCAATGAGAGCGTTCTGCATCACAAACTGAACACACCGGCTAAATAAACACTTCAGAAGTATTATATTAGCGACAAATTATCAAGTAATATTCACCAACTATATTTTCAGGCCGATAGTAAAATGAAGCCTCAAAGAAATACTAGGTTTTACAAAGTATGAGAACTTAAACTAGGTAAAATACTGGTCACTATAGCTGATATTGACTGTTTATGGACTAAGGCCCGAGATCTATAAACGTTACTGGGCGCGAACTTTGACTTAGGTATATTCCCGTCTCTGTCTTGCACTTATGCGACAGTAACATGAATAACGCTTAGTCAAAGTTCGTGCTAAATAACAATTATAGATCTCGGCCTAATTATGTAGTGCTGTCCTTGGTTCATGTTCTTGTACCATTATAAATATTATCAAAACTTTTTTTTCTCAATCACACTATCTATTTGCAAATATAATTTCAATGTGTTTGATATAATTTATAAAGATTGAAATTTTAATTATGAAATATAAACTGCGAGCAAATGGCTAACAATAAATAGAGAAAAAGCGAATATTTATCAACGATCGGCATTAAATAAACTTTAATAAGTAGTTAACAAACCGCATAAAGCTATTAAATATATTATTTAGTATTATAAATGTTGTTATATCAGTGTAACTAATAGTAAATACTAATAAGGGCAGAAGGGCGATTTAGAGAAACATCTGTGTACTCTAATAATAGGGCCCTGTATAATAATTGTGATGTTTTGACTAACAAATTTAAGAGTTGAGTTGTATATTATATACAGCCATTAATATTAAATATGTTTAATAATTATATAAGACAGCCTGGTAATACCAGTAAAGCTAATATTAATATTAAATAACTTACAATTCTAAAGCACAATCAATCTTATTGCACTTTACACATATTGTCTTCAAACTTCTACCATAACGGTAAAACATTTTATATTCCTGTTTGGTTATCAAATTATACAACGTTGCTAAGGTATTCAACAAAAAGGCTGCGTTATAAAATCTTATTTTGAGAAAAAAAAAAAAACTTAACAGATGGCGCTGCGTACGATTGTCCCTAATGATTTACCATTTAGTTTCCTGAAAAATATCGAAATGTTAAAATTTGCTATGTATACCAGCTACATAGAATCCAGAATATACTTCTGTACAGTTTTTTACCATTGTAGTGTTTTTGGTTTTATGTTTTTTAAAGCAGTTCACATAGTTAATATCATGTTGCGCCGACCCCAAATAAATTGGGTTAAGGGCAAGAAAATGATGATGATGATGAAGTAATATCATAACACAGCCTTTTTAAAAAACCTTAAAGCACAATGCACTTGCTACATCCATGCATGTCTTGTGACATTAATAACAACAATATTTGCCGTATTAAAATAATCAAGCAGATATATTATATCGTGTTAATGTAGCTACAGGCTACATTTAATTCAATGGTATACAGACGAATATCAATGTTGGGTGTTTGTGGTCACAAACCAACTGAATTCATTCACTTAGTCCATGGGGGGCCGACAGTGATGACGTCACAAGCCGGTAGTCTTCGCTCGAAGTTTAACTCAGCACAATCGCGAGCACTATTATTAATATAACCAGCGTAACAGACAGGCATATTATGATGAAGATTTTTTTCTGCAATGATAAAGGAAAAACAAAAAGAAAATAAAAAACGCTGCTATGAAAATATTTAAGTACAATCGACAACTTTGGCTAACGTAAAACTGGGTGAATATAATTGCACGGTGGAATAAAAATCTAATTTTCCAATATGCCAATTATTTTTCCATGCAGTCCTATTCACCGACTCAGTGTTGTTCTGCCGGTACTTCAGGAATAAGTTTTAAAATGTTTACTACATAATTTATTTAAATTTTTCATGACAAATAATAAGTACTAATTTGTCGATCATACTTTTTTGGATATGAGGGTTGTCATTCTACATTATTTAAATAGTTTTAAATCATGCATTTTATACTACATTAAAAGAATGACATTGCTGAAATTGATATCGATATATTTACAAATGCTTGCATATATTTTATTTTGGCTTCAGATGTTTGTTAAAGGCTCGAGCAGACTAGCGCGACTTGTCACGCGACTCGACACCGGTAATTGTTCTACCGTGAAGTTTCTCAGAAATTGTTTTGAAATCCCGTCGCGCTAGTCTGCACGGGCCTTAAAGCAGCCAACCCAATGCTGGATCCATACTTCAACTAGGTTTGCAGAGAAAAAATCCCTCTTACCATTTAGATTTCGAAAGAAAACACTAGCCGAGGTATGACGTATGACGCACAATTTATATCAACACCGTAATCATACTGATTTCACTATGATAACGGTAAGTAATATAATCAGCGTAACAGACAGGCATGTTATGATGAACATTTTTTTCTGCAATGATAAAGGAAAAACAACAAGAAAATATACGGTACGCCATCACCAACACATCCAAGGCCGGATACGGGACAATTCTAATCTTGAAATACCACAAAAAAAAAAAACTGGCCGAAGGTTATCGACTACGAGACTAACGCCATTAAGGTTTCAAAAATCCTCGGAAAAGACATAAGCCTGTATACGACCTTGTTCACAACACCAGCAGTCCATTAAAGTAAAGCTGCGAACTAGATTTATGCAATGCAAGCTTCCTTCGTTCCGTTATGTAACTTTTCATGCGGCCTAAATGCATGTTAATATCCGTGTTTTTACACAAGAAAATGTACACGACAGTTTATGAGTTCATGTCAACAGGTTGTAAAAGTTATAAGCGATGGATTTGTCTATGAATACTTAACTTAAATGTTAATTTATAAAGGAACGAGAGAAACTTAAGTTTCAACGGAACATACAGCATATTCTAGTAAAAATATTTTGGATATGATTTACATTGAAAGCTTTTTTTATGGTAGGTACTATTTATATGTACAATTTAAGTAAAATAGAGAGGCCTAACACCGTGCAGTGACTCATATAAACAATTCTGAGTGCTATATCATGTCAAGATTCACATGCAAACTCGGTATGGTACTCAGATATTTACATCGTTCACAAAAGCCAAGGCAAAAACAAACTTCAAGTCATATTTTTTTACAGTGTTGTTAAGCCTATTTAGAACAGGATGATATTTTATTGGGAGTTTTCATACTCGATGTTTGCTTGGCTAATAGTTTTGAGATTTTAATATGTTACAAGGATTTGGCATAATAATGTTGTGAAGTACTGTGTGCCTATAAAAACTTGGGGGAAGTTAGTAAATGCCTAAACGGCATTTAAAAAAAATTCAAGCACTAAACTTGCTTTAATTTTGTTAGAGACTAATATCATTCCATGCAGCATGCCTTTTGATAAGATACGATGATTTTAGCGGAATTCTTCTCGTGGATTATTCCTGATAATTTTAATCTAAGATGGAAATGGAAATAATGTTATAAAAAGAAGTTTTCTGTGATTGATACTCGAAACAACGTTATAGATGTGTCGAAAATTGTAGTTGATTTGAGAATAGCCTTTGTTAGGTAGCGCCTCACCCCAGAGATCCGTATAGTGGTGGAAACGTTGTAGGGTTTCGTTGTTTAGTAACAGGAGCCGGCTGAGCCGTAGTTTAGTTGGTATGTGATGCATTACCTTCCGCGCCTTGGCCGCGTACTCGCCGGCCTTGCGGATCTCGACGCGGCCGTAGTCGACGTAGTCGGTGGCTTGCGTCACATGGTACTCGATGCGATCTATCAGCTCGCCCTGCTGTGCTAAGGGTACGGCGCGGGGAGGGGAGGGACACAACGTACCGCGGCTGACACCGACAGACGATTGGTTCATACGATTTTATAGAAATCCCCAGAGTCAATATCGTGTTACAGGAGCCGACCAAAGCGCTGCAGTGAAACGTTAATAGATAGTTAGAGAGTATTATTATTATTAAAACCCTTTGATAAGCCACAGTATAATAAATCCTTATAGACGAAGTTAAATAAATGTTTTAAACTAGAAGCACAAACGGACACATGTGTTACAATGTTTATGACATTCAGTGTTAACCTAGTTATTGCACGGTATGTTATATTGTAAGTTTATGACAGTTATTATTTATGATACACCAAACACTTGTTACATAATAACATGTTTTAGAGGTTAGTAATATTAAAATGCGTGATTACAGTTATTATATAACAAAGACCACCATATACAAAAGGCAAATTACGCACACACCAATGAAGTCATAGATTAGTGATACATAGAGTCAAGTACAAGGTTAGGTAAAGAAGCCCACTTCAACCGTATGTTAGTCGAGCCGTATGAACACAACAGTCAAAGCATATAGTGTAGACACAAGAATGAAAGGAATGAAGACAAACACAAGTGTGAACCAATCACCGTATCATCAATAACAAAATGCAGGGGTCAACGAATCAAATCATCACAACGAAACAAAACAGGGCGATGTAGGATTAGGAACAGGGGGCGGACAGACGGACAGGGAGAAACAAAACAAAAATAGATTAGTAAGAATGAATCGTCATTGAAATGATCACTCACCCGTCGAGCTTTGCTCTGATATTTTAGGGCCTTCTTAGTGTCTTGTGTGGCAGTCTGGACATAGTCCACAGCGTGCTCTACATGATACTCAATGCGGTCGATCATCTCTCCCTGTATCCATACGAACAAGTTTAGTATGTTTTCTACTAGGATACTACTACGGAACTACTCGCTACATACCACATGTTCGTCGACAGGTAAGTTTTAAGACTCAAAAGTCATATTGAGTAAGTGTTATGTAAACTTTTAAAGCGCTTTGAATTAAAGTGATTGTTGCAAGCGACTTTGTGGCTTTTGCAGGCCCGCATAGGTGCTATTGTAGTACATGAAATCCATCGAAGGATTCCACATGACACACAGACGACTCGTCTGATATTAGTCACCATACATACCCCACTACACACAGCAGAAATTGCTCATGTCGAATTGAACAATCGCTTGAACAGCTCGAAGGTAAGACATTCACGATCGACGTAAAAACATTAATAAGTCATTGAAATGTAACTCTTATCTCGGTAATATAAGGTATAAATTAGAATGATTGCCGAGAGTTCCATCAAACTCACGGGCAATCTATCATTCTAATTTATACTTTATAACAATGAGATAAGAGTTACATTGCAATGATTTATTAAAGATTTTACATCATTTAAAATTATTCGTGAAAGCGCTGCTTAAGTTAGTAAGGCATAGCGTAAGTGTGACCTGGCTTTCGACTAGCATCGCCATGTCCATGAACATGTCGTGCAGCTCGCGGATGGACGTCTCCAGCTTTATGATGTCGGCATGCCGCGCTTCGATGTCTGCCAGCGTCTGCTTAGCCTGCTGGGTCTCCATTATTATCTGGAAAATATTGAAGAGCATAATGAGTTGTTGTTGCATACAGTGACATAATCTATACATACATTTGTACAAACATAAAATCACGCCTTCTTTCCGTGGGGGTAGGCAGAAACTATAAAATAATAATCTTTACATAATTATAAATTAAAGTCGCTTTTCAGGTATCTGTGTGACCACATATCTGTGGACAATATAAACAAAAGTGCCTGTGATTTGTTTATTTGAATTAAATGCTCTAAATTTGAGTTTTGACCGCGATTTTTATGCATTTTTCACCACCTTTTAGATTTGATTGATACCGGAAGATTTATGTTTAGTATAATAATTTAATATGAAAGTATAAAGAAATAGCAAAGTTTTGTTAAGTCGTAAAACGGCGCTAGTTATGACTATTCTTTCTCACTACAAGACAACGGCCTCCATTTCCTTTTTCTAGTATCACCGGTCTACTGCCATTTTGAGCCAAACCCTTTAAAAGAAGAATATCTCTTAACTCTTTCTGGGCCTCCTACGTTTCCTGCCATTTGGGATCCCCTGAGTGGTAGTTTTAACTCAATCAGTGCTATAATTAGTTAAGAATCCTTTGATATGATTGGATGATTGTAAGCTTTACTTAACTCGAGACTGACATCATTGCTATTACTGTCGCTGGCGAAGATAACAACATTAGATATTAGTCAGAAAAATATAAAATGATGTGTTCCCTGTCTATTCATGGTATGTATTTTTGGCTCATGCGTCCGAATAAATACCCGGTTGAAATCTCTTTGTTGTCTGGATTCCTATGTATCTAAATTCTAAACGATCTCCCATCGAGATAGAAAAATCTTATCGTAGCTTTTACTATAAATATCAGTATTTTATATAAATTATCATCCGCATAGCTGAAGTGACGAGTATCTAATGTTTTACAGCCAGAACATTTTACTGCAATGCATGCTATCGATTGTATAATTACATTCGGAGGACACCACACCACTAATAATTATGCCGTTACGGCTAAATGTTAGCAACATATAAAATATAGGAATACATTAATAATAATATCAATTCTGCCTTGAAATAATAGATTAAACTTCCATGAACCCAGTAAACAATTTGAGGAAATATCGAGTAGTTTATCGAGTACTGTCAGTTTTATTTATCGATTGTGAATTATAAATAGATTCTCATAAAGTCGTACATTAAGTGACGTAACAAAAGTGCCAGTAACGCCCCTCAATACTGAGGACTAGGACCGTAAGTTATTGAACTATGTTACCATATCCGCCATAGAAATACTTACTCGTAAAACTGGATTTATCGAATTACCTACTATACAATAAAAGGTATGTTAACTAGCAAAGGACGTTCTCTTAACCTGCAATAGTATAAAGTCCATATATGCAAAAAATATTAATGTATTTTTTTTTTTAAATATGTGTACTGAAATATTCACAAAACTATTAAATTAATACGTTAAAGAAACAAAAAAATATTACCATTAAAAAAAAAAAAACATTTTCGTTTACGTGCGTGTAGTGTTTCTTTTCCATGTCAATTTAATATTTTTTGTGAATATTTTACCTACTTTAACAAAATAAAATTTTTTTTTTTTAATATACTTTTTTCAGGTTAACGGGAAGGCCCTTCGTTAGATAACATACTGTATATCGTATTCATATGCGATGATATAGCAATTTGTTATATAAATTGTAAACTGTTAGCTGAACAGACCCGGTATATACCTTTACTTCGTAGCATTGTACTTGATATTCCAACTTGCTCTTGTATTCAGAGCTTGGGATTTGCTCCTCTGGGTAATCCCGGTGTGCGTAATTGCTAGGCTTAGATGTCGCGCAAGCTTTCCTAATACAATCATAGGAGATGTTTCTGAATAAGCTTTAACAGTCTTTTCTGTGTAACAAAGTGGTAATGTCGCCCAACATGTTTAGATAATGTGCACGATAATGACACCTGCTTAGTTATGCCTTAACCCAATAACATTCTGTTAGTGTGCCGCGCAGGCTTGGCAACGCCGCGTATCTCCCGCAGGCAATTTGTCAAGTTTTGATTTAGTGCTGCAACTTGGCACCAGTTACAATAGTAATCCTTAAGGGGTTAGTAGGTTCGAAAGTTAGGAACGTGGAGCGAGAGTTACAGTACTTTGTGGAAAATAATGAAACTGTGGAAAAACGAAACACACTGTTTGAGTTTCTTGACACCAAGAAAAGTTTTTTAAGCGAAATTTTTTACCGTCAGGGGTAATGTTTACTCGCGTTCCATATTATGATTATTTTCGATAAAGCACTTGGACAGAACACAATAGGTCTTGGGTGCCTTCTCTAAATACTTGGGCCTTTTAAGTAGAACATAGTACATAATATGAGTTGCGACAAAAGTCGACCACAGGTCCTCAGCGTTTGTTTTCCGAATGGATACACAAAACTGCTAAGCATCTGGAACGTGTCATAGGAACAGCAAGTGTACTGACCCCCTGCGTGAACACTGCGGAGTTGCCCTGCTCCAGCATCTCCTCGAGCTCGTCGTCGGTGGTGGCGCGGCCGGTGATCTCCAGCTGCCGCTGTATCCTGCTCTTGCAGCGGTCCCGGTAGTCCGTCTGCGTGCGATTGTACTCCGTCATCACCTCCACAAACTTGCGCGACAACGTCGAGTGCTGCGTCTTTCTTATCCTCAAATCCGCTGATGATTTATTCGAGTGCTCTTCCTGCTCGATGTTCTGCTCTATGTCTGTGAATCAGTTGAGCCAGAATAAACAGCTGAAAGTCAACTAGCGTCGCAAATAAAATATAAGACAAAGAAAAGCACTAACGCTAAGATGTAGCTCACTTACGTTTTAACTTTCCTCTGACTTTGTTGGCAGTTTTCTTAACGTCGGCCATGAGATCTTCCAGTTCATGCTTTGTTTCTGTAAAATAAAATAGGCTTTGTTCAGAAAATGTCGGTCTGTAATAAAAGAAACACTGCAGTTCGAAATGTCCTGGTAGTTCATGAATAATACAACTCGCTCTCTCAGCAATAATAACATAATTTTGAGTGCGACTGCGAACTGTGTCGTGTGGGCGGCCGCTCTAATTGTCTGTCCACTAATCGAATTCGCCAAAACGATCGATAGTTTTGTATAACGGTCATTGGTTTTGCATGGATTGAATAAATATTGAATACATTCTGGACAGCGTACAATTTGTATTTTATTGAAATTCAAACAGATATTTTGTAAGTTGTACTGCTTTATATGGCTGTGGAAGAGAAAAATATTGTTCACAGGTGTAACTTATCCTGTTAAATGAATACGTTGGCCAGAAAACGTGTTAATTACTGAACTAATGGTTGTTCTGTCGATCAATCATAATTATAATTTAATAACCTCCAAGAACCGATCAGCTTACATCTTTAGCTTGTCGATTATAATTATGATTACAAAGCAACAGTTTTATGGCTTAGTTTACTTATTGCATGCCCTCTACCTGTACTCAGTCCCAAGAAAGGTGTACTAAAAATAAACAATCAATACAGACCGACCGAAAATCTTGTACGAGCAGTTATTTGGATATCAATCAAAGTCGTTGTTCCTACGTGACATTTGTACGTGAGCACGTCTGTTCAAGAGGTTAATCGGCTTAATAACAAGCCGGCGTTCCCATGTAATAGCTGCTTAGAAGAAGGGAGCAATACAATTAGCAGTATAGTTGATGGGATAAGTGAACGATCTTCAGCGTATTGGAACATTATGAGATAACGACAGGATGTTTTCCAGCTACGAATGGCTTCGAAAATCTTTTTGACTTTGAACGCTTCTTTTGTTCATTATAAAGACTCACATTTTCAACACCAATTAGTTAAACGTTTTAAGTCTACACGAGGCTTTAAGATAAATCGTTCCAATTTAAATATTTGCAATCGCTTATTTTAAACCTCTCGTCGACCATATATCATGTACGTTTCATGAAATATCTCTCGGTATCGGGAACGATTTCCTCGGGCATCACCATAACGACTTTTCCTGTGTATCGCGTCCCGGAAATTGCACTTCCTGAACGAGTGGGGGGATGAATATGTACCCAAAACTGTGACTAATCGACACCTGAAAAACAATAGTTGTAGGTGTTGATCGTTTTCTGCTAGGGTTGCGGGAAAATCCGAAAGGGACACCGGGACCCATGGCAACAGGCAACTGAAGGAACACTGGTGGGTTTTAGTCAGTAGTCTGACACGCCCTCCCGCTCCGCCCAGAGCTAGAGATGTCATTTGATAATATCCCACCCTCAGAAAAAAAAGAGGTGTTGGTCATTTTAATCTCGTAACACTCTGTACACACAACAATACATAAACAAAACACACTCTCACACACACACTTACACATAGTGCACACTTTCCGTTTTATTGTCTTAGTTTAACGGTTCCTGTCAAGCCAACGTTTAAATGCTTTAAATTATTTGTTAACATTTTTTTTTTACTTCATGTGCTTCTCGACTACAATAATGTAATGCGCATTTTCATATGGCAATACCACCCAAGGACTCCACGAGACAGGCTCGTCCTAGTGTGGAGTTCATAAGCTAAGTACTTCCTTTGCGTCTTATTTAAATATGTATTCCTAGTTATTAATGTAGACTATAAGGAAATGTAAAGCACTGTTTTTTGACAAATAAACATTATCAATTATCATTTTGCACGGTTTCATTCGGCGACCGGACAGTTCCCTTGGGCATAGGATTTAGCGCAACTCGCCGCCAATTTGCATAAACTATTTGGTGTGCATATTCGACAACGCACGAATAAATTGTGCATAGCTGTGTATCTGAATATTCAGTTAGCTTTTAGTTGAATTTTGAATTTCCAGGGGATAACTGAATAAACATACGGCGCGGCCGTGCGTGTAGTATACAAATTGTCGTGTGTAGAGGCACTTTCCCAACAATGTTGTTTCAGAGCGGAATCCCTTGCGGGGTATTATCACCTGCCGGTGCCTAGCATTATGTTTAAAAAGTTAACGCTTGAGCTCGAATCCCTTTCAAGCTCGAAATCCGGGTCATTTTAGCACTTTTTAGTGAAAATTAAAGTTCACGTGCAGTGCGGGTCTATTTTAGGAGAACATCATGTGGAACTAGAGTTCGATTTAGATTGATAAAAGAGCTACGAGAGCTGTCACTCTAGCTCTTTTACCGCAGGTATAGAAAGATAGAAGACTTCTTAATAGGAACTTTTGTTTAAGATAAAGTATTACATTTTCTGAGTGAAATTATTGTAATTGAAATAAGGAAAAAGACATTTGAAGTAAAATGTAAATGAGAAACGGCGGCAGAGAAGCTAAGATGACTTTTATCCTGAATAATAGGTAGATACATACCTTACTTACCTATGTTTCCGTGGTTTTACAACAATATTTATGTAAAAATAAATGAGGCCCGTACATATTGTACCTAGAGCTACCTAGTTATCTAAGTTAGAAAGTGCTCACCGCTAGATACGAAAACCATTTTATGCAGAGCACAAAAAATATCTCTAAAATTCCTTTTCATTGAAGAAAGAATTCCATTGAAATAATTTACCTGGCCCGTCCCGTGTAGACAACGCAAAAAATACTTCTAAAAGAAAATCCAATTTTTCCTATCGTCGATTCATTTTGAAGTTGATCCTTTCTATTCTATACCTTTTGGGAAATATGTAATAGATTCTCTATCTAACTCTATCGCAATATCTAGGATAGTTTATACTTCGACGTTAACATACTTAACTGTAGGTAGGTATTTCAATCTATTTTTTCTAGACAGACTTGTGAGATATTTAATAAATATACACTTAACTGAGTTACTTCTAATTAACATTGGCCTGAGAATCACACACTAAACAGAACTCGCCTGCTACGTATCATCCTGGGAGTATCGTAAATGTCGTTAGAAAGAATTGTTACTGCTGTAATTGTAGGCTGGTACCATGTAATCACTGTTACACATATGTAATGTAGACCCAGTTTAATAATAACATTTTCACAGTGTGTAATTCTTTGAACCAGATTGCGTTATTGTAAGTCAGCTCCTTCAGGTTCATGAACGTGTTAGGTAAGTCGTAATTAAAAGTGTCGGAAAATGTAAAGGTTCGTTAACGCGATAAAGCACGTCAAGCGACGTTCAACATGTATCACCTGCAGCTAACCGTGTCTCGTTCACACCAGATCGATTTCATTCACTGAGCACACAGCTCATTCATAGCCACACCATCAATCGTGACTTGTTTGTCTCTTTCATTCGCCGACAAGTTCATTTTCCATCAACTTTCATACAAAATGTTTGTTATTTCCTGTAATGTATGTTACGAAGTAACTTTTACGAGTATATTTATTGCAGCATTAGCATTTGCTTTTGTTATAACATAACTATCATATTGTAGGAATATTTTAATATTTCGAAATGGATATAAGGGCACAGACTCACACAGGCTGCCGCCCGAGCTCACATGATGCGAAATAAATGGAGCAACGTACGCAGAAATGTTCAGACAAGGCATTCTTAGAGACTTTTGTGACGCTACATGTTGCCTTGGTTTACGCTACTTCAAATTAAATGTTAGCCAAACACGTGCATTATAAAAAGACAACTGTAGTAAAACGTCCACTTCGTACCAAGTTAAATAAAGGATTAACGCATGAATAAGTTTGGAGTAAAACGGACTCGTAACTAAGTTTCAAAGGTACAAATTGGACTGTTTTATTACAATAAACGTATAAACTGTTATCGTGAGCTTGTTCGATATTAACGACAGCAGCGATGGCTTATTCGGGGCTATTTAGGTCGGGTCAATGGCTAATCGGCTATTCGTGACGCTCCTGCTGAGGGTCCCTTGTTGTCGAGTCCTATAAAGGCCGGTGTTATAACACCTAAAATAATATTGCCGCGAAAGAATTTTCATATTCCTTCTTTGAAATAAAATATACCTTAACCCTTCCTAAAATATATTCAAAAGAGAAAATATGAGCTTTATTATAATGTTCTAACTAGAAATCTTTTGCGCCTAAAATGGAAAGAACACGGAGGAATTTTTAATAATTAAAGCTGAAAATATGACCAGGGTTGAAACGGGTAAAGTATTTGAAGTCGAGCCTACGTCACCGGAATAAACTCGAACTAATCTTGCGACAAAATCAACAGTGCTATCGCTAATAATTCATTTGGGTACCATAAATAGGCTAAATAGCACGAACATAGTTCAGAATTAAAACTATGTACTTCAGCTATTTGTTGGAATAATAAATTAAACATTTCGAGTGAACTCATTTGTGCGCTATACACGCAAATTAACGCTAACATTGAAGAATCATCAAGAAACAGGATAAAAAAATAAGCGTAGAAAGATACCGAACGTTTTTTTGATATCCATTCATGCTTTGTAGGTGTACTATTTTTATTGTATGATGTCGACATTATCACGAAAAAAAGAAATGTCACGTCTCCAGAATAAAGGCAGCTTCACTTAATCTGAAGTATCCCCATGAAAGCAGACAGACAGACCGCCCCCACGTCTGCGTAAATGCCACCAACTTCGCCCTTTCAATTAGTGTGTGGGTATTCTGCGAGCTAACTTGGAGACCTACCCACGCCCTACTAACAGCAATAACGATAACCATGGCGTAGTCCATAGTAGAAACATATTTATTTATAGACAGTAAACTTTCTGAAGTCGTGGGTTTTTCACAGACTCAATCATTGAGATTCGTTTAAGGAGTGGGAGGATTTACGGCGGCTTAATAACATAAATCCCTAACACGTATTGATTAACATTTTTTGTTGGAAATTGGAACATAAAGAACGTGAAAACAATGAAAATGGAATTTAAGAAATCCATGTTAGCTTTGATGCATATGTTTTGTTACTTGGCATAAAATACAGCATAACGACATGAAAGCATGTGTCCACGGCCACGCTCTTCTAGATACGCTCACAATGGGCCGGCCTGGCAACCCGTCATGACTTAATGAGACTTAATAAGACCCTAAAGAGCTGTCATTACGACCACTTATTACTTCATTTATTCCAGCTGGGTAATCTCAGCTACAACAACCAGCACGTTACGTCCCAAAGTTTTAAGTAGAAGGCTGAATTCCAGACAGGATCCTTTATGTACACTAATAACATTAAACTGTGGTCCCTAATTGGGCGACCAAACAACGATAATAGACTTTTAATATCCAATACGGTCGTCCGTCGAGACGACTACGAAGAGAGTTGAGTACTAACCTACAGGTTTTTGTGAAGGGGCTCGTACGGGGAAGAACTACCATCATGCCTTTGTCTGCCGCCAAGCAGCGTTGCTTTTCAGCTTTTTTTCTAGGATCTGCAATACCTCTAATGTTGCAGATATCCGTAGGCGGCAGTGACCAATGAACATCATGTGAGTGCTCTCGGTAAAACTTACTTTCATCTGATTGCGGTGCTGATAGGATGGCACTGTGCTTCTTCTTCACTTCTTCCACGTTCGCCTGAATCTTGTCTATCATCTCTCGTATCTCTTCAACCTGAACAGAAAAACAATTGCCAT
The DNA here is from genome assembly GCA_947522985.1 of Lithophane socia. Taxonomy (NCBI): domain Eukaryota; kingdom Metazoa; phylum Arthropoda; class Insecta; order Lepidoptera; family Noctuidae; genus Lithophane; species Lithophane socia. The sequence goes on along the minus strand of OX383258.1, from coordinate 5,494,505 downwards.
TACGTTCATTGAATTCCACCTAAGTTCATAATTGCTGGCATCAGTATAAATTGGCTTTTCTCATTTATGGAAGACGAAGTTTTCTTTATTCATTAACATACAGACTGAATTATTTTTTTCCCTGCCAAACATACATAATGAACTCCGGAACAGCATGAATTTTTATTAACACGATTTACTTGACTTGATCTTTCATTTATTCATTTAAAATAATATTGTAAACAGAAATATTTGTTTATTTGTAGTTCCCATGAATTTTTCTGATTAGATTTCATATCAAGCTGATAAGTGAGAGGCTGATAACATTATCCGACTGATATCAAATTTTCTCTATCTGACAGCTGAGCGCTGAATGAAGACCATACGAAGGAAGCCAAAAGTGGAAATATTTAAATTACTTAGAAGGTTTATTTTGTTGACATTAGCGCATTAGAAAGCATAAAAAAAAGATTTGACCCACAGTTTTTATTTTTTATAATAATCAAATTAAGTTACAAAAACCAAAAACAGTAGGCTAAATCAAAAACAGTAGGCTAAATCAAAAAAAAAAATATCACCCGGCGAAACCGTCGCTTAACGTAATAAATATTATGTTTTTCCTCATATAAGTGACTAAATGGACTCTTTTTGAGTGAAATAAAGTAACCGTAACTATGGGAGACCTTAACAATGGTCAGGAAAAATCATGCAAGGTAGAAAAGAAAGAAGAATGACGACACAAATGCGCTCACAGAATTTCATTTATAATTTTCGCACCTTTTATGAAGCGTTTTGTCTCAGCTCATTAATTCTTTAGCGTCGCCTGACTAGCCATCTTTTAGCACAAAGTTAATTACTCATCAAGTTGGAGCGATGGGCTATTTTTTCCGAAGCAGTGCAGTTCGCCGTTTATCTCTGTATCAGGCTAAAGAACGTCTCGAAGTCTAGCCGAAGCGGCGCGGCGTTGGTTCTGCTGGCAGCAAGCCAGCTGATACACCCTGACCTAACCTACTATAGCTACTATTCTGGCTAGATATGTTTTATATATCACAAAACTTTCAGGAAGGAGTTGAAGAAATTATGCTAAGTGGAACAGGACTTTGAGTGTCGCCATTATAGTTATATTACTATCCTAGGAAGCTTTTTTTTTTGAAGAAATGTAAATTATGCAAAAGGCATCTAGCATCAAACTTGTCTATGTCTATACAAAAAATAAAACAAGCAATAATCAGACAGTAAATAAATTGTTGTTAGGTTAGGTTAGACTCTAAGGCAATAATATTCACAAGGTTTAATGGAAGTTTTATTTGTGTTTCAAAGATTATTAAGAAAAATATTTTTGTTGGCAGACGGTAAATATACAAACCCTACTTAATTAGCTGGCCTACATTACCTCGCGCCTCTTTCCCTTGCCATTAATTAAGAGTATTAAAGTTGAATGGAATTCAAAAGAATAATACAATGTTAAGTCGGTCTCATTTTGAGAGCTTTTGCACAATCAACAACATTAAAGTAAAAAAAGAAAAACAGGTTTAAAAAAAGTCTAGGCTGGTGTTAGCTAATAGGTATATCTTTTAGTGTGGCTATGTTTAGTGTTAAATTTGCCTTAGGGAGATTACTGGCTAAAGTCCAACCGCAGAACAAACGCTGTCGCCAAGCCAGCGCATTCAGTATAAAAGAAAATTATTTTCCACTAAGTACCCAAACCCCCCAAGTTCCCAAGTTCCCTAAACGAATTGAGGTTAACCAGACTAGTCATCGTGTAAACATTTTATCAAGATTCAATCGGTAAACACAATAGGCAGTACTGAATCACCGGAACAGGCTGATAACTGATTCAAAAGAATACATAATTAAGCGAAAACTGAGCGAAGGGAAAACCGTTTTAGTGTTTCAAAGAGTTTTGCCTTGTCGCCTTGCGGTTCTAGACATGCATTGAGTGTATCTTTTACCAAGCTCTGAAACTATTTATGAAGACGCTAAATGGCAAACAGAACGATAAATACGATAGTGTATTTATGTTTGTATATTTAAGCTTTATGTATTTATTTAAAATAAATGTTAATTTTATGTGTATATTTAATATTTTTAGTTAAGACTTCGCATAATCATGTTTTTCTCTTCATGTTGTCACACAGTATTGTCTACATTTCTTTCTCATTTCTCCTTTCGCAGGTCTGCTCGAAGAAATTTCTTAAGAAATAAGCAGTACCTCTGTACTCATATTATAATTATGTCGTATCTCTGTGTATTTTACTGTGTGTGTACATTAATAATAAAATAAATAAATATCAGTGAAAGACACTGGGTTTTGAAGACCGAACACATGACCGATTTTTTAAGATAATACGTATTACTAATAATATGTGTGTAACCTAATTGTATCGGTCATTGAATCGGGCACGTTGATAACTCAAAGTACGGTTCAGGGTCGGGAATGCGGTTGAGTCGATAGGAGGACGTCCGTGCTCGGGTCGTGCGACACTTCACATCATGACTCACCAATTAATCAGATTAGCCCGATAACCGATATCGTCCGGCGGCCAGCCGATAGCAAACTTAACGATTAGTCTGCGATACCATTGTGGGCATTGTGATGTTTAATAAACGTTACTCGGATTCTAACTATACCCGTCTAGACTAGTAGCTGTGTACCCATTAAATCTGGCTTCGCTATAAATTTATAGAATCTACATTGTGAAGGACTGAGAGATTCAAGAAATGAAAATTCTATTACCCTAATAAATCACGAAGACAGGTCATAAGTGCTCAACAACAAATGTCGAGCGAGTACATAATAAATAACGGACTACAACTATTTACTGCCAGGATTTGAATACATGCTTGATCTCATTACCATAATCCGTTTTGTTATTACGACTCCACTTTCTACTTTCGATTCGAGTAAAAAAAAAGGTCACTGCCGCCATCGAAGTAAAAACGTGATCCATTAATTTTGCGAGAGTCGCAACTGTTAGAAATACGTATGTAAGCTGAAATGGAGTTGCAAATTGGGCCACAGCGTAGGCTCCAGCCAGCTTTTAGTATTAATATGAGGCATGTTACTCATTAGACTGCTTGTGTACGTCATTTAGCAAAACTACCGACTGTTTTAGTCGTAATTACACAAACTTTATGTGGGATGCTGCATGTTATACATATTAATTTTACAGTACACTTTGTTATTTAACTTTACGCTGTCAAAGGCAAAACATATTTTTCTATTTACAGAACTTGTTTATACACCCACCTGTGTTTTACATTTAATAAATACTTTTACTTTGACTATCTATGTAACTACAAGTACTTAGGTACTAGTGACTATATCCTATGGATTTTTGAAATTCCTCCTAAATTGAGGCAATCCTCAATTTGGGTTAACTTAAAGCGATTCCATCCTACCATGACAATACCAAATTCAAAGTTCCGCTTCACAGTACATTACGCTCCTTTCTCAACATAATCAATGAATTTTATCGAAGCTATAATTGCTGAAGGAACGCAATGGAACGTGAACGGAAACTCGGTGCTTTTGTATTCCCAACATAAAAATCTTTGTTTGATATTTTGGCTAAACGAAGTTCCGTGTCATGGTAAGGCAGCATTTCTTTATCAATTGACCTTATCAAACTTTAAATTGTTTCATAAGCAGCTTTTGTGCTTTACGTAATCAAGAGATTATGCTTTTATAATAATATGATTGTAGAATGAGGCATTGCAGCTGTCTCATGATAAACACGTCATCTATTAATTAATACTGGACCACGAACACTACGAACAGCCTGAGTCTGTATAAGAAATGTATTATGTGTGGTAATGACGTAATTACGTTAAGTGCTCGCCTCCCGTCGCGACCACCATCGTTCCACCACGAGCGACATGTAAGCACATCTCTCATCCACACATAATAACATGTAAATGAATCGTACGATTATGATGAATACCAAGCGCAGCCTGAATATTTATGACACACTTGTGTGTTGTGTTGTGAATTAAATGAAAACGCGTGAAGAATTCACGTCACGAATGAAAACTGGCGACAACTCGTATTTTTTTATTGTATTCTGTATCAGAGAGAAAAGTTAAGGACGGGAAGGAAAATTAGATATCTCCCTGGGGCACTCGACTACCGCCTCATTGAGGGACGACGCCGGGGGGTTTAGAATATACCATTAGCATATTTATACAGTTCTCAAAGCATTTGGATACTAGAATCGTAGGGACGTTTACCATAGAATAGATCTTATATTTATAATATTAGGTTTAATATTATTATAGAAAAAAATGTAGAAACAAAAACATTTGATATTATGATATTTCTTATTCAGCAACAAATTGAAAACCTTACATTCGAAATGAAAATTGAATCTCGAGAGATAGAGAAGTTAAAATGTCTAGAAACAACATAAAAAATTTAAAAAAAGAATTGGTTACATTCGACCATGTTTTAAGCGGTGAATTTACGACTCTATTTTTGAATGCACAGGCTTCCACAATACTGTTTAAGAATTCCACAACAGGTCTCGTTCCCACCATTTAATATAAGTAGTCGTACGATAATATCGATTGCAGTAATCGTTCACCCCTTTGTGAAGCTTAAATGTGGGAGTTTGCGGGAAATTACCTGACTGCTTAGAGTGCTTAGTGATTAGGTAATTATCAATTAGCTGCAGGCATGACCTATTAAGAGTATTAAACTATTAAGCCTCAATATTATTAGTAGCAGTAGTTAGTATTATTACTATGGAGATAAACTTTATCTTAACTCTAGCGAAATCTGGTTAAACCCGTTTTCTATTTAAGTACTATTGTATTTTGTTATTGATAGTCTTCGACATAATAATCTAACATAACAGCAGTTAGTACACAATTGAAGTCATTGTAGTCACTGTTTATATGTTCAAGAAATGACCTTGTATTGTAATAAATGTACTCAGATATTCATAGTAGTAAATATCTCTGTAGATAAATATTTTTCCTGTCTAATCGAATGTTTGTGTTTTTTTATAGGAAAGAAAATTTATTTTTATTATTTTAAACGTCTCATTTTTCGATATTTTTATATTATAACGAGAATATATTCGCTAACTTACATACTGAATAATGAAACGTCTAAGCAGATCTTTCTCAAGTCGCTATTTTCCAAGCAAGCCATAAAACCTTGAATATTTGACGGCAATGAGGCTGAATGAATCTTATCAATTCAAATATTTTTTTAAAGCTAATACAAGTTTAAGCACATACTATCAAATTCCGATTTAATTGAAATCATATTTTATTCATATTATTTGGGTAGCGTGCCTTAGTTCTTAAAATAAAAGTATAAACTGTATAATGAATAATCAATCAAACACAAATCATTGAATATTGTATTAATGGTGTTTGTGGTATCGGTTTTTATGAGCTTCGGAAACGCGAAAATATCAATAAAATGTACAGCCATTTATAAAAATGTTCAGGGTTGCCACGCTGCAAGATATTAAGATACTTCGTAAAAGTTGCCGCATGAATAGGGTGAAAATTTTTCGTTGTATTCTATTCAGCTTATCGCAATTTGATGAGCATTGACCTCTCGTAAAGGGAGTTACTGCCCATAGTGACCACACTGGGCAAGCGGGGTTAGCGACCCATATACGACCCAGTATTATTTTTGCATAAATATACATAATGTAGACACACAGCCGCCCCACAGATTTATAATGCTGTAGAAATTTTATTTATAAAGGTAGCTGTGCTCCGAAGCGGGTCATGTTTGCGGGCACCGGATTAACTAGGATTATGTAAGCGACGTCAGTACTGTCACAGTTCAACGAAGCTATACGAATTAACCCCCACCTTATACCAGCCCTTACGAAATACTTCAGAGAAACGGGGAAAAGTTTTTTCTACGTAGCAACGTAATAACAAGACAAAAGCTCCGGTTCCGAAAAGTACCAACTTTTATGAGTGTGCTGTAAGTAGGTACTAACTTTCTTGTAACTTTTACAAGTTTCGCCACTTATAAATTCTGGGAGATAACTAAAACAGATTTATCATTATATCAGTAAAATAAGTACACGGTATAGTTCAATATTCGTGTTCGTAGCGCTACGCTACGGCTACGACAGCTATGCTACGCCAGATGCTCGGAAGTCTGCCGGAAATGAGCTGTAATGACATATACATTTAACATTGTTTTGGAAATACATACGTTAAATATATAGGTAGGGTATAGGTATAGTTTAATGTGCGTAGTACTCTGGTCCGTAGCGCTACGGCAACGATGGCAACGCTACGCCGAATTCTCGGAAAAGTCGGTCGGAAATGAGCTGGTTATAGTAACACATAAGATTGTTATGGAAATAAATACCTAAAACAGATTTGTTTTCATAATATGAGTAAAATAAGTACCTACAAGGTATAGTAGTGCAATATGCGTAGTATTCTGGTTCGTAGCGCTACGGCTACGTCGCGTCGCCGTCGGCTACGCTACGCCGAATTCTCGGAAAAGTCGGTCGGCAATAATTTTGTTTTGGAAATAAATACATAGACAGATTTGTTATCATGTAAGTAATATAAAATGTACTACAAGGTATAGCAATGCAATATGCGTAGTATTCAGGTTCGTATCGCTACAGTTACGACGGCTACGCTACGCATAAAGCTCGGAAAAGCTGGCCGGAAATGAGCCGGTAATAACGCCTATAACATTGTTGCGGAAATAACACGTTATTCAATAACCTAACCTATTTTATTATTATTAGTTTCTATAACAATGTCTCGATGTTTTCTATTGATTGCTAGGATGTGTGTGACGTCACCTGCCCTTGTACTCGAATGTCTGTAACGTGTCCTTATAGGCGCCACTTAGTAACAGCTTTACGTGCTTCCAGTAGGTCCAAATAGATCAGCGGGTCAAAAAAACCATCAATTTGCCAACATTTTTGACAAGTTTGACATATTGCGACTTGAATGTAAACGTTTTTTAAGTAAGAGAATTGGCCCTCTGGTGTCTTAAATCCTTAGTACGACGAATACTAAGCTCTTTATAGTCACCTAAAGGCTTCTCACCTACAAAAAGATAAGTAGGGGTGATGAACGTTTGTATTAATTAACTTTTAATGAGTCTAAATGAAATTGTTCATTTTTATGGGTGATAATTACGGGAATTAGGCAACTTTTTTTTTCCTATCCTACGCTGTCCCACTCCTGGGCCAAGGCCTCCCTCCACTCCTTCCATCTTTCGCGAGCCCGCGCGTCCTCTTTCCAGTTTTGATGGAACCTATCCAGCTCGTCCCGCCATCTCCTACGTGGCTACATTATAATTTAATAAATAGAGTGTGTTATGATGACCGCATATCCATTTACGTTGAAAGCGTGCATTTACACTTTACGCAATCCCAACCACAAAATGCTGCCTACGTAAATGTAGATTGCTTTGTGGGCTTTTAAAATGACGTGCAAATGGCAAAATATCATGAATTCTGAATAGACCGTTTCAGCATAGCAACCAGGATTCCCCGATGTTTCATTATGTACCTTCCAATAATATTACTTCATTATGGAAGAAAAAAAGTTGTCGTCATGCGGGAATCGAGCTCGAATTGCTCGAAACATTAATCACAAAAAGCTGACACTAGGCCAATGCACCAGTTGGTTCGCTTGTATTTTGTCATTGATATACTATGACAAAATACCAGGGACTTTTTATTGTTTCGGTAAGAACGGAAGAGAATCATTGATACAAGCGATAATTCCCCAGAGTGGTCGCGAATTTGCGAACTAACTCAATGGTTATAAACTGAAACATTTAACTGTTTGTATATTATGATGAGAACTGGGAATTTACTGTTATTGCTGTCAAATGATGTCCTGAGTTGGTGTCTATTTCAGGTAAAGACCTGATTAGGTAAAGGTGTAAAGATCATACATAATAAATACGTATAAAATACTGGTATTCAGCTGGAACTGGTAAAACTGGAAGCCGTCCCCAACATAGTTGGGAAAAGGCTAATTAGAAGAAGGGATAAAATATTTTCGGGATTATTTAGTTCACAAGAAATTGCCACATGCAAAATATCTAATTATGCAATAAAACCATGTGAACTTTAACCTCAATAAGTATAGCGCCAATCTGAATCGACGCAGAGCACGATCATGAGCACATGACTCACGTCACTACTAAGTCACTGGCTTTTTTTAAAGGGAAAATACAGTGACTAATCTACCCATGGAGAATAATCAATATGTATAATAATCAATGATTAATAGGCCATGTCCACGGTTTAAAAAAATAACTGAGTGGGGCGGATAACACGAAACAATTAACTATGCAAAGCCTCGTCATCTTCAATGAAAATGCTTTTAAAATCTCGTCAAACAAAAATCACTTCACTACTTCGGAGAAATTGTAAACGTAAGTAAATAAAATATACTTTTCCTAAACACAAGTGAAATCCTATCTATGAATCGATAAAAATTGGATTTCGCATTCACCGTCCAATAGCTCCAATTAAACAGTTGACTGGGTCTTAGGGAACCGTGAAAGTACGCCTTTTGCATGTTCCTCAGTATTTCAGGACTCTCCTAAACACTGTGCGAAAAACGGTAAGAGCAAGTAAATTGAACGAAAGCTTCAATTTACTGTTAAACATTGGAATTGGTTCAAGTAATTAACATTGCGAATTGATAATGCAAATAGGTTTAGAATATAGTAGGGACATAAAACCGATAATGTCGTTGTTAGGTACCATAAAGTAAGTTTATTGACGTTTTACAGTACTCTTACATGCTGCAAGCCATGCTACTGACACGCGAATGCGTTTATCTCGCACGCCATGGCTTTCATTTCACACTGTTTGTGCATGTGCAGTAAGTACCTACCTATTTATAGCTTTAGTTTTCAATATTTAGAGACTGCAGAAATTTAGCCATAATGTAACAGCACATACAAAGTCAATAACTAAGTAATCGTTAACTGGCTTTATCCTGGTACAACAATTCGGAGAATCTACCGGCTGTCTCCCGGACTTTGTTCTTCTCTGAAGCAAGAAATACCACAGATGACGGTAAACATAATTAAATACCTATGGCGGCACGCAATAACGTAATACACACTAGTAAAACAAACAGAACAACGCTTACGTGCACGACGCGAATACAATAGGGAGGAACACGCTGAAACTTTTGTACAACTATGCTGATTGGAAAACTCGAGCAGACAGAATAGCCGCGTGTCAGTGGAGCTTGCAAAATGGCATTGCTGTTCTTTCTATGAAAGCATCAAAGGTATGATGTAACGTTACAATCTCCCTCTATTTAAGAAAAGAATTCTTATCACAGCTGAATATTTAATCCACTTCGCTAGCGCCAAATCCAGCGATAAATCTCGCAGCGTAAAAGGAACGTTTTTCTTTTTAGACTTTATAACATATTGGCATTCCCTTCGACAGCAAAGAGAATATTTCTGTAATGTGGAGGTTAAAGAAATTCCTTAATAGCAATAATGTAAGCAGCAGATGCTGAGGAAATGAGACATACTATCACGAGTTCATTATGCGCTGATTACCGGAGCGCTAGAAGCGACAAAACTGACGCGGCCGAGTATCTTTGCGTAATGAAGTCACGTATGATTCATATTCCTTAACATTAATACTGAACATCTCTTAATACATAACAACGACTATTTTATATGCCGTGATAATAATATGCTCGATATTGAATTGCGAAAAAATTCGTAATATCCTTCGCTTCCTATGACATCATGAAGTCATTGACCAGCAGCCTAGAAACTGGTTTTATGAACTCCTTTGTAATCTATGTAAATATGCATTATATAAAAGTATATTGGCTTATGTTAGAACCGGAATTATACGACTTTATTAATAACATTTTAAAGACTGCATATATGTTTGCTAGAATTTAATATGTATAATTATAAGGCTGCATCAGGTTAGACTGGAAGCCGACCCAAACATAATTGGGAAAAGGCTAGGCAGATTGATTGAATAAAGAGTAGTATCACTGTCCGTTTGAAGAATTTAATATAAAAAAAGGGTTAAGTAACCAAATTAGCTGCAGAATTTACACTACAGCTGTAATTAACAAAGCCTTCAGAATATGATGTTGGTACTAAACAACCAGTTGCAAAGCAGCAGCCCGGGGTTAATTAAGGTCTATTAAAGTGGATTACGCGTTAATGGAGTGAAAACAAAAGATTTCTTACCTCACTGAAGAATTCATCCATAAAGCCTCCTTCGACGGCGACGTTGACGTCGTCGGGCCCGACATCGTCATCGTCGCTTTGCGCCTGCACAGAAGAAAAATAAATTTTAGCACAGATTCAAAATAAATGTTCAACAGAAGATTGCAGTCTTTCAGGCAACCGCTTTCAAAAATGTTCTCAACAAGATCCAAGTTATAACTTCACGAACTTCAGGAAGATTTAAAGCTTTTATACGAAAAGAGTAAAAGAATAATTGAATGAATGTCGTATCTTTCGCATACGACATTCAGTGCTCGGTAACTGGATAATTAAATATGAGCGAAGCCGCAGGCGGTCTCATAATATAATGAATCGTTATTATATAAAGACGTTAGTTAATAGTAATTACACTTCAGCAGTTGTGGGGTAAGAAGAAATAATGAATGGCTCGGTGTCGTGGACGGCCGACACTCCATTTATCCACGTTGCACTTGTAACTCAAGCTGACGTGAGGAGTGGCGCAACATGTTACACTTCTCAGGACTTTTACACTTTGCGTTCTTTAGCTTAAGATTTTCATTTTATAAAACGGTAGAAAACATGAGTATCTTTTCGGTTATTTTATCCGCTTTTTGTATAGGAAATAGTAAAAATGCCGCATTATATATACATAATTTTTTAATGACTACTTATCTATAGTGAAATCAAATAACGTGAGGTGATAAATGATAATAGAGTATGATTAATAATAAGGTTTTTCCTTCATAATAATTTTTTTAACCTAGTGATTATCCGTATTCATGACGATTCGACGGTGACATTCACACATTTCACACGTGTTCATAATAAAATAATTATTCAGTACAATACTTCTAACTAGAAACAGGACTGTCGCCTTTCATATAAATTCATAATGAGATCAACTCGACTCCACAAAAGATATAACGTATTATACGTCGCTAATGAAATTGTGTATGAAACGGTGACATACAAAACCAAAGGAATAATAAATGAACGAGGGGGTAAAATGTGGTTGTTTTAGCAAGACGTGACGTAAGCAGGGGTCGACATTGGACGTACACGAAAAGGAAAATAGAATCCACTTAGTTGAGGCGAGCTAGCCATTATTCAATTTATACGGACAGTCCGTGGATCCACAAAGGCCTACCGTTGCGCGTTCGGACTTTACGGGGACGATGCAACTAGGTAGGCCAACAAACTCACTTTACATTACATTATCTCTAAACCTCAACTCAAAATATAATTTACAGACATGAGAAAAGCTTTATAAACCGATGTAATCACTTGTAGAACACAAATAACATGTGATTAAAAACATTGTTTTTCAGCGGACGCTTTGTTTACTTATCTTCTTACCAAAATATAATTTTACCTTTTTTATGACAACAAAGCGTGAATGGAGGTGGCTCGTTGGCGGTCAGAGTCAGGGGTCAGGCCGTGCTGTGTCGCTGTCAATATAGGTCACTCTGACTCTGTAACACGGCCCAAACCGTGTCGACATCAAAACATTAATTTAGACAAGCTTAACGACAATCGCTTCCATTAGGACACCTCATTATCAGGTTTTCCTAGAAGTTATAATACCAAAAAAATAAAATTTATGATATAGCTGAAAATTACTAGAGTGATGTAAAGACACCAGAAAAATACAGCTGATCCAGTCAATTGAGTTTATAATTTCTTTGATTCAGTTAAAAAAACGTACTTCGAAGTTTATATACAGAAAAAAATCAAGTAATAAAAACTAAAACCCAACTACGACTTAAAAGGTATAAACAAGACACCACAGACAGACAAATTAAAACTCCGGAGTCACACGTAATAAGTTCGATTTATGCCCTAACACGTGTGACTCCGGATTTTTAATTTGTCTGTCTGTGGTTTTTTGTTTATACCTTTTAAGTCGTAGTTGGGTTTTAGTTTTTATTATGAAAGCGACAAGAGTCGAGAGGCGAGACGGAAAAAAGGGAGGGGATTTTAAGATTCTTAGGTTGGACTAGAACCATTTTCTCGGTTGTGGGTGCCACTATTTATTTTTATAAGACTGGAAACTAGCCATCACTGAAGTCAGTATTTTTAAATGGCTTCGATATGATAGTTCTCCCTCTCGTTTTACATTGCCACTAAAAATAGTCGTTGGCATTTTACGACTATTTTAGCAGCAGTGTTAGAACGAGGCCTTAACATTTAACCTCTTATCACAAGAAGCATTTTACAGAATGTATTTATAATAGTTTGACCTTATAACATCGGCACGGGATACGGTGTCAACACGTGTGAGACGTAACTCGGCGTTATAATTGACACTCGGCTCGTCTCGACGCCTACAAACAGCCAGTACCCCGTTCATACGCATGCGAGCATAAAAAGGATTTGTATTTACGATACAAAACGTAATTGTACACATTTGTTCCGCCCGTTATCTGAGCAGTTATCCTGATTTAATAGAGCAGGAAACGGCCAATTGTTTACAATGATTATGAACCCTCCCGACACGGCGTACGCTGGCAAATCACATTTACTTCTCATTATTACTTTGCCATTATTTGATTATACCAAAATAATAGTGAAGTGAAGCCGTTGGTCCTGGCTGTCATTCGTAGATCTTTAACAGTTGGTATGGGTAGTCATAATAAGAAGCTCAAAAGTCTGACAAGTGACAACCAATCTTGGCAAGGGGTATCGTGTTACCCAGTCACTGGGTTGTGAAGGTCAGATAGGCAGTCGCTCAATGTAAAATACTGGTATTCAGCTGCATCCAGTTAGACTGGAAACGGACCCCAACATAGTTGGGAAAAGGTTAGGTTTCATTGACAAACAAAATAAAAAATAAGTTAGTCTGTATGGTGACGTTACCACAATAATATTATTTTGTAGATATCAAAATGTTATTTACATTTTATCTACATGACAACTTGTCGTAACTTTATGAATCAGTCGAATCAGTATCATACTCTTACGATAAGATACAGAATTCAAGGTTTGACGATTCTTATTATCTTCTCTCGTATAGGAACAACCTTTATTATCAGTGACAAATTCATAACAACAAGTATTTTGAAATATCTTGTCAGAGACTTTCTGTATTAAGATTATTTCCAGGTTTCAGAAGAATAATCATGAACAAAGCTATTACTTTTAATTAAGTTCAGAAACTATACATATACGGTACTGTAGAACTTCTCAATATTCGATAAAACAGAAGAAGAGGGAGCTGATTTACAATTTGTTGAAGGTCCTCTCCCAGTCTCGTAATATCAGTATGACAGAAAGCAGGCAGAGAGTTAATTTCGAGCCGACAGACGCGGTCATGGTCGCCACCGGCTTAAACAAAGGGCTCCGGATGACCGCCTTAGTATATAAGTAGCTATGAACTGCTTAGAGCAAACCGAACAAGGTATTACGTTTGTTCGATACTTCTAGCGCTATTCAATATACAGATTGATTGATATTTACAAGAAAAATAACTATCTTCCCGCATTTTATGTAGGTAATCCCAAAAAAATTACATTCTTAAAGTAGTAAAAGAAAATTCATGTATCTACCGGAGAAAATGCTCGAATTTTTCAAAACTCTATTACCTAATCTGTAGCAGTTTGCTAAAAGAACATTACAAAGAAAACCACTATTCCGAATGTTCAGTTAAATGGCCGCACACGAGTCTTGTACTATTTTCGTGGCATGGAGTGTGAGGCAGCGAATCGGGAGTCACGTCACGTATTTCAATCGAACCAGATCTGATAACGTCAGCTGTATTGGCTTCCTAGCACAGGTCGGTCTGGCGCCGATTTTATTTTTTGTAGCCTGAATATTATTTTATCATTCACTCTAACTTTTCCTGTTGCTTTCATTAAATAAAAAATATTTTGCTCTTCGGAGCGAGGTTTTACGTCGGACGTTTGCTGGTACTGAACTTTTATGTGACTAAAAATTGACTACGTAAATAATTTATTTGGTTATAACATTTTTACATACCATTTTGTAAGATATTGGATATATTTAGAAACATAGAATTAGATAACTAATATGCCGCATGACTTGAATATTTTTGAATTAATTAGAAGTATTGGACTACTTGGATAGATATAAGTATTTTCTTTTATAAGATAAACTTGAGTAATTGTATAAAAATATTTTTGAGATGTTATCTAACTTTCAAAGTACCGAGCTTTCTGAAAAACTAACTTTCTTTGCTTATTTATCAATTTATTTGAATATTACGTAAGTACTCGCCTACGCTTATTCTGAGACCAAATTTCACTAATAAACATGTTCGTTCCTACTTAAAAAAAATTAAACACTAAATAAACTAGGTTGCTGTTCAAGCTGTGTTCGTATATAAGTAATTAAATATTCAGCAAAATGGCCCCTCGCACAACCCAGAAACCAGAACAAATCCTACAACACGTTTGGTTAAAATATTTAAAAGTTTAATCAGTTAATTGTGGTTGTTCGCGTTTAAAATTTTAACAAAGTTTAATTAAACAGCGTCAAGCGGCGTTAGTACGAAATTCCGGGTATACCAAGAACCCAAAACCTATTTCAATTTAATTGCAGGGGCGGCCAACGCGGCGATTTTCGTTAACCCTGCATATCGTGTGTTGGATTAAACCGTCCTAATTGGTTATAACTGGTTCGTCAACCTTTTCGGAATACAGATTGATATGATTTTCAAGTCATCCTTGCGCATACAGTTTGCGTTGTGTACCTTAAGTTGAGCTGAATTACGCAATCTTGGCCTTCACCCCTCAAACGAAAGTACCCTGCCGTCTCGCTCGTCTAGACTACACCTCAAGGATAATCTTGTATTTCTGAAAATCTTTATACTTAATTAGGTAGGTCTAAGGTAATTTATATTAGCTACGGTGATTTTAACGCAAATTTTCTATTTAATACTAGGTACTTATCAGGTAAAGCAAATCTCTTGAATATAAATTGAAGAGAAGACCAAGTTTGTTAATAAGATAGATAAAGAAGACATTTATTAAATGCCTACCTATACCTTCATTTAGAAGAGAAATTAAATTGCAGAGAATTGCAGTCCGGAGTCAATATTTCAATGACCTTCATTAGACGGTACAGCAAATCGAAATGCAATGCGCAGCAGATTTTCATTGTCATGATAATTGCGAATTTAACGCTGTTCAAATATATTTTTCTCGTGTTACTTATTTTAGTTTATTTCTGGAACGCGAAAACCCCAACGTATGTAACGTAACAAGATAAAAACAATCCTGGTAGTACGAGTCGTCAAGGGGATTATTTAGATCTGGGTCAATTGGAGGCGGCATCCCTAAATCTCAGCACATAATTACGGGCTCGGAACGCGTGGCGCATCTAGATCGCTCGTCACCACTTACAACTTTTTGACCCAGCTTATTCGTGCCTCCTTCACAATCTCGACGATGCAATTAATTTTTAGTTACATTGTACATATAAATAAAATTAAACACTAGCAACAAGTATGATTTTAATAGACAAGTCGACACAACACAGTCGTCTTTAGGAAATTGTTTCAAGCAGTCGTGCAAAAACTGGCATAGGTACCTACTATATATTCTGCTTTGACTGATATTAAGGCCATACAGTTTACATGCATATTTACATAATTTAGATAACTACACAGATAGCGTTATCTAAAATTCAATGTACTTTAAACACTTGATTACACGGCGAACTTTCCTTTTAAAGCATAGGTACGCGTCCTTCTGTAAAAACATCTAAACTCTTGGGAGATGTCCATCATTTACCCAGTCTGTCTGAATATTATTACCGAAGGACGTAACTCCAGCGGTCCGGACGGGTAGACTTGCCCTGAGGCAACTGAGAATTGCGGTATTAACAAGTTTTTCCACTTGAAACAGTCTCGGAACATGGAGGGCATCCCCGACCCCTCAGTTCACTACAGTCGGATGTCGAACACACTTATATCTTCTTTGAACACTAATTTGCTCTACTTGACATAGTTTTATTCACTTGATTCATGCAGTTTTTTGTATCAATTCATATTGTCGCGGGTAATAAACGGGGTCAGTCTGTTTTGCTTGCTCATTCTATGAAACGCCATTGTGTGCTAAAATAGAGGTTATTGATCAATTTAGACAAAAAAGACCAGAGAGTCCACTGAAATACTTCCCAATTTGAATCAATGTGAAACGATCTATAATAGGTCCGGCAGGGTCAGTGATCTATGTTTCATTTCAAGTAATGATCTCGAACAGTGTTGCCGAAACAGCTAAATTTCGTACAAGATGACCGAGCCGGTTCAGCTATAAAGTTTTATATTGCCCCATACTGCGGACTAAAGAGAAATGTCATATAAGTACAGATTTATAGCTCAGTACATCCATCTACCTGGTTATAACATGAAGTTCAACATTAAATGATTACCTTGGCATTATTGCTTTGCCGACTTTTCGACATTGGTCTTCGATTCGAGTAGAAAGTAATTTATAAAATCGGAAACTTATCCCATTACAGTCTTGATTCTTTCCCTTGATGACTATGTATACTAATCACTGTTTTCAGGGAAGCTTTAGACACCTGCAGAAATTACTGTTTTAATAAGAAATTAAGGTATTCAATTAATATCATCAAAAACTTCAATATTTTCAGCAGAGAATTTAAAAATCACATACGGTCATCAAAAAATGTTGTGGGTTAATTAAGAATCTTGTTTACACAGCCCGCTTCAAATTTCAATTAAAATGTTATGCGTGTTTATTGGCAAGATTGAGTGATGTGACCTATATTACACAAGGTTACAAATCAAAAGCCGCGGTTTTACGCGGCCCGTCTTTACAGGCGGTTGGTCATAAAGCCCGTCGAGGGGTGCCCTTGTACCCCACCGCTGATGCCGCTTATTTACGACCTCTACGCCATATCTGGGATTATTCCCTGAGCTGTTCTTCTGCGTATAAATATTTAAAGTCAAAATGTTAGAGTTGTTTTTCTCTTCGTGATAGTCAGTTGATCAGATCATAAAGTTAATGCTCGTAACATTACGTCATTATTTTGAGCAACTATAAACTTAGTAGATTATCTGATATGGCTACAACGGATGTAAGATAGGGGTAATATTTTATTTTAGTTGCTAAAGCCATTTTGTAAAAGAAAACTTATGTGCGTACTTTGTGTATGCAGTAAGCGACACAACAGCATTTTTGTTGTGTCGATGCAATATAATACAAGCCGGTGTAATAAAAACTTCACTGCAATGACGAACAAGTGGGACGTCGTCGTCGCCCAATAAAAATGCTGAGCTGAAATGCAAGCAAGCGTGTGACCGACAACAATAGGCACCACGGCGTGCATTGACGGTAGCGGGAGAAGGCGAGGAGCGTTGCGGACTTGCGGCAGACCTTACGTAACCACCCCAGTTCGCCCCTGCCGCACCCTGCCTTGACACTTCCGAGAGCGCTCGTCACTTGGTCGCATGTGTTTCGTTTGCAACTAATATCCAAATGTATTTGCACAAATACATATAGTGCTGTCCAAAATGTTAAATCTCACTAGAAAACTCGTCTAATAGTTTCAGCAAGGTATATAAAATGTGTATTATTCTGTTGTTCTCGCTGTTTTACGTCAAAGAAATTGTGGACGAAAGTTATTTGGCTTTTCATTCGCTTATTTTGTTTGTCTTTGTGAGATAAGACGGAAAGTGGTTACTGTTAATATTTTCCATAGTAAGCAGCTGCATGATTGGGGTTGTTAATCCTTCAAAGGAAGACCTTTGAGCCGATAAAAAATATTGGACGGTCGGTTGCTATGTTGATGTAACGCTCTCCATATTACGTCAGATTGTGATACAGGTTAGCCTCGTGGGATACCCAATAAAGATAAGAGAACTAAGAAAGAAAAGAAAACTGAATAATATAAATGGTCGTCAGGATATCACGTAACTCAATTGGAAACAGTATCCGAGGTTGCGTATCTCTAGCGACAAATGAGCCGGGAAGGGCTCTCGGCTGTCGCACGTCTTATGTATCCTCAAAAGTTACTCGACCCATATATTGAACAGCCATTGTTGGAAAATGCTGCGTATCTAACGGCACCAACTATCCGAAACATGTCTGAAATATTTACCACAACATTGACTAATGAATTTCTCAATTTTGGAAGTTGTAATTTATTGTTACTTTCCGGTTTTGATTTGGCCGTTTATACTGATTCATTTAGCCGTCACAGGTTAACTTTATTTTGGGTCCAAATAACTGAAAACATGATGAAAAATCTGAAGCTATTTTATGTCCCAACAACCCAACATGATTTCATAATTTTTATTATTCATCTCGACAATCATGATCTCGACTATGTTTAAAAAAAAAACTTATTCCAGGTCGCTCTAGTCAGGATGTCGCCTTCGTTAGTTTCTTTAAAAATACCGTTTTGAGCCCGCATTATCTTCACTATAAATGTATTAAGTTGGGATTTCAGCCCTTTTTTTTTTTGAGGGTTGGAAATCATCAAGTGACTTCTCCCGCTCTGGGCAGAACGGGAGGGCGTGTCAGACTTTTACTAACTAAAACCCACCCGTGTTCCTTCAGTTGCCTGTTGCCAAGGACCCCGGTATCCCTTTCGGACTTTCCCGCAACCCTGCCAGGGGATTTCACCCCTAAGATAACAATCTTGGTATTTAGAAAAGTTTTAATTCAATTAGTTTGGACTTTAGCAATGTCTGTCCACATTTATTTATGTATAGTCATGTTTTAAGAAAAGCTTCAAACTGATAGTCAGTAGTAGATTTTTCGAAACTGTAGTCGAGTCCCTTGTAGTAGCAGCAATGAATTCTCCCGAAAAAGAAACTGTACTTCGTTTCTTGACGTCGGAAGTTTGGTTTTAAACACATTCCTCCGATATCCCAAGGTAACATTAACCATGTATCGAGGCATTACTTAAGGAAACTAAAAACATCGAAAACCAAGAGTACAATTAATATTCTGAACGTCGTATTTTTTAGTTCAAAGTTAACGCAGGATATTAGTCACGGGCTCAGCCGTGAGTAATCTATGCCGTGAGATAATTTGCACGATAACAGTCAAACAAGCGGCCTTGTTTCAGCATTCAACCCGTGTTACAACGACACGATCCCCCAACATCCCCCAGGCGAGGTCGCACTGTTTACACTAAATTACCAGAGAAATCCCATCATACAGATTACAGCTTATCGCGATGTGCCGAACTGTTCCGGAGTACATGTTATTGTAACTGTTAACAGGGGTCATAAACCCGTCTGTCCAAATATTAATTACTCGTGTTTTACGTCAATGTTTGCTGGAGTTGTAGCCCAGGAAAATAAGGGATTATAGACAATCTGCGGAAAAATCCAAGTGAAGGGTTTCCACTAGAATTATCTTAAATACAATGGTGGAGAAAATTTTATTTTCCTGGGCTATAAGGCTATAATTGTGTAATAGTAGAATACTAGCGCTATTCATTACAACAGTTTTTGCATGGTAATACTATTGTCTTCCAACTATCAAGGACGTTGTTTTATAGAAAATGATAGGATGCACAATGCATTGTTTTTTGTGTCATTCCATTATGGATAGCATTGAAACATCTGTGTTTATATTTCTCCGGCTAGTTAGTTGGAAATCACGTTTCAATAGAATGATAACTGTCATTACTACCAACAATGAATTCCGCATATTAAAAGTAGCAGTTTTTGTCTGGCTCTAACAAACTATGAGAGTCCAAACCACAACAACCTCCTTCTTTTTTGAAGTCGGTTAAAAACACAGACTTTTGTTGAATAAGCTTATTGAAAGAAACTAAAAACAGTGCGATTTCTCTATGGGCTCTTCTAAGCATACTTTCTGAACAAAAGATTTGTGATCTTTTTGCTGGCGCATGTATAAGAAAAAATAACCTTGGTCTTTATAATATGTTAAAGGGAATTCAAATTATAAGATTTCCTCAAATTCTCAATGCCAAGACAAAGAGCAGAAGCATTCCCTTTTTAGGTTTGCGAAACGTGACAATGGCGTATCTCATTATGTATGACTATCAGTAAGGGCTGATAATGAGTTCCTTCTGGTGAGAAATTATTTTATTGTTTTAGTAGCCATTTGATTTTCTTTATTAACAAAGGTCTAAAAGTAAAAAAGAAAGAAATCGTGTTGTTGTTATGCTACGGCTACACTTCGCGTTATCGCGAACTTTTCTTCGTGCGCTCTCTCTCGCACTCCCCTCGATTACTCGCTGAGCAACAGAGAGCGCACGAAGAAGAGTACGCGATAACGCGAAGTGTAGCCGTAGCATGAAAGTCTATTACATACCGAGTGTCCCACAATCAAATGTATCAATTCCAATTAAAAAGCCCAGGCAGGACGTTTTGCTTGAATCATTTATCGGTATGCACCGTTTGAGTTATGTTTCGACTGCGGAACGAGCTGTTCCAAAACCGGAGCACAGGAAATGCATAACGTAGCGCCAGACGTATTATAGGCACTCGCAGCCGCACGCTGGTTTGGTTTCCGATGTATCGAGACAGTTGTGATATCGCAAATTCAATTTACTGAACACTGCATTGTAGGACGCATATGGTTCTTTATCTTCACCGAGACTAAGAAATTACTGAACTGACCTTACACAAGATTTCAGTAATGATTCAACAGAAACAGAGAAATCAATAATATCGATCGATATAGTATAGTATAGTTAGTATTATAATATCTGCGGTATAGTATAGTATAGTATAAAACAAAGGCCTCGTCCGTCTGTCTGTCTGAAAGCGATAAACTTTGAGTTTATCTCGTTCAGAACTACGGAACGGATTTCCAAACGGTTTTCATGAATTGACGGGGTTATTCATGAGGAGGTTTAGGTGTGTATAATTCATTATGGTTGTGTGTAAATTGGCTGAAATATGACGCTGATTGTTGAAGAAAAAATAAATACATGCCGACTGAGGAGCTTACTGGCGTGTGCCGCGTAAACCGTAAGAGATACATAAAATTAATTTTCTACAGGATAGTACATCTTAAAAAGTTCAAAAAGAAAGTCCACGATAGCATATTATGCCTAACTTCTAATGATGACCTACAGTAACCATTTCTATCATTCAGAATTTGATAAAAATTTCATTGTTACATCCGAAGCTATTTTGACCTGTATTTAATTATCCATAAGCAATAAAAATATGTCATTTAATTTAGATTAACAATATGCTTTGCCATCATGGATGCGCGAAATTAAAAATTTCTTACGGTTTTTTGCAATTTATAGGTCAGTATCAGGTTGTATGTTGATCTAAATATTATTTGCGACCGTAACAAAAATTGATTTACAGAATTATAATCATTAGAATCAGCAATACAACTTAAGTTCATGTAAGTGCATTGAATGACTATTTCATGAAATCGAAAATTTTAATTGCGCGGGCTACTAAAAGATGTCACAGATTCAAAATTTCGCGTAACAAAATAATTATGGTTGACGTCGGCGGCGGCGCAGCACTAGGACAAGATTCAATGACCTTTTCCTCGAGTATTAGGTATGCTATCATCGCTACGCTTCCTTTTAATCGCAGTACTACGTTCCCGTGGAATATTTCTCGACATCCACGCGGGCGAAGCCGCGGGCAAAAACTAATTGCCCAATAAAATAAGTCTCTGATAGGAAACCGAAGCATAACAAATTATTCAAAAACCCGACGATGACGGCAGCGATGGTCTCTCGGTACCTATCAATAAATCTGAATAGGATAATTTGGCATAAAGTCCCAGCGACCTCAAACAGCTCGCCGAGTGGAGGCTTTATTTGGAAAGTCGCCAGGAACATTAACACACATAATAAGTCGTAGACTAGGCTCAGGCGGAGCTTGAATTCGATGGCAGAGCTACGCAGAACAACATCCTGTGTGCATCGATTGCAAAAACCGCTACAACAGTAAAAACGAATTGAATATCACAATTTTCGATCACAGAAAACACTACCAGCGCGATCGAAACGTGCAGTCGACAGAACAGAACAGCACTTTTATCTATTGTTTTATCGGATTTTTCAAGGAAATTGGTCGAAATTTCTTCGAAGTAACCGAATGCATAATTATTGGAAGCGCATATGGTTCGGAAAGGTTTATTATTTCTGAAAATCGAATGTGCCTTATTGATTAAGTCTCGGTTGTTGAAAAGGTTTTTATTCAAAAGAAGACTCATTCATTCAGACACCATATGAGACGTATGCTAAAAATAGACGCGACGCATAACGTGAATCAGCTGTTGCAAGTGCATGTGACGTGAACGCCTCGACTACATCAATAGAACCTTAGCCCCTTTGCCTACTATGCTTGGCTTTCATAGATTGTAAAGCTATGTTGCAAATATCATCTTCTTGCTGCCCTTGTCCTTGTCCCATGTTGGTCGTCGGCGCAAAATGTTTGTGACAGTTATTTTGTATACAGTCCAAGTTTTTAGTTTCTTTATCTTAGCGTGTCGTTGGCAATCTAAATTGAATCAGCCCAGAAAAGCGCAATTAGTAGCGTCCTATACGTTTCCTGTAACGTGCAGGCATCAGGGCACGCAGGGCACGATATCAGGAGTCCTATCGTTTGTGGAACAACACCACACTGCGCAGGTTTTTCTTGCTTCGAGCAACCTGTGACTGGAGTCTGCTTAGACTCCCAGGTTAGCCATGGCAACTCATTCCTAGATGGGAGGTGGGAGGATTGGGTGGAACGAAAGGCATTGGTATGAGACTATCGCGTTACAGTTTCAGCCTTTCTTGAGACCGTTCGTTCCATAGTTTTTATGATTTCATTAAATGAACTGATACTAGCATCCTAAAGGAATGAGGAAAAAAAAAAAAAAGAAAACACTGGCGTGTAAAAAATAAATTAATGCTGGACAACAATTAAGGCTGTTGACTTAGGTTCTTAAGAAAAACAATTGTGCAAACAATCTAATTGGCTTACGGGTAGCTTAGCCCCCATAGCCTTGAGAAACTTATAAGATTTGAAATAGGCACACATTTCTTTTTCAAGGCCTATGATTTAAACGTGAACAAGGTGTTGGTAATTAGTACGTTTGCAACTGTGTTATGTGTACGATCAGAGATGCGAATGCCATGATTGATGATGCAAATCTGACGGCTGTTGTGTTGGTATGAGTCAAGTTTAGTGAAGGTCGCGTGCCGGATGCCGCCCTCGTCAGCTGATAACAGCGCCAGCTAACGTATTCAACTGCTCAGTGACATAAACTACAGTCCACGAATTTGGATAACACTTCTGTTTATCACGCTAAAATATTTGTATGTCATAGACTGGGGGAGACCTGGCAAAGTACTTTAATCTTTCAATGCACGCAATGTGGACGTCACGACACGTAACACAAATAAGCAATACTCGGCGGCTTGTTGCAAGAAAATGCCCCATTACTTTGATATCCATCTTCCTTGTGTTCCATTCCAAGTACTCAGAATTGGGTCGAAGAAAGCCGTTGCCGAAGTTTTGCGTGGTTACTATACTCTACATAATCGTGAAACCTTTAGTAAAATATAAATGTAGTTTACAACCGTATCAGTTCGGAATATAAATAAATTTTGATAAAACGATGACGACACTTTTGTAGCAGCACCATTGTGAATACATTTGAATATCCAATGCTCGTGTGAATATTTTTCTAAAACGGGAGGTGTCTTTACCTGGAAGAAAGGTTTCTCTTGTCGGCTTTATGGAAGTGCATTGTCCGTACTTAAAGGCAAGAGCTTTGCAGTAGGTACCTTCTTTGTATCGACAGTAGAACAAATATTTGCTCGCTATTTCCTATATTAACAGCACTAGACGCATGCTCTTCTATCGGCGAGTTCGAGCCGAACTTTGAAGCAAATGTTGGATCGATTGGAATCGCAAGTTGAAGGTTCTTAGTTGATGACTATTGGATAAGATTTTACGTTGTCTGCGTAGTCTTGGCTCTTTTTTATTGGTTTTTCCGGTACAGGCTATGGGCAGATCTTTGAAGAAGGATACTGGGAAGAATTTTGCCCGGCTATTCCACAAAATATGCTGGAAGAGCGATGATCAGTGCTTCCGTGCTTTACCTACGAATTCTCACCTACTTATAGATACTTAGATCCACACGCAAGACGCAACACGTTCATGCCTTTCATAGTTTCGATCGTAATTTCGTAAATTGAAATCGACATGTAATGGATTTATAGTAAGTTCAGTTTTATCATCTTTTGGATTTTAACGAAGTGATTAGCGGCATCTTCGAGTCATGGTTCAAATTTAAGTCATGGACTAGTAAAAAAATATCCACTGCTGGACTAGACATTTTGGAATCTTTGAAATCAATAAGAAAAGGTTTTATACATTTTTAGTGTCGCCAAAGATACTTATGTCAATGATCTATCACAATTCAATTTTTTTTAAGGTAACATCAGAATTAATTTATGCTAATCATAAAGAGATGATGTCATTAACATACTAGTATGTCTGACATTAATAATTATTTTAATTTGCAAAGTACATTTTAAATACCTAAGTATCTGATAAGCTTGGGTTGCTTTTGCTTTTAACTTTGAGCATTGTTCTATTCAATTATGGGAAAACATTAACATTTGGTTTGCCAAATAAAATAATAGAAACATCAAGGAAAAATTACTCAAAAAGATACGAACTTTACATACTTATGTACTGTTGAAAAATTGCACAATTTATGATCTAACAATGTCACCTTTTAACACATTGCAACTCAATAGTAATATCAACAAAGAATATTATGTATAATGAGGTTTAATATATTGATGACAGAAATATAAAAATGCAATTTTACCTATAGAGAGCAGCATGATATGTCTTTTTGATATTTCCTGAAACTGTTTGATTACAGAAATAATCCTCTGTTTAGACACCCCTGGTTAGTAAGGGCAGCACCAACAGCATCCTGTCTATGGTAGCAAGCCGGCTAGATTGTGCGTTTGTGAGCCACTACTGCAAGGTATCGGCTGGGCCTGTCACCTTGCAGCAGTGATGTCACAAA
This sequence comes from Lithophane socia, assembly GCA_947522985.1. Taxonomy (NCBI): domain Eukaryota; kingdom Metazoa; phylum Arthropoda; class Insecta; order Lepidoptera; family Noctuidae; genus Lithophane; species Lithophane socia. Next base: position 5,469,338 of record OX383258.1, on the reverse strand, counting down.
ATGTTTGCGTGATAAAGTTAATGTTTTCTTAACATATTTTACTAAAAATAAGAGTCCTGTTGCTTGAATTAAATCTAGTTTTGTTGATCCTTGCAGATTATAAGATTTATTACAAGTTAGTTAGAACTTTTTACTCCGTTAGCAAAAATTATTGGCCAGATTACTTTTTAGTGACATTTATCAGATAGAACTTAGAATCATACTACATAATTAAAATAAGAGTTATATTCTGTGCAGTAAGTAACCTAGTAAAATGTTTTGTAAAGTTGAGTGGGCAGATAGCCTTTCCAATGAGGTTATCCAACTATGAAGCTTGCTAAATTATTGATCAAAAAACAATGGAAAATGCAGATAAAGTAGGTAGTTGGTAAAACTGCGGAACGCAACAAATTGTCTCGCTTCAATGACAGCTATCATTCAGCGGTGTCAAGTCCGGGGTGGGGCGACGAGAATATAAAGAACACCATTGGAAGTAGAACCCTGGAAAGTGATTCTCTGGATCTGTGGGAACCCTGACCAAGGTCTCGATCGTACATGACTGATATGACACACGATTTCAATGCTGTTTCTTTATGAATTCGAGGTCATCACTAAAGCCTTTGGTTATAGTAGCTCTGAGAAACTAAGGAAAACTAACTTACCGCTTGGAGCGCCGCTAACCTATCCTTCGTCATCCTTTACAGAGAATCACACACCAAGTAAACGTTTTATCTCGTTACACAATCCCATTCACAGATATTTTTCTAACAAACGTCACTAAACTAAAGGACACGAACACTACGTTCACTTCACTCAAAAAATCGATACACACGAAACGAACAAAACTTCACTACCTGTCTCATGTACTGTGTGAAATTTTGCAAAGTTGTAGATGGCGCAACTGCTCGATACAGTATGTGACGTCAACAGAGCTGTCGGTAAAGCAGTGAAGGCGCTAATTTTCAGTTGATAGTATTTTAATTTGTTAGATTTAAAATACCATAGTAAATACAGTATAACTTCACACAGCAAATTATTTTAATAGCAAAAATTGTTTAATCTTTTATTAAACCCTTTAAACTGTAGTATGATACGAGTTAAATATTTAAAAAAATCTCTCAACTGACTACAGGAGTCATTGCGCCTGTCGTTGTCAAAGAAATCTTCCGCTTAGTCAAGTGACGCCATTGTGAGCCGTAACGACTTTTAGCTGCAACGAGTTTAATCTCGATTTTCTTATACAATCTTGGTAATAAGTGCATATATTTTATGTAATTAGATTCTATACTTCACACGCTTCTAATCTTAAATTATATTTATGGTTTTACTTGTGTAGTTTTAGTGTAATTGGTGTTAATGTTCGGTACCATTGAGCTAAATTCCTGTGAGCCTAGTTGAGCGCCATTCGGTGAAAAGTTAAAGCAAATTTAAGTTGTCAGTTTCATAAGGCCAGTGAGTTTGTTAAATTCCTCGCTAAGTGTTCGTTTTCACTTTATCTTAGAATACCAAAACAGTTCATGGAATATCAAAGAATTGAATTATTTGCGCCAAACATTTATACGTCTAACGTCACGAAGTCTTTGTCAGTTTTTTGTTAATTTTGAACTTTTCTGTTACTTTTCAGAATTAGAAGTATAAAAACAATAAAAATGGCAGATGATATGCCCACATTTAAATGCGTGCTGGTCGGCGATGGTGGTACTGGCAAAACTACATTTGTCAAGCGACATTTGACTGGAGAGTTCGAGAAAAAATACGTTGCTACACTTGGCGTCGAAGTGCACCCCTTGGTTTTCCACACAAACCGTGGTCCCATCAGATTTAACGTATGGGATACAGCTGGTCAAGAGAAATTTGGAGGACTAAGAGATGGCTACTATATCCAAGGTCAATGTGCCATCATCATGTTCGACGTAACCTCTCGTGTCACCTACAAAAATGTACCGAACTGGCATAGAGATTTAGTTCGTGTTTGTGAAGGCATTCCTATTGTTTTGTGTGGCAACAAAGTAGACATCAAGGACAGGAAAGTCAAAGCAAAAACAATTGTGTTCCACAGGAAAAAGAACCTTCAGGTGAGACCACATTGCCACTAAAGTTTACCATGTTTCATACAATTCATAAATACAGCAGAAAATGCTGCAGTGCAGTACTTGAGCATGATCATATCTAATTACATATTTTTATTTTCAGTACTATGACATCTCGGCGAAATCTAACTACAACTTTGAAAAGCCTTTCTTGTGGTTAGCTAGGAAATTGATTGGTGATGGTAACCTGGAGTTTGTTGCAATGCCTGCTCTCCTGCCTCCCGAAGTTACAATGGACCCACAATGGCAGAACCAAATCGAAAAGGATCTCAAAGAAGCCCAAGACACTGCGCTGCCAGAGGAGGATGAAGACTTGTAAAAATAGCATTAGCTAAAGCAAAATTTCAGTGCAAATGCATTGATTGTGCAATGTGTACATCATGTATCAATTTTAAATTTCATTCCATAAGTTCAAGTGATCAAGGAGTTCGTATAAAATTCGACACTAACTTATTAATTGTTCATAATTTCTGTATTTGCTTTAATTAATTAATCTATGTTAAATGGAATTTTAGATATATTTGTTTTTTTATTGTAGGCACTTGAATTAGAACATCATATTGCTGGACTACAATATAATAGAGTAACATCCCTGTATTAAATGAGGCATCTTTTCCAAAGAGCTGAACCCATTATTTATTAAGTGTATAGGAAACACTGTAATCCTACACAAACATGTTAACCAGCATGCTGTGTAATGTAAATTCCTGATGGTACATACATTTACTATAATTAATGCATAACTGTTTTATCAGTGGCATGTACATAACCAGTGAGTATTGTATTTTGATTTGTACGCATGACTGACAATATTACACTGTAAAATTGTGGTGATAATTTTTGAAATAAAGTTGGAAAAAAACATTTTGTTTTTCATTCAATCCTGAACCTGTAGAAGACTACAGATTAGCAAAGATGTTTAATTCGATCTCAAAAAACATTAAATGATGAGTGTGTGACTCATTTTTGTGTAATAGAAACTGATTTATATTTATCGATGATGTTGATGAGTTATAATAATCACAGCAGGTAGGTAGGTGATTATCGCGTAGTTTTCTCGAGACCCCTCAGTAGTCTGGAACAAATGAAAATACTAAAAATAAAAACGTATTCCGGAAGTCGATGTCTTTGGTTTTGAATTTTCGTTTTTGGGCACTGACTTACGAAATTAACAGTTATTATTTACCTTATAGTGTTTTTTTATTTTTTCGTTTTTTGTTGTAGTACCTACCTACCCCACACAAATTCCATAACTTAACATCTATGTAAATAACAATGACATGAACTTATCATAGTACCATCCACATAGAAAAAATACGTATTATTGAAGCTACTTCAAAAACTACCCAAGCATTTACCCCGCCGGGCTTCGCGCGGGTATTGCCTCAGACCAAATAAACCAAGACAGGGAAGCATGCCAAAACTACACCACCGCTCCGCTCTGTGCATACTGCATACCCGGCACAGAACATACTTAGTCTAGGAATTGATAAACGGTCACACGCACACATTTACGATCAAACTACACAATAAGTGCACCCATGTTTACGAAACCGGCCTTCACATCATCGTCAATTCATAGGTCAGCGGGGGTGATGGGTAGGGTACTGCGCAGCGAGTAGCTTACTTCCGAGCCGCCATTATTTGAATCGAACTGAAACACTAAGTACTTATCTACGGCACACCTACCTACCTAGAAATGTCATTAATAAACAAAATAAAGATTATGGTAGGGGCCCGTTGAACCCTGGGGCACCTCAATAGGTGACAATGATTGAACTCGATAGGTAACCATTAATGACTATCTTTTGCGATCTATTAATTGTATTTATAAACCATGAACCATCGCGCGTAACACAATTGCCACGGATTCCGTTGTAAGCAATTTTATTTAAAAGCAGTTTGTATGATGAAGTGGTTGCAGATTCTACTCTCTGGGACACACTTTCTGCTGTTATTATTTTAACCCCAGGCAGAAAATAATTTAGCTTAAAGAATACTCGTTGAGAACATAAAAACTTACTACTCTATGCAGATATTCGCCGATGGAGTATGTAGGCGAACGAAAGGAGGTAACAGTAACTGGCTTTAGACATTTGCTCCCTACGGGCAGCAATAAGGCTCAGCGTACACCAAGAGCAGTGCATTTTCTGAGTACTGAAAAATGAATCTTATGACCATTCCATACATACCAAAATAATACACGAACACGCAAGCTCGAGCATAAAGTTGGAAGCTCAACATGTATTTAATTTTGCAATGTATCAAATTGTCATAAGATTCATTTTTCAGTAGTCTCAGAAAATGCTCTGCTCTCACGTGCTATCACTAGTAAGTATACTGTATATGCATTTCTACAAAGTAGGTAACCGTTTGGGCTACAAAAAAAAACAATAGGTATTAGATTTTTAATTTATTGAACTTTACATTGGTAAATGCATACAATAATAATTTGAACTACACTCCTAAGCTTAATATTTTAAATCTAACATAATTTACTTCTTGGAAGAAGCCTTTTCTCGGGCCTTCTTGCCTTCCAAGAGCTTCAGCCTGTCTTCCTCAGACAAGTTATTATTGATTTTGGTAATAACGCCAGTACCGAGCGTCATATCTCCCAAACGCAAAGTAAATCTTTGACCAGTTTCACAAACCATGGGCTTCAGAAGACGCAAGCGCAACCTGAAAAAAGAGCAAATATTTATGTTGGAAACCTTTTATAATTATTAAAAAAGTAAAACTTCGTCTACGTCGCCTAAGCGCGTACTTGGAGTACAGGTGGGAAATGGTGATTATTTAAAGTTCTCAGAAATACTTACGAAGCGTCTTCACCAGGCATAATCATCTCTTTATCAGGAATAACAACTTGTGAGGCACAGTCCCATGTCATGGAGAACATTTGTAATTGGATGAAGGAGGTGAATGGTTTTGACCGACCACCCTCTTCTTTGCTCAAGATGTAGACAGCAGCTTCAACATTGTCATGGGCTTTGACTGTGCCGGGCTTAGCCATAACCATGCCACGCCTTATCTGTTCTCGTTTTACTGAACGGACGAGGGCTCCCAACTGATCACCAGCCTGGGCCTCATCTAAAGTCTTGTGGAACATTTCAACACCTGTGACTGTAGTCTTCATAATTTTACCGTGTCCAACAATTTCACATTCCGTACCCTTCTTTAGGACACCTGTAATCAGATAATGGTTGTATCAAAATCAATGTTTTGTTGTCAAGCTGGATTAACATGTCATTTATTTTGTTTAAATTGATACAAACCTCTGTGCAAGCGACCAGTGACCACAGTACCACGTCCAGGGATGGAGTGTACGGACTCAACTGGCAAGAGGAATGGCTTGTCTAATTCACGAACAGGTGTTGGGATGAAGGCATCAACTTCCTTCAAGAGCTCTGAAATAGCTTCTGAACCAATTTCAGGACTCTTACCCTCCAATGCACACAAGGCTGATCCTGTAAAAAATTATGTAGGCATGAACATAATATGCTAAATTACTAACACATAACCTCTTTTTTGAAGTTGGTAAGTAATTAATTTTTAACACTTTTGAGGACAGTAAACCAATAAATGTAATAACAATAAAACTTCAATTGTGTCTCATTCAGTGTCCACAAAAGTGTTAATAGACTGACCCAGGAGCAGGTTTTGGTAATGTTTTTAAATAAAACATTGAATATTGTTTACCTTTAATCACAGGTATTTTATCACCATCATATCCCATCTCAGACATAAGCTCTCTGATTTCCATTTCTACAAGCTCCACCATTTCCTGGTCAGCTGCATCCACTTTGTTAATGAACACAACTACATGTTGGATGCCAATCTGTTTGGCAAGTAGCAAGTGCTCTCGTGTCTGTGGCATGACACCGTCTGTTGCTGCAACTACAAGTATGGCACCATCCATTTGGGCTGTTCCTGTGATCATATTCTGGAAAACGAATAACTTTTGCTGCATTTAATGTATTCTCATTTGTTTAGTGTCAAAAATTTATAAAGAGTTGACATACAGTACAGAGGAACATTTATGTTTGGGTCAGTTATGACAATGCTTGTGTCTTGGTTGATTTGATATTTATTTGAAGCTATGGCATTATAAGTATTACCTTAATATAATCGGCATGTCCTGGACAGTCTGTGTGGCCATAATGCCTGGATTCTGTTTGGTACTCAACATGGGCAACATTAATAGTAATACCACGAGCTTTCTCTTCTGGCGCATTGTCAATATCTGCGTAACCTTTCTTCTGGGCAAGGTTGACATCTGCTAATACTGTAAGGAGAAAACGGCAAATTGATTTACAATTGCTAAAGACTCTGCCATTAACAGATATTCATTCTTTAACAGTTATTTATAAAAACTATCCCAAATAAAACCAGAAAATAAATGTTGATTCATTTGTAAATTCCTTGTAATAAGTATTCAGAAATGTTTCTACATATAAACTACTAGTATATTATGTTGATTGTTGTTAAAAATGTCAATGTGATTGATTCATAATCACTGCCAAGGTTCATCTCATAAGATAAACTGCCAATTTAACTTTTTACAATCACAAGCCTGAATTAGTTTAATGAAGGTCATAAAACTAGAGAACTTGGTACACAACAATACCTTTGGTGATGGCTGCTGTAAGTGTGGTCTTTCCATGGTCAACATGTCCAATTGTACCAACATTACAATGGGGTTTTGTTCGCTCAAATACTTGTTTCTCTGCATAGTTCCTTCTGAGGATAATACTCAATGGTGTCAAGCCAGGCAGACCAGTGCTCCTAACATGTGAGCAATTATTCTGTTTGAGAAGTAATTTTACAGCTGAAACACATACAAAAATATTAAATTGCCTGCACTTCAGTAGGTAATCAATAACTTAACCTCAAAATTGTTGAGTTTATTTTTTAGAGGGGTTGATTACTGAATAGGTTACTTTTAATCTACAATAACAAATCGTATGATCACGGTATATATAACTACAATATATAACCCTCGAGTGTCGGTACAAACTAGTTTTACATAATCCACTTTTATCAGAGTGTGGTCCAATTACAATGGATTATTAAATTAAAATGGAAAGAATACTGTGTAGCTCATCTATAGCTGAAAGTGATAATAAATCGTAGAACACAAGGCCACAGGCAGGCTTTATTTTAATGAACTCAAGCACGAATAACTACAGCTTGCAGTACCTGGGTTAACCAAACTTTTTGCGAATGATATGCTAGACATTTTTGGAGATTATCTACAGCAGATGCTGCAGGTATTACGAAAGACAATTCACTCAAATTGTGATTATAAGTATTCCAATAAGATTTTTATTCGTCAAGGCGCACGCCGATCTATCCTGATTTCCTCAATTTTCTTCTTTTTGACTTGACTGACGTGACGGACAGCCAAGTTCGGCAAGATCTAAAATATCTATGGTCTTAAAACATTAGGAATGTTGTCTATGAATATGACTATAACCGCACTCTAGCCAAGTCGGCAAAATTGTTCCTATGTGGGTGATAGACGTGCTTACTTAAAGTTCGGTTTTTAAGTTCGCGACCTTACTCGGCTCGCCGTCAGTGACACACGTGAAGCTTGTTCAAAATATCAAACCTGTTGGAACGCCGAAGAACTTACTCAGCGGTTTTAAAGTCCACGTACTTAGCCTGACACACGGGCGAGTAAACTTGCCAAGCCACAATACTTGCTCGCACGTCTATCAAAGACAACTGACAAAGGAATTCATGAGTTTATGTTTACAAAATTTTATTTGCGTATCAAGATACTGCAGTCTGTTACATGCTTTGGAATTTGGCATAATGGATTTTAGCAGCTCAAATTCATGGCCTAACGGTATGATTATTCCCATGTTCTCTAAGAGAACATCTCTTGAATAATATTGAAAATGCCACTAATTCCTAAAGACGTCCTAAACCTTGCGAGCGAGCGCACGTGTCCCGCGTCAGTGTCGCGCCATTTGTCACCGAGTGTAGTCGCGTACGCAAAACATGTCTGTAGAGTGTGTCTGCAATGTAATGGCATGTCAGCTAATATGGGGACTAATAGCGTTCCGTAGTATTGTATTCTGTTTGGCTATGGAAGGTCCGATCATTGGCAATAAAGTTTCAAAGATGATGACATTCGAGTAAAATTCACAAACGATCCACCACATTTATCGCATCCACCACCTTCTTTCTCTTACCTTTAAACACAATCGATATAATTACTGTGTATGCAGCACTAATAGCCACAACCTCCTGGGGCGACATTTCCATGAGCACCGACTAGTGGTAGTGTGGCCGGCAAAATGTTCCGCGACACTTCACTTAGTTGTTGAGGGACATGTTCCGCAACATGTTTCGTCATTTGCCCCCTAGTGTATCCCAGGCTTTACACTCACTCAAATAATAAAGCCACGTATCCACTACCGTGCGTTTGCACTGGCGAAACATTTGCGACAAAACATGTTGAAATCTCTATATTCTGTCAATGTTCCATACAATTTTAATACAAGGCTTAATTTTATGGTCTAATAATTTTATCGGATCATAATTTAAGTGTGTAAAATGAAACATTAAGACGAGCTTAATCAGAACTTTATTTCTAAGTGCTACAGTTATGCTGTACTTATGTAGGTATTTAAATAACTTAAGTATACTTTATAAATTAAAAATCAAAGTCGCTACTTGGTGTATCTATCCTGATACTGAACTCTCTCTCTGACGGCTGAGTTGCGTTCTCGGGCACGTAAGTTGCAGAAGTGTCTGAAAAACATACAATTAAATAGTCATATGACTATAAACAAATAGTGGCAGGGAACGTTGATCACGACCTCGTTTATCATTTAACTGTTTAAAATTTAATTAGATAGATTTTTACCATTATCGATCGATTCTGCTTCCGTACTTCCTACTTGAACTGCCATAGAGTTAGATGGCATAGCAACGGATTCCTCAGTGTTTAAATTTTGCGGCTCAATATTATTTGGCACAGCGTTATTATTTTCAGCAGGTACATTACGAGCAATTGTGCTATCGGGGTTCTTCAGAATGTGACTTTTGTCTCTCTTAGCCCTTTTCGGAGTCCCCAACATGATAACGTTATTATTATTTTTACATGTCTTTTGTTTCTCATTATCATTATTCACGTTAATATCTTCGTCGGATTCAGAACTCTCAATAGGAAAATCGATGTTAAACTTCCTTTTAAACTGCCTTTGATATTTCATGACATCATGTTTCTTAATTTTCTTAGGACTTTTAATAGTTCCCTTATGTCTAGCTACGAAACTAAATCGCGCCAAACGAATATCTAGTGGTATTTTATCGGCCTCATTTGCCTGTGCCATGGCTGCTTTAAGGCGACTGTTGTACTTTTTGTTTTTCAGCAAATGTTTTAACATATCTTTATTAGAAGAAAATGGCATTAACTGGCTAGGAGCAATCCATGCTCGAGTAACATCCATGTTATCAAAAAATACAACATTGTAATGAGTCTGAAAAGTGAAATGGGTTTAGTTGACTATTCTTTTCTTTTACTATTACAAAAATAATGGTAGTTGGTCGTCATACTAGAGTAGATTATCTACTGCTGGTCATAGCATCTGAGGAATTCGATACTTCACTTAACGCTCCACTTAGCTTCTTCCTAACTAATCGGGTTGTTTATGAGGAATCTTAAAGAAAATTTAAAAACTTTACGGGTATATCAGAGAAGCCATCGAGCCAGTAGTACTGCTCCGCGTCGGGACAGTCATCCACCATTGCAGGCCACCATGGCCAGCCAGCTAGGCGGGCCCACACCAGCGACCCTGCTGCATACTCGCTATGAATCAAGTCTTCCTCATCATGCAGACGCAAAGGAGCTTCGGGCACTGAACAACTGGCGAACTCTTTGTCTGCAAAAGAAAAAAAAAAACGACCGAGCCTTACAGCATATGATGTGTAACATCTAACATCTTGGGTGACGGATATAACAATATTCATCATCATCGTCATCATCATCCTGTTTACAACCTCTCGGAAAATGGGTTGGTACCATCTGACGGGCAACCACCACGTGCGCCCATGGTCAAATCAAATCGCGCGCGCTTTCGCGGCTTCCTGTTACACGCTTCCGTCCCTTTTCACGAAATCATTCCCACGGATGAGAAAGCGAGATTGCAGGAAAGCGAGAGCAAATATGTTACAAAACAAAAAACTGTTAATCGATTATTGGTAAGTAATTTTTTTTATAGTGTGAAAGAACGTATTGATCCCTGTATGAATACGTTATTTTAACAGATAATAAATGGTTACTTACTGAATTTTCATTGTATTACGATTAATACATAACTATTATTGTTAAGATTTCAATTATATTATACGAAACCTTTAAAACATGATAGAAATTAATGTCGTATTTTTTTAAAATTAACACGTTTAAATATTAGTGGTGAAACATGTTAGATCATTATTCTAATAAATAATATGACCACCATGTTATAAAGCAAATAAATATAATATCCTATTCTATTCTAGGTAACTTTCATAATGGTGCCAACCTGCATTCATCCAACAATACCACTTCTTGGGCAGTTCCTGCCTGTCTAGGACATCATGCAGGTAGCGCCAGCGGTCACAGTCATCACATTGTGCCCACAGACCAGCTGTGCGGCGTTTCTGCAGCCAAAACATTTTCTGCATGTGAGACATCTCGGCCGGCGGCTGGCTGAGTACATCCTTATATGAGCTGCCAAAATAGTTGTACCTATGTTAGCATTTATTAATATTATTTTGATCGTAAAAAGCTTTGGCTAAATAGGCATTAGGATCATTCAAATTGCTTTCGAAGGTCACATCGTTGCTTATTACCTTCATGATTGGAACCTAGTTGTGTGTTGTAGCCTAGGTATTGAGGATTTTTTACCTGCTTCTCTGCGAAGATGGAGTGAAGTCAACGTTTTCGGCAAAAGTAAGTTTCTTTGGATTTTGTCCGTGAGGAGGCATTTTAGATGCACGCTGTAAAAAAATTGTAAGTATTAGGTACTGTACTTTTTCTGTTACATTATTTATAATGAAGGTATAAAGAAAATTTTTTTTTTGTTAGTAATCGGATTCCTTCGGGTAGCATGAAAAACATTATGTGAAACTAAACCAAACCAAATGTGAAATAACAATATTATGTGAACCCATGGAACCGTCATCGCTTGGCAGTGGAACAGTATTTTTTTTGGAATTTATCTTGTTTTATCGACTAAAGTAAAATGTTAAATTATACTTTAGAACAAAAAAATGCTTACAGATGGTTGGCGCGCTTCTTCTTTAGGCTCAGAAGCCTTTTCTTTTGGTAAATCAGCACTTTTCATGGTACGTGTCAAAAAATCGCAATGCTGGAAGAAAAACACGTCAATTTTAATTAATTTGCCACCCACAGTTTTTACAATTATTTGGGTTTCGCGCCAAAATAAACAGTATTCTATTTTTGGAAAACCTTGACTGGCTACAGGCCTTTTTCGTTTCACAAGAATGTATTTGTCTACCTATTCAAAAATAAAATTCTGTTCTTATATGAATTAACAAGTATTTTAAAGATATTTAATAGTGAAATGATTAAATGAAAGAATTGTCGAGATAAGAGAATTATTGTTTTTTTTGTTATAAAAATAATAGGTACATAAAAAAAAAAAAAATTAAGTCATGTCAACTACTTTATTTCAAAAATCATTTGTTTATCGAATTTTAAATAACCAAAAATAAAAAAATCTAAAAAAGCACATTGCGATAAGCTTGTTTCTAATTTTATTGATATCATAGGTGAGACTCTCTTAAATAAATATTTTAGCGGAAGTGCGCATCCGAAAAATCGGCTGGCTGCCGGTCGGTCGCCATATTTGTGGCGAGCTAAAAAGGATTTCGTTCTTCAAAGTTTTCGTCGTTGTCGACGAAAGGGAGTAGTTATACTCCCTTTTTTGTGTTCAAAGTTACGTATTTGTCTATTTACCGTGTGGTAAAGGTTATTTGTATAGGAAAATATATTTTTCTTTGTTTTGTATTATAAACATGGCTTTCTAAAATGTCGGCCTTGCACGTAATATCGTTATCTCCTCGCGGAGTCTCCCGCTCAGCTGTTTGTGTGGATGTTGGAGGAATCCAGAATGGACAAGAAATCTTTAAATCGATCTTCTCAGCCTCAGTCGAGGGCATCAGCCATCGACTGTAAGAAAAATACTGGTGAGTCTCGTAGTCATGTCTAGTTAGATCTCTTAGATTAATATTATTATTAGGATAAGCTGTTCCGCAGTGTGTGGGTGATGTGACGATGCCTATTTTCACAGAGTACTATTTATTACTGCCTATTTTGTTTTTCTAATCACGTGATTAATTTCATAATGGTTGAGCTAAAAAAATATCCATGAAACTAGTTGTAGTAGGTAATCTAGCGCCATCTCTGCTTGGTAAGCAATAGGTATTTGTTGATAATGTCATGTCATGGTCGTTACTATTTTGTTGTGTTCCGACACTGAAGAAAACAACGATTGCCTGACTCCTTGATTTTAGATTTGACGCAGAGGCCTTGGCCACGTAATAATAAGAAACGTGAAGGACCTGGAAGTGCTCTCAAAAATGAACCTGGCAGGAAGAATGTGCCGGCACAGCGTGGTAGGGGACCGGTTGACAGGAGACCCCGCGCTCGTGGTCCCGCCGGTTACCTTATGGGTGGAACGACGAGCCCCAGGTAAAAACATCATTTTAAAGTATCTACACTCCCTGCTACATTGAAACACACCATATCAGGGGTGGTAATGGTTACCTATTGGAATGATAAAGGATAGCTTTTGACAGCTAATAATTATGATGTGCAATTTGCTAAATCTTAATGTTTGAATTTACCCACCATGATATAATACAATGTTGCACTTAAATCAAATTTAACTGATAATAAGTTTTGTTGTTGCCCGTTGGACATAACCTGTGCCGCTAAGCTACCAGACAGGTTGTGCACGGGCCAAAAGACATTGTAGGGTCAGTGGGTCGTCTTAGGGGTAGTCATTTAGAAAGTCCTTGACGAATTAATCATTGTTATCATACCACTCTAATAGTTTTTAACATTCAATTACAGGTTAGAAGGGGATGATGAGCCAGAAATTGGCTCAGTTTTTGTGCCCGGAAGCAAGAAGCGAAACTTGAACCATTTGCTGAACTTTATGTATCCCACACGTGGGGTACCTGAGCATAGGGGTCCCCAGCTGCGGCGTCCAGGCCAGCAGTACCGTGGTCCAAGCCGGCATGAACATGATCTCTATCTGAGGGCTTAGTAAGTTCACACACACTTTACTAATGACCCTATTGGACACAGATTCATTCAAAAGTTACCAGCTGTGATTTACCTGACTTAGTTTCTTCACATAATAAGTAAGTTTAATCAATGAAAGTGGCTTTTATTTTAGGTTATCTAACCTTAAGATCATGGTGATGATGATCATGCTCAATTATTGGTAAAATTACAGAATGTCATCATTGAATGACATCCCAAAAAAAAAGCACGTATGACATTGCCAAGATTGTACAGAAGTTGCCAAGTATCATGCAATTTTAGTGGCCTCTGTAGGCGCAACATTTTGTTCACTTCAGTAATTTTTTTTTTTGGTTTCTAGAATCTAATAATTGAAACTACTGTTAAATTCTCATGCACTATTTAAGTTATTCTGCTTTATGTTACAGTTGCCAATTTGTGGTGAAGGAAGATGGAGATTTTAAGCCAAACCTGTTGGACCCAGATATCCCAATAAAGTGGGAGCATATTGAAGAAATTGTAAGTAGATTATTAGAATGAAGCAACTTGTTTAATAAAGTTATTAAAAATTCAGGTTTATTTGATTGCTATATCCAGCATGAAATTTTATTCATTTGGGCAACTTTATTTATTTATAACTAAGTGTAATACTTAACTAGTAAACTTTAATCAGTATTTATACATCAATACTTCATTCACCTTGTATTGTGATACAAAAAGTGACAGTCTATTATTGACTCACTGCAATGCAAAGGTTTCTTCTCATACACAGAATTATTTAACAATGATCATGCTCTTCAGGTGGTTAGAGGCACTGGTCGCTCTGAGTGCCCGATATGCCTGGGCCCTCCGGCGGCTGGTCGCGTCGACCTGTGCGGCCATGTGTACTGCTGGGCCTGCGTCCTGCACTATGCTGCGACGCACGACAAGCAACCGCCGCCGTGCCCCGTGTGCACGACACCACTGCATGTCAAAGACATGAAGCCCTCCAGGATTGTGCAGTGGGGCTCACCTGCTGAGGAAGTAAAATATTAATCCATTGTTACTTAGCTAATAATAAAAGCATACATAGTAGTGGACGAAATTTCAACTCTGCAAAATAGGATCAATTCTTGTATGAACTTATTATGTCTATTCCTGTGTATGTGTTGTAACCCTTATGCACTTTCTGAGGCATAACATTCAATATTGTTATTCTAGGTAACAATGCGACTTGTGCGTCGTCTGCGTGGTTCCACAACGGTGGAAATGGCGCCGCCGCGCGGACAAGTGACAGAGGCACTGCCTTCCATCCTGCCTCTGGAGAATATAAACGATGCACCCTATTGCAAGATGTTTTCTGCCACTAAGCAACAGGTATAATCTCTTATCAAGTGTTTGAATCAAGACATTACTAGTCATTGTGGTTCCATATTAAAATCAACATAATTAAAATAATTCCAGGTCCATGAAATTTTGAAAAGGGAGAGGGATGAAATAGAAAAACAAATATTAGCAGAGATAGATACAACTGAAATAGTTTTCTTGGAACAAGCTCTAGAAATGCTCAAGCTCAAGGAGGAAAACATTAATGTTAGGTTTGATACACCAAAGGTTACTGAAAAATATGAAGTTGAGGATTCAGTTCCTACTGTGTATGAGAAGCAGGAAGTAAACCAGAATAAACTAGACTGGTTCGACGTAAATGATGAAGGAGGAGCTGCTTGTGTTGACATACTGCCCAAGTTTACAGAGGAAGATGTTGCTGGAAATGAAGATGCAATTGCTCCTGTGTATGATAAACAGGAAGAAAACCAAAATAAACCAGACTGGTTTGGCGGACGTGACGAAAGAGGAGCTGCATGTGTTGATATTATTCATAATAATATGGAGGAACTAAATCTGAATGCAGTTGATTCCAATTTGAACCCAAATGCTCCAGCATTTGAACTTGACGATATGCAACCAGAAGAATTTCCACTAACGGAATGTCTACCTCAAGAAGCTAAACAAATTGAGGATAATGCTGTTACAGACATAGACAAACTCAATCAATCAAAATACTTTTATTTCTATCAAGCTGAAGATGGTCAGCAAGTATTTCTGAACAGTTTGAATGTGCGCATTCTGAATGCATCATGGGGCGCGTTAGCAGCTGCTCCGCAAGTTATACGCGGCCGCGTATTACACCGTGAAACGTTCTCACTCAATGAACAAGTAAGACAACACTGCTATTGACTGATAACATGTTATTAACTACATGCAGCTATGAATCAACTTGCATTTTGTTTACAGACTAGAAAACACATGCCATGTACTGCACATTTGCCTCTCTTCTGTGCGTATGATGTTGTTGAGCTGGAGTTGCAGCCACCATTTGTCACACCTTCAGCATTGCAAAGTTTCACAGGTAATGTAACATAGTTCTATTTCACAGGTAATAGAACTATGTTAGAGCTCTAGTAATATTTTTCAATGAATACTGGAATACTTACGAATTATTTATAAACGCAATCTAATAACATTTCGTATCTCGACTTAAGGTGAATTGGACCGTCGTGCTCAGACGCGCGCTCGTCAGGAACGTGACGAAAGACGCCGTGAACGCGCTTACCGCCGCGCTATGGAGGGTCCTCCAAAGCCCGACTTTTTCTCTGAAGTAGTATTCCCTCCGGCTGCGCCTCCGTTTTCCAGCCCGCCATTAGACCCTGGGCCTTTGACCTCATTTGTAAACTCCAGCCCTTCCACTAGTGTCGGATCCCCGCCCCCAGGACCATCTTTTGCCAAGGTAAATTACTTTTATTCAACTAGTATAGCTATAGAAATGAAATAAAAGTATTATGTACCTAAATTGTTGTAATAACTAATAGATGGCGAGCACCGGTGGCACCTGGCGTGTCCGCAAGCTGGCGGAGGCCCCGGCCGCGCCCGCCGCCGACGACGAGGTGTCTGCGCCGCGCTCGCTTGTACTCAGTGACGCAATAGAAGCCGCTCTTCACGCCGCCTCCTCACCTTCTGGCAAGAAAAACAAGAAATCTAAGCAAAAGGTTCTCTTTACCACTGGGATGCAGCGCACCGCTTAATTTGCAATGTGATTTTATATAGTTACTACCTTGTTAACTAATTTAATTTTGTTACTGAATTGATTCTTAGTTTGCTAATGCAAAAAAAAAGAGAAATAAGAAATTTATTATGTACTATATTTTGCATTGAGAGTAAAAATGACTTGCTAAGGCACATTGATGATTTGCCAACGTGTTTCTAGCGAAGCGATTTGTGAACATGCTCTCCACGGGTGCGAAGCGAGCTAGTCGCGACCACGCGACGTGTTGCCGCGTTTTCACAATATTGTACAGTCGCTTGTCTCGCTCAATATTGTACACTCGCACAAGACATTGTGCACTCAAGTCAATCGTCCTCGTTCGGCAAAAGCGGTGAACTCGTTGCGCGGGATATATCGTTTATCCATCCCAATATATCCACCCTAAGGTAGGGGAACGTATGTCCGAGAATCCACCCTAACCGCCTTACTAATAAACGTTGTATACCTCCTGTATAGTTACACAATGCATACTTTTGAAAGAAGAAGACAAAGCGTTGTGTAACTATACAGGCGCTATACAACGTTTATTAGTAAGGCGGTAATCCTATAAATTTCGTTTATCCAACTAGGCGTAGTGTGGATTTTCGGATATACGTTTCAGAGTATCCACCTTAGCGTGATTTTCGGAATAACCCCTTTGCGCAGACGCAGAACACGCTCGCAAATCGCCAGTGTGATATGGCCCTACTGTTTATTATGGGTCATCTATAAGGGTGGTTTCAGACTATTCGTTTGGCACACGCGCTTAATTACTGCGTTTCGCGTTTCAACAAACCGAAAGCAATATCAGTAAACGCCAATCTGAATCCGCTCTATAGAACAAGCCAATTTGATTACTTTTTGTTAATGTGGGAAGTAAATATTATTATAGGGCATTCAAATTATTATGCTATATTATATTTTATTACTAGCAGCTTTGTTCTCCATGTAATGGCAAGATATAAAGCTTTGCCCAACATTGTATTGACAGATTTTTGGTGAAATAAAATTAAACACTGACCTCGCAGATTTTAATTTATGAACAACCTATTTGGGTTCTTATTTATTCTGCTTCTGGCTTCTGATCTGATTATGCATCATTGTCAAAATCAAAGATCCAACACCAGCAACCTTTGATTATTTTCGCTATAGAGGTATGAGGAACAAGAGTGTAAAGCTCTCCTTGCATGTGGCGTTGTAGACCCCCAAAGTACACACAAGTTTCACCTATTACATGGGACAAATTATAGTAAACTTACCTGGCGAAATGTGGGTGGTACACACACAGCACAGTGCTTTCCCATTCACAGTATTTCACCTCGTGACTTTCGAGTCACTGTCAACATTGATCTTGGAGATAAAGACGGGAGTCAATACGGTTGCTGCTGAACAGGTAAAACAACTGAGGACTACAAGTGTACACCATACGCCTCTGACTTTACTCTTCGGGGATTACAGGCGTGATGGTAAGTATGTTTATGTTGATTAGTTTGTCATAAGTGGTTCTGTATTACTTTTTGAGATGAAACTCCAACGCGCAATGAAACAACAATAAAACCAGGGTGTGTTTATCACTACGTCGTATTCCTCGCCGAAAAATCCTCGTGGCTTGCTACTGGTAAGCCATGTTTTAAGCGATAGATGGCCGATTGTGAAGTAGGCACTCACATCGGCACTGATCCACACCACTAAGTGGTACACGTAGACAGAGAAGTGGTACAGCTCTTCGCAGGGGTGCGTCCAATGCCAAATCTACGCTCATTTGCGTTCGAAGGCGCACCGTCGGGCGTGAGCGAGCGTACCCCTGACTGTTAAAAGTCAAGCGAGCCGAGCCCATATAGTAAAAGTACTCTGTGGCCAAGCCAGCCAAAGCCAGAAACCAGGCTAGCCAAAGTATACTCTGTGGGCCAGGCGTAGAGCCCGAGCCCAGCTAGCTGCTAACCCAGCTGGTTATTTGACATTGACAGATCTGACAGTCACAAATCAAATGTCATCATTCGACATTGTCTCACACTAGCGCACGTTGAATGAATCCAATCAAAGAATTGAATCGTATTGTTGTGAAGTGTATATTTACTATTGTAAATGGGATTTGTTTAAGTATATGCTACTTTTGGAATAAATTTAACATTTGGTCTCCAAATATTATGACGTCTAGAAGAAAAGATTACATCTTCGAGCCGTTTAAGGTTAATGAAGTTAGATGTCGGGGTTTTGAAAGTCCCAGACCTCGTAGCGGACACAGAATAGCTTGTGATGATGCCAATATCTATTGTTTTGGTGGTTATAATCCTTCGTTACCCCTGACCAACATTCCAAGGGATAATCCGACGTGGACGCCGGCGCGGCCCCTGTTTAAAGAACTTTGGAGTTTTTCGATAGCTAGTCGAAAATGGAAGCAACACAGGGTAATTGAAAACATGCCGGAAGAATTAGCGTCAAACGCTATGTGTATGAATGGCAGATATCTAATGGTCTGTATAAACAATATGTAGATTTAAATTAAGCAATTTGAGTCATACATAGTTATTGTGTTAAAATTTGCGACTCGTTATAGATATTCGGAGGCACAGGTGCACCCTTTGGCAACAAGTGTAGCAACGACGTGATCGTGTGGCGAACATGCAACGAGGATGCCAGGCTGCAGATCCTAGATGTGACTGGTACCAGACCTCCTGGACAGTATGGTCAAGCTATATTGTGCCATGATGGATGTTTTTATACAGTTGGTGGTACCAATGGATTTGCATATAACTGTGATATTTATAGGTAAGTATTTATTTTATCTTAGTAATAGTTTTATAAATTCATCGGAGTATAAAAAAAAAAAAATTAGGACTGTTACAAAACAATAATGATTGGTTTGTTCTACAGGTTAGATCTTCGAACACTGGTCTGGGAGCCAATGTTTGTTGGTACAGGTCAAGAAGGTGAGCCATTAGGCAGATACAGACATGAAATTGCCCGCGTTGGTAATAAACTGTACATAATTGGAGGAGGAACAGGGGAGTGGGCATTCGAACTTATGGAGATACCAATGTTTGATTTTGAGAATAATACTTGGTCAATTTTAACTCCCAAAGCTGATGATAGTGGGAAAGATACTATTGCACCTCTGCCGAGAAAGTGCCATAGCGCAGTACAGATTGATTCTCCAGACGGCCCACAAGTGTTTGTGGCAGGGGGTTCAGATGGAAATTCAGTCTTTGAAGATATTTGGAGGTTAAACATCTCCGATTTACAATGGACTATGATGCAGAAGACAGTGTTACCGCATCCTCTTTATTTTCATTCATCGGCAGTTACATCCTCTGGGTGTATGTATGTTTTTGGTGGTATTGAACCGAAGGAGGATGCAACTAGTAGAAATAATATACTGTATAAAGTGTGGTTATGTCTGCCAAAATTGAGTGAAATGTGCTGGGAAGCATTATTGCATTTTCATCCAAACTTAGATCAAGTAGATGGTAGATCATTATTAAATATTGGAATTCCAGGTCACTTTGTACAGAGATTACATATGCAGTGAAGATGTTTTTTTTTTTTGCTGTAAGCAATATTGTGTTCTATTTATGTATTTGTCCAATTAAGAATTTGTTTTTGTGCAGGTGAAGATTTCTTGACAAATATAACTTAATCATTTGTATTATAAATTTAAAATTTGTTTCATTTGCCTGAAGGTTCATGAAATGTGCTAGTTATGGATAATGAATCACAAACTGATATGGGAGTTTTACCATGTCGAAATTTTTCAAAGTCCTGAATTGCCACTACAAAAATGTCCCAATTTTACAACTTTTTACTTTTTTCGGATTTTACTTTTTTCGGTTTTCTTATTTTCATACTCTGGCGAAGACGCCGTCGCCGCGGCGCCACCGCACCGCTGTCGCGCCTCGTATATACTACGTTGCCAGCCCGCTGTCGCCCCGCCGCCGCAGATTATAGAGTGGTATGGCAAAATCAAATGCCGAGATCCGACGATCCGCGATTTTGCGGACGGACACGCACGGCAGACGACCACAGACCGCCACGCACCGCGCACCGAGGAACATCCGATATCTGCGATACCCCGCACGTACACCTTCCCACGGTGCGTCGCGCGGGCTAGTCTGTGTCCGTCCGCAATATGGCGCACCGTCAGATCACGGTAAAACGGAGACGGTGCGGCGGCGGCGCTTCAGCCTTTAGTCTACATGGTTACGCGAAGCGGTGTCGGCGCAGTTGCGGTCTACACGAGCCCTAACGGTGTAAAAATTATACTGCTATTTGCCAGCTATCCGCCACGCCCGCCCGGTGCCACAACACCCAAATTCCTGTCGGATAAACTCAATAACGCTCGCTGCTTGACCTGGGAATCGAACTCCCAACACTCAGTAGCGCTTGACATTAGACTACTGAGGCAGTCAAAACCGAACTACTGCAGACTACTGGAGCAGTTCATCATCATTATCATATTTTTCGGCGGGAGTGAGTGTATACGTGGCACATAACGTCGAACGTCCACTGTGGGCGTAACTGTTAGGTAGGATGTTCATGGAGCTCTTTGCCACGTTAAGTTCGCGGTTCATTTGTTTGCCAGCTACACATTCGTGCGTAGGGGGCCGCGTGGTGGGTCGTAGTGGTCAATCCTGCCTACAGCTTCTATAATAATAATTCCAGCCCATTATTGCCGGAGGCGGAGCGCATGAGGGAGAGGCAAAATTTGCGCCCTCACCGCCGCAGGAGACGCCCTGGGCGACCCGGGTCAATGGTGCGCTGTGTTCCACGCGCGCCTCAAAGAGATGTCAGCACAATTGACGGGGTCCGCTAGGGCCGATGCCTGCCAGGGTTGCGGGAAAGTCCGAAAGGGATACCGGGACCCTTGGCAACAGGCGACTGAAGGAACACGGGTTGGTTTTAGTCAGTAAAAGTCTGACACGCCCTCCCACTCCGCCCAGAGCGGGAGAAGCCATTTGATGATTTCACAAGCTCAAAAAAAAAACACATTATTGTCCCACTGCAGGGCAAAGGCCTCTTCTTATACAGAGAAGACACGAAGTCTAGGTTTCATATTTTCCTTCACTGATGTCAGTAATGTCCAAGGTAAACTCAGAAAGTACATGTGAATTGAAAAATATACATTGGTACTTGCCCGGATTTGAACCCATAACCTCGTGTACGAGTATGAGAGGAGGCTGGCGAGATAGGTGTCGCGACGCGACATCTTCGACCTCTATATACATACACGGTGACCTCGTTTTCACTACAATGTCCTAACTTCCTATAAATGCGAAAGTGAGTTTATTTGTTACGGTATCACGCTAAAACGGCTGAACGGATTTGGATGAAATTTGCCACATGGGTAGGTAGACCATACTGACCCGGAGAAGGACATACTTTTCAACCTGGATCGCGAAGAATTCGCGGGCACTGGCTGATATCATAATATTATATCCGCGTTATCATAATATGATAACGCGGGCAACAGCTAGTTAGCTTCGCTTTATAATATAAACCTACTTAGCTTCGCTTTATATTATAAAGCGAAGCTAAGTAGGTAAGTATACACGTGAGCTTAGCTGTGGGCGGCTATGAAACGGCACCTTACCTACTATGTTTTTGATTGGTAGGTATTTTGTACCTCTTGAATTGCAATAAATAAATTAGGTATAATGTAGAGCCAGCTCTGCATACATAATGCTATTTTAGTAGGTACGGTCAGCGTTAAAAGTCGATTAAAACTGCTAATTTAGATTTAGGTAAGCTCATTAATAAAGATTTAAAAAACTGAAGTGTTATTCGACTTTTATCCTTGACTGTACGTAGGTAGCCATCTAGATGCATAGATACCTACAATGTAGGACTACCTAGTGTGTCGAAACAATAGATAATAATCAATCGTGCCTCATTAGGCTACACGTGGTTATTAAATTCAGAGCCATTTTTAAAACCACCATGACCAACACGATAGGACGGTAAAAAACCGACCAAGTGCGTGTCCGAGCAGGCAATGAGGGTTCCGTAATCCGGATGAATTCACAACATTGATTTTCTAACTGGAATTTCTCAGTCGCAGCCCGGAATCTGGCAATATCTGATGGAGATAGGTTCGCCCTCGATTACCTACATGGGACTTAAACATAACCGGTGAAATGTGGGTGTATAGCCCTAATAAGCCCTATACAACATGTAACAGAATAAGCGCAAGACTTGAAAGTAGTTTGCTCAGAATCGGCTTCTGAATCGATTTCCATCATTATTTATATGTGTTAATTTTTCATGAAAAACATCTTTTCTTTAACTGAAATTAGAACCACCGCGTCTTACCAAGGTAATAAGATATTTTATTTAAGGAAATTTAAGCCTTATCTCAAAGGAATAAAGCCTATTCAAATGCATAAACAAATTTGTAATACGCTCATAGCTATCCTATGTTTCATGTTTAGTCAGGAAGTCTATTTTGTAAAAAAAAAACTAGGTGGCGTTTAATTAAATTAAATTACAGATATTATTTTAGTCTTATAATTTAATATTCTAATTGGGGTGTATGAGCTCTTGCGTTTATTCCGTTACAGGTTGTATATAACTCTGCCTAACCCGTGGTGATGTTATGTACAGACAGGCTAAGTGAATCATGACCCACTTTGATAATCGTTTGAAACCGTCAAAATAACAAAGATTTCTTTTTTTTGACTGTAGGTAGGGGTCCTGAGGGCCTAGAAAAGTGACAATCGCTTCGAAAGCGTTTCGTATTTCTACAACGACTTTCAACATAGGTAATTTAATTTGGTCTGAGAATTGACATGCTGTTCGATAGCTTATGTCAGTCCTATACATTTTTACCTTTTCCATCATCGCATCGTTATCGCTGATAGAAGGCACTTTGACTAGGGCCTCTGAGGTATTATAAAATAGTTATAAAAGTAAATAAATAGGAATAAAAGTTTTTCTAGAAAAAAACAACTGACTTAAAAAAAAACGACCAAGTGCGTGTCGGACGGACCACGCACAATCACGGGTTCCGTAGCTGGGATGTTTGTCCCAAGAATAAACTTAACATTGTAGTTGAAAAACGTGACTTCCATACATTCCAACTGAAAATGTAAGTTTGTATGTACAATATTGAGAGATTTACCTACTATGTTATATTACAAAAAAAAACATTTGAAAGAATCAAGGTCAATCAAGGGGGGATTGGTCAATTTTCATTTATTTTCTTAAATATCTTTAAAAATATTTATTTTAAAATTATTTAAAAAATGTATTTGAGATCTTCGCAACAAGCCCTTTCATTTGCTATGTCACACACACATGGTACAGCTTGCAAAACTTTTTTTTTTAATTTTCTTGTTTGCCTCCCAAAAGTGATGCCCATATTCAAAATGTATTTAAATTACACGTCCAAGTTTGGGTCACATGTGACAGACGGACAGACAGACACACGAGTGATCCTATAAGGGTTCCGTTTTTGCCTTTTGAGGTACGGAACCCTAAAAACAAAAACGTGAATAATTACTTTAATTTCGGAAGTCGGTGGCGAAAAACGAAAATACAGAACCAGAGACACCGACTTCCGAAATTAAAGTTAAGACATATTTTTCACTATTTTTAGGTAGTGGTTTTTAACCGACTTAAAAAAAAGGAGGTTTCTTCACTTTTTAGTTGTGGTTCACAAAGGTTTGGAAATGTTTTTCCTTCGACACCCACACCCGTAGCTCGTATCAATAAGCCAGGCCGTCACACTTACTCTTATCAGTCCATATTTTGAAAACTGAACCGATTTTCATGCAACTTTCACTGTTCACTAAGTTGAAGTAAAGGCAAGCCATACAATTTTTTTATCACAATCCGATAATAGTTTCAGAGAAAAACATAAATACATACAAACATACATGGTACACCTATATAATTTTGTTTTATAATGTGAATCTATTGCAGTTCCAATAATAATAATATTATACATAGGTACGTGTCAAATTAATAAACTCCTTATATTGAAGTCGAAATAATTGTATAGGTAATGGATGATAAACAGCGCACCTAGGTACCTAATTGGAAACAAGAGCAAGTTAATACTTAAAATGCATTTAAAAAAAGCCCGATCTCGTTGGTTTATTAAGCCACCAGCAGAAGTTTCTAAACGGACTTGACCATGTTGATGATGATGTTCCGGCTGTGTAATTTTAGTTCTTTGTCGAGGCTCAGTTAGTTAGGTAGTTGAAACATTAGCAGTTTTATGTTATGACCTGCGGCTGCTAATTAACACTAGGTATGTTGCGCTATAGTTCTTCATAGAAAGAACATGTAGCTAGAGACTGCAGTAAAGTCGTAACGATGTTTCAGAGTTCATTAAAATAAATGCGCTGTAACTTAGTTCTCGATGTCGCATGAGCAACGTGAACCTGACTCCCATTTCAAGGGCAGGTGGTGGCGGTCGTGAGTCGCAACAAGTGCTAGGCGGGTCGGCGTTAGGGCGTCGGGACGCCGCCGTCGGTCGTCGCCGCGGTTTCGCGCCAATTCGCGCCCGCAGTGATGGGAAGCACGCCTCACGGGCGGGACACGCTCGCCTCGTCCGCGTACGCTCGTGATCCGAATGTGGATAACTGTTAGTTTCCAACTCAACAGTTAACACTTGGGTTCTAGAAAATTTACACGTCGCTTCACGTCTGCTCATTTGGACAGCAATATGATTATTTTTCGTTTAATACCAAAAGAAGCAGCAGCAATCATGGTGCTTCCGGATGCATTCCCGAAAAGTGTAAAACTTCTCAAGAATACAACAACTGTGCGCTCATTTTTAATCGAAAGTGGTAGTAAATGTTATGCTCGAAGTGGCCACTTGTAAGCGATGACGGATACCACTGAGGATATGGTGCCAGAGGTGTCGACCGTGGCGTCGGCACCTCACCGGACACCTACTCCTGAACTTCATGCGACATACACCACTTTTGAAATCTTGGTGGCATTGGTGGCGGTCGTGGGCAACGCTATGGTGATCTATGTGTTCCATCGTGAACGTAGACTACGACGACGCACTAACTATTACATTGTGTCTTTGGCAGTGGCAGACTTTTTGGTTGGTTTACTTGGAATACCGTTCGCGATCTTGGCGTCAGTAGGCCAGCCGCGGAACCTCCATGCGTGTTTGTTCACGGTGTCGTTATTAGTGATGCTGTGCACTATTAGCATCTTTTGTTTGGTGGGTGTATCTGTGGACCGCTACTGGGCAATCCTGCATCCGATGTGCTACTCGAGGAATGTGCGCACAAGAACAGCTATTAGTGAGTATACTTACCTCAAAGTTATCTATATTATGTTCTAGGTACCTATGTACGTTGAATTGAAAGCGAAAAAGGTATCGGCTCTGACCATATATGATAGTTTATTACATTGGTATGATCTCAAAATTGCCACCGTGTTGCGGTGATCACATTATTGGATCTTTTATTGCTAACTACTTGATCATTGCTTTAGACAATGGCTATCAATCCATACTAGAGAATAGGACGTAATACTTGTTTAATGTACAATCAATTTATATGATACTTATTTGTCTTCAAAGAATTTTCCGATAGTTAGCGGTGACAAAATACGGAAGAGGAAATATCAATTACAATTCCTAATCGTTTTCCACAGTTTTCCACATGAGTATCTGACGCTTACGAATTTCATGAATGAACATTTATTTATATTGCAGCACATTTAACGTTATTTACGCACCGCAACAGCGATGGTTTCTATAACATTTACCTAAGTTTAACTGTAAGACTTTAGACTGATGTTTACATTAACGAGTTGATTAATGAATGAGCGTAGCTGTAGGTTTATATAAAGAAGAGAATTCATGTTAAGATTACTATCTTAGCCCATTCATAACTTAAAATTTAAAATAAATCCTGATCCTTAGAGATAAATCCCGGATCTAGGATTTATTTCTGGGAGGGGCTCCTCCCCATATCCTGTATTTTACTATGCTGTTTTTGGGATTAATTATTTTTCAATGAATATACCTAGTAGCCTACTTCTTCAGCGTTCATAATTGAAGCAATGTCTTGATAGATATGGATCCAGGCCAGCCCATTCAGACGATACGATTTTATTTTACTTAAACCTTTTGGGACACGGGCTCCTGTGGTCCGCCCTTGATAGTAGATATTCCTACTTACACCTACGTACCTATAGATAACTAAGTAGATGACAAACAAAGAAATAAAAATACTTAATAAGATTTGTATTATAGCGTCATGATCGCCCCAGGGAAGTGTAAGCTGACTTTTGAAACAAATGAAATGACATGACATGATGAAAGTTTACATGAACACGAACAAACGTTTTCAGGTTTGTGTAATTTCAGTATAACTAAGGTCGTCTGTTACTGAAGCGGGTTCCAAATAAACGCAGATCAAAGGATGCTGTCACAAAAACACATTTAAACCAAAGTATAACAAACAAGAACACAGTCAACTTTTTGAGGTCACTGAAAATCATTTTTTACGAAAAAAACAACTTTGTTATTTTCACGGTTGTACCTAATACGCATTGACCATAACCAACAAATGAAATGGTTCATAAAAAAGAAAACAGAATAAAAGGCTTCCTATGGCGATCTTATAAAACAAGTTTTTATAGTATCTACGTACCTATATACAATTGTGACGTGCAATGAATTTAGGTGAGCTGTGACTCTAATAAACAAAATAAATGTAAGGTTTCTCTCCTTTGGTTTCGATTTGATTAGATTGGTAATCTATAAATAAATGATCGATAGGACTAAAGCTTCATTTACACGAAGCATATTTTTTGCGAAAAATTATAAGAGTAAGGATTAAGAGGAAAACATATGATAAAAAACAGAGAAAAATTGATAATCGTTTATAGGTACCAAACAATTATAATATACAGGGTTATTGGTTCCATATCCGTTAATTAAGGGGATGTAGGAGAGGTCATTTGCAACCAAATGACCCCTGATAATCAATATGCAATTGTCAACAATTTTTGAGTTATTTGACAATTTAAGATGTATAAAATAAAATACTTATTATAAATTAAAGTCGCTTGTCGTGTTTTTCTGTATGTCCGCGTTGTTGATGATGTTTTCACCATCGTTTAGAGAATTTATTCCGGAAGGTTTATGTTTATAATACGTTAATAAAAGTTACATTTATCTAAAAAATCTCGATATTTTGACAAGTCGTAAAATCCGTGCGGAGTAGGAGCGGGTCGCTTGTAAAAATCTCTAATGATGATTCCAAAATTTTTGACATTTGCCTAGGAGTCAAAAGGGGTCATTTGATTGTAAATGACCTCTCCTACATCCCCTTAATGGATTCCCGACATATAACCAAAACCCTATATAATATGAAGACTAATCCATGACGATAAAATTCTATAGCGATTTATCAGCATTACTGTACTTTACAAAAAGGACGTTCTGCTAATAGGACGAACTGCTCGTCGGACGAACTGCTCGTCAGACGATTTGGTAATAGGACATTTAGCTAAAGTGTCGTTTTGATCTTAGGCTATTAGGACTATAAATGCTTTTAGGATGTTTTGATACGGAGGGAAACTTATGAATGGAAAGTAGGTAGGTAGCTGAAGATGTATGCAGTCACGACAGAAGCTTTTATAAATATGTATAAGTCCGTAGGTACTGACTTTCGCGCCAATTCTGAAAGAGTGAAACAATTGAATTGCAACTTGTTATGATTCACCTGTAAACCTACCAATAATTATTTCATACTAGCTGCGCCCCGCGGTTTCACTCGCATAAGTCTCGATCCCGTGGGAATATCGGGATAAAAGGTATCCTTAGTCCTTCTCCAGTTCATGGTCTACCTATGCGCCAAATTTCATCCAAATCCGTTCAGCCGTTCACGCGTGATGGCGTGACCAAGGGAAATAGGGATTCATTTTTATAAATATAGAAGATAGATTTTCAGTTTTCCTAAACAAATATTTGATCAACATTGTGATACTTAATCGCGAATGTTTTGACCAAAAAGCTATTAAAATCGCTCGATACCACAAACTTTCTTATCAAGCCTAGTAGCTCCTCTATCTATTGTTCAATCTTATCATTCAAACAAATGCCTGCAATATTAACTTTATTTGCACCTATCATCAATACAAAGTACATATAGCCCTCGTTACGATGTCTTGTGGTCAGTATCAGGTTATATTTGAACAAGTGCGTTGGTCGGACGATCATTGCGGTTTCTCTTTTGCTTCTTTTCCTCATTTTCCAAGTATTACTATAATTGATGAAGGAATGTGCTTATAACCGATAATCTGATTATCATTATTTTCTTGCCCTTTATCATCTTCCCACAACAGTGCAATCCTGGACATAGGCCACTCCAATTGCACGCCATTCAGCTCTATTCTCGGTAAATTTCATCCAGCTGCTACCAGCCACCCTGCGAAGATCGCCGCTTCACCCAGCCTGACGGCGTCCTACCTTACGTATGCCGATGCGCGCTCTCCGCTCAAGAACACGTCTAACCCAACGGTCATCGGTTCTACGGCATCTCAGTCATCATCCCAGTTCTAGCCATATCATCTTTCGCACAGTCCATCCATCCTTTCTTTACCCGATATTCTGATCTCAACGTAAATATTTCATTAATTAAAGAAACCAAAGTCAGATCAAAGTCGGTCAGTTTTTATCAGAGGAAGATTAAAAATCCTTCGGGAATAAAAGCTATCGAATCGTATCATACTGCACCACACTCCATGCGCAGCGCGGGGCGGCAGATCCAGTTTGTATTAGAAAATCTGGAATTATCGTGAAAGCGTTTGGTCTAAAAACGTTAGATAGCAAATAACTATTAAAAATTATAAGTTGTTATTTAAGTATATTTCATTTTAATTCTAAGTTAACAAGCTAGATAGATAAATCGTTTAAATGGCGCGCACGAAAGACGAACATACAAAAGCACAACAAAACGTTTAGTTATTAGTAGATAACTAAAAACGCATCTTGGGAGAGGCAAATATCCAGCAGTGAATGTGATAGGCTCTGATTCTCAACCCCGACTTATAGTTGCAGGAGGAACCGTTGGTAGGAGTCGTTACATGACCGTTCGTTCTCTCCAGAATGAGGGTAATCATGTGGATTTTTTTCACAAAAAAAAGGCTCTAGTGACTTGTGGGGTTTTATCAAAATAGGATTTGATAGACAGACAGTTCATCATCTGGGATCGTTAAATTTAATATATCTTTATAGTTTTTTTAACACCACTTTTTGCCCGCGTCCAGATCTATCCGTAGTTGTGCCTCCTTGCGGCCGTTGAGACTTGAAACGTTAACAGACAGACATAGTTACTTTGCCTGTCGATGTCGGCCTGATAGGTGCTTCAGTAAATATTATAAAACAAACTCACCCCGCCGCGTCTGTCTGTTTGAACACGATAAACTCAAAAACTACCGAACGGTATTTCATATTGTCAGACATTCCATGAGTCACAGATTGCTTAGCAGTATTTGTCCAACTCTATGATATTATGTGTTGCACATTTCGTATATTATGTTAAGTTACGGTGAACGCTGGAACTGATTCACATCATTCGTCACTGACTCATATCTAATGGTCTTTAAATTGAGGAGATTTATATTCAAAGTGTGCCTATAAAATAATAATAAACATTATTTCTATCGCTCTAAAATCTAAATACACATTGTATTGCAAGAGCGCTATGTGTAAAGAATAATTGCGGACCTTTATCACAAATTCATGACACGATATTATATTCTATTGTTTTCTTTTTAATTTATGAAGAGCGTTTTCTAGAAGAGCGGTGGCCGCCACATAGCGTCTGTAATTTACCGGCGAATGACGTCACTGAAACGTTATTTATGCAAGTAAGTTGGGTAGTTTCCCTATAGAGAGCGTTTTTGGACACCGTAAAGTCGAGCCCGCTGCCATCATTTTATTGATAGCCCTCACTCCTGCCGGCAGCCGCCGCTCAAAAGGTTATCGTCAATTCATCATCGACGTAGGCTTCCTCTGGTCTAGTACGTGTCTACTACTTCAGATAACCGATTTTCTATGATTGATTCCCACAATTCATAGTATCGCCAGGATACTATGAATGTGTAGTCATCTACCTAGCCTTTATTCCCATCTATGTTGGGGACGGCTTCCAGTCCAACCGGATGCAGCTGAATACTAGTATTTTACATGGAGCGACTGCCTATCTGACCTCCACAACCCAGTAACTGGGTGATACGATACCCCTTGGTAAGACTGGGTGTCAGACTTTCGGGGTTCTGACGACTAGTAACGACTGTCAAAGATCCACGTTTGACAGCCGTGACCACCGTTATCGTGCTTTCCGAGGCACGGCTAGCACACGTAAATATACTCGTACCAACAAAAACAAACAATAACAACAATGTAAAATATACTCAAGCAGAATCAAAACGTAAACTGAACATAATACTTTCATTATAGCCTCCAGGCATAAAGGGCGTGTCCGCTTAGGTATATGTGCAATAATGCTGGATTATGTTCATACATCTGTGACTATTCCCATTGTGCTCGTTGCATAAAAACAAATAATATACGATTCTAAGTTGTATTTACGAATTAAAAATCGTTAAGACATACTCTTGCGCGTTTGTGCTTGCGTCTGTAGTCATGAAGTAAAATGGTAGCTTTGCAAGTTACATGTCAGCAGCCGTTGAGCTTTTAGAATAATTGTTTCACTTTCACACACATCATAATGCTTTGAAATGTGTCTGCCACTCGTTAATTTTCATGGGCTCTTAAATCGGTTCAGTGGGTGCGAAGAAGATCTTAGTACTCCTTTATGTTTTTGGCCTTAGCAATTCCCGTTGTATATTTCAGCGTCAAGCCAAGTTCACCGACATAGCCCGAAGTTTTGTCAAAAATGCCCGAGTACATAATTGCTCGCCGAACAGACGGTCGATGTGACCGAAAGGTTCTGAGGCCCTCGACAAAGTGACATTCTATCAGCGATAACGATGATGGAAAATGCAAAAATGTATGAGACTGACTTATGCTATCGAAACGCTTATGTCAATCCAGTTGAAAGTCGTTGTAGAAATACGAAGAATGGCGGATAGTGACCTCGTGATGCAAGAAGTACAGGCGATTGGTCGATGTGGCGACGCTTTGGAAGGGCCTATCTCCAGCAGTGGACGTTTTTCAGCTGAAATAATGATGATGATGATGAGCCAGCGTCATTTTTGCTTGAATAGAAACTTCTTCGGAAACCGGACTGGATTTACAAAGTTATCCGCAATCTTTAGATTCCAATATTTTTCAGTATTAGGTTCTCAGGAGTAACAATAACTGCCTAACTTCATCATAAGCATCTATTGATGCTATTACTGCCTATATCGTAAGAAGTTTTTCGGAGATCGTAATCTATGTCCTTCTCAAGGTCATGGTCTACCCATGTGCCAAATTTCATCCAAATCCCTTCAGCCGTTTTAGCGCAAACAAACAAACCTTTCGCATTTATATATTAGTTAGGATTTTTGAGCAAAATATTCAGGGGTAGTATTTGTCGTTGGGCGCCATAATTCCCGATTCATAAGATTGATGGGAAACCATCAATGGTGTGTTTGCCTCGTTTATTATACCTACCATAAATTAGTGGTGTGCCGATATTTTATTGAGTTTCGACGCTTCAGTAAAATTATTTGAGAGATTTATGCAAATCTCATCATAATGGAGGAGATTAAGGTAATTTACGACCGAAGTAGGAAAATTGGATCATCAGACCATGAGTTATCAAATATCACAGGTCATTTTTGTTTGTACGGTTTCTGATGGTGATTCTTTCATATTTTGTGCCTAGTTGGCTATTGCCATTTCGATCAGCCATTCACAAAAGCTACCATGTAATTTGAATAATTTGATAGCAACTTTTATGATCAGAAACTTGATTGGGCCTTCATAAAACAGGAGAAATATAATTTCGAACCGGATCAAAAAGGACAGTTAATTCGGTAGAGGAGAAGAAACCCTTACTTTTTTCGTCTAATTAAAGACAAGGCAAGACACAATAAATCGCCTTCATTATCCTAAAATAATAATAGTCATTATCTAAGCACGTTATCATGACCTTCAATAAAATTGTCTTCCCCATAATGACTTTTAGCGATGTATCGTCCAAGAAACCCGATACTTTGATAGGCCTGTGGAGTGTGGGGTTATGGTTAATAACGATGTAATCTTACCATGTGACGATCAACCCACACGATTCGACATTTTGGAGTAACAAGACCTGACGATGGCGATGATACCAGCCGATGTGAACTTGATCGTCAATATTTAGCTGCTTCTGTGGTAATAACCATTTTCTTAATTGGAAATGTAGTGTGTACTATAATTTTCCTTCGTAGGAATGTTGGCTTAGGAAGAGGAGCTCGTGGCTAAGTAATAAACAGCCGCTCGGGCCGATCCATCAGGTTAAGCTACGCTTGCCGGGGTTGGTCCGTGGATGGGTGACCATTTTCACATATCGAGACTCCTCCGTGCCTCGGAAAGCACGTTAAGCCGTTGGTCCCGGCTGTCATTTGTGGATCTTTGACAGTCGTTACGAGTCGTCAGAAGCAAGAAAGTCTGACAACTAGTCTAACCAAGGGGTATCGTATTACCCAGTTACTGGGTTGTGGAGGTCAGATAGGCAGTCGCTCCATGTAAAATACTGGTATTCAGCTGCATCCGGTTAGACTGGAAGCCGACCCCAACATGGTTGGGAAAAGGCTAGGCAGATGATGAGGAATGTTGGCTTACTTCATTAATTGATAGTTTTAGAACATATTTATTTTTATGCGATATCTAATCGATGAAAATGCTGTTACGTAGTTTTCCCTTGCAGCAGTTTTTTCCTTGACATTGAAGGACATGTGATGTCTTAATTTTTCATCAATGTTTAGGTACTATTTCAACTGATCGGCAACCGTTGTCCATAGAATATCTAAGTAGAGAATATAAATCGTGAAATAAACCATTGTTTATGAATTCTTGTTACGTACAAGATAAATGCAGATACAGAAATAATACAAAGAGTGCTCGTATATTTCGGTAATGTTATTTGCGGTCACTACCTACTTTAATCGTTCTGGAATGGAAGCTGGCATACATTACACCTGTCGTTTGGAGAATTTATGCTTTACAGGTGTGATACGAATTGCGCGCTGAAAGTTTCGTAATATTCTGGACGAAAGTATCGAAAGATTTGTAGAAAAGAAGAAAATTGACCAATAATTTTCGGTATTGTTCAAAACTAGACGAGTAGAGTTAGTTTGTGTACAAAGTAGCTCAGGCGATGCTCGTATCTCAGAAATGATCTCAATGTCTCGGCGACAATGCTCAGGAAATCGTTCATCGTGATATCTAGCAGGAAGAGCGCGCTTTGTAGGAGGCGCGCATTGTCCGCGAGCCGTACTGTGGCGTGCGTGGACGCAAGTACACTCAACTAACTCACGAGTCCATGACCATTCATGACATAATCCGCGATTGTTTTATAATACTATAATGACTTTATTCCGACACACATTAATCTTTGTTAATTTTACTAGGACGTCACAATTTCAAATTACGATCATGGTAAGACAATATCAATAACATCATAGGACAAGCATAAACGATGTCTGCAACCTTTCTTTTCATACATTTCGTTCACGGACTTTCACCCCAGTGTTATGTCGAGGGCGACAGACTGGCGCCGGCCAGTCTACATGGCGGCCAAGCGACCTCATCTCCCGAGCTGCGGCAGTCGCGCGCCGGGGCCCGCCCTTTACGCTGTACCATGGATATTATCCACGGGATATTTGTATACGTCTTTATTATCAATGTTTGTGTAGTTGCAAGAGGATCACATGGAGGATCACATGGAGGGTCACACGGAGGGTCACATGTAGGGTCGCATAATTATGGACACGGTCATCACGTGACCGCAAGCCACACTCACTACTCGTACCATCCACCCCAGAACGTCCATTTCACGTGCCGCACCTGTTCCTCCACGCAGCTGTACCCTGTGTACCGGCCTATGCCACCAACCTACGTGTACACTTACAAAGAGTCCGGCAGCAGGTACAGCGACATACTCACTGGCCTCTCTCTCTATAACTTAGGACGTTCCTCTAACATGGGCTGGTCCCACACGCATCAGTACAACTCTCGTCCAGGTGAAGCTTGTTCTTTACAAATCATCGAAAAGTCGCACTTCGAAGAGACGGAGTTTCCCTGTTTTATGATATCTTCATTTATTGAGTCAACGACGACGGATGATTCTCGTCCGGTGGACATAGCGTCGTCAAAAATTGATGTGAAGCCGTTTGTTCAAGACACGGGGCCGGCATTAGAAGTGACAGATGAGCAAGAGTGCGTGTTATGGCATAATTTAACGATGCATAAAGAGAGAAACCATGTTCCTTGTGCCTTGTTGAAGGAATATGCGAACTCTGTGCGGCAGTCTGGCGTCCCCACGTACATTTGGATGCCCACGCTGTTGGGAACTATCATTGCTTTGTACTTGTGCTGTGCGTGTTGTTGTAAAGACAAGGAAAAGGAGAGTGTTAAGGAAGAAGCTCCGCTTAATGAGCTGCGAGTGCCAGGATACTGTTCTAATTATTGAAGTGATAATTTTAAATTAGTGGCGTTTTTGCAATTTCAGCTGCTTCGAGTTACGACTTCCATGTTTGTATCTACAATAATACGCCAGTGTACATTAACTTATGAAGATCCCATCATAATGTATTCAAAATAATCATTGTATGTCTGTAAAAACATGTTATGTATGTACTTAATATCCTTATTCCTAGTTATATTAAGTAGTCTGAATCTTCACATCGCATGTAGTATCTTAATTTAATGAACACGCGTCATTTTACTATGAAAAAAAAAGATTTTAATGCTATAAGATTAATATCTTTTTTTTTACTTTCATCTCATTAATTTTAAATTCGTCATTGAATAATCCTGCCAAGTGCCTGTCTTATGATTAGTTTTAGAGCGTTGTGTTGTGGTTTTTAAATTACCAAAATAAATAATACATAAAACTTTGGTGAGTCCAGTTATTTATCTCTTTGTTCATATTATATTCTTACCTTGTCACTACTTCAAGCATCTTTTCATAAAAATCAAGCAACCTATTAATTTATGTAAGGATCATGCAAGTCTTTGATCAGTTATCCTGATTTCGTATCAGGCTGTGCACCAGTGAATAAATACAGATTTTCGGTTAGTGAACACAATGTTACCGCGCAGACGCACAACGTCTAATGGTCAAAATTATCAAAATATACCGAGTCGAAAGGTTTAACTAGAGAATTAACATTCACACTAGCAATTCCTAAATTGTTCTCAAAACCCTGAAAACATGTTTATAGCCAGTTTACAACGGAACTATTTCACAGTTTTATTTATCAATTTAGTACAACACTTCAAATAAAGAGCCGTACGTCGAATCGACGTACACTTCAAACAGAATTAACGGCTATATTTTATGGTAATTTAAAGTACGTAACATAGTGTTTGATAGCCGATAACTGAATTACCGGAAGGGTGTAAATCTGCCATGAAATGTTTCGTTGCAGAGAGTTGTTACAGATGGTTATTGTTTATAGGGCCTCAGCCCCATCATTCAGACCTATTGCTTTATCATTCTGTAAATAATGTAGGTACTTATAGCCGCAGTCCGTGACGAACGTCTGCCCAAACTGACAAATCTTTGTTCTTCTGTTTCGCCGCATATATAAACTGTAAGTACAATATGTATATCATTGTTGTGTGTTGTATAGATTAGGATTGATTTACTATTCTGTTAAGGGACTAAAATATCAGTCGTATGATTAAGATATGAATGTGCCACGAAGATTCGGTGATCAGAATTCGGGTGTACGTAATAAAATTGTCACCGTATGAAAATAGGCATGCTAGTCATTTTACAAGGACAAACTTATGATTCTCCTATTCTCATGATTTGATTCTGTTCTATTCAGTCAAAGTTTTTGAAATACTTCTTTTTCTAAATCTGTACCCCACTGCACGGATAGAATCAAGTTCAATAAAATAGATAGATAACATAATAAAATGAGTTTATCTCATTGTTTGTATGGAAGTAATCATGTTCACCGTCGGACGTCGCATGTCGGTACTGTCGGTAGTCTGTGTCAACATTCAGTATTCCATTCGGTATTGATTTACTTTGATCACGATTTATCGCTGCGATTCCGTGTTATGCTGTGTCCAAAATCTGTTTGTTATTACGAAATCGTACGTTTTGTTTATGCCTGTAGTCACCGAAGGGTTACGGAAAGGAACAGTTTTGAAACTGTGGCAGAGCTCTATCTTTCTTCTTCATCTTATCGTATCTATTATCTTGTCGTATCGATGGCAAAAAGTTCAAATAGTTTTAGCCCAAAATTCAGCTTCGCGAACTCTGCTCACTGATGCAGTCATAAGTATGTACAACTGACAGGGCATGCGGCGCAAGATGGGAGATAGGCAATTAATAAACACATTTGACCATTTTTGTATGAGTCTCATGTAAGACGGGGCTAGCTTATTATCTTTAAGATAGGTAGAGCAAACACATCCAACTTACCTACCTCCCCAATTTATAAAACATGGCCGTTCGATAGTTTATTCGTTGATAGCACGTGGCTCAATTAGCCGCGTGCAATAGCAAAACAAACAAGCTCCTGTTAAAAATATGCCAGAGTGAAATAATCCGTGAAATACGATTATACATAAACACATCGCCCTCCATTTTTCTTACAGTATGAAAATAGCTTTTTGCTTTTGATGAACATTAAATAGATTAGTAGGTACTAGTAGTAGATTAGTAGTTGCCGAAAATCGGTTTGAATGGCGTGCAATAGGCGGACTATGTCCAGCAGTGGAATGCTGCTGGTGATGAAAACACAGCTGTAAAGACTCAAACTACATGAAAAATAACACAAACTGTAATTAAACTAAAAAATTAAAATTCACATATCAGTGAGGTACATTGTTATTATAATGAATGGTTCATATTGCATAAAAATAACAAGTTACTCGAGATACGACGATTTAGGCAGCAGCGTTATTGATTCCACGATGAAATTGTTTCGATACCTCCATGAAATCATCGCACATGTCAAAGTCAGTCAACCATGCACTGCTTAGTAGGATATACACGGAGAAATAAAAAAATACAATAGACGTAGATATATTTAGTAACCTATTCCGCTTAACTATTCCATAAGAGTCATAAAACCCTGTAAGAACGATCGACACGTGTTTCACCTCTCAACGAGGCATCCTCAGGATGACGATTGACCAGTCGCGAATCCGAACACGACGTCTTGCCATGCCAAGCGCCGGACTCAGAGTCCGGCGCGGTCGTAGTCTGCGTCCGGCGGCACTCGGCATGGCAACACGTTGAAAAGAACTGGCGCAACAAACTTGCAACAAGCAGCAGAGCTGTCTGTTCAGTTAGAAGAAGAGGTTTGTCACCTTAGCAGAGCTGCGCACTTTATTTGTTTGCCATACACGCATCCGTGCATAGCGTGGCCATGGGTCGCAGTTGCAGTAGACGATCCCGCCTACATTTTAATTAAAACCAAAGCCGTAGTACACTTGTGTAGCTTAGCTGTGGGCTGCTGTGGAACAGCACCTTTACGGTGTTTTCTAGAGAATATTTCTATTTTCTTGGAACTACCGTCAGTGAAGAAACGTTTCCTATACAAAGTAAAAGTTTGTTACCATATGTTTTCAGTATTACGTCGCGAGAATCATTAAGCATGTTCAGTTTTACGATAAAAACTAGGTCAGAATTATTTTTAATAAATATCAATTGAAAAATGGCTCGACCGATTGTGATGAAACTTTGATAGATAGGTTGTTATGTGCGCACCGGAGAACGTTCCAAACAAAAAAAATAGTTAAAAAGGCATGGCAACGCAGGCATTAGGTAGTTAATTATAATTATTAAGGATTATTTGGACTGCAGTGATCATATTAAATCAAATTATTAAGCTAGATTGTAGCATTACTTACCAACTCATCTCAATTATCTCAATCCTAACTAATATTATATATGCGAAAGTGATTTTGATTGTTTGTTTGTTACGCTTTCATGCTAAAACAGCTGAACGGATTTGGATGAAATTTGGCACCATGACCTGGAATGGACATGGACATAGGATACTTTTTATCCCGATATTCCCACGGGATCGAGACTCGTGAAACCGCGGGGCACAGCTAGTAATATAATAACTCATGTGGGTGAATTCATTGATGCTTTCTCCTAAACACTATATGTATAAATAATACATCGATGAAAAGCTGCTGCTTCCTGGATACATTTCGAGCACTGTTTTGATATATTTCTGGAAAAGATGTTTATTTCAACTGAATCCCACAGAATTATTTATCCAAATGTAACTTTTTAGAAAAGTGTTCTTATTTATAAGAAAGTTTAAAAGTGATTTAAGGGGTTTAAATGTAAGGAAAATTATGATCGTCCTCTTTCCAATCATAATGTTCAGAATATTTTGAAACACTTCTGCATTTCAAGTGGACATAAATTCACATTAACATCTTGACAAGGATGACCTACTGAGTGAATCACATTCTAAATTAATAAAAGAGGTCACATTGACGACAATCCTTTAAGGAAAGTATGCTTGCTTATAAGTTTATATAATAACTAGCTGCGCCCCGCGGTTTCACCGGCGTAAGTCTCGATCCCGTGGGAATATCGGGATAAAAACTATCCTATGTTAGGACATAGGATAGTTTTTAGCGAAAGTGAGCGAAATTTGGCAGTGAAATTTGGCACAGAGGTAGACCATGACCGGGAACCTATTCCCGGTCATGGTCTACCCAAATTGGTCATGGTCCCAAATTTCATCCAAGTCCGTTCAGCCGTTTTAGCGTAAAAAAAAATAAACAAAAACAAACTCACTTTCGCTTTTATAATATTATTAGTTATAGGTTATGCTAATATAAAAAAATCAAAATATAAGTTAACTAGCGACCCGCTCCTTCTTCACACAGTTTTTACGACTTAACAAAACATCGAGATTTCTTAGTTTTATGTAACTTTAATACTAACGTATTACACACATAAACCTTCCGAAATAAAACCTCAATCCTGGAAATAAAACCTCAAACCTGTGGAAACCTCATCAAAATCAGTTGCGTGGTTAAGAAGAACAACGCGGTCATAGAGGCAAACACGAAAAGCGATTTTAATTTATAATATGTATAGATTAAAGTTGAAGAGTTGAGAAAACTTTAAGTTGAAGAGACAAGACGAACGGAAACCGCCTTTTTTTTTTTTTTGAGTGTGGGAAACTGAAACGCAGGCTCATGGACATGTGTATTTTTCCCGTCTTAACCTATGGCGCACAGACTTGGTCTTTGACTAACATCCAGAAGTCCAAACTCAAGGTCTGCCAACGAGCAATAGAGCGCAGTATACTAGGCGTTAAATTAACGGATCGTGTTCGTAACACAGTACTGCGCTCCAAAACAAAGATAGCCGACGTGGCTCAAAAGGCTGCCCACTTAAATGGGACTGGGCAGGACATGTCTGCCGCATGCCGGACAAACTGTGGGCCCAAATAGCGCAGAACTGGTGCCTTGAGACAGTGAGACGGGGTCGCGGCAGACCACGTAGGAGATGGCGGGACGAGCTGGATAGGTTCCATCAAAACTGGAAAGAAGACGCGCGGGCTCGCGAAAGATGGAAGGAGTGGAGGAAGGCCTTTGCCCAGGAGTGGGACAGCATAGGCTAGGAAAAAAAATAGATTAAAGTCGCTTTTGTGTTTGTCTTCTGGAGAAGAGTTCATAATATTATAGACTAGCTGGTGCCCGCGGCTTCGCTCGCGTGGATGTTGGTTATTATATACTAAAACCTTCCTCGAGAACCACTCTATCCATTGGTGAAAACAGCATGACAATCGGTGCAGTCGTTTTTGAGTTTATCGCGAACAGACAGACGCGGCGCATGGCTTTGTTTTATAATATGTAAGGATTTCGTTTACTTCTGTATGTGTAGGTAGGTAGGTGGAAGGTGTATAATACGATCGATCACGCCTGTAACTATTACAGACAGAAAGAAAGAAAGAAAATACGTTTATTTGCGGCAAACATGACGCCAAGAAAGATTATTCCCCAAAGAGTTAGGTGTTATGTTGGGTTTCTTTGGTTTTGTTTCCGTAGTTCAAGTTGACATATCAATTATATAATATGGTTGATAATCAAGCATTTACATCCAATTCCTTAGTTACTTGTTGCAAGTCCTAACTAGAGAACGTATTTCAGTGGAAATCCGGGTTTAGAAGAGATGCATTCTGGCTGAAAAATACATGATCTATTTTATCATTCATAACAGAAAGTGTGTAATAGTCTAACCGGATAGAATAGAAGATATAAATAAATAACTGAACATATCTCGTGTTATAAACATTTTAAACCATTTTGTTTTGACATCACATTCCTTTGCGCGTGAGCATATACAATGCCACGGATTATACGATGTGTCCGGACATGGACTAGCGATATTCTAAATACTTAAATATAAACTATTATAAAGTACAATTTTAATTACCTTATTTATTACCATTAAATCAAAAAGGTTTTACTTTACATCAACTAATTCTAAATAAAACATGGCAGGCATGAAAAAAAATCATTCCAAAGCCATATTTCACGAAAAAGAAACAGACATTTTGACAGCAACTGGCCAGTTCGTTTTTTAGAAAATAAATAGCATTCCATAGTTACCTACCATTTTAACCGTGTTCAGTAAAAAGGATTGTTTATCTACGGGCACCTTCGTACCTACGAGTATTTCGTGTTTCGATGAGGCAGCTCGCATTACAGACGCGTGAAAACGATATATCAATGTATGGTTCGTCGACATTATGTAGCCCAACAGTGATTAATATGGCGTGCTCGATCTGACGTCACTATCACTGTAATATTTAGTAACCCATGTTGTTTGGCAGACAGTCCTAATTACCCATTATCGTCGTATCAGCTGTAGCCACCGCAATCGTTGGGCGGATTGATAAAGCCTTTGATTTTAATATAGAATCAATAGTCATATGTTTTATGGTATGACGCTTTTTGGTTTAACTAACTCGTGAATCGCACGATAACAGTAATCTGAGGCTTAACTGTTTGCTTGTCCTGCTATCACATATAATGATTCATGGGGATTGTTTCACTAACCTTCGTATCTGATTTGCAAATAGTGAGTGTTAGGTATTTCAACGATGTGAGATAATTATAAATGATAAATGATTTGAATTCTGTAAGTAGGCTTGTAAAACTTGTCCATTCCAGGACGCGCGACAAAAA
Organism: Lithophane socia; assembly: GCA_947522985.1. Lineage (NCBI taxonomy): Eukaryota > Metazoa > Arthropoda > Insecta > Lepidoptera > Noctuidae > Lithophane > Lithophane socia. The sequence goes on along the minus strand of OX383258.1, from coordinate 5,427,615 downwards.
CACAAAAAAAAAATGTTCCAGCTATAAAAACACTTTTACACGTCAATCATATTTTAAAAACCAGATGAGGTCGGCGTTTCCTATCCCAATACTCTGAGAAGAAAGTCCGAAACAAACTCAGAGGTCACAGCCTCTTTTGCAGTCCAGACATAATCTTAGTCAGCTACATATAATGGCGTAACTTATTTTCGTAACCGATTATGACTCATTGTTTCATTTTGACAGTACAACAACATTCATTGTTGTATTATATATTAATAAATTACTTTACATTTTATTATACTAAATTAACTAAAAAACAATTACATATATAACAAAATTAAAAGAAAAAATAAAGGGGAGGGGCTCATTGAGCATCAAAGAATTCATTGCGTTTTATACGTTGTTGAACAGATTTTTTTTCGAACTTATTAAGCAATGGATTAGACATATGTTTCAAACTGATTCCAATTCTGATTGATCGTTGATTGATCGCAATTAGGGTGTTCATCATGTGAGGACCATGTAGATTGGTGTCGGAAATGGTGTTTTGAGGAAAGAATCACATAGATATGAGTGGACCTGTCTAATTGTTATCAAAAGTTTGGTGAAAATACGTTTAGTCAAACGCAATTTTATCGTTATCAAGTATGAGCAGTTATCAGCTTTTACTAGTGTGTTTAGTCTAGTGTTTTCATAATCCGCCTACTTATAGTGTTCCCACATGACAGCACACAGGCCACAGGCCTCCTGTCGGTGAGAGGGAGTGGGCCGTAATCCATCACGGGGGCCCAGTACGGGTTGGTAGATGTCACATGGTCTTCGAATTTTTGGTTCTAGGACATGCCGGTTTCCTCACGATGTTTTCTTTAACCGTTTTGAGAGCAGACGTGATGAAATAATAACTTGTAAATCACGGCTTTTACCATTGAGCCACGACTGGTCCCAGTGCCTGATATCTAGGGTATCCCAAGAAGTACGTAAATGTTAATCTAAAAAAAAAAAAAAAAAAAATTTGCAGACTTTGGTCTGACATTGTCTGGTTTAATTTATTGTCACTAACGTCTAATAACGTGAAACACAACCCAGCACTCATCCAGCCTGTAAAATTCTGTTAATAAAATAAAATAAAAACAGTAAACAAGAAACTTCCTCTTGTTTATATTCCTAGTCTTGTTACAAGGGTTTATTTAATGGCAGGTAAAGAAACCAGCGTCTACAAACTAACAGTTATAGCTAAACTGTCCTCGTGTTTCGTAATTAGCTTCTTCTAATTAGCGTAAATCTGTGACAACACGTTTCTCCGTTGCACTCAACTAACTACTGTGAAGTTGGTAGCTAAAGTAATGGGATAGGATAGAATCTCTGGCATTACTTAAAATCGTTAAAAAATCTTTATTTTTTTGTCTGAAAAATCTTTGGTACTTACCTGCAAGTAATCTCTTTACCTACATTCGTATAGCTGGCAGACAAAAAAAAAATATGCTGGAAGAGATTTTTATTTTTAGACTTCAGAAATGAGCATCAGCTTTGTACGTATTTTTCAGATCTTTTCTTCTCGTCTTTTTATTATGTGTGTAATCTACATAAATGGTTAAAAATAAATAAATAAATAATATTTTTTAATTTTCTTCTTTTCTAAACTCAGTTGGTATTAGAATTGAGTTCCTTGTTTTGTCTGTTTGTTTCCGGGTTTTTGGAATTTAGTTTTTCTAAGAATAATAAGCGAACGTCATTTGGATCTGTTTATTTTCTTTACAAGTATTAAGAAAACATGTTACAGTTTGTTTACAATATCAATACAAACGCCGATTCGTATTCTAAACGATAACCACATACAAAAAACTCCGAAATATGAGAGTATCAAGCTATTTCCATTTGAATGGGTATATTAACATTTGATACATGAAAAGTATTATGTACTTATTTATATAAATGGAAGTATTGCAGTTCACTGAATAACTAAACGATGTTGGAATCAAGCCAAGTACATAAATGTTTTTTCCAAGAATCGAGATGCGTTCCAGTATTATGTCGTGTACAAAACGATGATTTATTTATATTAATATGAGCCTACAATTAAACCAACCTGTAAAACAAGAGGATATTTAGGTACGAACATGTACGATAAAACATTATCGTGGACGGAAATTTTAAAGCGTCTTCATATAATACCATACATTTTACTTCCCTGTGATGCCGTGACGTAGACCTGGACATTCACGATAATAATATCGTCACGTTAGAAATTATAAAAGCGAACAATCACTGACGTCAACGTCAAGATTTCACCAAAAAAGTTAACTTAACACAGTATTATGTTAAGTTAACTTTTTTGGTGAAATCTTGACGTCTCTACTTACTGAGTGAAAGATGACTAATAGGTATGCTGTCAGTACCACAGGATGGTGAAAAGATAACAAATGGCTGCGATAAGCTCAAATGATCCTACTTATTGAGGAGCAAGCCCTAGCACTCTCTTCGATGTCCAGTTTTTATACCAAAAGCCGTCTGTGACACACAATCCACTTGTGATCTTTTTATCACCATTTGTATTGATTATTTTCTAGATAAAATTTAACGGAATTCTAGTGTTAAATTAATTAATTAATTATTAAATTCTAATGATAATGATAATGTTTATTTGCCAAAAGCAGTGCTGTACATTTCCTTATAGTCTACATTAATAGCTAGGAATATTTAAATAAGACACAAAGGAAGTACTTTGCTTATGAACTTCACATTAGGACGAGCCTGTCTCGTAGAGTCCTTGGGTGGTATTGCCATATGAAAATGCGCATTACATTATTGTATCGTAATCGGTAATGTTACAGTCGAGAAGCACATTAAAAAATGTTAACAAATATTTTAAAGCAATTAAAACATTGGCTTGAATAAGGACTGTTAAACTAATATTTCAGTGTTCGCTTGAATATTGTTTTATAGATTTATTTTGCTTGTGTAGAAAGAGTTTCGAAATAAACAGAATTGATATTCAGTAAATAATAAAACGTCGCAAGGTAGGTACAAGAAATAAATGTGGAATTCATATTATTAAAGGCCACAAATATTATTTATGAAGCGTAAACAATTCGAGGTGTGTTTATTCGGCCGGCCACTTTTATAGCCATCATAATAAAATATGACTGATGACATGAGGAAGCCTAAGTATTCACTAAATAGGTGTTGATTAATTAATTCCAACAACAAAGTGAAACATAAAATCATTATTCGTTTGAAATAATAAACATTAGCTCTTATTAAAAGAAATGAAAATCTTTGATGGCTTCAATTGAAATGAATTGTGTTGTGTTGTTTACTGTATATTTTGGTCGTGACCAAGGAGTTTTTGTTCTTTTAACCGACTTCTGCAAAAAGGAGGAGGTTCTCAATTCGTCTGTGTGTCTTTTTCAGTATTTGTATTTTTTTTGTTTATAACAAAAATATATCCCACTGAATCAATCAACCCTTACCGCAGCCGCCTAGTAAAAAAGCCTGGTTCATATTGCGCCTTATCATCTTGTTTTCCGCATGTATGAGTGAGGCGTGAAATACATAAGGAAGTGTGCCATTTTCCTTAAATTTCGACGATGGCTCCAAGGAGGTCTTATGTACGACATCAGTGATATTGAATGGGCCATTAATTTTACAACTTTGAACTGGCGTCATGAAAACCGCGACGACGCGACGCTGACGAACCTTAAGAAGATAGTTTATAGATCTTGTTGTAATAGGTTTATTTTATAGGCCTTGTTCATAAATAATTGTTATGTATATCGTGAATCACACGTAGGTAATGGTAGCTTAGAGAAAAGCCAAATTGTTCGTGTGTACAAATTGAGGCTGTCTGTATAGTCATTGGGTGTGTAACACAATATATCTTAAGGAAAAAGCCATTAAATCGGTTAAGTTATAAACCCATTCAGACTTCGGTTTTCAGTAAAAATACCGCCTCATTTGCATCAGGTTTCAATCAAGGGTGGGCGTTGAGCGTGGGGTCGTTACCAATTTGTAAGTGGGACAAAGTGCTATTTTATTTCGTTTCCGATTTTTTCACTGTAGGTACTTCCGTCTATTTCCCATAGGGTTAGAAAGAAGAAACATAATGTCAAATGCAATCATTCCTACATTATAGACCTTTTACTTCGCCCACCGGCACACGTTTATAAATAATTATTTTCTTGTCAAATGCGTTTCTTAAAAAATCCTGACTGATTGATTGGTCTTGATCAACCACATTTCAATAAGATAAAACCCTGAAGTAGGTTCAGTTAGAGTCTCATTTCGTAGACTATGTTCAGTTCACAGAAGACATGGAATTGTAAAATTAATTAATAATGGAAACATTTAAAGCATGCCATTGGACATAAATATTATACTTTTAGGATTAAATTCAATACATTGTAATGTTTTGCATGTCATATGTCTGACTATGTATTAGGAACTTATTACTGACTTTAAGACCAACACTGTACCAATACTTATTGCAAATAAATGATTATGATTATGGAAAGTGTCGACTTTCTTGGTCCGTGCCGTCTCCCAAAGGACTTGACCGGAATATTCTGCAAATGACCTCTCAACTTTTGATCTTCAAATGCGTAAATAGTTCGTTGCTTCACAGTTACTATGTCGCAGAACGAAAAAAAGTCACAGCAAGTCGATATAAAGAAGTCAAGAATTTCATCTCAGTGATTTTAACTTAAATTCACGCTTTGTTACCCCGAAGGATTATACAGAGGTGCACTCTATAGTACACCCACATTTAAATCGGGCACGGGCTCAGGGCTGCTACTGAGAAATTCCAGATGGATAAATCCAATAATACTTTGCTCGACCTGGGAATCGGACCCAGGACCAGTGATAATGTAACCCTATACGAGATAGATCTAACATGACAGTTATATCGCAACTAAGATAGCATGCATCGGGAATGTTGCAAATTGGCTTAGACTTATCATATCGCGCCTTCACACGGCACGCAAAATTTTAATCACTTAGTAGTGAGTCTACAATCATTGTAATGGTGTACCTACAGCTACAATTTAAAATTTGTTATTTCGCTGCCTTTCATAGAAAGGTCAACAGTGAGTACTTAATTATGATTGTACTACTACATAGTCCTTTACAAAAATATTTGACAAAAATGTAAACAAATGGATCAGAAACGTACCTGTGGGTGCCAATTTATAGTGCTACTTACAAATTGAGTGTTTTTCTCGATGATTTGAATACTCAAATTCGAAATTCTAATTTTAAATCTCCTTTAATGACTGTTTGTGTAAGAAGTATTTTTATACTTTCATCAAATAATTTTGAAACAGATTATAGAACTTGGGGCGCGTTGAAGTTGTACTTTCATTTTTATCGGCTTAAAAACAAAGACAGAATGTAAAAGTGTTTGATGGTAATAAACTAATAAAGTAGGTCCGACCCTTGACGATATATTGTAGGAGTAGGTACGTCATTTGTTTACTTTCTACGCAATTCGTGGAACAGCTACTCAATATATGGGTACTTGTTTTTGTAATACACCCACTGGGTTTCTAACATATATTTATTTATTTTATTTTTAACAAAAATAATACTGACAAGCTATTTACAAGCCTCCACAGTTAGCAATAGAGTATTGTTGTACAAGTTTTGAAATTGATTTTAACTTTAACTAAGCATAATACTTAGTATACCTGCATAGGAAGAAATGCATGCGCAACCACTTTTAGGATGCATGAGAAACAATACAGTTTTTACATAAAACAGTACTAATAAACGCTAAGCTTCTTGCAAACAAATCAATTGAAGGGTGTTCGTTTTTTACAATTTGGTTAAATGCTTTGACTGAGCGAATCATACAAGAATTGCTACGGTAAACTGTGCGAGCGGAACGAGCAAAAGCTTTCAACGAAAATATTTTCTTGTGATTGGCGTTAAGTGGTTTCATTGACTGGATGGAAAATATTTTATAATACGAAAAAAAATAACAAAACAAGTAAGGTTAGCTATTAGGAAGATTCGTTCAAATGTCCGTATTGAACGAATCTTTTTATAAACCGTAAGAAATATTAAATATTTATCTCTAATGGTGACCTTAGAGATACATATTTAATATTTTTGGGTATAATAGCATGCCTAAATGATAAATGGATGACGTCTGTCATAGTCATGATCATGACACTAATTACATTTTAGGGGCACCGTAATTTCATTAAAGGCTACGTGGGTAGTCTGTTTACACGTTTGTTTGTACTTTTGATCTTTTATTAAATTTAGACAGTTTCAATTAACCATCTCCTCAAAGCTTTATTATTGTATTATATTTTATGTTATTCCGAGTTTGGCATTTTTATTATCATGTTGAGTAAGAGTGGTAACAAAATGGTAGTAAAACTGAAAACACGTAGCACCATAAAATGTTGCTACGAGCTATACTTTTTTTCGTAGCACGACTGCTACGGCGCTACGACACTTAAAATTGACGTTTTTGTTTCTGGTAGGTACTCGTACCTTGGGTTAAAGTATAGGAGTTGATATTTTGTGGCAACTCATTGTTATTTCCTGAAAAAATGTGTCTATACATTTTCGTTATCGTCCTAAATCAGTGTGAGAGTTAACAGATATCCCAGAAGTGGTAAAATCATGGTAAAACCGATTGCGTCATAGTCATGTGCTTCTTTAGTATGAAAATACTTGATGTTTATTAAAATATAACTATTTACAATTTTGGAAACGTAACGGGAATATGTATATTTTGCCTGCGGCTTTACACACAATTTCACGGTGAATACGCTTGATCTCCATAGAATTGGATGAATTTCTCCTACAGCTCTTTGTGAGGTAATATTCAATGGTGATCTGATAAACAGTTGACCTGAAAATGCGCTTTAAATGTATTGTTTTTTTTTAAAATTAATACTACTACGAGGCTCGAGGCTAAATAATAACAGCCGCAAATGCGCTTTAAATGTATTGTTTTTTTTTTAATTAATACTACTACGAGGCTCGAGGCTAAATAATAACAGCCGCAAGGGTCCATCCATCAGGTTAAGCTACGCTTGCCGAGGTTGGTCCGTGGATGGGTATTTTTACATATCGAGACTCTTCCTTGCCTCAGAAAGCACGTTAAGCGGTTGATCCCGGCTGTCATTCGTAGATCTTTGACAGTCGTTACGGGTCATCAGAAGCCTGACAACCAGTCTTACTAAGGGGTATCGTATTTCCCAGTGACTGAGTTGCGGAGGTCAGATAGGCAGTCGCTCCATGTATAATATTGCTATTCAGCTGGATCCGGTTAGACTGGAAGCCGACCCCAACATAGTTGGGAAAAGGCTAGGCAGATTGATTTCCTAAGAAGATCTATACCTACAGGGTATAGAAAAATGTCCACGAATCAGTCGGTCAGTTAGAATTAACAGTAAAACTTTTATAGCGGAAGGTGCTGTTCAGATTCCTCGTTTTAGTTTGTTGAGATAACACTATCTGTTTTAGACTCTAGATAGCCAGATATTTATTGACGCTGACTGTACTTTACTTTATTTGTAACAATTTTATTATTTGTAATTTGTCGAGTTTATATAACCTAAAATACGAATAGGTTAGTGGAAATGAAAATTATTGAATAGTATGAACTTTTTGGTCGTAGTTACGCTTTTTACTTTTACGTTAAAATATACCAATGATTGTAATTTAGATTAGTTTGTGCAATTTCGAATTTTGACATAATTAATACCAACCGTCTGTTGTTCATTCGTCATGAAGGTGACCGAAAATTATGCTAAAGTTTACTTGGAAGTCGGAACGAAGTAATGACCCAGTTCGTAAGAATGTCATTGGTGTTAATGGCGAAAACAATGGTAGGTATACGTGACCGCCATCCAATGCCACGCGCGAAATGTTAATTAATTTCCTTCTGAAGTAACTTTTAATTGAAACTGTTGTCGGAAAACTTGCTACAAATAGGTTATGTTTATTACTATTACTTATAATTTGGTAGGCTATGCACACAGCGTTATTTTTACGCGTCAGACCCAACTAGCGTTACTTTTTTAAGGCAGAAACCGAGTCCATGTAACGAGCACACGGCACGCGTATAAAAAACGCCGTCTACATGGGACCTAAATAGGACTTAATGACAAATGAAGGTGCCTTTGTCAACCTTGAGGGAAATTAATTATTAATTGAACACTCAGGGAAATTAATTGTTTAAAAATTGGCAGTCGACATAAAGCCATTTCAACCAACAAAAGAATGACAGTTGAGATTTAAATACGGGCAGTTTTAATTAGTAGTCAATTTCATAAAGAAATAATTTACCTGACTTTCCAAAAATACTTAAATACGATGATCTTGTGAGGTGAGCAGGGTCATCGGTCAGTTGTGGCAAGCAACTGGTGTAGATACCTCGTCAATTGTTTGATGAGCTGTTACACGAGATTACTTTTTTAAAGCACTGTAAAAAGTTCGCATTAACTGCATGTAAAGCCACCTTGACTACGCTGTTGTTACTTAATGACTGGATACTTCTGTCGCGCAAAAGAAATCGCGTGGCCCGATATGAAAAATGTGTTCCAAGTGTAAAGTGTAAAAAAGGTTATTGAAAGTGTTCTCAGTATCTGTAAACTTTAATAAAATATGTTCCCCTCTCCAAGTCCGAATTAATATACTTTGATATAGTTTATGTTGGACAATTATGGGCTTGTCAATATTGGTGTGGTGCAAGCATTACATCAAAATTAGACGAATAATGTAAAAAAATGTAAAAATATTGACTGAATCTTATTGACTGAATGACAGCTGCAGTGCAATCCAACACCGCAGCCTCATCAATTTGTCACTGACTGCACAATTAAATTATACACTTTTTTTTCGTTTTTAGCAAGTTTATTTACTGTGTAACATGTTGTGTAACATTGATAAATTCAGTTGACTTGTAAAAAAGCTTGCTATCTTATTATTATTTTGCAAAAAATGCAAAAGAAAATTCTGTATGCAGGTTGCAAAACCCTATAGTATCTTACCAGTGTATTTCACTAGTTATCTCATCTCTTTAACTGATTTTTTTCACTCTGCGTCCAGCGCTCGGTGTGGTAACACGTCGCGTTCTGGTTTGCAATTGGTCAATCGTCATCCTGAAGATGCCTCGTTGAGAGGTGAAACACGTGTCGATTTCTTACAGGGTTTTTATGACTCTTGAAGAATAGTCAAGCGGAATAGGTTACTAAATATATCAGCTTCTATTGTATTTTATAATGGATTTCCGCAAAGTCACGCCTGAATCAATTAACTAGATACACTACAACTACTTTCTCAGTAAAATCGTTATTACCTATACATGTAACAATTTTCTAAAGTGAATGGAACTTTTTTCCCCTCTACACAAACTACCAAATCATTAGGTAGTGTGAAAACATTTAAGAAGGAACAAGTAAATGCACTCTAAAACGCATTTACTTGGCTGTCGCGACGCGTTACTTCATAATAATAACAAGGCAAGGATCGTAAACAAAAACACATGAAGCTCAGAATGAAGAGATGCAAATAATATCTTAAGAAAATAAAGAATGATCCGTGTTTTTTAAGCAATGTTCAAACTTACCATTTTTACCTTACATTTTTGGTAAAAAACTATGTAAGTAGGTATGTAAATATATTTTAGAAAAGAGTCTAGCCTACGTAGGTACTCATTTATGGTAAACTAGTTGTTGCCCGCGACTTTTTCTGCGATCCAGGATGATTTATATCCTTCTCCAGGTCATGGTCTATCCATGTGCGAAATTTCATCCAAATCCGTTCAGCCGTTTTAGTGTGAAAGCGTAACAAATAAACAAACTCACTATCGCATTTATAATATTATTAGTTAGGATTAAATTAAAATTAAGCTGCTTAAAGCTGCTGCACTTACTAATTTATAATAGTTTTCACGTCAAGCTGTCAATACATACAGTTTGATGTTAGTCGTAACACGTTTCCAATTGCTTTGCGAGTGATACACAGACACGAATGTGAATTGAATTGCTTATTAATGACTTGTTTTCTACCTGATATGGGTATATTCACGCAAAACGCGTCTCCTAACCGTTAATCTTTGTTTAAGTGGACATTTTCGTGAATTTACTTTTTTTTAGGGGTCGCCATAATAATTTTGTAACATGTGGGCAAACAATTTTAATGACGCGTTGATGTTCGAGTCACGTTTTCTCCGGGTAAATAAAGGCAATTTGGAGCTTACGTAATGACCATGTGACTAATTTAGTACTTTCACTGTTATTTCATTACAAATGTGTTCTCAGAAAGGTCGGGTCGGTAAAGCAGATAAAGAAATAGAAGTCGCTAAAAATAGTGTGTATATATAATTGAGGTACTCCTTAAGGGTCTAAACACACGGCGTTTTTTCATAGCGCCGTCGCGTCCGTCGACGCGCATAAACGCGCTGCAAACACATAGAGCTGCTTTTTCAAGGCAGAAAACGTGTTGTCGACACGAGTTACCTACATGGAACGCGCATATAAAAAACGCCGTGTGCATAGGACCTCAAGATATAATAAGTCAGGACTTGCTTGAGTTATCCAGTTTAAAAGCCTCAACACTATTCATAACTCAATGTACTGATTTCAAAGTATCTGCCAAGGACTCATCGACAATCTTCTTGTTTTGGCCTAAAGTGTGCAAAATACTCTGGCCAAAATGGCGGCGACACTTGAATGGCCTATTTGTCGGGAGCATTAGATAATGCGTGTAACGTAACAAGGCCAAATTCAGTAGCCACGCCAGCCCAATCATATCTAAGCTATTTCCCCTAACCTTCAAATTAAGAACGATGTTACGTATAGGTACTCATATTGTTCTAAAATCGAATACGACGCCTTCTTCCATCAAAGATCAAAACAATATAAATAATTAATCAATCAGAATCAATGTATTTGTAGTTGAATTCAGACAAACGGAATGTTTGACATCTCGATGATTGATGCAACATTCTGACGAAGCAAACATGACGCGTCACGTCTGGCTATATCGACCACGTCATAAGTAGTAGTAACAAAGTTACTTTAGTTTATGATTCTTTTTGCGGGAAAGTCCGAAAGGGATACCGGCACCTTGGCAACAGGCAACTGAAGGAACACGGGTGGGTTTTAGCCAGTATAAGTCTGATACGCCCTTCCGCTCCGCCCAGAGCGGGAGAATTCATTAAATGATTTCCCACCCTCAAAAAAAAAAGGTTATGTTTCTTTCGGATGTCTATGCGTAAATTGAAGATCCAATTGTGGCTATTGGGCTTGTGAGTTCCTATTTCCTGATTGCGCCGGAGCTCTATTAGGCTGAGGCTACATTAGGCTGCGACGCGAACTGCGACACATGAGCGATTAAAACAAATACATGAATGCTCACGTATACGTATACGGTATGGCTACATCGTACCGGTGTAGCATTCAATTTCTTTCTTTCTTTCTCACCTAACCTTTCTGAAGAACATTAGGTACAAAAAAGCAAAACAAAGCAATATTCTAAAGCAATATAATCGAAGAGTTACTATTGTTTGCAACAACCACAACAAAAACTGCGGGATGTCATATTAAAGATATATATAGATTACCTACTCTTTTATATTATCCAGGCAATCATATAAATCGAATTGAAACTGGTCAAGTCCCAAGTTTCGCATCTGTGACTGGCATAAAAGGTTTATCAGAAAACTTGCACAAGTGCCACTGTCGAAGTTTGGAGCACATGCTGCAAGCCGCGTCGTTTTTATTACTTGTATTGGCGGAACAGTTCGGATATTAAATAATTTCTCCCGACATAAAACGTAGGTATAGATAGTTTGTATGCAGTTCACTGAAGCCAATCTCGGTATTCTAATTGGTTAGGACTCTTTTTTACTCTTGTGAAGTTACACAGTATTGCAAAAGGGGATAAGAGAAAATGTAGATTGGCCACAATTTTTTTTACTTTCATTAAGGAGCTTTGTCACAATACTGACTATGTCGCTCCATCATAGCCAAATTTTGAATTTTATATTATTATGTATTTATTATGATTGTAATATATTTTGTACAGAGTTCTAGCCTCGTCCGACATAGGCTTAGCTAAAACACTATTTAAAGTACCGAATCCAAACATACTTTGGGAATTAAACAGATTTCTCTTGAGTCGACTTACGCAATATGTTGTGTGCCTTTCAGCTTACAGCAATCAGAAGTTTTAACCTTTTAAACACAAAGTTCAAAAGAGTTCAGCAGACTTTGCTTTACTTAATTCAACATTTCTACGTCGCACAATAAAGAATCAAAGAACAACAAATATGACATGAGATGTAATTGGTAGTAGAATTTTTCCCTATCCGTCTTACAGTCAATTCTCTGGGAAAAATGTGTCATAGCGGTGACGAAGGACAAAGGATAGACGCAGATGATAAATTATGTTTTTCTGAAGAAGAAACTCGCTGTATAACATATTGTTCGTGCGTGACATAAAAGTGACTATTAGTTTATGTAAGCTCTGTAATCTTTCCGTAATATTTGGGAGCCATTGAAGTGTCGTAGAGATAGGGACTGATGACAATAGCTTGATTTATAGGATGTAAGGACGGTGTTAAACTAGTGTAGCTTTTATAACATGTTTATGTGTAACTCTTAAATTAAGAGGAGTTATGCAACCTCTAACTCATCAGCCATCAGCCTACAGCAGTCCACTGCTGGACATTGGCCTCTCCAATTGCACGCCAATCAGCTCGATTCTCGGCAACTCTCATCCAGCTGCTACCAACCACCCTGCGAAGATCGTCGCTCCACCTACCCTGACGGCGTCCTATCTCTACCTAAAACATAAATATTACAAGTTTTCATCTTTATCTGAAAGTATCCGGAGAATTAAATATAACATAACATCACGATTCACGCCTGTATTCAGAGGCTGTAGGCAGAGGTGTAAAGAGAATTAAACTTTGTACCTAATTAATTCAGATTAGTTTTGAAGTAAAAAAACATATGTTACAAATTGCACCAATGTTGAATCTAACTTCAACGCGTTGCATTGATGTACGAGTAACGAGAGCTTCATACTTCAAACCGATTGATCGAAGTCTTGACAAATCGAACTACCCACATACACGTGGAGATCGTATTTGGTTACGAGTCTGTAACTACACATTCGCCGTCACTCGCGTAGCTTAGAGTGATACCTAACCGTACAACTGTTTGATACCGATACCAGTTTAATTTGCGGTATACGCAGAAGTAATGTTGGTTCATTCCGATCAATTATGCCAGACTCCTGGCTACCCTGTTACCCATTTGGGGTCAACAAACCGGTTATTGCGCTACTATTACTGAGGTTCGAAGGCTTTTGCACTTTCTCGTTATTGCTTCTGATTGTTTGGTTAAAGGTTGAGTTCAAATGGCTAACCCTGTTTGTTTAGGGAAGCAAATACATAGGTATGTGAGGCGGGTTTCAGTAATGTTAAGCTTACTAGTTAAGCTGCTGTGTAAAATTGTTGTCCTTGTAAGAAAAGCAGCTCGTCTGAGTTTTTTTTTTGCTGGTTTTTTCAGGCCCATTTTCCGCCATTCCTTCCTTCTTTTGTGATCCCACGCTTCCTCCTTCCGGTATAATTAGTATATAAGTCAATCTGCCTAGCCTTTTCCCAACTATGTTGGGGTCAGTTTCCAGTCTAACCGGATGCAGCTGAATACCAGTATTTAACACGGAGCGACTGCGTTTCTGACCTCCACAACCCAGTAACTAGATAATACGATACCCCTTGGTACGACTGGTTGTCAGACTTTCGGGCTTCTGACGACCCGTAGGTAACGACTTTCGAATGATAGCCGGGACCAACGGCTTAACGTGCACGGAGGAGTCTCGAAATGTAAAGATGGTCACCCATCCACGGACCAACCCCGGCAAGCGTAGCTTAACCTGATCGATCGACCCTTGCGGCTGTTATTACTTAGCCAGCGAGCTCCTCCAGTATTAGTATACCAGTATTGGTATATAATTCTGCTGTATAATCTAACTCAGACGCTGCAGACAGGTTTTGCATTAATCCCAAGTGAATGAAATCAACAATGGCGATTAGGTAATTACTTGACATTTACAATGGCATACAGGGTAAAGTATACTACTACCTGCATAATATACTCATAAATATTAAAGTAGGACACATCCTAGGAAAGTTCTCTATTTTCATTCAAATACTGTCCTCAAACGTTAACCGTTGCACTTTTACAGCACTTTAGAGGAGACTAGTTGTCATCCATCAAGCAAACCATGATTTATAGCACCATTCCGCTTCCCATTCTAGTATTTTATTTCCTTCATTGTAAATGGATAAATCAATCACTTCATAGGTGACAGAGAAGACCCTTGTTTGCTTGCCATGACCGGATTTTTTTTAATTTTACTCGTGCAATTCACTAAAATTCTAAACATACGATTTTCGAACAGTGTACTGCTCACGGATCCGGTACTGCTATTAGATGTCATAAAAATTAAACTTCTACTGCATTTCGTTCCATATCGGTAAAGGGCCACCCACAACCTTTACGCTACCTCGTAACGTCTGTTATGTGAATTCATAGCAATAATGCTTAGCGCTAAATTACGATCACTTGTAGCGACCCTTTATGTTAATTCCTAGAAATACATTACGATTATTCGTAGCAAACCTTGGTAATAATTTGTAGCGCTCCTCTACGATAATGTTTGTATTGAGACTTCTTGATAATTCTTAGTGAACCTTTATGATATTTCGTAGAGAACCTTCGTGATTATTCGTAGCGCTCCGTTACGACAATGTACTTTCATGACAATTCGTAGCACTTTCGTAGCGCTCTGTTACGATCATTTGTATAGAACTTGCATGTCCGTAGTAGTTTGTTGCGGTTACATTCTCCATTCTACAAAATGTATTGCAACAGTGTCATTAAAGTTGCGGTTGAGTGAAACGGAAAGCTATCTCAGATTCATTAGTCAGTGATTTTGTTCTATTTGTTGGGACTGTTTTGTCGATTGTACGATTTATATTGTGTTTTATCCTTTATTTTACGAAGGTAATGGATTATATCGGATAAGGTGATTCTTAGCAACTATCTCACAATGATTACCAATTCTTATCTCCAAATAGTGCCAATTCTAGTGACTGCAGCATTATCTGCAGTTTTCTCAACATAACATAACATCACGCCTTGTTTCCCCGAAGGGTTGGGCAGAGGTTTACCTATAGTATACCCACGTATCGCCAGTTATGTTTTTAAAACCGTAGTAATAGGGGGCGCGCCTATTGCCATCGACCAGGCACAAATCCAGATCCGGGCTACTACTGAGAAATTCCCGGTGGAAAAACCCAATAACACTTTGCCCGACCTGGGAATCGAGCCCGAACCTCATGCATTTTTCTTAACTGGTTTATTTATCCCGCTTAATTTAAACACACCAACTGTCGAACGGCCACAACGTCGTAGGTTCGAACCCTGACAGGCGCTTTACTTATTGTAAATTTTTTCATCGCCACTGCTCTCAAAACGGTGAAGGAAAACATCGTGAGGAAACTGGCATGTCCTAGAACCAACAATTCATCATGTGACATCTACCAACCCGCACTGGGCCCGCGTGGTGGATTACGGCCCGCTCCCTCTCACAGAGAGGAGGCCTGTGTCCCAGCAGTGGGAACATTATAGGCTGATTATGCATGCAACTGTCGAAAATCCGAATTAACGCACTACGAGTAGCCCTTCTTAAACGTGTTCAATTAAAACTATGAAGTATCAGTTGTAATTAATATGTCACAAGGCGCCATATCACGTTTTCAAAGCTATGTGGATAATTGGAATGGTCACTTTGATATCAGTTTGGGTACAAATATTGAAGTAATTGCCTGAATTGACTTGAAGTTATACCAAATTTAGTCGTTTGGCACGTTTTCTCAATTTACTGCGGGTTTGTTAGCTTAGAGATAGTACTTAGTTTATTAGTTTAAATATGTGAGAACTTTAGGATTTATCGAGGAATGTGGCATACATTTTGAGCACAAGTTATTTGTTTTAGTTAAGCTTAACAAAGTTCTAAAACGGTTTAAAGGTTAACGCCTCCGCTGACCTTTTTATAATCCGATCCCGTATAACTTTAGCTTAGGACTTCGTCCAATCTCGTAAGTTGTATCTAGCTCAAGGCAATTATTTACCTGACCAAGCTAAAACCTAGTTTACTGTAAAATAAAAAAACTAAATTAAATTTTTAGTTTGTTAAAAAATACTGACCCACCTACCTCTATTATGTGCGTTTATGCGACAGTCATGTATAAAATGGATATTATGTTAGGTGCCCAGGCACCTAAAATGGATATTATGTTTATTACCCAAGGACGCCATCAAGACTCAACGGATTTAACAAAATGTTGTACCTACAGAGGTAGAATATGTCCAGGATTAACACATAGTGGAGGTATTCCCGTAAACCAAGCAGTAAATCATGTAGAAGTCACGCGAGGTCGCAGGAGATAAGGCCTCACACACCTTATTTTGCAAACTGTGAAAATTCCTTTATTTTATTAAAGTTAATACAATTTTTATCTACTCCCTCTTAATAAGTAGGGTCCTCTCACATTAAAAAGATAACGCAATGACTAATATCTGACGAAATAGTGACCAAAAGTATTAAGCACTAATCCAGGTAATAATTTCAGTATAAATGCCACAGGATAACGAATGGTCGTCACGTTTAGAGCTCAAGGTCGCGGTAGGTGAATCCTTTCATTTTCGTAGTTTGGTGGAGAAGCAATAAATAACTAGGCTGTGACAGAAGGCGTTATCTACTCCAACAGATATTGCGTGTTTGTGTTTCTTTAGCCAAAAGTGGGGTCTACCCTCATCTATTTTGGGAACTTGATGATGTTTGTGTGTTTTTATGTATTTATATCACATACTAGCTGACCCGACAGAAGTTATCTTGTCCAACTTTCAATAATTCATACAAAATTCTCATAGAAAATGCACTTTCAGTTTTCCCGAATTTTGGTACACACGCCTACACATGAAGCTATACATGTCCAGTATAAGCTGAATTCGCATTGTACGGAAGTCCCATATAATGCGAGATCAGCATAAACTGGGAATGTATAACTTGATGGTCTAACCGTGTGTACTTTTCAAATTTTTCTTTCCGTAAGATTAGGACTATTACGAATATTTTGTCCAAATTGGTCCAGCCGTTCTGAAGTTGCATCACTTGCCAACGAACATCATTTCATTTTTATTATTATAAAGATAACACAAACGGAAGTATGATCTCAAACCCAGAATAACGAATTTTTTCTTCTTTATTTCTTAGGAGACAATGCTTAATATTATAATAAAGTTTTAAATTCCAGGGTCACATCTAACTAAGGCTGCTGTTTTTCGAGACCTTTTAATTTCTTCCAACATTTTACGTGTTAATTTAGATTACAAAGTCACCTTATAATATTCTCTTTAGAACTTTGTCTTGGCCGCCATTTTTACGAATACCGTGACCTTTCCACCCGCGAAGGGTCGCAGATGTCAAACAAATCACAATTTTTACGGCGTCACTCGTTCACCACTACTTCTCCTGATTCTTTCTTAGATCCTTCTTAAAGTAGTGATTTGTATAGCACCTTTGGGGCCTTTGAGAACTCTTTTGAACATTAAAACTGATCACGTAGGCGTAGAATTGAAGTTATGACGTTGTTACTTTGAGTTGATTCATGCGTACCTTTGTGATTACATTTTATTAATGATTAAGATGCTGTTGACCTCGAAAGGAACCTTTAATCTTAAAGGGTCTTCGAAGGGCGTTTTATTTTTTATAGCCAAGAAGGTCATTCAAGGACGACAAAAACAATAAGGTGCAGTTGATGATACGGGATGCGGTTATATTTTTTAAATCAAAAGGATAATATTTCAGTAAGTCATGTTCGTGAAAGCCTTTGTTTGTTATTGTGATGAATGTCCTTGTTTGTGTAGGAGTTAGTTGATACGTTCAGAGCTACTTAGGTATATTTTTTCCGACAATGTTTATCCGCCGTATTCAATTCGAAGTGACAAATTACGTGAAATACTGGTATTCAGCTGCATACGATTAGACTGGAAGCCGACCCCAACATAGTTGGGAAAAGGCCAGGCAGATTGATTGACAAATTACGTGAACATAATTGAATACAGGTCTACGCGTGTCACGGAGGGTGCTATATTGCTAATTTTCAAGTAAAATCTCCAAACCCTTAATTTGATTTGTAACGCCCCTTTTCAGTTTCAGTTGTTTCTACGTTGAACGTTACTGAACGAGTGATACTAATTTCCCAGATGAGCGCACAGAATGATTGCATTTCCTAGCCACAAGATTGATGCTACACAAATATGTAGGTACACAGACATTCTTAAAAGTCCTTCTGCTAGCAAACATTGCTAACGAAAATTTTAACAGCTACCTACAAAATTCTCCGTGAATTTTAGTTTTGCAAAAGGAAACAGTGTTCATAAACAAAATTTAATATTTCCGATTGAACACGTAAAACTATTTGTATTTAGCACATGGTGTACGCCAGGCACACATGCTTGACAAGGCTATCTCGTCGCCTTGGACTGACGTTGACTGACGTGAAGTTTAATCAGTTGGTGGGTTGGCGCTCCGGCCGCGAGAGGGTTAGATACATTAATTGCAAATTGAGAGTACGAATTACTGTTTACCACGGCGAAATTACTTAGGAGGTTTGAATTAGTTGTGTAGTTGGGAGGCGAAGTTGCGCGGATGTATTGTGTCATAGTACAAGAACTTGTGGGTACTTCACCTACAAGTGATGGTGGCTGTGTGATGTGATGTCGGTTAGTTGAGCTACATGCCTTAACTTTGTATATCAATCTTTTTGTTTATGATCCTGTCACCTGTCACCTGCTCACCTGTACCGATACTAGCTCGGAACTGTAGAAAGACTATACTGGCTTTACACATTGAAATTGCAGTTTTTATAGCGACTGAAACGATAACTTTCTATTAAGATTTGTCCGACGGCTTGGCCAAATTTGACATGTTTTCTACTGGCCTTTTCTGGTCAAGCTTATTAAGTTTATATTGTGTGTAATGCGTCATTGCTTGCCTAAAATATAGTTTTCAGTAACGACAGCAAACGACTAATGCGTTTTTAATGACGACTATTAGTCGATAGTGTTTCGCGCACTTCAATTTCGGTAGTGGTCATTAATCTTACGCAATAGGTGGACAAATTAGGTACTGTAGTACTTCTATTTCTATAAAATTTTAAGATACCACAGTAGAGCTGGCTGGATCTTAAGACTACCATATATGATCAAACTGCATAGGCGAATCGGATTCTATTGAACTGATCGGAAGCGAAAGCAAAGAAAACTACCAACCTCTGGAAAATGGGTTGGTACCATCTGACGGCCAACTCTAGCACCGCGCGCGTTCATTGGTCAAATCACTTCCCCGGCTTTCTGTTACACACTTCCGTCCCTCTTCACGAAATCAGTCCCACAGATTTCAGGAAAGCGAGAGGAAAGATGTTACACATAAAAAAAATATTAGTGTCGCCCAAAATTGTCACGGACCGTCTTAAAACCGTGAGTTTACTCAGTTGCCAAATGTAATTTGTGTCGTATCGAATAAACGGTGACACGCTTGGCTAATATGGAAAGTGTTGACAATACCAGCCTCTAGGAGCGGCTGCCGAAGCGTCTTCGAGCTCTGTGGCTGCTACTGATTAAAACGCTACGGCCGGTTGGGGGCGATCGATCTTGCGACCGTAAATGGTCAGATCAGACGGGTGTGAAGACAGCACGTACCGTGTGTACCATGCCGTTACAGTATAGTAGTAAGAACAAACAGAGGAATCTAATGTTTGTCGTCAAAGGGGGTGACAAACAGTCTGAGAGTGTTTGAGCACTGTTCACTCTCGTCACCCCACTGAAACAGGGAGACGGTAATAAATATAGATTATGTTTTCTTTGGTCTTGCGTTAATATAGCTCGCTGTGTTTATCTGGACTGTTATCAGAAAAGGGTACTTTTAGCATTAGTGATCAACAGTTATTTAACCAGTTATTTAATAAGAATCCTGTTTTCTTTTCCACCATTTGCTTATTGTTGAAACGTCGAGGACCTCGTGACTAAGTAATAACAGCCGCACGGGTCGATCCATCAGGTTAAGCTGCGCTTGCCGGGGTTGGTCCGTGGATGGGTGACCATACCGAGACTCCTCCGTGCCTCGGAAAGCACGTTAAGCCGTTGGTTCCGGCTGTCATTCGTGGATCTTTGACAGACGTAACGGATCGTCAGGAGCCCGTAATTCTGACAACCAGTCTTACCAAGGGGTATTGCCCAGTTACTGGCTTGTGGAGGTCAGATAGGCAGTCGCTCCATGTAAAATACTGATATTCAGCTGCATCCAGGTAGACTGGAAGCCGACCCCAACATATGTAGTTGGGAAAAGGCTAGGCAGATTTATTGGCTTATTGTTGAAACGTCCTGTTTTAGTATAATATGGCTTAGTTTGTTACGGAGAATCACTGACCCCTAAGACACAGGCATGTACACCTAGTTTAGGAGTCAGAGTATTAAAATTATTGTGATCTAGATATAAGCCTTATATGCTCATAGTCTATTGTTTGCTGTTTGCTATTGTTTTGTGATGGCTATTGGTGAAATAAAGAATTTATTTATTTATTTACTTTTCGGATGCTCGATACAGCGGCTGAACGCTATGCTCTGAACTTATTCGGATGTGATGGAAAGCTGATGAAGTTGCAAAAAAGTAGTAGGTACCTTATGGGACTAAATCTGCTGTAGGCCTGTAGCTGACTCTGTTTTCGCACTGTGACTTTGCACTGTGACTCTAAAATATAATTCGCACTGTGAAAAATTTCGCTGTGTAAAATTTCGCACTGTGACTCTAAAATATAATTCCTTATACCTACCCCTAAGGCGGGGGACCTTTTCAATAGGGCTTATACATATTATGTACACGCGAAAACATTGTTGTTATTCTATAATCTCCATTCATATTTTGTGTCCACATTTGTACTGAACAAAGCTGGAACATACAAATTGGTGTAATATATTTTATAGCAGACAATGAAACAGATTAGCATCACCGACATGACCGTGGCCTTTTTCCCAGTATTTAATCCATTAATTCATCACATATGACCTACCATATAATATATTATGTGTAAAGACTACGTTTTCATTTTGTTAGAATATCTGCCTCATCACTGTCTGAAAAAGGCATTTTGTATTGAAAATCGAAGTGAATAATGATAGCTTGAAATAATATTAAAATGAATACTTATGTTGTCTAAAATAATTTTATTGATGTTTTATTAAAGACGAACTTTCTTTCATCTTGAAAAATAAAAATGAAGTTAGCTTAATTATGTTTATACCACCATAATAATAACAGACGCTAAAGAAGTACTTTTCATCACAATATTTGTCTTTGACAAAACTTTCGCGTCTGACGATTTGACGCCCACCGGAATGAAAACACTGATAAAAAAAGTCCTATTTACGATGTACCTGTAACTTTGTAAATAAATCTTGCTAACTAGAAAAGTTTTCCAACATGCAGTAGATGGAACTGTGGCAATTAAGAACTACGAGAACACAGATCAGTAATTAAATACTGCTTGGGAATTTAAATGTGTGAAAGATATTGGTTGGAAACGGGGTTACTCTATGTTGATATGATAGGCAGAGGGCTACTCTATGATAGGCAGAGAAGCATGAAAGAAAAACACGTTTTGCTTCGACCTGAAACAAATTGGGATACCTAAGGGCAAAAGAATGATGACTAGTGAATTTAAAAACCTCTGTTAGTTACCGTCTACTGCTACTGGAGTACCTATCAATATATATAATACTAGCTGCCCCGCGATTTCACCCGCGTTAGTCTCGATCCTGTGGGAATATCGGGATAGAAATTATACCATGTCCTATATCCTATTCTAGCCATGTGCCAAATTTCATCCAAATCCGGTTAGCCGTTTTAGCGTGAAAGTTTAACAAACAAACTCACTTTCGCATCCTAATCCTAACTTATATTATAAATGCCGCTTTCACGCTAAAAGGGCTGAACGGGCACATGAGTAGACTATGACCTGGAATAGGACATAGGATACTTCTAATCCCGATATTCCCACGGGATTGAGACTTACGCGGGTGAAACTGCGGGGCGCAGCTAGTTTATTATATTAGTTTAGTTTATGTTAGGATTGACAACGCCTCATAAATGGGAATTAGCGACTGCCACATGTTGCCCCTATTAGACGTAAAGGCATTGTTGGTCATCCCTTATACAGATAATTAATTTATTTTACGACATCTAGAGTAGGTGGACGTTCATTTTATTCGTGCCGGGTTCGCGTAGGACTTACATGGTTTTTGCTCATATATCCACGATTGCTAGCTTTTGCTGTATCGTGTACGTTTGCTAGTAGGAAATAAATTCACTGGTACAAACTAAAGAAATCTTTATTATATATCTCCAAGTTACAATCTATCATTTTGTCTATTCTTCCGTCGACAAAACCTGTAGAAAACCCGTTTCTATGGTTGTCATGCTACGCGTGCTGGCGTGTTAGTATATACTTAATAGTGTCAATAAACAAAAATTACACAGCAGAAGCAGTAGCTGACATAAGATTGTCGGCCAGCAATGTCCTCGCTAACGTTGATTAATTGTACGACGCCTCCAGCCGCGGGGCGACGCGGACGTGATGGCTCTGATGGCTCCCCGATGCGCTGCCAACAGTTATAATTACGAGAATTGTGCTTATCAGTCAATAGTTAACAATGCATGTGTTTAGTGGGTAGAAGTTCACTAGATACATAGACAAAGAGACGACTTAAAACTCAGAACTTAACTTTTCAGTAGAGATCTCAAAAGTTTCGTCATGAAACTATAGTGAAAAGCAGCACTTAGTAGTGATTGCGATGAAGATAAATATAACATTTTTGAGAGCATACCATACAGTTGCGCCCACTTGATACATTTTCATAATATTTGGAAATGGGTTTAACGTCAAAACACAGAATGATTGATGACCGTTGCGCGTTGGTCAGCTCTAAATTAGAGCTAGTTCGATAATTGAATAAGGCTTTATAATACCTTTCATCAGAATAAAATGCTACATACGAAAATAAAATAAAAGCTTGTAATTAAAACAGGACGTTTTTTTAATATGATGAATAGAATGAAAAAACGTTAAACATCCTGTCAGTTTGAAAGCTTTTCATTCAATCAACGTCACTTGTTCAGCTTATCACTCAGCTTATCACCCCATAGGTACGTACCTACTGGTATTACGTAAACAAGTGGGGTTTTATTACAATTTTATTTTGTATCATTACCTTAATAAGAGGATTTCAGGGGATAGCCATTGATATTGTTATCGAGAGCATACTTTATAATTGTGTTAGTGAAATATATAAAAAATGTCGATTTGTTCTTTATTTTTTGCAGGATTTACATTATGTAGATATATATATATTACTTTAAGGTAGGTACCGTTTTACATTAGCTGCTACCTAGTTTTAGTAGCAATTCAGAAGAATGTATGTCGAGTACGTAAGTCGAATAAAGAAAGCCAAGGAAATTCTTGTATAATTTTAAACTCCCGAACGCTTTATCTAAGTTCACTAACTTAACAAACTAAACTTAATTAACTAGTACCACTTTCTATATTTCACAGTCTTTAAAAATCACTGAGGAAAACTAAATAGCAATAAAACAAACAGATGTTGCTCTTATATTTTTAAAGGCGCGCGTTGCGTTCCAAATGAATGTAGGTATTTATGAACATAAAATTATAATAAAAATTAGGTACGTTATTATGATGGATAAGTGTTTGTAAGTTAAGCTACGCTTGCCGGGGTTGGTCCGTGGATGGGTGACCATTTTCACATATCGAGACTCCTCCGTGCCTCGGAAAGCACGTTAAGCCGTTGGTCGCGGCTGTCATTTGTGGATCTTTGACAGTCGTTACGAGTCGTTAGAAGCACGAAAGTCTGACAACCAGTCTAACCAAGGGGTATCGTATTACCCAGTTACTGGGTTCTGGAGGTCAGATAGGCAGTCGCTCCATGTAAAATACTGGTATCCAGCTGCATCCGGTTAGACTGGAAGCCGACCCCAACATAGTTGGGAAAAGGCTAGGCAGATGATGATGAAGTGTTTGTAATATAATATGAATGATTAATTTAAGAAATATTATAATTATAATAGATATTTGCACACCTGTTTAGGCAGGATATGTGTTATTTATGTATTACCTCATGTATTTACCCATAATCAAGTAAATAAATGATTTGAATTTGAAGTGACGTCTTTCAACAGATTATATCGAATCGAATAGGTACTAAGTACATATGCGTTTAGATGTCTACTTACCTACTCATATTTATGCAGTTTACAATTTATACAATAACCAGCGGCATTTAACTACTTCTTGCAGCTCTTTCCATCAGTATCGGGTTCCGTAGTCATAACTAGTAAATATATGAAATTGAAAGAAGCTCGGTTTATATGTCAAACTGTGTCAAACGCCACACTCCGAAGCGATAAAGTTATATTGGGCAAAGGCCAAGCCACGGTTTTTGGTCAAGTTGATAACTTCGCATTCAATAACGTGATATTTGATACTGACGATTATTATGCAGATAAAACATTTATTAAATACCTAAGATTCTGTAGAGAAATATTTTGTAGCTGAACGAAATGTGATAATTTCAATCAATCAACTCAGCCTATCGCAGTCCACTGCTGGACATAGGCCTCTCCCAGGCTACGCCACAACACCCTGTCCTCCGCTTTCCGCATCCAATCTGTCCCAGCCAACTTTTTAAGGTCGTCGGTCCATCTAGCTGGGGGGCCTCACTACGCTTGCCGATACGCGGTCTCCACTCTAGGACTCGTCTGCTCCACCGGCCATCGGTCCTTCGACAAACATGGCCAGCCCACTGCCACTTCAGCATGCTTACCCTGCAGGCTATGTCGGTAACTCCGGTACTTTTCCGAATAACTTCATTTCAGGGGGCGTACCATCACCGCTTACAGCAGTATTATTTTAATCTTACTCAGTGGGGGAAAGAGATCGTGGAGGAGCTCGTGGCTAAGTAATAACAGCCGCTCGGGTCGATACATCAGGTTAAGCTACGCTTGCCGGGGTTGGTCCGTGGATGGGTGACCATTTTCACATATCGAGACTCGTCCGTGCCTCGGAAAGCACGTTAAGCCGTTGGTCCCGGCTGTCATTTGTGGATCTTTGACAGTCGTTACGAGTCGTCAGAAGCACGAAAGTCTGACAACCAGTCTAACCAAGGGGTATCGTATTACCCAGTTACTGGGTTGTGGAGGTCAGATAGGCAGTCGCTCCATGTAAAATTCTGGTACTCAGCTGCATCCGGTTAGACTGGAAGCCGACCCCAACATAGTTGGGAAAAAGCTAGGCAGATGATGAGTGGGGGCAAGAGATGGAGCTATACGTCCTGTACAGCTTCATCTCTTTCCTACACTGAAGTAATATTAAAATAATACTGCTGTAAGAGCTGGTGGTAGGGGCCCTGATCTTATCCTTCAAAGATGTCAAATGTCATAACTTAACGGTTGGGTATTTTCGCTGTGTATTCCCACACAGCTTGTATCTAATAACAAAATAAATATTTTCTGAGCGCAATAATGATTCGTACTAATGAGAAGCAATTACTGTTATCTTTAAACATGACCGAGAGACGGGACAAGTATGGATGTTATTTATTTTCGAACTAAAATAATAATAGGTCAAAAAATATCGTTGGTGATACGTGCTCGGAGAGGACGCACCCTGATTATTTATTTTGTGCCATCTCACTTAAACATATTGATATAGGACCGTGACTAAGGAGGAATTCTAATCCTAACTATCCCAACTAATATTATAAATGCGAAAGTGAGTTTGTATGTTTATTTGTTTGTGACGCTTTCACTCTAAACGGCTGAACGGATTTCGATAAAATTTGGCACATGGGTAGACCATGACCTGGAGAAGGACTTTATTGTATCGTAGATTTTTATTCGATCTGTGTTCTTACCATATAATTCTAATATTTGCCTAGTAACTAGTAAGTTAGTGCTAAAAGGTAAGTACTTCATTTCATAGAGATCTTCATTATTTATAAAATGTAAATGGGAGGAGGGTTTAGTTTTTAACCCTTTATTTAATTGAAAAAGATGAGTGAGGACGATGATGATTATTTTTACCGACTTCAAAAAAGGAGGAGGTACTACGTTCGGATGATTGTTTTTTTTTTTTTTTTTTTTTTTTTTTTTATGTATGTTCATCGATTACTCCGCCGTTTGTGAACCGATTTTAAAAATTATTTTTTAGTTCGAAAGGGTATACTCCCGAGATGGTCCCATATAAATTTTATTAAGTTTGCTTGCGTAGTTTTTGAGCTAGCTTCAATATTACGTATTTTTCCCACAGTCTATGTAGACGATATAATTATTAGACTCCTTCACTGTTATTTACATAGCAGGTAGTAACTTGTGTGGGGTAGGTACCACCATTAAAAAGTGAAAAATAAAAACTTTTTACAAAAAAAAACAACCGACTTCAAAAAAAACACTAAAAAAGTGAAAAAGTCGGTTGTTTTTTTTTGTAAAAAGTTTTTTTAATTATTATTGATAGTCTTGAGTTCACTAGTAAGACACCATCCATACTACACTGGCCTTCAAAACTCAGTACTACACTTTTAAAATTGCAATTTCTCCTAAACTGTAGTAGAAGATAGTTTTGAAATAAAAAACGTTTTATAGCTTTTATCACCTTTCTTGGAAATTATAGTTTACTTTGACGGCCAGTGTATTACTACAAAACTACTACTACGTACGTATGTATAGTTTATGTATAGTATAATATTCTATTAGATAATAATATAATATATTTTTTATTTTATTTTTTATTACAGTGCTCTGTACTGGTACAGCGTCCTAATAGTAGTTTACCCGTGCCGTACCGGTCGACGTCATTACGTCAGCGCCGGTTGTCGCTGAAAACCAGCGCTGGGGCTCCGTCTTGCACAGGGTCGCAGCATAATGCTGAGCGATAGCCGTTTTGCGTGGATGTGACGCATGTTTCCCCCAACCTTTTCTTATTTTTTTCTTTGTGTTTGTTTTCTTTTTTTTTGCGTCATGTTTACCGAAAATAAACGTATTTTCTTTCTTTCTTTTCTTACTACTACTATTATTGCAAAAGTAACTCTGTCTGTCTGTTACCTTTCCACACCTTAACGGCTAAACGTATTCAGACACGAACAGACACGGTTCCTATAAACAAACACGAATAGTTTTGTTTACCAATGGTAGTATTTTTTATTGCTAAACTGGACATATTAATAGATTCGTAAGCTTTTTGAATTTTACCTGTGATAGCTACTTCCATAAGGGAGGGTCCTATGAGGTACTTTTCTTCTTTATTGGTAAAGATGCAAGAGTCTTATTTTTAACCAATAACGGTCCGTAAATTATAGGAATCGGCCATATAACATGGGTTAGTACATACATACGATACTTTTTTATCTCCGTAGTACGTTTAATCCGTAATGTGTTCCGTCTTTGGAAAAACCTATATAAGGTTTTTCCAAAGACGGAACACAGTATGGATTTATGATCCATTTCAGTGATTTTTTTTCAAGATCTAAAAAAAATTCGTCGGGCAATCCCGAAACACAGCAGTAAACATGTTTGTCAGTGATGTCAAGAAACTTAATACAGTTATCAACAAATATGGGTATTTATTTACCAGGAATATAGATCATACTTGTCATTCGGAATTTTCAGTACGTTTTAAGGTTATCGAATCGACAGGGGTGAGCGTATACTGAAGATTACCTCGTTGGTACCTCAGTGGTAGATACGAGTGTTGGTTCTATCAAGTAGTAGGCGACGTACTACCTACTGATATTTTCTGAATGATAGATTTAACATAATCTAAGTTACTTACACATTGTATGTAAATTGGCAAATCCTATTATGCAGATTATGAGAACAGGAACCCCATGCTTAGTTTACGCCATTTTATGAATATTATAATTTATAACCAACTAACTTCCGCCCGCGGCTTCGCCCGCGTGGTATGTCGATAAAAAGTAGCCTATGTCCTTCCCTGGGATGCCATCTATCTGCTTGCCAAATTTTACCGAAATCCGTTCGGTGGTTTAGGCGTGAAAAGGTAACACACATACAGACAGACAGACAGAGTTATGAATTGATAATATTAGTATGGATGTCTGGACTATAAAAAAGATGTTATTGTGTTTCTTTTAGGGATGGTCTGGGATACAAGTCTTATTTAGAAACACACATTTGTGTGTTGTTTTAACGATACATTTTATTTTCTGCAGTGTGTATTCAGAGTGTAAGGAGATCGCGTTGTGGCTGTTATTTTATCACATGTAACAGCTCATCGACGAGGTCATGGTTGACTTATTTTTAGTACATATTTAACGCTTTCTCCAGGGCTGTCTCATAGATTTTGACTACCTACTTATTCAGCCAAATTAGGGCGTTAAGTCTGGATTTAAAAATGATTGGTGATATCCATACAAAGGCGATCCTTGCCAGTACTTCGTACTCGATAAAAGGGACAATTTATGTGCGGTGGAGCGGTGAAGGTTGGACATCTAATACTTGCATTGTGAAGAACGAAGGGCTAACCATCCGTGAGCGCTGTTTGTTACATATTTTCTTGGTATTCTTGACAATGTTTAGTGTAAGTATGGTAGTCCGGATTTTTTATATAGGTACCGGGTCTATTTAGGACTTGTTAGGACGTTGCTTTAGTCTGTCCAATAATTTCAGGGGTGTAAGCATACATAAAATATGGACAGCATTTGGTAGGTAAATACATTTATATAGAAGTGAATCCGGTTCGTTAAAAAACAGCTCTATAATAAAAAAAATTGCGGCACAAGCACGGATCTTTTTATACATCTATATTGATAGATATAACGCTACTATTCGACAAGATGTGGGTAAAACAATCAACACTCGATGGTATGGTTCTTTTTTCTTTTTTTACGACTCGTCAAAAATGTTTGACGAGTCGTAAAAAATGTTTGACGAGTCGCTTGTACCGCTACTGGTTCGATTTTCATGTATTGCTGTATATTCTAAAGGAACGGGAGGCATAAACCATAGACAAAACTGTAAGAGGATCCCTGAAGATCACGATTGCCAGCCAATTTGCAGGTAACACAATTAGATTGAGGAAAATGCAGTCATTCATAAATATACGGAAACCGGTCAGGCATGAATAATGAAATGGTAAACCCACTAGACTGGTCATATATCTACACCTATAAGCTAAAACGTGAGATAGGACACACAATCTGTTCATCTTCGGAGTACCTAACCTATTCTTTATTGAGCTACTAGCTACTCTCCCCTGCTTCATAGGTTTTTACGACTTGACAAAATCGCAACACATAAACCTATCGGAATAAATTTTCAAAATTATGGTGAAAACCATAATATCAAAATCCGTTGTGCACTTTAAAAGAACAACGCGGTTACACAGATGGAAACGAAAAGTTGAAAAGTGATCGTATATAGATAAATAAAACACATATATCGTATATAGATACAGAAAACATTGTCCCAGGTACAAATCAGAACTCCGAGCTGCTAATGTGATTCTTTTTATAGAGAAATCCAAGCCCAATTTCATCCCACGTGTTTGGAACCGCTAGGAGGAGGTTAAAATCTATCCATCTTGAAATATAAACACTGCGTAGACACATCGATGTAGTTATCACAGGGTACAAATGTACTGGAGGCGAAGGTCCTCGCGCACATATGGGAGTGGCGCGAGGAGATGAAGCGCCGGGGCGTAACTCCGCTGCCGCGAGAAATCGCGGCTCAGCGGACAGAGCTCCGGCAGGATCTCATGGCGGCATGGAGAGTGCGATTGTCGCAACCCAGTGCTGGGCACGCCACAATTGCGGCGATAAGTCCCCTCTTTGAGGAGTGGCTAGAGAGGCGCCACGGCGTCCTCACCTTCCGCCTGACGCAGGTCCTCACCGGACACGGTTGCTTCGGGAGGTTCCTGTTTCGTATAAGGCGGGAGGAAACGCCCGGGTGTCACCACTGTGTGGATCGCCCGGAGGACACGGTGGAGCATACGGTGGAGGTCTGCCCCGCTTGGGCGGAGCCCCGCCGTGTCCTCTTGGAGGCGATTGGCGGCGGTGACCTCTCGCGTCCGGCTCTGGTCCAGGCCATGGTACGGAGCGAGAGGGCATGGGAAGCAGTCACCTCCTTCTGCGAAGCAGTAATGCTCGCGAAGGAGGAGGCGGAACGCGTGAGGGAGAGGCAAAGTTTGCGCCCTCACGCCCCTAACCGCCGCCGCCGCTGGAGACGCCCTGGGCGTCGGGAATCCCAGGCGGATTCCCGGCCACCATAGGCGCGGGCTTGCGGACGGCGAGCAATGGGTAGCTCGCCGTCCGATCAGGACCAGGCCCGGGTCGATGGCGCGTCGTGTTCCACGCGCGCCTCAAAGAGATGTCAGCACAATTGGCGGGGTCCGCTAGGACCGATGCCTGCCAGGGTTGCGGGTTAGTCCGAAAGGGATACCGGGACCTTGGCAACAGGCAACTGAAGGTACACGGGTGGGTTTTAGTCAGTAGAAGTCTGACACGCCCTTCCGCTCCACCCAGAGCGGGAGAAGTCATTGGATGATTTCCCACCCAAAAAAAAAAAAAAAAAAAAAAGGGTACAAATGTAGCCTGAGCTATAATGATGAAACCTTTTACAGTTTTGATTTGACTATATTATAATATCTGTACAGTGATGTTGTGAAACTGTCAATTTTGCTCTCAAACATAGCTACTTGCGAGAGTGCAAAATTTGTGTTAGAAAGAAAGAAAGAAAAATATTTTATTTGGAACACGCACAGGAAATATAACAATAGAAACAAACATTAAATCTATAAAATCAGTAAAACAAGTAATAGAATAAAATAAAACAACGTGAAACAGGAAAAGAAAACCTGTGCGATGCCAAAAAGGCTCCTATCTCAGCATAATACTACGGTATTTGATAAATAGTAAACAAATACCGCAGCGCTGATATTCTGATAGGGCCCAAAGAAGTGTTCACAGTTTGAAAGAAAAAAAATCAATCTGCCTAGCCTTTTCCCAAATATGTTAGGGTCGGCTTCCAGTCTAACCGGATGCAGCTGAATACCAGTATTTTACATGGAGCGACTGCCTATCTGACCTCCAGAACCCAGTAACTGGGTACTACGATACCCCTTGGTTAGACTGGTTGTCAGACTTTCGTGCTTCTGACGACTCGTAACGACACACTTTGAAAGAAAGCAAGGAATAAATAAAGAAAGAAAAAGAAAAAGGAATAATGAAAAAGAAAAAATGAATGGAGGAAAGAATTAATGAATGAAAGAGAGAAAGGAATAAAGAAAGGAATTATGAAAAAGAAAGAATGAATGGAAGAAAGAATTAATGAATGAATGAATGAAAAAAAGGAATAAAGAAAGAATGAATGAATGAAAGAATGAAAAGAATGAAGAAAGAATTAATGAGTGAAAGAAAGAAATTCCTATATCACACATCGCCAATTTGTAGGTACCTATGTATTTGCGTATTCAGACTAATAATATTTACCGTGTCCTTATTCAATAGAATGCAAAACAATCGCAAATAGAACCGATAGACTTTTGTGAAGGTAATTTCCTCCGTTCAATTGTTTTTCATCGCTCACGGTTACTCCAATACCTTCAATGCCGTTCGTTTCATGCTTAGTTTGATGAATCGTGATAGTAATTAGTAGTACAATAATAATTTATAAAAACTAACAAGTGGTAGGTAACCTTACGATCTTGCACCCTATTCACTTACTTCTTAATGACATGCATACATAAACTCACACCTTCTTCCCATGGGGATAGGCAGAAACTACAGAACGCGACCTGCTATACTCCTTACATACTTACTCTTTTTGCTTCGTTTACGTTCATAACGGCCACATTAGCAATTCCTGTAAAAGCAATTCATTTCCTGAATTTCCAGCTTTTATTAGCAATTCCTCTAATTTGACACAAAAGCAATTCATAATGTCTGGACCGTTTTACGAATCTGCTCAGACAACTGTCAAACAGATGAATTATTTTGTAATATGAATCGCACGCAGATCATAGGAATGGTCAATTTGGACATTTTACGATGATTAATTATATTTTCCTATTATGATTCTGCCAAAGTGGCTGTTTTGCACCCTCATTGCGTAACACACGATCAATCTGTTTCATTTTGACAGTTCAACAACATTCATTGCGTTATGTACGTTGTTGACCAGCCAAAGTTTTCGAAAATGTATGCAATAGATTAGCAATATTCGTCAAAATGACTCAGATTATGATTGACGGTGTGTTGCGCAATTTGGGTGCTGGTCATACACGCTCGCCGTTTGCGAGTAATACGCACCTGACCTTTCCGAAGAACATCGCCACATTTTTATATTTCCTAATAAAATATGTAAAATAAATTAATATATTTTTACCCTAATAGAAATATAAAAATGCTCATTTAAGTAATTGACTACCCCTAATAATCATAATGAATAGTTCTGTTGCAATTCTATCGGTCCGATTATTATGTAATTAATATAGTTAAACCACCTTTTCGTTTGCATGCGATAAGCTCAATGCCCAAGACTAACCATTTCCAGACTCCTGAGTATGAAACCCAGGCTCCCGAGCTCTGAAACTTGAGTACACACGGCTACTACATCAAGCTATACAGTTCCAGTTTATGCTGATCTCGCATTGTATAGGATTTCCGTACAATGCGAGATCAGCATAAACTGGAAATGTATAGCTTGATGTGTAGCCGTGTGTACAATGCAGCTTAGTTATTACCAGTAGTAAAAAATACCATTAGAATAATATTAATTTTTATGCTCCTTTAAAATAGCTATCTAAAGTTTGTAAGCACGTGTAAAGACTATCTGTTGATATTATTTGCATAATAAAATAAGAAAAACTCGTGACTGCAAAATAATTAAACCTGTTTTATCTGCGATGTTAATATCGTTTACTTTTAATGAATGTGATGAGTATATTTATTAGGTACCTGCTGTATGTCCATTAGGTATACATTATACAGTAAGTTTATGATGCATCAATAGGAAATGACCGACCAACAAACAAGGCACAGTCTGAATAACTGTAGATAAGAACGTAATATCTGTGGCCCTAGTGAAAAGGGGTATAAGTCCGATTTTGTGGAAAATGAGTTAAGTATACAGAAGTGATCAGAAAAAAATGTTCTATCGTTCGGTGTAAACGGATCTAAGCTATCTCTAAAAATAAAGAAGTTACCTTGTGTAAAAGGGTCCAACTGACACCAAAAAAAATTAAAAAGTCGGTTTCAAGTACTTTTGTATTCTATTAAACGAAAAAAAAAATGCATTTTGTGTTTTTTAATCTAAATTAACATAAATTACCCACGTTTTAATTTGGTTGGTGTTTATCAATACAACAACACCTGGTTCTTAAAAATGATTTAGTGAGTAATGTGATATTATT
Source organism: Lithophane socia (assembly GCA_947522985.1). Lineage (NCBI taxonomy): Eukaryota > Metazoa > Arthropoda > Insecta > Lepidoptera > Noctuidae > Lithophane > Lithophane socia. Next base: position 5,394,035 of record OX383258.1, on the reverse strand, counting down.
AGACATAAATCCGTTTTCACCACCATAAAGGAAAAAAATCAAAGAAACTCTATTGGGATTAGTATGAACATAATCATTCCAAATGCGTATCCATTTTAACTTGTGTGAATTAACATTTAACATATGGGAGAAGGGGTATAATTTATTTTACACCCTCAAGGAATTCATTTTGTGGTTAGTATAAGTCACTATCTTAAAAACGAATTACTTTACATAAAAAATAACTCCATAATAATAAAGAGCATAAATTGTTTACCTATAAAAAACATCACATGTATTTCAATTGGTAGTGGTTTAAATGTCACACGAGGCAAACACGCAATTTGAAGTGCGCGGAGTTTTTTTTAAGTCTCCTGTGAAGTTGCATTTTTGGACTTAGATCCTTTTTCACTAGGGCCACAGATATTTGGGAGACAAGTACCCGTTTTCACTAACACTAAGCGACACCTAAATGCAAGGCGAACGAAATGAAAATGAAAACGATTTATCCATCTATCTATCAATGCCTAAATAATAGCGCACTGTAGGATTTGAAACGCTCAGTTCACCACCGAGAGTTGAAAATTCAACAGTCTCATAGTGTTGCCGAGAGTCAGTCATGTTCTACAAACAACGTTTTGTAGGAAACAAAAGTTTCAACACTGTTTCAGCAACATTCGTATAGCAGGAAATAATGTTTAGTTATGGTTTGGTTTCGAAAGCGGCTGTCTAAATACAGCGCGTTTTTTTTTACATCTTAATGTCAAATACTGGTTAAATGACAGATTTTCATGATGGCCGATAAATTAATTATGACTGGACAGTTTTCCTAGGAAACTCAAGGTTTAAGTAGAACAGGGCCCTGTTTATCAAAAGTTACAAGTCTACACGTTCACAAGTTACCTAGAATGTTAAAGTTCGTTAAATTCATAGCTCATCACCATATTCATAATCAGCCATAATGTTCCCACTGCTGGGACACGGGCATCAGGTCATCTCTCTCTTTTGACCACATTAAAAAAAAAACGAATTTAAACATTTATTACGACACTTCTAAACTTGTAAGATGGAATAGAGAGTCGCCAGACACTCTTAGGATTTGTTATGATTTCCTACAAGTTGTAACTTGCAAATAATTTTTTGATAACCAAAATCACGAATATAAGTGTCAAAATATTAGTACTTGTAAACTAAATAATGACATTTGGTAATACAAGGCTTTTAAGTTTTGATAAACAGAGCACAGCACCCTAATTGCGTGACACGCTATCAATCACATTTTGAATGATTTTGAAGGATATTGCTAATCCATTGCTTCATATGTTCGAAAAATTTGTCTGCTCAACAACGTAAATAACGCAATGCATGTTGTTGAACTGTCAAAATGAAAGCCATTTGCTACTGTGTGTTACTCAATTACCCCGCTGTTTGTCAACGTTTGTTTCTCATGAATTGATAGAGCTTCAGAATGCAGAGTTGCACTGAGAAAAATCTTCAGAAAAACGAAAATTGAAAAGCATAGACACCGACTTCCGAAATTAAAGTTATTTTTGACTTTGAGTGTTTTTTTTGGAAGTCGGTTGTTTTTTTTTTGGAAAAAGTTTTTAATTTCTCAATAGTAATAGTTATAGTTACCTACCATGTTTTGTGTAAATGAAGTTGAGATACATAATGTTATTAATGTTATTATACGTAAATGAATGATTCTCGTGGTATTTTTTTTTAAACAATAGTGCAGCTGTGTTAATACAAACATGGAGAAGACACGGTTCGTCGGGCCGCTCTGTCGCAGTCTGTAGAACCAGCTTGTTAAATCCCACGCAAAAACTATGAATAATGAGCTAATTCACTGTATTTTACATTAATACTGCAATGTCGTCAGACAGCAACAAAATTCGATGGTCGTTTCGTAAAAAATAAAGTACCTACTGGCTAAATAATTATTGTTTTAAATCTAGCTTAATAAAATGATAATTTTAAAAGTCACTACAAGTCACAAATTATTTATTTTATTTTTTATTTATTTATTAAAACTTTATGCACAAGTAAAAAAATACTGTGCAAAGGCGGACCTAATGCCTGAGGCATTTTCTACTAGTCAAACCTTAGGGTGATGCAGAAACAAACATGGCAGGTGCAACATAATTGATATATAACTGGAAAATGAATAAATACTAATTAATACATACATATAAATTAAATAAACTTAGTCAGGAGAAAAGACGTCGGGTAGAGGAGAAAACGAATCCAGCAAGTTTTTATTCATAAATCTCTTCTGAAACTTTGGATAATGTTGTGGCTGCGAGTGTAGACAAAACAAAATGGTAGCTACATTTTGTTTTTGATACCTTTATAATCTTAGATCATAGTTTGGAAAGTCTTTGTCAATGGCCTTGTCTCGATAGGTTTAAGGAAGAAAGAAATATTAATTTACTTACAAGGAAAATACTTCGTCTTTATGGAAATTCTGGTTTAGGTACTACCTGAACTCGTCTTACTCATTTGGTATTATTTTTACAAACTGAGTCACAATGTACCAGACTATGTATTATTTTAAATTATTATTATTTAGTATTGAATATTATTTTCAGTTCAGACGCCATGCTTCAATACCTATTGTTGTATTTTGTTTAGAATTTTTATGCTCGATTGTTTATCTTTATGTTGTCACAATGATCATTAAGTACCATCGCGGACCCTGGCTGCGAACTGCGCACTTTTCAACCTTAATACTAAGGCCATAAGGGTGAAAAGTGGTTCACCGCAAATGTCCGCGTTTCTACCTTTTGGTTGTACCTACTGAGCCCCCATGTAAGTAAAAATAATTTTACTAATATGAGCGCTCAGACCTCAGACCAACAAAAAAGGAAAGACAGATCACGCCGTACGTCAAAAGTGAAGCCACCTTTTTATCTATGTGTGTGTAAAAAGGGTTGTCAGTTGTTAAAGTTTTTCCCTATAACTTGGGGAATAATATTTTGGGTAGGCTAATATTGTACGAGTAAGATATTGTTGAGTATGGTATTGTACCTCAATTTTTAGGAAGAATTCCGAAACAAAAATATTTTTTTTTTACATTGCAAATTAAATAAAAAAACAAATTAAGTACAAAGTGCATTTATGAGATCACCTTTTATGCAAGGATTGCTTGTGTTAGGAGACTCCGCTCTTTCACTTAGAATTATCCATTAATTTTCAATTGAGTGTTAAAAAAAAATATATATATGTGTATAAATAGGTTAGTAAATTAGCTACTATCCATTTATTTTTATTTTCAGTATAACATGGAAATCTAAAATATTAAATGCATAAAAAAAACAGACATATAATTACTCGAAGTAAAAAATATCGAATGGGGAAATTTGAAATCATATTATGGCAACACTCGCTCTTTAAATGTCACTGTTTTCGTTCGTTCATTCGTTCAGGTTTTTTGTTCCAAATAACCTAAAATTCATAGTTATCTAAATTAAAAAACGATGTTATTTTAAGTACTTACAAGTGAAAAGTGATTCCGTGAGACTTTTTCTGTGATTTAGTATTGTTTTTACACGTTTTCACTACACAGGAAGGCATAATTATATTTGTTTTGGTGATGTTAGCTAGACGACGACTCGTGACGTACTAGGAGCGATGAGCTTGGTTTTAGTGTAGGTGTGTGCGTGAGCCTGTGTGTTTACTTGCAGGAGCTTGGTTTTGTGGCTTCACTTTGGATGTACGGCGTGATCTGTCTTTCCTTTTTTGTTGGTCTGAGGCTCAGACAAATTGAACTGTCAAATACACAGCGTTGTTGTGTTTAATTACTTAATGTAAAAAAAGTAAACAAAACGATGCTTTTGACAGGACATAAAAACCGGGCATAACAAACGTTTTGAGCGGACTATTGGCAAGTGAATACCAAATGTTTGTCATGATCATGAACATTCCCAAAAATATTTTCATTCACTTCTGTACGATGTAAAGGTATAAAAGAATTTAAACTAATTGTTAACATTCCGACCTTCACGAACCAGATAACACGGTCTTATTGTGCCAATTCTGAACCAAGTAATTACCATTACATTAAAGAGAAAATGTAACACTTTTGAAAAACATAATTTACTGTTTACGACATAACTAACTATAAGTAACAAGTTTGTAAACAATATAAGAATAAATTATACTCAACGTTATCAACACAACACTACACAAATAAATACACCAGGAAAATACTTGCTAGTAAAAGTCTTAAGTTTTGTTCTCGGGAATACACAGCACTACCACTCATACGAACATTAATAAAATAAAGAATCCTTTCACATTCCGCTTGGTAGTTGCTGAATCCTTCTCTACTGTACATGATCAGTTTACAGTCCGCGTTCTTGGTAACGTACAGTCGCATGTGAGTGATGGGGTCCAGCACCGTAGTCACTCGCCAGTCTTTGATCTCGTGCTGAGAGGTCTCCGGAGGCAGGATATCTGCATCACGGCTTCTGGGCTTCTCGCTCCACAGGCTTACGTCGACACCATCCTCCGTCATCTTCCTCGTGTTGTAGTCGTGAATATAGTTGTTGAGAAACGCATGAGCGATTTCACAATATATGGCAACGGTCTCCATCAACTCGACGTCTTCAATTCTTAGCCAGCACTGGTCCGCGCGGTCGTTCCGGTTCGGCATTTCGAAAGGGATGGGGAACACGTAGGGTTTCACATCTTTCGCGGCCACTTCGGAGCACAACACGAGTGCTTGCAACAGAGTGACGCCGATGACTTCGAGTAACATTTTAAATGTGCTGCTGTGACGACGTCATGATTGTAACTAAACGACAGTCGTGACGGCTCGGTGTCGCTACAAAGCGTTGCAGAATGGCTAGCTGCCTTCATAAACGTGATTACAGGTTAAAAAACGATTATTAGATTGCAATTTACAACTCATTGTTGTGGGAACGAAATCCACGTGATTGAATGGTTGCCGCTAGTTAGAACAATTCACCACAGTTATTTGTAATTGTTCTGCTCGTATTAACAATATACAGAAGTATATAGTGTTTCCGCAGTTAATATTAATATACGGAGGTTTTGTTCCTTTACGACAAATTCCGGGGCTTATAAGGAATGTTGACAGGAATGATTGTTACTATAAGGTTGGTTGGCATTGCACTTTGTAGGTAATACAATAACTTGTAAAACAATAATTGCAGTCGAAAGAAAGAAAGGTCAGGTGCGCAATATGCGCGCATGTCCAGATGTATGAAAGTAAACGAGGCTAAAGGAGTAGGTATGTTATGATCGTAACAGGTGGTGTTCTGTAGTTTCCGCTTACTCCCATGGGAAGAAAGCGTGAGTATATCTATATAATATGTAGTCTACTTATTTAATATTTTATAGATAAGTCTACATTAAATTCGTCAGAGACAAAATCGATTGCTGGAAAAATAAATGTATGCATTTCCGACCCATTAAATGGTCATGAGGACCATGTTCAGCAGAAGACGATTATGGACTCTAATTGTCGATGATTCCTTATGGATCTAAATGACGCTTCGTGCCCACGCCATTTTAGCCAGTGCTGCAATGTTTCTCTGCAGTGTAAGTTGCTTGAGTGAGGCAGGATGATGCAAATAGTTTCAGTTTTATGCGGCAATGACCCAATGTCCCACTGCACCATCGAGGTGCAGGCCCAGCGGTCAAGATATCAAGAGTACGAACCCCACCAGTTGCATTATTGAAGTAAACTAACACGTACTTAGCACAAGCATATTAATATTACGTATTATGTCGTGGTTTATCAGGCAATTCTAGTAATGTAACAACAGTGTCCGTTTTCCTGTAACAATCTCATGAAAAGAAACTAAAAAAAACAGGCGACGAAAAAAGGATTTTCATAAGATAATCCATAATTTCCTAATTACTTATTTCTTTTTTGCCTGCTTTAACTATCTGGAAGAGGCAATTTGACGATTTCTTATTATTGTTAACTATTTAAAACTAAACTTGTTTGCGTGGCATTTAGTGAGTTTTAGACCGGTATTTCTATTGTGATACGAGTATGATATATTGGGTCCCCACCTATGAAATTGGCGTTTTTTTCTCACAAATAGAGAACCTCGTCACTTCTAAGATTTAAAATATTCATCAATTGCTTGGTATTATATCGAATAATGGCCATCATAGACAACTACCAATATAAAAAAAATCTTATTACTTATAGTTTTTTAACATAAAAAATACCTTAAAAATGACTACTCATTTTGTTAGCAGAAATGACCACTATTTTTTTTTTAACTTAGTCAATACTTATTTTTGTCGCTTAATCTAAGTGGCATACGTTATCTTAGTTTTTAAACATTAGTGCATAAAAGTTTTAAAACATTAGTGTTCATGGTTGTTAAATAAATTAAGAAAATGTTAGTATGAAAAATGAAAGTTCTTTAGAATTCTCCATACAAAACGCCGATTTCATAGGTCCCCTAATATTTGGAATGCCATATTCTGGTGTGTTTGTATCCGATGTTTAGTTTTTTTTAACTCTGTCTATTATGTAACAAAATGTTTGTTTTTTCCTGGCTTTAACACTTGAAATCTGTAAATGGAAGGCGTTTTTTAGGGATTTTCTTTTATTGTTATATGTAGTGATTCTGTATTGATTTTATGTCTGGTTATATTTGTTTTAAAGCTTGTTTGCATGGCATTTAGTGAGATTTAAACTGGTTCTTCTATTTGATGTGGTGAAATGAATGGTGAAAAAACCTTTTAACAAAAAAAAAAACAACCGTCTTCCAAAAAAAACACAGACACCGACTTCCGAAATTAAAGTTATTTTTCACTTTTTGTGTTTTATGTGATTTTATTTTTCACTTTTTAGTTGTGGTACCTACCCCACACAAATTCGAATACTACTACGTGCTAGTAAATAACAGTGACGGAGCAACTAAGATATCTTCTACATAGACTAAGTGGGAAAAATACGTAATTATTGAAGCTAACTCAAAAACTACGCAAGTTTATATTGGACTACCTCTGAAGCATGACGTACCTAACAAAAAAAGAATCATCAAAATCGATTCATAATTATTGGAGGAGTAATCGCGTAACATACATACAAAAAAAAAACATACAGACGAATTGAGAACGTCCTCCTTTTTGCAGAAGTCGGTTAAAAACCACATTAAAATCTGTTGCTTAGTTTAGTTTAGAAGAACAACGCGATCATGCAGAGAGACACGAAAAGCGCCTTGCATAGAAAGCAATTGTTGCTTCCAAAATTGCATTAGCATGGTGCCTAAATAGATAATCGTCGGTTGGTGCCTCCTCATAAATCAAAATTGTCTAGAATGCGAGAAGCTCGGAACCGGTCGAAGTGGCGGTGCTTAAGGGAGGCCTATGTCCAGCAGTGGACGTCTTCCGGCTGAAATGATGATGATGATGATGAAGGGGCCTCTACGAGTTGGCTTCGGCCCCTCGTACGCCTTTCAAAGGTCCGGGACGGCAGGGCCCCAAGATATGTTAAAGACATTTTTTAAATTGCCCCATAAAAAAGTAGGAATACGGGATGACAAATAAGTTTTGTGTTTAGTTTGAATAGGCTTTTGTTATTCTCAATATTCTTTCTCATTAACAGACACTTTTCAGAATGATATAATTAAAATAGTGACACATAATCGATTTGTGTGCGTAAACGGGAAAACAAATTGATAAATACGAGGATAATAATGACAAAGTTCAATCATTCAGCAAAATATGTCTTAAAAGTCCTACATGCTACTTGTGGGCTGTTATTGTCAGGACTAATGTCTAGAATTCGATTTCAGTAGGACGGAAAACTAGGAATATCTCTAATGACGTCATTATTATCTTCTTAAGTTTCCTGGAGTGGTCTGCTACAAAGTGTAGTAGAAATAACTGAAGACCTGAAAAGGGTTCCTTATCGGGCCAACCATAGTATCGTGAAAAAAATCAGCTATTCCATACGTTTTGTTGAGTTATGTATGGAGTAGCTGATTTTTTCGCGATATCGGGTTTGGTCCCATTGTAAAAGTTGTTCATAATGAGGAGTATAATAACCCCTTTTCAGGTTTTCAGTTCAAGGTCAAGGTTAGGTTCAGGTCAAGGTGTAATTGAAGTGATCATCACATAGGTACCTATGTGATGATTTTCTTTCACTTGTGTTGTTTATTTATTTATTAAACCAAACACTATCCTTACTGGATGACCCCAATACAATAGTGCCTACCTTAAAACTTAAACTTAAAACTTAACCTAAAATACAAAAACATATAATATTAATATTTAAATAAAACTAACAAAATTCAACAAAACTCTTGCGAATTCACTCAGATTGCACGAAAACGAATTTGCTGTTGTTTGTAACTACCTAGCTGCTTTTGGTGTTATCATTTTCGAACCAATGTTTTTTGGTCCTTAGACATCATCAAATGACTTCTACCTTACTTTCTACTTTAAAAGCACCTCGGCAACTAAAAATAAAATATGTATACTTTCGTTCGCAATTGAAATAATGTTAACTCATGCACTTAGCAAATGAATAAAAAAGTATTTACCCATTGCGTATAGGTTCTAGGTACAGATATCAAGTGTCTCAGTTTTTTTTACTGCTTCCAGTAATCATGCAATGAATTAGGAAGCCTGTTATCACATACCTAACTACCTGGCTCACTTGTTAGAGTCTACGTCACTGTGTCTGCGCATGAGTCACACTGACGTCTGAGACGAACTAGTTTCTCAGTAACAGGTAAGTTTCTCACGAAACGTTCGTTGGTTGTTTGAAAAAAATCGGAGCTGGCTTTGGTAAAACCTAACGTATTTTGACCTAATGAACATTGGCTGCTCTAATGATGAAAGTTACTCTATCCAACTATATAGGTATTTTTTGACAACAATAGATTAATTATGGACTTCCCATTGCGTAGTAGCATTGAGTACAATATTAATTATTAAACCGGTCCCATATTCAACAAAATTCTGCTTAATTGCCTGTTGTGCTACACTTATCTGGCCGAATGTAAGAATTAGTTTGATGTTTACTTCACCTCTAGCCTTCTCTTATCTGTTGTCTGCGTGAGTGAAAGAGACAGCAATTGAGGTTCCCTGAATAGTCGTTTACGTCATACACGCACACACTGATGTGCGAACTTGTTTTAAATAAAACCAATCAACGGGCATGAGATCAAACGCGTTTGAGCTCTCGCATGTTTACGTCATGCAAAATGGCCAACAGAATATTTCTGTTGTGCCTTTTAGTTTCGGTACTAACTGTGAGTTATATAGAAGGGAGAGGCGGTTCAAGAGGTAGCAGCAGGGGCAGCAGCAGTAGGGGCAGCAGCGGAGGCAGGAGCTGGGGAAGCAGCTCCTCTTCCTTCGGCAAGAGCTGGGGGTCATCAAGTCACAGCGCTAAACCCAGCTGGGGTTCGAGCTCGTCCAGCTGGAGTAAACCAAGTTCATCGTCATCGAGTAGCTGGGGAAGCTCATCGTCACACAGCTACCCCTCGTCATCATCAGGTCTCTCGGGATCATCAGGATCTCACGGTTATCCTTCATCATCGTCAGGATTATCTGGATCAGGATGGAATCATGGTTCTTCAAGTTACCCTTCATCATCATCAGGGCTGTCCGGATCTGGATCTAGCTCTTACAATAAACCATCGTCATCTTCAGGATCGTCATGGAATTTTGGTTCCTCTAGTTACCCCTCGTCCTCCTCAGGACTGTCTGGATCTGGATCAAGCTCTTACAATAAACCATCGTCATCTTCGGGATCGTCGTGGAATTTTGGTTCCTCTAGTTACCCCTCGTCTTCATCAGGACTGTCTGGATCAAGTTCATCACATGGCTATCCTTCATCTTCCTCTGGACTTTCAGGATCTGGAAGTAAATACCCGTCATCATCGTCTGGATCATCGGGATCTCATAGTTACCCGTCAAGTTCTTCGGGAATGTCTGGCTCTGGATCTAGCTACAAACCATCGTCTGGATCGGGAACTCATTCCTATCCATCTGGAAGCGGATTGTCAGGATCTCACTCAAGCAATAATAATTATTATAAACCGACCCACGCGTACGGTACGAACAGTGGAACTTCAGTTCATCATACGACACATTATTACCATAATACGGTGCCTTACGCTGTGCCTACATACTACACCGCACCACAGTACGTATACATCCATGAGTACAGGAACTCCAACAGTCGCTATGGAGACTTACTGACAGGCTTGTCCTTGTACAATCTTGGTCGATCACATAGTCACTATCACGACCATTACTACTATGACGACTACTACAGGCGCAGGTACGACAACCCGAGCTCTTCATCATACAGGCAAGAAAACAAACCTCAAGACCAAGCTAACTGCATATTGAAAGTTAAAGAAAACGGACGAGTTGAAGTGCTAAAAATTCCGTGTGAAATCGTTTCGACTTTCACCCAAGGGAGCAAAAAGGTGGCTCCATCACAACAAACTCAAGTGAACAAAACAGTGTGTACAACGACCACTACAACGATTAACAATACAGTGTCCTCGGTGCCAGCAGCGCCTGTGGTGCCAGTGCTATCAGTGTTACCAGCCGTGGCAGTTAATGTCTCCTCAATTAATTCTACGGTGACAGCGGTGTCTAACAAAACTGGGCAAGTCAACGGAATTGATTCTAAAGTATTGATGGCGGCGTTGAACAATGGTTCCCTTGATGCTTTGATGGCCGCTTGGGATATTTCAGTAACACCTGCGACCACTGTGACACCCCTCAGTGGTACCCCTGTGACAGATAAGAACCTTATTACGGCGCCAACTAATGTCTCGTTTGCTTACTCTACTGTGACTACTACTACATTACCAGTCAATGGTTCATCAGCCAACATTACGAAGACTGTGACAACAGTCAATGCAACGACAGTAAACGTCACGATATGTACAACAAACTCCACACTCGTCGATCCTCTGACCGTGCAGGGGCCGCCAGTCAATGCTAAAGGCATGGAATGTGTCGTAGAGATCCAAACAAGAGATAGTTTCTTGAGTAATGATATTGATTGTAGCACTCTAATAGCGTATGCGAAAATGCCTGAACCAAAGAAAGACACTGGAATATTACCAGAAAGAGCTAAACTGAAGTCATGGTTGGCCAACCCGCCTTGGTGGATGTCCTTATTTATAGCTGTGTAATTTTAGTACAAAACGTATGTAGTTATTGTACAATTAAATATATTTCAGTATATGATGTGTTACGCAAGAAACTATGTATTTAGTTTTGCCGTTACTGTCTCGATAATGTTGTTATTAATCTCAGCACACTATACATACAGTCTATATACTTGAAACATTTGTGTGTGCAAACTTTTAACTTTGATGTTGTTTTTTAGATCTTTTTTATTTGTTGTGTTCAAATGAATAATTTAGTTATATAAGTACTCTATGATGTGCCATTTGCTGCATTTATGTATCATAATATTTTGTAAGGAAACTTTCTTTATGATAATAAAGAAGTTCATAAAATAGTGTTTGCCTTTCACTTCAATCTTTTTGTTACGAATATTTTCTCAAAGAATTCATTACATGCCAAGTTTATTACACAATAATATGTAGAGGCTACAGCTCTATTATTCCGAGTATAACTTCCTATTTAGATACACTCATACATGGAAAAATCACGTATGTATTCATTAATGTACAGATGAAAAATATGGAACAATTAATTACTATTAAATATCTCATATTATTTTATTCAGTTATTAATTGATTTGCGTTATTATATGTGGCCTACGACTGTTCTACGCATTAAGATAATTAACTAGCAACGTACTGATTAGAATGTTTTGAACATGTACATGTGACATAGTAGGTACATTGATATCGCCTATGCTCGTTTTTTTTATATTCCCAAGAATGTCAACAAGAGATATCTTTTATAATGAAGATTATAATATTATACTAGGATTTCCATTTATTTTTTTAAAATAATTTTATTTATATAAATTAAATGCAACTGCTAGTATAATATTACTTATAATCTTCATCTAGGATGAAAAGTATCTTATTAAACTGGTTATGCCTATCTGTAAAATTTTAAAACTATCGGTTCAGTGGTTTAGGCATGAAAAGGTGACAGACAGAGGAATAGACAGATTTTTTTTTGCATTTATAATAATTATAAATTAATTAGTATGGATTTTTTACTAAGCCTGCTGCTAACATATTTTTTACTAGCTTTTGCCCGCGACTTCGTTCGCGTGGAATAGTGACTTCCGACAGATTTTTGGTTTTACCCGCATGGCGCATAGTTCCCGATCACGCGGGACCTCTTCAAAAATGAACGGAACTAATTTTAAATTTACGAAACGATCAATCCTCAATTCTACGACAGTACCGAAGCGCTCGGCCGATACCCAACCAAATGCGTGTAACGAAACCATAGCGCGATCTATTTCGATCCCAACGCCATCTATCGAGCATAGTGACAACTCGGATTATTTATCTATACTCCGTTCGGGCATTTTCTTTGTACTAAAAGTTTTATTATATTGATATTATTTTTTTCATACCTTTTTACTATTTATTTACTTTTTTCCGTGAATTAAAACAATAACATGAACCGAACTCGTGTAACGATCGACACCATTGCGCGATCACCAACTCGACATATAGTACTAATAGAATTATCTATACTCCGTTAGAGCATTTTCTATGTACTAAAAGTTGTATTATATTATATTTTTCATACCTTTTTACTATTTATTTACATTTTTCCGATGAATTTTCAGTACTGAATTGATGCCGACTCTTGACCAATAGATGGCGCTGTATGTCCGGAATAAATTTTATTTTTTATTTTATTTTTTGTAATAAAAACTATCCTATGTCCTTTCTCAAGTTCCAAACTATGACTGTACCAAATTTCACACAAATCGGTTCAGTAGTTTAGGCGTGAAGCAAAGACAGACAGACAGACAGACAGAAAGACAGACAGACAGACAGACAGACAGAGTTACTTTCGCATTTATAATATTAGTTTGGATTAAAATGCGTATTTGAGAGATAATAATATCATAATAATGTGATTGTGTGGCACATAAAATATTTTTTAAATAACCGTAGTATATCTAAAGTATTTCTAGCCATTAAAGGGGCATTCACACTATTTATCAGCATTATTATACAGAGATAGTTTTGGTGGTCACCTTGGAGCCAATATCTAGTTTTTGACATTCGCCTCAGCGTCTTCGATTCGAGTTTAATTGGATGTGAATGTCCGATGCCCGCACTGTCCTTGAACAGATGATTGTTTTTATTTTCTGGTCACGTGTAAGGCGTCTGCGTTTCAGTAACATGCGCAGTTTGCCGTGGAATGGTGCTGAAAAACAAGCAGGCATTAAGTACTATATTATGTCGTCGAATCGTGTCTGAATTTGCTGTAAATAGATTATTATTACATTCCACACAGGTGCGGTCGCAGCCCAAGATTTTCGGAGGGTTACCATTGGTGCCGAAGAATATTTTTAGGGAAATGGTTAATTGAGACTCTAAAAACTTTTTCACCATCTAATGATGCACACTTTTTTGAATAACTGAACCTCTTTTTAACTTTTCTCACAGTTGGTTGCAGTAACTAAAGTAAGGGTACCCCGACCAAACAGGTTAGGTCAGGTTAAAACAGTGACAAACCCCGCGCGAGCGGAAGCTATATGTACTTTTTACATTTAACTTTATGATGCTGCCAAATTGGCTGCCAGCTTTTTGATAAATAATAGGTGTTAGGGCAGTAGATGGCTCAAGTACCTACAATTTTTTGCACGTAAATTATTCAGTATCCGAGGGCTTGAATGATTTTGATTTTGACATTCATGACCCCCAGGACCCCCTCGGACCGCGCCTGATTCCACTTAAACTACATGCTGTTGCACATATGTCAGAAAAAGGTGGCTACTTGTGGAAGTAGTTATGAGAAAAGTCCTAATAAGTTAGCCCTCAATCCCTAATAGATTGCCAGTGTGACATCTTCCAACCCGCAATGGGCCGGGTAGATTTATATATTATTAGCCCACTCCCTCTCGAAGAAAGGAGGTCTGTGTCCCAGCAGTGGGAACATTATAGGCTGATCATATGCCTACCTAGTTGGTCGGTTGGTTTTCGTCTCAAATCATGAGCAAAGTTTTTTTTTTTACACCTTCATATTTGGTGACAGCGTTAAATACGCCCATACTAATATTATAAATTCGAAAGTAACTCTGTCTGTGTCGGTCTGTCTGTCTGTCTGTCTGTATATTACCTTTTCATGCCTAAACCACTGAACGGATTTCGATAAAATTTGGCAAGAAGATAGATGGCATCCCGGGGAAGGACATAGGCTACTTTTTATCGACATACCACGCGGGCGAAGCCGCAGGCGGAAGGTAGTCAAGTATGAAGGTGTAAACTGCATACTTCTGTCGGTGTCGAGGTGAAATTCAAACATCAGGAAATAAGCGATAAAATAAATTGAGGAAATTCTACAAAGATGAAAAGGTTTGCAAATATTTGTAGGAATGCCAGATGTTTACAAGAATCAGTTTTAACAAGTTTCAGCTGAGATGTTTAACATATTAAATGATTTAATAATGAAAACATGGCGATTTAGTATTGCGCCTAGCTGTTCTGTTATGTTATAGTTTTGCTTATGTGGTACTAATAGCTAAGTATTTTCCGACAACCAATGTCTGCTTTATTTCGTTTATTTGGTACTAGCTACTAGCTACCCGCTACTAGCTACTAGATTTCAATACAGCGAGATTTCTGTGCTATATCTAAGTTAAAGATTAATTTATTAAACACATAAACCATTCGGAGTAAATTCTCAAAAAAATATCAAGAACCGCATCCAAATCCATTGTAATTTAGAAGTAAGTGGACACACAGACAGAAAAGAAGCGTGACTGTATTTTGTTATAATTAAACGTATGTAGTTATAATAAAGGTAAGGTTTATTATAAACTAGCTGTTGGCCGCGATTTCGTCTACGATCCAGGATGAAAAGTAGCCTGTGTCCTTCTTCAGGTCATGGTCCACCCATGTGCCAAATTTCATCCAAATCTGCTCAGCCGTTTTAGCGTAAAAGCGTAACAAACAAACAAACTCACTTTTGCATTTTTATTATTAGTTCGGAAAGAATGCTTAATAATTGCAATCAAGATACAAAGTTTTCAAAGCTACTCAAAATTCTTTATGGCCAGAAGGCGAGGCAAAAGTAGGTGTGTATCATGCATGTCTCGCGAATTAGATTAAATTGTTGCTATAATCTCTTTCTCGGAGATCTGTATTAATAATATAATAAAGAACAACAAGTAATGGAACCTAGCAATAACAGCCAAGCAACCGAATTATTAACAAACGATCACTCACAATAATCCGACAGGCGCCTTTCTTCAAACTTTTCTCATTCAATGACTCGGCCAAAAAATCTTCTAAAAAGGGGCTATTTCGAAAAGATTTACTCGTTTAAGAAGCCCTTTCGGTCCATTACCACGGTCTGTTAGTTTATCAATTTCTTGACCATGCTGACTTACCAAAATGAGATTTATTCGTAGCTTATCAGCGAAGCCTGAACGTTGCAGTTTTTGATCAGTTATTGACATTCTTTATTTTTCGTGTGACCGTGTTTTTAAACCGCCCATGGGCCTCTGACTTGGCTTCACATGCCGTAGAAAAACATCTTTCAGGCATGCCATTTCCTTCACCGTTTTTGAAGCAAGGATACAATATGCACATGAATCCGAAAAGTCAGAGGCTCGGGTTCAAACTCGAGACGTATGACTTAGCAGTCCGCCGCGCCGGTCACACCACTAGGATATCATTGCTGCTCACATGTTGAAATTGACCTTGGTGTTAGGTGCCTGCCAGGGTTGCGGAATAGTCCGAAAGGGATACCGGGACCCTGGCAACAGGCAACTGAAGGAACACGGGTGGGTTTTAGTCAGTAAGAGTCTGACACGCCCTTCCGCTCCCCCCAGAGCGGGAGAAGTCATTTGATGATTTCCCAACAAAAAAAAAAAAAGGTGTTTGTTTTTATGGACCTTTCTCATGCCTTTTACATTCATTAAATGGCGTTCATTACTGACATTTTAACGAAGGTTAACGTTTCAGTCAGGATTGATGTTTGGTACGTTAAATTATTATACTTGCTGCTGCCCGTGGCTTTGCCCGCATGGACCCTAATATAATAAAAACACTTATTTCTTATAACATCAGCTATCTGGTAGTGAAAGTCCCGCCGAAATCGTTACAGATATTTCGAAGATTAGCCGGAACAAACAGACAGACAGAAAATTATAAAATGTTTTGTTTTACGTACCGTATATTATTATACATTCATATTATGGATTTAGTAAAAAGCTGTTAGTTGGACATTAAAAACAGACACTGATTGGCTATTAGACACGGATAGACTATTGATTGGCGTGTGCTAGCTGATATTTAAATAATAATTTAAAGTAATGTGTATTGTTGCGTAATGGACATTATTTTGCATACTATTTATTTATTTATACATCATCATCTGCCTAGCCTTTTCCCAACTATGTTGGGGTCGGCTTCCAGTCTAACCGGATGCAGCTGAATACCAGTATTTTACATGGAGCGACTGCCTATCTGACTTCCACAACCCAGTAACTGGGTAATACGATACCCCTTTGTTAGACTAGTTGTCAGACTTTCGTGCTTCTGACGACTCGTAACGACTGTCAAAGATCCACAAATGACAGCCGGGACCAACGGCTTAACGTGCTTTCCGAGGCACGGAGGAGTCTCGATATGTGAAAATGGTCACCCATCCACGGACCAACCCTGGCAAGCGTAGCTTAACCTGATAGATCGGCCCGAGCGGCTGTTATTACTTAGCCACGAGCTCCTCCCACTACTACTATTTATTTATTTATACATATATACTTTATTGTACACCAATTTATTGAATACTATTGTATAGAATTAAGTTTTTCTAACTGAACAGACAGCTGTGCTGTTGGGTTTGTTGTGCCACTTGTTCTTCCCAGCTAAAGCACTAGGAAATAGTGCAGGGCGTTTTGAATCTATGTGCGAAACTTGACATCTATGTGCGAAACTTGACTACCAAACTGAACTTCGACAAACCGTAGGTACTATGACAAGATTTTAGCATAAACCTAGACACCATTTAATTACTATTGTATTGATAACACCAATTTACTACTCGAAACTCCCGTTTGTTTGCATACCATAATATTGAAATGGTAGGTATCACTCCTATCAAAAGAGCTTAGAAAATAAATATTTTATAATAAACTAAATACTAGGCACTCACTATTTCTATAGGGAGATAAAACGTACATTTTGTTCGTAGCATGACAAGGAAAAAATGATAAAGATCGTACAAAAACTATCTTAGTTTTAAATCTCCATAGGTAGGTACATGATTACGAATATTGTGCTGATCAGAATTTTTCGTCGAAGTTATACAATAACTAATTATTGTTATTGCAAAAAATAATGATTGGCATCTAGCTTGATAAAAACTAGAAATACGGCGTAGTTAGACCTACTGAGATCTTGCAGTGGGTATTGCTTTAAGTATTAGATCATTTTAGTGGTTTTTTTACAAGGTTGTATGCTAAGTGTTGAACTTCTGTGTATGTCTGTCTGAATGTAGGCTCTATACAATGATTGTAAGCTCGAACGATCCTTAATATTCAAATCAAATCAAAAAAATTATGTAAAATCTTGCATGCCATGTGTGTGTAACTTATGTTTTGGACAAATAAATCATCTTTCTTTCTTTAAAATTTTCGCCTACACCTTTAAGCCTACACCTGGATTTTTGTCTTTCCTAAGTTGCGCTAGAACAATCGGACTTCTTCGACTTCCTGCATACAGACAGTAGGTTTGAGAATGCTGGATTGTACTTTTGGATCTAATGAGAGCCAAAATCTGTCGCCGTACCTGTGTGAACCACATAACTGCTAAATGCTAAATTATTTAAACTTTTCCTCTAACATTTTCTTTCTCGTTCTAGGTATAATCTCAGTCTGCTGGGTGTCGGGCGCTGGTGTGGGTCTCCTACCACTCTTCGGCTGGCATGCTGGCAACAACATGCCCGGCTGCTACTTCGTCGAGGTCATGGACTACAACTATCTGCTGTTCCTCTACTTCGCCACCATTGTGACGCCCAGCGTACTGCTCGCGGCCTTCTATGCTCACATCTACCGCGTTGTTGTTAAACAGGTAATTTAGTAAACATTTAAATCGAAAATACAACTACAATATCAGAAATGTGTGGTCATATCAAACTGATCAACTTCCTATACAGGACCAACATTTTTTTATACAGAATTTAAATGTAAAATATATACATTTGGTAACTTATTATGCTAAATTAACAGTAATCGCGAAAAAATAATCAGATGTACCATATAAAACTTCAGTACCTAATTAATCCAAATGTTTAATGTTACCGCAGAGGTTCCTATAAAATCAAAGGAGAGGAGAGATTCTTCCGGTTGTCATAAGGAATGATTGCTATGGCGAAGGTTTTTAAATTAGGAGAGTTTAAATAGAACATAAATATTAACAGAATATCAAATAAATTATCATAAAAATATGTAATAACTTGTGATATTGTGTTGTGTTGAGATAAAATGAGATGAGAGTTCAAACCAAATAGCTGGTCAGAACCATAGAATAAAGTAATAAATAGATTGTTCATAACGCATTGATTATGGAGATAGTGACATTAATTTTCTTAAAACCATTAACGCTAACCTTCGGCTCAGATAGTATTAGCATTTTGCCTACTTGAAACGATTTTGGTACTTATTCTTAGCAATTAAAACAAATACTTACTTATATGTTTTTTTTTTATATTTTCAGCTAAGCGAGGTGATGACAGTGGATGGCTGTCGGGGGCGCATCCCCGGCGGTGGCACCATGCTAAGAGTGCTAGGAGCCGCACAGAAGCGAGAAGTCAAAGCCACACAGAATCTCGCCATCATAGTATTCTTCTTCATCATTTGCTGGATCCCACTCTACACTGTCAACGCGATCAAAGCCTTCATGCCTGACCTGGACATTCCAAACCCGCTCACATATATCTGCATCATAGTCTCCCACTTAAACTCAGCCATCAATCCCTTCCTGTACGCATATCACTTGAAAGATTTTAGAGCGGCGTTGAAAGGTCTCCTCTGCTCTATTGCAGGCAGAGGAGTGACCATACAAGCAGCGTATAGACCACCGATACCTGTCAGGAGACAAGCTCTAGAGAGATGTAACGCTCTGAGAGAGAGACCAAAAGTTTACGTGAATTCCCCAGTGTGGCTGCGGCAGAAGGAAGCAGAGGTGAGCACAACAGAGGAGAGTAGAGCTGTGGCAGTAGCAACCCCGGTAGTACCAGACGTGGAGCCATTTATAAACCGAGTAGCTGACGGTTCTAGTGGCTGTCACACTCCTGAGGGCAGAGACAGCGAGGCTGGGCCGTACCTTATAGAAACTAACGAGGAGAGGTGCCAAAGTCCGTATAGAAGGGTTGAAGAATTGATTCGGCGCGTGCGAAGCGTCAGTGCGGATCACAGCTGACAGGAGCCTTGCCGGGGCTTCCCGGCGTATAGTGTCACTTGAGGAGACAGAAGAAACAAACATTCCTAAGAGTAGAAAAAATTATAATGTAAATATTTAAAGTCGCTTGTAGTGATTTTTGCTAAGCATTATAAAGTCACTGTCTCTCGAAATAGATAATTTTGTAATTGTTAAGATGTATCGTATTGTTGAATGCAATTTTTATGTTAAAGTTAAAAATATTTAAGTAAATGTGCTGAATGTACCTATTTGTTGCTTGTATGGTTGTAATAAGATGTTGCTTCTATGGAAATATAAAATTAAATCTTATTTACGTGTATCCGTTTATTTTAATCCAAGTTAATACCTAATTTTCACACTCTAACCCTCCGTGTTCTAACCCTATTTCTGAGAAAATACATAGTTTTTGGCAGAAGGTAATATGGGAGTGGACCTCTCTGCTCGACAAGATTTTGACACGTGACACATCAGCTAACTCGACGGGGTGTTGCGAATTCCGTCATGAAAATCAGGAATTTACATGAACTTTCAGCATTCGAATTTATTAAAAAAAGTATGTTACCGCATCTATTTTCTACAATAAACTTGTGGTAAATATCATAAATTATATGTTGAGGTCGGTCAAACCGCGTCAGTCGACTGCGAAAGTTGTATAAAATAGGTATAAATACCCCTATTCAAAAAGTAGGCAACTCAGATTCCCTGAAAATATTTACATAAACAATCTTCTCTCTTGCTGAAAATATGCAAAAGGACCAAATAAAGATATTATCATTCTTTCTGCATTCTTACTTTTACCATTATTCATACTTATACTAGATAAAAAACACGATCAAATATGAACAAAAATTAACAAAAATTGTGGTGCGACGTGACACTTCTTAGTGCTTACCGTTCACCCAATTTTTCTATTTCGATTCAAATGTTGCACTCAGCCTAATCGATATTCGTTATAATCAAACTTGCTTAAAAATTGTAGAAACTGAATAAAAACTCTTTGGTATATTTTTCATTAATTATTTTATTTTTTAAATTAATTTTAGTAATAAGTACATACACGTACACTGTGGAAAGTGGTGTAACGTTTTAGGGTTCCGTACGACCGAATGAAAAAACGAAATTCATATAGGATCACTCGTGTCGCACGAGTCTTGTGTCTGTCTGTCACAGCCAATTTGCTTCGAATCTACTGGACCGATTAGGTTGAAATTTGGTACACATACCTATACATTTTAGTGACCCAAACACGGAAGTGTAATGTAAATAAATGGATTTTGCAAATAGTCACTTTTGGGGGCCAAACCAGAAAATTAAAAAAAAAAGTTTTCGGAAAAGCGTTCATACTTGCGACGGTCTTCTTCTAATTTGATAGCAAAAGAGAAAGAAAGGGAAAGTGTGAATTTAGTCAAAATGAAAATCCAAGATGGTGGCTGCAATTTTTTTTTCCCTAATATCTGTCGTTTTCATAGTTTGCGATGGTGATAAAGTCAATAGTTAGGTCAAAATGTAAATCCAAGATGACGGCTGCGAAAAGTTTTTGTCATGTGTGTCGTGTGGTTTTCGGGTGATAGTGTTGATACCCAATAAGATGAAATTATAATTGTATTCTAAATTACGATAAACATAATTAGGGGTGTCATTCCTCAACATGCAATCGAGGGACGAAAAAAAGATCTATGCACATAAGCATGTAGCATTGTTGGATCTTATAATAAAAATGATAAGATGCTTATAAGTGACTGATTTTTAAAGTGTACCCATTGTAACCGAAAATAACCCGTATTTCAACAATGAATTATGGGTTATTTTCGGTTACAACTGCAGAGTTAACTTTGTTTTTCGTAGTTTTTTCTAGAAATACAAACTTATTTTTGCAGTCGAAAAATTAATGCTGTGCAATGTGCATGCGTATATGTTCATCCCAACTACGGAACCCTTTTGTGCGTGGTCCGACAAAGACAAGTCAGTTTCTTAAATTTCGTTGGGAAACTCCAAAAAAAAAAAAAAATTCTAGTACCTACTAAAGTAACCTAATAAAAACAAAAACTACCAAGCTCATACAACTAAAATAAAATATTAGCGTTTGCGGAATTAATTTATCACCATTACCAAACAAAATTTTGTTAAGCCTACGCCTACCTAAAAAGTATACTGGGCATTCTGTAGCAAACTATCAGAAAAGAGTATAAAAAATAAATAATTGTCCAATATATTAAAATAATTTTGAACAGCGAGCGCATTCCGTTTTTAAATTCAATTATAGAAACATTCCGGCGCGAAATTCAAAAGATGAGGTACCTAGCCCGGCCATAAGGTCCTGTGATCCTAATGACCGAAAAACGATTAAAATAACATTAGAAAAGTATAAATTATTAATTTAACCAGTGCTTAATGTATTTATTGTGTAAAACAATTTTATTTCAATTTCCAAGTATCGATTTCTTATATTCGACATATTAATTAATCGAAAAGAACGAAATTTAAAAAATAATCGTTTGGCATAATCGTTTTCGGACATCATTACAATAAAAAAAAGTATAATGGTCGGCGATTTTGAAAACATTTTCAGTAGTGGTAATGAATAATACGTGTTATTGGACCTGTGTTCGTATATTATGTTAAGATTTGGACATTTTCTAGTTGTATATAATATCACGAATAATATTTGTCACATTTTAAATCGTATCTGCATGTGTATGAGTGATATTCGTGAAAAGAAAAAATGAAAACACGCACGATTGGCGCGAAACTTCGTCTTTGGATAACACAAAACTTCATTACTTACCACTATTTATTTAACTTGAACAATGGATGAATTCGTCAAATAATTAAATGATGTATTATTCACTGCCCCTGTGGTGGGGTATGGATGTTCAAAATCACCAATTTTTATGTTTTTTAGCCTCGACCACCACTGTCATCAAAATGGCGATTATGGTATTTACAGTCTTGAATTTTATATAGGTTCATTAATTAACTTGCACGCTGAATATGAAAGATTTAATGGCGTAAACATAATGAGTTTTTATCCAACTCTCATAATTAACGCACATTCATAAGATTTGATGGGTAGCATATTAAATATTTCCATAATCGAGATAGGGTGTCGTATGTGGTAATTCTGGGGTCCAATTGGATCCGCTACCGAGCCGGCGGAGGTTTTTGTGTTCGGGTCCAATTGGGGGCGCTTCCGAACTATACGGTTAAAGGGATTCTAATTTTGATTTGCTGGAGATGGTTTGGCTGACATAAAGGTACGCCAAATAATTTTAGTTATTGTAGTTTGGCAGCTGTTTCTGCGCAAACTTTAAAGACCAACGAAGTCAAAAGACAAATACAGGATGGTAGCCATTAGCCAAACAACGCTCAATAAAATAATATTCTGGAAAGAAAAGTTATGTAGGTACTAATGAAGTACTTACCTACTTATGAGATAATTATAATTATGGGACTCATTACTTTTAAATACCTTTTTGCAATAAATGAGAACGAAAAGAATTCGAAAAGCAATCTGAACTTTATCAACATTGGAAATCAAAGAGTAGAGAGCAAGGAACATAAAATACTCCTCACCTACGGCGAGGTAGAGAGGACTTACCATAGAGCGAACGCTCCTGCAGTTAACGCTGCGAATGGTAGCGATATTACACCACCAAACTAACTTACTTTCCTGTCGGTGGTAGACGTGTTAGTTAACTAGTTGCATCACTATTTCGCGCCCAAGCCGCTAGATGTCACTACTAGTCTATGACCCACTATAAATGACTACTATTGTTAGTAAACAGTCCGGGGGAAATCAACCATATATCTTGACGTTATGAAAAGAGAATAGGAGAGCAGGACAGCAATATCTACGCATCTAAATAAATACGTCTCACGGTAACTGCCAATGACGACAATGGATTTATGAAATGACGAATACCGGTGGGGTAGTACTACGTCACCTTGGTGTTTCCCTTCCAAGAAGTTGGCCACCTGCGTCTGTTACCCGTCCCGACCGCAGCCACGACAGTTTTTTAAATGTTGACTCATGCATTTTTTTATTTCTCCTCGAGTTTGGGGTAAATATTTACATCTGTGGTTGGTAGAAAATGAATGTTTTATTTGAGATGAACAATTATTCGGATTAAAAATAATTATAATATATGAATAATCTATTATAATTATAATTTAAGCTTGGACCCTGTTCCCGATGCCGGTGGATTTTTTATATTTTTAAATGTTTTTATATAATATTTAAAAATATAATTTATATGTATTGAAAATGAAATAAAGTTAATTATAATGACAGGGATTTTAGTAAGCGCTATAGATATGTGGCTGCGTTGTTGATCATTTTGGTTTTACTTCACTTTTGTGTCTATATATGTATTGACTAGAAGGCACATTTTACCTATCTTATTATATTTCGTAGGTTTTCAATATCGTTTGAGAGGTTCCGGACGTCCGAATTAAAAAACGGATCCCTTATAAGATCACTCGTGTGTTTGTCTGTCCGTATGTCACCGTTGATTTGCTCAGAACCTACTGGACCGATTAAGTTGTTTAGTACACATGAATTTCTGTAACCCAAACACGAACGTGTTACGTAAATAAATGAATGTTGACTATGGGGTTCACTTTATAGGGAAAAATGAGTAAATTAAAAGAAAAAAAGTTTCGCAAATAGTACCGTGTGACATATGAAATAAAAGGGCTTGTTATGAGAATTTCAAATACTCACATACTTTTTCATAGTTTTAAAATAAATAATTTGAAGTTATTAAAGAAAATAGATGAAATTTGACCATTATCTCCGAAACAGCAGAGCCTAAAATTAAAAAAAAACAGAGAATTGTTCTACACTTATAGATTACAAGAAAACCTTTATGAGGTCTATAACATGGTAGGAACTCTCGGATATTGTGTCTACTTTTTAACCTCCTTCACAATCCTAAAACTCCGTCCTATCTGCGGGAGCGTTTTTCCTTCGCCCGTCCTTCTGATGCGCCTTGCAGGTAGAGATGTAAAGAACTCGAGTCTTTTGAGTCCTAAATTTTAGGCTCAGCTGACAAATTGCACAGCTCGACTCGTTACAACAACACCCCCAGACTAGAACACTTAAGTCTACATAGAGACTCGAGCGCAACATGGCGCTCAGGTCTTGATTCGAGCTCGAGTCGTTTCACGCGACGAGTCGCGCTCAAGTTCTTTTCCATTTGGAGTTCCTTTATAAATAAATAGGGAATAAAATATAAGTCGGAATAAAAATAATATAGGAACCACAGAAGTAAAAACGTAAGTTAAGTAAATACTCGTAAAATAACAAACAATAAAAATTGATCCGTACCGAAAATAAATAGTGTCACGTTTTTATCCCTCTTGGGGTACACACAGAACCTAATAATGCCATGCCTAAAGGTCACATTTAGCATGTTGCCACATGAACTATGTCTATGTATTTTTAAATAAATCAACCTTGATACGCACAAGACTCGATACACTCGAGCTCTTTTTAAGACTCGAGTTCTTTTTGAGACGTGAGCTTGTTTTTAAGACTCGAGCTCTTTTTGAAATACGAGTTCTATTTTGGCGCTCGAGTTTTCGAGAAAGGACTGCAGATAGGCTCGACTCAAGGCTCTGAGTTTTGTTAGTACACCGAGTCTTGTAAAATTGAGCCGAGTCTATCGAATTAAGACTCAAACACTCGAGTTCTTTACATCTCTACTTGCAGGTCGCATCATAGAACTTAAGTCCCCTCCCCATTCCACTGGCTTCTACTCCTACTCCTTCACTGTGCACGCGGTGCGGTTATGGAATTCCCTTCCGCCTGACATTAGGGACTGCCAAACAGAACAACACTATCTTTCCACTTCGTCATAGTTGTGTACCTATGTATTTATTTCGATATATATTAATGAAGTAGGTAGTTTATATTATGTATGTAGTATTTATATTTGTATGTAAGTGTATGATCATATTATTTGTTCTAGTTTATTAAGTGAATTGTGTTGATTTTATGTATGTATGAATTTTACACACGGTGTCTACATCTCTTATCTACTTTCCTATCGCAGGTGTGCTGGAAGAGATTTCTTTAGAAATAAGCATCACCTTTGTACGTTTTTTTCTGTTCTTTTCTTCTTGTCTGTTTATTATGTGTGTACATAAATAGTTAAATAAAATAAATAAATAAATAAATAAATGGTAAATCATGAAGATGTTTTTCAACTAGAATGTTAATTTTGTTCTTGGTTCTTAAATTCATCCCAACTATGGAACCCTGCATGGTGCGTCATCCGACACGCACTTGGCTTTGGTTGGTTTTTACAAATTATTGATACTTTTTTGGTCTAAAATATGTATAATTGAAATAAACTCATTTGTACAGTTAAACTGCTTTCTGGACGATTTTGACCACAGACTTTTCATTTTGTCTTATTTTCTGTCACACTGTCACCAAACTGTCATCGGTAATCTAAATAAAAAGCGCAAGAAACGCAATAAGTATCTATTTTTATTAGAATAAATATCCTAATTGCTAATTCGCCATAGAGCAAAAATAAAATGTTTTAAGGGAGCATTATAGCTAGGGTGTGGTAACACTTTCACAAATAAAACGAGTTGGTATTCGTGTCGTCATCCAACTATCGAAGCGCAACAAGACACGCGCCCGCGCCTCACTTCAGTTCAGTGCGCACGAGTGTTGATGGTGGACGTGTTGTGTAGTTATTGTGACTTTCAAAATGTTTAACCCAAAGCGTGCGTTGTTGTACGTTTTTCTACTAGCTGTGCTATTAGAACCAATATCGGGGCGGAGAGGTTTTAGTGGTGGACATAGTTATCCTAAATCGGGCGGCTTATCCGGCGGAGGTCACCGCTCAGGAGGGCTGTCTGGTGGGGGACATGGGTATCCCTCGTCAGGGGGTGGACATGGGTATCCCTCGGCAGGACGCCCCAGTGGCGGTAGTCACGGATATCCGTCAAGTGGCGGTTTGTCTGGAGGTGGCTCCTCATATCCATCATCTGGAGCAAAACCTGGCTATCCATCTTCTGGCGGCGGGCTATCTGGTGGCGGTCACGGTTACCCATCTTCTGGCGGTGGTCTTTCTGGTAGCGGCCACGGACAAAACAAACCTGTTGTACATCATACAACGAATATTCACAACTATCACTACAGCCCACCGCAGCAGATCTCCTACAGTCCTGTCCGCGGCGGAGCACCGCAAAACTACCCAGTGTATCATGGCACTCCCCCGACTTATGTTTACCAATACAAGAACTCGGGCAGTAAATATGGCACATTGCTAGCCGGTCTGGCTCTACTCAACCTTGGAACTCTCGGCGTCGCCGCTTATGCAGCCAGCGGGCATTCAGGGGGCAGAACGCAATACACGCCTCAACCGGGCGAAGTGTGCAAATTTGCAGTGAAAAAAGACAATGGTGACTACGAGGAGACGAAAATAGATTGCCAGATTATAAGCAGCTTCATTTTACAAGATCAAGCGCAAGCACGCACTTCAGGTACCAATATAACAACATCAGTGGTCACAGTGACAAATACGACTATTATGAATACGACTAACATGATGGCGGAACATCCGACGACGCCAGGACCGACCCCAGCGATAGGTAACGTTCTGTACGCAATGCTACCTAACGGAACGTTAGTCCCCGTGAATGCGACAGGAATACCTGGAGTTCCCGTGGTAACAGGAAGTCCTTTAAATGTGACCCAAAATGTAACAGGCGCACTGGCGCAAAACGGGGTAGTGACTTCTGTGACGACCACTACGACAAATACGACACTCGTGAATGCTTTGGATGTGAAAGGAAAGGCCGTGGAAGTGACACCAGGGATGCAGTGCTTCCTGATACGTAACAGTTCAACACACAACATGAGGAAGAGTGTGCCATGTGGTCTATTACAGACATACGCGGATAAGTCAATACAACGTAAAAATTCGGCGGCTCGTAATGCACCTATGTTTACAATAGTAGCTGCTATCTTAGCTTTTTGTTTAGCTTATTAAGATAATTTCTTGGTGTCTAAAACACCACAATGTTATGATTTGTTTAACTACAAGCAGCTGACTTGTGTCTGACTTGTATGTAAAAAAACTTTATCTACCTATTTGCATTTTCTGGTGTTAGGAATTTTATTGACAGTGTGAATGTTATATATAGCCTCTCTCAAAGAGATCTTAAATAAGAAAATGATTCAGTTTCTTCCAATGAGGTAATTTACAAAGATACTTATCCATAGAATGATGTTTGCTATGAACATTCGAGATCTCGATAGCAAATTGTTTTTTTATGATTTTAAAACTAAGAAGAAGATCTGTTAGTTTAGTATTTTGTGTACCAGTACTTTAATTAATATGTATTATATATAATATATATAATTCATTTATTGCGGATCACACATAAAAAACATACAATCCATATAGTATTAGTAACAGAGACTTAGAAACTATGTTAGTGAAAAAACTTACAAACTAACCTAACCGACTACTAATAACTACGTGGCTCAACACATGTTGGCACGTGCCTCTGCATCCAGTGCCTAATAAAGGGGCTGTCCACCTTGTCGCCCAATGTTTTGAGGATGTTGTTGGAGCTTCCGCGCATCCTACCCATTATTGACGCCGCCCGCTTTCTCATTATGGCATGAAAATCGTCAACACGGGCCTCCGCAAAATATACTATAGTTATTTTGTTTGCTGAACATTTCTGCCAGAAATTGCTCAATCTGGGAGGTACTTATTGATCAGCGTAACACTTGAAAACTTATTTTTTACTAGGTACTCTCAAAATATTATTCATTTGAAAAACTGGAATTCCACGGCTGATATATTTTAATTTAATAAGGATAATCTAAGAAAGTTACTAATTTGACTAGAAATTACGAATGCCTAAATATGAGAAGTGTTATGAATGTCATGTTGAAATATTTGTTTGTAATCTTAGAGACGGGAGACCTTTCATAAATAGATGTGATAATTGTCAATCTTTTAAAGTAACTTTTTGTAATTATTTCCTGTTGTTTACTTAATGTGGAACTTGCTAGGGCCTTTCCATTTTACATAATTCAACTTTTGTATATTTTTAGCTCCCTTTAAATAATTTCTTCTTTCTCTTCAATACGTTTCTTTTGGACATATCTTTTCTCTGACCATTAATGCCAAAATTACTAAAACTAATCCATATTTTACAATTTTAAAAGGTGATTCCTGTAAGAAACATTTATTGTGATATTTATGTTTTTAATTAAAAATAATTTAAATAGATTTATTTTTTATTCCAAAATTTTGGCTATTTACTTCAATATAGGGTAATTACATTCTGAGCCACACACATCTTGTAGGTATGTTGTTATTCCCCAAAGTGGAACTACCCACCACTTTGTGTGAATCAACTAAGGAAAATACCTTCTACTAGTTATTGTGCCACTCACTCACTGCTAAAATGATATGCTAAGTCTGACTCTAAGGCCAGAGAGGAGTTAAAATAATTATTTATTTATTTTTCAGACAAAGTCCATTAAATAACATATTTGGTATAAAACAAAAAATTGATGTAAAAATCCCACATACAGTTTTTTTACGGTGCGGCATGTTAGCTATAATCGTATGAGCTTTTAGGATATGACACGGCAAACCACCAGTCAAAGAGTAGGTAAAATCAGCCACCGGTTCTATGGTATACGGCGCCCTGCCGTAGTGCCCTTGCACGTTGTATCGTCAACAAACTTCCATAGTGATCCATACAACACTGATGACCATGCGTACTCACGGCGAATAAACCGTAGTTTTTGTTTGCTGTTATAAGTACGTTAAAATTTACCTTGTCCCATTGATGCCATATCGTATTCATCCAATACGCGGAAATTTCTAATAGCATAATTCAATTAGCATTCTTTTCTCCATTCCACACTTGGCTTCATTACGCGGAAGCAACGCCAACGGTTCGATCAATAAAAAGTTGTGAAATGTCATAATTTGTGATAGGTACAAAAAAATATAGGTGCATATTTACAAACGGGTTGCTGGTTGGGCTCGTACTTATGGCATCTCGCTATCCAGTCCAATCCAACCTTTGTCACTGGGCTATTGTATTAGCTATAAAACAATAACTTGATTGAGAGTGTCTACTGTTTTCGTTGTATAGTGATGGTGACTTACCAATCAAAATAAATTTTATTTGGAGAAAGACTAGTTAGGGCTCATTCACACGAGGACAATTCGTGTTTTTCGACGAATCGTCTTTTCACGATTCGTTGTTTTTTTGACGACGGCTATGCTTTTCTCAATCATGAAAAATGACGTCTTAAATCACGTATCATCTTCTAAAAATCACGTTCGTCAAAAAACACTTACAAACACTCGCTATTTTTTTGTGAAGGATCCGCTGATGCGCTCGCCCAAGACGAATCTGCATTACGAATCAAATGTGAACCTCTATTCGAATATTTTGACGAATCGCGAAAAATCTTGTTTCCGAATGCAATGTGAACGTCCATCCGTCATACCGTACGACGTATCGTGATTTTTGACGAATTCTCAAGGACGGATCCCGTGTGTAAGCGGCCTTATGTGAGTTTTCTTCCGGAATAAACCTCATCATCATCTGCCTAGCCCAACTAAGTTGGGGTCGGCTTCCAGTCTAACCGGATGCAGCTGAATACTAGTATTTTACATGGAGCGACTGCCTATCGGACCTCCACAACCCAGTAACTGGGTAATACGATAACCCTTGGTAAGACTGGTTGTCAGACTTTCGGGCTTCTGACAACCCGTAACGACTGTCAAAGATCCACAAATGACAGCCGGGACCAACGGCTTAATGTGCTGTCCGAGGCACGGAGGAGTCTCGATATGTAAAGATGGTCACCCATCCATGGACCAACCCCGGCAAGCGTAGCTTAACCTGACGAATCGATCCGTGCGGCTGTTATTACTTAACCACGAGCTCCGGAATAAACCTCTTTGTAGCAAATAATAAGACGGCATAGGAATAACATCAATCAATCTGCCTAGCCTCTTCTCGACTACCTATGTAGGGGTCGGCTTCCAGTCTAACCGGATGCATCTGAATATGAGTATTTTACATGGAGCGACTGCCTCTGACCTCCATCGTAGTATAGGAATAACATATATCCTGGAAATGTAACATGATAACAGCTTAGGTATAATACCTAGTTGGTTATGAATATACTGTGTCATTTAACTAAATGTGCAAACAGTTAAAGCTACTTAAAAGGAAGACGATAATTTTCAATATAACTTACCGAGGTGTTCAGTACCATATCAGGTAAAAAATGTGGGAGTGATGAATTACTGCGAAGTGATTTACCCGTAAAAACCAGTACCTTATAGTAGTATTTCTCCTTTCGCAGGTCTGCTGGAAGAAATTTCTTAAGAAATAAGCAGTACCTTTGTACTCATATTTTAATTATGTCGTATCTTTTTGTATTTTACTGTGTGTACATAAATAATAAAATAAATAAATGCCTCTTCGTTCATATACGTAACACACCAATGTTCTGTTGGAAATCAGAATGTGAAGGCAGTATTTCAATATAATAATTTTTCAGAATTATGATAGTTTAAAACCAGAGGGACAATTCCCAAATTGTTTAAGAACGATCGCATTCTTATCACATTCGCAATCTGTCAAAAATAGTTATAATCAATTTACCACCAGTTTGAGAGATTGTGACTTGAATGTGAAGGTTTTTTTAATTACGAGAATTGGCCTGGCATCTAAAAAAGCAAATTGCGGTGGCATCAACCTCCCATTAGTGAACTAACATACTATAAGCTGCTATCAGATAACACTTGACGTAAATATCCATTGATTTGTAATTAGCGAACAGCATAACTGGCGAATTGTGGGTATACTATAAGGTACACCTCTGCCCAATCCTTCGGGGAAACAAGGCGTGATGTTATGTATGTTTTAATTATATACGTATACGTATGTGAAATGAAATGAAATGAAATGAAATGAAATGAAATGAAATTGAAATGAAATGAAATTGTTTATTCTGTAAATAGGATATTGGAATCACTTTTACACGTCATATTAAAAAGTTGTAAAAATAAGCTAGATGAGGTCGGCGTTTCCTATCTGACTACTCTGAGAAGAAAGGCCGAAACAAACTCAGAGGTCACCGTCTCCTTTAAAGTCCAGACATAATCTTGGTCAGGCCATATGAGGACCATGTAGATTAGAGTCTGAAATGGTCTTTTGAGGAAAGAACCACACAGATTTGAGTGGACCTGTCCAGTCAGTGCAAGCATTTGTCAGTAATAGTGGAGCTCAACTCAGAACTTAATGTACTGTATGTATACCTATCTGTAATCTGCTCTTCGTTTTGGTCTATGATATATTTTGAGACGAAGGAACGTTTAATGATTGTCATAAGAGCCAATTCCATGAACTTGACAAAATTTCGAACAAACCGACGTGTAAATCGACTAGGACAGTTTACATCCTTTTTTAAACTCAAACTCAAAGCATTTATTTCACATAAACCAATTAAATTCAAAGCATTTATTCCACATAAACCAATTAAACTCAAGCATTTATTTCAAATAGAACAAATACAGGCCCTTTTGAATTGTCAAGGGGTCGATCAGTCAGAAAGATGAAGTTAGTTGCCCATTCCAAAGTGTAGTAGGTTCCATGGAGAAGAACGGGCAAAAAAACCTTTTTAAAGTGTTATGGCAAAATATAGCGAGAGTATGCTGATGATTCAAGCTTTGGTGTCTTAAAAAGTTTAAAAAAATATAATACAAGTATAGCTATGTATGATGATTGTATTACGTCGTGAAACTTTTGTCTAACGGTGCATTTCACTCACTCGGCCATTCTCACAACTGCTCACATAACACACGAATATTGACCTCAAGTTTTCGTAATATTTAGAAATTTAATGAATGGGCCGGCCTTATTAGCCGTGCCCATAGATCCGATGACCGTTGCGGCAGACGTGTTCTTGAGTGAAGACCGCGAATCGGCAAACGAAGGCAGGACGCCCTCAGGCTAGATGGAGCGACGATCTTGACAGGTGGTTGGTAGCAGCTGGATGAGAGTTGCCCAGAATCGAACCAATGATGGGCTGATGGATGATGATGAAGTGAATGCGATATAATTTATGAAACCTATTTGTGTTCCTGTTTCAATTCAAATAGGAAATATTTAATTTTCTATATTATTTATTATGAATGAAATTGACACTGAACAGGTAGTGTAATGCAGGATGCTAGCAAGCTGTTATCATGGTCGCGTGACGCGTCGGCAAGCAAACATTCACAGTCATCTGAGCCCGTTTGCTTATATCTTATACGTATGTAGGTATAACAAACGTACCTACTAAATCACAGACTATTATGATCCATTGTTCACTACCTCATCAGCAAACTAGGTAGACGTTTGCATCTATAGGTACTTATTTGATTTGTAGGTATTTACCTGCACTTCATACTACGGACGAAGAAATATTACGTCTTTCCTTTAGTAGTCCTTAGATTTCGTAGAAGCTGGTGCTTCATAATGTGACTAAAACAAGCAGACTGGATTAATCAATTAATGTCCTTCCGCATAATACTTGCGCATGAGTGTCACTATTGACAAAAGGGGAAAGTTCTTTTGCTCTGTGACGTAGGGGCTACACACACATTCGCAACCATTACATTGAATCATTCATTGAACAGTGGAGATCCCGCAGCGAGGCGACATTACATCAATTATTGTGACAATGACTTCCAGTTCCAGCTAAATGGTGATTTTGGGTGATTCAGCTTTGTCACTGAATACCAATTGAATGCTCGACGTGTAGGATTAGGATTTCAACTACCAACAAATAGTGTGAAATACTTTTTTTTTTTCTTTTAATCTTCTAGTAAAATGAACATCATGCACTTTCGGCTAGAGGATTCCAGCCTGGTGAGTGTTCCCACTTACATGATTGGCTGATTTTGTTAGTAAAAGGCATAATATTACATTCATATTGTATAAAGTCAATCTCCTTGGTATAATTGCATAGTGAGTACTATTATGTACTATAGAGCTACGATTTATGTCATTATGTCATTCATTGACTTGAATTTGCCCTAGCGGCTGAGAGTACGTCATATGCTTACTATGGCTCATTCGCAAGTCTCGCTGATGGTGGCGCGTGTGTTGGGACTGGTCATCTCTTAGCTGCCATGGCTTATTTTAATTAATATACTTTTTAATTGTTTTTTTTTTGTTTCTATTTGCTGTATACTCTGAACGCTTTTAACTTTTAAGTCTTTTTTAAATCGTCCTCACATATAATTATAAATTCATCATTAATGATGTACTTAGCAAATATTTTGGAGTGGAGTTTCTTCCCGTTCTTCTCCATAGGAACCTACTACGATTTGAAATGGGCAACTAGCTTCATATTTCTGACTGACGGACTCCTTGACAATTCAAAAGTGCCTGTAAATGGTTTAGTTGAAATAAATGCTTAGAGTTGAGTTTGAGTTTAATATAGAGGTATTATTATCAATTCATACAATAATACATGGGTAGTTGCTTTGAAACGACTCACAGAACAAGTGTTGAGTAGCAAAGTAAATAGTGGACAGACTGTTGTCACTACAATATTATGACAATACAAAATAGTACTTAGCCAACTCAGTGAGTGAGTCACCAGAATAATATGTAATGCTGTATGTAAATGTATAAACAGCTGAAAACAGACTTCACATTGTATTTTGTTATGATACTTACTAAATGGGACTTACGGTGAACCCAACGATCACAATATTATCAGCTACTACAGTATTTTTTTTACGTCGCCATTAAGAATTTTTCTTGTAACTGCAGGTACATACTGCAAATGTATAGCTTGATGTGTAGCCGTGTGTACCTATAGTTCTATAATGATTTTTATTTGATTTATTAATTATGTTAGAGTGCGTTTCGTCTAATAGTTCCTTTGCCGTAATGTTGGATCCACTGTTTAAAAAATTGACCTGTTAGGTAGCGGCGTAGCGTATTCGGTATTCGTATTGGTCCTACAAAAGTGGAGCCAACATTACAGCTTATGAAGTATAAGATGAAACGCACTCTATCAATTAATTAGTACAGACTATTATAGCAACATATAAAATACTTTTTGATAAGAAGAACCTGGCCACTTTACAATGGGAGTTTCTGAATGGATTGTCCAGTATTCCAACATGAACTCAATAAGTTGCCGGTACGTATTAACATCAATTGGCAAGGAAAAATTAAAATTATTTCTTTAACTATCTGACATTTAATTTAAATTGTTATGGCTGTTTAAGAACCCAATGGCTTGATACGTGATGTTGGAAAGAGACCAGATGGAATGACCATAATGCCTTGGAAGGCAGGTAGGCTGTGCTGGGGCTGCTGCTGCAAGTGCGGAAAACCTCAAACGGCGCAAATACTCCAATCTCATTGGGTCTTATATGTTCGAGCCGTTTGGGGGTGTAACCCTGGGGCCATGGGGCCCGAGTGCTCACTTATTATATTAAGACATCGCCAAGTGGTTGGTCGACTCTTCACGTGACCAGAGGGCTGGCCTATTCTTCGGCCAAAGAATCAGCTGCAAAGAATCTGCCAGCCTTTTGGGCACTTTTCCTGCTGACAGCGATATGGACGAATTTTTTGATGCACTTTAATAATTATTTCCTCCCCCTTTTTACATACTTGTACATATTATTAGTATTGTATTGTAGTGTTAGATGTAAAATAATGTTAAATAATTATTCAATCTTGTAAGTAAATAAAATGTACCTACTTAAATATGTATTATTTTGGAAATTGAAATATACTTGAACAGGAAAAAAATTTGTTAGTTCACTTGTAACACGTCGTGTATTCATTCAGTTGGAAGATGTTTTCAAATGTGGTATTTTAAACTTCATTGTTTTAAAATTCTTTTGTTATGTCATTCAAATAAGTCATAACTCCCGTATCTTGAGAATTCGTAATACAGGCAAAGTTAAATAATATCGTTTTCTTTATTTAATTTATTTGGGAAAATAAACGGTTAGACGTAACAGTATTATACAAAATTTGAGCTACAGAGTTAGTAAATGTATAACCCATGACATTTTCCACATATTTTAAAGATAAGATGTGCACTGTCAAGTGCACTGACAATTATTACATAAACTAAAAACGAAACAGGCATGGTTTGTTTGTTACGCTTTCACGCTAAAACGGCTGAACGGATTTGGATGAAATTTGGACATGGGTAGAGTATGTTCTGGAATAGCACATAGGATAATTTTTATCCCGATATTCCCACGGGATCGAGACTCACGCGGGTGAAACCGCGGGGCGCAGCTAGTATTAACATAAAATCTTAGAAATAATTTACAAAGGTATTATAATGATAGATCATGGGCACAATCAGTCCAGATGGGTAATGCCAGACTGTTTCCCAATCATCCCAATGCGTCATGCGCGTGGCAGTGAACCAAATCGTTTGACGCGAATGAGTCAGGCTGATTGAAGATAATTGACTGTTCAAAAATGCCGTTATTTAAAGATTAAAGCTACTGAAAATAGACTGAAATATTAGTGTGTTATTTACACAAACAAAAACAAAAGGACAAGGTGTTGTTCATTTCCACATCGCAGTCACATAAAATATCTTTGACTCGATTTATCCGCTCAACTGTTGATTGGCCGATAACAATTAATATTCTAATGTGTCTCGTTAGTGACAGTTGGAGGTCTAATAATTATCCCAAACTCCATTTGAAAAAAGATTAGACATTTAAATAAACCTTATTTACAGACCGTTCAACCGATTTTGACTTCTATTGCGTTGGTAGCATGACAAATGGCAGCTGCACAGACAGTTGGTATTGTGTAACCTTTTTTGCTTTTAATGCCATCCTTATGCATGTTTGTTTAAATTTTTTTTTTTTTGTTTTTTTTTTGTTTTTATTTAAATGCCTTAAAAACTACCATTACAGGTCGTAGCCTAATGCGAAAGCCAAGGAATGTATACATAATTAAAATTAAGATCATAGTTTATAACATAACATAAATAATAGTACTTTTGCGAATTCACCCCAGTGACATGTAAATATATCAATTTTGACCTGAATATCATTGATGGTGCGAATTGCTTGAGTAAGAGGAGTTTTGGCCAGCAAGTTGGTCCTGGCTGATGGTACGACCAGCAGTGGCGGGGGCCTTCGCCTCCACACATAGCGGTCGGGTACGTACAAGTGCAACCGCTGCAGCGTTTAATCTTATTTCAAATGTAGTATAGATATGTTAGTGTAGTATCCCCTTTACATTCAAATTTAAATTAATAATAGTTATTTAGATATAATTGTATTTGCACACACTATATCAATGAATAGGAAACAACTCTGAAACAAATGATATGTCCCTACACATACACAATGCGTTTACTAGAGAATGGAATATAGTCCATTCACCTATAATATTCATAGAGAATTATGAATGAGTGTTGTTTATGTCAATAGTATTCAAATTCAAAGTGGATCCGAGTCAGGTAGAATTTTTGGTTATTATGTGTACAATAGCAGCCAGGAACTTGGAATTGAGTCCGAAAAGTGGCAATGGACTTGTCCCAAATTGAGTAGCTGTCATCGATGACATGACTAGAGTACCTACATGTATACCTAATCGGGAAGTATACCTTGCTTCCTGACGAGATAAGTACCCACCTACGCTGAAGGAATAGGTTGGCAGAATTGGTGAACATAGCACCTAACTACATAAGTCCACGAAATTGTTAAAAAATACTTAGGAACAGAGAAAAGATGTACTTTAAAGCAGAAAATTCGAGATCTCTTGGTTAGTTCAAAAGTTACGTAACGAATCTATTTAGGATTTCATTCGTTAACTAACTTTTAGTAACCGCCAAACGACTGCCACCTGCGCCCCATGTAATAAACCGGAAAAATACCTCATTGAAAAAAAATGCTCCAATTTTTTTTTTCTTTTTCCCTTTAAAAAAACCACATATAGGGAATTTCAGTATGATTCTTCACATAATCACCCTTACGGATCGGACAGTGTTTTTGTTACACGCTGTATCGAAACTATTGATAAGTCGTCTGGGAACGTTCCAACCATGAATCAAGATATATGTAATAATAGTGTTTTGTAAGCCCCCAAATAAACGCCGTGGGTTCTATTTACTTAAGTAGTGGTTGTTATCAATATCGGACACGGGAATTTTATCACAGTTCACCTAAAAATGTTTGCTGATAAGTTTAGTAAATATTTAAGTTTCGCTCGTGTTGAGTACCTATGACTAAGAATTGATAAGATTGAGAAAGTATTTTTTTTATGAACTTTATTTAAATGGGATGGTTGGACGTATTGCCTCCAGATAGACTGGTGAAAATAACTACAGATACGAGCGACCTAGAAATACTACATGTGGAAATCATTGGGAGAGGCTGGTTTTCAGCACTGAACGTCATCCCTTAGATAAAATGACGATAAGTACAATGTAATTGCTTAAAAACATAACCCTCCTTCTGGGGCAGTCGGGTAAAAATTTACCGATTTTACTCATTTTTAGGGTTCCGTAGTAAACAAGGAACCCTTATAGTTTCGCCATGTCCGTCTGTCTGTCTGTTTGTCTGTCCGCGGCCTAGTTCAGAGACTGTTGGTACTAGAAAGCTGTAATTTGGTATGGGTATAGGTACATATAAATTACGCCGAGAAAGTCTTAAAAGAAAATCGTAAAAAAAATATTTTTTTAGGGTACATCCCATACATGTAAAGTGGGGATGGTTTTTTTTTTTCGTCAATCCCATGGTGTGGGAATCGTTGGAAAGGTCGTTTAAAAATAATGCGAGTTTGCCAAAACATTTTTGGATTTAGGGATCCGTTTGCGAAATATTAAGCTTTAAAGTGCTAATTTTTGTTAGAGTCAAGTGTCCCCCCTGCCAGCTAAATGGTTGGTTTTGGGTATGTGAAAAAAATTACGGCAGTAGTATATATAACGAAATTATAAGGAAAACTATCACCGCTACGAAGGCTCCACAAAATACCGAGTAATAATTGACCAACTGAAAGTTGCAGTTGAAAAAACATGTTCTGCCATACATTTTGTATGGGAGAACAAGTTTTTCAAATACAATGTTAAGTTTGTTGGATGAATTCATCCTAACTACGGAATTCTTCATTGTGCGTGGTTCGACATGCACTTGTTATGTTTTACTAGAAAGCTTTGACTAATTAATATTAGCCCTTTTTCTCCCAAGTATGGTACCATACTGAGTTTAATCAAGATAAGACTGAATATCGGAACTGTCTGCAAGGCCACTGCCAACTCGAAACTTCCTTTCAATTAGCTATACAGTGGCTATCAATTAAATCGCTAGGTTAATGAACTTCCGACTGAATCACACGGTGTTCCACTAACAACCTCTCCTAACTGGGGAGCGGGACACTATCAGATATCGACTAGGCCCTAAAAAGAATATTGAGAGAAACTTTATGTCATTTCTATAATAGTACTTATGTTTTACATACTCGTAACTTCTCCTTTACGCCCGTTTATTCATATCTACCTTCCTTTATTCCTTATCATCCTTGCATTTGAGTTTAAATAATACCTACATTATTTGGCATTGCAACAACAACAGATGCATGCAACAATGCGTGCTTTGTACATTTAATTATTGATAAATTATTATTTATTATAATTGCCAATGACCTGTGTCGATGGAATGTCATACAATGTCACACAAAATAATCAACAAATACAAGAGATCACTAAGATTATTGCAAATAGGCTGAGGAATTCATTGAAGCACGGTGATGGATGACGTAATAGCATAATAGTATTGCTGGCTTGTTGAAGAAAGTGTTGCCCCAGGACTTCAGCATAGGTTCCAAACGTCGTCGTTGAGCCCCCTAAAATACGGTTGAGCTACACAATGACTGATGTATGTATGCTGTCTCTCAGGACTTCAAAGCTGCAATGGGTCTTTCTTGAAAAGGCCCTCCCAGACTCAAATAATATATTTGGACTTTAAAAGAGTGACCTCTGAGTTTGTTTCGGCATTTCTTCTGAGGGATCAGTCAGCTAGGAAATGCCGCCATCTAGTATGTGTTCCGTCGCATCACAACGGGCACTATCAGAATATGAGCGCTGTGGTATTTTTTTTAATATCGCAGCATTATGCGGAGAAAGGAGCCTTTTTGGCCTTGCACAGGTCATTTTTTTTTTTTTCTTTTTTTTTAAATTATTATTTTAATTTTTACTGGTTGTATTTCCTGTGCGTGTCCCATTTTTTTTAATGCCTTGTAGGTATATTAAGAAACGGATTAGGGAAGAAAGAGAACGAAAAAAAAAATTATGGATGTTGATGAGTAAAGATCGGATAAAACCAGGAACTGAGCAGATCCCGAGAGTAACTGTAGTACAATAGCTTGATTATTATATAAAATGGGTTTACTGGATCAATTGGAGTTTACATGAAACGAGTCATGGATACAATGGCGAGGCCGTTGTAATTGAACACAGGATTAAACAATAAAACACTAAACCATATAGACCTACTAGTGACCATGATAAATGAATGGTATCACTGAGCCATTTAATGAATGAACTATAAATAAATACAAGCGAAGAGTAGGCGGCTCCGTAATCGTGTCATGTCTGCAAATTAACATGAAAGTGTAACAAAATTATACACAGGAGTTAAATGAATTTGGACTAAATTATTATAGGTGAGTGCTCATGAAGTACACCCTTTTAAATTAATGATGGTGTGCTGCGCATCCTCCGAAGCAAAGGCATCAAAGGCACCTGACCCTCTGCCGACGATTAGCCAAAAGCGAGTAGAGCTAGCAACTAGAAACGGGTTGGCGAGCGGCGAGTGTGTAGTTCGGATCGTTTTATCGCTGAGGTTTATGAGCGAGTGCCCGAGTGCGACGAGTAGAAAGTCACTTGCTGGTATGCGTAAGTGAGCAGTCCAAGCGAGAGCCTCTTATCGAGTGTTCTGCCCACCAAGCGAGCGTAGCTGAGCGATTATTTAACAGCTCTTATCGCTACGATATACTAGTCGAGAGAGAGTTCTCGCCAGCAGTGTGAACAGTCAGCGATCAACCATAAATATGATGTAACTCAGGTGTGTCCAAAAATTGAGTGGCAAGAGCGCGGCAGCAACACATTTCTGACGCGTTCTATTTAGGTAAAAAAATTTGTGCGCGGCAGGTACAGAGAAGCGTTCGCGTGCGGCAATGTGGCGGCAGTCGTCCAATCACAGCTCGGCAGGCCGTGCGCGTGCCGCTTACACACCTTTACTGACACGGAGACACTACTTTGCGGAAAAATGGTCGATAGTCGCTTCCTCATCGGAGATGGGACAGGTGCATAAGGCACATTTGCTTACAGCCTCGTGCAAACTGGCGCGATATCACGCCTGTTTGTAGCCTTAACCCTGGGAGTCTTAACCCTTAGGGGAATATAAGAGTGATGTTAATGTACTTTTGAAACTGCTCAGCGGTTCCTTGATCAACTATTATTGGTTGATAGCGGGCTCACATTTGACGTTGACTGATGACTGGACAACAGCTATTTGTTTCAGCAAAAACTTAATTTATCTTCGTGAGCAATCGCTATAAGAACTGACTCCTTTTATTTGCTTTCCGATTAAAACTAACCGCTGTAGATTTAACAATAGCTGGTTTTAAGTGGATAATCCTGACCATACTGGAGAGTTTTTGTTGAGAATATCATTTCTTAGATCAGATACCTACCTATATGATAGTACCTACAATTTATTGCGTTGTAGGATGTTATTTGTCTTATTAATCATAATATTCACTGTCGTCTTTTTTATTAATTAGAAAACAAACATACAGGCATGTTGTTAAATTCGCAAAGAGGAAAATGTTGATGCGACGCGACGCGACGAGATAATCGACCTGCGGGTTTGGACGGAAAAAAAATCAGCTGTTCCATACATTTTGTCGATTTAAGTGAACACAAATGTATGGAACAGCTGATTTTTTTTTCGCGATTTCAATGTTGGTCCCATAGAAAAAGTTAAATGACCCCTTTTCGGGTTTAGCATAAACAAATTTGTTGTATATGCAAAGGACAAAACATTATTTTCGAAACGTGTGTTCAAGTGTGTTCATCTGCGTTTTTGCGACAACAGCTGATGTGAAAGTTTAACTTGACATTTTTTCCGTCCCTGCCGTCATCCGATGTAAGCAGATTAACCAGCAAGATTGGTTGTGCGTCATCAGATTTATTAATGCACCCGCAGTTATTAATTGGTTGCCAGCACCCTAATTGCATAATGCTCGATCGGTCATAATTGGAATCGGTTTGAATCAAATGTCTAATCCATTGCGTCATAAGTGCGAAAAAAGTTCTGCTCAACAGAGTAACTTACGAACTTATGAAGCAATGGATGAGATATTTATTTCGAACCAATTCCAATTCTGATTGATCGTGTATTACGCAATTAAGGTGCAGGTTTGGTTACCGTAGTACAAGTACCTACTGCAACTGCCTACGTTATTACACTAAACTTATTGTGTAACACTAAAGGCTCTTACATACTGCCGAGAATTCACCGCGCGACGCGACGCCACCGCATTGTTCGCCGTGAAGTTTTCTCAGAAATTGTTGTTTTCTCAGAAATTGGCGTCGCGCGGCGAATCGCGCCTGTATGTAAGAGCTGTAACACGTAATGCGAGTTACAATGACGTCGGACGGATTTTACGACAACTCGACCCCGAGACAAGTACCTCGAACCGGACAACACGACCACAACAACTCAAATCGGACAACTCGACTACGCGACAATTTAACCACAGGACAACCCGACCTCGAAAACACTAAAAGCAAGTTCTTGCCATTCGTGATAAAAAATAAATTTTACCTGTTATTTCCTTCTTAGTAAATTAATTATAATTTAGTGAATGTTGGTATCAAATGACGTTGACTAATGCAATCGTGTTTACCTTGATCGTTCATTGCATGTTCGATCAGTTTGCCTTATAAAGCGCACATCGAAGTTTACCATGTAGATAAGTAAGTACCTACCATGGGTATAAAATTGAAGAAGCAGTCTTCCGGTTGAGAAATATTACAGGACGATTGACGTATTACAATTTTTACTCTCCACTAGAACTTGTCACTAAAACCGAATGGTTTCTATTTGCCCGACTACAGCGAAGAAAAAAGGAGGGTTATGATTTTGACCAGTATATATGTATGTATGTATGTTCATCTGTTCCCTCCTATCTTCTAAACCACTCATCACAATTTGACAAATGAGGTACCTATCGTTGGAAGCGTCTTGATCGTCCGCTGGTTATATAGGCTATGTGACGTCACATTAAATTAAAAATGGCGCCCTCTAGAAGACACAAAGTCAGGAATTTTAAAAAATATTGTTTAATCGTACCATGTTGGGTATCAAATGAAAGGGTTTAAAGAGCACATTTCAAAAGTATATAATTATATTACAACCTCAAAAAAATATAAAATAAATTAAAGTAATAAAAACTAAAACCCAACTACGACTAAAAAGGTATACACAAGACACCACAGACAGACAAATTAAAAATCCGGAGTCACACGTGCTACGGCATATATCGAATAGATTACGTGTGACTCCGGATTTTTTGTTAATATTACTTTTTTTTTTTTGTAAATTTTTTGAGTGTTAAAAAAAAGAAATAAAAACAAGCCACCGTTTTCACGAACCCTTCACGGTAAGCATTGCTTAACATGAGCAGATAGAGCATCATCAGCAAAACATCTCATGCCCGAAAAACCCGTAAGACGAATAATAGTTGATGACTTAACTAATTACTCTGTTTTCGTCCTCCAATGGTTCCCGCTCAACTGTTGATTGGCTTTTAGAAGGCGGATAACAATTAAAATTCTATTGTGTCTCGTTAGTGACAGTTGGAGGTTTATTAGGGAACTCCATGTTTCTATCAGTATGTTCTCATTTGCACTGCTGTCATTAGAAAAGATATCGGCGAATGACGTCACCTAACAGCACTAGTCCCACGCAACAATTTACGTGCATAAACAGGACAATTATATGCCTATTAGGTTGACTGGACACTCGTTGAAAGAATACTTTACCTAGTACACGTAAGTCGATGCTGTTTGATATCAATACCACAAACCCCAAGATTTTTTTATTTATTGTAATGGTAAAAACAAAGCATTCATTCAAGATTTGTGGTTGTCCTTTTGAAAAGACCCTTTCAAAACCACTTATTTAATGTAAAACTAGCGACATGTCCCTGCTGCCCGGTTTTTATTACTTGACAAAAGATTGAGATTTCGTTATCATAACACATAAACCTTCCGCAATAAATTCTCTAGAAGATGGTGAAAACCTCATCAAAATCTGTTGCCTGG
Organism: Lithophane socia; assembly: GCA_947522985.1. Lineage (NCBI taxonomy): Eukaryota > Metazoa > Arthropoda > Insecta > Lepidoptera > Noctuidae > Lithophane > Lithophane socia. The sequence goes on along the minus strand of OX383258.1, from coordinate 5,350,088 downwards.
TTTAGAAGAATAACGCGGAAATACAGACAAACACGAAAAGCGACTTAAAGGCTATTTGAATTTGAGTGATCATTGCTTCGAGTAATTCGAGTATCTGTATTGCACACGACGGCTTCATCTATAACACATCTATAATATCATTGCAAGCTATCAATATATCTCCACAGAGCTCTAAAGGTATCTTTCACCTTTTTTTCCAGTAACATCTTTGGATTAATGCTGTAATAATGTTAAAGAAAAAAAACTGGTACGTCCTAAGACAGTCACCACGTGCGGAAATATGGCAATAACTTGGTGACAACTGCTAGATTATGGTAAATTATTCTGTGAAAGTATGTTCCCAAGAGATGAGCGAAAATGTCACTGTAAACCAAAAGCCACTCGTGTGATTTGAAGAGACATGACTATGATACTTATTCTGTGGGTCACAGGGGCGTTAAGGTCAACGTGAATAGCAATTTGCGCACAATTTACCAGATCCTAATGTGGAAATGTCATTGTGACAAGGTTGCCCTCAGTCCAGATTTGATTCGAACCGTCCAAATTAATGTACGAACTATTTTTGTCCGGTTCTCTTCCCCAGGGGACACGGAATGTCGTTGGGTTCGTATTATGGGTACGCAGACTGTCAACTATTTACTGATGAAATGATTTCGCCTGAATAAACTCGGCAATGATGATTAATGACAGTGAAAAATGCAATAATTTAAACAGCCTAATTACACATTATTAAAAAAATGCATTAGACTTGAACACCTATCGATTCGGTCGTTTATTTACTATAATAACTATACATTTTTTATTGCTTACTGCTTTGAATTCTTTATTTCATTTTTCACACATATAAATTATATTTTTAAATATTAGAATAAAAAAAAATATATATTTAATTAATTGTTATAATATAGATTATAGATTTGGTACCTAGTTCTCTCAAAAACTCAGCACTGAGTGCTCTGTCAGTGCCCAAGTACATAGGTATCGCAGCATTCGCAGCAATCAAAAACACTCTGAGATTGTCAATCTGTGGCTGTCGTTGTATTTAAAACCATTGACAGGAAGCTGGTTGCCTGCTGTGTAACCAAGCGGTTGGGCCGCGGTCCACTTGGTTGCGCTTTCCACCGTGACGTCATCAACGTCAGCTACACTCGATGCTACAATGAAAATCAAGGTTAGCGACCCATTTGCGACTAAATCGTTCACACTATAATTAGATTTAATGATGTAATTGTATTTGTTGTGTGGTCTAGCCGGCTCGTGTACTATCTGTTTGTCAATCTAAATAATGTTGTAGAGACGTGTTTTTTTTTAATAGATAGATAAGACGGTAAAAACCGGTTCGATTCTTTATGTAACTAGTATAGTAGGAAGGTATGTCGGGTCCTAAATGTTAGCAAATTGAAAGGTCAACAATTGAGTGAGATTGAATGAAATAGATATTTTTCCGTTTTATTTTTGCCATCGACACGCTAAGTAGACCTCGGTAACCCCCTACATAAAAACTTACCAATTTTACCTCTTTATAATATTAGTATACAACATTAAGATGTAGTATTGTTTATCAGGCTGTATCCGCTTCACTTCCTCTACTTGTCTGTGACCAGAATTTCGATGTCACACTATGCAAGGTGAGTTGGTTTGGTTGTAAGCTTACTTACTGGTTACACATATGTTATTGACTTGTAATAATCACTTGAAAGGTCGGTAAACTGAGTGCTTGTATGAGTAATTAGAATTCTGAAGGTTCTTGGCTAGTACTCGAGTATTTCGATCTAGGTTTATTGTTCTAACAATCGTTGCATTGCTGTGTTATGTCGAATTATTCGCAAAAAGTACACTATAGAGACTTGTTTTTTCAATGTCAATAAATGAAATGTTCAGCTATCTGTGCTTACTTCAATTTTGTTCAATTATAAAGTAAAAAAGAATTTGATAAAATTGTCACTGAAGCCGGGGGACCTCTTAGATTAAAAACCGTTCCACAGAACGGTCCCCCGACTGCAGTGACAATTTTATCAAATTGTTTTTTTACTTTTTAGTTAGTTTTTAGAAGGGCAGCCGTGTTTTTTTTAATTATTAATTTTTATTTTATACATTTTAGTGACTAGTTTTTTTTTAATGATTAGATAAATTTTTTGTTTACCGCTATTAGGCAATAGTTGGCGTTGTGTTAATGTTAACAGGTTATTTTATTTTATTACTTGCCCATGTGATTGTGATGATGAAAGAATTCTAATAATAACTTAATCTCTACCAAACCATTCACTCATTTAGACATTCGCAATGTTACTAAAGCCTGATTAAATCGTTTGCAGCCAAAGATGAAATGTTTGTTCTGACCTACGTAAAATTTATGAGTTTTGGAATGTGCTCATCAAGGCTTTCAATTGGATACCCATATTGTAAATAATTGAAGATTTTTTATTTTTCACATTTGAAAATGGAGCTAAACTGCCGCCATATTGATAAAAAAAAACACAGCCTGTGTCTCTCGGGATGTTGTAGGGATTCTAACAATACCCCAAATTCATTCAAGTATTTTAAAGTTATGGTGGAATAAAGAAACTCACACACATACATACATAATACATGAAACCTGAAAACAAAACATTATACTCCTTTTTGGGCAGTCGTGTAAAAATGAGTCGGCCTCCGAAGCATAACAGTCACCAATTGATAAACACGGCTTAAATACGGTATTTAACTATTTATTCAGCCGACTACATACATTCAGACTCCGTTATTAACGGGCTACGTCACAGTCCATAGGACTGAGTCCCGTAACCAAGCTTCCTCATACATTATACTTATGAGCAACGGACATTGAGGAAAATTCAATAAGCGTCGAGGTAACCGCAGCAACCGTTTTCCTTTAGACGCAAGTTGCTTGAATGACTTATGGACTGTTGGAACGTATGTTAAATAGTAAATTGGAAAATTTTGTTGGGACATAACTCACAAGAACCTACAACATCTTCTTTATAATAAAAATGAATCACTAAATGTGTTGTTAAGCGTAAAATTCAAGAACGGATGGACCAAATTGGATAGGTAAATCTTTTTTTGTTGTGTTCGTTATTTTCAGGACAAGGTTTACATAAAAGATAGGTAGGTGTAGTGTAGGGTAGTCTACTATGTAGGTTGGTAGGAAAAGTCGTCTGAAAAAGTGGGAACTTTCACCTTTAATATCTCCGTAACCAGAAGGTTCCCAGGTCCAGTACAAATGATCACAATGACAGGAATAACAAGTGACTCTCGGCGTCTTTTTACACCCGTTACACTATATACAGAGGGAAGACAGAGACTGACAGAGAGTGCACTTGTGACTGCGCACACACTTGAGTACTATTATCTCCCGCGCTGAAGGATATACTACGTTGATATAGGACGCCGTGGCTGAAATACGGTCTGGAGGTATATATATATATACCGGATGATTTTTTTTACCGTCTCGACAAACATAGGGTGTAGTAGGTGAACGGAGTAGAAGCCAATGGCATAGTCAACTAATTTTTTTTAAATTTTTTATACCCTTTAACCAAATTGATTTATCTAAAAATACTACCCATTTGAAGTAAACTTTTAATACAAAAACAATAAAAACAGAAATTATTTTTTTTTTTAATAAATCGATGAAAAAATATCGAAATTCAAATCATACGCACCCTACTAAATGCACGGAATTTATCAATGAATTAGATACGTTCCTTTGCGGCCGATAGGTACTCGCCGCACTTGCCGTCGGCTTCTTTGATATCATCAGGCGCTTGAGCCGCCGCCGCGCCGGAGCTGCTCGCTCGTGCATCCCCCCGCCCGCCCGCGTCCCGAGCTTCAGTCACCTGCGATTAGTCACGGCGGCGTGACGTCGCGCTGTTTGTTTCCACGTATGCATCGTGCACCCGGTCATATTTGTCGTATCTAAACATGTACGAATATTCTAACGTAGAGTATCTTGTTTGGTGAAAACAGCCAGTGCAAGGCGAATGTACGCAGAAGAAGAAAATCTTCAGTCGCCGCGAAGGAACGGTATCCCTTCTCCTCAAATTCCCCCCCAGACCCCGCATGGAGTTTTGTCACTGGGTGCAGAACCGTTCTGTCATTGACACCATGTTGCAAGACGTTCCTGATCCCTATCTGCAAGACATGTACTTCCAGCATGACGGATGTCCAGCTCACTACAAACGATCTGTGCGCGCGTATCTCGATGGTCAATTTGATGATAAGTGGATAGGTCGCGGTGCACCTGTGAACTGGCGACCGAGGTCACCAGACCTACATAACACCCCTTGACTTTTATTTGTGGGCCGAACTAAAACGTTTAGTCTGACGTTTAGTGTATACCGAAGAAGCTCAAAGCGTTAGTGATTTAAAACAGCGAATAATATAAAACGCTTTTAATGTTTTAAAAAGTGATAGAGACACGCCTCGAAGTTTACCAAACAATATGCAAAGACGTGCTAGTTTATGTTTAGAACGAAACATTTTGAACAATAATTACCTACTGCGATATCGCTAAAAAGGTAGGTACAGACCTAAGTTCATTTTTTGTAAAATGCGCGGCATCAAAGGCACCTGACCCTCTGCCGACGATTAGCCAAAAGCGAGTAGAGCTAGCAACTAGAAACGGGTTGGCGAGCGGCGAGTGTGTAGTTCGGATCGTTTTATCGCTGAGGTTTATGAGCGAGTGCCCGAGTGCGACGAGTAGAAAGTCACTTGCTGGTATGCGTAAGTGAGCAGTCCAAGCGAGAGCCTCTTATCGAGTGTTCTGCCCACCAAGCGAGCGTAGCTGAGCGATTATTTAACAGCTCTTATCGCTACGATATACTAGTCGAGAGAGAGTTCTCGCCAGCAGTGTGAACAGTCAGCGATCAACCATAAATATGATGTAACTCAGGTGTGTCCAAAAATTGAGTGGCAAGAGCGCGGCAGCAACACATTTCTGACGCGTTCTATTTAGGTAAAAAAATTTGTGCGCGGCAGGTACAGAGAAGCGTTCGCGTGCGGCAATGTGGCGGCAGTCGTCCAATCACAGCTCGGCAGGCCGTGCGCGTGCCGCTTACACACCTTTACTGACACGGAGACACTACTTTGCGGAAAAATGGTCGATAGTCGCTTCCTCATCGGAGATGGGACAGGTGCATAAGGCACATTTGCTTACAGCCTCGTGCAAACTGGCGCGATATCACGCCTGTTTGTAGCCTTAACCCTGGGAGTCTTAACCCTTAGGGGAATATAAGAGTGATGTTAATGTACTTTTGAAACTGCTCAGCGGTTCCTTGATCAACTATTATTGGTTGATAGCGGGCTCACATTTGACGTTGACTGATGACTGGACAACAGCTATTTGTTTCAGCAAAAACTTAATTTATCTTCGTGAGCAATCGCTATAAGAACTGACTCCTTTTATTTGCTTTCCGATTAAAACTAACCGCTGTAGATTTAACAATAGCTGGTTTTAAGTGGATAATCCTGACCATACTGGAGAGTTTTTGTTGAGAATATCATTTCTTAGATCAGATACCTACCTATATGATAGTACCTACAATTTATTGCGTTGTAGGATGTTATTTGTCTTATTAATCATAATATTCACTGTCGTCTTTTTTATTAATTAGAAAACAAACATACAGGCATGTTGTTAAATTCGCAAAGAGGAAAATGTTGATGCGACGCGACGCGACGAGATAATCGACCTGCGGGTTTGGACGGAAAAAAAATCAGCTGTTCCATACATTTTGTCGATTTAAGTGAACACAAATGTATGGAACAGCTGATTTTTTTTTCGCGATTTCAATGTTGGTCCCATAGAAAAAGTTAAATGACCCCTTTTCGGGTTTAGCATAAACAAATTTGTTGTATATGCAAAGGACAAAACATTATTTTCGAAACGTGTGTTCAAGTGTGTTCATCTGCGTTTTTGCGACAACAGCTGATGTGAAAGTTTAACTTGACATTTTTTCCGTCCCTGCCGTCATCCGATGTAAGCAGATTAACCAGCAAGATTGGTTGTGCGTCATCAGATTTATTAATGCACCCGCAGTTATTAATTGGTTGCCAGCACCCTAATTGCATAATGCTCGATCGGTCATAATTGGAATCGGTTTGAATCAAATGTCTAATCCATTGCGTCATAAGTGCGAAAAAAGTTCTGCTCAACAGAGTAACTTACGAACTTATGAAGCAATGGATGAGATATTTATTTCGAACCAATTCCAATTCTGATTGATCGTGTATTACGCAATTAAGGTGCAGGTTTGGTTACCGTAGTACAAGTACCTACTGCAACTGCCTACGTTATTACACTAAACTTATTGTGTAACACTAAAGGCTCTTACATACTGCCGAGAATTCACCGCGCGACGCGACGCCACCGCATTGTTCGCCGTGAAGTTTTCTCAGAAATTGTTGTTTTCTCAGAAATTGGCGTCGCGCGGCGAATCGCGCCTGTATGTAAGAGCTGTAACACGTAATGCGAGTTACAATGACGTCGGACGGATTTTACGACAACTCGACCCCGAGACAAGTACCTCGAACCGGACAACACGACCACAACAACTCAAATCGGACAACTCGACTACGCGACAATTTAACCACAGGACAACCCGACCTCGAAAACACTAAAAGCAAGTTCTTGCCATTCGTGATAAAAAATAAATTTTACCTGTTATTTCCTTCTTAGTAAATTAATTATAATTTAGTGAATGTTGGTATCAAATGACGTTGACTAATGCAATCGTGTTTACCTTGATCGTTCATTGCATGTTCGATCAGTTTGCCTTATAAAGCGCACATCGAAGTTTACCATGTAGATAAGTAAGTACCTACCATGGGTATAAAATTGAAGAAGCAGTCTTCCGGTTGAGAAATATTACAGGACGATTGACGTATTACAATTTTTACTCTCCACTAGAACTTGTCACTAAAACCGAATGGTTTCTATTTGCCCGACTACAGCGAAGAAAAAAGGAGGGTTATGATTTTGACCAGTATATATGTATGTATGTATGTTCATCTGTTCCCTCCTATCTTCTAAACCACTCATCACAATTTGACAAATGAGGTACCTATCGTTGGAAGCGTCTTGATCGTCCGCTGGTTATATAGGCTATGTGACGTCACATTAAATTAAAAATGGCGCCCTCTAGAAGACACAAAGTCAGGAATTTTAAAAAATATTGTTTAATCGTACCATGTTGGGTATCAAATGAAAGGGTTTAAAGAGCACATTTCAAAAGTATATAATTATATTACAACCTCAAAAAAATATAAAATAAATTAAAGTAATAAAAACTAAAACCCAACTACGACTAAAAAGGTATACACAAGACACCACAGACAGACAAATTAAAAATCCGGAGTCACACGTGCTACGGCATATATCGAATAGATTACGTGTGACTCCGGATTTTTTGTTAATATTACTTTTTTTTTTTTGTAAATTTTTTGAGTGTTAAAAAAAAGAAATAAAAACAAGCCACCGTTTTCACGAACCCTTCACGGTAAGCATTGCTTAACATGAGCAGATAGAGCATCATCAGCAAAACATCTCATGCCCGAAAAACCCGTAAGACGAATAATAGTTGATGACTTAACTAATTACTCTGTTTTCGTCCTCCAATGGTTCCCGCTCAACTGTTGATTGGCTTTTAGAAGGCGGATAACAATTAAAATTCTATTGTGTCTCGTTAGTGACAGTTGGAGGTTTATTAGGGAACTCCATGTTTCTATCAGTATGTTCTCATTTGCACTGCTGTCATTAGAAAAGATATCGGCGAATGACGTCACCTAACAGCACTAGTCCCACGCAACAATTTACGTGCATAAACAGGACAATTATATGCCTATTAGGTTGACTGGACACTCGTTGAAAGAATACTTTACCTAGTACACGTAAGTCGATGCTGTTTGATATCAATACCACAAACCCCAAGATTTTTTTATTTATTGTAATGGTAAAAACAAAGCATTCATTCAAGATTTGTGGTTGTCCTTTTGAAAAGACCCTTTCAAAACCACTTATTTAATGTAAAACTAGCGACATGTCCCTGCTGCCCGGTTTTTATTACTTGACAAAAGATTGAGATTTCGTTATCATAACACATAAACCTTCCGCAATAAATTCTCTAGAAGATGGTGAAAACCTCATCAAAATCTGTTGCCTGGTTTAGAAGAATAACGCGGAAATACAGACAAACACGAAAAGCGACTTAAAGGCTATTTGAATTTGAGTGATCATTGCTTCGAGTAATTCGAGTATCTGTATTGCACACGACGGCTTCATCTATAACACATCTATAATATCATTGCAAGCTATCAATATATCTCCACAGAGCTCTAAAGGTATCTTTCACCTTTTTTTCCAGTAACATCTTTGGATTAATGCTGTAATAATGTTAAAGAAAAAAAACTGGTACGTCCTAAGACAGTCACCACGTGCGGAAATATGGCAATAACTTGGTGACAACTGCTAGATTATGGTAAATTATTCTGTGAAAGTATGTTCCCAAGAGATGAGCGAAAATGTCACTGTAAACCAAAAGCCACTCGTGTGATTTGAAGAGACATGACTATGATACTTATTCTGTGGGTCACAGGGGCGTTAAGGTCAACGTGAATAGCAATTTGCGCACAATTTACCAGATCCTAATGTGGAAATGTCATTGTGACAAGGTTGCCCTCAGTCCAGATTTGATTCGAACCGTCCAAATTAATGTACGAACTATTTTTGTCCGGTTCTCTTCCCCAGGGGACACGGAATGTCGTTGGGTTCGTATTATGGGTACGCAGACTGTCAACTATTTACTGATGAAATGATTTCGCCTGAATAAACTCGGCAATGATGATTAATGACAGTGAAAAATGCAATAATTTAAACAGCCTAATTACACATTATTAAAAAAATGCATTAGACTTGAACACCTATCGATTCGGTCGTTTATTTACTATAATAACTATACATTTTTTATTGCTTACTGCTTTGAATTCTTTATTTCATTTTTCACACATATAAATTATATTTTTAAATATTAGAATAAAAAAAAATATATATTTAATTAATTGTTATAATATAGATTATAGATTTGGTACCTAGTTCTCTCAAAAACTCAGCACTGAGTGCTCTGTCAGTGCCCAAGTACATAGGTATCGCAGCATTCGCAGCAATCAAAAACACTCTGAGATTGTCAATCTGTGGCTGTCGTTGTATTTAAAACCATTGACAGGAAGCTGGTTGCCTGCTGTGTAACCAAGCGGTTGGGCCGCGGTCCACTTGGTTGCGCTTTCCACCGTGACGTCATCAACGTCAGCTACACTCGATGCTACAATGAAAATCAAGGTTAGCGACCCATTTGCGACTAAATCGTTCACACTATAATTAGATTTAATGATGTAATTGTATTTGTTGTGTGGTCTAGCCGGCTCGTGTACTATCTGTTTGTCAATCTAAATAATGTTGTAGAGACGTGTTTTTTTTTAATAGATAGATAAGACGGTAAAAACCGGTTCGATTCTTTATGTAACTAGTATAGTAGGAAGGTATGTCGGGTCCTAAATGTTAGCAAATTGAAAGGTCAACAATTGAGTGAGATTGAATGAAATAGATATTTTTCCGTTTTATTTTTGCCATCGACACGCTAAGTAGACCTCGGTAACCCCCTACATAAAAACTTACCAATTTTACCTCTTTATAATATTAGTATACAACATTAAGATGTAGTATTGTTTATCAGGCTGTATCCGCTTCACTTCCTCTACTTGTCTGTGACCAGAATTTCGATGTCACACTATGCAAGGTGAGTTGGTTTGGTTGTAAGCTTACTTACTGGTTACACATATGTTATTGACTTGTAATAATCACTTGAAAGGTCGGTAAACTGAGTGCTTGTATGAGTAATTAGAATTCTGAAGGTTCTTGGCTAGTACTCGAGTATTTCGATCTAGGTTTATTGTTCTAACAATCGTTGCATTGCTGTGTTATGTCGAATTATTCGCAAAAAGTACACTATAGAGACTTGTTTTTTCAATGTCAATAAATGAAATGTTCAGCTATCTGTGCTTACTTCAATTTTGTTCAATTATAAAGTAAAAAAGAATTTGATAAAATTGTCACTGAAGCCGGGGGACCTCTTAGATTAAAAACCGTTCCACAGAACGGTCCCCCGACTGCAGTGACAATTTTATCAAATTGTTTTTTTACTTTTTAGTTAGTTTTTAGAAGGGCAGCCGTGTTTTTTTTAATTATTAATTTTTATTTTATACATTTTAGTGACTAGTTTTTTTTTAATGATTAGATAAATTTTTTGTTTACCGCTATTAGGCAATAGTTGGCGTTGTGTTAATGTTAACAGGTTATTTTATTTTATTACTTGCCCATGTGATTGTGATGATGAAAGAATTCTAATAATAACTTAATCTCTACCAAACCATTCACTCATTTAGACATTCGCAATGTTACTAAAGCCTGATTAAATCGTTTGCAGCCAAAGATGAAATGTTTGTTCTGACCTACGTAAAATTTATGAGTTTTGGAATGTGCTCATCAAGGCTTTCAATTGGATACCCATATTGTAAATAATTGAAGATTTTTTATTTTTCACATTTGAAAATGGAGCTAAACTGCCGCCATATTGATAAAAAAAAACACAGCCTGTGTCTCTCGGGATGTTGTAGGGATTCTAACAATACCCCAAATTCATTCAAGTATTTTAAAGTTATGGTGGAATAAAGAAACTCACACACATACATACATAATACATGAAACCTGAAAACAAAACATTATACTCCTTTTTGGGCAGTCGTGTAAAAATGAGTCGGCCTCCGAAGCATAACAGTCACCAATTGATAAACACGGCTTAAATACGGTATTTAACTATTTATTCAGCCGACTACATACATTCAGACTCCGTTATTAACGGGCTACGTCACAGTCCATAGGACTGAGTCCCGTAACCAAGCTTCCTCATACATTATACTTATGAGCAACGGACATTGAGGAAAATTCAATAAGCGTCGAGGTAACCGCAGCAACCGTTTTCCTTTAGACGCAAGTTGCTTGAATGACTTATGGACTGTTGGAACGTATGTTAAATAGTAAATTGGAAAATTTTGTTGGGACATAACTCACAAGAACCTACAACATCTTCTTTATAATAAAAATGAATCACTAAATGTGTTGTTAAGCGTAAAATTCAAGAACGGATGGACCAAATTGGATAGGTAAATCTTTTTTTGTTGTGTTCGTTATTTTCAGGACAAGGTTTACATAAAAGATAGGTAGGTGTAGTGTAGGGTAGTCTACTATGTAGGTTGGTAGGAAAAGTCGTCTGAAAAAGTGGGAACTTTCACCTTTAATATCTCCGTAACCAGAAGGTTCCCAGGTCCAGTACAAATGATCACAATGACAGGAATAACAAGTGACTCTCGGCGTCTTTTTACACCCGTTACACTATATACAGAGGGAAGACAGAGACTGACAGAGAGTGCACTTGTGACTGCGCACACACTTGAGTACTATTATCTCCCGCGCTGAAGGATATACTACGTTGATATAGGACGCCGTGGCTGAAATACGGTCTGGAGGTATATATATATATACCGGATGATTTTTTTTACCGTCTCGACAAACATAGGGTGTAGTAGGTGAACGGAGTAGAAGCCAATGGCATAGTCAACTAATTTTTTTTAAATTTTTTATACCCTTTAACCAAATTGATTTATCTAAAAATACTACCCATTTGAAGTAAACTTTTAATACAAAAACAATAAAAACAGAAATTATTTTTTTTTTTAATAAATCGATGAAAAAATATCGAAATTCAAATCATACGCACCCTACTAAATGCACGGAATTTATCAATGAATTAGATACGTTCCTTTGCGGCCGATAGGTACTCGCCGCACTTGCCGTCGGCTTCTTTGATATCATCAGGCGCTTGAGCCGCCGCCGCGCCGGAGCTGCTCGCTCGTGCATCCCCCCGCCCGCCCGCGTCCCGAGCTTCAGTCACCTGCGATTAGTCACGGCGGCGTGACGTCGCGCTGTTTGTTTCCACGTATGCATCGTGCACCCGGTCATATTTGTCGTATCTAAACATGTACGAATATTCTAACGTAGAGTATCTTGTTTGGTGAAAACAGCCAGTGCAAGGCGAATGTACGCAGAAGAAGAAAATCTTCAGTCGCCGCGAAGGAACGGTATCCCTTCTCCTCAAATTCCCCCCCAGACCCCGCATGGAGTTTTGTCACTGGGTGCAGAACCGTTCTGTCATTGACACCATGTTGCAAGACGTTCCTGATCCCTATCTGCAAGACATGTACTTCCAGCATGACGGATGTCCAGCTCACTACAAACGATCTGTGCGCGCGTATCTCGATGGTCAATTTGATGATAAGTGGATAGGTCGCGGTGCACCTGTGAACTGGCGACCGAGGTCACCAGACCTACATAACACCCCTTGACTTTTATTTGTGGGCCGAACTAAAACGTTTAGTCTGACGTTTAGTGTATACCGAAGAAGCTCAAAGCGTTAGTGATTTAAAACAGCGAATAATATAAAACGCTTTTAATGTTTTAAAAAGTGATAGAGACACGCCTCGAAGTTTACCAAACAATATGCAAAGACGTGCTAGTTTATGTTTAGAACGAAACATTTTGAACAATAATTACCTACTGCGATATCGCTAAAAAGGTAGGTACAGACCTAAGTTCATTTTTTGTAAAATGCGCGAAATGCGCGTGCGCGTCTGTCGGTCGTGTCGCCCGCGCGCGAGTACCGCTCAGCTGCTCGGCTCTCGTACGTGAACCCCGGTAAGTGAACTCTCACGCACACATCAAGTTTCTATGTACGTGTGTGTGCGTAGGCGCGCCGACGTTACTTAGCAACGGGTCGACCGAACAACCTTCTGTCAATGTTCTCGCTCCCGCATGTATGCACGTCCTTTTCATTTTGAATGAAGTACAGTCGAGTATTCTTGCTTATTCAAGTATTTATTGTTTCGAATTATTTAAAAAACATTACTTAGATTGTTTTAAAAGTTCGTTCCGAGTCTTTGTTACTGTTTTCGTTTTATTTGTAAGGATAGGTTTTCTTATTATTTTATCTTTTTAATTGGTAAATTGGTGGGGTTTTTATTTGTACTTACGTAAGTATTTGTTGTGTTTTATTATTTTAGGTAGATTAAGTTTTCTTACTTGTGTTAAGTTATTACCTATTTACTACTTATTCTTTTGGTGTGAGGCTTATTTGGTCAATTGGGTATTTGTATTGTATGTTTGAGAATTTTTGGGTATTGTGTTCATTTTATTTGTAGATCAGGTTTGTCTTAGTTTATTAGTAAGTGGAGTATAAATGTTATTGCGTTGATTTTGGAAACGTTTTAAACACGACTGTACCATGCGAGGGGCGGGGGGGCCGCTTACTAGGTTTCTACGCAAAAGAAATGTGCGTGCGTTTCGCTCGCACACACGTACAACTTTCATTCATTCGCGATCGCAGCCTACGCCGTTTACTATCTCCTATTTTGGCTATTATTAGTTTTACGCACGGGCCGTAGGATGGATAGTTTTCATGATTTTTGAAGGAAATTCCGAACCTGTACAATCTCAATGGTACTAAGCGAATATTCTCGGGTATGGCTTCTGTTCCACTTACACAACACACCTTATTATGCTCGAGACGGTAAAAAAATTCATCCGGTATATAGTACTAGCTTCCACTTGCGGCTTTTCCCGCGCGGTATGTCGATAAAAACTATGTCCTTCCTCAGAATGCCATCTATCTCCTTGCCAAATTTTTTCGAAATCCGTTCAGTGGTTTAGGCGCGAAAAGGTAACATACAGAAAGACAGACGGACAGACATACAGATAGACAGAGTTACTTTCGAATTTATAATATTAGTATGGATATACACCAAATAATTTAACGTCAACGAAGAAAGAAGAAAGTAGTGCGTTCGTCCAATCCGGTTGCAGCAGCTCGGAAACTGGTTGTGAACGAGATTGCCGAGATTTCACATCAGTCCTTTGAGCATAATGCCCAGCGGATTATATGCGTTTGTTTTATAAACAGAAGAGGTTTTAATAGCCGGCAACGTACGATAACAATGGTAGTACAATACGAGCCGTGTAATACCATACTTGATTTACTCGAGGTAAATCCGATTTCCGATACAATTTTCAACGAGTTTGTATGAGTATGTTTAATTATATCGAACTGTAAAACTGTATTTCAAAGGAATTATGAGCTCGTGAATGTCCACTAGAACATAAAGGCTCTTACATACTGGCGCGATTGGTCGCGCGACGCGAATTTCAACAAAACAATTTCAGAGAAAACTTCACGGCGAACAATGCGGCGGCGTCGCGTCGCGCGACGAATCGCGCCAGTATGTAGGAGCCTTAAAGTGTAAACTGTCGATCGTTTAGACCATTTTGTCAAAAGACACACACACACATGAAGAATATTTAACTCACGCTGTTTTCGCGTCGCTGAACATATTTTTATTCAAGTATAATTATCATGGAGTATATTTACGATTCGCTGCGCTAGTTCTGCGACACCATTTGTGTTATTGAACGAGTACCAATGTAGAATTAATTAACTATTGTCCATTTTAGGTTACTAAACTTTTGTAGAACTTGGTTTGGTACATATGTTGGCCCAGCAGTGCAAAGAAACAAGCAGAAAATAAGCTAAGGACAAGAAGAAATAGGGCACGGAGCATGCCGCACTCCCGACTGACTTACGGCAATGTGAAATGTGGGTTTCTAGAACTGTAGGTGGCATTTGTGTCGGTGTAGATGTTTGTTAGTATGGTCGATAGAGTTTTGTGATTGTAGAGTAAGTGGTTTAATTGTAGTTGATCTAACTCTTCTTTTACTTCGTTGCGTATCTCATCTATTGTTTTTTTGTGGTAATAATTTATTGTTAATTATTGCTACGTTGGTCTCCTATTCTCTGTCGACTAACCTGCATGTTCGGGTATTTTTCTATTTTGAGCGGTTCGAGATAAGTTCTTTTGTCTGTATCTAATGAAGTCAATTGAAAGTAAGTACGCAGTATGAACTTATTAATTTCAGGTGTCCATCGTCTGCGTGTACTTGGGGCATTTGTAGTGGGTGCAAGCTCAGAGTCAAGGTTGACATCATGCACAACACTATCAAGCGTGCTGGTGGTGGACAAGCTTCTTGTTCTTGTCATGTAGGAGGGGCGAGTCGACGGGATGGATGAGAATAATGAAATGGTATCATCGCCCGTGGAATCGGCTGTGGCTTCTACGTAGTGAGCCCGCCTGTTCAACTCACTACGACCAGGTGTAACAATTTTATTGGTAGGAGCCCGCTTGCTCAACTCCTTACCGGCGATGGTTCGCATGCTGTGGCACCTAGCATCGGCTCCAGATGCACCCCGGCGCTCCCCGGGAAGCCACCGTAAATTATATAATGTTTTATATCTCATCTCCATAAAGGATTACCTTTCCTTGTTAGCCGCGTAAGTTTTTTGTACAGTTGTACAGTACGCGTGTCCGCCCCCCACGTAGCTAGGTGTACAGCTTGGACGTAAGGTAGGATTTCTACGAATACTGTTCTTCATTATCAAGTTTCGTCAATCTATAATTTAAATATTTGTATCTACCGTTTTCCTCACAGTACATGGGGTTTCCCCGGTCTTTTGCAAGAGTTGAACAGAACTTGTTATTCGTTATGGCATGCTGTCATGATTATAAAGTTGTATATTTATAAAAGTTGAGTTATTATAAAAATATTGTAATAAAAAGCACCCCACGCATTTTTACCTGGACTGCCAAGGAAGGGTCATGTTTTTCGCGCGTATCTTGTATGTATGTTTGTTTGTAAACTTTATTACCTCTACAGCTGGATGGATATCGACAGGTAAGTTATCGTTATATTCGTCTTATTTACAATCAAATTAATCAAGACTTCACATACTTCCAACGTTCACTATGAAAACAGGAATGTGGTATAAATTAATACACAAAGCAGTAATCAGCACAGCATCGGTATTGATGACGCAATATTATCCATTTCTTCAACATGGAAACCCCGGATAAGTAATTTGAATAGCGTCAAAATTCCCAATGCTAACTTTGCCCTGATATTGAAATTTTCTGACAATTTGCTTACGATTTTGTTAAAAAAAAATAAAGGTGTATCTTTTCATACTTACAGGAAATATTTTAAGGGGTCATTGTACTCATCATTATGAACTACTTTCACGATGGGAACAAACCTGAAATCGCGAAAAAAAATCAGCTGTCCCCTACGTTTTGACGAGCTAAGCGAATATAAATGTAAGGAACAGCTGATATTTTTATCAGCTGTTCCCTACATTTCCACCCCTTAAAATATTTCCTGTAAGTATGAAAAGATACACCTTATATTTTTTTTTTACAAAATCTTAAGCAAATTGTCAAAAAGGTCAATATAAGAGTAGTTCACACTCTGCCACCTTCGGTGTACCTCAAGGATCAATTCTGGGACCACATTTGTTCCTAATTTATATTAATATTATATCCCAGATTGGCCTCAAAGGAGACATCTCGCTTTACTCAGATGATACAAGTCTTTTTACATTTATGTGTTTCCGGTTCCTCCAATTATCATCCATTTTTCAAGCACTTCCTGGCATCTGATTGAGCTAAAACTTGGCATACCTATATAACTATCCAGACATTTTGAAAAAATGATACCATGGAACTGGTCTGATGATGGATCCGGAAGTTGGCTATAGGAACTCCGCAATCAAACAAAATAGCACCTTCGTGTTTGGAATCATGCTTTGACACTAGGTGGTGTTCAGGGTCTGATGATGGAGCCGGAAGGTGGCCTTGGGAAAACCCTTTTTAGTTCATTAAAAGCTTGTATTAAAAAAGGTTTTTACTTATATTTTATTTACTTTGGGCATTCAATCGAAGCAGTGAGCTGTGATACCTTATATACAAAACGATTTAAATTCACTTAAATGACGGATTCCAATTTAACCTCACCTTATTAATACTAGACAAACGATTTGGCTGCTTGGAAAACACTCTTTTCGGGCATATACATTGTAAATATTATTAAAGTGCAGGTTGCATCATGAAGCGAAACCAGTGAAACTACGACGGTAATGACGTATTTATTACGTTCTCTTTGACTCACTGTTGGTGTGCATAGTTTTAATCAGCTGATGAATACTGTTAATATTTACTTTCGAAGCGAGGACGCAACAGTGTTGCATTAATGAAAAAATAATAATATACAGGTTGTAATTGAAATGACTCTTAAGAGATCATTGTACACATCATTATGAACAACTTTTATTATAGGACAAAACTGAAATCACGGAGTTATTCGATCATAAATGTATGGTGTAGTTGATTTGTTTTCACGATGACTCCTTAATAGATTTTCAGTTGTTTTAATTGCACCCTGTATCTCTAGGTCCTTGGTAGTGCTTGAAACATGTTAACTGTAAACTTTGAGCAGAACATTACTCCTTATAAAGAATCCAGGTTTAACAGAATGTGTACACTGATCTATCACCATTTTTATATGGTTCAGGTCACGACGTCCGTTACAATTGCTATTATCCACCAACAGTATGAAGAATCTGCAAAACCTTGACATCAATATAGTAATATTAGATATTCAATAATAAACGTTGGAACACGAATAGCTACTGAATGATCGAACTATTGATTTTAAGCAGGAAGCCAGAGCGATGATGACTGGGCCTAAAAAAATAATGTAAAAATGAGGTTTTGTACTTACTTGCTTTTTCAAAGCTATCGTTCAATACATTTGCATTGATAAGCCAAGGTAGTGAACATGTCCAAGAAAACAAGTAGTACGTGTGGGTTGTTGTTTTTTGTTCACCAGCACCAGGATGCGATCGCTCCTTAGATTGACCCATAGGGCAGACCTATTCGTCCTTATTATAATTCCAGATTTATTATAAGAACCAGTTTTAAACCATCGCGCCATTTTTGAATGTCGAACATGTTTCTTTTAAATATCTATTGTTTTTTTTTAGTGAATATTATTACTATTAAGTGTTTTTTTTTTTTTAGCATGTATGGACTCACTCTATACTATTGCGGGTTAACGGGAACGCCCTTCGTTAGTTAACATACTGTATATATGTTTCTGTTTTACTGTAACGGGACCTACAAACTTTGGTTGGAACAAAGTTAGAACTCGTTTTGTAATAAGATGGATTCAGTTTGTTTATAGCGGTTATTCTACCTTCGCTGACATTCTTGATTTCTTCCTCATTGATAGAAGATAGCATCTCTCATAGACTAATTTTATTGCAAGCAAGTCATGAGGTTTAACAAGCGATGTCGCCGACGTTACAAGAATACTAAGCCAATATTCATAGGAGGAAAAATGTAATGAAGTGAAAAACAAAGACAAGTCAGACAAAGGCAAAGCAGCTCGGTTAATGATAATAAAAGCAGTATAGTATGTTATGTTACTCAAAAGATTGTTTTTCTTTTTACTCGTCCAAGTTGTTTTTATATACTTAACAATATTTTTTAATTTTTTTTTTTATACTTAAGGACATTTTCGTCAATACCTATCTATGTCTTCTGTCTCTGACGTTATTAGGTTCCAAAAACTGGTTTTCAGGGCTTTCAAGTTCTGCCAGGGTTGCGGAATAGTCCGAAAGGGATACCCGGGCAACAGGCAACTGAAGGAACACGGGTGGGTTTTAGTCAGTAAGAGTCTGACACGCCCTTCCGCTCCGCCCAGAGCGGGAGAAGTCATTTGATGATTTCCCACCCAAAAAAAAAAAGGGCTTTCAAGTTATTTTTTTAAAGTGCCAGTTGAAGGTATGATTCCGAACAACGCAGCAATGTCGCGGAGCATTGCTGCCGTGCTCGGAATGTAATCTCATATAAACCTATAGAAAATGTAGGGGACCAATAATGACGCGGCAGCTCTGCTGCGCCAGCAATGCCGCGTGCGGCGTTGTTCGGAATCATACCTTAATCCGTGATTCAGCCGTTCAAGCCCCCAGTTACTTTGAACTTTAGCATTGGAACTGGGACAGGAAAAGATTTACTTTCTTACCGATGTACAGTCGTACAAGCTATTTGGTATACAGGCAGATAACTTGCAACTACTTAAACAATTTAGTGAGTGTTTCCAGTATTCAACAATCCTTTTACGTCATTCTCCCAAGCCATAAGCTCAAAAAGCTGAATTACACACACAATCAAAACGAATTTTGGCAGTGTATCGGAAATTCCGAATTGGCAGTGTAATTTGCCTGTACAAATATGTATATTTGTACAGGCAAATTATATTCATTTTCCGATATTATACTGCCTAGAAGTAAAATTACAAGTAAGTAAGAAGGTTGTACGTTGTTTTATACATTTTCATAGAATTTCGTTTCACATAAAATGTTTCTTATATTTTTATTTCATAGAATAATCAATACGCAGAATATTTACTTTGAATAAATTTAAATCAATGATTTTTGTTACAAAGAAAATATAATGTTTATTTATTCATTTCATAGAATGACAAATCAAATATTCTTTACCCTCATATTGTTTAGTTAATATAAAACATATTACCAAGAAAAACATTACATCGAGTGTCACTTTCTATTTTATAATTGGTAACACTATATACCGTAGTATAGTTTTAGGTAAGCAGTTCATAACTGTCGGAGTGCCCTAATTTTGTTACTGCGACCAATTTCGACGTAGCGCTCGCCGGCTGCTGCCACGGCACCGCTCTCTTCGCTCACTCGGCTCGCGCGTAGTTGGTCACAGTTCTAATCTAACCTAACCTAATTGGCCGAAGTGCCCTAATAGTTATATTACTAGATTATTATTAAATTATGATTTAATAATAATTATTAAATTAAAAACAGTTGATAGTGGTTTTTTTTTCCTGTAAGAAGCATGCAAACAAGCATAAACCATGCATGTAGCAAGAATGCAGCAAGCAAGCAAGCATGCAGCATTCAAGCGAGCATGCAGTATGCAAGCAAGCATGCAGCATTCAAGCGAGCATGCAGCATTCAAGCGAGCATGCAGCATGCAAGCAAGCATGCAGCGTTCAAACGAGTATGCAAGCAAGCATGCAGCATACAAGCAGGTAGCAGGCATGGTTTCTGTCACGGCTCCGGCGCTGCGGGGCTCCGGCGGTCCCACGCGAGCTTATCGTCGCAGATGGTTTAACGCTTACCACCCCAGGTTCGTCTTGCTGGCCGGCTTTGCCAGCCAGCCTCAGCCGCGGCGGCGAGCATTACAACCTGCTCCTCAACACGCGCGCCGCCTCGCCCCTCCGCGCCTACGCGATTTTAAATTACACTCTAGGGGTAGGGCATACTGGGCATACAAGACTGCGTGGAGTCGGATTTACAGCGATTCGTTTGTGTCACTAAAACCTAATTTTAGCAAATGTTTTAGGACTAACAATTTTATTATAAATGAACATTCGGAATAATACACCTTATATAATAAAATACTTAGGACTTATGACTTTAGTTCATGCAAAATTAGGAGATTAAATTATTTTATTACTCAATATTATGACAGAATAGTTTTAGAAGTAAAGATAATTATGTAAAACTAAATTCCGAATTTTTGAAAATTATGGTTACTGAGGTTTATACCAAACGTGTTATGGATAATGATTTTTGGGCAAACAATATTCGTTAAAAAATAATTCTACTGTTTGAAAAATTTGTTAAATAAAAAATGTGATTATAAAATTCATTGAATTGTGTTTCTGTGAAGTATGTTTCATTCAAGTAAATAGTCTTTAAAACAATAATATTCGAAATAAAAATACATGGACCAAATGCTATAGGAAACATTTTCTGCGAAACTAAATTCTATGAAATTTCTGTTTGCGAAACAAGGGAACACCAAGTAAGAAGAATGTTATGCAAGTAGGGATGTGTCATCAACTGTTGACAATTGATACAGATGATTTTTTTTAAATCATAATCTAATAAAAGTTTGCACTATTGGACGTTACTGTAATGTCATGGCACTATAATGGGATTATTACAAGTGTTATAAACTATGTGATTTCTCACAATTTCCATGGCCTTACCAAGTAAAGGCTTAACCCCAGTAAAGTTTGCCAACGCATTTCCTATCTTATTAGTAACCTAATAAGATAAGAAATGCGTTGGCATACTTGCTAAACCGATGTGTGGAAATATGTTACTACCTATACTGGTAATAAAAAGTACAAAGAATGTATTATAATAGTCTTATGCAAAACAATCGGGACATTCCAATATTGACATGGGTAGGTGCCTATTATGATTCCAGTTTTGTTTCTAATACTAATAGGAAGAAATTAATAATTCAATGTTTTTAGACAAGGACTCAAATCTATGTTTAGAAACTTTATTGAAATAATAATTATCTTACACGAACTAACTACACTTTGTTTGCATCCATTGCAACGTTATCGGACACCGAGTGAAACGATTCAAACTCAGGTATTAAGGTAAAGATACCAAGTAAATACAACCTTGCTACCTAGAAACTGCATTCTGCTTTGTTTTTATAAAACGTCAGGACCTCTGATATCGAAATTGGCCGGTACTTACCTATTAGATTTGGATAAAGTTATTCTGCAAAAAGAGCAAAGAGACGTTCACGAAACCTGTTGGTATAAGTTATTTATTTATGGTCTAAAACAGATGACCTTCTGTCGTCATGTGACATAAAAATATTTGATTTTGTCTTCGTGTAAGACAACGCCATCTCTGGAAGATTATCGGAACTACTTTACGGTACAGTCCGTATGCGCTCCGATCTCGCTTGGAATGTTTTCACACTACCAACTTGCTAGTTCAACAAACGTTGCATAGATTGTGTTGAGTATTTTGTTGTCCTAGTCATATTTTCATTGCAATGTGTTCCATGACCAGCCTTTTGAGCACGGGAATGATCTCTTGTATTACGATGGCACTGGCTGTCACACATGAAATTACCTACATTGTCACCACTCTGCCATGGAATAGGTATGTACAGTCACGGACTTTAATTGACGAGCCACCTTCAAACTTTTCAATTTTGCAGTTTCATACATTCACGAGATTACACGATTAAACACGAACTCGAATCGCAAGCTCGTAAACAAGATGACAAATAAATTACTTTTAATCGGAAATATCCATAGAGGTTGACTAATAAGTTCTCAATGATAAAAATAAATACAATTTTGCATTAAGTTTATCCAATCTATTTGATACCGACCTCCTTTGAATCATAGCTCATTAACTCGATAATTATGAAAACATAACTGAAGACAGTGACAATTGAAATATCAAGATGACAAATAAATTACTTTTAATCGGAAATAGTCTTATCCATAGAGGTTGACTAGTAAGTTCTTAATGATAAAAATAAATACAATGTTGCATTAAGTTTATCCAATCTATTTGATACTGACCTCCTTTGAATCATAGCTCATTAACTCAATAATTCTGAAAACTTAACTGAAGACAGTGACAGTTGAAATATCGATGTCAGAGAATTTATCCGTACGCTAACGTTACTATCGCAACAGTAACCTAGCAACAATTATTTATCGTTGCTAGGTTACTGTTGCTAGACCTGCAATTGGTTGACTTTGAGTAGTCACTCTGCTGTCAAGTATGTAGTTCTGGCTCTCAGGTTAGCCAACCGGTATGAAATATAATTTTCTTCTTCTAATACGAAGACATATGACTTTGCGTGTCGGGAACCGAATAAACCCGATTTGCATTACACGGCTAAAATACGAACAGTGCCAGGTGGCTCATCAATTAAAGTCCGTGACTGTACATATGTCAATGCTGCGTAGCGGACAACTACATAATTAAATTGATTCTTACTTTTAACAAAACTACGGTTAAGAGTTTTGAGTTAGTCGCTTTTACCTACAATAGACCACACACCTACATTAAATAACTTGGGGATAATCATTTTAGAAGGTACACTATTTGTAGAAGGTACAAAACTCTTCGAGACAGTCACGTCTGTATCTCTGTAGGGCTAGGGTTACAACTTACAGGCCAACAAATAGAAGGAGTTTGCGAGCTTTGAACACGCTTTTTCCGTTCTCAACTCCTCCTTCTTATCTTGTGTCTCACTTCCAATATCTATGTTTTTCACAAACACTAAGAATCTGCGCTCTTCCAATAATTTTCTCCTAATCTGTCCTTCTCATACTTCTGACTTTGTTCATTCTTCCTTTCATATTCAGTTTATTCTTTGGTAGCCTATTTATGTACCTACTGTATTAATATTACTGTTTTATTGTTATTTTATCATAATGCATTATAATATATTATTTATATTTTTTTTCCTTTTGTTCCTCTTAAACAGAGCCTGCAATCTAATCTCTTCACCACCTTTGGTTGACTGGTAGAGAATGCCTAAGGCATTTAGTCCGCCTTCGTACCTTTTTTGAGTGCGAAAAGTTTAAATAAATAAATAAATAGAAAAACAAATACTTCTATTACATCAGGCAACCAAAAGAATACATTTTGTATGTAGAAAAACAATGAAGAAGGTAACACCTCATTTGCAATAAATCTTGCTTATTGCCCGAAATTCATGTTGCAACGTGCAACATGAGCGTAAGTTACAAGTAATAAATATAAATCATAGATAACTTGCATATTTATTTAAACAGCCTATATGCAACTTGCCAATAAAACAAGTCTTAGGTACTCTAGGCAATAATGATTACTTATGTATGCTTGGAGTCTTACAACTGTTACAACATGTTAAAGGAAAGGCTGTGCCCTATTGAAATTACATCTTAGCTTAAAATAACACGTCTTTATACAAAGTTGCGATGTAGTTATAACATTAAATAGTACAGCGGTTTGTACAAGTTGATATGTTAAAATAATATTTTGATATGTCTTGTCATCTTATGGTTTCCAGGCCTCTTGAATGAACATCCTCTTCTCATCTTCTGGGACGACAGCGGTCGGTTCGCGTTGAGACCTCGTCGAGTTTGCGCAACGTGGAGGCTGGTGTTCCACAAGGTGGTATTCTTTCTCCATTGTTATTCTCCATCTTCATTACAAATGATTAATATTTTTCTGTATGTTCCAAAAATACTTGGTTGCTGTGGATTTTATTAATTTATATTCTATGGTCCTCATTACTTCGACAACTTCTCACTAAGTGGTTAAGAAATTTATTATTCTGTCTAAACACCCAGGTACAATTCACGCAAGGGTTTAACCACATATTTGCCACCTTTATTAGTTGCCGATGCAACTAACAAGACTTTATTAATTATTCAATTTATAATCACTTTCACAGCTTGGTAGATAATTGCATTTAAATGAAAATCAACATTGTGTGGACTTACCTAGTCGAAAACGGACATAAACTTTAGTTAAAATGGCAGACAGTTTATGCAATTGGGTCAAAAAATGTAGGCTACGTTTGAAGCTAAATTCGTGTTTAAATTTGGTCTGGCTTATCAATTTTTTGCCAAGCCTTGCTGGTTTTCCTCTGCTGAGTAAAAAGTTTAGCTGTAAGTTATACCCAGTCCCGAAAAATTTGCTGAAAGCCCCTCCCATATAGTATATTATAATAATATAGTATATTTTCAATATCTTAATAGATCGTTTGGTCTCATCTGTTTTTTATGATTGCAGTCTTATTTTGGATAATCCACACGGTCCTTCTCTTCTACGTGTGTGTTTTGGGCACAGTGATATACCAGATGCACTTTGCTGTGGGTTTTGTCGACTTTATCAACAGCTTCTTCAACATTTCAGTGTTCATTCTCGTCTCCAATAATAGCTGGTGGCTAATCTACAAAAGGTTATATTATTTCCATGTTTTTCTCGTAAGTACTATCTTGCTTGTGCTTCATTTATCTTTTTAAATATTATGTTTTGCAGAAAAGATTTGAACGATCTTTTGAAGGTGGTGAAAAAGAATGACGAACTGATCATCGAGACGGGCAGATTTCTAGATGTGTACCAGAAACTGTTGAAGAGCATCAAGATTATTGTAATCATGTGCTATATGTTCCATTTCGTCAATGACGTCATGATCTATATACCTACTAGAACAATCGGAATGGATGACTTCTCCATTGCTTCTTGTGTTGGTATGTTTACTGAGAGACGTTTCTTATGTTTTGATAATTCTATTATCATCATTGATTTTTTTATTCTAGGTCTAGAACCAATCAGTGCTAGTCCCAACCGCGAAGCCTGCATGGTGATATTAGCACTTCAAGAACTAACAGCGATTGTGGCAGTATGCAGCTATGACGTCGCCCTATTATTCCTGTTCTCTCACACCACTGCAGTATTTCAAATCCTTTATGAAGACATGACGAGCTTTAGCGTCATTGCAAAAACTTGTCAAAGATCTGATGAAGCCTATTGCGAAATCGAAGATCGTCTGAAGAACATAATTTTTCGTCATGCTCTAGCTTTGAACACTGTAAAAAAACTGGAAGCTATCTACAGTGTCGCTGTCGGTATAGGTTTCGGTTTGACGGCCATTTCTTTGTGTTTATTCTTCGTGTTACCACTGGACGTCTGTCTCAACTTCGCTCCGCTGATTTACCACAGCCTTTTCATATTTTTTTTGTATTGTTTTCAAGGCCAGAGACTTACGACAGCTTCGGAAAAGTTTGAAATAGCGGTGTACTGTTGCGGTTGGGAGAATTTGCGTGTGAAAGAGCAGAGAGAAGTGCTCCTAATGTTGAAACAAGCTCAGAAACCTGTCATAGTGTACGCCGCATGCGTCATTCCGATACGTATGCATACTTTTGCGAGCACTATGCAGTCTATTTACAAGTTTGTTACTGTATTTAAGCTGTAGCTTAAACATATTCTGTTTTTTTATGGTCTCAAATGTTCTACAGACTTCCTAAATTAAAGTTTTTTTTTTATTTTTATTTTTTTTCGATATCTTTTTCTTGACAAATCTTAAATTTTTATATACAATCTAACACTACTTTAATTAAATACATCAATTATACCAGAAAAAAAAAAACTAACACTAAAATTATATACAAAGCGAAGCGGCGTCAAAAAATTCTTCCGCATCGCTGTCAGTGGGAAAAGTGCCCAAAAGGCTGATATTTGACCTAGAAATTAACCAGCCCTCTGGTCACGTGAATTAAAGTAATTTTTTTTGTTGTTTTTTTTTTGTAAATAGTTTTTATTTTCTCCCGTCTTCAGTACGTTTTACCCTTTAAGCCTTTAAACATACAAATTATCACAAAACCAACCACCCTTGATAATATTAGTTTACAGACCTGTTAAAGAGGCGCGGCGCATGCGGCTCTTTGGCATAAAGAGGGCGGATCTGTACACATGTCAATGAGAGCGAGCGTAGATACGTGCGGGGGTTGGGGTTTCGGTCATTAAGCAAGATATCAAGTTTTTTTCCAAATTCAAACTATATTTCAAAGATTTATTTCCGAAGTATTTTGAACATAAGAAAGTTTTCCAAGGTTAATTTGTTAATAAGTAAAAGGCTTTCATCATATTATTATCAGCCGATATGATGCTGATGATAAAGGCATCCTACTTCTTAGCAAGTTAATTTTAGGAAGCGTTGTAGAGTAAACGATGGTTGGAGTTTTAAGGATAAGAAAAATGTATTGAGACAGTTTGGACACATGGAAAGGATTAGCTCTCTCATAAGAAATAGCAGCACTGCTCCTGCCCAGAAACGTCCTCTATTCGTCAAAGTCTTGATATTTGGCTCTATTGACTAATGAGTTTGCCGACCATTGGTCAGAGTTAACATGATCTTTAATTTATTTTGTTGCTTGAATATGATTGCTTTTGAGGTTAAATAATAATTGTAATCTCAGAAAAAAAAATGTTGATCATTAACATATTTTGTTTTCAACACTTGTTCATTTGCATTTATTGTGGTTGTATTTCAATAAAACAAATGACAATGATGAAATAAAGGAAGAAAGAGTTGTTTTATTTCCACCCCTTCTTAGTGATGAATAAATTTATTATGCTGTCTATCACAATTCACGCAAGGGTTTAACCACATATCTGCCACCATTATTAGTCACTGATGCAACAAACAAGACTTTATTAATTATTCAATTTATAGTCACTTTCACAACTGTGAAAGTTTTTTTCGTGGTCATTGTGTGTACTTATTTCGTCGAAAACGGACATAAATTTTAGCGAAAATGGCAGACAGTTTACGTGATTGGTTCAAAAATTTTAGGCTACGTTTGAAGCAAAATTCGTGTTCGAGTTTAGTCTGGCTTATCAATTTTTTGCCAACCCTTGCTGGTTATCCTCTGCTGAGTAAAAAGTTTAGCTGTAAGTTATTGAAGCACTTATTGGAAAATGGATTCGTGGTGGTTAATGTTGTGTGTTATCGATAGATATCTATGTATGTCTATATCAGGATTTGTTGATATATACATAAATAGATATCGATCGATAGCACACAACATTAACCTGCACCAATCCATTTTCCATTGGTGGTGGTTAATGTTGTGTGTTATCGATAGATATCTATGTATGTATATATCAGGATTTGTTGATATATACATAAATAGATATCGATCGATAGCACACAACATTAACCACCACCAATCCATTTTCCAAGTGCAAAAGGATGTTGAATTTTAGATCTTTTTACTATCACACTCAGCGCCGAAAAAAATCTGAAAGCCCCTCTAAGATATTCAATCCAATCATAATATCTTTATAAATCGTTTTGTCTCATTTGTTTTTTAAATATTGCAGTCTTATTTTGGATAATCCACTGGGTCCTTCTTTGCTACGTGTGTATTTTGGGCACAGTTAAATACCAGATGCACTTCGCTGCGGGTTTTGTCGACTATATCAACGGCTTATTACACCACATTTCGGTGTTCATTCTCATCGGCAATGGTAGCTGGTGGCTAATTTACAAAAGGTAATATTTTTTCATGTTTTTCTTCTAATATTTTGCTTGTGCTTCATTTATCTTTTTAAATATTAAATATGTTTTGCAGAAACGATCTGAACGATCTCTTGAAAGTGGTGAAAAAGAATGACGAACTGATCATTGAAACGGGGAGGTTTCTAGATGTGTACCAGAAACTGTTGAAGAACATCAAGATCATTGTTATCATCTGCCACATGTTCCATTTCATCAATGACGTCATGATCTACATACCTACTAGAACAATCGGAATGGATGACTTCTCAATTGCTTCTTGTGTTGGTATGTTTACTGAGAGAGATTTCTTAAGTTTTAGTAATTCTTTTATCATCATTTAATTGTTTATTCTAGGTCTGGAACCAATCAGTGCTAGTCCCAACCGCGAAGCCTGCATGCTGTTATTAGCAGTTCAAGAACTAACATCAATTGTGGCAGTATGCAGCTATGACGTCGCCCTACTGTTCTTATTCTCTCACACCACTGCAGTATTTCAAATCCTTTGTGAAGAAATGACGAGCTTTAACGTCATTGCAAAAACTTGTCAAGGAACTGATGAAGCCTATTGCGAAATCGAAGATCGTCTGAAGATCATTATTTTTCGTCATGCTCTTGCTTTGCAAACTGTAGGAAAATTGGAAGCTATCTACAGTGTCGCTGTCGGTATAGTTTTGGTTTGAACGTATTTTCGTTATGTTTATTCTTCGTGTTGCCACTGGACGTCTGTCTTAACATCGCTCCGATGATTATCCACAGCCTTTTCATATTTTTTTTGTATTGTTTTCAAGGCCAGAGACTTACGACAGCTTCGGAAAAGTTAGAAATAGCGGTTTACTCTTGCGGTTGGGAGAATTTGCGTGTGAAAGAGCAGAGAGAGGTGCTTCTGATGTTGAAATTAGCTCAGAAACCTGTCATGGTGTACGCCGCACGCGTCATTCCGATATGTATGCAAACTTTCACGACCACTATTCAGTCTATTTACAAGTTTGTTGCTATATTTAAGGTGTAGCTTAAACATATTTTGTGTCTCTATGATTTTAAATGTTGTATTTCGATTTTTGAAAATATGTCTAGCGCGAAGCAAGTAGAACATAGTAATATTGTTTAATGATTTAAGCTTTCGTTAATCTTTGTTTTGTAAAGCACATTATTAGCAACATACTCTATTCCTGAGCATTTGGACTGGCGAAACATTCAAGTCAAAAAATTTTGTAATTTCTGTTTTCTGTCAATTTTCTGTCAAAAAATTCCATAAATTTTTTGACAGGAACTAGAGATTTCAACATATTTTGTTGTGAATGTTTCGCCATTGTAAACGCACAGTTAGAAATAATCTCAGTGATGAACAGAAGAAAGTCAACAAACATAAATAAACTCTTGTAGATGTTTCTTTTTGTCTTCCATCTTCATAACATTTTACCCTTTTTACCCCGTGTCGTAATATAAGCGACAGTCGCGTGAATACGCGTTCCTTTTGGCAAACTCAACCACGTCATCGTTCCTACAGAGGAGGGTGCAGTTTTCTAAACAAAAGAGTGACAAACTATTGCGGTGGGACGCGACGGTCTCTTTTATTAGGACACGGGGTTACACATTGAAGTTTTTTTTTATGTAAATTTTTTTTCGGCCTTTGTTAAAGTATCTTACATTGCTCCGATGTCTACAATTAAAAGAAAAAGATACCTATTAAAATTGAAGGAGCTCAGATTTTAATGAAAGAGGATTAGCATATAATTAGAGTTTCCGTCGGCTTGTAACAATAACTGTTTTTAAAATATTGTAACTAAATACAATCTGTAGTGTAGGATTGTCTGTTTATTCCTTCAGCGGATATATTAATAAACTGACGATAAGTATGCAAATAATTGTCTAGCATTAATGTATTAATAGTAGGTAAGTACAGCAGCTCCTTATTAAGTATCTCCTGTATGCGGTCGTAAGTACATACAAACATCATGCCTATTTCGGCTAGCAAGCAGTATTGCTGCGATGTCAGCACCCCAATAAAATTGCGTAACACACTTCAATCACAATACAACGGATTTTGAAGGACATTAGTGATCCATTGCTTCATATGTTTGAAAAACTGTAATAAAAACAACCAGCATCAGCATTACTGCGTAGAATTTCTTAAAAGTTGCTTAATAGGTATTATGCGGAAACCATCCTCA
Organism: Lithophane socia; assembly: GCA_947522985.1. Lineage (NCBI taxonomy): Eukaryota > Metazoa > Arthropoda > Insecta > Lepidoptera > Noctuidae > Lithophane > Lithophane socia. The sequence goes on along the minus strand of OX383258.1, from coordinate 5,319,996 downwards.
AAAATGGCACACGGTGGTATTTTTTAAATCAATTGCATTCCGTCACATACGAACGGATTACTCTCAGTTCGTAATGCAACACTTACCTATGGTGTACTATGCCCGATTTACGCGCGGACGGAGCAACAGACGCAACTAGTCAGAAAATAAAAATAATTCCATGTTCTACCAAGAAATACCGTTAATTCTACGTTGTTATGAACGGCCTATCATTATCACCTTGGCTTTCCCATGAATGTTTTCTTAACAAAGTATATTTCGCTAGCCGTCTAGGTCAGTATATTAGTATTAATTCCAAGTAGCTTTCTTATTCCTGTGAAGAAGTTTCTTTAACAATGAACTTATTCAGTACCCTGAAAGAAACAGTACGGGAAGCAAAACGTCTTATTAAAGAAAATAGCTTTGATAGTTTACTTTGGATTGTTAATGTAGTTCCGAATATTGCTGGATTTTCTTGTAGGAAGGATGGAAAAATATCTGGTGCGTATATAACGGGTGGCCAATTTGGAAGTTCAGAATGGGGGCTCCTATTCTGATTTGACGCCAAATGCAGTTTTTTGGTGTCTATTATTTAGTTAAAATGCGACAAATTCGTTATGCACGGTCTATAAGACCATGACCACCGCAATACTTTCAGGGTAATTTTATCCTAGTTCTTAAACGAATTTAAAAACGACCCAATTTTTTAACAAATCATTAAGAGTCACTAATACCATTTTGATCACTGAGGATCAAAAGTCACGATCCTCACGTCACGTCCTGACTTTTTTTCTGTGGGGTTGTCTAAAGGTCAAGCTTGAATACGAAAAGCAATATTTGTGACTTTGTTAGTGGGATAACTTATGAAGTAATAAAAAGCGATCGTATTTCTAAGAATAAAACAGGAGCAGTAATCTGTTCCTGTTTGACGACAGTCCCAGTCTTATCACATTTTTAACTTAAGTTTGGAAAACGGTATTTTCCCAGACTGCTGGAAGGTTTCCAGTGTGTGTACCATTCATAAAAGCGGTATTAAAGAACTAGCGGGATTAAAGAATAAGAATATTCTAATAAAACTGCTCGAAATAGTGATAAATAAGCGACTAGTATTTTTTTTTTAGAAGATAACAATCTGATATCTGAAGGACAGTTTGGCTTTAGAAAAGGCAAGTCGACTAGGACGCCGCGCCGCTATTTTATTGACCAACACAATAGCTCATCTTGTATTGAAAAGGGCGAACACGTCATGGCAGATTTTCTTGACCTAGCTAAGGCGTTTGACAAATTAATGTATATAATACTGATTATTATGAATAAAAGGAAATCTACACAAAAAGATATGACTTTGAATAATAGTGTAAAAGATGGTTATGTTGAGAAAATAAAGGAAAACAAATAAAAGTATAATAGATGTTTATTGCTACTGACATTATGAAATTGAATGCTTCGGAATTATGAACATTAGAGACAGAGTAGTTAGGAATTGTGATTGTTAGGATGAAAAATGTTAGGAAGAACATTTTCGGATTTCCAATTATCGGAGTTGAAAATTTAGGTGAACTTTGGCGCACCCCGTTTGACACAATATCGATGGATCTACTACTGTCACAAATAGAGGTTATAGGAATAAGAGTAAACGCTTTCGAAGCTGTTAACCAATTCACCGGCAACTAGTAAAAGTATGTGACTACTCTAGTGGATCAACTCTGAATCAACTTTGAAATTCCTCAGGGTAGTACTATCGGTCCGACTCTTTTTGCCTTCTATATGAACGACATACTTAATGTACCGCTTCAAAACACTGAAATATTTTTTTATGCAGACGACACGGCAATCATATTCCATGCCGAAACTTGGCAACAGGTGTGTGGCGGCGGCATCTCCACGCCACATGCGAGCTTCGCGTCACACTGACGGCACGAAAAACCCTTTATCGTGCAAGCATAGTTTACCGCGCGACGAGTATTATACAACGTCCCGACATCAATCGTCAGGCAGTTGCCCGCCAGACACAATGCCGAGGATGAGTGAACTTTACACCCGTTCCTCATACCTGTAAAGGTATGATCGCATATGATCTTGCCGAAAATGACAATCTCCGATATTCTTAGTAGAAACACTTACACTTTGCGTTAAGAAAACTAAACTAATCAATTTCTTCAAAACCATAGCTTCCAGTTCTCCTCGCCATCCAACACTCCACAAACTGTATATGAACTTCTATAGATCGCATTTCCTCCTTTACATATCTAGGTGTTACAATAGATGAATATTTATCATTTAAACCTCACGTACACTTGCTAGCGGGCTGCGACATAAAACTAATCTATATTATGAAAAAACTAAGAGATTGCACACTCATTAAAATTCTTTAATCCATATAGTACCTAGGTCTCTGTCAATCAGTACTCCAGTTTGGAATATCGATATGGGGCGGAGCCGGGAAAAGCACATTTATTGAAATAGAAAGAGCTCATAGAGCCGTAATTACAGTGATGCTTAGAATGACTTTAGGTTCCTGACAGACCTGCTTTACAATGAATTTGCAGTTCTCCGAGTACGTCCACTGAAACGTGTTCCTTTTGATATCCCAAACCTCTAGGGTATTGACTTTGGTATGAAAACATGTCAAAGAATCAACTGGCATACGAGTTATTTTTCAAATTTTTGGACTCCATATTTTAGTTTTTTAATAGTTTTAGTTAGGTTAGGATGATAAATTTTATATAAAAAAAAGGTAAAAATTATTAAGTAATTTTTTTGCAATCATGTTGCAATATAGTCATTCAGTGAATTCTAAATGGACTTAATAAATCCGCATTCATTTAAAAAAGTTCTTCATAATCTCTTCACAGGTTGGTTTTGGATTCTGCACCTATCTCTTCTATTTTACGTGTATACCATCGGTAGCTTCTGGTTCCAGTGGAAGGAAGCCCAGGGTGCTGGTGACTTTATCAAGAGTTACGTCAACATCTCCATCGTGATCCTCATGACTAACGACAGCTGGTGGTTTATAAAGAAAAGGTTTGGGTGTCTATTTGTGTTCTTGGTTTTTAGACTTACTAATCGAAAACATCCAGGTCCAAACTATTATAGACCAAACATATCTGTGTAAGCGTGTATGTTGCTCCAGGCATATGGGCTACACTTGTTGATTTGTTAAAATGATGTAAAAATGATGTATCATGCATGCATGCCATTTCTGTAATGGTTGTTGTTTTTGTGTGTTTTATTTTGCATGCTGTTTCTATGGCTTAAAATTATGCACTTGACTTGTTCGGTGTACCTATGGTTGGTATATATGGAGTAACAATTGTATAGAGACCAATAAATAAATAGGTAAGTAAAACATGGTAATAACTTTTTTTTTAAAGACCTCTGCTGTTAGCTGTCTTGAAAAAGATGGACCAGAGCGATCAAAAGGCTCGACGATCAACCTCCCTCCAGCAGAAACATGAGCATTTGATGAAGATCGTCAAACGCTTCGTCTATATTTTCTACGGTTTCAATTATTTTGATGCATTTTTCATATACTTCCCGCACCGAATTGATGTACTGAATAGTTATTCAATGACTCCTTGTGTTGGTAAGTTACTTAAATTGATTGGGCTATGTTGAAATAAATCCATCCACACCCATAACAGTCACTTTAGTCATGTTAGTTTCCTTAGGAAGAGAAAGTTTTCAGAATAATATCTAGTACTTCGTAAATTGTCTTGTCTTTACAAGCTACTTTATTTTGGGTTGTGTAAAAAATTCCTCGCATTACAAATACAAATTGGGTGTTCAAGAGCCGCTCACTCTATTCCTTAAGTATTTTCCCTTTGTTGTCACCAATTCTACATTAATACCTTTGCAATTTGTTTTAGGTCTGGAGCCACTGACAGTTTCACCGAACCGGGAGGTCTGCCTCACAATCCTTGCTATCCAAGAGGTTACCATCAATATAGTGGCCCTCAACTATCAGGCTCTAGTGCTGTTCCTCATAGCACACACCGCCGCCATGTACCAAATGATGGCCTATGAGATGTCGGCTCTCGAAGATAACTACAACAGAGAGGAGAACAAGGAACTAGCTAAGGAAACTCTAACATCACTGATCGACAGACATTCCTTAACCTTGGACGTGGTTGATAAACTGAAATCTCTGTTCAGTATCCCCTTAGGAGTAAACTTTGGCTCTAATGCTGTTGTCATATCCTTATTCTTCTACTTACCGCTTAAGGAATGGTTCCAGTTCATGCCTGTTTTTGTTTATTGTTTCCTGACGTTCTTTTTGTACTGTTTTCTTTGCCAGAGGTTGATAAACTGTTCTGAAGTCTTTGAAAGGTCAGTGTACTGCTGTGGGTGGGAGAACTTCGATTTGAAGGAGAAGAAACTGGTGTTCGTGATGCTGCGTCAGTCACAGAAGCGGGTGGAGCTGTTAGCAGCGGATATCATACCGGTCAATATCTATACTTTCGCAACTACATTGCAGGCAATGTTTAAGTTTATAACTGTAGTAAAGTTTTAATGTATTCAGGAGGAGAATACAAAAAAAAACAGTTATATTAACAGAGTTGTCCTTTATCTTAATTGTGCTTTATACATATTATAAAGCATGATTTAGTCCTGTTTAAGTTAGTTCCCATGTACAGGCTATTTCAATAGCCTCAATATTTTCACACACCTTAGCAAATATCGTGAGAACATAATAAAATGTTTATTAGCACGATTATGCATGTACATTGTATTGAAAAACTAACATGGACATTTGGACAAGGTTTGACAGAGACAGTTAAAGTTAAGCTGACAGATTTATGTCATCGTAATAAAGCAATATCATTAAAAGACGATGATTGGCTCAAAAGTCAAGTGTTAAGCTAAAGCTGCAGTATTGCTATGTCGGTGGTAACTAGCATATTAGCTGAAAGACAATAGAGGTTTGCGTGAAGTCAAACATACCTAAATAAAATGGTGGTAAGAGAAAAAATAAGAATATAGAAAACAAAGCGGCTGCTGCCGCTCTTCCTGAAAATACGATAAAGCAAATATCAATCGTATTTTCAGCGTAGCATGAAGTCACGTGTATAATAAGTCTAAAGGCTCTTACATACTGGGGCGATTCGTCGCGCGACGCGAATTTTAACAAAACAATTTCTGAGAAAACTACACGACGAACAATGCGGCGGCGTCGCGTCGCGCGACGAATCGCCTCAGTATGTAAGAGCCTTTAAGCAAAAAACACAAAAATTTCGTAACACGATAGCGGTTATTAGGTTCGCATTATTTCGATGTTTCTGAAAGATAAGGAGAGTATAGAGTAATTACTTGCACTTTCTAATGGCATTACATTTGGCACTAGCATGATTTGTATAGATGTGTAGGAATGTCTACAATATAATAATAGTTTTGGTGATTGTGTGTTTAGTGCGAAGTTCACGTTGCAATTTATATTGTTTTCCTGCGTGAAGCAGAATTATTTTATTTCTCGAATGTAATAATTATAATTATTTTTATTTGCTGTCATAGTTGCTATAGAAAGGGGGCTCGTGGCTAAGTCCAGTTTAACCAAGGGGTATCGTATTAGGCAGTAACTGGGTTGTGGAGGTCAGACAGGCAGTCGCTCCACATAAAATACTGGTATTCAGCTGCATCCGGTTAGACTGGCAGCCGACTATAAAATAGTTGGTAAAATATGGAAATTCGTTCATTCTGCAATGATGTATTTATAAAAAAGTTTGCATTGCGTAAAAATACAGCTTTATTATCCACTGTGGTAAAGGCAATTGAAGAAGAAGTTATGATTGTAAGTCTATTTGTAGCATTGGTGATACTTAAATAAACACATGAGATAAATTATGGTTTGGTTTTATTTAATGAAAATGATTTCTGTGTCTGAAACATTTAAAAGTCCGGCTTTTATTATGATGAAATGTTTCAGATTATTCAAAATTCGAACATACATAATGCACCTACAGGACAAAAAGTCTTACCACGTTTAGGTCTTATAAAATGAACACAACAAAATACGAACTTGAGGTCACGATTCTGTACCTACAGTGACTTTTATAGTACACACAGCTATGCTATAATTTCCAGTTTAAGCTGATCTCGCATCGTATAGGATTTCCGTACAATGCGAGGTCAGCATGTATTGGAAATGTATAGTTTGATGTGTAGCTGTGTACATAGCTCATGCCTACTAATGACCCTATTATTTTACTTTAGTATAAATTATACGATATGAATTTAGATGACGCAAACGAATTTTCCAGAACCCATTTTTAGGATTTATAAATAATATAATATCTTGGGCAGTGGTGTGCATAATAGTACCTACAACTATGTTTAATGCCATGTAATAGGGGGCGAACCTATTGCCATCAACCGGGCACAAATCCAGACTCCGGGCTGCTACTGAGAAATTCCAGATGGAAAAACCCAGTAACACTTTGGCCGACCTAGGAATCGAATCCAGGACCTCAGCCTCAGCAGTAACGCTTGCGACTACTAGACTGACGAGGCAGATCGTTATAAATGTTCACAACAATAATACGGAGCCTTTATCAAGCAAAAATAGCAATAAACAAATGAGTGACAAATTATCGATTGACGATTGCGATGGGACGCAACGGTCGCTTTTACAGGGTTACACATTGAATTTTATTTTTATGACAAATTAATTACAGCCTCAGACTTCAGTCTTAGTCAGGTCAGCGGTTCTCAAACTTTTTTGGACACGGAACCCTACCCTTTTGGAAATGGAATTATTAGGAAACGACAATAATCAAAAACTGCGTTTCATGGAATTCCACTTTGCTCCACCAATCTGACCCACCAGAGGAACAAAGTGGATTGATTGTTTACAGTTTTGTCGTCCACTGTGTCCCACTAATTGATTTTGGTGGGGAAATTGATTTTGTTGACGAAATAACACTCAGCTGTTCCATACATTTGTGTTCACTTAAATCGACAAAATGTAGGGAACAACAGAATTTTTTTTTCCCGATTTCAAGTTCGGTCCCATAGAAAAAGTTGTTCAAAATGATGAGTACAAAGACCCCTTTTCGGGATTAGCATTAAAAAAAAATGTTGTATATAGAAATTATTCGTACGAGATTAGGATGATTCTGAAGCAGCTAAAATACCACAAAGCAATGTCGTCTACAGTTGGACATATGCCAAATTCTTTTCGCGGAACTCCCACAGAGGCTTTGCAGGGCTCCGCGGAGCACACTTTGAGTACCAACATTTTTCCGATAGCTATAATTAAAACAAAAAGATACCTATTAAGGAGCTCAGATTTTAATGAAAGAGGAATTAGCATTTAATTAGAGTCTCCGTCGGCTTGTAACAATAACTGTTTTTAACACATTGTAATTAAATAAAATGTGTAGTTTAGGATTGTCTGTTTATTCCTTCAGCGGATATATTAATAAACTGACGATAAGTATGCAAATTATTAAAATTTAATTTTGGTTTAGTATTAATGTTTATAGGTAAGTAGAGCAGCTCCTGTATGCGGTCGAAAGTACATACAACCATCATGCCTATTTTTGCTGGCAAGCAGTATTGCTGCGATGTCAGCACCCCAATTGCGTATCACACTTCAATCACAATCCAACGGATTTTGAAGGAAATTGATGATCCATTGCTTCATATGTTTGAAAATAAATCTGTTCGACACCGTAAATCACGCAATGAATGTTGTTGAGATTGTCTACCGGCGCCCTTTGATCGACGCTTTCACTTCACGTAAATTCTATATCGATTTCTTTAAAAAAAAAAAATATCTACCTAATTCCGAAATTTTCAAAAATCAACTTTGCTTGCAAATATCAATACTTATTGAATTTGAGCTGTCACCTATATAATTTTACAAGAAACGCTGTTTATGGACTAGGCTAGCAGCTCAAAATCAAAATGTTCTTTTGGGCTGGAAATTGATTTTCAATAGTTTTTTGGCGCCCCTTGCATCTGGCGCCAAGAGCGACCGCTCCTGTACCCGATTTACATGTGGACGGAGCAACAGACTCAAGTAGTCAGAAAATAAAACAAAGTACTTCCTCGTTCTACCAAGAACTAACGTTAATTCTATGCCGCATTAATCACTATAATTATCACCGCATTATTCCGCCTATAATTATCACCTTTGCTTTTCCATGTATTTTTTTAATAAAATTTCTTCCACTAGCCGACTTGCTCATTTTTAATATTGATTCCAAGTAGCTTTCTTATTCCCCTGAAGAAGTTTCTTTAACAATGAACTTATTCAGTACCCTGAAAGAAACAGTACGGGAAGCAAAACGTCTTATTAAAGAAAATAGCTTTGATAGTTTACTTTGGATTGTTAATGTACTTCCGAATATTGCTGGATTTTCTTGTAGGAAGGATGGAAAAATATCTGGTGCGTATGTATATTTACAGAGTGGCCAATTTGAAGGTATACAACTTTCGTTTTTCAATCCGTGTAGGAACGTTAGGATTAAATTACTGAAATTAATGCGGTAGTCCTTGTAAATTGTGCATAACAAATTTGCCATATTTTAACTCAATGAAGGATATCAAAGAACGAAAATGGTTGCAAAAAAAATTGTATACGTTCGATTTGGCCATCTTATAAGTAGATCATTTATGAAATTAACAACTTCATGCAACTCAATATTTTATCTTGCATTTATGTTGCAAGAGTCATTCGGTGGAGTCTTAATGGACTTAATGCATTATAACCACATTCATTTTAAAAAGTTATGCACTAGACCGTCATCGTCAAATCTTTCACAGCTTGGTTTTGGATTCTCCATCTGTCTCTTCTATTTTACGTGTATGTCGTCGGTAGCTTCTGGTTCCAGTGGAAGGAAGCCCAGGATGCTGGTGACTTTATCAAGAGTTACGTCAACATCTCCATCTTGATACTCACTGCTAACAACAGCTGGTGGTTTAACTCAATGAAGGATATCAAAGAACGAAAATGGTTGCAAAAAAAATTGTATACGTTCGATTTGGCCATCTTATAAGTAGATCATTTATGAAATTAACAACTTCATGCAACTCAATATTTTATCTTGCATTTATGTTGCAAGAGTCATTCGGTGGAGTCTTAATGGACTTAATGCATTATAACCACATTCATTTTAAAAAGTTATGCACTAGACCGTCATCGTCAAATCTTTCACAGCTTGGTTTTGGATTCTCCATCTGTCTCTTCTATTTTACGTGTATGTCGTCGGTAGCTTCTGGTTCCAGTGGAAGGAAGCCCAGGATGCTGGTGACTTTATCAAGAGTTACGTCAACATCTCCATCTTGATACTCACTGCTAACAACAGCTGGTGGTTTATCAAGCAAAGGTTTGGTGTTTATTTTATTAATGATCAAAAACTAGATTTTTCGTATTTAACACAGCTATTTTGACTGATAAATGAACTCACTAAATAAATGCAAAACAAAAGGACACGTAGGCGTGGAAGTACTAGTTCGCATCGCTGTCATCCGGAAACGTGCCCAGAAGATAGGCAGATATATTTTTGCAGGATTTGTCTTTCACTTAATATTGTGCACTTGCTTGTAACGGTATAACAATGGTATAAAGGCCAATAAATAAATAAGGAAAACATGATAATAATTATATATTTTTTAATTTACAGACCTCTGCTAAGAGTAGTCTTGCAAAAGATAGGCCAGAGCGATCGAATGGCTCGGCGCTCAATAGTCCTCCAGCAGAAACATGAGCAGTTGATGAGGATAATCAAACGCATCGTCTTTATTTTCTACGGATTCAATTATTTTGACGGAATTTTCATATACGTGCCGCACCGAACTGATGTACTGAATAGTTTTGCTATGACTCCTTGTGTTGGTAAGTAACTTAGGATTTAATAAGTTAATTAAGATTGGGCTATTTTGAAATAAATCATTTTAAATTCTTTTGGCTAATTCTCCCTAAGATTTCAATTCTTTCTAGTCTGAAATTATAATTTTGTAATGTATTTCTTCATCATTAATAAATTGTCTTCAAACAAAGTTCATTTCAATTAATTATGTTGTTAAGTCACTTAAGGTAGGTTAGTTTACGGAAGAGAAAGTTAGTCTTTGAGAACAATAGCTAATACTTCATCAATTGTTGACGTTTTGTTTACAAGCCAATTATTAAATGTTTTCTAGTCGCTGGTATCTCGCAAAAAATAATTTTGGATGTGACTTTCTTGAGAAGCTCGTGGCTAAGTAATAACAGCCGCTCGGGTCGATACATCAGGTTAAGCTACGCTTGCCGGGGTCGGTCCGTGGATGGGTGACCATTTTCACATATCGATACTCCTCCGTGCCTCGGAAAGCACGTTAAGCCGCTGGTCCCGGCTGTCATTTGTGGATCTTTGACAGTCGTTACGAGTCGTCAGAAGCACGAAAGTCTGACAACCAGTCTAACTAAGGGGTATCGTATTACCCAGTTACTGGGTTGTGGAGGTCAGATAGGCAGTCGCTCCATGTAAAATACTGGTACTCAGCTGCATCCGATTAGACTGGAAGCCGACCCCAACATTGTTGGAAAAAGGCTAGGCAGATGATGACTTTCTTGAGAAAACAATTTACCAGTTGCAGACCACCAAAATTAAAATCTCTCTACGTCACGTATTGACACGATGCTGTTAATTAAATAGAAATGAAAAGGTACAAACTTATTTACATAGGTGTGTAAAAAATTGCTCGAATTACATTCCAAATTGGGTGTTCAAGAGCCGCTCGACCACTATTCCATAAGTTTCCCTTTGTTGTCACCAATTCTACATTAATACCTTTGCAATTTGTTTCAGGTCTGGAGCCACTGACAGTTTCACCGAATCGGGAGGTCTGCCTCACAATCCTTGCTATCCAAGAGATAACTATCATGACCGTGGTCCTCAATTATCAAGGCTTACTGCTGTTTCTCATAGCGCACACCGCTGCCATGTACCAAATGATGGCTTATGAGATGTCAGCTCTCGAAGATAACTACAATAGAGAGGAGAACAAGGAACTACCTATGGACACTCTAACATCACTGATCGACAGACATTCCTTAACCTTGGACGTGGTTGATAAACTGAAATCCCTGTACAGCGTCCCCTTAGGAGTAAACTTCGGTTCAAATGCTGTCTGCATATCTTTATTCTTCTACTTACCGTTTCAGGAATGGTTCCAGTTCATGCCCATTTTGATTTATTGTTTCCTAACGTTCTTTTTGTACTGTTTTCTTTGCCAGAGGTTGATAAACTGTTCTGAAGTCTTTGAAAGGTCAGTCTACTGCTGTGGGTGGGAGAACTTCGACTTGAAGGAGAAGAAACTGGTGTTCGTGATGCTGCGTCAGTCACAGAAGCGGGTGGAGCTGTTAGCAGCGGATATCATACCGGTCAATGTCTATACTTTCGCAACTACATTGCAGGCAATGTTTAAATTTGTAACTGTAGTAAAGTTTTAAGTTCTGGGGGAAAGAATACAAAAAAGAAACACATTTACAACAATAACGTTGTCGTATATAAAGCACACAATATGTAGCACAATTTAGTAAAGTTAGTTCCCATTTAAATTTTGTTTCAATAGCCTGCATATTTTCACACAATTTAATACCAAAATCACAAGGTTTAAAAGACTGCCTTTTTTAATCCTTGTTCATGTTAGTTGAATACAAATGTACATGCACAATCGTGCTAATAAACTGTATGCTCTCACGATATTTGCTTTTTTGTGAAAATATGCAGGCATACATAATACAAAGAAAACAAAGCGGCTGCTGCTACTCTTCATAAAATATACCATAATGCAAGTATCAAACTTATTTTCAGTTTACGAGTAGCATAAAGCAAAAAGTACAAAAAAATATTTCGTAACACAGCGTTACGTCTTAAATTAAATTCGCATTATTTCGATGTTTCTAAAAGATGAGGAGAGCATAGAGAATTACCCGCACTTTCTAATGGCATTGCATTGGGCACTAGCATGATTTGTATAGATGTGTAGGAATATCTGCAAAATAATAATAGTTTTGGTGATTGTGTGTTATTATTATGATCGTCGGTTCATCGGTTGTGTTTATCTAAGTGAGCATTTCACGTTGCAATTTATATTTTTTATAATTAGGTATTATCGTTTTTCATATCAATGAATTATAATTATGTGTATTTGCATTCATGGTTGCTATAGAAAGGGGGGCTCGTTGCTAAGTAATAACAGGCGCACGGGTCAATCGATCAGGTTAAGCTACGATAGCCGCGGTTGGTCCGTGCATGTGACCATCTTTACATACCGAGAGAGACCCCTTTGTGGCTCAGAATGAATTTTAAGCACTTGGTCCCGGCCGTCATTCATGGATCTTTAGCAGTCGTTACGGGTCGTCAGAAGCCCGAAAGTCTGACAATAAGTTTTGCCAAGGGGTATCGTATTACGCCTGAACTGGGTTGTGGAGGTCAGACAGGCAGCGGCTCCACATAAAATACTGGTATTCAGTTGCATCCGATTAAACTGGAAGCTGACCATAAAATTGTTGGGAAAATATATAAATGCGTCTATAATACTGCAATGTTTTATTTAAAAAAAAAAGCTTTACTATCCACTGTGGTAAAGGCAATTGAAGAAGAAGTTATGATTGTAAGTCTATTTGTAGAATTGATGATACATACATAAACACATGAGATAAATGATGGTTTGGTTTTATTTAATGAAAATGATTTCTGTAGCCCGGAATTTTATTTTGTTGAAATGTTTCAGATTATTCAAAATTCGAACACACATTATAATGCACCTACACAAAAAGTCTTACCACGTTTAGGTATTATAAAACGAAGACAACAAAATATGAACTTGGTCACGGTTCTGTACCTGCAATGACTTATAAAGTAGATGCCTAATGACTGTATTTTTTGCCTTCAATATAAATTAAACGATATGAATTTAGGTAACGCAAACCAATTTTCCAGAACCCATTTTTAGGATTCATCATTATACATAAATATCTTAACATCGCCTGTATTCGCAGTGGGGTTAGGCAGAGTGCCTATTGTACACCCACATTTCGCCAGATACTCGTAACCTAACCTAACCGATGCGAAAATGAGTTGGTTTGTTGGTTTTTGTTTGTTAGTTTAAATCCCATGTAATAGGGGGCGACCATATTGCTATTAACCGGGCACAAATCAAGACTCCGGAGAAATTCCAGATGCAAAAACTCAATAACACTTTTCCCGACCCGGGAATGGAACCCAGGACATCAGGCTCAGCAACAGCACTTGCGACCACTAGATTAACGAGATTAACCTCTATCAAGCCAAAATACCAATAACGATTTAATTATTGAAAAAAAAAAACATTAAATTACTTGACAAAACTTGGTGTTCAGATCCTAAGTAATACATAAAATGCTGGTATTTAGTCAAATGTCAATGTCAACCCAAAACTAATAGAAGAAACCTTGGATGAAGATGCACAGGACCTTGGGAGTAAAAGAAAAAAAAATCTCCTTGTTTCCTTCCGATTTCCGAGCTATAGATCTCCATAAACGTTAATAACATTCCTTCTAGCACTTTAAGTTGACCTTAACACACATTATAAACTACATTGAAAGTTTTGAAATGGTTTCCTTCGAAGATTGCAAGTGCGGAACGAACGTTGCAAAATGATTTACATTATAAGTTCCACTGGAATTTGTGTGTAACCTGTCGATAGATACTCGAGACCAACCTGGATAAATAATGTTTTTCTTCCTGGATCAATAATGTTTTTCTTCTTAGGTAATGCCATATTATATAATAAAAAAAAATCCTAAATACAAATAAACATGAAGTCGCTATAAATGTTTGTTGAAAAAAATAGAACTGCGTTGCTTCTGGAATTGTATAATACAGAGATAATAGAATCGATGAAAACCTAATCGAAGGTCTATGTCTAGGAATAGATAAAACCGTAAATCTTGGAAGGTGTTAAACAGTGAGCTTGTTTATATTGCCAGAGTTAACTTGATTTTATGTTCATAGGTAATTGGAATGTATGAAAAGATCCTAACCATGATCTCCCTCATTGTACTGGTACAATGAAACAGTTGATCAACTTTTTCTATAGTTTCATATTTCAGCAATACTAATGGCAACGTATTTGGGTCTACGGTGCAAGCAAACGGAACGGCTTACAAACAGTTCCTGTCCTCCTACCAATAACGTTTGCCGAGGAACTACATTTTTCGCGCTTGTACTGATTATTCTAAGTTGTTTGATGCGAAAAGTGAGCAGCGAGTACCAATTAACTTTCGTGGTAAGGGGTCGAGAGCACATGTCTGTGGAACCGCTTTTTCGTCGTTTGGTTAGTTGCGTACAAACCGTCTGTCGTAGCGTCCGCGCGCGGGGAGCGACCGGTAGTGTTGTGACACGAACTATTTATTACAATAGATTCATAATAAATGTTGAGATAGCTGACAATATAGATTTTCTGTGAAAATGAAAGTGATTGTTTGCTGCCTTTTTATCATAGTCAATATTAGCAATAATGGAAAAGCCTCCCTTGAGAGTTTTGCGCCCAGTGGTGCTAATATACTCTTTGAGGATACAACAAAAAACTTAGGTAAGGTAACTTTTGATTTGTTTATTATAAATTGATAAAATCAGATCAATTTAAGTCAAATAATGCTGAATATTTTGTACTCTAGATAGTGTTGTTGTTATTACATTACAAAGTAGTAGGTTCAAATTAATATTGTAATTGAATAAACATGAAAGTTAATCACCTTATCATTAAATCATAAATTATTTATTTCTGTAAGTAAGTTTCTACAAACACATTTACACGTCAATCATATTTTTAAAACTAGATGAGGTTGGCATTTCTACTTCGAGAGGAAAGGTCGAAAAAAACTCAGGTCACTGTCTCTTTTAAAGTCCAGACATAATCTTGGTCAGATCATGTGAAGACCATGTAGATTGGTGTCTGAGGAAAGAAACACATTTGCATCGAATTATACAAACTGATGGAAAAAAGATAAAAGAAATAAACAAACTAACATAGTTGCTCATAAATCTAACACTACAAACAAACATATGAAATCATAAACAAATGTTTACATAACATTACTTATGTTAACATTAACCTTGCAGACAAAGTATCATGCTACCGACCTTGCAAATTCAACGTCAAGCCCAAGCGATGTCACTACAACTTCAAAGTAGAGCCAACTATACAAGAAGATGGTCGACCAGCTATTACCATCAATGGCATGACTCCAGGACCACCGATACAAGCTTGTGTAAATGACATCATCGTTGTAGAAGTACATAATAGTATCCTGAATCAAGATATAACTATCCATTGGCATGGAGTTGAGCAGAAGGGAACTCCCTATATGGATGGGGTTCCGATGGTAACTCAGTGCCCCATTGGTTATGGACAAACGTTCAAGTATGCGTTTGTTGCGACTTCTCCTGGAACTTTCTTTTATCATGCTGATTCAGGTAATATTATCCTTGGCTTATTTCTCTACGCATTTTTTGTACAAAACTACAGAAACGGCACTTAGATCAGATGTGCGATTACGTAGGTATAAGACGAGAAATCTCGGATTGTTTGTTCTGACATGGGTGCTGGCTGGCATGGCTCTAATTCTGGCCCAAATCTGTTTTTTGTCTACAAAGACTGCTAAATCAATAGAAGCACAAATATTATCTTAGAGTTTGTCGGAAACTCTACAAATACAGCAAGTATTTAAGCACATAAATTGCATGTACATTTTTGTTTCCTAACATCATTCAACACAGCCTATTAAATTCCACTTCACTGGCACACACAGTCCTCTCTTCTTTCCGAATTTCTGGATTTAGCCTTTATAACGTCTTCTGTCCATCAAACCATCGGTTTACTAATATTCCTTGTGTTATTGTTTCAAGTGCTGTCCAAGACATGTCTCATTTATTTTCTTCAATGTCATAGTGTTTTGTTGCAGTCTCTCATCAGAGTGATGGCGTTTATGGGTCACTGATCATCAATCAGCCACAGCCTCTGGAGCCTCATTCGTCTCTGTATGATTACGACAGAAGTGGCGAGAACACTCTAACTATTGCCGCTAAATTCCCGGAACTGTTAACTGCTAAACTTGAAGATGTCAGCCGACTGAAACCTGATGCCCTTATTATAAATGGTGACGGAGATATTTCAAAGTAAGTGCTTAATTTATTGTAACTATATGATAGTCCGAAATAAACAAATAATAATCGTTTATTTGAAACGAAACAAATAAAAACTTTTTCCAAAAAAAACAACCGACTTCAAAAAAAAACACTAAAAAAGTGAAAAATAACTTTAATTTCGGAAGTCGGTGTCTTTGCTTTTTAATTTTCGTTTTTTGCCACCGACTTCCGAAATTAAAGTTATTTTTCACTTTTTTAGTGTTTTTTTTTGAAGTCGGTTGTTTTTTTTGGAAAAAGTTTTTATTTTTCACTTTTTAGTGGTGGTACCTACCCCATACAAGTTACTACCTGCTATGTAAATAACAGTGAAGGAGTCTAATAATGATATCGTCTACATAGACTGTGGGAAAAATACGTAATATTGAAGCTAGCGCAAGAACTACGCAAGCAAACTTAATAAAATTTATATGGGACCATCTCGGGAGTATACCCTTTCGAACTAAAAAATAATTTTTAAAATCGGTTCACAAACGGCGGAGTAATCGGTGAACATACATAAAAAAAAAAAAAAAAACAATCATCCGAACGTAGTACCTCCTCCTTTTTTGAAGTCGGTAAAAAGGATGAAACTACTGTGTTGCAACTACCGACGATCATGGCAAGGCAAGGTGAAGTGTCTGTTATACAAAACTATTTGCGCACTAAATGAATGACATTGAACTACGTATAGTAGTTCGAATATTAGATTTACAATTAGGATCTTAGCATATTAATTGGTTAACCTAAAAATATTTCATCATGTAATGAGATATAATCAGTAGTTGTTATATCAAGTAAAAATAAGCAATCAATAGACCCGACAAACTATTACGTCAACAACGAAGTATCCTAAATAATTGAGTGCAAATGGTTCGTAACGATACCTAAGTACATAAACAAAGAAAGGTAACAGGTTGGAAAATACTCGTTATTTAGTAAAAACCTTTGCAACAGGTAATTTT
Source organism: Lithophane socia (assembly GCA_947522985.1). Classification (NCBI taxonomy): domain Eukaryota; kingdom Metazoa; phylum Arthropoda; class Insecta; order Lepidoptera; family Noctuidae; genus Lithophane; species Lithophane socia. Next base: position 5,302,898 of record OX383258.1, on the reverse strand, counting down.
GAAGTCGTTAATAAATCCATAGTAGTTTCGTAAGTATTCATTGTATTTAACAAAGTATAATGAATACTAACGGAACTACTATGGATAAAAGTAAAATTACTTTAGTCAATCATCAACCACTGCCTCTAAGCTATCTTACGGTAAGAGTGACAGAATCCATCCAATATCTCAATTTGAATGTAAGTAATACATTATTAGATTTTTCACAATGACTGTGTTATTATAAGTGTAGCATTAGGTACATGAAATTGCATTCGGCATTGAATTATTGTGGTTTGCACATTGCCTTGTGTTCAGTGACTGCCAACACTGGGCCTTTCTATTAATATTCCTTTCATAACCCGCAGTTTCGTCTTCAGCAATAGCTCATTAGTGTTTTATTTCTTGATTCTCATAAAAGAAAAATGCATTTTTATATATTCCAGGATATTCGTCATGCCAGGGTATGCGTATAGGCTGAGGATTATAAACGCTATTGCAATCGAGTGTCCTATAATTGTGAACATAGAAAACCATGAAATGATAGTTATTGCGACCGACGGGAAACCCACCAAACCAGTTTTGGCTAGAAACGTGGAACTATACCCAGGTAAGGCTGACATTATTTAAGATTAGGTAAACACAACAACATTGGATGGATGTTGCAAAATTATCTAGAATACTTTGTATGCTCGTTTGCCACAATATTTGAATTGCGTAAATACACATTATCATACTAGGTACACCTTTTTCCGACATCACATTTTCACATTTTCACATTTTTGTTACATCTGACATTGAAAAGATCAATTTCAAGACATTTATTATGTAGATTAATATTCAATTTGTCTCATGAATACTATTCTTTCGACACTTGTTGCTCAAACGTGTTGCAAATTGGCCTCCGTTCGTGATGGACCAAATCCGTTTTTTTTTGGTTATTCATTAACTTCGCAAATTATACGTATATTCCGTTCCATCCACTCTATGTTTAGCGGTGAAATATGAATTAGTTTTGGCAAGACACGAACACGAACGAGCTATTTATATGTGTATGTTGACCAGTACGGCTGGAAGAACTAAAGTTTTTCCATAAATAAATGATCAATTACATGTTTTCGGAAATGAATCCAACCTTATATAACATAGGAAACTACCTTTTATTGCTTGTTTTACGGCCTATGCAACATCTCACAGAGACCATTAACTATACGATTTGAACCTTTGATAGCGAGAGAGTGAACGGAACCAGCTATCTAGTTATACGATAAAAAGCTTTTACTTCGGAGAAAGTGGCATCTACTACAATGGGTTATATAGATGGCATGGTAGTCGCTACAGCTTTTTATCTCTAGTTATCAAAAAAACATCACCGGATACTTCATGATTTATGTATGAATGACAAGTGGACATGTGAGTGAATAAAATTTCTATTGATATTTCGTTGCATAAGGTTTTTAAATTGTATTTCGTAGGAACTTAATGATGCATTTGCGACTCCTTAAATTGAATGAGTTGCCAAATCAACCAATATTGATTTATTAATCTCATCACCTACAGATTCATTGATAACTAGCTTTGCCTGCTACTTTGGCCGCGTGTTTTAACATATTCTATGGCACTCGGCAGCAGCGTAGCTTTCTACCAGTCAAATATTTTTTGAAATCCGAGGAGTAGTTACGGAGGTTACCCGTAGGTGCATACAAACTCACTTAAATTATTATAAAGTATATAGATGACGGACGACTGGTAATAAAAACACAGATGAACAAGTTACTGTGCGATTCGATAAAAAACATGAAGAAACTGGTTTTTTAAATATAGCTTCTGTGGTATTTTTTGATATATTGTCTCGGTAAAATCCGTAATGGTTTGGGAAAGAGTCTAAGCTTCATCATAATTATGATACGTGCTTGCTGTCCTTTCGCGAGGTGTTGGTGTGGATCGAATATATCCATGACTTTGTAATTGCAGGCATCACTATCACCATTCATAACTACGCATCTTTCTTATTTCTTCACTACTTCTTCCATAATTCTCTATTAGTCTATCCTATAGTCTTGTGGCTAAATAATAACAGCCCTCGGGGCGATCGAAAGTTAAACTACGCTTGCAGCGGTCGGTTCGTGGATGGGCGACTATCCATTACATTATCGACCCCTCCATGCTTCGAAAAACACGTTAAGCCATTGATCTCAGCTGTCATTCGTAGATCCTTATCAGTCGTTACGGGTGGTTGTCAGAAGTCCAAAAGTCTGACAACCAGTCTAACCAGGGGTAGGGGGTCAGATAGACAGTCGCTCCATGTAAAATACTGGTATTCAGCTGCATCTGGTTAGACTGGAAGCTGACCCCAACATAGTTGCGAAAAGGATAGGTAGATTGATTGATTTCTCTATTAGTCTAAGCATTACTTACTTTTTTGCAATTTCATTTTAAAGTGCTGTCATCTTTATGAATAGAAGCCAATGTATATTGCCTAAAGCCAACAGTCGTTCGTCACTTTGGTCAATTGCGGATCAAGTTATTTTGTTGGACGTTGGTCGAGATAGTTTTTAATTTATTTTCACTAGAGGAGAAAGGTGCACTTGGTCGCGTTACTTTTCTCTACGTTTAAGGTCATCATTAGTAACTAGTTTCGTTTGTTAAGATTTCACTTTCTATTGGTTTTTGTTTTAACTTTAATGGAATTTAACGTCAAGTTCTTTTAAAAAATAAGTCACCGATGCGGATTCTTTGTTTTTTGCTGTTTGTTAGTGTTAAAATTAGTAATCATAAATATCAATGAGATGTTTTGATGTTGAATGTATAATTTTACGTTTAAAATACTCGTATTTGTCAATAGATTTCTGAATAGAAACGAGTTCGTTGGTAGCGTTTATAAACAAATTCAAGATCACAAAATGCATGAACATTAGTAGATTTATTGTTTCTACTTTATCCTCATTAAAAAGTAATAATTACAAAGTAACTGTTGTCTTTCGTTTATGTTACATTATTGTGATGTTACAATGTTTTGTATTTTTTCTTGATTTCAGGAGAACGTATGGACGTGGTAGCTCGCGCGACAGAAGAGGGTGGCGGGTACTGGGTGAGGACCCACGGTACCGGTTCCTGTGCAGGTCTCGTCGCCAACGCGATGCTCATCTATTCCGGCTTTAACTACACTGCCATGTTGCAAGAAAACCAGGTATCTATGAGATATGTTATTGTTTAAAAATATTGTAATAACTTCAATTATAATATAATTGTTGATAGCGTGACGGTTGACAGGAGAGAATGGAAAGAGAAAACGTGTTGCGCCGACCCCAAGTAACATGGAACAAGGGCAGGAAGATGATGACGATAGTATAATTGTTAATTATGATGATCCCACTTCATTCCAATACATTATTATGAATAGAATCACTCTTTGATTGACTCAATTATTACATAATAACTGATTGAGCGACATCATCCACGTTTCTTATTGAATGAATTATTATATCATGTCCAAAACCTTGACAGGTTGTTCACTTTTGGGCATCTGATTACTCGCAAAGACATATATGAGTATTAGCAAGCAACAGTACCCAAAAATGCCTTTTCAATTATTATACTCAAGCCGTAGAATCTGCACTTTTGTTTACCCATGTTTGCAAATAAATGATTTTGAATTTGAATTTGAAAATTCATTATTTCGTATTTTTATTACAGAATGAGTATATTAAAACTAGTTGGGAATCGGATTTAGTAGTAGGAGGTCAAATGCTGGAGTCCCTTCAAGACCAGAGTCATACGTCTGAGGTGAAATCTGTATACTTGGGTATCGACAGGAATGTAGTCAAAGTCAAGGACGGTGACATCGATTTCAGATATATTAGTGACGCTATCCCTAAGAAGCCTTTCTTCCCTGCTGCCTTTGGTAAGAATGTTTTGGTATTGTATAAATTTTTCTACACCTAAATCAAAGTTGCATTATTTAAAAATGTGTATTTGTACCTAGATATTTGCTAATAATGCGTAGGAATATCATTATATGCCTTGCATATTCGTGTAATACTAGTTGGATAGTATGCAGCTTAAGTGTTTTGTCAACAACAGAACGCTAAGCACTTTATAGAGGTGCTGAAGATAAATACTTATCTGCTTTTGTTGAGACCCTCTTCTCAACATCGCCGCGCGCTGGCGGCAGTGAACTAGACAGTTGAAATTTTCACATATTGTGTATTTTTATTGCTACTATAACAAAAAATAATAAAAATAAAATAAAGTTAAAAATGAAAGGGGAACCCCCTTTAAGTTTAGACTTCATTTTATTTTATTATTTTTTATACCATATAAAAACTTTTTTTTAAGAAATTATTTAAAATGGAGAAAAAAAATGTAAATGTTAGTTCTTAAAATTCTAATAATTAAATAAATTGGATGTAGATGAAAAAAAATGTAGATTTAAATTTTGTGTGTACAACCTTTCGTGGGCGAGTCCGACTTGCACCTGACCGGTTTTTTTGCTTTACCTTCTTCTTTTCCGGATTTTTTTTGTAAATGAAGTAGGTAGACCTACGATCATATTTTAAGTAATCCATTTTCATATCCATTCCAGCTCTTCAAGAAAACGGAGTAGTTCAAATAAACGGGAAGAGCTTCCTGTTCCCAAACGTACCGATATTATTGCGACCACGTGACGTCAGACAGGACATGTATTGCAAAGTCGGGGAGGAAGACAAGCAGGTGGAGACACAGTGTGTGCAAGTGTTAGATGCAGCTGAAGAAGAAGTGCTAGAAATCGCTCTAGTAAATGAAGGTGAGTGTCTTTTTAGTTTAGTCAACCCTGGAGGTATTGCAAAAGACATTGTAGGTAACTGGATAAGTTGTTTTGCAAAGAAATACTTGAGACAGATTTTAACATAGAACCAGGCGTAAACCTAAACCGGCCACATTAGCAATTCCTCTAAAAGCAGTTCATTTCCCGTTACCCAGATGTCATTAGCAATTCCTCTAATTTGACATAAAAGCAATTCATAATTTCTGGACCACTTTACGAATCTCTATAGAAAACTGTCAAGCAGATAAATTATTTCGTAATATGAATTACATACATTTCATATTATGAATTGTCAGTTTGTGACATTTTACGAGGATTTATAATATTTTCTTATTATGATCCTGCTAAAGTGACCGATTTAAGCCTCCTGATGTATACAATGTACATCTATCTCATAATGGTATCTCATAAATCATAATGACTCACCTAGGTTCCCATCTGTATTTTATAGTAAATTAATATAATTTAAGAAATGAGGGTGCAAAAGCCCTTTGGGCCAATTGTAGAAATCAATGTTATACTCAGAAGGGTTCTCTAATACGCAGGAGTTTCAAAATTAACCAAACTTCTTCATGTACACTGTGGAACAAACTTTTTTAATTGTTTGTGTTCTTGATTCGAAATTCTTTTAATTTCCAGGTTTCGGTAGCAACGACTCGTACACATTCCACATGCATGGCTACAACATGCAAGTTATCGCCACGTGGCAAAATCCCAAAGATAAGCCGATCTCGAAGGCAGACTTCCAGAGGATGAACAAAGATGGCAAAATTTTAAGGTAACTATAGGCTTTCTTACCAACGAGTGGCGAACATAAAGTTAATTTCCCCCTTGAAGCTAACGGTGTACGTCAGCACGTGATCATTACCGATCTCCCAAGGTTTAGAAGCCTTGAGATGGACTAGTCATTCACTCATCCAAAATAGTCCATCCCTATATTTTCCCAACACATTCTTATTCACGCATTTTTCTAATTTACTTATTTTTTAGTTTATTGTTTTAATCTGTGAATCTAACATTGATTGTTATGTAATGCCCTATCCCTTCACATTTACTAAATAACTGATTAAGTCTATATACCGTGTGGTTCCCACCACCCTGGTAATCTACTATACAGGTATTCCTAGTGCATACACCAGTCTCTCACAAACTAGTGTCACATAGTTTTTTTAAAACATGTCTAAATTATAAGATCCCATGTTTGTGAAGAGAAAAACAAATATCTGAATTGGAATTTGACTAATAGATTGCCTTCTTGATGTGTGATAACTATCTGAGGGTCATTTATGAACCCGTAATGCAGCAACTTTGGCGATTATGTGGTTTAGCTAACCCAGGGTATCTACATATTTATTTATATTTTGGTAGGTAATATGGATCCACGGTTATTTTTTTTCTCGAGTTAAGAGGCTTGTGTTTTAACATAGGCCTCATTAACTCACGAAATTACTATTAACTATGGTAGGTAAACTTGGATTAATGATCAAAGTTTGCTATTATTAGCAAAAAAGCAGATTAGGTCTCCTATATCCCCACACAGTGGCATATTCTATAACGAGAACCAATTAAAGCAGTATCTACCTATTTATCGCAAGGAAATCTTCACGGGTAATATATTTTGCAATTAGCATGAACTTCACAAATAATAATGAATGAAGCTATAAAACCTTTCTAAGGCTTGCATCTGATTTCTAACGCTTTCTCTTTTATAGTGAAGCTGAGTGTGGCGATTTGAACGATCATTATAACTCGAAAGTTTCTAATATCTCGTGTTATAGAGTTATCTACTGGAGTTTCTAGTAAATTGATGGAAATTATTGTGTGGTCTGTATACGCGACACGATTCACGAATCACGATTATAAAGGAATTAAGTGGTGGTGGTCTTCTAACCCCACCAAGTTGTGGGTTCAAAAAACTTTATGACGTTATAATATGGACGCTCGGTTTAAATGGTCTGTAATCATCAACATTCAAAGTGCAAGCACCATGAAGTCTTTCCCTGTAGTGGTAAATAGTAACAGGCCAAAATTCATGAACGAGTACGTAATCGAGAAAGTAAATAACTAGAATTACCTTATCAACGAAATGTTTGAACGCTATTGCAATTAAAAAATTGCCCGGGGCTACCTAAAGAAGAAAAGAAGAAGAAAGAAAAATGCGTTTATTGGGATTGTCACACAAAAATACACCTTAAAACTAAAAAAAACAGAAAACAGTCATTACAATGCCAAAAGGGCCTCAGCTCAGCATATTGTCAGATGGCAACACACAGTGTACCACCTGACGCTGATTCTACCTATTAGTACCTACCTATTAGTTAAGCTTGTCCTGAGAATTGATTTACAATCTATCAATGTTATTAGACCTAAAAGAGAATATGCTAGTCATTATGAAAGCACATCTAAAACTTACGAATCATCACGATTGGAAGCCATAAAATGCATTTGTCGTGACTAAAATTGGTTAGATGGCATCATCACCATTAGTGGTAACAGTGATACTAATCCTACCTTTGTTATTGTTACAGAAATCTCCAAAATCCACCAGTAAAAGACACAATCACTGTACCAAACAAAGGCTACACGATCGTCAGGATAAAGATAGACCGTGGAGGAACCTGGCTGTTGGAATGCAGATCCTGTGCCCTCTCTTCGATACCTGCCGCTATCATGATCCGGGTACCCGAAGCGATACCGAAAGCTGTGGTCGACTCGTTACCTAAATGTGGGAACTACAGGCCACCTGATGTTCTGCTCAATTAAATTTTCGAATAGACTGATAGCGTACAGTTGGTCTCGTGATTTTAGAGTTAGGAATTCTTATATGTAACTAAGGTTTAGTATAGGTTATGCTTTTTTGTGGATACTCAATTAGTATAGGATAGAGTTGATAAATCAAGGGAGACTTTTGGGAGTCCCCTGCATCAAGTATTAGTCAAATCCACAGTAAATTCTAAATGTTATAAGAAAGTTTTCTTTTTTCTTTTATTTAGATAGTGGGTACCTACAATACAGAGATATGGCGACCTACAGAGGATAATAATACTCAATACAATAACGTTAACCTAGAAATAATGAGTAAGAAGATGAAATAGATCCGTAGTTTCAATATTAATGAATGTGCACAAACAAATGCAGATAATAATGGAAGATTATATTAAGTGAGAGTTTTAGAAATATTTCATATTTTCCTATACTATTAACAAGGTAAAGTAGGTCGAAAAGATGTCAGAGCGAACTTATGTATAATAAAAATGAAAATTATTTATTGAAAGGAATTAAAGAATAGTAAAAACAAAATTACTTTTATTAAACATCCTTGATATGGTAATTAATAAAATCAAGGTAGGTGAACACATTGGTATAAATCGTGGGTGCACCTATCTCCCCACAAGGAGACACACCCCATGACACTACGCCTATTACAATAGGAATGAGTTCTTCCACATATTGTCTGTCTTGAGGAGTTGCATCTTCAATAGTTTCTGTTGCTTGTTCATTACAACAGACATAGTTACTTGCATTGTATTTCTCTGTATTATCTTCTACAGGGTCGTTAGGATCGAAGAGGCCATTTGGAACGTATTGTACGAGAGGACCACCTGAGTCTCCGTTGCAGGCTGCGACACCTCCGGTAGTGGGTCCTGTGCATATGTTCGCGTCTTTGTCTAATGGGTTTGTTTCATCACCTTCTTTCAAATTTTCAATTGCTGCGTAGCAATCTGTGGAGTATAAATGATTACAAACATTGGGTTTGAGTAAATGAATGAAAATTATTCTACTTTGAATTGATTAAGGACCGGAATTTCATTGGTGGGAGTGTAAAATGTAACCTTCATTTTGCTGCTTGAAAGCAATCACCGTGGGTGACTTACCATCGTAAGGAATGTAGGTTACTTTAACTTCTTGCAGTCTGCTCGGTAGGTCAGGTATGAAAATTGTTGTTTTCAAAGCACCCCAACCAGCCAATTTCATTTGGTCCCCGTCAAGTTTGTAATTACTGGGCAGTTTAACAGGCTGGACCCACTTCGTGAAAAAAATTGGTTTTGCTGTGCTGACAACCGCTACGTCGTATGGCCCAATACCACTGAAAATGTGCAAATATTTAATTATAAAATGAAGGTAATAGTTCTCTTCTAAATAGTTACCGAGATATCTACAACGAAACATTTTTAACAACTTTTAAGCATTGACTATAGGTAATTACAATAAGAATAATTATATTGAAGAGACAGCATCTGTCTTGCATTACCGCTGAAATTAACTTTTTTGGCGCAGCCGTGAGGCACACACTATTGTTTTTAAAACATTATTTTCTCAATTTTATTTGTATTTTGTGTTTAGCATTCTGTCTATATTAACATTCTTTCTTTCTTTCAATAGATTTTCACACATTAGGAATTTAACTAACAAGATGATGAAAGTGAAATTAATATGAAATAGTTACCCTTCATATAAAGGATGGTGTATTCGTTCACTGATCTTGATCACTTGAGACTGAGTTCCAAAGTTATTGACATCATGTATACCGGCAACGGCTTCTAATGGCAGCCATCTTGTCAACCAAGATTCAACGGCACAGTGAGCAGCAGATAAGATCTGGAAAAAGGAATCTAATCAGTATAAAGTGACGATGTTTGACTTAATCTAGCCAGCCCACTGCAGATAGCCCATAAATCTATCTAGCTGCTAGATATGTCTTGTTTTCTAGCTGGAAGTGCAGATTTCAATGCCAAAAGTCTATTTTTTAATCTCGTAGACAAATTTGACAGGTGCAAATGTCAAACTCCAAATTGAAACAACAAAATTAGTCAACGAGATTAAAAATTAGATTTTACATACAGTTTAACCATAATTATCTTCTAGTGACACCAGTCTGTCATGTTGTCAATTTACCTAACGGCTGTAAAATGACAATGGGTATATGAGTTTTCACAGTTCAAACAATCCACGTAAAAAAATACTTACCCTCACAAATAATTTGCATATTCACTGTTAAGTAGGTATATCAAAAATAAGATTCAATTCAATTAGGTACAATTACACCGATTCAAATGTCAAGAGAAAAAATATATTTTGTCAAGAAAATACGGATAATAATCATAATTCAAACTCAAACTCAAGCATTTATTTCAATTAAACCATTTACAGGCACTTTTGAATTGTCAAGGAGTCTGTCAGTCAAAAATATGAAGCTAGTTGCCCATGCAAAGCGTAGTAGGTACCTGTGGAGAAGAACGGGCAAGAAACTACACGGACACTATTTTAAATAAAATAAAAAATGATACAAAAAAAATGTTTACCTACATCATTCATGTTGAAATTATACATGTGAGAAAAACATAACAGTCTAGATGTACCTATCTCTGAGAAACTCTTCAAGTGTTTTAGCATTGTTCTATCAGAAATGACTTTAGCTGATGCTTAAACCAATTTAAATGATAAAATAATGAACTTTAATGCCATGCTAATTTTTTTCTAACTGAACAGAAAGCTGTGCTACTGGGGAGTGTGTTGCGCCGGTTCTGCTGCCTAGCTAAAGGAACGGAGTGAGTGGGCGTTTTGGGGGACTGTCTTATAATTTTCCCGTTCGAAAAGTTTTGAAATACTGGTATTCTGCTGCATCCGGTAAGACTGGAAGCCGACCCCAACTTGGTTGGGAAAAGGCTAGGCAGATGTGATGTGGTCGAAAAGTTTTGATTCTCAGCCTAGTTGAATAAATTTTGATTTTGCTAGAAGTAATTTATTTAAAAGTGTGTAAAGTTAAAACTAATTTCAAATGCGGTTGTATTATATATTGTAAATCCTTGCGCTTTGTTATGTTTGGCTTTCCAACTTAGCCAACTATATCAAACAATTGACGGGCACCTCTGCAATGCACCTCTGTATATTTATTTTTTTATTTTTTGCGCACGTAGTCGCCTACCTGCTAATTTGCTAAGGCAAGCGTATAGGAGCTTTCGATGAGTTGTCCGAAATAGGAGTTGGTGTATCTTAACCTTTATATTACAACTAGCTTCCGCCCGCGGCTTCGCCCGCGTTGTATGTCGATAAAAAGTAGCCTATGTCCTTCCCCGGGATACCATCTATCTCCTTGCCAAATTTTATCGAAATCCGTTCAGTGGTTTAGACGTGAAAAGGTAACATACAGACAGACAGACAGAGTTACTTTCGAATTTAATATAATATATATATATACTAGCTTCCGCCCGCGGCTTCGCCCGCGTGGTATGTCGATAAAAAGTAGCTTTATGCCCCGGGATACCATCTATCTCCTTGCCAATCCGTTCAGTGGTTTAGGCGTGAAAAGGTTACATACAGACAGACAGAGTTACTTTCGAATTTATAATATTATAATATATAGTATGGATATATTTGTAATCATTTTTAAAATATCATTTATAACTTACCCATCTCTCATTGAGGATCGCTCCACCACAAGTGTGTAGTCGTATCCATAGGAATCTGGTCTGCAGCGACACGAGATAGGGATGGCTGTGCGGTTTCGCCTCGTGACCGCCCACAATTTTACTTTCAGGTTTCAAACTTTTTGTGTTCACTAGGAAATATATAAAACAATTTAACTACTGAAGAAATTTCGATAAGTCCAACATCAAAATGAATATATTTTCTATGGAAACTCTATTAAATAGAATGAGATTTATCGGTAATCATCAAATTAATATACCACGTGAGTCATCATTCATGTAGAAGTTTAGGAAAAATCTATTATATAAATATTTATATTTTTGATGCCTAGATCTTCATAAAAAACTGAATAAATAAAATAACTGGCCTACCTGTGGCAAGAAATGAATATTTTATTAAAATCAAGAGGAGTTTCACAGTGAACTTCATAGTGTTATATTCGGTGGATGAGTTGTCCTGTGAAACATTGTTTTTGTCGTGTTATATAACATTGAGCTTAGTTAAATCCTTATCGATGCTCATATTTGCAGAAGCTCAACCTTTTGTTTGTTTACTTTTAAGTACAAATCTTGAAAACCCCAGTTTTCTAGGTTTTTATGCGGCTTTGAAGACCGAATAAGAACTTTCCTTTTCTCGCATGAGAACGAATGGAGCTCATGTTGTGGCAAGAAAAAATGCTGTCAGTAATATACTTGCGGGGCTAATCACCTAGGGGCATATTTATATTGTGCTAGGGGTGCACCAGACGTACGATCACGAGCGTAAATACCTACCTTACACTTACCCAAAATTCAAAATCGTTTTTTTCCTAAAGTATTCGTATAAAGTTTATGGTGTTACGAACATAGTATTTTCGAAACCATACTACTATGAAATGTGCCTTTTCTTAAAGTTCCAATTGTTATTTTACGAGAAAAATACTTTTGATTTTTCTGTAACAGTAACGTATTTATTATTTTATGCTTTGTAACAGGAGGTATTTACTTTTTTTTGCGTGACTGTTATTTGTGTTTGTTATATACCTGCCTCTCATTCTTCAAAAGTTTCCAAACTATAAATTAGGGGTGAATAACGAACACGGTACTTTATAAGTATACCAAATTGGGCACTGTTCAAGGCCATTGGTTGACTTTAGCTTTATAACCATCAATTTGGTACTAAAAACCCTTTTTGGAACATTGATGTAACGGTAATTTCCACTTAAGCTAGGGTTTCCTAGGAAAGCAGTTCCGTCATATAACGGCCATCATGGAACTCTGTCATTTTGACCAGTATTTGACATTAAGGTGACAAAAAACACTCTGTGTTTGGACACCCGTTATTTTGTGAACGTTCATCGCTTTCTTATGAGCTGAGCTTTAGAAAAGGCAACCAAATATACCTTCTATGACATGTACTTACAATTCTTGGATGTAACAAAACAATGTCTAGTTCAGAGCACCTGAAAAAGTACATATAATAAGTACCTTGACAATAGTATTTCATCATACATACGGGTTATTACAATATTGGAATAGGTCGTACTATCGCTACAATAGGTAATTAGTTTCTGTACGCTGTCAATGTGAACTGATTTGTAGATTTATGTTCAGATAATCGTCTAAAAATGTAACTATTTGTAGTTCCTAGTAACCATACCGAACTATATTTGCATCTGTTAGTATGTATGTTGGTATGCTTAAAAGTTGGTGAATTAGTTTAGAGTCAAATATTATGTTAAGTTAAAATTCGTGACATGCTGTGGCTAAATTGTGATCTGATTAGAGTATCAGGTAAGTTCTATTTCAACCATTCCATACCACCTACTGTTTTTTAGTTTTACTGTAAAGAAAGAAATTGAGGAGAATATTGAATCAACTATATTTTCATGTTCGTGTATTTATTAGATCGCCATTAAATTCGACACTTATCTTGATAAATTTAATTTAATTTTAATAAGTCTTAGGTAATAGGTAATACGGGCTGGTATCCGCAACTCCACGTCAAAGCGCGTATTTTGCGTACGTATCTATTTTTAATAAGTCTTATTTTACTTTTGTAAGAGGTGTCAGAATATTTCTAATGATAAGGGGATAATAAAGAAGAACAATTGGAAATATTTTATAAAACATTTATTTTCAATATAAAATGACTGTTTCCTAAATATACGACATTGTGTTCATAGAGTTTAATGATAATAATTTAAAAGAGTTAAGATGGAAAAGAGTGGAATCTTTCCATGTAACAGACCTAACACAGGTGTATACTTTACAACAAAATATTACCCTGTGCCTTATTGTTAGTAGCTTAGAGTTCATCTTTCAATTAAGATAAATTCAATAGAGTAAATCTACTTCGTTTATGTGACATCTCGGCCCGAGTCAACTGCGCCCGAATAACAATACTAGATACTACGTTGTCAAAACGCCAAAAAAAGTGGTGTCTTAAAATATTTTAGATTTTTTTAATTGATTGATAAACCATTAACTTCTCTTATTTTTTTAATGGTACATCTGTATTTACACAAACATTTCAGATACAGTAGGTATGTTGTTTGTTATCCGTCTACTTATCTAACAGAACGAAGAGAGACGAAAAGTAAAGACGCAAAACAGTTCAGCGTAATATGAACAAAAAACTTTGCAATTTGGGAAATAGATAAGTGATGAATAAATAAGTAGTAATTGAGGTAAAAGCAATTAAAAGGTAAAAAACAAAGTTTTGCTAACTTTGTTTTGTAAACGAAATAAATAATGAATTAAAAAAAAATTAAAAAATTACAGAAGAAACTAACAAAAAAAATATTTGATTAGCATATAGGTATATGTAGATGTATATATACATACGTCACTTAATAATTTACTTAGCACATTTTTTACAAACATACTTCTAATAATTTATTACACATGACTCATTGTTGGTTAAGCTATGAAAGTTGAAAATTATGCAGTTCTGTTCTTGATCAGGCGATGCACTATCCGTGAAGATTTTTTCAAGTGTGTTATTTATTTATCTTAAGTGAAAGACTATCTCGTGAGCACGTTGCATCCATCTCAAAGAGTGAACATGGATTGTTTATGGACTAAAACACTATGAATGACGATACAAACTTACGATACCATTGCAACTGTGGCAGAGAGATACATATAATACCGTAACACGAATTACGGTCTCAAGTTAGAAAGATGTTAACTAACTTGAGCTAAAATGATTTTAACATGCTTTAAAAAAAATAAAAGGCCCACCAACCTCCACCGACACATGATGGAAATAATCAATTTAAAGCGAAGTGGTTTGTAGTAACTAGATCCAGACAAAAGAAACTGTGCGGTTGTGTCGGAAGGAGCTCAAATTATGATTATCAATCTACATATTGCGAGTTGGTAATTACGTATTTGCACTTAACCCCTTTATGTTTAAATTTATTTAGGAATAACATTACAATACCGATCGTCTCGTTTCTAATATAAAGCTTAACTTATTTTAATCTAACTTTATGTACAAAATTATATAACGAGTAACAATAACATTTAACTATATCAAAAAGGAATTAAATTGAATGGCGAGTCTAGTCGCCATTTCGATCACAAGGCTGGTCGAATACTTAAATCTATAAATTATTATAGTGATCTGATTAAATACTTTGGTCTCTAATGCGATACATTGGAAGGTTAGTTATTTAGAACAGCACCTTAAGTTAAGAACATTATTTACAAGATAACATTAACAAATATTTATTTATCCCATTCGCACGTTGTTCATATTTCAACAACAGAACAAAATATGGCAGTACGCGATGCTTTTCACTCCTGTTTGGTTTTCACAAATCGATTACGAATATCGATTACAATTAATTCTCGATAGTGTCAGTGTATCGGGAAGAATGGCGGAGTGATCGTCGGTAGGTGGTCGCCGCATCGAGGGAAGTTCGGAGGCACGGGGGGCAGGTCCCCCTGCGTGCCGATGTGAAGAATCAAGTTCATTCCTATTACTATGTGATAGATGAAATGACAGTGGAACAACCAGTATCCTGAAAAGACAATATAATGTTGAGAAATCGAGAAAATATTCCAGAATCGATTTTGCTTAAATGTTATGTTGTAGTCAGAACAAATGTGTGATTGCCGTATTTTCAAATTGAAAACTATAAAAAAAAAAAACCAGAATCGATTTTAATTAAATGATAAGTTGTGTTTAGAAAAAATGTGTGACTCAGAGGCCGTATTTTTCAAATTGAAAACTATAAAAGAAAATAGGAGATATCTATGAAGAATCTTACCTGGGTTATCTGCCTTTAGCCTTAAAACGACGTAACCATTATTGGGCACAGCTAGAGTATCCTTGAAGGGTGGAAGGTTGTACTGCCTGTGCAGTAGACCCTTCCTGTCCAGGTCTAGGGCGTGTTTCAGGTTAATCTTCTTAATGTTCTTGTCGGGAGATCTGCCGATACCGATCACGTTGTACGGAGTACCGTGAAGGTGGAACGGGTGGGACAAGTTCGGTGATTGCACTGGAATTAAAAGGATTGTTTGTAAAGAAGTTGGTTGTCGTTTTTTTAGTAAAAATGTGGTGGTTCATTACTGAGGAGCTCGTGCCTAAGTAATAACAAGCACACGGGTCGATCCATCAGCACCACGACGTATTAATGCCACCATTTTTCCAGTGTTAGTGAGAGACGGAGCTGTACAAGGCCGCTAGCACCATCCTTTTTCGCAGTGGAATAATGATGGCATTAATACTTTATAGTCAGCCCCCTGGTTAAGCTACGCTTACCAAGGTTGGTCTGTGGATGAGTGACCATCTTTACATACCGAGACTCCTCCGTGTCTCGGAAAGCACGTTAAGCAGTCGGCTGTCATTCGTAGATCTTTGACAGTCATTACTGGTCGTCAGAAGCCCGAAAGCCTGACAACCAGTCTTACCAAGGGGAATTGTATTGCCCAGTTACAGGGTTGTGGAGGCCAGATAGGCAGTCGCTCCATGTAAAATATTGGTGTTCAGCTGCATCTGGCTAGACTGGAAGCCGACCCCAACATAGTTGGGGAAAGGCTAGGTAGATTGACTGATTGGTGCGGTTCGTTACTGCAAGTAATAGTGTTTTGTAAAGTGGAGATGGTATTCAGCTTGTGGGGCAAAAGCTGGTCATTTGTTTTTGTTGGTGAAAAGGCAAAAAGAAATACTAATTTGAACAGTCAGTCCTGTTTTTTTACTGATAAGATAAGTAATTCCTCGTATCTACCTTCATCGACCAGCACGATTTCCACGATTGAGTTAAGAGGAACATCGATCATGTGTGTGCAGCGGCAGTCGACGGCGCAGTTGGCGGGTCTGTTGTCGCCGTTACAGAACAGGTCCGGGGATAGCTCATGCATCTGCGAGAGGGGCGGCGCAGGGGCCGCTCTGTAGGAGATCTCGTCCACCAAACTCAGCACGTGGTCACCACCGGGAGCCACTGGAATTGGAATAACATTGCACTTTTTTAAATTTTATATAAAATGTATCTCGAGAAAGTACTGTGGCGGTATCTACATCGCCACATGCGAACTACGCATCAAAGACCTGACGTCACAAAAAAATTCTGACGTCACATAAATCCTGCATCGCGCAATTAAAGTTTACCGTGCAATGGACATATATACAAGAACCCGACATCAATCGTTGGGCAGTTGCCCGCCAGACACAACAACCGTCTGGTCGGAGGATCCTCCCTTAATAGAGTATCAGTGAACTTTTACACCCTGTTCCTCATAAAGTACTACAAGGATAAAAAGTACCCCATGTCCTATCCTAGCCCAGGCGTTGGTCTATCCATGAGATATCAACTTCTATTAACCGCTGTACTATTTAATGTGATAACCTCTCTGTATACTACTTGGTATTTCATGACATTTATTATGAAATAGGCAGAACTAGTGTATCTATACTGAAAACGGTTCATAGGAGGCAGAGGCATAGTGTTCATAAATTAAAATGAACGTCATATTATATCCAAAGTAGAGAGACTCACCACGGTTTAAAATTAAAACAAAGATGTCCAATATATATAGTTTTCTAGTGACCTTAAAATCTTACCTAAGTAGTTCCTGTACGTATTTTCCTTGAACAAGTCCTTTGGCTTGTAGAAGTGGAACCTGAATGGCAGGAAGATCTTGACATCGGGCCTCGCCTGCAATATGGCCGGGTCTACCGGCCTCGCTGACTTCAAGTTGCTAACGCAAACGGCATCATTTCGTTTTACATTGCAGATAGCGTCCAAAGGGTTAAGAATCTATAACATTTATAGGGTTAACGACATGGTTTAAAAAAGTTAATGTGCAGCAATGTGTGCTGAATTTAAAAATCGATTGAAAATAAAAATAAATTGCATTGCTTTTTTTAAATTCTGGAGTAATTAAGCAATGCGCTTTATATTTTGTTAGTTCAGCCGAATTATTAAAGCAACTTTGGAATTTTGTGGTGAAAAGCTTTACAAAAAGAATTTGTTTAGTAACGTCATTATGTACACAAAAAATATTTAAGAATATACAAAGAAATAGAAAAGATGTACAACCTGTAAGTTTGGTGCCGAGTAGGAGTCTACTCGATGCCCTCCAAATTCATGCACAAGACATCTCATGCGAGTCATCTACATAATATCTAAAATTGTAATTCTATTGTGCTTTATATACAAGTATATACAACAGTTTTTCAACTGATGTGTGTGTGTATATTATAAAATCGATGTACCAACTAATTGTACAATCAAATCATCAAACTACTCATGCTTTCAAGGAAAATAAAATAAACCGCTATTTTTCATAGATTTTATTAAAGGTATAAAATTTTACATTCTTATAGTAATTTTATATTATTATGATAAATCGTAACGTTTTGTTTTTCTTTACTAGCAAAATATAACTACTTCGCTGCGAGATAATGTTCGTTGTAAGCTGTGTTGTCGTTCTCAGTCGACTAGGACACACCGACATTTAGTTTTTGGAATTTCCGTTGGCACAATCACACTGACGTCAAGTAGCCGTAACAATTAACATCTCTTAATTAATGGTAACCTCAAGTGTGCTTCTCTGTATATATCTATAGTCTACATAATAATATACAGTCTTCGTTTGTGTACGGAGTGTGCTACAGAGTGATCATACTACTGTGTATTTACATAAGTTCCGCTGTACGTTATTTACATTTTATCATAAATGGTAGTGCATGCAAAATTGGGTTGGGAATGTTTCAAATGTCTTAAAATTCTAAGCAAGTAGATCTAATAAGTAATTTTTAAATATATACAAGTAATAAATATATCATTGGTGAAAATAACATTATAATGGCAAGTTGTTAGTTACAGGACGAACAAGTCTTGTTAAATCTATACTCAATACGCGAAAATAAATTGTTGGTTCAAGAGCCTCAAAGTACATATTATAGGCGATATCAATAATTAAAACGTAATTAAGAAAATATCACCGAATATGGCATAAAATTAAAATTGAAGTCAACTCATAGAAACAGTGCATCATCGTTAAATAAAATCACAAACCATCATTAACTCCCATTGAATCACTCTTGTAAAAAAATAAACACAAACGGCAGAATCGAGCACTTCGAATCTACCGGACACATCACACAAAACAAACATAAATTTACACTTAGTTAACATATTTAAATCAACTGTACATAGCTGTGTGCTGTACTCTTATTTGCACATCATGCAAAAACTGGGCAATTTGTCTAGGAACCAATTTAGTTTAGCGCGATGGGAGGGAGGTGGTCGCCACATGTCGGGAAGTTAGGAGGGACGGGTGGTAGGTCAGCCTGGGTGCCCACTTGCAGCACGAGGTTCATGCCGATGACAATGTGGAACAGGAAGTGGCAGTGGAACAGCCAGAAGCCGGGGTTGTTGGCTCGGAAACGGACGATGACGTAGCCATTGTTGGGGACGGCGATGGTGTCCTTCGCCGGCGGGAGGTCTCCTTGCTTCAGATGACGCTCAAGCAGACCTCTCCTGTCGAGGTCGAGAGCGTGCTTCAAGTTGATCTTCTTCACGTTCTGGTCGGGTGACCGGCCGATACCGATGACGTTGTAGGCGTATCCGTGCAAGTGGAACGGGTGAGATAAGTTTGCGATTTGAACTGGAAAATGGAAAGTACAATCAAGAATTTGTATCTATAATTACCGTAATCTATACGTGATGCATAACTTCCCGTTATTGTATTCAGCGTGGTATAATTACCGAAGACATAAATCGATTTACGTGATGATAACATCGGCAAATAAGGTTCAAATTGATCTAAACACTGTTTATACCTAAGTAGGTTGATTATAATTACACCAAGCTCAATAAGCCAATTTGCGGGTCATTAAATGTGACTTGTAATGTACATACCTTCGTCTACAAGTACAACTTCGACAACAGCATTCAGCGGTATGTCGACCTTGTGGGTGCACATGCAATTCTGTCCACAGTTAGCGGGGCGGTTGTCACCGTTACAGAACTGTTCGGGGTTGATGTCGTCATACTGACTGATAAGGGGCGCGGGCGGGGCCATGTATGAAATTTCGTCTATCAAACTGATTACGTGGTCTCCTCCAGGGGCAACTGGAAAGTTGACATCATTTTATTGTTGATTCCTCTTTTATCATCTCATTGAACTAAAGAACACCGTTTATATGAATAGCTTACCTAAATATCGGTTATAAGTATTCGGCTGGAATAACATCTCTGGCCTATATACGAAGAAACGGAAAGGCAAGAAGATTTTAACATCAGGCCTTTCTTGAAGGATGGCCGGGTCAATATGCTTGGCGTTCTTCAGCTGACTGACGCAAATAGCGTCGTTCCTTGTTATATTACACCTCGCGTCCAACGGGTTCATCACCTGGATAGTTAGTGAGGAGAAAGGTACGTGCAATTACTAATATTACGTGCAAATATACATTATTCACTACTCAATTGACTACGGCTACTAAAACTACTAGAAGGAAAATTATTTGCACTCTTGCAGAAATTCAATCAAAGTGCAAACACACACCTTTTAAATTATAATAAACCGTTACATTGGTATGTGTTCGATTTTAAAATTGCTACAGAGACAAGTTGGTATTGATTATATATTTACAGAACCGGTAAATGTACCGGTAGCTATTTCACCTGACTGTACATGGTCTAATTCGTCAACAGGTATAATTTGATTTTTCGTTTTAATTTATTCGCTGCTGCGAAATTTGTTTCATATCGGCTCTATACCAGTATTTAAGTTTGAGCAACGAGTTGGTATAAAGTCGACACTTCGACCATGTTTAATCGAGGCTGTCGTGTCGGCACCAAGAATTCAGTATGCAATATCCGCTGCTTAATAATTGAGGCGGGTAGTCTCGTGACACGGGCTACGTACTCCATACCCCTCGCACGGAACACCAACTAGAAATCAGCACCACTACGTGTTCTTCATTCGTCTCTGTTAAACTACCAACATACAGGAAATGTAAGAATATTTACATTATCATAGTATCAATTTTCTACTGAATCTACTGGTGGTATATAATTATATTACAGTTTCGCAGTATGTTACACCGGCCACTACAACTCACCACTCCTTGAGGGATGCCGACATCGTAGGTGGGTGGCTGCGAGGAGGGCTGGTAGGGTCCTCTCGCGTATCTGAGGATACCTAGCTGCTGAGCTCTCTTAATACCGCACTCGCCGAGACCTCGGACCTGGATCCAGTAGGCTCCAGGAATGTTGTTCGCTTCGATTACAAAGTCGTATCGTTCGCCTGTAACACGCGTAATAACATTTTTGTAAGAATTTCATTAGGATCTAGATAATTTGCAAATGTTGTAAAAGAGGAAGCAAGTTATACAATGTTTTTGCTCGACTGGGCGCACTACCTAATTAGACATTATTACAACACATAGGCGTGTCTTATAAAAATAGCAACCGATTATCATAAATTATATTATGCACCTATTATTACGAGGATGTAGGTTCCCTTGTAAGCAGAAATACTTTTAAAACCACTAAAATATTTTTGAAGTAAATCATAAGAAGTTATGAAATTTAACGAACAAAGTGTCGTATAATTTGTTTATCTTTGGTACATCAAATGAGCGCAGCGTGGGTGTCAAAAAGCCGCTTCGAACAGTCGTGAGGAAGCATCCTCCACACATTACAACTTGCCATTGTTCGAAAGCTAAATCGTAAACAAGTATGTTTATTGCTTCCTTGTGCTTAGCTCACCTGAGAACGAGATGATGGTGTTTACTTGTACCGGATGCACGGGCTCGCCGTCAGTCGCAATAACGGTTAAATTGTGGCCTTCGAAAGTGACCTGCGCGGGGCACACCGACGCGAAAGCGTTGATCATTCTGAATCTGTATCTCCTGCCAGGCGTGATCGTGAACACTTCCAGAGGCGTGTTGGTCATGAAGCCAGTGTTGGGGTCTCTGAACTGACCCTTTCCGTTAATCAATACGTTTTCGGGATCCTGTCCGGTGTTGACGGCCAGACGACCAGGGTATCTCTCGGCCGCGTCTTCGTGCAGCCAATCGCTGAGCAGCATGACGTGAGTGGTCAAGTCGTAGTCGTATAGGTGACTGTTGGGGTCTTTGGAAGGTGGCTGACGGACGACGATGCTTCCGTACAAACCGTCAAGCTTTTGGAGCCCAGTGTGAGCGTGCCAAAAGTGGGTACCCGCGTTACCTTGCCATTGATATCTGTAATAAATTGTTGAGAATATTAAACATTGCTATTAAATTGATACTACATAGTTTTTACAAATAATTATGCATTCTAAGATTCATGTATACCTGAAAGTATTTCCTTGCTGGATGGGGCACTGCGTCACAAACGGTACACCGTCGTAGTACTGAGAGCCTCTCTGCCAGATTCCGTGCCAGTGGATGGTCACCTCCATACCCTCCATGTGGTTCTCCACGTCGATGACTACCTTGTCGTTCTCACACACTTGGATGGACGGGCCCGGCAACATTCTGTTGGCTGTGAGGATTCCTCGCTCGACACCATCGGCAAGCACACATTGACAGTGAGACCACACCACGTTCGTCGCGTTCGGTGTGCATACTTGACACGCCCTGCAATCATTTGAATGTATTTAAGTATGACATAAGCTATGCTCTATTTCCTTATTAATATATCTTACACCACAATTTATTCAGGCAACACGTACCCTATCGTGAAATAACTTGTTTGCATAAGTCCTGTCATCACCTATCAATTACGTGGCCTGACGGAATTTGGATCACTCATTGTATTTAAGTACGGCATTGAAGTCGATGCCGCTAACAGTTCGTGTGAAACAAAGCGTAAAATGTGCGAAATGGAAAAGTCGGTCGCTGGGTCGGTTTTTTCTTCGGCACGACTTTGCGTGAGCATCTCGAAAATATTTGGACTATCTCTGGATCTTGGCGCAGCTCTTACGAAATACTGTGAGGTAAGGAGTTACTCAAGCCTTAAGGCTTTTTTAACTACTGTGATATAATTCGATAACAGTGATTGTAAAGTAAACGTCTATATAATCCGTGCAATTATAATGGTACAATTGAATAGATTTCCGACTCCGTTAGCGGCAACTTGCAATTTTAATGAGAAACGACGAGCCTGTTATTACGATTGTTATTAAAGACGACTCATTCAATGTCACTGGGTGATCATCGCAATTTCACAGCACGGTTTCGAAATTAGTAGATTTCCGTTGAAAAAACAAAATGATTCGTTTGTTTCCGTAGATGCAAAGGATACAAACTTCATTAGAATTAGTAGAGCTACTGGGGAAATCTACTACGAATTTTCCTTATTTGTTTAGGTGAATTGTTTTCCGTTCTAATTGAAAATTTAACTAATTATGTCGAAATATA
Source organism: Lithophane socia (assembly GCA_947522985.1). Classification (NCBI taxonomy): domain Eukaryota; kingdom Metazoa; phylum Arthropoda; class Insecta; order Lepidoptera; family Noctuidae; genus Lithophane; species Lithophane socia. The sequence goes on along the minus strand of OX383258.1, from coordinate 5,279,836 downwards.
ATTAACCATAGTTAGGTACGTATTATTGTTACGTTATTTTTTAGCTTGCTTAACGTTGATAATACAACGTGAAGACAGAAAATGAATACTTATGTGTAATACTACTTATGTTTTAAGGACAGAATTCGCAAAATAAAATCGTAGTGTTGTCGATAAAATACAAATAAAAAAAATACTTACGCTCCCAAAACCGTGTACAGTTCCAAAGTGAAGTGGTAGTAGCAGATCCTGGGTGGTTCATTCTCCCTGCAGGCACGGGCGCACTCATCAGGGGCCGACAGCGCTGGGTTCCTCCTCAGCTCAGCTGTGGCACTGCTCGTGAAGTCCAAATGCTTCAGGGAAGGTTTCCCGTTAGCATTCCTCGCTAGTGAAGGCAGAGGGTTACTCCGTACGCCACCGCTTAACGGACCGCTGCCGCTGGACGCGAATGGGTTGGATGCGGGTCCGGAGGTGCTGCCGATGCTACCGAAGGACGCGAAGGGATCACTGCCCGAGGGGTGCGTCTGCACGAGGCCGTGTGTGGAGGAGAAGGCACTGCTGGAGCCCTCGCGGAACGGTGTGGCTGTGCCCGCCTGCCACCATGACGCTGATGTCGATTGGTCGTCGGCTGTGCTGATGGCTTCTACGGAAGAGACAAAAACAGCTGGTGAGTTCTGGTTCAATGGGGGTTATCAATGATTTTTTTAAGTTGATCTTAATGTTTTCTAACTCATAATGTCATCTCTATACTTGGCCTGAAAGTTGGGCACAAGGTGACGGGCGGAGGTCGTCTCGGTCTGTTTGGAAGTTCATTTAAATTACCAATTTTTTGTCTTAACTCAGTGGTCAGAATAGTGTAAACATAATAGATTCAAATGACAATTTTCGGTTAGTGACCACAATAGAAATTGGTGCAGATCCTAATTTCCACTTTTTATCTATAATATTTGAATCAAGGTCGAAGCACAGGTCAATGTCACTTTCAAAACGAAATATTTTACAAGAAAAATTATACGTTAAATTAGCAATGTTTTACCAAGTTATTTAGCAGTTATAGAGTATTCTCCACAAGTATATAATTAAGGACAATGTGGAAGAATATAGGCTAAGATGAATACCACAATAGCATACAATCCTACACTGCTATTTCTCACAGCCTACTCGCCGAAACCTAATATCCAAGTAAAGCTATCATAAAATCAAACCTCACAACGAAAGATAAATGACTCGCAAACATTACTCATGAATCGAGATTACACAATATAGATAAAAGATGTGTAAATTACAAACGTTCCGAAGCTATTTCAAGTGGAACGAACGATCGCGAATCTGTAACGATTTACCCAAGAACTGACAGTAGCTGAAAGTAACCGACGATTAGTTTATTAGATAAGTTGGTAGTAGCTCTCGACAGGTGCGTTAATGTAAATTCTGTAGTGCACCTTGTAGGCAAGCGTATAATGGTTACAAGACTGTGTTGTCACGAAGTTTTCGCAACACTAGACCAGGACCACGTCCTTAAATTAAAGGACTTTTACTTCCCTGTCGGCTGTTACAGTTTTCTCAAAGCATTAATTGAATATTACGCAGTTTGATACGATCGCACAGTTACCACATTATTAAAATTGCTTACTCAATATTTGTAGTGATGTGTACTGGTTTCTCTACAATACCTTTTAGGGTTCTCTGCAAATGGGTGCATCGTAAAATTGTTTGCGTACCAAATACGTTGTTCTTGCTTGCATTTTGCAACAACATTATTGTAGGTTATTAAGCTCGTAGATATGCAACAAAAAGTGTTCAATTTTATTCTGGTTGCGGAACATAACAATACGTGTTGGATACGAACTTGACCGTTTTTTGTGAGACCGTTTAGGTTTGAGAGCCTTGAGGTGACTATACTTTTATTTCCTTATTGGTAAACACTAACATTGGCTAGCGATTCGTTACGGCGTCGGCGATTACAGGCGGGTTATCAGAAGGGTTATTATTTCAAATTACGAGTCGCGTGTTTGGTTTTCCAAATCGGTCGATCGTGTATGTTGTTGCGATGTTAGTGAAGATTACTTCTTGTATTGCATGGGCAATTAAAATCTGTTTGTGAAAAGGTCTGATTCTGACTAATTCTCAGTGAATGAGACGTTATACATTCTTCTAGAGCTATTAGAGTTTGTAGTTAACATGTGCGCAATGTATTAGCACTTAACTCGCTCACTTAGCTTGCACCTACAGTGCACCTCGCGGCGTTTCGTTGCAGAAACTAGAAAACGCTACCAGATGATTTACACCTTTTGAAAGTAAGTTATCTGAATTCTGAAACTATGCACCACAACCCGCTCATTAGTCGCGTAAATATGCCACCCAATAAGTTTGTTGCCGCTATTTAGACCTAGTTTATTGCTTATTTATAAGGCCCATGAATTGTTGCTATCTAATCACATATTAATTTATGTAGCAGCTGTTGCGGTCGCTCTGCGGTTTGCAATCAGCCCCCGAGAATTTCTCTTTTCAAGTAAAACAGTAGAATTTATGTGTAATGTACGTAAAACATACCGCGGAAATGTTTATAAGTGATTACAGCATGATTACGGAAAAATTGCACATGACCAATCTATAATACTCTAGTTACTTAAACATCTATAATTTTCTAATTTTCAAATATGACACACGTGTTTACGTCACACATTTCAGTGTAATCGCACATCATTTTTGGTGAAATGTGTCCGATTTTAAAACGTTCATGTTTTATGCAATGTTTTTGAAGTTGTTTTTGTTTCTGTTTCTGATTTTCTGGTTTACAAATTCGTTTCAGTGCTAAATTGATTAAGTCACGATTGATTAGGTCACTAACTTGCAAAATTTTGGGTCTTTGTGGTAATGTTTTGAAACTAGCGCTTTTAAAATAATGAACCTCTCATAATTATGAAAAATTACAATTTAGAACTACAATTTTGATAGTTAAATTATTTAAAGAATAGATTATAATGTAAATTTTCTGTAAAAAAGAAAATGTCTCATCTAAAACAATGCAGTGAGTTGGCCTTTGGCATCCAAACAGGCGTATTGGCGCTGTTGGTGCAACTCAATGGTCTCGCTTATAGAATCGTGTTTGCATTCAATCATGTTGTTTACGATTCGCCTCGGCGATGACTCGTTCCGTTCATCTAATCGCCTTCGTGAGCACATCTGTTCACCAGATTATTAGTATTCTTACTGTTATGTTCCGCGATTACAGTATGTGTTTAGTTAAATGATAACATTACTACGTGGGTGTAACACAGTCATGTTTTTACGTACTTAGATCGTTGGCAATATAGAGGAGTATTTAGCTTTATCTGATGCTGTCATATTTTTAAATGACGCTTAATGATATATAGTCTATATAATATATACGTCGGTTTTGACATTCTAACTATAACCCTATTGTGTACACTCTACCTATATTATTCGAATAAAACGGGACTTACAATATTAAGTTGGAAATAGAATGACAAAACATTACTTCAGATTCAGACACATTGCTTGTTCGATATCGTATCCGATAATTTATTAAACCTACTATGTGCTAATGGTAGCAGTGACATTAGTTTGTAGTAATAGATTATGTTGAATGCAACTTTGTTCTCTATCTTTAAAGAATTATGTAAGTAAGTAGACCCATTATAGATATTAAATAACCTTAGGGCAACGTAGTATTTGGCAAAACTAGTTGATAAATGGACTTAAAAGTGTGACTATAAAAATGAATTGGCGATTAAATCGGCAATATATTTTCGTATTCACACTCAAGATCATTAATATTATCAATTAAATGATCATAAGTGCGGTTACCACGTGCATAAAATTGTAGGTGGAAATTGATTGATATCAGTTGTAAAGAATAAAAGGTCGTAACTTCAATATTTTCAATTAACGGCCCACTTAGTGACGGTGCATGATGAAAAAACGTTGGTAGCGTGTATTGTGTGCAACCCACTTGTTGATAGAACAATATGTTTGTCGAGTTTGTGCAATGAATCAATCATCGATCGTTACACACGATTGTTTCGATCAGCCCCTTTATATACGCCGTTAACCACGTTGGTTTATGAGGCGCGGTGACGAAAAAACATAGAAGTTACTGAATGTATTAGACATTATTTAGGCAGACTTACAGAGGGCCTAGACAAGTGACAATCGCTTCGAAAGCGTTTCGTATTTCTACAACGACTTTCAACAGGATTGACATAAGCTTTTCGATATCTTATCTCAGTCCTATACATTTTTACCTTTTCCATCATCGTTATCGCTGATAGAATGTCACTTTGTCTAGGCCCTCAGGTTTGTATCAAAGCACGTCCTTTGATTTCAGAACATTACACATGTAATGTACAAAAATCTATGAATATACAACCACTTACAGTGGACTATGTGCTGCTAGGATTAACAGGATGAAAGAACAACTGATACAGCTTTTTACATAATACATGGCTTCCAAGAGAGAGTCACGTATAAAAAAAATACAGATACAGTGAATGGTTCCGTCTAAAGATGTCATGTCTTTATTTGCCATAAGGATAGTGAGTGGAGCAAGGAGAGCTCTCTTTGGGAACGTAATAACATGGATGATCCCCTGGATCACCTATTGTTAATACTAATAACTACTTATTTGAAATGATTAGTTTTATTTTTACGATTACTAAGCTACTTACCTAATTGTAAGTCTGAACATTTTATTACACGCCTTTTAGCTAAGATTACAATATAAAATAATGAAGTAGGTAATTAATTCGCTTCAAACGACACTCCACTGTTTAATCTCTTGTTGTAATTAGATAGATAAATAGATTTAAAAAAAAATCTTTGCAAACAAAAGACACATAAATGCACAATTAAATTACATGAATTTAAATACAATAAAAACAAGATGCCAGTATTCAAAAAGAGAAAAAAAAAACTTTAAGAAATGGAGTGACATAATGACATACTTCAAAAATCAAATAACGAATCAAGGTGCGGTGTGCGTCTCAATGTTGCACCAAACGGGAGTCCAGCTCAGCATGTGTCAGGCAAATATACCTAACGCTGATATTCTGCTGGATCCCTGCAGTGACATACAGACGTGGACGCTAATTAACTAAAGTAATTTCAGTTTATTTTCATAATTTCCTAGATTTAGATAAAATTACATAGGTACAATAAGTTCCTAAGTTTGAATGCTTATTGCGTTAACGATAAAGCTAGGAAACTGTAGTGTTCCGTCATTTCATATTTCTTGCTATCTTTCTGCCCACGGCTTTGCTTGCGTTGAAATCGATGATTATCCTAGAACCCAGAAATTAAAATCAGAGTAGGGAGATAACGTCAAAAGGTAATTAAAGGTTTGGTTTAACGTTGTATAACACATTGAAACTTTGTATATCAATAAGGTATTTATTGCACCATGGCGGTAGTGCTCTACTTGTGTCGGATTTTCGCTGATTGGCGTCTTACTTGGTTACTGGTTGATATTATGAAAAGGTAATTAAGAAATGACCTGCGCTTGGGGCTGTTTACATATTTTTACTCGTTAGTTTCTTTATCAGATGGTTCATCATCTGCCTAGCCTTTTGACTATGTTGGGGTCGGCTTCCAGTCTAACCGGATGCAGCTGCTGGTATTCAGCTTTTTTTTTTTAGGACCCACCGTAACCTTTAGTAGATGATTATGATTGTATGTGAAGGAAATTAATCGAGTAGTAAGTAGGTACACAAGTGTACCCACTTGTGTACCTACTTACTACTCGTACGGTACAAAGTACACGGCATATGATTGATTCTTTTGATATATCGATCATTAGCTGTTGCCCGCGACTTCGTCTGCTATCCAGGGTCGAAAAGTAGCCTAAATCTTTCTCAACGTCATAGTCTACCCTTGTGCCAAATTTCATCCAAATGCCTTCAGCCGTTTTAGCGTGAAAGCGTAACAGAATAACAAACAAACTCACTTTCACATTTTTAATATTATTAGTATTACAACCTCATTAATACGTCCACCAATACTGCTGAACGTGCCCGCCTACTGGCTGTGGGTGAATGGGAGTCGGGCCTCTGGCTTCAGGCGCTACCGTCACCCAACATAGGTACTATGCTGGATGATACCACTTTCGGGCTCGCTACAAGTCTGCGTTTGGGCGCTCTTTGTGGGGCCCGACATCGCTGTTAGTGCGATGAAGCAGTCGACCGCCTCGGACACCATGGCCTTTCCTGCAGCAAGAGCGCTGGTCGGTTGACACGGCACGCAAGCATTAATGACATCATCCGTCGGGCTCTTGTCACCGCTGGGGTGCCAGCTGTTTTAGAACCCAATGGCTTGGTACAATACCCAATGGCTTGGTACGATACGACGACGATGGGAAGAGACCAGACGGAATGACCATAATGCCTTGGAAGTTGGGTAGGCCTTTGGTGTGGGATGCAACCTGTGTCGACACCCTCGCGCCATCCCATCTTCCTAGCACGGCGGGCTGTGTTGGGGCGGCTGCTGCAGGTGCAGAAAACCTAAACAGCGTAAATATAACAACCTTATTGGTAGCTATATTTTTGAGCCGTTTGGGGTTGAAACACTAGGGCCGTGGGGTCCGAGTGCTCATCGAGTATTTCGGGACATCGCCAAGCGGTTGTTCGACTCTTCACGTGACCAGAGGGCTGGTCAATTTCTAGGTCAAAGAATCAGCATTGCCATCCAACGTGGTAATGCTGCCAGCCTTTTGGGCACTTTTCCCACTGACAGCGATGCGGAAGAATTTTTTGACGCCCTATGAGCCCTTCCTTTCTATAATAATTTTTATTTTGCTTTGTATATTTTTTCATTTTAGTGTTAGCTTGTATATAAAAAAACATATGATTAATATTTATAATGTAAATTAAAGTATGAGGAAAATCCGTTTGAATATTAGGTAGGATTTAAATTGTGAGTTGGTATTACAAATAGATTTACAATTTACGTGTAGATGAAACTAGAAAATGACAACAAAGATGAATAGGTTTCTTTTACACCTCAACATTGATCTTTCTAAAAACGCCAGTCATTTTGGAAAATCCAACTTTTATAGAAAGTCAATGTTTATGCACTACAGACGCCTTGTTTTGTTAATAGTCATTGGGTTAGGATTAAATGTTATGACTAAGTAAGGAGTTTCCCCGCCTGAAACCTAACAATCGAGCTCGTTGGTGCGGAAACAGTGAAAGTTAACTTTAACAGTCGGCTTAGACGCAAACGGAGTAACTCTCGGCTTAATGACATGTCCGTAACGTGATATATTTGTTCGCTGTCCCATGTCAAGCGACTGTCACGCCGATTGGCCACAAGTACTGTATCGATTACAAATAAACGACGTAAATCACAGCCTCACTAGCGAGAGGTGTATTTAGATCGGTTTATGTAACAGAGAACAGATCGGCACGTCTCGGGAACTTTAGTGTTTGTTTTGTCCGTTTATTTAAGTTCTTGCATTTCGGAATTGAATGCGCATTCTAGATTGTCATACTTCCTTATTTAAGGTATGATTTACAGAAATCGATAAAATTTTATTATGTAGTTTCACAATTCTAAAGCTATTCTGTTGGAACTACACTCATTACTAGACCCATGAAGTCAGGTGGGACTGTAATAGAAAGCCTACGATTCTTCAGTTATCTATAAACCTGCTTGATTGCTTCTGTCGAAATAAAATTAAATATTTAATAAACCAGAAATCAATTTATTAGTGACTGCAGCTGTCAAAATCAGCATTTATAATCTGACAGACAGCCTTCAGACCCTTATTAGTGGGCCTACGAGGTGTAGCTAATAAATTATGTATAATATGTAAGAATACGACTTAATCGCACGCATTGTGCTGGAAGTGGCATAATAGTCCAGTTTCATCGACGTGTATGATCGTTAGCATGAAGGAATGTTCCAATTATGAATTAATCAGTTTCTTAGTGCATGCCTTCATTTATAAATATGAGTAACAATTACGGAAGTCAATATTTTTCTTTAATTGCTCGCGTTGATGGAAAAAATAATTTGGCATATCCTAATATAGTACCTATGTAAGTTTTTAGTGCCTGATGATGATTGTATGTTTGTGGGATTGTCAGTTCTTAAGTAATACTTAGTCAGTAGCACAATGTTCTTTCAAGTTGCTTTATCTTTCATCTATATGCGAGGAATTCTGTAATCTGATACGAAGTACTGACCTTAGCCGAGTAAGTTCATGATCTGCGCACGAGCAGCGTTGGGCAAGTTCACACGTCAGATCGTGTGCTACAAGGTTTAACTGATAAGTTTAGGTTCAAAAACATTTTGTAACTATGTATGTTGCCTAATGTGCTTAGGGTTCACATTGTCAGGATATGAGAATATTAGCAGGGCTGACGATACTAGAGGAATTCATTCTATGGATTCAGCCCCGCTGAAGGCATTGCTGACAGATTTGTCAGTCCAACCAAAGACATCAGCTTTTGCCATAGAGCTCGTGAAGCTCGTGTGAGGTCGTGAGTGGGCAACAATAATTCTCTTGTAATAGTTCTTTGCGTCTATCGCAATTTCTTTATTTAAATCTAGTGTTTCATGACCACTTATATTTCTAAAATATTTAGAGCTTAACTAATACGAACTAAGTATATTCTGTATTCGTAACGTAAAGCCATAAACATTGCGCAGCAAGACCACGGCAGCAACACGCGGCATTTGCAGGATACATTTCTGCCGCGCTCTAGTGTGGACTAAACCGACGAATGTTTGCGCGGCAGTACTGCGCGGCATATCTGAGACACGCCGCGCACTTCAGTTAGCATGAAAACTTCAGTTGGCTGACGAATGTTTGCCAGAAATGTTGTGCGGCAGGAAGATAGAAGCGTTTGCACGTGGCAGTCGTCCAAACACAGCGCGGCACGCCACGCGCTATTGCCACGCAATATTTGGACACCTTATTTCACAATTAAATGTTTCATAAACTAGACTCTATCTAAGTTCGACAAACTCCTGCCTGTTCTAAGCAAGTTTAGAAACAGAATGTTTTGCATACTGTGTGTGGCTGTCTTGTTAAAATAACCGATATTTAAACAGATATGCATAAATGAATCAGTGAAATGATGTTAGCATAATTTAACAGAGAGTTAAATAAACAAAATAATCGTCAGTTTACTGTGCAAATATGTAATTATCAAGTTGCTAACGAAAGGTGAAATCATCAGGGCTGACACACTTTGATCACATTAAATCTTATTTCATGCATGTTAACAATTAAATTGATTCCGATCACAATCGAGAGAAAGTTAAGATGGCCGCTTTCCTTTTTAACAGTTTTTCTTTTTTTCATTACATTGTGGTTCATGTAATGTGGTATTATTAATAGGAATCAGTAATAATGTGCGTTATACCGGATGTAAGTCTATTAAGGGAATGTTCCTTCACGATTGTCAATTGTCTATCGGAGTCACAAGTAACCGCGGAGTTTTTGAAGCAAGTGTATTATTAAAACAATGGCAAGAAAACCGTATCAAAGCATTTTAGCGTATAATTTAAAGTGTACTTGCGCGAAGAATTTATTACAAAGTACTTAGAAGAACCTTTTCACCATAAAGAGGAAAGTGTAGAATGACTAGCGGAAGTTAGATTTTTTTCCGATATGGCGAAGAGTGTGATGTTTTAGATTGTAACTGTATGCTTTTTTTTTAAACGTTAAAGATCATAATAAGCTTACTTTTAAGCAAAAGAGAAAAGAAGGTACCTATCTGGGTAAAATATGTATGTTAAAACTTACGAAATTAATCTTTCAAGAATAATACATGCCTATATCTGATACAGGAGCTCGTGGCTAAGTAATATCAGCCGTACGGGTCGATCCATCAGGTTAAGCTACGCTTGCCGGGGTTAGTCCGTGGATGGGTGACCATTTTTACATACCAAGACTCCTTAATGCTTCGGAAACCACGTTAAGCCATTGGTATCGGCTGTCATTCGTAAATCATTGACAGTCGTTACGGGTCGTCAGAATTAAGCCCATAAGTCTGACAACCGGTCTTACCAAGGGATATAGTATTAATCAGTTACTGGGTTGTGGAGGTCAGATAGGTAATCGCTCCATGTAGAATAATGGTATTCGGCTGAATCCGGTTAGATTGGAAGCCGACCTCAACATAGTTGGGAAAAGGCTAGGCAGATTGATTGATCTGACACTGGGAAAGACACGAGACAGCAGGGAAAAGGTCTCTGCTTACACAGAGCAACAGTCAGTACTAATCTATTCTCACCGTTACAACCTAACCTCTAAATCGTAAACAAAGAAATTCACACAAAGATTAAGAATAGAAAACACTCAAATATTAAAAAGAAAAGAATTATTGTCTTACTCCGCAGTCTACGACTTATTATCTCTAAATTAACTGCCGGTGAATATATCATCTGTTTAAGAGCTTACATTTAATGTCGCCATTAATATTCAACGCGAACAGCATGGCGCATAATTACGATCTGTTAGCTGCGCACACGCACCCGGTGGCTGTTTACTATCATCACCGTACTTTCACTAGAATAACGTTTCTTGTTAGCGCATTGTTCCAAATTGCGTAAGGTTGCTTGACGTGTTTATAAGTGAATCACTTAATATAGTAACTGGTTGAGTTATTTTTTTTCTTTTTACTTTACTTACACTAACTAAAGTGGTTTCAGTTAGAGATTGAACGTAACTCTGGCTGTTATTGACAGTGACGAGTAGGAGGGTTTCCACTTTTAGCACTGATACGCCGTAGCTGTGTAGCAACTTTTCAAGTTACATGATTTCCGAAATATGCATTTAGTTGGTAAACGATATTTTTAAAGCTATAGTTTGTCTCAGATATTTACAAAAATATGTTATAGAATTAAAAATATTATAAAATGAAAGATAGAATGGAGAATCTAGACAGGTTTTTGTAATTCTGATAGTGCTTAGCAAGTATTTCCAGTTCAGCCATCCAGTTAATTTCTGCATACATAGTTGACGGACGGCTGCATCAAATGAAGTATGACATGTAGCCGCAGTTTTTATAAAGCACGTTTCACTTTCATCCAATTTATGTGTCTGTGCCGTGTCTAGTGCATATAAACTTAAAGCACGCGATTCTGATACATTGCCACAAATTAAATGTAACATTTTTGATAGAAAGTTCGTGTACGTTAGTGTAGACATCAAACTGATGAAAGAAAGCCAATGAAAGTGACTTTCAAAATAAAATAAATCGATAGGAAAACGTTACTAATTTGGAGGCACGTGGTCTATTGTTGTCACTTATCTGACGAAGCTGGTCTTTTATTCGGAAACTGACCGAAACCGGAGCAAACCCGGTTTTTAATAGTATGTTACCACAGAGCAGGGATCGCCGCACCGGCAGCGTCTAAATACGGCAGTGCTAATAAAATTCGGGGCGCCGAAAGTGCGTTGAGCGCACAACATCTTTCACGGACCACCTCCAAAGCCTTTTTTTTATATGTCTTTGACATATTCTCGGAGTCCTGGAGTTCCGGAACTTTGAAGGCGTACGAGGGGCTCAAGCCAACTCGCAGAGGCCCATTAGACGTTTTTAATTCAATGAGGCACCAACCGGCGATTATCCCTGTTCGCACTATGAAATTGCACCCAAGGACAACCCGGTTGGTGTAGGACTATTGCAGGATATGGAAACAAACAAACAAACTATTAATATACGTCATTTGTATCGAAGTACGAGAAACGATGACAATGCTTGATTTGTATGGAAAGTATTGACAATGCCACCTCTAGTAACGGCTGCACACGCGTCTCCATGGTCTGTATATGTTAAAAACACATATCATTGGAGCAGTCTCCTCAAAGTAGGTTTTACTATCAGATCTTAAATGTTGCTAAATAGTTTCTTAAGATTATCTGAACTGCGTACGCACGAATTGTTAGGCATTTTGTTTTGTAAGTACAGATATTATTAATTTTACCACGCAATAGTATTGTGGTTAGGTGGGACAGAATTACGTTCCGTTTTGGAAATATTCTATTAATATTTGAACCATAAATTTCAACTAGATTTTATGACGAAGTTTCACCATAGCTTTCATATTTCATAAAATAATATCGTTTCATCCATGAACTATAGTGTGATAGATAGCTTACGTAGTATATAACATAAATCAAACATTTTATGTGCCATATAAAATTATTTACACCTGTTATAAATATAGTCATAAATATATCAAGTATTGATGTTTATTTAGATCCCGTAGTAGGTACGCGATACTTTTATTCGACTGTGAGTAAATCTAATATTCATTAGGAAGCTCCATGCATTTATTATTCTATGCACTATTTACTCGGTGGTCACTAGAGCGAGTAATCATAGCTATAATACATGCATATAGATAGGTACTATTCAAGGAACCAAATTATACAGAACAAATCTGTAATAAGCATGGATTATGCGCGTGAGTGTTTTGTGCCGAAAAGGTAATAGGCGTAGCGTTGGAAAATTCATTGTGATCGTTAAATTTTTTGACTGACGGAAGTATTTTCGATGGAATGTAATGTAGTTGCAATATGGGAAAACTGGAAATGATCATACTCAGCATCATAGGTGCAGCCAGGGACACTATAAACAAAATTAATACCCTACTTCAATTGGTGAAGTTATAGTTATTTTATGCAACTGTCAAAGAATGACAGACGTGATTTGAATACAAGAACAATTTAAGTTGGTAGCCAATTTGTTGAACAATTAATTTCCCTGACTTTGTAGTGTTATTTCATCTTTCAGACAGTGTAGCAGCTCTACGAAGAAGTCCTTGTAGGAATTCATGTTATTGATCCCTTAAGAAATGTGATTTATGACTCTATAGAGATGATATTTGATGCCAGATTCACGATTAGATTTAGATTTAAACATTTACAAGATCTAATCTACAGATCGACGGAATTCAGTACCACATTAATCGTGTACAAATAACCTTTAAACAAGGTTCCTGAGAATGTAATCGTATATAAATGTTATAATACTTATGAACACGCGCTACACATATTGAAATTTAGTATTTCGAAGACTAAATGATTAATTTAGTCTCTTTCCGTGGGAAGATGCATTTCCGTGTTTTGTGAATCGTAGACGAATGGATGAAGAAATTGTTCTTCATCTCATCTCTTCGTCTACTAGATTGAAGAGCATCTTATCGAAAGTATCATCCTTGTTTTTTTTTTTGAGGGCGGGAAATCATCTATTGACTTCTCCCGCTCTGGGTGGAGCGGAAGGGCGTGTCAGACTTTTACTGACTAAAACCCACCCGTATTCCTTCAGTTGCCTGTTGCCAAGGTCCCGGTATCCCTTTCGGACTAACCCGCAAACCTGGCAGGCATCGGTCCTAGCGGACCCCGCTTCTCCTAAGTATGGTGATCTAAGCATCATTCTTGTGGATCTCAGCGAGCAAAGAACAGACAGCCAAATTACAGTACGCTGTCTTTATATGTCATCACAGCTCTTCAATTGAGTGAAATGTTTTTTTTGTTGAGTTTTTCTCTGCTTTTTTTTCTCTTAAAGCTACACGGTTCATGAAAGCTCAACGATGAATAGATACCTAATGAGTCAATGCCGTTGATACTAGCAGGCCTCCCTAACAGCGAGTCACGTCAAGCTATTGTTTAAACAATCTGTTGCTATGTGACTTCCACTGCTGTACCTAATTCCGTTTCGGTAATCGCTATTATTAACAATTTTAAGGTCGTGAAAATGTTTATTCTGAATAATAGCCAGGTCCGGACGCTTGACGGGCAATTTCACGCTTCGACATAGCTCGGAGCTCCAAATTATGTGCAAACTTGTTTACTTCGTTTCCGGGTTGAAAATTGCTGAAGAATTAGCTATTATTTATAGATTTATTTAGTTTATTTTTTATTTTTATTGGAACTTTATGGTTGTAGATGTGGATTAGATAATATTACTTAATGTTGTAAACTAAAGTATTTATGTATTATGTCTAAGAGTGGTTCATGGCTTACTTCTTATTTGTTCAAGTGAAATTAACATAATCTGTTGTATTACGTCCATAACATAATAAAATATTGTAACATAAAATGACCTACTTACAATATTCTGCTCTCTTAAACTTACGTCTTATTACTGACGTGCAATTAAATATTTTTATGTAAATTCCAACGCTTGCGGAACCTTGCTTTCCATTAGCTAACAAGCAACTTTACTGATAAAATAAATCCGGAAACTTGGGCGTGTCAATTTGAACAAGTTTAGTATTGAACGCAATTTTCGTTATCGTATTTTACCTAACATTTCCGCCTACCAAACCGCATAATTAATAAACCTACATAAACTTACAGGATACGTTGACTCAGATATTTTTTCTTGACCACAAATTTGTTTGATTTATTTATCAGAATGCTGTTTCATAGGCAAGTCATTTAGAAGCTATTTATACTCACCTACCTAATGTCCCTTGACGATTAGCAGCAAAAAGGAACACCTACATTTTTTACAATAATTAAATAATTATATCACAGGACATTAATTTCCTTACAGATAAATGGTAACGGAAAACAGGGGCACCTTGAAATATTAACCAGTAATTTAAGGACATGCATAATTACATTACCTTATAATAACTTAGGTCAGCCATGTATAAAAGTTTGCTCTGACTAAATTCAAACTTGGAATATTACAATTTTGTTATATACTAGGCCACCGCTGCGTTCTCACGGGCCCGACAATTAGCAGGGATATGTCGAATTAATGCTCGCCTATTTGGTCTGATTTGCTACTGTTTTAGTTAATGAAAATGTTTGTATGAGAACCTGGTAGTTTAGTGGTTTCTCGGAAGGCGTAGTGCTATTGCGGCTAATGTCAATATTATGCGTTGCGGAGCGATTAGAGTGAATGATACATGTACCTGCGAGTTTGTGAATGAAGTTCTGCAGTAAATGATGATTGGGTGGTATTTATGAACTAGGTAAGTGTATGTGTACTTTCGTAGCGCTAATGTAATATAGGCTATTTACAAATGTTTCCTTTGGTAACCAGGGAGGAATTTCAGTGGTTTTAAATGAAAGTTTTTGACGGTTATCTTTTGTGAAAGTTTGTCTGTATTCCAAATAAATAATTTGCTGTAGTCATGTTATGATCTCACCAAAAGCTGCGTAGAGTTGGGTAGTTGGCCACAAACGTACCTATAAAAATAATAAAGTTTCATTAGATATTTATCCAATTTATGTGCGGCTTTTTACCGAACTTATGTTCGGTGAAAAACAGATCATATTTAGCACGTTTATTGTCTAGCTAACTGAATGGAAAAATATAAACAAGTCATAAAATTATTTCCATGGTTGAATAGTTCATAAAATTGTTACAATTAATCGTTAAGATTACTATCGCGCAGATAAATAACCTAAACTCATTAGTATAATGTGAACTAGCTTTTTATTTAACTTCTCAAACGTTATTTTGTTAACACAATGAATTCGCAGACCATTACAACCATAATTATGCGGTGCACTTGAAGTAGACTAACAAAGGTCACGTCACCATTTAATTGTATTAAATATTCCTAATTGTACGTTAATTACTTCAAGTTCACATGATATTATAATAAATTGTGAAAGCTTTTGCGTTTGTGAAATATAATTATTAAAATTGTTTTCAAAATTCATAAATTAACTTGAGCTGTTAATTTGCATGTTTATATGAAGGTGTTAAAAGTGGGTATTATGATATTTTGTAACGAGCGGCAGTAGGTAGGCGTACGTATGCGTAACATGCGTGAAATTGTGGTCGCGCACTGTGTCCGAGTGGACGGCGCGAGGCAAGAGCGGTAGCGGGAGCGGGACAGTGTATGAAAGAAAATAATAAGTATTATGAATATTATTAACTAGCTGCACCCTGCGGTTTACCTGCGTAAGTCTCGATCCCGTGGGAATATCGAGATAAAAAGTATCCTATGTCCTATTCAAGGCCATGGTCTACCCCTGTATCAAATTTCATCAAAATCCGCTGAGCCGTTTTAGCGTGAAAACGTAACAAACAAACTCACTTTCGCATTTATAATAGTAAATAGAAAGAATAATAATAATTAGTAAGTTAGGATTTATTCAATACTTCAACCACACACCTAAGCTGCGGACCGAGGTAAGGTGTACTGTGTATAAATAGAAAGTAATTTTTTCAGTTATAGATCAAGTTCATTTTTATTTTACTGTCGAAATAAGAATAGTCTATTCAGTCATAAAGTTAAAACAAAAGCTTGCTTTAAAAATTGTACTAAATAAAGCCATACCGAGAGCTTTTACTAGAACATGACGAAATTAACAAGGGTAAGAAGATGTAAGCTCTTTAAAGATGATTAATTCACACATTATCGCTTGCCACCTTCATCTTGGTTCCCATTGTACAGAAACAAAGGAGTTAAACTGTTTGGAAACATAGGTATAAAGGGAAGCGCTTGCATCAAATAATGAGCTTAAAACCCATTATGGCGCTTAGCAATTTTATTGCTCTACTTTGTAATAAGAACACTTAATAATTGCCAACTTTTAAGTGATTTCGACACTTTATTGTTCCTATAAGGTAGACTTAAATGAGGATTGATCTCCTAATCGTGTGTAGGTTGGCTGTCTATTCAAGAAACGTGATCATTTTCTGCGCTTAGCAATTGTTTTTGGTAAAACAAAAGACGTTCAGCTTAATAAGTTTACAGGGATGAAATAATTTAGCAAGTTAAGGACGTGTGAGAAAACTGCCAATGATTGTTATAAGCTTAGGCAAATGTCATGCCCGTTTAGTTCCTTCCAAATGTCCCAAACTATACAAAAATCACGTTAAATTACAATAATTACATTGTTAAGAATTGCTCGTGAGTTGAGGTCGACTACTTTTTACTAACAAAAAATAATTAGCTTGTGTTACTTAAGAGACCGCCGTCCTCAACCTTAATTCGGTATTCGTACATGTAGGATATGTTCAATAGCTCCCAAACCATTGTGGAACGGTGCCGCGGTGGTCGACTCAGTAAATGACTGCTTTATGCAAATAATGCAGATTGCGCGGCCACCATTTTCATTGTAGTATATTTAGGACGCCATAAAGCTTTGATTAAATGAGATTAGGATTTTGTATGGTGTTTGCTCACCTCTTTTGCGTGATTTCGCAGGGAAACAATGATATTTTAAAGAAAACAATGCGCACCATTAGCATGCGCTTTGTGATAAACCGATGAAGTTTTGCAAGGAACAATTTTCTTACTGACAACGTTTATAAAAACACAATAGGTTCGTGAGTTTATTCACGGTTAGAATACATATTTTTAACAAAATAAATACTAACTAGTTCTAGCCAGCCGCAGCCTTTCCTGGTTTCAGATGACCGTGTATTGTGTCGGAAAAATTAATTGACAATACAAACGTTTAAGCGATACGCTATCGAATCGAAATATCGTTCAATATCAATCGTTTGTCATATCGATTGTATCGCGACCATGACACGGCGGCCATTGCTTTCGCAACTCACGGTCACCCTTATATTTGCGCCAGTTTTATATAGTACATACAATTAATGAAGTCGCTTATTAGTAATTACACGCTTTGGTGGTTCATGGGCATTGTTTTATGGTCACCATCGATTTGTCGCGGCCTCGACGACGCTCGCATGAGAAATGTGTAGGAATGTGAGTGGCATGCGACACCGCCTTTACCTTATCTGCTTGAATGACGGTAGTGTATAATTTATCTGAAAATTTTGCGTATTCTGTGATCTTTGATGTAGATTAGTCTGCACGCTGTCTGGAATATAATTATTGTGGATTAGGAAGCTGTTATTCTATTTGGGAAAAGATACCACATCTCTTGTGTGTTAAAGAGAAGTTTTGAACGTACGCGAAAGCAGACGGTGCCAAGAGATATTTAAAAAATAATGCCTTGTTATAATACCGATTGTGACTACGTCGATGGGTAAGCCTCTACATTACGATGCTGTCTATCTGAATGAGACTAACTAGGCGTATCAATATCTTTACTTACAAGTCATTGACGATATAATTTGCAAAGTTATATGCATATCATGTTCCTCGATTCGCCTTCACTTTAAAATGACTTGTCATAACAGTTAAAAATACATATTTCATTGACGGCTTCGGTGTAATGTAAATAAGATTGTTATGATGTATCGATTTCTCTGACAGCTTGCGTTCTGTCCGTCATTCGATTTATAATCGAGAGAAATGTTGAACCGTATTCGATATTAATTGAATCCGCCCACAAAACTAGAGTGAATACATAATAAGATAGTGGTGTTAGGAAACGGATTATATTTAATAGCAATTCGATATAAAGTTCACGTGCTATCAGTATCAGGGATCTGTATCGGACAGTGTTCGGTCCATTTTAATTTAAATCACAATTCTGTAAGTAGCGACACGCCCTGAGCGAAATATTTAATTCAGTCGTGATAAGTCGATATCAAATTAACGTCACAGCTTTAGTTCATTCGGCTATCGATATAAATTACGGCCCTAGCACGATAATAAAATAATGAGCGCCTTAGTGTTCGTATAACGACATAATAATATTAGACGTCCTTTGTATAGGGCTGCCTGCCCACACTATTTTGTGGGGTTTGATCCAGTTTTGAGGTAATATATTTGAATTTTAGATTTGAGATTTGGTATATCATTATCTTATAAAATAATAGATAGTCATTATCCTTTGTCTTTGTTAGATATTTGGAAATATTCAAATCTAAACAGCTCCTTGTCTGTCTTAGTGGGTGGTAACCTTAGTTATGCAGGTCCGTGTTCACACAATTACGTCTCGCAGGCCTCCAACAATTAGTCGTGGGGACTGGGTACCAATATGAAAGCCTTTGCAGTGATTCATAGTAAGGAAACCCGTGGTACCGGCCGTTGCCGTCGGCGATCTAAGAACAAATAAACAATTTTGTTTTCGCTTCCGCTACTTTGATGTAATAAGTATGGGTACACGTTCCAATTTAAATTTATAATAAAGGCCGCATCGGAAACATTGAAAATAAATTGATGATTGTTTCACGTCATTGTTCGACTTTTATAATGATTGTTATAAGCATTATGTGTCTTATTAGGAGATACCTTTTATCCAGAATAGAATTGGCTGAATAGTGAGAAAATTAAAAAAAAAATCTGTTCGTTCAATAACCCGACCGTAGGTAATGCCGCTAATGTAGCGGCTGTCCTCTAAATTTAAATAATTATAATTAATTTTTTTTTTTTCTTTAAAAGCCGGATACTTCGGCGAATATACGGAAATATATAATTTTCATATCTCGTAAATAAAGTAGCGAATATTGCAATTAGATAATTCGTTTTCAGCAGCTAACATAATTTAAAACTAAAATAATTGATGGCAGTAAAGCGTGGAGGTACTAACATTGATACTCAGTTTTAACCTTGTAGTATATTTTCAAAGTTACTACAAATACAATAAAGAATACAGGAAAAAAGTAGTATTAGGTAATTCAGAGTAATTTTGGCATTGCTGACATGCGTACGTACCTAATTATTGCAATGGTCATTTATTTTTGTATTTTGCAAGTTGTTACCACACGCTCTACCACCGATTCTGCCTCTTCTTACATAATAATTTATTTAACTTTTCCGGATTTTTCAACCAACTAGGTTAAACTGAAAAAAAAAGTAAAATAATGTAGCGACAAAATAATATTATGATTAGCTAAATAATTAGCAGTGAATAGAGCAAGATGGAAATTGCTTAAGAATTGAAAGAAATTAAGTAGTCGATGGCTTTGAAGGTTATTTTAGAATAATTATGTTAGTAAGCAGGTACTAGAAAATAACCAAAGGAAACTATACCATGGAAAATTATACGATTGCTACAGATATCAACAATTATTTAGCTGGCCCTTATAGGAACTGCGCCTGAGCACGTATACCTCAATACTAATGGGAATTTATATGACATCTTAGACAGAGAAAACGGTGATCAAGGGTCTATCGGTCGTACGATTAGTTGCCCGTTGTATGGCAGAGTACGAGTTATGTAGTATTATGTGTCTTGTTATCTATGTATTGGAATCATTAATCTGCAAGATTGATTATAGATCTGGACTATTGAAAGACGAGGAATGATAATCTTTAATCAACCAATCAAGTCTGCGTACAAAAAAAAATGATTACAAATATAGAAATTAGGATTATGATTCACCATCATGCGCCTAGCCTTTTTCCAACCATGTTGGGGTCGGCTGCCAGTCTTACCGGATGCAGCTGAATACCAGTATTTTACATGATTGTCAGACTTTCGGGCTTCCGACGACCCGTAACGACTGTCAAAGATCCACAAATGACAGCCGGGACCAACGGCTTAACGTGCTAAGGCACGGAGGAGTCTCGATAATTATGTAAATTAGGATTATAATTATGACAGAATTAATAAAAGACCTCCAAAGCGGGGATGAGATCAGCTACAGTCTCCAAGATTTCGTTGCGGCTACCACGCATGCTTCAGATTAGGGGTACTGTCCTATTACAGTCATTGATGGACTTAGGTCTCTCATAAGTTCTCGGCACAACACTAAATTCTTCGCTTTCCGCATCCAGTATGTCCCAGCCACCTTTATGAGTAATTCATTTTAAATTGGTCTGTTGCAGTTATTAATTAAACATACATTAATTTTAAAAGACGCTTAAATTTAAATGTCGACCTGATGTTGTAAATTGACGCAACAAATTAAATATTAAACCCACTGCCACTGCTACTGCCACTGCTATTAGATTCATCTGTGCGCACTCTTTGTGAAATTAGTATGAACATTATATTTATATCATCAGAACAAATCATAATTTATTTTATATTTATTTGTGTAAGAATAACCACAACATTCCATTATCTTGGTAAAGTAGATTTTTTGCACAAGTACAGTGTTGGGTCAGAAGTTCTAATTTATAATGCATAAAGCAAATGTCATCGCTGATGTAAACACAATCACTGCAACAGAGAGTCAGGTGCGAAATTCATTTATTGTCTTCGAATTGCAACAGAAGTTTCAACTGATGAACTACACAATTATTTCCTTACAAGATGTGATGTAATTTTATGTTTGGTTTCGTTATTGCAGAACAATGAAAATGTAAGCTGTACTGAAATGGGTCAAAAAGTGTTAAGATAACACTTTAACTGTGTTGAAACACAAGAAAACAATAGTGGTCATGGAATGACGGAAAAATCTTGAACTTGCCTTAATGAGTAAGTCATGAGTTTTCCTCGTTTTCCAGCAAGTTGCGTAAAACAATGGGTTTACAAAAATATGCCAAGTTCATTAATCATGAAAAAAGGACACCTACACTTGTTTTAGTATAGGCAGTTCACTGGTAGAAAATTAGCTGACTCATGGGAAAACCAAAACGAACTATCGAACTAAAAATGAAAGCACACGTTATTCGAAATGGTCTGAGACTAAACATCATAACACTGGTCATTGTGATGTGACATACATTGCAAATAACGTGGGCGTTTTGCGAAAGCACATTTATCGTATCGACTTTATAGGCACGATCATGCTCATATTTGAGTATCTAGAACACCAGTGACATAATTATTAAGTAATAATACCTACATGTCACCAAATAAGATAATGACCAGGATGTATACTAGGTCAGACGCGGACGTAAATATACAAATATGTCATATCAATACGTATAATAATTATCTAAGTTTATCCGGCATATCAAATTGCTTTTTTTTCTAGTCACTGACTCACTGACCGGATACAAATAAAAAAAGTTGTCACATTACACCAAATCGATTTGTCATTTAACTCATGAATCACGCAAAAAATTATACCTACGCAGACACAAGCGAAGTTAAGGATCTAGGGATTGTTAGAATAAATGGCGTGGCGTGTATAGATTAAGACAATGCAGCATCCAAAGGACAGGAACATGAAGACATACATAATGATAATGACGAACTTACAGATCAAATATGAATTAAGAGGCGGCGTGCATTGCGTACAGGGCACGCATCGCTGGACGATATAGCAACAGCGGAAGATGTCATAACGTTGTCAACCGCTTGCGACGGTACAACCGGCCGTGGGCTCCTTGCCTCGCCAGCGAAACACTGTGAAGACATTAGTTAATCTGCTCGATACGGCCATCCAAGTAATGGGGGTTAACTACGAGTGACGCTAGATGGTGAAGGCATATCATAGAACATAGAATTACGGATTAGTTGGCAGCGTGCGCACTGATATGCATCGCGATAAAAAGCTGGTTTAGTTGAGATGTGAATGTTAGATGGGAGCATAGGTAATTACGTTTTTATAGAAGGAAGGAAGTGGAAATGAAGGACTGATACTGTCTTAGAATTATGTTTAAACCGATTAGCTGGTACTTCTATCACAAAGCTTGTTGCAGTGTTAAAGATCTGCGAGGGATTTTCAAAGGTACCGAAACTAAACAATTAGAGGCTGTACATGGCCAGTAAAATAGAATACCAGTACAAAATACAGTACTGAATACATATTTTCTAGCCCTTAATCTGCAGTAGACATGCTACCACCTTGAAGAACGCACAATAACACAGTTGCAAAACCATTCACACGTTATGTATTATATGAAAACAAAGCGACCATAAGTCTGCTACGAAGGCCACGGACTAAGGCCGGACTTAGCCGACCAATTTTATTAAAGGTGATGAAATGATTACCTACACATGGTAATTGGCCATTTTCTGTATTGTAATATTTGTAATTCACGTGGTTTTTGTTGTTTCCTTTTCCTTTGGAGCGTGGGAAAGTGTTGCAACGTTATTATTAACACTGATAACTTTATTAGTTCCAAAGTCGTCTGACGGGCTGCTGTTTGATTTGAATGAGATAATGTCTTGTACTATTGATATAGTTGGTTCGTGTTTCATTATTGTGGGTTTATTACGTAGGTAATTAACGATTTTGATATTCGGTATCAGTTTCTTGAACTACCAGTGAAGCATTCATGTTAATGGGCCTTTTAAGTATTCAAGAAGGTGGTTTAGAATCACTTACAAACTTAGTCTACATCCATTCATTCGTCGCAAGGAAATCGAAAGCTAACTCACTTATTCAAAGCAAATTCTCATTTAAAATCAAGTCGCGAATGCAACTACTAAGTCACGTGAGATGGTCGCCGACATTCGGCCGACACCAGCGCGTATATGTTACGGCAGTGCGTGTAACCACGGATACTACTAACGGAAACTAGTTTTGCAATAAGAACATGTATTTAATCCACTATTCCCTCAAGATACTCAACTTAATGAACTCGTCTCACCTTTTAAATACGTGACACTTGCATTGACATCAATTCCAAACCTAACCACGACTCATTCAGGACTTACGTCTCTAATTTTATTTAAAAAACTATCGCAATCTAACGTTAATGGTTCACCTCTTTTGAAAGCGGAACAAACATAATCAACTGAAACAAAATTGCGGTAAAAATAGGAGCACATAACCAGTTATTTGATATGTAGGTAAAAAAAGAAATATTGCGTAAGGAATTACGAAATAAGCGACGTTTTGTAGTTTTGTATGAAGGAAAAATAATAAGTGTAGCTAGAAATCTACTAATGAATCATGTACTTGAATCAATCGTAATACTTATCGACGGACGGTTCAATAATCACGCAAAAACATAAACGTTACGTACAATTAGTTTGCTAAATGCGTTGAAATTGGCTTTAATGGATTTTTGAAATGTGGATATTATTATGACACGAGTCAATTTCATTAGTGCGGATACAGGATATATTTAAAAACAAAATTGGTTGGCTATTAATTACAGAAACGGGTCGTATTAGAGGAAAATCGAATGAAATAATTATGATTACAATGCAATGTCATTCCGGTGTCGGGGATTCAAGTCTAACACTGTTGAATTGAAGTAACCAGCGTGACGAACATTGTAACTGCATTCTGATCACTGTAATTAGATCTGTAGGATGTCGAGGTCTATCTTCAAAAATATCATAGTTTAGATTAGAATTCCTCAAATCCGTATTTGTTAATTAATCTATTTTTCTAATATTTCCAATTAATAGTTTCGCAACTGCTGCGCTGCATCAACTGTTCGGTTATCGAGCGTCTGACTAATCTGTTGCAAACTGGCAACACAATCTTTTCTTTATAAAGTCGGATAGCAATTAATATTACTTAAGTCGAAATAATGAACGTTTCACGCCCGAGTTGCCACATGATGGCGCTGAGCTAGAGAGCCTTATCGTGTTACTCTTGGATAATATGTATCGTTTTCACTGTTAGTCTACAGTACGAGTTACTAACCAATACTATTGTTTCCGTATACCTAGTATTTACGTTTACAGTGGCCATTTAAACTTAGTCAGTAATGGAATAGTTGATAACTAAATGACGTTACTTGCATACAATAGATTTCCTATTCCGCATTCAGTATTCTAGCTTTACGTACTAAACTTAAACTAGTTGCATTGTAAACATGTTTCTTAAACAGAATGAACACGCGAACTCTATTGCCTTTCTGTAATATGGATTGGTGCAGTAAACTTTGCTGAACGATTTAAACTTTATAGCATTAGTTCGAATGGCTCGGTTCTTTTAGTAAATTAGCCACGTATTCGCATGTTCACATGTTCAAGAGCAGCCGCAGAACGTGACTGGCACGTTCACCGTATAGTTTAGTTTTCTGAACGCGTTCTTAAGCCAAGTGGTTTCACTGTTCGATAGACACATTATTTTTGTATCTGGAGCGAGTATACTTTCGCTGTAATGGTGTTAGGTCTTTTTTTCCCCAAGTGTTTGATGTGGTCCGAGCGGAGCCTCCACGGCCCTTTTTTGGTCATTTTGTAATAACTCCACGAAGATCAGATTTTATTAAGCTCATTGTTTCTTTTACTTTCACTCGACCTGGTTTGGTTTACACCATAAACTATGAGATAAATTGCTGATAAACTACAATTGAAAAAGCAAAACGGTTTTCCTGAAGCTTAGCTTCTTCAAATAATCGCATAATTTCCTCGTAACTAACATGACTTGAAATATTAGAAAATAGGAAGGAAAACGTGAAGTTAATGTTGTGGGAAATAGAATTATGTAAATTATGACGACGTGAGGGATGTGGGACGGATGTGGACGCTACTGTTCATACTTTACGAACTCACTCGTCACCGCAGCCGCACAGAGTATTATGAACGTTTACGATTTCTGTTATGTTAAAAAGATTTATAGCAACACTTACGTTTTCTTTATAACGTCATTTCTAATAAAGTTAAGCATAAAGTTATAATTTATAATAACCGGTATTTTATGTCAGTCATCTATAAATTTTCTCTCTGGTTGCTTTATTGTCATATATTACGGAGTAAATTTTTATTATAGTATGTTTAGATTATTTAATTCTTTCTCTATTTATGTTTTAGGTTATATATTTACTTTCACAGCGGTTGCTTCATTGTTTTCTTCCTGCTAGTGGGTATATTACGAGATGATATAAAAACCGATTCCTGTATGTACGTACGTTACGTCTGGGTAAGTTATTATGAAAACTGTAGTGTTTCACACAATTTGTCGCAGTCGATTGTGTTACAATTTAAGTGTCATAACTCTCGGTTGATTGATTTCGCACAAATTAGTTATAAGCCAACAGCGTTGCATCGAATTTATAGTTTTTCTTTTAATTTTCTACATTCAATCATCGTGTTAAATTTTTGCATGCTTAAGCGTAGATTATTAAGCTTAATGGCAGCTTGTTTTTGTCACCACTGGGAAGGTTTTGCCCTATAGAGCGGATATCTAAAACTAAGAATCACACGACTACTAAATACTGAAGTTTATAAGCACCATTTTAATATACATAGTTTCCATTCCTTGCTCCAATAAACAGCTGTTGGTTCCTAAATTGACAGTCCAATAAATCTCGAACACAATACATGATCGATCGGCGCGTACGCAAACGTTGAATATTCATGAGATTATGTTATTTACGACAAAACATGAATAAAGTTATTCGATAACGGTACATTATTATTTGATCTACGTTGATCCGGTCTTGTTCTGCTAATCAGGGGACGTCGGTTATAAATTAATGATAAATCAATACTCTGTGAATATCAAACAGTGATTTGAATGCGATTTGTTTCTTTTTAGCGAGTCTTGATTACTTTATGTGTTAATTTTTAAGTGCTAATCTACATTAATCAGGTTCATTCGCTTTTCGATCATTTCTTAGTTTAAAAACACGAAAAATTTCGTGTTTTATTGCCGTTCCCTACCTCAACAGTAGTTCTACAAATGCATTTATTTATTATGAATAGAGCTTCTGTATTATACTATCAAAACTGTCCAACAAAATAAATTAAATTGATTCTAAGAAATTCGTCTGGGACTGACAGTGAGAGGACGATTTCGTTCTAAAAGCGTTTCTTTGTGCCAAGTTCAAAACTAGAAAAATAAAAATAAATCTCCTCCAAAGCAATCAATCTACCTAGCCTTTTCCCAACTATATTGGGGTCGGCTTCCAGTCTAACCGGATGCAGCTGAATACCAGTATTTTAAATCTCCTCCAAAGCATCAGACAAAAAGTGTCACGATCGGTTATTTGAAGGAGCATTCAAACATGTCACCATGTTTCCACATGCCGTGTTCTAGGCGCCATTTATAAGAATAATAATTAGTTCTAAGTCAACTTACAAGCTCAAATGGACCAGTACCTCCCAGTTTGGGTGGCTATAGTAAAAGTTGTTCGTATGTCACCTATCGGCTCGAAACAGGTCGCTTGACATGTTGCTGAGTGCGCAATGTCCGTATTAATTACTGTTGTTGTGGTGAAATTGCGATCAGACGAAAAACTGGTACAAAACAAGGAAGTACTTAAGGACGAATTTAGTTCAACTAAGATCATAAATGACACGATGTCAATTATAACTAAGAATTGTCACTAAGTAATAACATTCGCACGGGTCGATCCATCAGGTTAAGCTACGCTTGCCGGGGTTGGTCCATGGATGGGTGACCATCTTTACATACCGAGACTCCTCCGTGTCTCGGAAAGCACGTTAAGCCGTTGGTCCCGTGTCATTCGTGGATCTTTGACAGTCGTTACGGGTCTTCAGAAGCCCGAAAGTCTGACAACCAGTCTTACCAAGGGGTATCGTATTACCCAGTTACTGGGTTGTGGAGGTCAATTCTTTTCCAACAAATGTTGGGGTCGGCTTCCAGTCTAACCGGATGCAACTGAATACCGGTATTTTACTTAGAGCGACTGCCTATCTGACGAATTTAGAGACAAAGAAAATTCCTATTTGCGCGTATTTTCACTGGCCTTCAGTACAAAAGACATCAACGCATGGCGAATCAATGACGTACCTATTTGGGACAATCATCCTGGACGATTTATTTGTAAGGGGTGTCCGTTGTTCGGTTAATTTACAACATGGTAAGGATATGAAGACCAGAAAGCAGTAAGAAAGTCTATGGCTGATCCTCAGACCAAATAAAAAAACAAGATGGAGCGCTGGCAACAGTGACGTGAGGCCTTTGGCGTGAGGATTGTAAATGTATGCATGTGAGCGTGTATGCAGAGCGGAGGTGTAGTTTTGGCATGCTTCACTGTATTGTTAGTAGCGCTCTTTCTTAGTTTTTATTTGGTCTCAGGGCTGTTCATAGACTTTACCTATCCTTTTGGCCTAATTTTGTCATTATCTTGCTTCTGCCCTCATCCCAAATGATTTGGATTCTCCGTGGCATGTTTTTTTCTTCCTTCTTGCATTGATCAGCTGTCATCTGAATATTAATATCGTATGGCAGAAAAAGGGTACCTACACCTTTGATTGATTTTTTGCATACTCAGTAGCTACAGGTTATAAGGTTGTGCCCCACGAATTATTGTGCAACATTGTATTGTGCGTATAGTCCTTTCCTTGTCTTTCGGTTTCCACTTAGTATTATCTCAACTATATGTCAAGGTTGCATTTGTTAGGAATTTGACTGAACGGATTATGATGGCAGGCTGCTGCAGGTTAAATTACGCCTTATTTTTGTTTGTTTTGAAGTTGGACTTTTACATAATGCGCGGCTTTTTTTCGCATCTACCCAAAATATTCCATAAAATATTCTAGTGTCCGCTTTCACAATTTAAAATTTCGCCGGTCTTTTGTTTTGAATTCTCCGATTTCACCGTATTTGCATTTGTGTTTGATAATTATGTCAAAGAAATATTGTGAAATAGCTGCGCCCCGCGGTTTCATCCGCGTAAGTCTCGATCCCGTGGGAATATCGAGATAAAAAGTATCCTATGTGTTAATACAGGTTATAAATTTCAAATTTGCCAAATTTCATCCAAATCCATTCAGCCGTTTTTACGTGAAAGAGTCACAAACACCCATCCATCCATCCATCCATACTTTCGTGTTTATAATATAATTTAGATTAGATTAGATAATCTTATGCCTCTTCCAAACCTAAAACAAAATTAGATACATGAAACATAGTTCAAGGACCATTCTGTACATATTCGTTATGTATTTTTAAGTTCATGTGGCTTAGAAATTCATAATATGATTTATAGTTATTCGTTGTCTCAGTTTTTCATGGTACGGAACGCATAAGATATGTGCGCTTATTAAACGAATCATAGCATACAAGCAACTTATAATTTATAGTTATCATCACGAGATTGAATAACTAAAGATTACGGAATATTGACATAATCGGTTATGCATGGCTGGGAAGCGTTTCTTGCTTATATTCTTCTAATTATAATATACCTGAGTAAGTAGCTTCTTCAAGTTAGTTATTCACTTGCCAATTATCGCTGTGATATTGCAGAAAACCTTTCACGTGTGCGTGTGCGTCGCTCGTCAAAGATAAACTCGATCTTTATGGTTGTTAAATAGGTATGAATAAAGATTGGAAAGTGTATGCAGGCTTAATAAACAGTTATTTTAAAAGGCAAATTATAATTATTATTACTTCACTAATCAAAGCAAAATTTATTACGGAGATAATTCTGGATGTGCATTTAGTCAAAGATTACGTTAATACTATTTAGCATCTCCATGAGAAATGTTGGAAAGATTTTCTGTTAAGTTTTCACTATCAAGACGTAATACTTACTAATTACGTGGCTTCTTCACAGTGTTATTATTTTGCGGAATAACATAGAAAGTTTGTCACATTGTCTGTCTGCCGTGTTCACGTCAAGTCGTGAACGCATTTCGGATAATTCGCGATTCACATGTCTTCATCATGTGATATGAATGTCAGTGTGCAATGGCACTGCCACTTATGAATGGCGCAATTGTATGACTATGACATATAACCCATGTTGACATTTGATTACAAAGTGCTTTTAGATATAACATATACCTAACCATTGTGTTCGAGGTGAAGTTGATTGTTAGGTTTGCGACCCACCTTGAATTTTGGTGAACAAAAGTTCACAGTTCAGCATCCTTGTTTATTTATTTTATTAATGTTAAGCTTGCATAACTTCTATGAGTACCTACTTGAACCTATCATCGAACAAGCTAACTAAAATGGGTTCATGAAGAAAGAATAAATAATAATAGATAATTAAGTATTATTTTGTATAAACATTATTAGTATATAAGTTAATGTATTTATTTTATTTATTATTTTGTTATTGATCACTCATTATGTGCTGCACCGATTGACGTCATGACGTCAACGCCGGCTGTCACTGAAAACCAGCTGTCTCGCATAGGGTCGCAGAATTATGCTGGGTGATGGCCGTTTTGCGTGAATGTGACGCATATTTTCCCGCAACTTGTTATTTTCGTATATTTGTCCTTTCTTGGCGTCATGTTTGCCGCAAATAAACGTATTTTCTTTCTATATGAAAAACGCATATTTCACAAGAAATGCAAACAAAATATTTGAACTAGTATTTCAGCCACTGCAAAACCAATGTCCAATTATAGGGTCAAATCGCTGATACCTATATCGTTATTCCTTGTGGTCACTGAAATACCTTTCAAAGACAGATGGCCGTGTTATCCACCAGATAACATTAAATTTATGCAAATAAATGCCGAAGCAAGGTAAACAAAAACGATTGATTGCATTCCCAATGGCGTATTTTATACTAAACAATGGTCCGTATCTTAATCAGAATGTCAGAATGAGATTAAATATGGGCCCTTTTGCTAATAGAATATTAGCCGTTTGATTTGTTTTAATGGTGTTGAAGCCTTTCAATGCATATTTAATGGGAGCTTTGAATTATAAATGGGATACCTCGTTATATGGTTGTTAGGAAACCCGAGCGATGGGAACGTAGAGGTAGAGTCGTCACGTAATGTGAGAATGTCGGTAGGTATCCGTTTTTGGCATGTAGGTGTTCAAATGTTTTAAGTTCGCACCATGACTACTTTGGCTAGCCCACTTTCATAAAGCACCAAAAAATAAGCACTTTAATGCGACTGAACTCAATCGAAAAAATCTTTTAATATTCTTAAGAAACATTGCAGTACTCCTATCGCTGTAACCGTTAAGGAACTCAGAGGCCCTAGACAAAGTGACATTCTATCAGCGATAACGATGATAGAAAAGGCAAAAAAGGACTGCCATAAGCTATCGAAAAGCGCCAATCCTGTTGAAAGTCGTTGTATAAATACGAAACGCTTTCGAGCGATTGTCACTTGTCTAGCCCTCAGAGGTGTTCATGAGACTGAGCCAGCATCGAATATATTACAATCGGTGGGCCGCGATCACGTTCTACTGAACTCGACCGAATGTTCCGTTTCCATAATGAATCATTACAATTATCAGTCAGCCTCCGGTTTTCCACTTAATTGAATTTAATTCTCGTACAATAAATCCATTAAAAGTGGTTTGAATAACAGTTGAAATGTTTGCAAATTGTAATAACAATGGAATCGAATTATATTTGGTTTATGTATTAAGGTGTTAGAATGGAAATGAAGGTCCAGTTTGATTTAGCAGTGAGTGTATAATGTTTCCAAAATGAATTCGGGCATGTGATATGGAATTTTTGAAAACTTGCAAATGTTAATTATTTAGAATAAGCAAAATTATGTCATGGTAGGTATATGTTTTTGCGTCAGCCAGGTGGCGCCAGTTATTTCCTATAAATTTATTCAGAAAGTTCCGATACATATCACGGCGATTTAGTTGCAAAACTAGTGTATCAGTGATCTAAATGTCTGTCAGTAACGACAACTGATCTGAATAGCTATCAACTATCAAGTCTGATCGATATTACTTTGACAAGGGCATTGTCGACATCCGTATCTTACGTTTGTTTGCGATCTCAAATCGATTAGATTCGCTTTTAAAATTGTCATACAACGAAAGGTTTCGATACCGTGACGTGTCGTAATAAAATTAACTTTAACACCAGAGGCCGAGTTGCTAAATTCGTTCGTGGAGAAGTAATGTGGAATGCAATTGTCGTGAACCGCGGCCGGCACATTCACGGTACATGGCCTTGTCTACAATGAGCTACACCATTAATGGTCCGGAAATTATAAAGCTTTTGTCGTGTACTGTACATTCGGTATAATATAATTTTAGTTTTTGCGGTTGTAGTTGCGCCCGCGCCGTCCGCCGCCGGAATTGGATAGGTGAACGATTTCGTAACCAAACTAATTGTATTAGTGTGCTCCGAGTTATACTGTTCATTAGCATACTTTTTGTACGCCTCAGTATTTATTGCAAAAAATTCAACCGTTTTCTTAAGGAGATCGTAATTCACCGGAGGAAAATTCCTCAAATGAAAACCTAGTTAGTTAATAGACTAAAAACTAAAGTTAATTAGTAAGAATTTAATTAAAAGTACACCAGCAAGTATGTCAACACTGTAACTGTTTCAGATAATACCTTATTTTTATAAGTTCTAACGGCTTTTTAATGAGTCAAAAAAGTAGTACATTTCTTGAGTTCTTATTTTTTGTTGGTTGCGTTAGGAATTAGTAAAGGTAACGTTAACGTAACGTGCGTAGACCAGTTTCATGTTATTTCTCAACCTTGTCACCAGTGCTCCAGTGCTCAAACCCGTTGCGCCACCAGTCATTGCACTCCAGTGCACCAGTTTGGCGAAAGTAAAAGTCACTGTGAACGCACTCGTTCTTGAACCAGTGCTGTAACTGTCCACTGCACTACACTTTACGTTATAACATTTTTTTTAAATTACACATCGATTTCAAAATATAGCGGTCACATCCTTATTTACCTACTTCTCATCTCGCATAAATTACAAATCGTGCAAAGGAAATGGGTATCCTACAGTTGACCAGTAAACTTTACGCATTGACTATTATGGTCTGTGAAACTAATATGTTCTCACCGCTGCATTGAAACTAGATATGGCATCCAAATAGTACATTGACACTGTATTCGATAGTTAACTGCATGAATTATCTGAGTTTGACAGTTGTTTGTATGTAATTTTATGTAGGAGCTATAGTATTTAAAGGTACAACGAAAATTTGGATATGAGGAGTTGAGAATTAAACGGGATGCTGCCGTAAAATTACAACCGGTAACTCTTTTTCCGACTCGGAAAAGCTATTTGTATAGAACCACCCTGAATATTGTTTTATCTCTCCAACCAGTACCAGATGGGAACCAACCACGAAAGTTGAAAACTGATTGATTTATAACGCGTTGAAATAAATGTACTGTGACTTTCGTGCTTAAGGTGCAACCCGTTAGACCAGTACTCCTTAAATGGAAAATAAAAGCAACCAGACTAGTCAATTAGACACTTTCGTAGTCTAATTATAGGCAATTAGAGAGGGGACATATAATGACATCTACAGGCTAATTAGCTAGACCAAATAGTACAACCCCCGGTAGCTCACGATCAGACGTTAAAAAAACATAAAAATGATTTATAATAATTTTATTGGCGAATTTGAATAATATTTCAATAACATTTTCGGAAAATGACTAAATAAAAGGCTGATTTATGTAGTTTAAATGGGCAATAATATTAAAAAGTGATACTGGTAATTGTTTTATACCAACAATAAAAATTTACTTAATTCTAATGCCTTCTGTAGGATACCTAAATTATGTGGTAATAAGTCATAATTTATATCCTTAAAGATAAAGATGCTAACACAAACTAGTTTAATAAAAGATTCAAATAAATTCGTCATTTAATGATTTGTCTCGAAAGAGTCGTAAGCTACTTTCAGAATATTATTATAATTAATTAAACCAAATTAAATATTTTCAGTATAAACTAAGCATAAAAATAATAATAATTTTGAATTTTTAGAGTGGGTGTGAAAGTTACGAAACAATAATAAAATATTAACCTGTTTGTTAAAATTATGAGAAATTCTTTTTATTACTCACTCTTATAGACTAAGAAACTTTCTCGACTAAGATAACTTTCAATTGCACCGACAAATGAGACGTTTTTCCATTACGAGGTTATATGGCTATGTATGAATATTATGAGTAAAAGTTATAATTAATTATTTAGACAAAAAGTATTCAGCTGCATCCTGTTAGACTGGAAGCCGATCCCACCAAAGTTGGGAAAAGGTTAGGCAGATGATGATGATGATGATTTAGACTAAAAATGGTGTTCTTTATTCATTATGCAAATAAAATTATACAACCAAATTACCTTCGGGGTTAGGCGCTAAACTAAAAGCTTAAATCAGAATTAGAATTTCTTTCGATTTTATCATAAACATAACATAACACCAGTTTTTATTGAATGGTTAGGCAGAGGTGAACCATAGTTCTTTATCCACATTTCGCCAGTTATGTTTAAGTGCCGTATAAACCTCCCACTGTCACTAACGAGACACAATAGAATTTTAATTGTGCCTTCTAATGGCCAATCAACAGTTGAGCGGCTAATAGGAGTAGAGCCTATTGCCAAATCCAGACTCCGTGCTACTAATTATTCCTAATGAAAAATCCAATGACGACTTTCACGTTTTTTTTTTTTTGGTCGGAAGTTTATCTAGGGAGCGGGAGGGCGTGTCAGACTCTTACTGAAACTGTACAACAAATTACCTTGTCATATTAGAAATAGTAAGAACTATAACGATTTCAAAAGTAATATTTTTAAGCTACTAAATGACAAGGTATATTATTCAGTCAAGGAGTATCTGGATGACAAATTATGATCAATTTTTAAATTTTATATTTTTAATAATATGACAATTGTATAATTTGAGATCTCTGTGTAAATTTGACATTGTTTCATATTAATCTAATTTTGTATGCCTATCGGCGGGACATGGTTTGTACAATAGACATTTATGTTTCGAAAACACCTGTAATCACCTATGTTTCATAAAATAAATAAATGAAATGAAATGAAATGACTAAAACCTACCCGTGTTCCTTTAGTTGCCTGTATGTTGCCAGAGGCCACGGTAACCCTTTCGGACATTCCCGCGACCCTTGCAGGCATCGGCCATTGCAGGCATTGGCATTTTCACGACCTGGGAATCGAAACCAAGCTCATGCGCTTGCGTCCACTAGACGAACGAGGCAGTTAGGGATAGTAACAACACAGTTGGTAGTAGTAAGGTGTGAGTGTGAATATGTTTTTTTCTGAATAAAGTATTAATTAGGAACTAAAACTATTTTAGGAAACAGTTTAAATAGGAACCTCTTTTGTATCAACGGTGAACCAGTTTGCAGATTGGTTTAAAATTTAGTTTACACAAAATAAAAAGCTATTAAAACGTTTCAACAAAACGTTTCTTGAACCGAGTTAAACAATCGAGTAATTTTATCTTAAAATTGGGTTTCGAAACTCCTTACATTTATTTCTCGGTTTTTGTATCACTTTCGCTCAACGGATCAGAGATGACGTCACATGTTATGGAAACTGGTCAATAAACATAACATCACGCCTGTATCCTCCAAAGGGTTAGGCAGAGGTGCACAATAGTACACTCGCATTTCGTTCCGCTCGTTTAGCAAGCCCATTGCCATCAACCAGGCACAAATCCAGACTCCGGGCTGCTACTGAGAAATTCTAGATGAGAAAACCCAATAAAACTTTGCCCGACCCGGGAATTAAACCCAGGAACTCATGCTCAGCGGTAGCCCTTGTAACCAGTAGACCAACGAGGCATTCGTATGAGTCGTATTAAAAGGTCATTGAACTACTTTGTTTCAGGGAATATAACCGACAAAATGTACTTGACTTGTACATTATTGATCTACTTACCAGTTGATAGCAACCAACTGTTTACATGTTAACAACACTTAAACATTATGTGTTGATTTCCTTAAACAAATACTTGACCGTTTTATGTTTACTAGATAAACACGTATTGAAAGCGAATTTCCATTGTTTACTTCTGATAACACGTTATTACGTTACATTCTAGAACATATTAGTGAAAGCGTTAATAATAATACCTACTTGTAGTACTTAATACAAGCTGAATTGCCTTCGAATAGTCGTAGGTTGTTGCTACACAACACCAAGACCTAGATTTGATGCTATCGACAAGTTCCCATAGTGTTTTAAGACATGTTTGCTATCCATTACCGGTCGTTGTCGACTTGTCTATTGCTTTTGATAAGCACAGCAGGTAATGTATGACTCGGCAGGAGATTGTGTGGAATGTATGTAAGTTAGTAATCATGGGAACAGCGTTCTAGCGCACCAGCTGTTCTCAATATTGTAAAGCAAGTAGATCACTCCAATAAATTCCAAATCGCATTACTGAATTGAATTTAATGCCTTTTATGTGACCAGATGCCAATTACGAAATAAACACATGTATGTTACTAAGGTGTGCGTGATTTCGGGAATACTACCATTTTAAAAAGATTACATTGGTTTTAAACATCCCGATCTTTGAATTTGAATTTTGTTTCAAACAACTTTGAAACATTTATGAAACGTGTTGTGTTCTTATTGCATTTCCCAATAATTGCAATAAACATACATAAGTTACGAATTTTTCAAAATGACAATAGGTACTTTTGGGTGAGCAGTTATAACTTAGTATTTTTATATTATTTAATCCTTTAATCCATGTATTCGACAAGCGACATCGTGCCTTCTGGAAAAAGTCCTCTAGTGTATACACAGCTTTATGCTTCAAGAATTCGCATTGCGTGAGCCTTAATCTTTAATTAAATGTAAGCAGTTCGCACAAAATTACCTAACCTAATATGTATCCCAAATAAAATCTGGTCTACATGCATATAATTATCTGCATTTCCGACACAAATTGCAACCGAGACTCAAACTACTTATTTACGTACGCAATCGCAATTATGTTGTCGAATCGAGTTCGATGACAGCCGAGACGAGACGACGAGAACTATAGCATTCGATGCCACGGCCGAGCCGTCGATCTTGACCTACACCACGCCTGCACCGATGCGTAGGCGCAGAAAAAATCGTACCATCCAATCGTAAACAATTGCTTCAATCCGCAATATGATGATAATCGATTCTTCAATCGATAGGATGGTTGCTGAACTTTGACATTGCTTTCTAAGATTATTTTTAATGTGGACATTAATCGGTTATCTGTATAAATGATCGCTGTGCTGTTACTGCTTTCAAGTATTAGACATAATTATATTTGGCTGAATATGTTAATTTACAATTCAAAGCCTCGCTCTACATAAGCACTCGTAAAAACTTTAACTTATTATAAAAAAACCGGCTCTAAAAACTGGGCCGAGACGGTTAAAGGTTTTGGAATCTACTGTTTGCGGAAACCTTTGATGTTAAACATTTTTAT
Source organism: Lithophane socia (assembly GCA_947522985.1). Lineage (NCBI taxonomy): Eukaryota > Metazoa > Arthropoda > Insecta > Lepidoptera > Noctuidae > Lithophane > Lithophane socia. The sequence goes on along the minus strand of OX383258.1, from coordinate 5,243,115 downwards.
TTATAGTCTAGCCTAACAAAAAATATAACATGTTACGTAATAGGCATGCTTCTATACAAAATATTTCAGAATGCGCCTCGAATAATAATCAAAGTCAACGCTTGGAATACAGAATACCCACCTATTTCCGCTCATATCCGCGTGTATGCACTCAATTAATAAATAAAATAATAATTTTAATTAACTCCAATATAATTTATATTATATTTTTTATTTGATAGGTTCATTCAATGAGGTACGAAGTCTTTTATTCTACGAGTACTTCCGCCGTGTTGTTTAAGTATTTTTTGTAAAACTTTTTGATTGTGACTTGCATTCAATCAATTAGTTAATCGATTTAACAATCTTACCTATTACAAAAACTGTTCTGTTAATAAAATTAATAGAGTGTTGGTACTTACAGTTCAATATCGGAAATTATAAATATAGCAGAGTCATACCTAAGACAGGCTACGACTAGTCGCGTACAGGCACAAGATTTTCTCATTTCATAGTTTCTCGCTACTATTCACATTATATCTCGCTAACCGGTTGCCAAGATACGAACTTGGGAACATCGCATTATCGCTTAACTAATAATATTATAATAATAAGCCGATGAAGCTCGTCGTACGAAAGGGAAATCTGACCGAGGCAATGGCAGCTACTTACCTAGCTGGAGCGGTCTCTTTAGAAAGTTTTAAATTATACGTAAGTGAACTGGTAACATTGACGGCGACAAGACCACGCTCAGGCGACGGATGCTAACACCGCAACTGATGCCATGCGAAGCTCATAACTAGTCGAGACACTCCATAAAATATACTCACTCAAGAATATTAGCTCAGACAAGAATATATTCATTCGGTAATACGTAGGTGTGAATGAAATTCAAGACCAATAATTTCGCGCTAGTTTCATCAATATTCAAAATCTAGGCTGCTTGCAAATCGTCAATCAACAATTTGTTACTGAGCCCGGAAAGATTCTAAACCGGAATAACTGCATATCACTTCATTAGACTACTCATCAAGTGGAACGGAATGCAAATCCGTAATATGAACGTCACTGATACTCGCAAAACGCGATGCGTAATCCACAAAAAATAATTTCACTGTATCTAAGCTTGCAATGTTCGTTAACGCGTAGAAAGTCGAGATGTCGATATTATGCGAATGCTCTTCTGTTTGACACGCGTGGAGTTATGTCCTGTATCAATTGGTAACATTAATTAAGCATCCGAACAGACACGTTTATAGCGATATTGACTTTGTTGTATAACTTAATGATATATTGCATTTCGTGCGTTTATCTAGGCCACGCGTACGTCAAGAATGAGTTGACGCGTAGTAAACTTGACAAAAAAGTTTGTGTGTTTGTTTGTTTCGTGATGCGATGTGACAGTAAGATTGATGGATGCGTTGTCTTGTCAGTGACAGTGAGCCACACTTGATTGAGCATCTTTTATGCAATGTATGCCAGGATAACAACGTCTATGGTCTTTTTTGAGGGCTACAGAAACATTAGCCACATTATTTGAGTTAATCTCCTTAATAGTTTAACTAGGTTCGTAATTGTAATGCCAGTCTTGATGTTATCAATGTAATTAAATCAGGAAACGGTAGTACTTACTGCTATAGTTCTATTGTTGTCGCCACCTCTAGTTACATAAACACAGGTTACATTGCACCATGTCCAACATCTGTTAGATATGTTAATTGAGACAAATAACTTTGTTCAAAAACGCTCATAAATCTTATTAGGAAAGCAGATGTTTTAATTAGAATTAGACATATAATTTACGTTTGTTACGTCACAAGATTTTCTTTTTCAGCAATGAGTCGAAAATAAAACAGGGTTTAATGAATCAAACGAATGTGTTCCATCAATCTGCATAAGTTGACACGTGTTATGATTACGCGCGTTGCGCAAGAGTCGCGGTTCGGCTGCGCCCGCGCCGCCCTGCACTGACCGCAGCGCCATTGTGCGTTCATTCAGTAGCTTGTGTAATAATTATTCAACGATAAAATAAATATTGATATTATTTTGTGTCCCTAGAATAAAGACTTCACATAACGTAGGTCGGTACTGGAACGGACAATAGAAATCCTAATCTTCTTATTGTTATTCGAACGTAGTAAAGTCTCAAGTTATCTTGCAAAAAACTATCTATTGCCTAGTAGCTAAGTAATTTTTATAGTAATTAATTTGTTAACTAGGAAGGATATTATTGATCAAGTGTTGTGATAATCTTTCACAGATATTAGACACGCCAATTACTTCTTATCTACAAGGTATTCCTATTTATTACTAAGCCGTGAAAAGCTTATTATTATCCTAATTAGAATCTATAAGCATTCTCTAGATTAATCGGAAGGAACGATGCAATAAGTAACGCAACATTGTTCAGGAAGCTTTATATAATTTTTATAGATTTAGCATACTTAAATAATAATAACTGAAGATTTATATCAATTTACGTTTTCGGATTATGTATCCAATAAAATATGTGTAGATTCAAATTCGCGTAGCGACATGTTTACTAAATATTTTCATTTAATAAGAATAACAAAATTATATAGTTTATAAATTACACGGTGTTATATATCAAAGGCTATAAAAGTGAAATGTCTAATACTCTTTAAAAACTAATTAACACCAATAAACTATGAACTAGTTGGCTTCATAAATAATGTATTTACGTAAGATAGTGTGTGCTCTTTAGATAGGTAAGTACGTAATTATTGCTAAAAGTATAAAGATGTTTTATAGCAACTAAATTGGAAAACGTTTTTTTTTTTTTTAATTTACGTCTATTTCCATCAACTATTTACCTTCAATTAAAATTACAGGTTTCTAGGTCGTGTCGATTATTACTGACTGAAAAAAGTGTTACCGTTTAAGCCTTTGTCCTCAGTAATATATTAATTGTTTTTGCTTTTAGAGGATACATCGAACAAATAATATTAGAATTTACTTTTAAATTATTTGCTTGCCACGGTTTTTCGACTCGTCAAAACATCGAGGCTCCTTTATTTTTATGTTAGTTTAATATTAATGTATTGTACACAAAAACCTTCCGGAATAAATTCTCTAAATAATGGTGAATACCACATCAAAATCTGTTACGTAGTTTAGAAGAACAAAGCGATCACACAGGGAGACTCAAATAGCGACTTTTTTATTTATAACATAAAGAAGAAGCATCCTGTTACTGTTTCTACGGTTCAATATTTATTTACACTCGTTTTCGAATCTATTTTCGTCAGTTTTAGCATATCCTGTAAAAGTTCTCTCGTATCATATCGTTAGCGGCAACGAGCGATGAATAACCATTAACTAGAAAGGCGTATTTTATCAGTTTTTCGGTGAAAACGTGAAATGTGATTAGAATATCGACATCGATCAAAAGAAAGTGTCTAATTCGTTGCTGCGAGCATTACGTGACGAATAACCCAGTCAAATCTGAACGAGCCAATAATCTGAAGTTTCGTGTAGACGAACAAACAGACTAATAGCTTATTTACATGTACGTGTGTGGGGTAAGACTAAGCCCATTATTTGACCACCTCTGTGGACCAGTTGCGAACTCTAAGAACAATAATTACCGTGATACTGTGACGCAAGTAGTCATTGAAGTAATGTCCAGTATGAACGTAAGAAAAATATAGTGGATCAGGTTGATGTTGCATAGTTTGAGAATTAATTGGAAATTGTTGGTTGCTTCATGTACCTACGTAGATTTTAACTGGAGTGTTGGTAATAATGATCATCTAGCTAGTGATTAAGATTCCAATTCAGTATTTTGTGTTTTACAAAATGTTCTGTCGGATTTTATAAACTGATTGGCCTTATTTTTCATTCTGATGTGTTAGCATTGGTGCATTACAAATTTTTGGCAACATTGCTGATTGATTATGATTGTTCCGTCCAAAGGACATTGGTTGTACCTACATATCCTGTAGTTATAGTAAGTTAGTTAATGATTTCGAATTCTTATAATATTTTTAGTACTGTTCTCTCTCGTCAATAAAATGATTGATTGATGTCACAGACAATCAGATTTACTAATGTTACTGATGTTTGATATAAATAATAATGATATTAATTGGAGTTGCAGTGAATGTTATTATTACTCAATTTACGACGGTATTGAATGAAGTTGCACAGTAAATGCGGAAACTGTCAATAAAATGATAATATACAATATGATTTTTATTTCTGCATTTAGTGTTAAAATGATGACAGCAATATACATTTGAGATTTATTGCAATCGTTAAATGCACGTAAAATGTACCTGTTTAACATAAAATGCATTGGTGAATAGAACTTTCCATTTTATTTGTTTTCGTTTTTATTTTTAGAAATTTAATAATAAAATATAATGTAACTAATGTAGCTGTGTGCTGTGTAGCTTAGCATATAGCTGATTTCACACTATGATATATATTTACATCTCGAGATATAAATTCTACTTACCGTACTTTTAAATGGAACCAATTACACTGAGATGTAATTTAATTTTACATCTCTCTTTTGTTATCTCGGGATATAATTATATTGTATCTCATAGTCTGAAATCAGTATAAGAGTTACAAGTTTTCTATGCATAAATAAGTAATTTAAATAAAATTAATTGATTGTTATTTTTGTGGTCAAATGGTTTCTTGTAATGACTTCATTGATATCGTTTAAAGATGACAAAAAAATTGCATGTTCCTTTGACAGGAAAACATGTGATGATGTATGATTGAACAAAGGTACATAATTATAGCAATCAGTGTTGTTCATGTAATTATCAAATAGATCAATTACGACGCGGTTGGCTGGAGAACATAAACTGCAACCGACAGGTTCTTAACGTAACGGTGTTTATACTATAGTCGATCTCGTAACTGATCTACAATTTGACAAACAAAATCCAGTAAATTGTAACTTTATTAAGGTCGAGCGTTTGAAACCCTCGGGCCGTGGGGTCGGAGTCCGCATGGTGTGTTGAATGAATGAATCTCCAAACGGCTGGTTTACACTTCCCGAAACCAGAACCAGTCTGGCTTTTACCTATGGCAACGCCAGTCTCTTGGGTACATTACCAGTCGACAGTGATGTGGAGGAATTTTTCGACGCCATATTTTAATAGTTTTAATTAAATGCGCGCGCGCATCTTTATATGACCCTAAATGGACCCTATTTAGGGTCACCTAGAGAAGCGCGCGCGCGAACTCCCTAGAGTCCGGCTCGAAATCCCTAGAGTCGCGTTCTTTTAATCTCTACACGTTATGGGCACGAGGTTTTATCATCTCTTATGGTATATCGTTTACAAGTAGGAAAAAATTTGATGTCGATTAAGTCGATTATTTGTAAGCAAAAAATATATTTTGCTGGGGGTGGCGCATCCAGCTCCTAGAGTGGCCAGTAGGTGTTGAGGCAAGATGCGCATTAATTTGCAGTATATACTGCCAGTTGGGCCCTAAAGGCGTGTATAACTTGTTATTCATGTACATAATATTTTAATACTGTCACATAGACAATCGAAACTTGTCGTTTTATGACGTGCAGTGAGACTTTCAACGTTAAGCTGATAACCAATTACTAGGTGTCGACTGTACATTCAAAAATTATTAAATTATCAAGAATCTTATCAACCGCAGTCTTCAAAAACACTCTCTTATCTTTTCAATGAAAGATTATTTTCCTTGTTTTGTCTTCTAATTATAGTTTTTCCTTATCACTTTAATGACTTAGAGTGGTAAACAAACAAACAGCAACCAGACGGGAAATGTTCAAGGGTGCTTATGGCTTCAGATTCTTCTATAAACCTTGCTTCTGCCCGCGTCCATGATTTTTTGTTTTGACACAAAGACACTTGGCAATACAGTAGGTTGCCATTAGTGACTTTTGCCAATACTGTAGGTTGCCATTAAAATTTTCGGAATTGTATCAGTAGGTCCAAAGATTATCCCCTATGAAAAAATTTTTACCTCTTTTTAAAAGAAATTTGAAGGAAGCCCTTCTGCATCTTTCAGCCATCTACCTATCTGCTTTTTGCACGATTATTCTTCTAACATATCTACATCACTATCTGTAATGTGATAATGATCAGTTAATCAATAACCACGGAATCAAAATCAATCAATCTGCCTTCTCTCATGTTGGGGTGCCAGTCCAACCGGATGCCGCTGAATACCAGTATTTTACATGGAGCGACTGCCTATCTGACCTCCACAACCCAATACCTGGGTAATACGATACCCCTTGGTAAGACTGGTTGTCTGACATTCGGACTTCTGACGACCCGTAACGACTGACAAAGATCCACGAATGACAAGCGGGACCAACGGCTTAACGTGCTTTCCGAGGCACGGAGGGGTGTCGGTATGTGAGGATGTTCACCAATCCACGCACCAACCCCGGCAAGCGTAGCTTAACCTGATGGATCGACCCGTGCGGCTGGTATTATTTAGCCACGTGCTCCTCCAATAACCACGTGAATGATCCCTGATATTGTTATCAGTGTTCTTAGTATCTCTATTTTTGTAAGGGTTATCATCTCACAGTAGGTTCCTATATAAATATTTATCAATTCAAGGCTTCTTGTTCAAATATTTGACTTAATTTTAGGTTTGTATGTATTTTGCGACCTTTAAAAGGGAACTGAAGGTACTAATGATAAGGTGATATTAAAATAAATGACCTAATTTCAAAACAAACAAACAACATTTTAGAGATAATAATATTTGAATAGCTTAGATGGAGGATGTTTGTAGTACTATTTTAAAAACATCAAGGTATTTCCGCTATCTAATTTTTTTTTTTTTTTAGGTTAGTGACTAACCTGAGGGCCTAGACAAGTGGCAATTCGTATTAAGCGACATCAAGGTATTTCCGCTATCTAATTTTTTTTTTTTTTTAGGTTAGTGACTAACCTGAGGGCCTAGACAAGTGGCAATTCGTATTAAGCAAAGCGTTTCGTATTTCTACAACGAATTTCAACAGAATTGACATTAACTTCTAGATAGCTTATGTCAATTTAATACATTTTAGACTTTTACATCTGCGTTATCGCTGATAGAATGTCACTTTGTCTAGGCCCTCAGGTATTATGAAGTATTAATGCCACCATTTTTCCAGTGTGAGAGAGAGATGGAGCTAGACAAGGCCGCTAGCACCATCCCGTTTTCGCAGTGGAATAATGATGGCATTAACTCACTAACTTCATAATACTACCCCAGGTGTCAGAATTTTTATGCCGCCCATGAGCGTCTGACTTGTCTTCACATGTCGTTGAGAAATATCTCTCAGACATTCCTCCTCACGATGTTTTCCTTCACCGTTTTTGAAGGAAGTGTGATACTAATACACTAACCACGGGGATAATTCCGAACGGCATACCCGCGAAAGTTAGTAACAAATAAATGTTACGTGGATATCTCCTTGTGTATTAACGAGGAGCTCACATTTGCGTGCGCGCACCAATCTAACCCGTTGGGTTATTTATAGCCTATCACGACCCATCACAACATAAGTTCAGGTTTTGAATCGTCCATACAGACGTTAAACCTAATTACCTGATGGTTATCTAATATTGTATGATCGATCGGCCAAAACGTAACGTACGTTTTTTAAATTCAATTTAAAGCTTAGTTTACGATCAATAAATTCACTTTCCTAGACTGGTAAATTAAAGGAAAATGGTGAGCCGACGACTTATGGAACATAAATTGTGAACGTCATCGGTAGAATAGAATTATGACTGGTTTATTGTTGTTGTTGTTATATTATAATTAATGTTAATTTAATACAATACAGATATATTATATTCTTTAATAAATGCCACTAAAATACATAACACGCCTGTATTCCCTGAAGGAGTGAGGCAGAGGTTTACCTATAGTACACCCACAATGCCTCTATGTTTTTTTTAATCAAAATTAAAACCTAATGTTTTAATGAAATAAACTTAATTCATACTAAATTAAACTTCGTTGACATAGCGAGAGCCAATAATCCTGCATGTAGGTCAGTAAGGCTAATCCAGTCGGATTGGTGATCTGTGGCACGCGGCCGGTTCTGAACGGATGCAGAGGACGTTGCTCAAATATCAGCAAAAACCATTCCATTAACTATCGGCACACATTAATAATGACGTTAGTTCACTGTGTACAGTTATTATAACGTTTTTGCTCGAGAAAATGTTGACGAAATATTATTTTAGGCGTGTTTTTGCTCGTACCTAAGTCTAATTGATTACTCATTTTAAACTCGATAAAAATAATTTAGGAATTTGTTTTAATACTATCTAAAAGTATTTTGTAGCAGTTTATTTTTCAGCCTATTTGCATTATATTTACAATTTAACCGTGTCAGCTAAATTGTGTAAATGTATTTTCAGTCATTTCTTTCTTCATTCATTCGAATTCTATTTGAATTCTAACTGATAGTGTGACCTATGAATTTTTTTCTACACTAAAATTAGAATTTAAATGTCTATGTATGGCTATTTTTGGTATTCGAATGAATGAAGTATTGGTTTGCTGTGTAAAGGAATCTGTTTTCCTCACGGATTTCCTACACAATTTTCCTCGCAATTTCTTCATTACTTGTACGAGTAATGAAGCTTATTCACTTGTTCATCTAAAAAGTTTTCTCCACGCGCGATGAGTTTCTTTTTAGATACATAATGACATAATATAATATACTAAGCACGCTGCTCGACGATGTCATACAATGTAAATTAGTGTTTACTATCAGTTTTATGTATGGAATACGTATCTAAGTAGCTTTGACGTGTTTTCATTTAATTTCTCTTTCGGGTTACACAATGATGCATTGGTTACTTCATTAAAATAATGATGGGCCCATGGCGAAATGCGGAAAGGGAATTTCTTCTAAATTTATATGTGGAACGCATATTTTGATGGTTACATTTATATGCATAATATATTTTGTGACGATGTTGTAAGATCTTTAACGTTAACTAAGTGTTAAAAACCTGTGTGGAAAACCGACCAGACGAAAACCAGAAGAAAACTGTGCTAAAGAACTGAGGTTTTTTCCAAAGAAGAAAGCATTTTTTCATATCATGATAATCACCCTACTTAAAAACCTCTAAAACTTCAGGGTAACAAAGTAAAAGATAAACGCAATTAACAGTTCGTTAATAATTATTTCTAAACATATTAATTAAGCTTGAATTTAGCGGCGTCAGCACAGATAGCGCACTAATGGCTATTTTATGCGGCAGCACTTCTTTTATTGCCTGCCTGGCTTCCGGCCACGGAACTAGTGATTGCTTTGAATTTGAATAAATTTGCGATTTCATAATATCGTCGAGGTACGGTAACGCCCTCATGATTAGCATAACACAATGTTAGAAGATAGTGTCGGTTTAGGCGGTAATTGGAAGCTAAATTTTTAAGTAACTTATTTGAATGCAAAATATAAAAGACCCTTTAGTATGTGCAATCGAAGCTAAGATTAATAATTATGCCTCATAATGTATAACAAACTGTGATTAATCATTAAGAGGAGAGTTAGAACATATCAGATGGCGGTGTTTTCAAAGCTTCATACTAATTTTCCAGTAGTTGCATTGCGAAGATGCAATTGAGACTAATTATTTGGAAAACGTAGAAAATCGGACGAGACACGCGAGAACCGCCCGAGACCCGGGATACTCTCACAGATCTGTAATTGTCAGTTCATGCCATTAACATTTTCTCTCTCACACTTTTTCAAACAAAAGTGAGAGATGTCACAAGTCTTACGAAAACGGGGCTTGATTAGTCGCCGGACGCTAAGTTCCGGACACGGGATACAGACCACCGGACACCGGACGCATAGCTGCCACAGTCTGCTCTAGAAACTAGATTAAAAACTGGTGTTTAAGGGCTGTCACAGATGTCTGTGAAGGACGTTTTCTACTATACATTGTCGCGAAGTTTTTGAACGAAGTTGTAATTGAACAAAAAAAAGTGTTTGAACAGAAATGGACGGAAATAATGCTGGGCATGTAGTCTATGCAATACAGTCATAATATATGGGCAATTCTGTGCTAATAGAAACACATAAAGACTAAATGGTAAAGGGGTCTAACTGATCCATTTATGTGGAGAGATTTTGAAAAATGTGAATTGATTACAGGTGGTGGTGTTGGCTCAACATAGTCAGAAAATGTCTTAAGGGGGATGCGCTAAAGTAGAAGTATGAATGAGAGAATGACGATTTCATGAAATAGTCATTCAATGCACTTACATGAACTTAAGGAGTTGTATTGCTGATTCTAATGTTTATAATTATATAAGTCCATATTTGTTACGGCCGCTAATCATATTTAGATAAACATACAACCTGATACTTACCTGCAAATTGAAAAAAACGTAAGAAAATTTGAATTTCGCGGGCTACTTTAGCGCATCCACCTTAAGTTAAAATATACTCAAAATATTGAAAATCAATAGGTATGAAACAGTTAAGACCGCGTTCATTTCGCAATAAAAGCGAGAGTGAACCATATTGAACGCAGGACCGGTAATTTCGCTCAGCATTTGCTTAACTACATTAATTAGTAAGTATATACCTACTCTCGCAGGTATTATACCGAGAAACTGATAATTAAATCGGAAATTACGAATCTCACGAGCATGTAGCAACGTTCAATCGATACAGGATGTGTGAGAACTGCCGTGGAACTTGAGAAATCCGAGTTGCAACACTTTGCGCGCAACCTTGCAGTGTTCATTAGTGAAGTGAGAAAATGGGAGTAACGTCAAAAATTCACCATTAATTATGGTGGGACTAGAGTGAATAAGACAAGTTATTTAAGGCTGTGCTGTGGGTGGTAGCTTGCGTAAACTTTGGTACATGTATGGGCAGTTATTTTGTGACTACTTCTTTAGATGCGTTGCACAAAAGTTTGGAGTTATTAGTCCTTTTAACGGATTTCGGTAATCCTATTCGTATTTCGTAAATCCTTTGAACATAATTAAACTTATTGCACAACGTTCGGAAGAACTTGTATACTGTTTTTTTTTTTTTTAAATAAAACTTTATTTCTGTCACATTTACTTTGATCTATCATGAAATATACGTACACTGTTTGCATTACGTACAATCATTGATTTAGATCATACGAGTACGCGGGTTGACATTTTGAAATAATCGAGCTGTTCTTATACATCAATAGTTTGTCTCCTTACTTGGTACTTTTAATTTTTTTAATGTAAGTACTTTACTACGCTTTTGCCATTCATTTAAATACAAGTAGGTACACCTTTCCTGTATGTTTGCTATCCAGAATCTTTCTTTTAGCTGAATACTTAAGCAAATACCAACCATGGTTTGAATCCTCCACGTTCCAGTGCGTATGCGCTACGCGTGCATTTTTTAAATTATGTATATAGAGTTTCTTGCTTTGGGCAAAAACACTAAAATGTAGGCAGTTTTTGTTTCCGTAAATAATTAGTACTCTAATTTATTTTAAAGTTAATGTTGACGCTAGTTTTTAGAGCAATGCGGTTAGAAAATGAATGTAGGTGGAATTTTTACATGTTTTTTTCTTAATTTGGAGACTAATTTAAATTAATTTGTTGGTGTAGTTTCGTGGTGTAACTGTGGCAAAGTTACTTGGAGTTGGCTTAAATTTAAATAATTAAAGACTTTTTTTTAGAAATATTGCCGTTTTAGCACATGGTACATGGTACCTACTGAAGAGAAATTCGATCTTGTTACAATCTAAAAAGTACCGGAATAGCAGTTCTTCAGCAGTTTTTTTTTGCTGGAGACGTAGTTAAAAGAGCAGCCAGTAAAAAATACAGAATTGAGGATTTAACTGTGACAGTTAGTCACGCATTCCGTGTGAAAGAAGCCTATTGTAGATATTTCTATAGCTTGTATGGAGTAACGATTTTATTCAGCAACCTAATTTTTTACTTCCGAACTCTGCAGGCCAATTAAACTCGCAAAAAACAAAAAAAAACTCAACTAAAGCTGTTCATACAACGGTAATTTACTAATGAGCATTGTTTAGGAGAATTTTTATGTGAAAATAAAACAATGTTGGTTGTCAAGGTGAGTACACATAATTTGAATCTCGTATAATTCGGACAGGTAACGGTACATTCGTGTACGCTGGGATTTTTTTTATTTTTTTTATTATCAATATATTATTATTGAACTAAAAGTGGTTAGTTGTGTTATTCGTTAGTTTCGGCAAGTCACTAAATGTGCAAAAAATGTGGGTAAAGGTTTCAGTGTTATTCAGCACAGCACCACACTGTTTGTTATCGGAGCATTATTCTTAAATGTGGAAAAGAAATCGTGATTAATAAAATAAATATTTTTATTGATGCACGACTTTTACCAATTAATTTATATGACTGCTTGTTCTTTTTGTTAATGTTCTATAAAAAAGACAATAAATGCCATTGTAAAGTAACCGTTAATGAATAATATTTTTGGAAATGATGAATATGTGCATAGAAAATCTCCTTATAATTTAGGTAACTTTTAAAATATTTTATAGAATTTACTTGATTTCAATAATTTTGCAACTTTTGAAGGTATTAGATAGATCTTAGGTTGGGTATTTACATTAAGTCGTAACGTGTATTACGAATATTATGTAGAGTTAAATAATGAACCAAAACATTGTGTAAGAGTGGCCGCATTTGGTTCATACAGCTGCAATATGAAATCTGCACATTTATCTACAGCCTAAGTACATGTGGTAAGGCTTTAAAATACGTTTTAGTGCATAACGAAGAATTTATAGCCTCTCATAATAAAACATTACGTACAGCAATATTATTAAAATTTACACAATGAGAACATACGTATAATTCTAGCGCAAATGTAGGAAGTTTCATTATTAGTAATATTAATAAATTTTTATTTACCTTTCTTTCTCTTGGGCACCACTCTCACACCGATCGCAAGTTCAGTCACTACGCACAAAACTAGAGTCAGAAAAATATATCTTCCACTGCACCCCATGTTATCACACAAAGTCTGATGCCTGTTTATAACAAATGACTACAAAGGCCTCCAGAGGCCGTGCATTGGCCCGTTGGCTGAGTGTTCAGGACGCGTATAATCCCAGCTCGCGATCACACGAAGCACAAACTTTTCGAAGACGTCGGTACGGACTCATGCGCGTCGAATGCTCCACGAACGAGTCAACCGCCCGACTACCCTATATTTTGACTTATAGCAATTTGGCAGTGCGAATTCCACTTGTATATAAAACCTTTCGCCGGGCCGGGGCGGGCGGTCATTGGTCGCGCGCGGCGTGCGGCTCGAAGGTGAAGGGAGCTGGAGTGGCCCCCTCCACCTGTAGAGGGGGCACGCCAGGGTCGGCAGACACTTTTGCTATCGACGGCGTGCGATAGCTATCATGCTCTAGAGGCTGTACCGTTGTGCTCCGATTATTACGTCACTCGAAGCGATTGACGCGCTAATACGAATCGATTGAGGCATCTGGCTATGAAGAAAAAAGTAAAGCTAGATGATGAAACTCTTAAAAAAAAGGATAAATGAATAATTGAGTACTTAACTACTTCTCACAAAAAAAAAAAAAAAACGAAATAAAGTCGTTTTACCCAACACTTTTTTTATTTGAGAAGCTACGAAAGTAAGAAAGAATAACATTGATTTGGCAACAGTTTATGAAATACGATATGCAGAATAAAAATTGAAGTGGACACACTCGTGATTAAACGGGTCTTATGATCCCATGAAAGATATCCTACAATCGTGGCAGGACCACAGTCCTCCTGTCCTGTTCTGAAATTTAACAGAATTTCAGTACCGAAACTCCTGAAAACTCCTCTTGTGCCAGTGCAGGTAGTTAAGTACCTTCAGGAAACCAACGATGTTGTAGTCCATTAACATTACTAAACATTATGCTTATAAATATGGAGGTTTTGACAAGACCCTCTTGTTCTCTCTTGTTCCATAATTTCTTACTGTAGTGGTTCAGACCATAGATATCCGGTCCAGACAAAAGTCTCTAAAAGTTAAAGGAAAACTCTGATTTAACAGTTCTTTAAACTACACTACTTTAAGTACTTATCTTTAATGTCTCCCGCATGGGCTACAAAAATACGGAACCTACATACTAAGTGAACATTTCAAATCAATTAGTGCTCGCAAAAAGAATGTACATAAAATCGTAAAAACACAAAAACCAGGAAGTATTTTTACGTAACTCGAAGCGTAAAATGGGTATGCGCAAAGTGAGGTGAGATGTTTCGTCTCCTCAACAATTATACTTTTAAAAACCCAGATATTTTAGTGAGTAAATAAATTAGCATCGTCATTGAGTAGTTTTACTCCAAAATAGTGTGCTGTCGTAATCAATGTAATTAACAATGAGTTGTGTGAGGAATTTAGAAGTTTTTCTCAGTTAGGTGCTTTACATACAATCATGATACATAAACTCACACTTTTTGCTGTTGCAGTAGATATAAACTATTGAACGTCAAGTGCTACGACACGATACAAACAGTGACGTAGTTCACGTAGTTTTGTTTTCAGTAAAGCATTTTGGCAAATCATTTGTCGATCACGGTTGGGTTACACAAAAGCACGCAAATGATGTTGCTGGATAGTCTCCTTTACGCCCGGGTTATACGAGGCAGTTTTTTGAAGATATGATAGCAAGTTAGTGCTAGTAAGCTATTGTAGCAAGCTAGCATACATAATAATATAACTATCCTCATTTTTAGAGTAGTAAACTGTGAGAAAGATAGCAAGCTAGTGGGTAAGTTTTATAGGCTGAGTTTCTTGGTTTTTAATTTGTAGCACCACTGAATTTACTATCTCGTCTGGTGTTGCTGCTGCGTGTGGCTGGCGAATCGGTTCATTTTACTCCACGGCCTATGTCATTGTAATATTATGCATCGTGTAAACTGATTGTGTGTGTGACTGTGTGTTATAGCTATTGCTCTAGCATGTGCCAAGGGCCAAGCCGGGATATTACTTGTAAGTACTATCTAAGTTTGAAAAACTAGCCTCGTATAACCTCGGCTTTACGAGACTGTTTCGGCTGTTGCCGCTGTGTACTTCGACATAAATAATCGACTGCTGCTGGTTATACTATGTATTCTGAATAAATGGTTTCTGTACGATGGTCGTAATGGATGAAGATGAATTGTGTTGATTTTGAATGGAAAAAGAATGTCGAGTGGTGCGGCGCGACGCGACGCTCCCTGCGAGCAGTGTTGCCACTAGCGCTGGCGCCCCTGGCGGCGCGAAGCGACAACTCGGGGCATGGCCGCAGTAAGTACCGCGGCGGGGCCGTAACAGAGACTCATGGGAAGAGAGATTTCATTAAGGAGACTTGCTAAACGGAAACGTCTCAATCTGTGCTGCTTAAGTAGTAAACGTCTGTACTGTAGATGCTCAGCTGCACCTCCTTTTCACGGGTAATTGTAGTTTTTCTTATTTTAATCTTTATTTTTATTTGGTTTTATTCTTAAGTTCATAACAATGGTTTATATTTCCGCGATGCTTTTAATTGATATAATCAGTTTTAATTGAATTAATTTGAAACTCGCTTCGTCACTGTGCGTCGCGTCATTTTAAACAATATAATGGATGGATTCAGATTATATCTTTATAAGTTAATAATAATATCAGCTTGTGTTTACTGCAACTTGTTTATCAATGACTGCAACTCAAATCTTATACATACAGAGAAGGCGAAATGCAATGCAGTTACGAGAAAAAATGATGGTGATGAATGCCCATTGCATTGATCACCTTATCTCACTTCTTTTCGTTGGTGCATTTGAGTTTGAGTTTGAATGAACATTGCATTGAGGGGTTCCTCATTGATGCCTTACGTGTTGGAAGAATGAGGGGTTATGTTTGACTTATACGAACTAAAACCCCATAGGTTTCCATCTGTTATGTTGACCGCGGAATTTCACATCATTCTCGGCGCCTCATCCATTATTACTGCTTGTATTAAGAATCACCAAAGTACTCTTTTTAGTTTATGTTCGGTGCGGTCAATGCACCTATGTACTTCTTGGTATCATAATAAGTACAAATGGAGTTAAAAGAAGTACATTCTTCACTGTTGTTAGACAAAAAGCCGCTACATAACATCATTCAATCCCTGTTGTGATCTAATCAGCACGTAATGACAGTGCAATTAGCCTTCATAGCTCTCGTATTATGCACTAGCGTACAGATAATGTGCTCGAATAGTGCACTCATTAAAATAATCATAATAATATTATGATACTGCATAACCTTTGTTTTTTTCGTGCACTTAGGTAGCAAAGAATATAATAGTAATAGTAGGGGACAGCACACTCGTTTTTTTTATATTATTCGCTTAAATAGATACCTACTTAGGATTCATTGAGACAAGGTTTAGTGCTGTGTAGGTTATTTTATTAATTAAACAAAAGACTATTTGTGAAGTTAGTATTAGTTAGAAGTTGCAAATAAATGAATTCTGATTCTGAAGGATATCCTAGCTGCGTACAGTATGATTTTTTTCTGTCCCTCGGCAAACTTCGTGTTTCGTCAGTCGTCGGATTTCTATCAGTTGCCCTTTGCACTGGGTGCAGACCGGACGCTCAATCGACTTGGAAGTATATAGAGTTGTTATAACATAATGTAATTGATTTTTAAAATGGGAGGAAATAGTTTAAAGAAAATAGTTTTACAGCTCTAGTTTACACGGAAATCAAAACAAAACAACAATAAATTACTTAGTTTTGATTTCAAATTATTATACACGATAAATCTAATAATTGATGGACATTCGTGTGTATTCGGAAATGCGATGCTTCCCGAAAGACATTAAGAAAATAGTTGTAGTGTACAATACTTTGATTTCATATAATTATTTATTATAATATATCAGAAACATTAAGTAGATGTAGGTGGTAAGATCGAATCAAATAAAAGTCTTACTAACTAAGTTATGTTTGAGTATCGTGGTAAGATAATTTTTCCAATGGTGCCTCAGAATAATTTAATTTTAAAATACTATATTTAAGCAGTAATTAAATTGAAGAACGAGAAAGAAGTTTGCAGAATAGACTTGAACAGCTCCATGTTGAAGACGATGAGGCCCATCCCGGTGACGATCATTCCCTTCTGAGCCCTAGCGATCATGAATATAAGCAGCTTGGTCACGCCATTGTCGGCCCAGGCTTCCCATGGTACCACGTACAGGTCGAGTGGTATCTCTTCACTCGTCTAAAATATGGAAAATATAGAAAACAAGTTTGTAGGTTTAATAGTTCTTGAGATTTGAGATTTATTCAGTCAGTGAATGGTATTTCGATTTTTACAGTATGTTAAATAACAAAGGGCATTCCCAGTAACCCGCAATCCATGCGTCCAGCGTCCATGTATGTAAATGCTAAATAAAATATTTACACACAAAAAAATTTTTTTGGAAGTAGTTAAATATTCACAAAATTATTAAATTGATACGTAAAAGAAACACTCTGTACACGCACGTATTTCAACTTAGAAAGACAAGTGAGCGTGTACAGAGTGTTTCTTTTCCGTATCTATTTAATATTTTTTGTGATTATTTTACTATTTTTTTTTTTTTTTTTATGTTATTTTTTTTTTGCATATATACGTTATACTATTGCAGGTTAACGGGAACGCCCTTCGTTAGATAACATACTGTATATTCAGATTTATGAAAAATATAGATCCATTTGCTGAAATCCTACTAAGAATTAGGGTACGGGAGAGGTAGTAGGTAGTGTCTCCTTGTTGGTACGAGTCACAATAAACTGCGATCATGATTTCAAATATTTGGCGATTTCTTCTTAACTTTTGAGTGGTAATTAGGAAATCTATAAAATGGCGAATTTGGCCTTATTTTTCGTGATGCTTCTTTGCAAAAAAGGTTTTACCGTAACAAACGTGACTATTTATTTCATTTGCTTAGATATAACCAACCACCAAGCGATTTGTAAGACCACTTAATTTAATAAATCACGGCGCCAATATAGCTGGTTCTCACATCTTGATAGTCATTATGAACACGGTCTCGCTAATGTTCTCATTACCAGCAAGTAATCATTAGCTACTGGATAAACAGTATCTATTCGATCTAACAGGCGCTGGGTTATATACTATCCTTGTCACTCTGACAGCGTTTTTAGTGATAGGAAATGATGAATTGTTGTGTACAGTTATGCCCAGGATAGGATTTGTTTTTTAAGTTATTTGTGAGATGTAAAGTAAATACAGGGTGACCTACATCCATCAAGGGGGTGATTCTACCTGTCATATTACCAATTTATGGTGAAAGTTGTTTAATATGGCAGGTAGAATCACCCCTTTAACGGATTCAGGTATCTAAATCGTCATCCTGTATAAGCACAAAGTTTCCAGAAATAATCACAATGCAACGATCTAGATAAACCCAGTCTTTTTTTTTTTTTTTTTTGAGGGTGGGAAATCATCCAATGACTTCTCCCGCTCTGGGTGGAGCAGAAGGGCGTGTCAGACTTTTACTGACTAAAACCCACCCGTGTTCCTTCAGTTGCCTGTTGCCAAGGTCCCGGTATCCCTTTCGGACTAACCCGCAACCCTGGCAGGAGATAAACCCAGCCTGTCTTCCACACCTATACTCAAAGCTAACGTTGCGCGTACGCAGCAAAGGCACCACATATGCGTCAATCGCCGAGAAATCGCTATTTCACCGAAAAGTAGGAAGAACAAGGACATATTTTAACTACCTAAACAAAGTTTTAAGGTCATGGTATCAATTACATAAAATCAATATTTCTGTCGCACACAGCGCCTGCTTCCGCCGATTAACAGTTGCCTACGGGTAACAATATTATACAAACAGCACACGAACCTAATTATAAAAGAAATCAATCACTTTACCTTCGTCAATTCGCTCGCATAGTGACAGGGCAAGTAAATGTGTAGGACACCGACCACTCCGAACGACGTATACTTCGGGTCTATCCGTTGCAGCAGATATATTTGGTACAAATTAAACGATATCATGAAAGACGTAAGCATGAACACAGCAAACAGCCAAGGCCCATACACATTTTGTAGTTGAACATAGAAATCTAACGCGTCCTGGTGATCTCTGATTGCTTCATTCATTTTCATCCGCAATTCATGACGGCTCCTCGAATTTTTGAAGGCCTTGTCTACTTTAAGGGTTAGCAACTTCAATTTGAGTCGGAGATGCGTCGTCGCTATGCAGAAGGAGCCGTCGAATCCGCAGTAGTTAGGCACGAGAACAACGCATTGCACGCAATTGTACGCAAACATGCATTGGAAGAATGGCGTTTCACTCTGGATATCCTCCACAAAGAGGAGCTCCATGTCGTGCACCATACGTCTCTCATAGTCATCCGTTTGAATACTCTCTATTGTCATCAGGGCTCCAGCATAAATAGGAAATAAGGCGCTCATGATTGTCGGGATCAGCAACCAGGAAATCTCGCCAACTTTTGCTATTTTAATATGATCATCGTATAGCGTCTGAAATTCTTCTTCGAGATTGTTAGCCTCTAAAAGGTCTTCAGATATTTTGTCCAGCAATGGCGCAAATTTACTCGTCGCATAGATAACGTAATAAGTTTTGATAAAGAAAAGAACGAGAACGACGGCCAATGTCATGTTCCTGGCGAAATTGTAGATGTCCAAGGTGTACAGACATTTGAAAGTGTAGGTGATGAACCAGAAGAGCTGGCCACCGCAGAAGGTAACGATGCCAGTGATAGTAGCACATCTCTTGATAGCGGTGGTCCTATTTGGGTACAGGAAAGCGAAAGCAAGCGAGAAAGCGCACAATTTGAACGTTTCATTGAATCCTTTGTATTTTTTTTCTGGAGTCACGTCTGGTGATGTTTTGATTTCCATTGTATCTGCAGCAACACGACCCGTTCCCAGAAAAAAATACTACATGTGAAGCTTATGGGAAGTTCTCAGGTATCTATGAAATAGATAGGAACGTGCCGCCACATTAAGGCCAATCACGCTATAAATTACTGAGCAATTTATTATAGTTAAATCACCACCTACGGAGTAACACCTCATAATTTAGATACACTTGTTTTCAGTACTCAGAAATCGCAATAATAATTCGCAGCACATTTTTCTATACTAGCATTTCATGCTTCTTTGCTTCTTTTATTTGGCTTCAAAGTTGATTTCTTTATGAATTTGTTTTTCTGTACTCACGTCAAATGCAACAGCAATGAATCAGAAGCCAGATGGCCATAAAAGCATTTTTTTTTCCAGATTATAATTGGAAAGTGGACATTAGAATAAAAATTTCGTGATGATACGGACTTGCAATACCAAAATGCAACATTTGCAATTTTTTACCACTTTCCACATTTTTCAAACGGCTTAAATTCCCATAAAATATTTCTGTCATATCTCAGGTGCTCTCAAGTTCATGATGTCGTCAAGAATTTTGCCATTTTAATGAGCTGTATGTTTAGAACATTTATTACGATGTCTGTGCATCATATGTAATGCACTTTATGTTGTAAGACGTTTTGGTAAGTTATTTTTTAAGTAAAAGCTAGTTCAGCGATTTGCATTGACGATAGCTTTAAACCCTGACCAATTGAGTTCGCCATAAAAGGATATCTTGGTCCATTACAATTTATAAAATAACATTTTATTCATTCCTCCGCATCATATGCCCATAACATGACAACAACACTATGCTAGTAGAAAATAACTTTACGCCTTATACAAAATGTTGAAATAAGTCACATAGTTTGCGAAAAATCAATTTTTCGTAAAAATCAGATCAATAAGCATTGCGTATACATATGTAAGAAGTAGTATATGTAAGTAGGTATAATGAGTTTTAAACAAAAGTCAGCGAATGTAGTAGTGTCCGGTTTTTCGACAACGCAACACAAAACTTTCAACTGCTCGAGATTTTTGCTCGAATTATTATTTAAAAACAGGAATTCCGTTACGAAATAACAAAACGAGGTGACATGAAAGTGCAAGGGCTTTTGAACGGTCGATGTCATAATTCTTCAAAATCAATTTTCGGAATTAAGGTTGTTGTAATTAAACTTTCAAGCTGAAACAATTTATCACCTAGATTTCTTTGCATAAGCAAAACGAAGCAAGTTTTCTATGCTTTTTTTGGTTGTAGGAGGCAAAAGGAGTATGTAAGGATCGTAGCAGGTGGCGTTCTGTAGTTTCTGCCTACACCCATTGGAAGAAGGCGTGAATTTATTTATTAAACTTTATGCACAAGTAAAAAACTACTGTACAAAGGCGGACTTAATGCCTGAGGCATTTTCTACCAGTCAACCTTAGCGTGGTGCAGAGACAGACATGGCAGGTGCAACATAAGACAATACATATAACCTGAATAAAAATGAATACTAATTAATACATACATAAATATAAACAAAAAAATACTTAGTCAGGAGAAATAACGACAACGACGAGGTAGAGGAGAAAACGAATCCAGCGAATTAGCGCCGGGATGATTCTGCCAACATCTTATGAATATGTTCACGTGCCTTGACTTTAAACGATAAGCGACTGGTTGCCGTCCGAATTTGTCCGAGTTGCCGAATTTATGTATGTATGTATTTCTTTGCATAATCACTTTTTATTTCGTTGTAAGTAAGTAAATGCTACATTATTCCACAAATCATTCATAATCAATAATAGTAATTATAAAGTGCGTTCCAGCAAAACTCAGATATTAAACAAATATGAAAATTGTTCTATTCCAGTACTAATAGCGATACTTATGTTTATTTCGTAAAACAATTTAGCTTTTGTTGCAATTTTAGTAATATCTCTATAATTAGTATAAGTGTTTTAATATTGTGCGTTTGAGTATAAATTCATTAGACTCTGAAACTATATAATTAGAGTGACAGGCACCTCCTGCATGCATTATTAAAATACACGTGTCTTTAATTAGAGAAACTAAATCTAAATACCTTTTAAATAGAAGTAAGTGAAACTAAACAGCTACCGCCTTACTAATAAACGTTGTATAGCGCCTGTATAGTTACACCACGCTTTGTCTTCTTCTTTCAAAAGTCAAATTACTTTTGAAAGAAGAAGACAAAGCGTTGTGTAACTATACACTATACAGGCGCTATACAACGTTTATTAGTAAGGCGGCTAGTCATTAAAAAAAGTCAATCATGTTTCAGGAACTTTGTGTTTTTTGAAGATTTAGGTCCTTTCCAAAAAAACTTAGACACTTTGTTCAACGCGTGTTTAATGTCAGTTTTATGTCAAACTCCATACAGAAATGTCATGTTTAAAAGGTGTTTAGGCTAAACAACTGATAAAAAACTGGTTTTGTGGTAATAAGGTTAATGTTTAATCGGCTTATTGGTGACATCTACAGTTCTCGAACTCTCGAAATAAGTAATTCATTGATATAGGTAATATTAGTGGTTAAATTGCTTTGAAAACTTATTAATGTATTTACTTCGATTATTTTGTAGAGTTCGTATAGGTTCAGTAAGAAAAGTAATAAACTTAACTGCTGACTTGGTAGCTTTGTTTATTTGCTTATCTATCATTATCACAATATCATGTTTGTGTTAGAACGTTAAGTCACCTTTCATTCACGATATTGTAATTACGACCGTGAAATACTTTGCATATTTCGCCGCTGATTAAGCTTTAAATATCTGAATGTAGTGCTAATAGCAAAACGGATATGTTAAAAAATACAATAAAATAAAATAAAACAACTTATCTGCAGCTAGGTAAGTAAATAGTGCTCACACATGTGCTATGCAATTATACAATACTAGGAGATTGAATTTATACAATGTAAAGATAGTTTATACAATCTTCAACAGCTCCAACAGTATTTTCGAATGCTAACTAATTAGTTTATATTAGTCCTTGTGGAGCTGGACGAGCGCTAAGCCAAGCGTTTTTGTCATCGATATAATCCCCCAATTTATATTATGCTTGGCGGCATAGTGTGCGTTTTACACAAGATTTAAATTTCGTTTCATTCAGTTGAAGTATGTGGGGAGGTATTTTATTATAACATTTTAAACAGTACCTCATGAAGGATCAGTCTACTTTAGCCAGTCTGAAACCCGGTTGAACTAATTGGTCCCTATTTCTAGTTCTATAAGTGTGTCTTTCACCTCTTTTACTGAAAATACTTCGTTTTTTCCTTACGTATATGATGTTTTCATAGATGTATTGACAAGGTACCGTCATGATGTTAATATCTTTAAATAGTTCTCTTAGAGAATCGCACCTGCGGAGCCCATGTATTGCTCTGATGGCTCTTCTCTGCAGAATAAAAATAGATTCGATATCTGCAGCCCGTTCTCATAATAAAATACCGTAAGACATGATACTATGAAAGTAACTGAAATAAACTAGCCTCGCAGTATCTACATCAGTAAATTGACGGATTTTTCTCACAGCATATGCTGTTGAACTTAGCCGTCCTGCAAGAGATGTTAAACGATGACCACATTGCAGCCTTGAGTCGAGGGTGATCCCCAAGAAAATAGTTTTATCGACGAATTTTTATTTCTCCCTATTTTGTATGTCACAATCACTACTTTTGATGCACGTCTATTTATCTTAAAAATTAATGAAGTAGTCAGCAAATAATACCATTTCAATCATTAGTATATACTAAAAAGAGGAAAGGACCCAATATCGAACCTTGTGGAACACCCAGTTTTACCTTTAAACCGAGTGAATGGACACCTTTTATTTGAACTTGCTGTTGTCTGTCATTTAAATAAGATTTTATTAAACTGAGCGCAAGTTTACCTAGTCCATAATGCGCAAGTTTCAAGAGTAAGGTTTCGTGATTTACACAATCAAATGCCTTGGTGAGGTCACAAAAGATTCCTATGGCATCTTGGGCCTCCTCCCACTCTGTAATAAGGTGACACCGGCGTCAGTCGTACAACGTACTTTGATGAAACCATGTTGCTGATCGTGTAAGAGTTGGTTGGTGTTAAAATGATTAAGCATTACCTTTTCGAACACCTTGCTGAATACCGGCAACAATTGTTGGTGTCTTTACTGTTACCAGATTTAAAAAGTGGTACAACTTTACTGAATTTCACTAAATCTGGGAAGACTCCTCGATCCACATACAAGTTTAATATTAAAGCTAAGTATGGTGCTAAGTCCCAATTATGGATGCACAAACTTTGATAGATAATCCCCATAGATCTTCGGTCAATTTGATTTTTATTTGCCGAAATACTTTTATGACTATCATAGGGTTTATATGTTTAAATTGAAATTCAACCGAGCAACCTGGAACGTTCGCTGTGAGGAATTTAAAGCTTCCGTCGTTTTAGATGGTATATTAGTAAAGAAATGTACAAAAATTCCTGAGCTACTCCTAAGTTAGAACTTGTCTCCAATCCTCCCTCGTGGAGTCCTCCAATGTGGAATCAGTGTTTCGTATTTTTTCCCAATTAGTTTATTTATTTATAACTTTCGAACTGTTTTTATTTTATTTTCTGCTGATTTGATCTTGTCGCTAATAAACAGAGCTTTAGCTATCCAGCAGGTATTTATAAAAATTTTGGAATATGTAGCAACATACTTGTTGAAAGTTTCAGTATTTATTTAAGGCTTAAGGCCTTACAGCTCGAACAGTCTTTCCCTACTTATCCTAATACCTCTAGTTGCCCAGTCACTAAATATAAATTTAGGGAAAATATGTTTTGTTTTCTTTTCAAAAGTTTTATTGAATTCGGTGTGCACTACTGAAAAGAAATCCTCATACAATTTATTTGCATCGTTCATGTTATGGCCCAGAACTTATTATTTAGGGTACTATTGAATCTACTTAATTTGCCAGTTGTTATGGGTCTAAATTGTATTTGTACTTTTTGCAAAGGTATTTTAAACTTAAAAGTTACCGTTTGTCCACTATGATCGGACGGCAAATAATTAACGACGATGGCTATATTTATTAATAATCACAATCGCAGAAGACATTATCGATACAAGTAGCAGAAGTTGGAGTTACTCTAGTCGGTTCTTTAAAATTATTAGATAAATTTAACGATTTAACAAGGCTTAATAATCTACAGCTATCTGAATTATTTTTCAGAATATTAATATTAAAATCACCACAAATAATTGCGACTTTATTACTAGATGCAGGTTTCGCTAGGACATCTTCCATTATTGACTCAAATAAAGAAAAGTTCTGATATTTATGGGGTCTGTACATGCACACTACGACATGCTTATCCAGCTCAACACAGGACAGTTCGACGCAATGTTCCACTGATAAACCAACTATGTCATTCCGTTGTTTAGATTTTAAACAATTTTTAAACCTCCACGCAGCATAGATTTACGGTTTAATTATTTAATTAGCATTTGGTAATCCTTTAACCAATGTTCAGTAAAAAAACAATGTGAAATTTGTTTTTTTTTTAAACAATTCAATTTCTAATAATTTGGAAGAAACACCTTGAATATTTTGATGAAATAATTTCAAGGCTACGGCATTACTTATTTTAGAGCCAGAAGACACCTTGTTGTTGATAGTTTCATACAAGATTATTCTTAAGCGGGCTCTACACTCGCCCGCGAACAGTGGCCGTGTTTCACGGCGGTGGTTCGCGCATGGACACGGCGCGAAAAATATAGCCCTCTACACTCGCAACCTTTCGCATTTACGTTCGCGCATTTGACTAAAATGGACGTGGAAGTTGCTGCTGTTCTGACATTGTGCGCTTTAGCGTGTTACAATTATGCATTTACAGCGCGAGTGTGGATGCATTCGCGTTCGCACTTTGTTCGCGCTTCGCAAACCCTTTGACGCGGACCAAAAAACCGCCACTGGACGGGGAACGCCGCGAAGCGCGAACATCATCTACACTCGTGATTCGCAGTTATCGCGGGCTTTCGCGGCCATTCGCGCCGTGAGTGTAGAGCCGGCTTTACAGGTACCTTCTGTAGTCTTACAAACTAGTAACTATCCGGAGTTGACCCCAAGACTTCAATGTCATCACCAGGCAGTAAACTCATAGTGAGTGAGGGACATGAAACGTCCTTCGTACAATCTGTATAAATATTTGTATCATTTGAGCTACATTCATTCAGTAACATATTTTTTATTTGTTCAGCATGAATAAATTTATTCGAAACCAAAGGAATACATTAAAGACGTTTGACGTATTTTGCGACGACACAACATTCGTTGCTTTAATTATGTAAGTGTTCAGTGTTGCACTGAAGGAAGTAAACAGGTGTTGTACTGTTGTGGTGTTACTTGAGAACTAAATAAGTCCAACCGTGGACTGCGGTAGGCTTAGCTTAGTTGATTGATGCTATGAAAATATCACTGGGCTGATGTAAGGTGCCTGTAGGTAAAATATTCTGAACTGTACTGAAACCTGTGACCACATTCTTTTAGGTACGGGTTTGATTCATACCTGATTTATTATCAGGTTTTAAATACAAAATGTTAACAAAGCACCAAATTCTTTTCTTAAGAGTCAAACTTATCTATTTCCTTCTGAAGACTTTTTTTCAGTGAGTCAGACAAATGATATTTATTGGTACTAGCATTGCAGAGGAGCTCGTGGCTAAGTTATAACAGCCGCTCGGGCCGATCCATCAGGTTAAGCTACGCTTGCCGGGGTTGGTCCGTGGATGGGTGACCATTTTCACATATCGAGACTCCTCCGTGCCTCGGAAAGCACGTTAAGCCGTTGGTCCCGGCTGTCAGTTGTGGATCTTTGACAGTCGTTACGAGTCGTCAGAAGCACGAAAGTCTGACAACTAGTCTAACCAAGGGGTATCGTATTACCCAGTTACTGGGTTGTGGAGGTCAGATAGGCAGTCGCTCCATGTAAAATACTGGTATTCAGCTGCATCCGGTTAGACTGGAAGCCGACCCCAACATAGTTGGGAAAAGGCTAGGCAGATGATGGTACTAGCATTCATTGGTTTTCTGTGTACCAAAATACGTCAATTGACAAAATATTTTATCATTCCTGCAGTAGAGAAATATATTGAAATATATTTCTGCCGGATTGAAAGTCGTCTTGGTTTTGAAGATAACGAGCAAATGGTATATTATAAGTTTGTGTCAAAACGTTAGATTTCTATACTTCCACAGGTTAGGCTTGATAGGTAATATTTTCATATGCAATTTGATATTCATTGCACATCGATAGAAATTAGGGACACCGATACATGTCCACATCTTGAAGACGAGTTCGGTGCAATATCTCAGGGGGACATCAGCTATTAAAGATGGCGTCACAGTGCTCAATTGAGTCAGTGAGCCAATGCGCCATTGAGCCATAGAGTATCTATGGTGGCACGCGAGGTGGCGTGCGCTGCTTTCCGGCGCGGTCCTCTGTTGAGCAACAAAGAGGAAGTATGAAGTTTTCGTGATCTCACCGTGCAACGTAGATGCACTGGTTTGGTTACAACCTGTACTATTTTTTAGTTTGTGTTGTTGATGAGATATTTAGGCTTTCCTATCAATAGGGTTCCTATTTCCCTGTCGCTAAGTTACGGAGGCAGTCGATCCAAATACTGAAATATCGTTATTTCTTCTAGAATGGAGCCCATACTAAAAAAAGTTGGCTACTTACTGTCTCGATCCACTGGCGGCGATAAACAGAATCCATCATCAATCCATTCTTTTCCTTACCTGGACGGACCGTCACGAACCATAAGTGTTGTTAGCGGTAAATATAGCGTTTGTTATAGTAATTAACGGGCTTTTTGTGAATGAATCTTCCAACTGATTGCACACACTAACTAGCTTTTAATTTCCTCTGTAAATTATGAAACTTTTATTACTTACAAATTGTTGCGAGTAGATGAGTGCCTAACTCGTTGCAAAACTGTTAATATGCAGTTTTGAAAAGTCGAACTCCGACCGACTATTATGTGACCACACTTGTGTGTTTGGTGTTTAGCTTGTAAAAGATATTAATTTAATGTCAAAGTTGCTTATTTAGTTGGCACTATAATCTTAGTTTGAAAACAGTTAAGTATCATAATTATATGTAAATCATTGTTTTGTTTAAGTTTATGAATATTTTCTGCTACTTTGTGGTGCCATTATTTCTAAGTGATCAAAACCCTTTTAATATTAAAAAAAATCATTTTATCAGTCGCATGCCCCACACCCACTGATATAACTTACAATTTCATACTTCTAAAAACCGCTGCAAAGGTCATAAAGGTCACAAAAATATCATATTTTGAGAATTATCATGTTTTATATTTGTTGACTGATAAAACCTCTGTTATCAACTTATCAACCAATCAAATAGGTAATATTAAACATGATGATACTTATTGCCGTTTATTCTATGCGACATGATACCAATATGCTTTTTACAACACCTGCGAAAAATATTCATTGCTGAAAGACATTTCAGCGCTCTGAAACTCCAGTTAAAGCATCATAAATTACAAATCACCAACTAAAATAAATCATATTTAATTAAGTTTCATGAAGTGAAAAGGCGTATTAAGTAATCAACTCGCTTATCGTACACGTTGTTTTTAATTATGTAAATACATTACGTACGTTACGCCCTCGGTATACGGACGAGCCTAGTTTATGAGGGAAATGTTATTCAAACAGGATTCCGCACGTCAAGGCTTATTAACGAAAAAATATTGCATATTATTTCAGTCGTTAGTATTCAGTACCTTGGTTTTAATCAGAAAGGGAAATAATTTATGTGTTCAGCACTTAAACCACGACGTATTAATGCCACCATGTTTCCAGTGTTAGTGAGAGACGGAGCTATACAAGGCCGCTAGCACCATCCTTTTTTCGCAGTGTAATAATGATGGCATTAATACTTCATAGTCAGCCCCAGCCTCAAGGAGTAGTGGTGGCCCAGTGGTAACTGTCCCGACTTACGAGTTGTAGGTCGTAGGTTCGAACCCAGCCAGGCGCTTTACTTTGTGTGAATTATTTCATCACCACTGCTCTCAAAACAGTGAAGGAAAACATCGTGAGGAAACCGGCATGTCCTAGAACCAAAAATTTGAAGACATGTTACATCTACCAACCCGCACCGGGCCCGCGTGGTAGATTACAGGACACTCCCTCTCATAAAGAGGAGGTCTGTGTCCCAGCAGTGGGAACATTATAGGCTGATTATGCTATGTTATGCAGCCCCCCAGTTGTCTTTTATTATCTTTGAAGGGCTTGTGTGTAGGGTTTGTGAAAGTGTCTGGAAAAAGGTGTGCGAAACATTCCCATAGTTCAATTTCAGTGGAATAGAAAAATATCAAAGTCTACGACGGTAAAGCTACACAATAGATATCTGTAGTCCAATATTTTGTACCCATTACTATGTCAATCAGACACGTCAGCGGCAGGCCGGACAAACTGTGGGCCCAATAGCACAAAAGTGGTGCCCTGAGACTAAGACGGGGTCGCAGCAGACCACGTAGGAGATGGTGGGAGGAGCTGCATTGGTTCCATCAAAACTGGAAAGAGGACGCGCGGGCTCCCGAAAGATGGAAGGAGTGGTGGGAGGCCTTTGCCCTTTTTTTTGTTGAGGGTGGGAAATTATCAAATGACTTCTCCCGCTCTGGGCGAAGCGGAAGGGCGTGTCAGACTTTTACTGACTAAAATCCACCCGTGTTCCTTCAGTTGCATGTTGCCAAGGTCCCGGTATCCCCTTCGGACTTTCCCGCAACCCTGGCAGGGAGGCCTTTGCTCAGGAGTAGGACAGCGTAGGCCAGAAAAAACACTTTCAGTAGGTAAGTTCAACGAACATATTTACTGTGGGTCGGTATCAGAATAACTGGATCGCAAATTGACCACGTAGGTACTACTTACATAATTATGTTTTCAATACAACCATACCAGGTTATTTGCTCTATCAATGTGAATTGAACTGTAAAGTTCGTTTTTTACCCGACTACGGCGAAGAAAAAAGGAGGGTTATGATTTTGACCGGTATGTATGTATGTATGTATGTATGTATGTATGTTCATCTGTTCCCTCCTATCTTCCAAACCACTAATCACAATTTGACAAATGAGGTATCGTTAGAAGCGTCGTGATTGTCCGCTGGTTATAGGCTATGTGAAGTCACATTAAATTAAAAATGGCGCCCTCTAGAGGACATAAAGTGAGGAACTTAAAAAAAGATATGGTTTAATCGTACCATGTTGGGTATCAAAAGAAAGGGCTTAATGAGCACATTTCAAAAATATATATTATAACCCCAAAAGAATTTAAAAAAATCAAGTAACAAAAACTAAAACCCAACTACGACTTAAAAGGTATAAACAAGACACCACAGACAGACAAATTAAAAATCCGGAGTCACACGTAATCTGTTCGATTTATGCCCTAACACGTGTGACTCCGGATTTTTAATTTGTCTGTGTGTGGTGTCTTGTTTATACCTTTTAAGTCGTAGTTGGGTTTTAGTTTTTTGTTACTTGATTTTTTTAATCCCTCTAATACACTAATTGACAGGTGCAATTGTCAAACTACAAATTGAAAAAAGAAACAACAATCATTTGTAATGTCAAATTAGTCTACGGGAATAAAAAACGACCTATATGTACTAACTAACTGTAGCTATAACTGTAACTGTGTGTGTATGTGTAACTGTATTTTACGAAGAGAAAAATACTAAAAGATTTTGAAAGATACGTCATCAGCTTCGACCTCACAAAAAAAAAAAATACAATCGTGCGTCAATTGTCAATCAATTCAGCTTATCGCAGTCCACTGCTGGACCACTCCAGGCTGCACCAAAATGCCCTGTCCTCCACTTTCCGTATCCAGTCTGTCCAGTCTACCTTTTCGAGGTCGTCGCTCCAATTGGCTGGGGGGGGTGCTGTACACTACGGTTGCCGATACGCAGTGTCGACTCTAGGATTCGTCTACTCCACCACCCAACGTTCCTTCGATAAACGTGGCCATCCCACTGCCACTTCAGCTTGATTATACAATATACAAACGTGCGTATAATCTGAAAACTTTACAATTCAAATAACTACATGACTCACACGGATTTACCGAAGTACATAAATGGGTGTGCAGCCGGCACTGCCGATTAATTATTAATTGATAATGTTCGTAGGTCGAATCAATGGAACCATTTCGATTTATTGTTGTTCGAAGGCTATTCAGACATTAGCGTTGGCGTTATTACAGGTGCCCGTGAGGTATGCGTTTTGAATTGTTAAAAACTGTAATTAATGTCGTACTCAGAGTCATGCCGATATGTTCATTGATACTGTGCGATGAATTATATGTAGCTTGTGTTACAAGGTTGTGCTGTTACATAATAAGTGATCTATGAGCTTGTGGATCTGTTGTTATACTTTGACGTAAGCTCCTTAGCACGCGAGCTGATTACATTTTATAAAGAGCTGACATTACTGGTTATTTGTCTAGTGTCAACTTTCGAGCCGAATCATTGCACCCCTTATCTTTATAGCCATGCATTGCCAAGCATTGTATTGATACAGATGTCAGCAACCTGGTGTCAGAGTTTAAAGCCGCCGATGGGCCTCTGACTTAGCTTCACATGCCGTTGAGAAATATCTCGCAGGCAAGTCGGTTTCCTCACGATGTTTTGCTTCACCGTTTTTGAAGCAAGTGATAATTATACAATACGCACATGAATCCGAAAAGTCAGAGGTGTGTGGCTTGGGTTCGAACTCGAGACATATGACTTGGCAGTCTGACGGTCATACCACTAAGCTATCTGCTGGTATAGATGCTGTATAGATGCTGTACTGCTGACGCCGGTAAATACGTGGAGTAAATTTCGTCATTAATTTGTTTTTAGGTACCTAAAGTCAGCAACTGCATGATATCATTTACGTAACCCTAGTAACGTAACGTAAACATGTTATCATTGTAGGCAACGTGTCGATAACCGGTCGACATGTCCAGTTGCCCACGGTACAGGTCACTATTACGACTTCAAGGTAAGGCCCCAGGTTTGATCTCCGGCGGCAGTAGATAGTTGTCCGCGGATCTAAGTTTTTTCATTGTACCGGGTATTTTAGTTCCGGCTCCGTAGGTAATCCGGGGTAAACGTGTAGAAATTATGGAATAGGATGTGTTTTAATTACTAGTGTATGTTTTAATTAAGTGTATAATGTAGTAGATAATAATGATTCGCTTATGTTCTTAATGTTGTTGCTTTTTGTCACTCAGCTTTTCAGGTCCTTGCTGAAAATCGATCTTAAATAGGTTGACACTGGTACTTTTACACAATGATCTAAATTGAAATCAAAGTATTCGATACATTGTATTTTAGCATTTCGTTATAGTAGCTAAGAGTTAATTCTTATTTGATTTCCGTACTGATTTGATTTAAATATTTAGCTCAATATTTAAGAAACTGTGTTTATCGACTTGTGTCACTGACTGAACTTCTATTAAAAACAGTCCTTGATACGTCTATTAAAACAGACTTCTGTTCATTACTGACCTATCTCTTGGACACGTTCGAAGTCGATCGACGGAGACCCAAATGTCGTGCACTTAGTGCTGGTAAGGTTACCGACTCCATAGGTACTATTAGCTCGCGTGATTCGGTACAATGGTGGTACATAGTAATATAGACAATTAAACAAGCGTTTTGTTTAGGTAGGCTGCTTCCCATGGTGCTGGTAGGTTGTTTACCCTTTAACACACAATGTCTGTCTGTGTACCTACACCCACTTGCATAATTATAGAGATTTTAGAACTTCGTTGGTATTCGGTTTGATATTAGAGTAGTACTTGATGTTGGTAATTGATTTGATAGTGGTACAGGTTAATAAACACTCCGAAGAACAATCGAACCATGTAGTGGAGAAATTGTTACGAGTTGGAAAGAAGAAAAAACGTTTATTTCCGGTAAAACATGCCGCAAATAAAATACGTCAGGGAATTGCGTTACATCTACGATAAACGGCCATCGCTCTGCGTATTGCTGTGACACTGTGCGAGCAGTGACAGCCGGCGTTGACGTGATGCCGTCAACCGATTTAGCATAAAAATAATATATTTTCTTTTTTTGTAAAGGAAAATACGAAATAATTTAAAAAATACGAGTTCAGGCCAAGTAAAGTGCAACTCATGAAGAGTGAAACAGAAGCCAGATTTACTCAACTCATTGATTTATTTATGTTATTATTTAAACACAGTAAAATACAAATACCTAGATACGACATAATTATAATTTGAGTACAATTGAGTACTCATGTATGTATTAGAGTGGGTGTTGTTTGCCTCTGTTAATTTTTTTTTTACAAAAGGCTTGTTGTCAACCAATTTAGAAAGTATTATTCAGTTAGTTAAATTATTGTTTACACGCTAGGTACCTAATAATTTTTAATTAGTCATCGTTTATGTTCATCATTCGTTTATTTTGTTCGTTCGTCGTTTACGTTCGTGGTTACGCTTAGTGAAAATACTTTCTTTTCAATCAAAACATTAAAGTTCTAACATTAATTTTTAATTGTTACCTTTCTAAAAATATACGAAAAGCCTAATGACGATGCTAACTAGAAAAAGCTTGCAGCTGTTAGTTTAAATGCCAGCAAAGTTTATAATAATTAAGCTAACTAATTGAACACGTCTGCTCGTATTAAAATTGAGTACTTTGGAAGATCTAGGACACTTCATGAGCACATTATATTTTTGATAAGGTCACATACTTGGAATAGTTTCGTGACGTAAGGCAATGGACTGGAACAAAGGCCGAGTGACGTTAAGGTCGGTACTACTGCTAGCGATTAACTGGTTAGTCTTTTGGCAGCTAGAGGTGAAATTAAAAAGTTTTCGTCCCATTATGAGAGTTTTTTAGCTGCGATTGTCTGGCGCGCTTGCTAGGCAGGGGGGTTTGATCCCTACGTTTTCCATTACAAAATCAGTAGCAGCCCGAAATCTGTGCCTGCGTGATGGCACAGACAATGGGCTGATAGTAGGCTCGCCTCTACGAGTCACTTTGGTAGTATCATAATAGGAAAATATTATGAATCATCGTAAAATGTCACAAACTGACAATTCATAATATAATCTGCGAGCGATTCGTATTACGAAAGAATTCATCGGTTTGACAGTTTTCTAAGGAGATTCGTAAAATGGTCCACATATTAAATTGCTTTTGTGTCAAATTAGAGGAAATGCTAATGACAGCTGGGAATTCAAGAAATGAATTGCTTTTAGAGGAATTGCTAATGTGGCTGTTTTAGGCCCCCAGTTGATTCAGTCAACTTAACTCGTTTCATGTTATTTATCGGATCAGCGATTATTTTTAGTTCAAACTTTGCGATTATGTTTGTAATGCCATATACGTCTTTATTACGTAGCCCTTAAGATTTTTATCAGTGATTCATTATCCACATTTTCTTACCCTAGCCAAGAAAATTGCCGTTCCAAATCACAACCCACGCTATAATTGATCGCTTAAACTTGGAAACTGCGCCTGCCCCGATTCCATGATCTATGTGATCAATTTGGAGCTAACAATTGATTATCACGACCACGAGTGATTGAATTATGACGTCATAACGGAAAATTACGGCTTGTCAGGTTTACATTGTTTCGTTAATAGCCGCCTGTGCCTGGACAAGACTCTCAGAGAATGAACTACGTAATTATAGTGGATGATTGCCTTTTTATTTTCAGTAATTTAATATAGGAGCTCATGGCTAAGTAGTCAAACGTGGATCTTTGGCAGTCATTACGGGTCGTCAGAAGCTCGAAAGTCTGATAACCAGTCTTACCAAGGGGTACCTATCGTATTACCCAGTTATTGGGTTGTGGAGGTCAGATAGGCAGTCGCTCCATGTAAAATACTGGTATTCATCTGTATCCGGTTAGAATGGAAGTCGACCCCAACATAGTTGGGAAAAGGCTAGGCAGATTGATTTTTAATACAGGAACTAAATATTATTCGTATGCTGATACGAGTATTATAGGTGTGCTTTTGAAGAATGTTTTCTAATTTTTTAAGGAAACAATAGATTGTATAAGTCTTCTGACATTTCTATTATTAGATGGCTTTGAAAATTGTGTACCGTTTATCTTAAATATGGGAATATAGTTGGAATACCACAAAGTTCCTCTACAGCTTGATTATCGCTTGTAAGCTGTCTATTAATGATATTTGAATAGTTTTGGAATATAAAGCCTGATTCGTGAAGGGCTTATTAATCTATAAATGATCAAAACGTATGCATGTAAGCTGAATGTTATTAGGGCTAGATATTTGATGGAATTCACACGGTATATCTCATGTAATGTTTGTCAAGTTGATTATATGTTACGCTGACCTGTGGTAATAATCCTAAGCATTACCATAGAATCCATTGTGAATCATTTTCGACAAAGGTATTATTAAATTAAGAAACTATACAATTCCACAGTGCAGGTTTCATTCAGATCCCGTCACTTAATTTATCATTTAATAAAAAAAAATACCGAGAGAAAGTTAGCAACACAGCCTCCTTTTGTTATTAAATTATAGTGGAAGCTCTTTTTGTATATTTTTCAGCACAGAGCCAGCCTACCTAGAACGAATTCACAATTATCTATGCTCTGTTTCTTACAGTCTAACCTGTAACACTTCGAAACTAGAAACATTTCGATAATGTAAATACCATGGTCCGAACAATAGCGAAATTGGTTCAAATAAAGTCGGTTAGTATTAGTAAATTAGTTCCACATTAACATATCCTGGCCTGAAGGGGTATAATCTGTGGTGGGGTCAATAATAGGGTCAGGTATTGACATTTGTAAACCGTGTACACTTGTTCCTTATCGGGTAGTACAGACATGCAGTTCGTATTGTAGGCTGATTTAGTGGGGTATATATAGAGAAGTGATTGGATAAGGTTATATAGGGAAGTTTGTTTCCAGGTAAAGGTTTGTAGAATAAGAGTTTTGGAGGACATTGTCGTTAATTGCTATCATTTGAGTAAATGATGATCATCTATGCTGATGATCATCTATGCGCCTAACGAGTAATTTGGAACATGTTTTAAACTTTTGTAACACAGGCACATGATATGCTTGTATGTCTCATGAGATGGAATCAAATTGCAAGGTTACATATACCTAAAGAAATTATAAAGCATAGCTACGCTCTAACTCCCAGCATTAAAGTTTAAACCGTATAATTTCCTTCAAATCTCTCTATTGTCTTATTGCTAGAGTTCAAATTATAGCATAAACTATTCAACATTGATCTCCAAGGAAATAACAATAAAAATTCTTGAAACGGTTATTAAAAAATCAAATACTTACATGTAACCTTTATTCAAATCTCCGTGGCTCGCGTGACCACCGCACTTACATCGACAAAGGTAACTGTAACATTTATATATTTTAGAGGTCCAAAACAGAAAATAGTCGGTTTAATTATACGTTCGTTGCTAAGCACATTCTGTTCAAAGTTATATTACTTCCTTAGTACAAATCCGTGAGGTACGAGTATAACACCTGTTTGTCGGCGAGACCTGTTAATTGTAGCTGTCGCTACATGACTTTTAATTTTTAATTACGTCTATATTTTACAAGGATGGGCATTCCAATCAATGAAACTTTCCATGTGTAATATAGGCGTTTACGGAATATATGATTTGGGTTCGTGAACTCACCCATCATACTGGAAATATTCCCACCTTATCGGAAAGTAAAAAAAGTGAGGCTGGAAGACGACGTCACAATTCGAATTGGGTTTTAAGGCAGCCATTGAAGGTATCAGTAAAAGTACTCTCTCTAATCCGAAAAATAGAACCCTAAGCCACACTTACAGATCTTAACTCGAAACATAATAGCCCGCGTCACCAATAAAATGCCTTTAAACTATTTCCAAATAAATTACCTTTGCGCAAAGCAGTAGGTGTGAGACCACCCGGCGTTCGGTTCCTAGTCTACCGATGGTATCACTAGCTGGGAGCCGCGGGGGTTGTTACATGCACCACGACCATTATGATAACACCAACACTTTCGCGGAATGCGGTTGTATTCAAGATAAATTGGTTCTGCCGTGTGGCTTGTTACGTTGGGATGCTTGGGGTTAGCTCGCGGTTTTGTTGTGAAGTTGATGGTGACTGATAGGTTTCAATTTTATCTGGTATTTTTCCTAATGTCAATAATTTCAATAATACAAATGAGTGAGCCGAATAGTTGCTCATTTTATCAATCTTTGTCTGCCTGTCGTAAAAGACAATTAGGTTAAAAAATCTGCATAAATGTCCGAAAATTAACAAATATACTGCATCACCTCATCATTTCATAGAGTCGACTTAGATGTGGATTTCAGTCACGGATATTTTTGAGTTTATATGATAAATAATAATGATACTGTTGATTTCAGTAATCAGTCAACTAAATAAATGTGGCAAGACTGACAGACAGCTGATACTATCCGTGTTGTTATTCGTTGTCAGAATTAAGGAAGAATGTTATCCCGCTCTCATTTCGGAAATATTTTCACCTAGTATACAAAAAAATGGCCGACGTTTGTTGAAAAAAAAAGTGTCGTAATCGCAGCGAAGTGAACTCGAAAACGACGTAAAAACTTTCAGGTATTACGCAGTGAAGCTGCCCCAGTTTGCACCGTGTTTCGAAAAATAAAGTAAAGTAAAACAAGTTATTAATTAATGAAATGATCGATATTTTTGAGGTTAAGTTGAGATAAATGCAAGAAAGGTAGATTTTGGAAAAATGTTGATTGCAAAAAATATTTATGTCAACAACTTTTTAATTTTCACAACTTACTCGTACTCCCTTGAGGTTGTTCAATCTGCAAAATCCCTACCCTGGCTTTGCTCATCTTATCCTATATAATAAAAGGTTTAGATCTACATTTCTTTCGCTTCATGTAATTTCCTCAGCAATAATAATATACCTCGTTTAATAGTGCGCTATCCTGC
Organism: Lithophane socia; assembly: GCA_947522985.1. Classification (NCBI taxonomy): domain Eukaryota; kingdom Metazoa; phylum Arthropoda; class Insecta; order Lepidoptera; family Noctuidae; genus Lithophane; species Lithophane socia. The sequence continues at coordinate 5,205,254 of OX383258.1, read as the reverse complement.
TAAGATCTTTAAGAAATTAACATTTTTTCGCATAATGCAAGCCAAAAACATTGCATTCTGCTGCCATTTTCAACTTACACAATTTCTTTCTTCGCGAAAAAATCTCACAATAAAATGATTACAAATGTTTTTAACTGTAATGTATTAAAACATTTCACTTGAAAAGTTTCGTTTAGATGTAATCAGACAATCTCTATGTTTAAATAATGAACTAATTGTGAACTTTTTATTAAACAAAGGTATATTGTTTTGTGTGAGATCTCTCTCACAAGTCTAAAGGGAAATGTACTGGTATACTGGATATACTATAAATGTATATGTACAATACGTATTGTAGTTTATTAGACTTGTTAAGCTGTCGTGGGTAGTGTGCAATGTATACCAAATCCGTGTTCTTAGGCGACCAGCATTCAGATTTATATTATTTACGAGTTTTGTTTGAATTTAAGGAATGTTCTCTGACATTTTGATGAATGTTGTCTGAATTTCGTTTTAGCATTGTTTTGTTAGAAAATAAAAGTGGAAGCTGTGCTGTGTTGTCGTATATGGGTGCCGTATGGATGGATGGGAGCCGATGATTTTGAGGAGTCTATATGTCTAGAAGGTCTTATAATGGGCTGATGATGTGTGCTGTGTTTTTATAGGGCAAGGTGTGTCCAAACATTGAGTGGCAATCGTGCGCGGCAGCCGCGCGCGATCGCTTCTGTCTTCCTGCCGCGCACAAACATTTCTAGCAAACATTCGTCAGTAATTGTGTTCGGGCGAATTATAAGCAGACGTACGACACACGCAACCGCTTTCATGCCAATTGAAGTGCGCACCGTTTCTCGGATATGCCGTGTAGAACTGCCGCGCAAACATTCGTCGGTTTAGTCCACACTAGAGCGCAGTAGAAATGTGTCCTGCAAAAACCGCGTGTTGCTGCCACGCTCTTGCCGCGCAATGTTTGGACACACCTCTCTCCAGAGCTGTACCGTGATATTAAATTTGTATAATGCATGACAGCCTTGCTTAGTTTGATTTGAGACTACTGTCAATCGTTCGACATTATAATTATAACTCCTCACTATCATTTTCCGAGTTAAATCTGCAAAATTATAAACCTTTTGCTGTTTCACCCCGCTTTAGATCTAGCCGTGACTGTTACATAAGTTGTAACAAAATACTTGATAACATATTCCAACAATAAAAAGTAATAAACAGCAGCCAAGCGTCGGGTAACACAAGTAAGTATGTTCACAGTTTCATACTTAGTTATGAAACTTGTATGAGGAAGTATGTTAGTAAACGTTTGTTATTGTTATTTGTTAGTACATGAAGTAGTTAATGGCGTACAAGTTAGGAAAATCGGAAACAAAGACGTTATAAATTGGAAGTGTTGGGCCCCGAGGCAAGCGGTTATTGGAGATTAAAGAACGTTCCAAAAATAAGGTAATTTCTACTTTAAACTCCATAAGTGTTTACTTACCACACTACATCGTCAATCTGTTTAATTCATGGCTAATTTAGTCAAAATTTGTAAAAAAATGTACACAAAATAGGTGCAGGTATAACCTAACAGTAGAAAAGGGTTACAATAATTTTATCAACAGTTCATGAAAAGAAAAAATAATTTGTCAATTATAATTAAATTATCCCGTGTGTGTCGAAAAAAAACGGAATTAGACTGAATAATTATGTCATTCTAGGTTATCGAAGTAGTTGAATTTTATAGGTCACACATACCTTTATAGAATGTGTAAAAAATATTACCTAACTGTCGTAGCACACACTGCACTTATGTAATTGAAGTTTAACTACACTGTTGTTATTCAATACCTAGTAAAAACAGCATATAGTGACGTGGCATATGCAACTCATACAGATCTCATAAACAAGTCACGGCAATAAATGTGAAACTAGCCATGATCGCTTATTTTATCGCTACTTTCAGAGCCGTACAACATGGACGCTTTTACTTCGAAGAAATGGCGTATTATTTAATGTCGAAAGTTTTAATTTTAGTTCGTGGGACAAGTCATTGAAGACACATTGTAATCAGTCTAAAATAATGTAATAATATGACAGCAAAGTCTTTCTTTTGTTAATGAATAATAAAGATTGTAATTACATGAATTTTCATAGACAATACGGCGTTTTTTGACATGTCAGATAGTTTTAGACTTGTCACGCTAAAGCAAGAACATTCCTTTCTTCTTAGAGTTCATATTCCTTTGTATGTAAGTATAGATAGTGCCATCTACGAAGATGCGCCCCACTCCGCTCCGCTCTGTACTAAAGTACAGCTAACAGTACAGTAGCCCGTCTTCGTGGACAGAACCGTCATGTTGACCCTGCAGGCGTAGCATGAGCACCGTTTTCGACGGAAGAGTAGACAAACATGACGTTTCCTGTAGACAGTAGACAGTACGAGACGGCAGCAAAGTAGAAAGAGTCAACTGCACTTTTTACGAAATTCACTCTTTTAATAATTCGACTCAGAATTATTTGTTTTGTCATAGGATTTATCGGTTGTCAGTGTGATTATGACAGTAAGGATAGAAAACTTTCTTCCAAAATAGTCTACATATAAAAAGACGTAGACAAAGATCGTTAGAAATGAAAGACACAATGACAGATTGTAGAAAGATTTCTAAGGAGGATGTCAAAAATGAAGAAACGAACTGTCACTTTGTATAGAAAAACCTATGTCTATTCTTCGTAGAGATAGAAAGCGCCATGCTACGTCTGCAGGAAGTACAAAAGTCATCAGAATAAGCTGCGGGAGGTCCTGGGGGCCTACCACCACCGCTTACAGCAGTATTATTTTAATATTACTTCAGTGTAGGAAAGAGATGAAGCTCTACAGGACGTTTAGCTCCATCCCTTTCCCCCACGAAGAAAGATTAAAATAATACTGTTGTACGCGGTGGTGGTAGCCCCCTGAAGTGGTTTGTAAGCATAATGTAATAATAGGTAACTGTGTATTAGAAATTAACTTGTGGTATGAATGACTTCAAAACAGTGCAGTGGGTAGATTCATCCTATTTCTGCTCAGGATACAACTAACTGCAGTGGTCTAAGGGGTTGCTTATGGCTGATTCACAGCAGCTAGTTCAAAAAAGGGGGCTACAGAATAACATAGTAATGTTATTCAATTCAATTTATCAAGACCGGACCGGATAGAATTGTCAGAAAGTCAGAACCTTAGCCAGTGGCGTTCTGTAGTTTCTGCCTACCCTCATATAAGGGAAACTGCCCGGAAAAGGGGAGAGTTTATCTGTGTGTGTATTGATTTTATTATTTATCTATTATTCGACTCCTACGAAAAGTATAAAAGTAATTTGGTGTATTATGTAAATATATACACCATCTTATTAGCTTTGAATGTACAAATTAATGAGTAGGTACACCTAGGAAATTATCTTTAGACTCAACTGACTAGACAATGGACCTAAGTTACAAATTAAGCTCCTTGTTGTTTTATTTTCCTCAGATTGGTCAACCTAAAAAACTTTTTGAATTATTAAAATACGCCAATGAGGTATGTATTTTAATAATTCAAAAAGTTTTTGTCTCACTAATTTGATCAAGATAATGACAGTATCATAATAAATGCTAACCATTCACAAACAGCGTGTCATCAACATCATGCAAAAATCTCAATTACTTTAGACAAGTTAATTTATGTTATGTACTTACGATGTTTTTGTGTACTTCGTCGAAATAATGTATTTTTTGTGTAGATTAGTAAAGTTATGTTATTTAAGGCCAAGGCAATAGAATGGTATTTCTTTACTTCATTAACACATATCTTTTGTTTTTTAATTCTACCTTTCCTAACTTAGATTTTTTACATTAACGAGAACCGCAACTTTGAATTGGAAAACTTTTTGACTATACAGGGTGAAAGTAACTGCTCTATGTGTTTTTCCCAGTCTTAACTGTCTGTTTTTTTTTATATTTCTCTGGTTATATTATAGATAGATAATAGAATAGAAAATAGAATACTCTTTATTATGTAGGTACACCATAAAAATTACAGACATAAATTAGAAATTTTACTTAGGGTGACACAATGGGCGGTCTTATCGCTAAAAGCGATCTTTTACAGACAACCTTTGGATGGATTAAAGTAAGAAGGAGAGACAATACTGCAGGTAGTCAGTGGTTTACCGTTTACATATACAATAAATACATACACACATAAAGTATTATCTTATCTATATATAGAATATATACATAGTTCGATATATATAAATATAGCAATAAACATGAAACAAGAGCAAGGATCTATTAATTATGGTTTTTAAGGAGAGAGGAAGTGTTATTACTTATACCTGGTGAAAATGTGGGTGTACTAGAGGTCCACCTCTGCCTATCCCTTCGGGGAATACAGGCGTAATGTTATGTTATGTGATTATGCTGTAAAAGTGTATTTACATACAGACAGACATACTTTGACAGTAAAGTTACTAGAATGAGACAAGAGACTGGAAAAGTCATGAGAAGAGATAAAATATAAGGATAATGGATAACGTCAGCCTTAACTGAAGTTGTCAATTATGAAAAAAACTTGATACAATTTTATTAATATTGCATATCTAGGCCAGTACTAAAAACTCGTTGATAAAATAAAAATACACTACAACAACATGTTACTTAAAAGGAAAGCAAATAAAAATACAGATATGATATTAATAAATCTTAAAGTCGCTTTTAATAAAAACTTGGTATTCGCTAAAATAGGTAGTGCAGTTACATAATATAATACATACGTAATATATAGGTATATATGTACAAAGTAAGGTCGGTTAGGTTTATGGTAATACTTGTTACAATCACCGGTGCCCAGATAAATCTTAAGCCGCACGAAACAGAACAGAATAATTGTGTCACCGCATTTGTATCCTATTTATTAATTATTTAAATATTTATGAACGTAAAAATATTTGTGTTTCTCTGTTGCTACAGTGGGTTTTTGGAATTCCGCAGTTAATATTAATAATATTATTATTTACTAGGCTTCTATGATTGGCATGCTAATTAAAAGGAGGCTAGTTTCACGATAGTTTTAGTACTGTAATTAATAGTAATTGCTTGTCCTTATTATATCACCCTTCAAAACAACTTGCCAAGCCCACTTTTATTTGCCTACTGATTATGGAGAACTGTCATTTTACATGCTTTAAACTAGATTTTAATCATAACCCCAACATAGTGATTTGTACAAATCATAGTCGACTTTTATCTGAAAATATAGCAGAATATTTTAATTTCATATTTAAATGCTTTGGGAAAATCAGAAAATAAGTGATAATCTGATCTAGTGCTTTCGACACAGTATTCCATTTTTATGTTGACTCTACTTGGCCAAACACTTCGCTAAAAACTTTACATTGTTCTAAGAAAAGTTTTATATCTAGGAATAATAAACGAATTCGCATTTGATAATGCATTAAACAACATAAGGCGTGTCTACATTAGAATTCTTTGTTTTTTTAATGTTTTGTTTTTTTAATGTTTTTTTTTTGTTTCGCAACAGTTTGTTAAGTTTTGTTTCCACACATACTTTTGAGATTTATTATTTTAAAACACTAAACAATAATTACATGTCGCAACATTTAATGTTTACAAATGTAATCTCAATAATGTAAGTACTTATTTTTGTACATTTTCCTCTTAAAATATTAGGCAGAACACTTATAAGATTTTTAAGATGCGGCACACACTCATTGGACTTATATTTTTTTTTTTTCTACTAACCATACTTTTATTTGACAAAAGTTATACGTTACCGACGTTACGTTACGTCATCATCTGTCTAATCTTTTCCCAACACGTTGGGGTCAGCTGCCAGTCTAACTGGATACAGCTGAATACCAGTATTCTACATAGAGCGACTGCCTATCTGACCTCTACAACTTGTTGTTGTCAGACGATCCGAAACGACTGTCAAAGATCCAAGAATGACAGCTGGGACCAACGGCTAACGTGCTTTCCGAGGTACGGAGGGGTCTCGAAATGTAATGGACGGTCACCCATCCACGAACCGACCGCAGCAAGCATAGCTTGACCTCCAATCGACGCGTGCGGCTGTTCGCTCCTCATACGATATTAATGAAGTTACAGAAGAAAACAAAAACACCTGCTAAGTTTAATTCAGTGAAACATTTTGCAATTAGATTCCACCCGAGTTGTTAATGAACTACGAAACCTCATGAAAAATTGCGTCTAGACCGTAAAAGTTACAAAGCAATGGTAGATTAAAGAAAAGGTTAAGGTTAACCAACGTTTTTTGCTTACCTGCTGGTTGCAAACTAATCTAATTCTCAGACAATTTAACTTACCAATCTTGTAGCAAATATTTTAATAGCTATCGTGATGAAGCAAATAAAGTGTTATTAAATGATACGTTGCCGTTATTGAAAAGGAAAATTAACTAATTTTAAAAGACTGACCATCAAACCTTCTGATATCTAAGCCCTATTTTGCCCTATATTTTTGTAAGCGTTTTGTAAAAGTGTGTGACGATCAGTGCTCATACATAATGTGTGATTTTAACTTCGTACGTTTCTCAAATAGGAAAGCTTTCATCTTTTATTTACCGTCATGTATGATGTGATGATGTAGGCTGCTCTTACCGCTAACCCCCGATACGCTTATAAGTGTAATCAAAACATCGTAACCAAACGTGGATTGATGCTTTTACTGATAAGTGTGTCCCTGCCTTAAGGCTTTCAGCGGTACTGTTTGAAGACAGGTATGCAGCAAAAACATGCAACTCTAAGTACGCAATAACGAATAAGTGAAACATGTACATTGATATTCATATCTATTTGTGTAATACAAATGTCAAAACTGAAAGGGGAGCTAATCAAACATTCGGGTAATAACGTTTATTTTTATTACTTGGCAATACATAAGCTATGTTCTAGACCCAGTCTGTTAGTTGTGAAACTTTGTTTATATGACTGCCCTAGATCGTGTGGCATGTATTCAACCTTTTTATGATTTTCTTCGTGCTTTTTAGGTAAGAGATTACAACTAAATTACTTAATCATTGTAAAAAGCTGGGCTGCGTGAGTTCATGATATGTAACACGGAATTTTCTTTCAAATTTGTAACACAGTGAAAACCAATTTTCAATGTGATACGTTAGGATTCATAGAATACATTGCTTCAACCATAAATCGTAAATTGTAACTGAAACCAATTTATATGCAAAATAACATAACTAAATATGTGCGAATACGTAAATACTTCAAACCAGCTGTCGATTGACAGCCTGACGTAATCTCATTCTGTAAATTCTCTCGACGTGAATCAAATTCAGCACTAACTGGTACGCTCATTAAAATATTAGTTCCGCACACAGTTGTGAACATTATGTATTTATAATGACCGGTTGTCCGGTGTATTGTTTCACGCGGCCATTCCACTCCGGCGGCTAATGGGGCGGCCGAGTGTGTGGATTATTCACTTCCCAACCTCACACCCAACTTTCTCACTCGTTTACGTAACTGTTGCTACAGTTTTTTGGCCGATTCCGTCTTTTATTATATCGGCCTTGGTACGCCTGCGCTGGCGACACGAAAATGTGCGACAGCGCGAAATCATAATTTGACGAAACTCGCTGATATAGAGCGCAAGCGCGGTAACGTTTTATAATACTCACAATGAAACAGTCTCCCTTTTAGTCACGCCGTTGAAATCTGATTTCTATGAATATAGGTGAAGGATTGGGTTCCGTAGCTAATTAGTTGCTTAAGTGCATGCAATCCGGGGTGGCGGACTGAATGCGTAGCTATTGTGTTTTGTATTCTTTCTTCATCATTTTGACAAACCATTTTGTAATTTGTTGTCTTGCAGATTGACGTTAAACATTTGTAGTAGATAATTTGATTAGTTCTTAGTCGATCGAGAAAAATATCCTCAAACTTTTTAACAAAAAGAAAAGTTATTTAGTGTTCTTAAATCGTAAAATCATGAAACCCTATCCTGCATAATATACGTAACACTGACATAATATCGCATTCACAAAGTAGATAGCAACTCAAGTGTTACAGTCTCTGCGGTCAAATCAAAAGTTCAAGTGTCAATTATTCGGTCGTGCAGTCGTATTCGAGTGTTCGATTACCTACTAGATACTGCAGGTAGATCATTATGATGTAATGCTTATTAAATAATCGTAATAAAAGCAAACTACTTTACTTTTAGGTTTCTATCGGCTTTTCGGTAGTGAAATAAAACCTCTGTTTATCGCAGTTTGGAATTTAATTAGGAGTGGTCAACAGGGGGCCAACCTCTTTAGCAGTATTATTTTAATACTACTTTACAGTGAGAAAGAGATGTAGCTATACGTTCTGCATAGCTCCATCACTTTCTGGTCGCAGCTGCCTGCGGACCTCTGCAATGATAGAGGCATCATAATATGCGTTGCCATGCTAGAGACAAAACTGACATGTCTCATGTGCCTGTGATTTCACGGTTCGTAGGTACATACACCACTGGAACATACGAACGCTAATACTAGATAAGAATGCTTGGAAATATGCTGGTTTTGCTCCTTAGGACAATCTAAGAGTCAGACAAAATCAAACTGATTGCTAATTTAATTCCATCATTTATTATTTATTTGACATTGATTTTACATTCTGTGCCTAGTTTACCCTCACACGATGACTCATGTATTATAGTTATAATTTAATATTTTAATTTTTTTTACATACTAATAATATGTAGCTAGTAATGTTATTGTAGGTGCATCGTCATCACATACAATTATGATAATCATTATAGTAATCCTGTCTCTACAGCACTAACCACCGGTATCTTGGACCCTGCTCCCGACATCAACACCGGCGGACCTCTATTCTTTTATATATTTAAATGTTTTTTTAAATAATTTTTATCTTAAGAAATATTTAAAAATGTACTTAAATATGGAAGAGAAAAAAAATAAACGAAATTATTATAATTTTTGACGTTCAAAAGTGCCTTTTTATGTGCTTTTGACTGCTTAGCGCAGAAAATAGTAAGAACTGTTATTCCAGCACCTATTGGCAGTTAAAATAATGTCTAGTTTAAATAATGATTCGCTGCCCACAAATAAGCCCTTGTTGGCGTATTTATACAGCCAAAAGGGACTGTATTAATCAACCACTTCTCAGTTCTCCTAATTGAGATTGATCTTTTGACCAATCTTGAAATACTGACTTGAACATAAATCTCTACCTGACACTGGCACGAAATTGACAAGAACGAAGTTAAACGCGGTGAATTATCATTTGCCTAGGATTGTATCTGAGACATAAACCTCTAATACCTAAATAATACAGGGTTACTGGATATACGTCGACAACCGTTAGGGGATGTAGGAGAGGTCATTTGCAACCAAATGACTACTGTTGTACCGGGACACCCCTCTGCCCTCCGCTAGCTCGCTTAGTGAGGGTCTCACCGGACAACGTTGAATAATAAGGTAAACACAGTAGGCGATAGGAGGAACGGTTTATTACTGGTTACACACACATGATTATTATAAATATAGTATATCACAGTATTTAGAAGGATGATGGTTATATAAAAATTACAGACAGTAACACGCTCGGTGAAGTCCAAAGATGAAGTGTCTGTCTAGCAGACTGAAAAAATACTGCACGGGAGTTTGTGGCGTTCTGAATTCAAATTGAAAATGGAATGATGATGTGGCCAGCCATAAAGGATTGCCAGTAATAAATGATAGGATGAGTATGGATGAGAAGGACTTCGTCACACTGTTAACCTTTATGCCAATGTCAACCATTTTCGACTAATTTTAAATTTTAAAATGAATGAAATGAAGATATAAAATGTCAAATGACTCGAAAATTGTTGACATTTTTATAGGATTTTAAAAGGGGTCATTTGCTTGTAAATGACCTGTCTTACATCCCCTTATTGGGTTGCCAACATAACCAATAACCCTGTATATCGATACTTATCTAATTCGATCGCCTCTGTGGTCTAGTGGTCGCAAGTGGTACTGCTGTGCATAAGGTCCTGGGTTGGATTCCACGGTCGGGTAATTTTTTTTTTTTTTTTTTTTTTTTTTATTAAATTTATTTTTTTAATTAATTTTTTTTTTAAATTAAATTTTAGTAATTTTTTTTTTATTATTATTTTATTTTAATATGGTCCAATTTGTTAGTAAAATACCTTATCACTAGTGTGTAAAGTGCTAAAGTGTTATTGGGTTTTCTATAAGGAGTTTCTTAGTAGCTCTCTTAGTAAGGAGTCAGGATTTGTGCCCGATTGATGGCAATAGGCTCGCCCCCTATTACATTGGACTTAAACATTAGCTGGTGAAATGGTGGCACCTCAGCCTAACCCTACGGGGATTACAGGCGTGATGTTTTGATTGTTATGTTAGTCTAATTAGTAAATGATACTCCAATTGTTTCTAGGCATAACGATGCATTTAATATGCTTGATTACTGACTTACTAACTTGATAACTCGATACATAGCGGTAAGTAAACGTAATCGATTATTAAATGGTCCATCGACTCGGTACGAAGAGATGTTATGTGATGCCCGACGTAAATACTCTATCGCTATGTTGTTTTTTTTAACTAGTGTGGCTAATTGACTAATTATGACAGTTAGGTAATGGAGAACTGATAATGGACCAGGTTTGAGGGTGGGGCAGCTAAAGCCAGTATTTTGAACTGAATTACAGCTGTAATCTTTCATAATGCGTTACCACTAATACTCACGTACGCTCTCTATGATAAAAATGTTATATAAATTGTAGCTAAGATTCCAGCTGAAGTCCCGTATGATAGAATGTTGTATATTTATACAACAAAATTTATTTTATTATTTATGTACACACAGTAAAATACATATAGATACGACATAATGCATACAGAAATATTTTTTTTTCTCGTTAATCTTTTTATTAAAATTACCTTTTTTCACAAGGAAGTTTCATTCCATAGCATTTCAAAGAATATAAGAAAATTCGGTAGCTTCACACACCCGTAAATAACTATTTTTCCTTGCAGTGGTTCTGTCTTTGATTTCTTATCAAATATCTAGTAATATAACACAAAGGTCACCATGAACGTTCAGTTAAATAATAATCGATATTGTAATGTATTCAACCTAATCAAATAATTGTTAACACTTTATTGTTCATTGTATAATACACTTGTTGATTTATGTACTAAACATTTAATTGAGTTAGGTATTATTTTAATGTTTCTTATTTAAAACTTGTTTATTTAGTGTTCAACTTGGTAATAATTGTGGTAATAATTAAATAAAGCAATTAAAATTATAATGAGTGGTTTCCGGTCACTTAGAAGGTAGATTCCTTGACGAGGAATAAAACAATGGAATGGGCAGCTGCACTTATACTACTTATGCTCCTTTTTTACCGTTGTGTGTGCGTTTTGTTTGTGCAGAATAAAAAAAATTTCTTTCTTTTCTTTCTTTCTTTCTAATACAAATATTGTAATCATCATACTTCTCAAGTTCGAACCCAAGCACACACCTCTGACTTTTCGGATTCATGTGCGTATTGTATAAATATCATTTGCTTCAAAAACGGTGAGGGAAAACATAGCTAGGTAACCGGCATGCCTGAGAAATATTTCTCGACGGCATGTGAAGCCAAGTCAGAGGCCTATGGGCGGCTTTAAGACTCTGATACCAGGTTAGTCACTAACCACACAAAAAAAGAAGAATACATATTAAATAACTATTTTCATTATATTCACTAAAGAATTTTTAATATGAAAAAAAAAATAGGAATGTATTATTCTTGCCTCTTTGGTATCTATTTTTGATAATTTCTTCGTTTGAATTTTCTCATCTTTCATGCAGTAAGTATATAGTTAACCTTCCTGTCATCAATTTTGAGATCTATTTTAAAGATTTACAGGTAAAAATCAGAATAGTTAGATAACTAAATAACTCATATCAACTAAAAAGCAGATACCTACAATAACTAAAGCGTCTTCTAAAATTTGGGAACCTAGGAGGTGCAGTGAACTTTTTTCCAAAACTTTGATATCTGGGGCTTATGATATATTGAATTGAATTTTTGAATAGTCAAATGTCTGTCAGTATTGTCACAAGGGTAAATTTCGCATTTTGAGTAGTTGAGGTCAAGGCCGATGGGATTGGAAATGCTACATGGAATTGGAGATCTTTTAGGACAGTATCTACGTCACCTCCTAGAGTCCCATCATTTAAATACCATTACATTAAATTTTGAATTTAGTTGTTGTATTATGGGGTTTATAGCTAAACTGAAAGTAACTATAGTACTATATAACTAAAGTATATTAGGCCGTCGTCTAATAAAGAAAATGTAACACACAACTGTTGTTACCCAATGCGGTGTGCTTGGAAGGTAATAGTATGTGATTTAAATAACCATAGCGGTAGTGATAAATTTCTTCGCCGGTTGGTAATAGTGACTGAATTCGCCAAATTGCCAGCGACGTGGAGCTACTAATCATAGATGTAATATTTGTGCGTGTGCGCTAATAAAGTATTGTTTTAGGAATACTTTAAATTACAGTTTGTATAATACCGAATCTGCAGTATTAGTATGGACAATCTTTCTTCTCTGTCTCTCTCTATGTCAATTTTTTGGGACAGAACCATGTGTACCATATTTTTAGGTCCTGGAACCCTGGCTGCCTTCCCAGGCAAGAGGGATTTCAGAATGACTGAAAGGATACAATGGTTCTCCTTCTGTTCAACACCCTCAGTTGTAATAACCAGGCGTAAACGTTCGTGGCTCTCCAACGAATGGAGGAGTTTCGCCTTCCCACCTATTTATCAATTATCTGGCTACCCAGACCACTCATCCAAGAATTTATAGTCAACCATATTCCAATAAATCGGACAGCTTGGTAGTCATTAACCACGCACGAGCTTGTGGAATTAAATTAGTTTGAAGCATGACCATCGGACGCCATTAGCATAAGTGTTGGAACTGTTGACAAAAAACCGGTAATTTGTTTCATGTAACGATCAATATTGTTGTCCAACAGGTGTTTAACATACATGCTCACACGCATGCGCTTGTATGCACGACACATTTGAGGAACATTTGTTAAGGAAATTGACAACAAATGGTCGTGTTCGACACATTCATATTAATGTCCCCAGCGTGCATCGCAGACGTATCGTCTGGAATTATTTATTGAACGTTATTTGTAGTATGCTTGGGAGTAATATTGAAGAGCTGTGAATTATTTAATAGTTAGTGTCTTAATGCATGAAGAGCTGAATACGATGACGAATTAGTTATACACCATTTGAAATAAGATTAGACATTGAAACAAACCTTTTTACAGTCTATTCAACCGATTTTGACTTCTATACCGTAGGCATAAGGATGGCATTAAAGCAAAAAAGTTACACAATACCAACTATCTACTGCAGCTGCCATTTGTCATGCCACCAACGCAATAGAAGTCAAAATCGGTTGAACGGACTGTAAAACAGGCATATTTAAATGTCTTATCTTATTTCAAATAAAGTATAGATTGAATTTAAATAGGTTTATTGGTAAAACATTCTACTCATCATTATGAATAACTTTTACTATGGGACAAAATCTGAAATCGCGAAAAAGAAATCTGCCGTTCCAATTATGTTCGCATAACTCTTCAAAATCTAGGGAACAGCTGACTTTTTGGGGGTTGGTTTGGCGATTGTTAGTGTTTACCAATAACCCTGTATACGAGGGGTGTTCAATAAATAGTGAGAATGAGTATTACGCAATTATCTGTTACTAAATGTTATTTCATTTTTCGACGTAGTCACCTTATAGGGTTATACACTTTGTATAACTTTTTTCTAAAATTAAAATTCCTTTTCTAAAAAAATCTTCTTTCTGATCCCTTAAAAAATCGTGTACGGCGGCGACTACTGCGTCATCATCTTCAAATTGCTGGCCCCTAAGATGTTCCTTTAACCGCAAAAATCGGTAAACATCACTGGAGCAAAGTCCGGTGATTATGGAGGGTGTACCATAAATTCGAAGCCAGCTTCTTGAATGGCAGCCATCGCAACTCTGGATTTGTACGCAGGAACGTTATTTTGGTGAAACAAACAAACAACAGAATACGTTCCGAAACGACGCAAACAAATGACTTCTATTTTTTTTAAACAAAAGATAATAGCTTGTTTTTTTTTTTATCATCATAGTTAATGTCTGGGCTATGCCTGCCAGTATTTAATTTTTTTTCTTTCCAAGGAGAATGTATCGCATTCTCACTATTTATTGACCACCCCTCGTGTATTGTGTTTAATACTACTACAAAGGGTTTTGATTTCGACACAATGTACCTGAATTCACATGTAATTTTTATCACTGTGCTTTATTAATTTTACGATTGCTTTTTTAACAAGCTACTTAATCGGCTTACATAAGTCTTAAACAGACGATGCCGGTTTTAAAAAGTGGACCATTTCAGATAAAAACTGTTATGTAGAAACGACTTGTTACTTTCGGGCCTTGTACTAAGTTGCCAAGGTTAAAGGGCCGGGCCCTTTATGGAAAAATACGCCGTGAGATTTCTGTCAACCAAGCCAATGATGCTTGACAAAATATTACCGGAACGTGGCTGATGGTGGATTATATGGTTTGGAATTAAGCGGAAAATATGACAATTAGTATTTGAGATACCTTCGTGGGAAAAAGACGTTAATATAACTTTAGGAAGAATACTTCTTCTGCCAGGGTTGCGGTAAAGTCCGAAAGGGATACCGGGACTCTTGGCAACAGGCAACTGAACTAGTTTTAGTCAGTAAAAGTCTGACACGCCCGCCCGCTGCACGCAGAGCGGCGGAAGTAATGACGAAGGAATAAGTGACGAATCCACATCCTCAAAAAGTAAAGGCAGAATACTTCTTAATACTTATTATATACTGCATTCTTCAGTGAGCAAGGCCAACTTTACCCACTACTGGGCATAAGCCTCTCTTGTTTTGTGCCAATTAATGTTTGGCAAACAGTATCTCTGCCACACAACAGTCACAGTGTCAGTAACAGTGTCTCAGTAGTCTGGGCCGGGTGGAAGGAAAACGCGCTCAGAGCACAGCACCGCCAAAATGGTCAGACGCGATCAAGAAGGTTGTTGGAGGCAGCATCTACCAAGCGGTCCACACTGCAGAAGATCGCATAGCCTGGAGACGCGTCATAAATGGTCGCGATCCTCAGCATTGAGGAAACGACGAAGAAGAAGAAACAGTATCATAGGCAGGTTACTTAGCAATTGTGAACATGAGATGTAGCGTGCGCCTTAGATGAACAACCCAAGTTTCCAATTCCGCAAATGACTTAAGGTGAAAATTACAATTCACTCCTAGGGTAAATCGATACCACCTACTTTTTTAAGAACATAATTTTACTAAAGGCTAAGAAGTACCAGCTCAAGGAATTTCAAATTAAACTGTCAACTATCATCATCCTACTAATATTATAAACGCGAAAGTTTGTAAGTATGGATGGATGGATGGTTGGATGGATGTTTGTTCCTCTTTCACGTAAAAAGTACTGAATGGATTTGGATGAATTTTGGCAAACAGATAGTTTATAACCTGGATACATAGGATACTTTTTATCCCAATATTCCCACGGGATCGAGACTTACGCGGGTGAAACCATGGGGCGCAGCTAGTATTAAATAAAATAATTACCTACATGAAAAAACACGGTTACTTCTAAGCGATCGGGTGGCACACGTGTCGACCCAAAATTACGATACAAGTACATTAGCGATTTTTTGTTACCTAAGATTTAATATTATTAATCTTAGGAACAAATTAAGCCCCATAAAAGTGGAAATTCCGTAACAATTTACGAGTGAAGCACCATTTTTGGAAATATCCAACTTTTAAAATGGTTTCATAGCTCATTGTCATAAATAACGTGTAAATCTCGAGCGGGTTCATTTTATAACAAGCCCGTTGATCGCCGGCGCAGCGTGATATATTACAGCGCCTGTTTTAAACTAGTTAGTATCATTTAAAGCTATGTCCTTATCGCGTTGCGTATCTAGATATTTATTGTAAGGTAAACCGAGACTTGACTTCATTATTGTACTGGTAACTTGCAGATTTTGCTAGTTTTATTTGTGGAAGGCTCTTATTAACTTTACCAGCTTCTGACAAAAAAAAAACCGGCCAAGAGCGAGTCGGACTCGCGCTCGAAGGGTTCCGTACCATTATCTATACAAACGGCAAAAAAATCACGTTTGTTGTACACCCCCTTATTTATTTATTTTATTGTTTTTTTTTTGTATTTGTTGTTATAGCGGCAACAGAAATACATCACCTGTGAATACAACTGTCTAACTATCACGTTTTATGAGATACATCCCTGGTGACAGACGGACAGACAGACAGACAGACGGACGGACAGCGGAGTCTTAGTAATAGGGTCCCGTTTTACCCTTTGGGTACAGAACCTTATAAAACAACTTCTTCTGTCTTCTTCTCATATCTCCCTGAATCTCTACCAGACAGTTAATTTGTTTATTGATTTATTTATTTAACCATTTATGCACACACATATTATATTTATACAGACAAGGATACAGAAAAGGACAGATAAATACGTACAAAGGCAATGCTTATTTGTAAAGATACTACCTGCGATAGGAAAGTAGATAAAAGAGATGTAGACAACGTGTGTAAGAGTAGTAGAGAAACGAAATACATAAATCCCAAAAACAATTCATTAATTGTCACTATTTATTAAATTAACGAAAATAAAACATTGTAGAAGGATACACCAATTTTTTTCTCGCTTTTTGATAATGGCGGCAACCGGATATAATAAAATAATTGTATGTGATAGCGCTCATAACTTAATAAATACTATCGGTAACGTATAATACATAATATTTAGGTCAATTATAATATCTGTGCTCCAAATTGTTGCCATTACAATCAAATTAAAGTTATTAAGTAACATAATAATCGAAGAAAACGTATAACTTGAAATTTAAATGACATTACATAAGTAAAATAAGGTGAAACAATTTGCCTTATATGATAGGCACAAAACATTTCAGTTCTTAGTACTTTTGACGAAACGAATGTAACAATTTAATGACCGATGACGCTCTACAATGCTAAACTTTTTCTGAAATTCCATTTGTGCTATATTAGCCGTTTATTGTAGACTAGCTGTTGCTCGTGACTACGTCTGCGATTCAGGACGAAAAGTAGCCTATGTCCTTCTCCGGGCTATGGTCTACCCATGTGCCAAACTTGAACAAAATCCGTTCAGCCGTTTTAGCGCGAAAGCGTAACAAACAAATAAACTGAATTTCGCAGGATACCTACTTGCCTACTTTGTGGGTCGATCGAAGCTTGCAGCGATCAATTCGTGGACCATCCTTTAGATATCGAGTCCGAGACCCCTCCGTGTCTCAGAAAGCACGTTATGCCGTCGGTCCCGGATGTCATTCGTAGATCCTTGACAGTCGTTACGGGTAGTCAGAAGCCCAAAAGTCTGACAACCAGTCTTACCAAGGGGTATTGTTTTACCCAGTTACAGGGTTGTGAAGGTCAAATAGGCAGACACTCCATGGAAAATACTGGTATTTGGTTACTCCGGCTGCTGCTTCTTCATCCGGTTAGACTGGAAGCTGACCCCAACATAGTTGGGAAAAGGCTAGGCAGATTTTGTAAATACTTACCTACTTCAGTCCGTCTTTAAATCTCTATTCTGATAATTTTAAGATACCTTGCATCAAACACGAGTTGGTTTAGAGTTAATAGAATTTGGTTTCGTTGTATCTTAATTAATAATTAGGTATTATATATTTTATCATTTAATTTTCGGCTCTTTCCTACCCCTCATAATATAATAAGTGCTTAATCATATAATAAATATTATCAAGCACTTATCAATAATTGTGCATTTGTTAGATGCGTAAACGTGATAAATGCAGTTGATAATGTTTTTTTTTTGGTTAGAATTTTTATGATTTGAAATACATTTACAATAAAACTAACCTAGTCGTTCCATCTTGATGTAAAAAAGGTATAATACTTAGCTATAGCTTAAATTAAATTAAATACAGCAACCATTTTTTTGGATCAAACCAACTTTGATAATAAAGATGAAAGTTTTATTCAATAACATTAAAAAGTATAATTCGTTTTATTCCATACCATTACTTTATTAATACGGAACGTGACTTCATTGTGTTCGCTACAAAAGCTTATTTATTAGGAAAAGTAAAACTTTAGAAAAGTCATGCTATGCCTTTAAGATTAATTGAATGAATAATAGAAATAGTCTCTAATGCCGGGGCTACATTATCGCGAACTTTAGTTCGTGCGCTCTGTGTTTCTCAGCGAGACGAGAGAAGTTCGCGATAACGCGACAATGTAGCCCCGGCATTAGAGTCACAAAAGTTGTCACAAAGTTAGAATTACTTAAGTGTAGCCGGTGGGTACTTGAAACTCAATTACTAAAAACTGTCAAAATTACGATCTAAGGTAAATTTTGTTTCTCATTTCACTACACAAGATATTATACTAATTACTTTTGAAGTCCTGAATATTAGATGAGTGAATGCTTCATTAACGTCTATGAGTATCTGAGAGAACGGCACTTAAAGTCATACCTAGTAGGTACTTACATAATTTAAATAAAAAGAGTACACAGACTCCTAACTAAGTTTCATTAACGTCACAGTGAACTGTCGCAGATTCAAGGAAGTTCACGCGGAAAATTGTGGAACTACATTTTTTAAATGCAATGTGATGCAATGAAAATAGACACTAGCGCCGCGTCAAATGGACTTCAGTGACGGCGCGGACTGGAGTTCGGATCTCATAATAGTTTCTTTTATTTTTTTTTCCGTTTTGCTACTTTGGTACTCTCTATGCTTTGGAACAGGCAACTAGAATTTCATAATTCTGACGATTCTCACTAACTGACCGACCATTTGACAGTTAAAAACCTAGACAAGTGACAATCGCTTCGAAAGCCTTTCGTATTACTTCAACGACTTTCAACAGGATTTATATAAGCTTTTCGATATCTTATGTCAGTCCTATACATTTTTGCATTTTCCATCATCGTTATCGCTGATAGAATGTCACTAAGGGCGGGTGGGTTGTTTTACGTCCACATTACGCAAAAATTTAACGTTCGTTAAATACAAAGCGTTGTGTCAAAGTTATTCCAATAATTCGTGAAACAACGCTTGTTTTTGATTTGACGATAGTTAGCGCCATTTTTGACGTTTACCCGTGCGTAAAACAACCCGCCCTTAGTCTAGGGCCTCAGTAACTTTAACTATTTGGAACAGTCAAATTTTAATGGTCGGTCAGTTAATGAGAATCGTTTAATTGAAATTAATGCCTTGATTTTGATTGAAAGTCGAAAAAATGGTAACGAAAATATCGAAATTAGGTGTCACGTTATTTCTAATTACTTTGCTTCGGTCTGTTGTCATAGAAAGTGTGTTGACAAGGCCATCTGGAAGGCAATTCTCGCGCATGTCGCATGCGTTATTGTCATGCGACTCGTACTTTTCACTCGTAAAAATCTACTTTTCACTCGTAAAAATCAAGTCAAGCTATTCTCGCCATGTCGGTTCGAGCATTTCTCGCAGGAAGGCCACGCGACATGTCTTAGTTTACATGCGACATGCAAAGAGTGGTCGGGAGCAGTCGATATGTTGTCGGCAATCGTACAAACGTCAAATATCATTCATTATTGTGTCAATTGAAGTGAAAGAACATATGAAAATATTTTATTAAGCAAATTATTTCTAGAAGCAAAAATGAGTGACGAATTTTTAGTTCAATTCATCCAAAACATTGTAGAAGACGCTGCAAATGCCACAATGGAGCCACTACGTCGACAACGTTCTGATATTCTGGATACTGTGGACCCATTTGACCTTAGCGAGGCAGTATTTAAAAAGCATTTCAGATTAAATAAAAATCTAGCAGAAATGCTTATAACAATGATACAACCGGTGATAGAATGCAGAACAAATCTAGACGTTACAACAAAGGTTAGTATAAAATATGGTTGTACGGTAAGCCTACTAACATTATCTCTTCTTTCCTGACTCAGCTGATACAACACGAATAAAAGAAAGTTCGAGTACGAAAACTAGACTTTTCTTTTATTTTTGTTTCCTATGCTTGTTGTGTGTTTGCACATAAATAGTTCATCACCGGCCTAGTCTTTTCCTAAGTTAGGGTCGAACCAGATGCCGCCGAATACCAGTATTTTACATGGAGTGACTGCCCATCTGTACTCCACAACCCAGTTACACGTACTACGGTACCTTTTGGTAAACCTGGTCCCAGGTCCCAGACTATAAATTGTACAAATAGGTATAAACATTTAATGAATAATTGTGTTATTGCAGGTGCCTTACATTTTTTTGGTATGGGAAGCTACCACAGGGAAGAAGGAAGGGGGGGCAAGTCCACAGGAGTTGCTTAGCAGGAGTAATAAATGATAATAGTATCTACTGATCAAGAACATTTTTTAAATAAGAAGAATTATTTTTTTATGACTTAGAATATTGAGATCGGAAGTGGATGCAAAGCCTTTCGACAATGATATTTAAAAGCTGAATTAAGCAAATGCTTTGGACGCAAGTGTTACAGTTTTGTTATGAAATAAAACATGTTTTTAGTTTTCAATATTGATTTATTGATTTTCTTAATTTTCAATGTCTTCTTTTATTAAAATATTGTCGGGAAACTGAGCTATCTATATAAAAGCCCGTTCAGGATGACCATCAGGTAAGG
Organism: Lithophane socia; assembly: GCA_947522985.1. Classification (NCBI taxonomy): domain Eukaryota; kingdom Metazoa; phylum Arthropoda; class Insecta; order Lepidoptera; family Noctuidae; genus Lithophane; species Lithophane socia. The sequence continues at coordinate 5,184,465 of OX383258.1, read as the reverse complement.
GACGAGAGCGCCTGCCTTTTATTCTTGTGATAGAAATGCCACAACACACCGAACAAAACTGATTGATGACCCAGCTGACGCTCACCAATGTTGTGCTTGTTTCTGTTATTCAATTCTATCAGTATGTAAAAGGTTGATGCATTTTTGGCAAATTTAGTTATCAGGTTTAAAGGTTCATAAGCTAGAGAAAGTAAAGCTCCAATAAAATAAAATACGATAACACTGGCTAATAGAACGGAGCGAAACCACAGAGTACATTTTTAGTTCAGACGTCCTGTCAGTCAACACTCAACACTTGTCGAAATTGACAGAAGAATAGAATCTTCTGTCAATTTATTAAGACATTGTCAAAGTGTGTGGGAGGTTTTATTTGGGCTGCCATCAACAAAGAAAATATATGTACTAACATTAAATAGTTTATAATTTTTCTCTTAAAGGGCCTTTAAGAGAAAAATTATAAACGATTTAAAAATATTATTTTCAATAGTTCCATATTTTTGTCGCTTTTATTTAGGTGTAGTTTGGTGCGGGTTAGATTTTCTTCTTATAAAAAACCAACGTCCCCACAAAAAGCGGACATCTCCTTTACCCCAGAATTTGTTAAAAAAACCGCACAATTTGTGAAAAATTTACTTCACAATTTGTGAAAGTGGAAAACAAGATAAAGTCTGAAAGTGACTGATAAATCGATTATCATCGGTATAGGCATGTGATGTATGGAAGAAGACATGCTCCTGCTATCTAATTGCGTAGGTAACACATTTTCTTAAATGAATATGACTAATCTGTTTCATTTTGTCACTTCAACAACATTCAATTGCGTTATTCAACGCAATTTTTTTTCGAACTTCTGTAGCAATGGATTAGCAATCTGTTTCAAAATGATTCAGATTGTCATTGATCGTGTATTACGCAATTGGGCTGATGCTGAACTCAAATAAATTGCGATTTGGGCAAGAGGTTGACGATGGATGATGATGATGTGATTTTAATTACCTACCATGTCTTATGTGATAGTACCTATTTTCTTGCTTTATGAGTAAATACAACATGTTTATTTTTAATTAGCTTTTATTGATTTAGTCTATATTGTCTTGAAATTAAACAAGCTTCGTATGAATGTTTCGCTAAAAATTAGAAACATTCATACGAAATTAATGTTTCTAATTTTTATCGGTGTTTGGTGTTGGTGTCCAATCTGTTCGTCTTGTAGCTACAGTCCAATACCGACGTAAATTATCCTCTTCAAGAAAACTGCAACAAACCATTAATCTTTTAGATATATAATAATACACACTGCAGAATACATATTTCCCATAATAGTGGGTAATAATTTATAGAAAAGTTTGGCAACACCAAAATTCTTGTTAGAATTTAATCATTGTTAATTTTGCGCTTTTTATCGATGATTTTACGTCTAGGGTATATTATACACAATGTATAAACACCATAAAATGTTATTGCAAGCCTAATAACTGATAAAAACGGGTGTACTTACAAATGAAAAGACAAGTCGGGCATTTTCCTTCGACTATCACTTTTACGCCCTATAAACAAAACAGCGCACCATGCTTTAAAAAAAGTGTTGGTCTAAATTGTTCACAACATAAAATAACATAAATTTATTAACTTAGAACACCTAGAAACTGAATTTTTCAGGAAGACGATAACTTTCAAACTTTGTTTATCAAAATATTGAGCTAAAACGTGACCCGCTCCGTGAAAAAAAAATCCCATCGTTCTGTCTCATTTCTTTACACGACATCGGCATATGTTGCTCTTTTTCTTGTGTGAATGCGACAAAAGTTATCAATTAGTCTCTAGTATTCTCTGTCTACGTTTTGGACGTAACGGAAATTGCCGACATCACAGTTGTCAAAATCAGTCAAGTGCATTCCGTTGTTGATATTTTAGAGAAAACTTATTAAAAAAAAATCATAAAATGGTGTTACGAAATTCATAATGTATTATTTTTTGATAAATGTTTATGAAATACATATAAAATGTTGTTCAAAACCTTTTATACGCTTATCAATCATTTTTAATATTAAGAACATCTATGGTTGCGTTTAAAAAGTATCACCGTTACCTGTGTGGAATGGATCGCTACGCGAGACTTTTAAAGTGCGTTTCATCTAATAATTCCTATGCCGTAATGTTGGCTCCACTAGCGTAGGACCAATACGAATAAGCTACGCCGCTACCTAATACGTCTGTTTTAAAATTTAACTGTGGAGCCAACATTATGGCAAAGGAACTATTTGATGAAACGCACTCTAATGGCAACAATATTATCCTTCAATTCGTGCTGTACGAATGCCTTGTAGGAGAATGTCACCATTTTATATGCGACATAGAGAGACGAGTGATAATGTCGAAAATGACATGTACGAGTGAAAACGCGAGAATTAGCCTCCTGGAGGCCAGCCGGATGTTGGTGCATATTTAGAAGTACCTAAACAGTTTTATTATAAAACATGATTTCATTGTTGCTAGGACTTATATCATAGTTAGCTTGTCAGCCAATGTCGTGTCGCGGATTTGTCGCGGCCCTTAGAATTTGCAGATCTGAATGGTGATTGGGCGAACTTAATCTACATTATAAAGGCACGATGAATAAATAGAATTACCTATAGATTTGGTGTTGAAGCTGAACTGTCATACAATTCACATTGATATTATAAACGCAAACAGAGAAACTTTAGCACCTAGCTAAATTCTCTCAAACAGAGAAACTTTAGCACCTAGCTAAATTCTCTCTGTTTGCCCTTTTGGTTTCCGCGACATGTTTATTTATTTTATTATTTATGTACACACAGTAAAATACTAAATAGATACGACATAGTTAAAATATGAGTACAAAGGTACTGCTTATTTCTTAAGAAATTTCTTCCAGCAGACCTGCGAAAGGAGAAATGAGAAAGAAATGTAGACAATAGTGTGTGAGAACAAGAAGAGAAAAACATGATTTAAATACATAAAGCTTAAATATATAAACATAAATACACTATAGGTACATGTTGGTTGATGTTTGGTGCAGATATTTCTAGGTGTAGGTAAAGAAAGACAGGCCTTTATCCTAGTGGAAGAATAGATGCAGGATATAATAAAATCGAATTTCATAAAATAATACAATAAGGGCGTTTGCCCCCTTATTATGGACATTTTTGCACTCATGCGTATACGGTTCGTGCAATTTCTAGGATGGCCAAACCGGATCAACACGAATCGAATACGAACCGGAAACGGATAATTGGGAAAACGCCCTTACAATAAAACATGTGCCAACTGCCATCGAGATATAAGTACTAACGTACTAGAGAAGACACCGTAAACACCTACTTTGTCTCGTTCAACTGCGGCGATCGCGCCGCAGTTTGTCGAAGAAAACGCGTAAGTGCCGTGATTTACATGGCGCTTAAGACCTTTTTGCCGAGAATAAATACACTTCCGCAGCAAATCTAGCACTGTGGTAAATTAGGTACGGTTTAGACGAATTGTTATTATTTTAGCGCTGCAGCGAACTAAAGATTCAATACGAAGAATAGGACAATTCAGTTATTTGACGTAGCTTCTCTAGTACGTTAGTACTTATATCTCGATGGCCAACTGCCTTTAATTTAAATAGTTGAATTTAAAAGTAGAACAATAAAAGTCAGTTGGCGGCAATTCTGTTAATTCCTTCCTCGATTAATAAGACATAGGTATACTATTCTACTGCAAACCGTAATAGTTTAGGCTTTGCAAATTGCAATGCAAATATGCCGCCCATTTATTGTTCTAGATTAATAATACCTATTAGTCAAGAATAATTACAGCTCGGAGATAATCAAAATAATGTGGGTGTATAATAGAAACTTTAATTACCTTCATGTTGTATAGGTAGATAAATAGCGTAGCCAGTTGTTCTGGACCTCTAAGAAGACGCTGCTGGAATTTAAAATCTAATAAGTTCGGGGCTTGAGAGCCGCCCGCACTCCGTGTCGTTCTCACTCAGGCCGCGAGTAGTATGTTTCGAGCGAGATATAATCTAAAGTAGGGTATGGCCTTAACTCATTTTGCGAAACCACCAAATAAAGGTACAGTAGGTTGCACATCAGTGGTAACAAAACCAGTATAAACTGGGGTCTCATGCTATTGTAACCCCATATACGTTAGGCCAGCTAAGTTCAAACTGTTACCAACGAACTATGGTCGACTGTACCTATGACGGGTCACTGTTGTCTGGTCCTGCACTGTTTCCTTATTTATCTATCGCTATTTATGAAATCTATTGGCCACATTCTGCGCCCAATTAGTTTTTTCAATACTTGTTTTTTAATACAACAACAAATCTTTAAACACTAACCGCCTTACTAATAAACGTTGTATAGCGCCTGTATAGTTACACAACGCTTTGTCTTCTTCTTTCAAAAGTCAAATTACTTTTGAAAGAATAAGACAAAACGTTGTGTAACTATACAGGCGCTATACAATGTTTATTAGTAAGGCGGTATCACTTTATTAATTTGATTTATGTCTAGTCATTGCAGTCTACCGGTATAAATAGAATATTAATTAGTCATTATTTGAATCATGTGAACAAAATTCACTCTCAATCATAATAATGCACATGCTAATAACAATAATATTATGATGGTGTCACTACTAGCTTGCGTGTGTGTGTGCGTACGTGTGTGCTTGTGTGACATAGTGACGTTTTTCTGTTGAACTCTTAGGAAACTGCTCGCTCAGTGAATGCAAGTTTGATGGTTCATGTGTCTTATGTAAAGTATGAACAAAAAGCAAATTTTCTTCAGATATCAGTAACTCATGGAGGTTTATACTTTTTGCTGTTTACTCAGGTGTTCATTAGTGCAAGTACAATGAAATTGTATGATTTCTGTTCGCTGTGCCTTTAGTTTTGTATTGTTCCGTACCCAAAGGGTAAAACGGGACCCTATTACTAAGGCTCCGCTGTCCGTACGTCTGTCACCAGGATGAATCTCATTAACCGTGATAGTTAGACAGTTTAAATTTTCACAGGTGATGTATTTCTGTTGCTGCTATAACATCAAATACTATAAACCAAAATAAATTAAATATTTTAGGGGGCTCCAATACAACAAACGTGATTTTTTTGCCGTTTTTATAGATAATTATATGGAACTATTCGTGCGCGAGTCAAAAAGAGCTCGGCGACAAAAATCACTACTCCACTAGCATAAAGTTGGCTGGTTATTGTCCTTCTTAGTCACCATTTCCGATATCCACGTTAATGAATGTGATGGGTGGCCTATTTTACTTACTCATAACCACAAATCTTTATTTAATCAGAATATAATCAGCAATTTATCACATCGTGTCAGCAGAAGCTATAATTATTTTGCAAGCGTCGCCGCAGGCAAATCCGTATCATTTTTTTTGAGCAGCTGTTTTGATATCGTAGTATCGTGACCACATTTCAACGTTGTTTCAATAGATCCTGTTCCGTTATGCAAAAATAAAATCGATATTGTATTAGCGATGGTGTGGTCATTTCGTGTTACTATTAAAAATAATAAATAAGTCTATGCTTTAAAAATTGTCGCTTTACGGCTATTGGTTGTTTTAAACGAATATCAATGTTCTGGGATTACTTTAGCAATATTTTTAAGGAATCTAAATATTTTTCTTTTTCTTTCTAGAGTTACTCGGTGAATTTGCTTAGGTACTGCTTCGATAATATGACGCAGCGTGACGTCGCGTGTCGCAGCGCGAAGCCGCCGTGGGGCGCAGCCTAAGCCGTTGTGGCGACTTTATAAAACACGTTAATGTTTAGATTAGATCATCCTTGACCTGAGTATCTAAATCAAACAGAATATCCAAACTATATATATATAATATATAATATAAGTATATAATATAATATATAATATATAATCCAAACTAATATTATAAATGCGAAAGTAACTCTGTCTGTCTGTCTGTCTGTCTTTCTGTCTGTCTGTCTGTCTGTCTTTGCTTTACGCCTAAACTACTGAACCGATTTGTGTGAAATTTGGTACAGTCATAGTTTGGAACTTGAGAAAGGACATAGGATAGTTTTTATTACAAAAAATAAAATAAAAAATAAAATTTATTCCGGACATACAGCGCCATCTATTGGTCAAGAGTCGGCATCAATTCAGTACTGAAAATTCATCGGAAAAATGTAAATAAATAGTAAAAAGGTATGAAAAATATAATATAATACAACTTTTAGTACATAGAAAATGCTCTAACGGAGTATAGATAATTCTATTAGTACTATATGTCGAGTTGGTGATCGCGCAATGGTGTCGATCGTTACACGAGTTCGGTTCATGTTATTGTTTTAATTCACGGAAAAAAGTAAATAAATAGTAAAAAGGTATGAAAAAAATAATATCAATATAATAAAACTTTTAGTACAAAGAAAATGCCCGAACGGAGTATAGATAAATAATCCGAGTTGTCACTATGCTCGATAGATGGCGTTGGGATCGAAATAGATCGCGCTATGGTTTCGTTACACGCATTTGGTTGGGTATCGGCCGAGCGCTTCGGTATTGTCGTAGAATTGAGGATTGATCGTTCCGTAAATTTAAAATTGGTTCCGTTCATTTTTGAAGAGATCCCGCGTGATCGGGAACTATGCGCCATGCGGGTAAAACCAAAAATCTGTCGGAAGTCACTATTCCACGCGAACGAAGTCGCGGGCAAAAGCTAGTTATGAATTAATTGTCAAAAATAATACCACATAAGAAATAAGTTAATCGTAGTATCTCTTACTCGGAACCACACCCAGTCAGTTGTCGTTAAATCTATGTGGTTATCATTATAGCGTTTCAAACGGTCCAAAACGTTTTGTATTTAACAGTTGCAGTGTTGAGTGTTCAGGAAGGGAACACGCCGATAATTATATGCATTGCCGCGAGAGAACAGAGAGCCTGAGCCTACAATTTTGAAAATGGCAACACTTTAAGTAGTTGAAAATAACATACCAACAATACAGTTTTGGTAATTACCCACAGTTTGAACAAAAGCTAATTGACTTAATAACTTTATTAGCTCAGTAAATCCAAGCTTACTAATTGATCGCAATCTTGAACAATCTAATTTACTAAATAAGTGTTTACAAACCGTTGGCCGCTCTTTAGCCATTTGCCATTTAAATTTCAGAAAACTATAAATTTACGGCTAAAACGCACTTAGAATTTAGTGTAATCGTGTAATGAAATTAAGAGCACTTGTAAATTAAATGTCTTGTGCAAGCGCATGTACTTGTACGCAATTAGTGACGATAAAAAATAATAATACAGCGCCATTAATTGTATATTCAGTGAAATAGTGGCTGTTGTCGTTGAGCAAGATATTTGACGGTACAAATAAATGCAATAGTTTAGATTGTGTTCAACAGCTAATTTATTTCTTTGACCAATTTATTCCTACATGCCTGCTTATCATACAGAGGATGATACATGAGGAGCTCGTGGCTAAGTAATTTTTTTAACAGCCGCTCGAGTCGATCCATCAGGTTAAGCTACGCTTGCCGGGGTTGGTTCGTGGATGGGTGACCATTTTCACATATCGAGACTCCTCCGTGCCTCGGAAAGCACGTTACGCCGTTGGTCCCGGCTGTCATTTGTGGATCTTTGTCAGTCGTTACGAGTCGTCAGAAGCACGAAAGTCTGACAACCAGTCTAACCAAGGGGTATCGTATTACCCAGTTACTGGGTTGTGGAGGTCAGATAGGCAGTCGCTCCATGTAAAAATACTGGTATTCAGCTGCATCCGGTTAGACTGGAAGCCGACCCCAACATAGTTGGGAAAAGGCTAGGTAGATTGTTTTTTTTTTGTCTGCTTATAGCGTCTGCGTAGTGGTCGCAAGCGCTACTGCTGAACATGAGGTCTTGGGTTCGATTCCCGGGTCGGGCAAAGTGTTATTGGGTTTTTCCATCTGAAATTTCTTCCCGGAATTTGAATGTGTACCCGGTTGATAGCAATAGGTTCGCCCCCTATCACATGGGACTTAAACATAACTGGCGAAATGTAGGTGTACTTATCTACTATATGTACACCTCTGCCTAACCCATCGGGGAATTCAGGTGTGATGTTATGTTATAATGTTATTCCTTCATAGAACAGAATATGGTACTACTTCATTTTGGGTGTTGCTTACATAAAATGAAGCCAGGAAAGATGAAAAAAAAATATCACCCCATCACTTATTATCAGTGATGATTTTATTTATTTATTGATACTTACTTACATGATTGATTGATGTCAAAACTCAGTTAGTTAGCCTTCTATTACGAATAGCAATAAAAAAATAAAAATATGACATTTGAATGTCATTAAAACGTTGTATTAAAAAGTCAAATGCCAACTGACATAAGTTTTAAAAAAAACTCCCCTTGCCTATAGAGCTTTTTGTAGAAAAGGCCTAATCGAATCGACATTTCGAAGCCAAAAAATTAAGAACGACCTTGTCTACATACTTAGTGAAATTCTTAAAACTTTTATCTTTGCCATTAATCTTTTACAATAACTGTGCCGAAACAAAAATTAATATAAAAGATAAAATATTTCGACACATTGCTTCGTGCTCATGACATTAGCTTACTATGCCAGCGCCATAGTTCACACAGTTAGCTCGCTTATTTCCCACGAAATGACAAAACACATTACTCTCTTTATTTGCACATTTTCTGTATTGTGTGTAAATAGAAATGTGGTTGATGTTATCTGTGGTCGGAACGGGCGGACTTCGTTGTTCTACCGGTCATACATTATTATTGTATTCAAATTTCAAAAACGCCTTTGATGCCCGCTTTGTTTCACGAAATATTTTGATGGCTGCTCGTATTGTTTTGCTGCTGTCAGATTTTTGATAAAAACAAATTACGAGCTAACATTTTCGTTTTTTAGTAGGTATATCTTCTTTTGAGGAGCTCGTGGCTAAGTAATAACAGCCGCACGGGTCGATCCAGCAGGTTAACCATCTTTACATATCGAGACTCCTCCGTGCCTCGGAAAGCACGTTAAGCCGTTGGTCCCGGCTGTCATTTGTGGATTGATAGTCGTTACGGGTTGTCAGAAGCCGGAAAGTCTGACAACCAGTCTTACAAAGGGGTATCGTATTACCCAGTTACTAGGTTGTGGAGGTCAGATAGGCAGTCGCTCTATGTAAAATACTGGTATTCAGCTGCGTCCGGTTAGACTGGAGCCGACCCCAACATAGTTGGGAAAAGGCTAGGGATATGAGATGATGCAGATGAGTAGATACCTTCTTTTGTTTGGAAGCTGCTTTAACAATTTAAGCTCATTGATACATTAATGCTTTATCATGTTATAGACTTCGTTATTGTTTAAAAAAAAATCTGAAAAGTGATTTCTCCTTGAATTTGAAAAAATAAAACATTAGTCACACTTTCTTGTAAACGTTTACGTAAAAAGTAAAAGTAGACCCAAAAAAGACATACAAAATTAAACTTTAAAAAACACTTTTATAAAGTTACGAAATATTCATGCAAGTCTGCTACAGTTTTCTTTAATGACTCCAAACTGGTGCGCGTGCGCCTGAGGGTAAAATGCTTACGTCAACATAGCTGAGTGATTGGCGTTACGTAACCAAGGTGAAGTGCGTTTTGAGTTCGGTTCGTTCTTGATCGCTTTATGAACTCTTTGTTAGTATAGTTACATTTCTACGAACTTCGAAGGATATGGAGAATGTTGAGTTGTGGGAATTTTTATTTCTTTTTTTGTCTGCTGTTCTACTGATTTATTTTGAGTATAGTAGCAGCTATTGTAAGTATTTTCCTTGTCCGACAGCATAGTCCTTAAGGAAAATACCTACAATTACCTGTGTATAAATTGAGTAGTTTCTAAGGGATAAGTAATTTTATTTTACCGCTTTAGATAAGACAACTAAAAACGAACTTTCAAAAAGTTTTTTTTACAAATTGCATTTGAAATCGTTTTCCTCATCAAGAAAACGAGTTTAGAAAAAAAAAAATCTTTTGAATATTGGAAACTATTAAACATTTTCTTTATTCCGTAGATTATGATTTTCATTTTAACTCCCGCCATTCAATACTTACCTACACGGTCTAAGCTGAACAACATCACCAATAACAGAAGGACAATCATTGTATGCACCTGTTCGAACCACGTTTGAATAATAAATGACTGGCCATAAACAGCTTAGCTACTAATAATTAAAATGAACTAATTAAGTCGTTGCTATAAGCATGTCGTGCCACGCAAGCATCCTTGGCGGCAACGGAAACCTACGCAACGTACGTTGCCTCTGATATCAATTACCAAATATATTTTTACATTACTTGAATGGGAAACAATAGAACTTTTATTTGTAATACCTATATTCCATACATACGATACCTAAGTTTCGGAGCTCGTGGCTAATTAATAACAGCCGCACGGGTCGATCCATCAGGTTAAGCTACGCTTGCCGGGGTGGCCAGTGGATGGGTGACCATGTTTACATACCGAGACGGCTCCGTGCCTTGAAAAGCACTTTAAGCCGTTGGTCCCGGCTGTCTCTATGGATTTTTGACAGTCGTTACAGGTCGTCAGAAGCTCGAAAGTCTGACAACCAGGCTTACCAAGGGGTATCGTATTACCCAGTTGCTGGGTTGTGGAGGTCAGATAGGCAGTCGCTCCATGTAAAATACTGGTATTCAGCTGCATCCAGTTAGACTGGAAGCCGACCCCAACATAGTTGGGAAAAGTTTAGGCAGATGATGATGATGAGGAGGATATTCCATACATACGATTCCTAAGTTTGACGAGCATTCGATCGCTTCCTTATGTCACATATTGAGTTACCTACAGAGCAATCTCCATTTAGTCACGCTAAAGAATGTCTTTCTTTCTTTTTCTTTCTACTTTTACTTTACGGTAAATTACTTATATAATTAGCATAAAAGCATCTAATGATTTTCATAATAATTTACTGCATTTTAACGGTTTCTTGCATAATTGTGTGTGGTTCCATAATAATATGATAATATTTTAATGAAATATGTCATGCTTCGTCTCGTCTCGTGTTATATCAAGTTTTGACACTAATTGCATATTTTCTACTTTTAAACTGTTACCGCCTTATTCATAAACGCTGCTTAAAGTTAAGTTATGAATTAGCAACTGTTTAACCATACATTTTCGACGTTTATACGACTCTTTAACTTTAAGAAACGTTTATGATTAAGAGGGTTAAAGTTTGATATGCGAATGTAAATTCATTGAATTGCAAGTTTTCTAGTAAAATAGGTTAGGTACTTATCTTACTAGAAAACTTGCAATTCAATGAAAATAAACGCCCATCTTATTAGAAAACCATGAAAACCAAAACCAAAAAACCAGGGAAACTAGGTTACCTATCTTACTAGAAAACTTGCAATTCAATGAAAATAAACGTAATACGTAATTTTCACATAGGTGTGATGCTTGTATGAAATGTGAGTGTTCGTTTCTGCCTAACCCTTCGGGGATTACAAGTATGATGTTATATTTTTACTGAGCTTGCCTAAAATTGCCACATTGTGAAGGAGTGATCTACGATACCTACTAGGTACTGCTACGGCGATAATATATAAGACAAAACCTAAAAACATTCGCAAGTACTGTGCATGATGATTGGCATGATTCGTAAAAAAATATATATAGATAAGTATGTATGCTGTATGTATTTATTGTACATGTAAACGGTACATCACTGGCTACCTGCAGTATTTTCTCTCCTTCTTAATTTAATCCATTAAAAAGGTTGTCTGGAAAAGATCGCTTTTAGTTATAAGGCCTCTGCCTCGAATCTTGCGGGCAGCGGGGCGGCGGCGGCGGCGGCGCGGGCGCGGCAGGATCTTATGCGTAAAATCAAATGGACCGGTTCTCGAAAACAGCGGCGCGGCAGCGGCGAGGCGGCGGGCAGCGAGCGGTGCACTCCATTCAAGCGGTGACTGCCCGCGCGTCTGCATTGCAGTGTTGTTGCCCACAATAAATTGAGCGTTAGGAATAAATTTGAATCAAAAAGATGTTGCCGCCATTGTTCAGACATTTCTTTCGCGAATAAAAACAAATATCTCGACGACACAATCGTGAACACAACACTACGCGGCTATAGTTACGCGCGATCTGCTGCCCGATAGTTTCGAGAACGGGTCTTCGATGCCCGCCCCGCTCCCGCGCCGCCGCCGCCGCCGCCCCGCTGCCCGCAAGATTCGAGGCAGAGGCCTAAGACCGCCCATTGTGTCACCCTATGTAAAATTTCTAACTTTATATCTGTAATTTTATGGTGTACATAATAAAGAGTATTAGTATAATATTCTATTCTAATGTTAAATGATGATCGATTACAAGTCAAGTAATGTTTAGAACGGCTTTTTTGTATCTGTATATCCACAATGATCGTCTTAAAATACAGGATTGATTACTTAATCATCTACGATTTTTAAAACAACGGCATACTTTGTAACTGTATTTCCATAATTAACGTCTTATAACACTACACGCTTACAGTAATAAAACTATCATCACTAGGGTATCAAAATAGATCTCTACTAACAGTTAAGGCAAGCGAAATCATAGTGCACGGAATAAATTGCGTATCGCATTACGTATTGAGTTTAATTTCGAATTCATGAAGAAATTCTAGAGCGCATCGTAAGGTGATGCTCTACAGCAAACGGAGCGGAGGGAAAACAGACAAGAACCATTTTACGACGCTCTGTTTTACATTAAATTACTTCAGTAGTACTATTCTGAAAAAAACTCACAGTGAAAACTTAGGTGAAGTGAGCTTGACGTGAACTGTCAATAGTGTCAATCCCTAGCATCTGATGGGATGACAGCTCACTTCACACAAGTTTTCACGGTAATTTTTTTGCAGAATAGAGTAGCGGCACTTGTGACTTATGCTTCGCAAATATGACTTTCTTCAAAATTAAAAGTCTATTCAGATATAAGCAATATTAGTTATTGCTTATAACTGAATAGGTCTTAACCCTTAAATTACTGACTCACGCATCTAAACACAGCTACAAAAGTACCAAGGAATTTATTTGGAAAAATAATAAAAATAATAACTGTAGCAATTTTTTTAAGATTAAGTAATTGTTTTTTCTTTGTCAAATATGATGTGTTGTTAACTTGTTATGTGTGTGCCAATATGCGTCACAGAGGTTACCAGCGATATTGATATTTTTATCATAGACTATCTGTGTCCCGCAGTTTCAGCCGCGTAATTCTCGAGCCCGTGGGAATACCGGGATAAAAATTATCCTATGTCCTATTCCAGGTCATGGTCTACCCATGAGGCAAATTTCATCGAAATTCGTTCAGCCGTTTTAGCGTGAAAGCGTAACATACAAACAAACACAACTTCCTAAGCTTGCGGTGAAGACTCGCCCGTTCACTTCAAATTAAGTTATTATAGAGTACCCATGAATTTACAGAGCAGACTAACAACCATTAAATTTATTCTAACTTCAATGTGCCAGTGCGTTGCAATTTATAATAAAATTGGTCGAACCATAAAGTCGCTAATTGAATAAAATAAGTAATTTAAGGGGCACATTAACAATAGTAGTAATTAATTATGTTAAGTCTATTAACATACTTACTGCTAAGTTACTGTTAATGTACCCCTTAGATTACTTATTTTATTAATGTCGTAGGATGTCGAATATTTAATTGGATTTAATTTTTTATTTTAATTACAAGTTTTACGCATTACGGACTTAGTGCAATTAACAGTTTTGAGGCTGCAACTCCTTTCCGGATTTCGAAATTGTAATTAAAAGCGTTTTAATTGTATGGCTTCGTCCGCCGTGGTGGCACTCTATCTAGCGTTTAGTCAAATATATCGTTATTATTGTTACAGGTGTGGCGGTATCTACATCGCACATGCGAACTACGCATCAAAGACCTGACGTCACACAAAAATCCTATGGTGGATGAGTGACCTTTACACCCTGTTCCTCATACCCCCTTTTTTTTTTTAGGGTGGGAAATCATCCAATCACTTCTCCCGCTTTGGGCGGAGCGGAAGGGCCAATCAGACTTTTACTGACTAAAACCCATACCTGTTCCTTCAGTTGCCTGTTGCCAAGGTCCCGGTATCCCTTTCGGACTTTCCCGCAACCCTGACAGGCATCGGTCCTAGCGGAACCCGCCAGTTATGCTGACATCTCTTAAGGCGCGCGTGGAACACGACGCGCCATCGACCCGGGCCTGGTCCTTGTCAAACGTTGCTTGCCAATGCTATATGGTTATTGAATAATTCTCATTGAATAACTACTAATATCTTTCAGGAAGTGATAGTGGAAGTTGTATGACGTCTTTATCAGAATATTTTAGAGGAGTTTTACGTAGCCATATTTATGCAACTTCGTTTTCGTTCGATTTCTCTAAGCGTTATCAGATTTTTTATCTATCTAGAGTCCTAAACATATTCAAAACTAATAAATTTGCACCATATTACATTTGGACTGGTCTGACGTCAATGTTTTAGATGCATTTCGGCTTTTGCGCACTAAAATAACTTAAATATTTAAATTATACGGACGGTGGTGGAAAGAAATGGTGGATATCCCTTGAACGTTTGGGTTAGATTATACCAATTACATATTATTGCAATGGAATATTTTAATATAAATTTTTAGGTACGAATATAAATTCGAGTATAAATTCCTACCGGCCCTTTAATTGGGATATAATGTGTTCGAAAAGACTGTACGATAACTTGAAATCGTTTTATTTGTTGAAATATGAGATTTTATAATATGTATATAGTCTATAGACCGTTCAAACGTTATCTGTATTATCTTAACCACACCCACATTATGTAGGTATAGGTAAGTCCCTACATTTTAAAATTCTGTAGCTATAAATTTTGCCATACTGTTGTTGATTTTTTTATTTATGTATGAAACCTGCCGTAGGAACTACACTGACACACTAAACTCTTACCAGTTTTTTTTTTTTTGAAATTATTGCCCATATGACACTATTTCTAGTCTACTACTATCTCGGGCTTTTTTTTATAAAAATCAACGAGCATTATAAAAAAGTCGTTCAACACTTTTTCACTGTATAAAATACTAATTGGCTGTATCGTATAAAATGCCGGTAGGCTTAACTAAATGTTCCTTAAACTGTCAGTCGTTATATCAATCTTGTCGAAGCGTTTACGGATACACTTCGAAAGCCCAGACCTTGAGTCTTTCCTAGTTGTTCTAAATTGATACTGATCTTTAAGTAGGAAGCTTGTCAAACATGATTATTGTAATACTTAACTTATAGCAGCAAAAAATACGCTTATTAATTTTTTTCCCACAATGTATAGCGCCAATGTTATACTGAAAGCTTTGTTTATACTAAGCCTTTTTTTTTTTTTGCTGGTTGGAAATCATCCAATGACTTCTCCCGCTCTGGGCGGAGCGGAAGGCGTGTCAGTTATTTACTGACTAAAACCCACCCGTGTTCCTTGAGTTGCCTGTTGCCAAGGTCCCGGTATCCCTTTCGGACTAACCCGCAACCCTGGCATACATCGGTCCTAGCCTAAGGGCGTTTTAAAAGGAACATGGCTAATGGCTTGTTCGTAATTAAAGCCTTGTTGTGCCCGTGATTACCCATTTTTATTGGTATGTCAGAAGTACTGTGAGACGAATTTATGAAAGTGTGGTTAACTGTTTTCATGTTCCGATTTTGTATATTTTAATGTGTTATAATTGTCTCTTTTATTTTTATAATTTTATTTACTGTAATTGGTCGTAACACAACCGTTGAAATTAAATAAATGAATAAAACTTAAAAAATTATGCTCTCACAAGGGGTTAACAAAATTTAAGTACCTACCTAACTTTTTCCTATTTACGATGATTTCGTTTTATTAAATTATTGTGTCCAGGTTTTTGTCAGGTAATAAGGCAGGTTTAATTTCATTTTCCTTCTTTAGGTAAGTTTGTTTAAGGTTGGTTTGTTACTCATCGCGCTGTCACGCTTTTGAGCAGCAGCCTTAACACCTAAGCCAAGTTTTTCGAACGCATTAAAATTAACCTACAGTTAAAACTTAGGTGATTATGTTAATTTGCAATCTATTTAGAAACGACATACAATTTTACACCGCCTACCTAATTATTATGCAAAGCACGCATAATTCGTGTATGATTGACTTGTTTTTACGCAAGTCGCTGAAAGGAAAGCAAGTATAGGAAACGGATTGCGTTTAAGGTCACCATTGGGTTAACCTGTTCTATGTAGATCAATGAATTGTGCCAGGCATGCATTAAATGCACAGTGTAAAAACTTTTTGCTGCAACACACCAAAAAAAAACTAGGTACATTCCATAAAAGTGTGGCAGGGTTTTATTATTGTACACATAAAACCTCATTGCATGTTTCGTATAGGTACCTAATTCTTTCCATGATTGATTTAAAAATAAAAAGGGATTCGTATTCCAAATCTCAATGAAAAACAAATGAATGTAGGTTTATTAGCGTTCGAAAATTTCTTTAATCTCATGAAATAACTATCGTAATATTTAACCGTATAGTTCGGAAGCGCCCCCAATTGGACCCGAACACAAAAACCTCCGCCGGCTCGGTAGCGGATCCAATTGGATCCCAGAATTACCACATACGACACCCTATCTCGATTATGGAAATATTTAATATGCTACCCATCAAATCTTATGAATGTGCGTTAATTATGAGAGTTGGATAAAAACTCATTATGTTTACGCCATTAAATCTTTCATATTCAGCGTGCAAGTTAATTAATGAACCTATATAAAATTCAAGACTGTAAATACCATAATCGCCATTTTGATGACAGTGGTGGTCGAGGCTAAAAAACATAAAAATTGGTGATTTTGAACATCCATACCCCACCACAGGGGCAGTGAATAATACATCATTTAATTATTTGACGAATTCATCCATTGTTCAAGTTAAATAAATAGTGGTAATGAAGTTTTGTGTTATCCAAAGACGAAGTTTCGCGCCAATCGTGCGTGTTTTCATTTTTTCTTTTCACGAATATCACTCATGTGTATGAGTGATATTCGTGAAAAGAAAGCAAAATAGCGTAATGCAGATACGATTTAAAATGTGACAAATATTATTCGTGATATTATATACAACTAGAAAATGTCCAAATCTTAACATAATATACGAACACAGGTCCAATAACACGTATTATTCATTACCACTACTGAAAATGTTTTCAAAATCGCCGACCATTATACTTTTTTTTATTGTAATGATGTCCGAAAACGATTATGCCAAACGATTATTTTTTAAATTTCGTTCTTTTCGATTAATTAATATGTCGAATATAAGAAATCGATACTTGGAAATTGAAATAATATGGTTTTACACAATAAATACATTAAGCACTGGTTAAATTAATAATTTATACTTTTCTAATATTATTTTAACCGTTTTTCGGTCATTAGGATCACAGGACCTTATGGCCGGGCTAGGTACCTCATCTTATGGAGGGGGTGGAGACGTATTCCGACCACCGGTATATCCGGTTTGACGTCTCCGCCCAGTCCTCGAGCGCACCGGTCCGACAGGCCCCGAGTGGTCCGCGGTGGGCGCTGAAGCAGCTGGACCGGGAGCTCCTCCTGGAAGCCTCGATCGTGCAGGCCTGGGTGTCATCACCGGACAGGCCTGCCGACATCAACGACGAGGCGGAGTGGTTCCGGGAGGCCATGTCCAATATTTGTGACGTGGCAATGCCCCGGGCCCAGCCCGGACGTGCTTCGCGCCAGGTGAGCTGGTGGTCGCAGCAGCTGACGGCTTTGCGCCATGCGTGTGTTGCTGCGCGACACCAGTACAACAGGCACCGCAGGCTCCGTATCCGCCCTCCGGATACGGAAGCCATTGAGGCGGAGCTGTATGAGGGGTACAGAGCGGCGAAGACCGCCCTCCAGGCGGAGATCCTGGGGGCCAGGGCAGTGGACCGCGAGGAGATGCTGGAGACTCTGAACAGAGATCCGTGGGGACGCCCATACAAGATGGTGCGGGAGAAACTCCGCCCATGGGCTCCCCCGCTGACGCAGAGTCTCCGGCCTCAGCTTGTGGAGGACGTGGTGAGCGCTCTGTTCCCTTCGAGAGGGGAACATACCTCCCCGCTCATGGCTCCGCCTACTGCGGTGCTTGATGCGGACCACAACACCGACGAAGACGACGATGCTCCGGAGGTGACCGAGGTAGAAATGAGAGTGGCGGTGCGAAGGCTGAATGCCAAAAACACCGCCCCAGGACCTGACGGCCTACCTGGGAAGGCCTGGGTCCTGGCCATGGAGGCTCTCGGGCCTCGACTAAGGGGTCTCCTAAGCGCATGCATGGAGAGGGGCCAGTTTCCACTTCGTTGGAAGACGGGGAAACTGGTCCTCATAAAGAAGCCGGGGCGCCCTGCGGACTCTCCGTCCGCTTATCGGCCCATCGTGCTGCTCGACGAGGTGGGCAAGCTCTTTGAAAGAGTAATTGCAAACCGCCTCGTCGGGCGGCTGGTGCGGGTGGGGCCGGACTTGGCGGAGAGCCAGTTTGGTTTCCGCAGAGGGCGCTCTACGGTGGACGCCATCATGCGCGTACGGGCCCTCACGACGGGGGATGCTGTGGCCCGGGGTGGGGTCGTCTTGGCGGTGTCTCTCGACATCGCCAACGCCTTCAACACCCTGCCCTGGAGTTGCATAAGGGAGGCACTCCGGTACCACCGGATGCCGACCTACCTCTGTCGTGTGGTCGAGGCCTATCTGACGGACAGGGCCGTCATCTACCCCGGTCACCAGGGAGTGTGGAACCGGCGAGAGATGTCGTGCGGTGTTCCACAGGGATCGGTCCTGGGGCCGCATCTGTGGGACATCGGTTACGACTGGGTGCTGCGCGCCGACCTCCCCAGTGGCGTCAGTGTAGTTTGCTACGCTGACGACACGCTGGTCCTGGCACAGGGGAGGTCGCACCAGGCGGCGGCCGAACTAGCGACACGCGGGGTTGCGACAATCGTCGATAGAATCCGGCAGCTGGGACTCGAGGTGGCCTTGCACAAGTCCGAGGTCATGTGTTTTCATGGCCCTCGGAACGCGCTACCGTCGGGTTCCCAAATTACGGTAGGAGGGGTTCACATCGGCGTCGAGTCGACGATGAAGTACCTAGGACTCGTCCTCGACAGCCGGTGGAACTTCGTTGAGCATTTCCGACGTTTGGCTCCCAGGCTGGACCGGGCTGGAGCTGCCTTGGGGCGTCTCCTGCCCAATCTGGGGGGTCCAAACGCCTCCTGCCGGAGGCTCTACGCGGGGGTCGTGCGGTCCATGGCCCTTTACGAGGCACCGGTGTGGGCGCGTTCCCTTAGGCTGCGGCCAGCCCGCCGGCTGAACGCGTCCCAAAGGGTCATGGCCATTCGGCTGGCCCGGGGATACCGCACGGTCTCCCGCGAGGCGGCGAGCCTCCTGGCCGGATTACCGCCATGGGATCTGGAGGCGAAGGTCCTCGCGCACATATGGGAGTGGCGCGAGGAGATGAAGCGCCGGGGCGTAACTCCGCTGCCGCGAGAAATCGCGGCTCAGCGGACAGAGCTCCGGCAGGATCTCATGGCGGCATGGAGAGTGCGATTGTCGCAACCCAGTGCTGGGCACGCCACAATTGCGGCGATAAGTCCCCTCTTTGAGGAGTGGCTAGAGAGGCGCCACGGCGTCCTCACCTTCCGCCTGACGCAGGTCCTCACCGGACACGGTTGCTTCGGGAGGTTCCTGTTTCGTATAAGGCGGGAGGAAACGCCCGGGTGTCACCACTGTGTGGATCGCCCGGAGGACACGGTGGAGCATACGGTGGAGGTCTGCCCCGCTTGGGCGGAGCCCCGCCGTGTCCTCTTGGAGGCGATTGGCGGCGGTGACCTCTCGCGTCCGGCTCTGGTCCAGGCCATGGTACGGAGCGAGAGGGCATGGGAAGCAGTCACCTCCTTCTGCGAAGCAGTAATGCTCGCGAAGGAGGAGGCGGAACGCGTGAGGGAGAGGCAAAGTTTGCGCCCTCACGCCCCTAACCGCCGCCGCCGCTGGAGACGCCCTGGGCGTCGGGAATCCCAGGCGGATTCCCGGCCACCATAGGCGCGGGCTTGCGGACGGCGAGCAATGGGTAGCACGCCGTCCGATCAGGACCAGGCCCGGGTCGATGGCGCGTCATGTTCCACGCGCGCCTCAAAGAGATGTCAGCACAATTGGCGGGGTCCGCTAGGACCGATGCCTGCCAGGGTTGCGGGTTAGTCCGAAAGGGATACCGGGACCTTGGCAACAGGCAACTGAAGGAACACGGGTGGGTTTTAGTCAGTAGAAGTCTGACACGCCCTTCCGCTCCACCCAGAGCGGGAGAGGTCATTGGATGATTTCCCACCCAAAAAAAAAAAAAAAAAAAAAAAAAAAAAAAAAAAAAAAAAAAAAAAGGTACCTCATCTTTTGAATTTCGCGCCGGAATGTTTCTATAATTGAATTTAAAAACGGAATGCGCTCGCTGTTCAAAATTATTTTAATATATTGGACAATTATTTATTTTTTATACTCTTTTCTGATAGTTTGCTACAGAATGCCCAGTATACTTTTTAGGTAGGCGTAGGCTTAACAAAATTTTGTTTGGTAATGGTGATAAATTAATTCCGCAAACGCTAATATTTTATTTTAGTTGTATGAGCTTGGTAGTTTTTGTTTTTATTAGGTTACTTTAGTAGGTACTAGATTTTTTTTTTTGTGGGAGTTTCCCAACGAAATTTAAGAAACTGACTTGTCTTTGTCGGACGACGCACAAAAGGGTTCCGTAGTTGGGATGAACATATACGCATGCACAATGCACAGCATTAATTTTTCGACTGCAAAAATAAGTTTGTATTTCTAGAAAAAACTACGAAAAACAAAGTTAACTCTGCAGTTGTAACCGAAAATAACCCATAATTCATTGTTGAAATACGGGTTATTTTCGGTTACAATGGGTTATTCACTTTAAAAAGCAGTCACTTATAAGCATCTTATCATTTTTATTATAAGATCCAACAATGCTACATGCTTATGTGCATAGATCTTTTTTTCGTCCCTCGATTGCATGTTGAGGAATGACACCCCTAATTATGTTTATCGTAATTTTACTAAACGATTTTTGGTGGTGTAAAGAATAAACCTTCTTCCAAATTTTCAACGATATAGTATAAATAGGTGTCCGAGTAAAATGCCTGTATGATATCTGAACCCATGGACGAACGGACGTGACGAAATAATTAAGAGGTCCTTTTTTACGGATTTTGGCTATCGAGTTTACAATCGATAGCGACTGATGTCTATGGTAATTTATTTAAAATACAATTATAATTTCATCTTATTGGGTATCAACACTATCACCCGAAAACCACACGACACACATGACAAAAACTTTTCGCAGCCGCCATCTTGGATTTACATTTTGACCTAACTATTGACTTTATCACCATCGCAAACTATGAAAACGACAGATATTAGGAAAAAAAAAAATTGCAGCCACCATCTTGGATTTTCATTTTGACTTAATTCACACTTTCCCTTTCTTTCTCTTTTGCTATCAAACTAGAAGAAGACCGTCGCAAGTATGAACGCTTTTCCGAAAACTTTTTTTTTTAATTTTCTGGTTTGGCCCCCCAAAAGTGACTATTTGCAAAATCCATTTATTTACATTACACTTCCGTGTTTGGGTCACTAAAATGTATATGTGTACCAAATTTCAACCTAATCGGTCCAGTAGATTCGAAGCAAATTGGCTGTGACAGACGGACACAAGACTCGTGACATGAGTGATCCTATATGAGTTTCGTTTTTTCTTTCGGTCGTACGGAACCCTAAAACGTTACACCACTTTCCACAGTGTACGTGTATGTACTTATTACTAAAATTAATTTAAAAAATAAAATAATTAATGAAAAATATACCAAAGAGTTTTTATTCAGTTTCTACAATTTTTAATCAAGTTTGATTATAACGAATATCGATTAGGCTGAGTGCAACATTTGAATCGAAATAGAAAAATTGGGTGAACGGTAAGCACTAAGAAGTGTCACGTCGCACCACAATTTTTGTTAATTTTTGTTCATATTTGATCGTGTTTTTTATCTAGTATAAGTATGAATAATGGTAAAAGTAAGAATGCAGAAAGAATGATAATATCTTTATTTGGTCCTTTTGCATATTTTCAGCAAGAGAGAAGATTGTTTATGTACATATTTTCAGGGAATCTGAGTTGCCTACTTTTTGAATAGGGGTATTTATACCTATTTTATACAACTTTTGCAGTCGACTGACGTGGTTTGACCGACCTCAACATATAATTTATGATATTTACCACAAATTTATTGTATAAAATAGATGCGGTAACATACTTTTTTTAATAAATTCGAATGCTGAAAGTTCATGTAAATTCCTGATTTTCATGACGGAATTCGCAACACCCCGTCGAGTTAGCTGATGTGTCACGTGTCAAAATCTTGTCGAGCAGAGAGGATATGTAAAAAATATTATGGATGTCGATTATTTAGGATTTATTTAAGGATCGTAGCTGGTGGCGTTCTGTAGTTTTTGCCTACCGGTTTCTGGAAGAACGCGTGAGTTTATGTACTATGTGTGTAGAAAATATTTGTGGAACGTTTCGATTTCAGCACGTGTTTCTGTGGAACTATGCTACCATGTACGTACGTTACTAAATTTTCTTTGCCTTTTAAGCCTAGATTATTACGCACTAGTAGAATTTCACCATAGATCGTGTACGGCACCGCGGTATTCGTAAATGCACCAATTCTCCCGCAAACCGTCCTAAAAAGGCGAACTCAGTGAGATTGTATCACTTTCCATTGGCATTTGAGCTATTTTACTTAGCGCTAACGAATTCCTTAAATGTTTATTAATTGACTAAATAACAGTGTGCTAATAACAACGTGGGTGATTCGGATAGTTGGGATTACGAGAAGTTATATTGCAATTAAAAAATTAATAGCATACTCGTTGATAGCTATTACACGGCTAATAATTAGGATCCATTTTAGGTTTTGTATAATTATTATTTGCACCAACGACAGCCCCATTTTATGTCCAGGCAAATCACTGTCGCAGAAAACGATAAGGCTGCACATTGTATATTGTGTAGAGCATGATTTATTTTGTGTTATGTATTTTTGTGGTGTACAATAAAGAATAGTTATATATTATTTTCTCGGGCAAAGTGTTTTGGGTTTTTTCCATCTGGAATTTTTCAGTAGCAGACCGGAGTCTGGATTGGTGCCTGGTTGATGGCAATAGGCTCGCCGCCTATTATCATATTGTTGTATACATAGTTGGTAAAAGGCAAGGCAGATCGATTGATTGATCTGCCTTGCCTTTTACCAACTACGTTGGGGTCGACTTCCAGTCTAACCGGATGTAGCTGAATACCAGTATTTTACATGGAGCAACTGCCTGCCTCGCCCACTATTTTAGGGAATTAAACCTAATTGGGGAAATGTGGGTGTATTATTAGGTACACCTGCCTCACCCTTCGGGGATGGAACAGGTGTGATGGTATTTGGTGCATGCCTCTGTTCAAAGTAAGTTATAGTAAAGCTCTGCTCTGTTGGAATCTTTTTCAGATGCTGAACTTCATCAAAAGTGGCTTGGAACAACACAAAACTTACGAAAGAGACGTGCTTCCGAGGGTTTGTGAATCTCAAATCAATAATCAATTTTCAGGACGGGGTTGTGCAAACAACAGTATCCCGTTTAAAATTAAAATATATTAAAATAAAAGAAAAACACATAACATAACATTACGCCTGTAATCCCTGTAGGGATATGCAGAGCCTATAATACACTCACATACCGCCTGTTAGGTTTAAGTCCAATATAATAGGGTCTATTGCCATCAACCGGAAATCCAGACTCCGGGCTGCTACTAAGAAATTCCTGATGGAAAACCCCAATAACACTTTGTCCGACCCGGGAATCGAACCCAGCGTCTCATCAAAACCAAATCTAATTAAGTCTATTACGAAGGTAAACGTTTGTGCCGTCATCAGATTAAATCACAAGAGGCGTGTATTGAACACTATGCGCAAGAGTGACATAACAAATACTAAAAGATAAATCTTATCTCAAACTAGTTATTTGCCCTCTAGCAGGATGTGTGTTGAGTTTTCAATAATATAACGTCTTTCATACAGTTTTTTACGTACAGAATGTAATAATGATGTGTTGCATCTCAATATGCCGGCCGCGACTTACGACTACGTTGTAGGTCGTAGGTTCGAACCCAGACAGGCGCTTTACTTTGTGTAAATAATTTCATCACCACTGCTCTCAAAACGGTGACGGAAAATATCGTGAGGAAGCCATATTCTAGAACCAAAAATTCTAAGACATGTGACATCTACTAACCAACACTGGGCCCACGGAGTGGATTACGGCCCACTCCCTCTCGACGAGAGGAGGCCTGTGTCCAAGCAGTGGGAAAATTACCTATAGGCTGATTGTGCATAAATCCATTACTTTCTATGTAGGTAAGTTATAAGATTATGGTTATCAGAAATAGGTTAACCGATAATATGATCATTGGTATGTACATTTTCTACCGTATCGTTGTATTTGGTATATCGTTATATGGTATGTGTGGAAATGAAGAATGTAACAATAAAATAATTACCTATGTACGCAGTGTACCGTATAACCAAAGAACAGCTGCCTCTCCGTAGAATATAAGCGCTATCCTTGATTTTATTTTGGATATTGGTCTAGAAGTTAGAAACAATTGAAAAAAATTAAACCATTTCAATAATTTGGTCGCAAATTTTATTACAAACAATGATAGGTTTAGACGTTGCAATTGACAAAAAATATTTAAACATTTCAATAATTTGGGAGTCTTACGATATTAAAAAATATTTTATCCCAATTTCAGGTAGGTATACAGTCTAATCCAGTGTGAGAAAATGAAAAAAAAAAATAGCTATTGTTGGATTCATGAAGTTGTATTCAAAAATAAAACAGGAAACAATAACATTTTTGGATAGAAGCTGAGTTAGCAACTGATTCATAAGAAAAAGCAAAAGTGAAAACGTGAAGGTATGTATTAAGTACTACATTTTCTCCCTTATGACTTGAATAGAATATTAAGGCAGTAGGTTCTATTACAAAGTCACGTCTGTGAGTTACACTCTTAATAAACAAAATGTACCTTTGGATACCACTTACTAACTTATGACGCCAACTAACCATGAAGGTGTTATGTATACTGTGGACTTATATACCTTCTAATAGAAATAATATATGGCCTGGCAAAGAGGGCTACGAGGGACGTTGACGCCAAGAAAACTATTTTAAAGTACTGTTTTACTAATAAAATGGATAATTTATTGTTACCTACTCTTCTCAGATGTAAACTATTCCTATGTTGTCATTCTACTTTGTAACAGACTGTACCATTTTTTATGAAATAAATTATACTTATACTTACTTACTTAATGTTGTCAGAATAAATATATTAATAATAATTACGTAGGTAAAACAAACTCTGTCAACCTCTTCATAACTGAATAAATGTCGATTTGATCAAAAATCTTATTAGGAATAGGTAGTTTCTATGAAATATTAAATAGGTACAATCAAGGAAGTTAACTGATATGCAAATTTACACCCTCCATATAATTACCGTTTTATAGGTGCCATTTAACACAACTGTCATAGATTGACAGTAGTGATTTCTAAACACCTACGAACAGTTTAAGTAGGTAGGCAATTTGCTTAACAATTAATTTCGCTGACTTCACATAGCATTAGCATAAAATATTTTAATTTCTGCCCCGTTTAGAATCCCAATTACCATGTTGTACAACGACTGAACAGATGGTCAAACCGCACTGCACAACCATTTGTTTATATCCTCAAAGTGCATTGTTACGTGTTTATGCAACTCGAGCATTTCTTTTCTATGTAGTAACCGGAGCAACATAATCGCATTGCACGCTAGTGACATCAGCCCACAGAGTGGCAATTTCTAATCAATAGTACAGATCGTGCGCAACATTCAGATACAAACGAAAGTTCTAACGGATCTAGATGATGATACGTGTGCTTTATACAAATTAAATAGACTTGTGTGTTTGTCAGTGTCTTGCTACAATGCGTTGGATTGCGTAAAATGTTGTGGATGATGTTAAAAAGAGGTATTGTTTCTAATCGACTCGTTTTCTTCAATCTTGTTAACTAAATGCATGTATCTGCGGGGCAATTTCCTAGAACGTTCACATTTATTCACATTTGTGACAAGTTATACAGTTTGCGACTTGAATTTGAATGTTTTTTAAGTAAGAGAATTGGCCCTCAGGTGTAATTATTATCAGTCAATCAACTCAGCCTATTACATTCTACTGCTGGATAAAGGTCCTAGGCTGCGCCATCACAACATCCTGTTTTCCGCCTTCCGCATCCAGTATGTCCGAGCCACCTTTTAAGGTCGTCGCCGTCGGTCCATCTAGCTGGGGGGTGCTTTAAAGTCTGTTTTCTAATCTCGTAGACTAATTTGACAGGTGCAAATGTCAAACACCAAATTAAAAAAAAAAACAATCACTTGAAATGTCAAATTAGTCTATGAGATTAAAAAGCAGACTTGAGACGTTTAAGTTTTAACGAAGAACATTTATTTGAGTTATATTTAGATACTTTTCTAAACATCCTGAAGCCAATATTATTGTGATAACATCTGTGTAGTTGTGTGCGATAAGATGATTTGTGAGAAAATCAGGATTTACGAAAGCATATTTATCACGATGATGTTCCGGCAACGAGTTATTTACTCAGAAGCCGTCTATAAATCAAAATTACTGTCGGTAATGCCATGTTTACACGTAACAGAATCAATAGGTGAGCCTCACAATGAAAGCTGAACCGTGGTACACCATTCTGAACTCAGTTTATCGTGTCAGTGGTATAATCAATAAAGCAATTTCTCTAATACCCAGTTTTACAACCGAAACAATAACTTTTACATCGTGACTAGGTTCATGTAAAAGTGACGTGGTACCAATCAGTTTTGCGCTAATGTGATCGACAATGGCACCCTGTCAGTGTTGAGAAAGAGAAAATTACTATGATCCATAGAAATATATTTCTCTGAGAAAATATGATTTTGTTTGATTGCCGTTATTATCTGAGAGTAATAGAAAAGCAGGAATCATCTATGGCAAATAAGCTTCAATCAATATTGTGGCTGTCCTCCGCTGGACTCGGCCGTCGCGGCTCCCTTTGGTGCAAACGACAGGTTTCACTTTAAACGTCCGTTTTGAAGAAGTTACTATTAATTAGCGGATAACTGCCTGTCCATTGACGCAAAACGAGGCAGCGGAGCGGAGTTGCGGGCTGTGCGGCGCTAGGCCGAGTTCACGTGACGAATAATGTAAGCAGGCCGTGGCCTGTTTTTTTCCGCTTCCCGGCTCCGTATCCTCGCGCTGCTTCCCGAATTTTTTAACTAGTTCGCAAATCCCTTGTCCACTGAAACGAAGCGGAAATTTA
This sequence comes from Lithophane socia, assembly GCA_947522985.1. Taxonomy (NCBI): domain Eukaryota; kingdom Metazoa; phylum Arthropoda; class Insecta; order Lepidoptera; family Noctuidae; genus Lithophane; species Lithophane socia. The sequence goes on along the minus strand of OX383258.1, from coordinate 5,156,917 downwards.
TTGCAATTTCATTGGTTAATATTGGCACAGCTCCGCTCCGCTCCTCTCCGCTTCAGGGGACAGTCAGCCTAAAGGAGGTAATTCAGAAGTCATCAGAAATTAAAGTTACTATAATTTCCTTTTCAATACTAACATAATGGAAGTTTCTATGGAGCTTTTTGCTTGCTTACACGCTCACGTTTTACGGCACATTCCATCCACTCTATGCACTTGCGTCCTGTTCATTATCAATACATAAAACAAAGGCGTTTCTATAATGCCTATAGCATGACACTAATATAATTCTACTTAGTTAAAATAAATTCTTAGACGTAATCTGTAATTAAAATCATTGTTTACCCACACGTTTGCGAGCTGAACAACAGTTACAAGTCAATAGTCCTTGGTCCAATTGTAAAGGAAACGAAAGCTTTTAATCACTATCCGTTTACTATTATTACAGAATGACAATAAATTATAAGTTATAATAGTCTAGGAGTCAATAACGTTTCGGTTAGTGTAAGTGCAAAAGTTAGCATATTGGTTGATTCGCACGAATTTACGGCTTATTGGTGATTCACCCTAATTTACTCGCCCGAAACTTTTAAATAATGTTATTTTTTCTTGAACTGATTCGGATGAAGATAATTTATTAGTGCTCGAACTCCAGAAACACGTATTATGCAATTGGCACATTTCGATTTTTTTTTCAGTAAATATAGTGTAATTTTTCTTAACTTTAATGATTATTATTTGAAAGTGTCGATTCGCCTTTTTCGGGCGTGTAATTTCGTGCGAAATAACAAATAAGCCAAAAAGTTCAGTAGTTTAATAGTGATATTGTTTTGGCTATTTAATTTGGTAGGCAATCAGATCCACTTAAAGATATACTTCTAATAGATTTATATTGATGCAATAATTTTATTGTTAGTTTAGATAACTAGTAAGATTTGCTTGAAAGCAAGACGCTTTAAAAATACCGTGAAAGTTTTATCAAGCAGTTTTAATACAAGACATCGCATTGCCAAGTTCTATATGTGCTAAAAATACCTTAATCTGCAGATTCTACGACAAAAGATCAGGTTTTACGAAAATCAATTTAGGCAGCCTTTACCCAACTATATTGGGGTCGGCTTCCAGTCTAACCGGATACAGCTGAATACCAGTATTTTACATGGAGCGACTGCCTATTTGACCTCCAAAACGTAGTAAGATGGTAATACGATACTCTTTGGTAAGACTGGTTGTCAGACTTTCGGTCCTCTGACGACCTGTAACGACTGTCAAAGATCCACGAATGACAGCCGGGACCAACTGCTTAACGTGCTTTCTGAGGCACGAAGGAGTCTCGGTATGTAAAGATGTCAGGGTAAAGGTCACCCATCCACGGACCAACCTCGGCAAGCGTAGCTTAACCTGATGGATCGACCCGTGCGGCTGTTATTACTTCGCCACGAGCTTAGGAAAACTTAATTGTTTTTATAAGGTTACTAAGAGTATTGCTGTCTCTGCGCCTACTCTGCGATATCAGTCGGTATTGTTCTGTCGGCTATTTGCAGCGGTATCGTAGGTATCATTTGGCATTTGTTCCGCGCCCTTACGAAATGCATTGACATATTGGCGATAATGTAACTCATTTGTTTTACCTAACAGCGCCCTATATGTCGGGGGACACGTAATAATATGCTGTCATCAAAGCCTTTGTTAAATTATGTGTTAGTTCACATGTTTGTGGGAACATGTTTGAAATACTTGTTATACAAAGGGCAAGTGTGATGTCTTGAATACTGAACTTTGAGGAACACTTAGTTTCAGTAGCTATTTTCAGTTTCAATGATTTAGGTTAAGCACTTGATGGATAGTACCTAGTGGCGAAATTCTGGGCCGAGTCTAAGTATTTAGATTGCCATGGACACTATTAAGAAGAAGTAATTTAGGTATACCTGCTGCCATCAGACGGACTGCATCGCAGCAACCGCGCGCAGTCGATATATTCATCTGCATACAATCGTGACTTCAACTTTACGTGGTCGGCTACTAACTGTATGCGGTTAACGATGGACAGCGTGTGTCGACACTACACGACTGTAGCCGACCGCGTAAAGTTGAAGTCACGACTCTATGCAGTTAATATTGAATTCACACGACTGCAGCCGACCGCGTGAAATTCAAATCATGACTGAACGAAGTCGAACGTACAACTGCATGCAGTTGAATATATCGACTGCGCGCGGTTGCTGCGATGCAGTCCGTCTGATGACAGCCTTACCATTTAAGTTGACGTTATGTAAAATGTGCGAACTTGTTAAGAAGTGTTAGATAGAATAGGTCAATGTAATGAGTACTTTTTGGTTAGCAACACTATTAGGCCATATAATGATAAAAAGTATTGTACTACTCGTGTGTTCAATTGTTAATGGAGCCTGCAGTGGTTAAATAATAAAAGTCGTTTTGTCTGTATTATTTCAAAACTATCAAGAAGATTCTTCAAAAGCCAGGAATGTTACGCACCCTAAATGTCCCTGTAACTTCCATTTTTTTTAAACATTGTTTTTTCTCCGGAGACATTCTCTAAGGATGCAGAGTTTTTCATTTATAATATTGTGCGATGTTCTTATCTATCACTCTTCTATTTTATAATTTAGACCGACTTTTATTTGGACCTAAAGAGATGAACTAGAACTTGAGTGTCAACGAAGTTCAATGCATTCATTAAAACCAGAATAGCAGAAAAGTCATAACATCACATTATAACATTATCACTCATTCGGTCTATTACCAGTTGCACAGATATTATAATACTACCAGTTGTAAGGAATTTCTTATGCAAAATAAATGTAGACGAGAGTCATTCATCATAACCTACGGTAACCTAGTCCAGGTTGACCGGTTATTAATAGTTGTCGCATCCGAATTACTCATAAAACTCAGATGCTCTTGATGCATTCATATTAATATTATCGACAAAATATTAAGTGTCATAATCTTATGTAGATATTAGTTTCGAAAATAGTGGAGCAATCTCTCATTCATTTCTCTCTCATTAGTTTCAGATATTATGACTGTCTTCTTGACTTTAATTTATAATATATTTAGATTTTATAGACATTCGTGTCCACACAATGTGATTTAAGCTTTTGTATCATTTCGCAACTGATATTATTATATAAGTAGATAAAGTGAAGGTTTTAAAAATTGTTAACCCGTTTTCCAACCTTCGACATTACTAAAGTGTTATCTATTAACGAAATAATAGTACGTTTTTTTTTTGCATATTGTGTCATTGCATAATAGGTATTTATAAGTCTGTCTAAGTACCTATTATTTTTAAAATGTTGGAGCACAAGGTCTATCGAAATTCGTAGTTGTATGTTTAGGAACATATGAGATTTACAAATTTGTGGTGTCACGAACAAGAACAAAAAAAAACCGATATCACAGTAGACCCTGCGAATGCCGTCCCTACCAATTAATATTTATTTAATTTACGGCGCATAAATCATTTAAAATTCAATGTCCATTGTTGCTGAAGGCTGGCGCTTCTCGTCACCCTGTCACCTGTTCGATCGCACTCCAGATAAATCAAGTCATTTGTTACGCAATGATTTCGCAAATATTCTGCGCCTACCAAAGTCGATCGATTCGTCGATACCGAATCGTGTCTACAAATCGAGATTGTTATGATTGAATCGTGTCTCAAAATCCGTTATTGAGATTTCAAGTTATTCCAGTAATATTAGGACGGTATTTAGTTTTAGTACGTACTTCGATTTTAGTATTGTAGTCATTTAAACAAATATTAAATTAGAACGTAATCAAACAGGTTATATAACTGAAATATTATGTGTGCGGGTCTGTGGGAAGATTTAATTGCTCATCGATGCTCAAACTTCTAAGATAAACGAATAAATAAGATTATGATTTTATAAATTAAAAGTTTTATAAGAAGTTAGCGTAGCAAAATAATTATTAAAGCGTAACATAAAGTTTGTTTTAAGATAGTTACTGAACGTTCGGTAACATTACATCAAAATTTATACTAAGACTATGTCACGAAAAATGTCACCGAATCGTCACGTGTTTATCGCGAATCTGTTTTTTACGAACCACAATGTAATAATTTATACTATAGGTTTTATCCACCGACCGTATCGAACACGTAGAATGAAACCCAGAAACACGATATTCAGTGTCCGAGCTCGTTTAAATTGACAATTGCACAACTGTTGCAGTTGTCCGTTCAAAAACAAATCCGTGGTAGGCCACCGTCAGATAGGAAGCTTTGACCACATTGTTTTAACAAGTTACGAACAGTGAACGTAATGGAACAATGGTAGGGCCCAAGCACCATTGTTGAGTAACAATCCTTTAAGTATATCTGTGTTAATAGATTGTTTACTTACTTTCAATTTACTTAAAGGTTTTTATTTGCGAAACGTTTCGCAGTACGAACTTGACTTTATATTTTAAAGTAATGCCGTTTTTATCCATTTTCAGGTCGATTGTCAATTATTATGACAAATGGGTAACGCATTTGTCATATATATATTAATAAAATATTAATTAATCATTTGGTATACCCATTAATCCGACAATTAAAGGCAGGTAGTTCAAGTTTGAATGGAATTGTTTTTTATATTTTTCTATACAGGTTTCTGTTGAATACTATTTCACATTATGTTAGGCACGGATGCAGTCGAAAGCAACACTTTCCGACAGTTAGTGCTACTACGAAGATATAAACTGTATAAAAAGATGAGTGAATGCTGGAAAAAGCTAGAAATCAAGGCTTATTTTTTAAAATTTTGCTTGTTACCTCTTCCGGGGGAACGCAAGGATGATGCGGAAAATGATGATTTATAAACATTAACTTTTCTATTATTTTCTGTTACCAAGCAGGATTATAAAGATAATATTACGTTACCTACTAACAGTTCAATCTGAACCACGAGACATATTTCATTGCTTCGACTATTTTACGACCCTAAAGGCGTTCGAAATCTAATCTATTATAAATTATCGCAGACGGGTCGTAAATATTTTTGTCCCGTTCCTAAGTAAATGCGACCAATGCCGCGAGCTGAACTTAGTCACAATTAACTAGTTATGTTAGGTACATTCAATGACTAGTCATTACTGTTATTATGTGCTGGACATTTTAGTACTTAAATATGCTCTAAATTTGTACTAAACTATGCTGCAGCGTTTTACAGCCCACACAGGGTGTCATTATTTTATCAAATGCAGCCAAAATACTTCATAATATTTTCATGTCTTTTTTTTCAGTTAAGCGTTTTTCGGAACTTTAATTACGAGTAGGTAATGACAATGTTCTTGGCAACCAAAACAACCCAACAAGAAGTCTAATTTTAACATGTTGGAGCCTCCAGCAATAGGTGAAAGCAATATGGAAGCACTCAAGCGCCCGAGTTTAGCGTTAGCGTTTACAATTTTGAGGCTACCACTATGGTTTCTTCATGAACAACTTCTGATATCAGAGCTAGTTGCCGGGCGCTCTAGTGGTGTCGGTATAAGTAAAATGATATATACAGGTAAGAAAATTACCTACACCTAGCTAATAGCCATATTAACTACGAATTCATACATCCGTCTTAACAAACCAGAGACCCATAACTAGTTCCTACAATATTAATATTATGGTGACCGCCCTTTTTCCAAGGTAACCCATAAAAGTTAAGCAATATTTTATTCTGATTTAGATGTTAGATATCACTGTATCGTACTCTCTTTATCAGCGTGTAATAATCTTTTAGGAGGAAAGTTAAAGTACCTATCTAATGACCGAGGGTTACAAGACACATTACACTATATTTATAAGCACATTAATTTACTTAAATATAACAGTTTTGTAACGCCGCGTTAAGAACTTGTGCCTAATAATGTCATAACATAACCTACATATATGATTTGATAATTATGTCGTCTTGTTTTAATAAGGTATGAAAATCTCACCATATGCATTAATAATATTAATAATTAACTAATCATTAGGTGTTTCGTGTCATTCATCTCCCATTAATTACGTTATTTATTCCGTTAACTGAAGGTAGCCGCCCCCATTGTGTAAGTGTTTAAAGGTAAATTATTCATTGACACACTTAGGTACTTCAATAAAAGTGAAATTGTATATCACTTCATAAATGATGTGTTGTGAGGTAACGGCTCCCGAATATGAGGTGCTGCGGTCATCAGTTGGCGCGTGGGAATTCTAATGCGAGCGTTTCTAAATGTGTGAGAGTTTGGTCTCACTGTTAGCGGAAAATTGACAATATTTGATGATGGAGTAACTTGATTTGTCCATTGTTTACAAACACGGAATAATACGAAACGAAAAAATTACCTACGCTTCGCGTAGCTTAACATTTTTGTTGGTAGACATGTGGTAAGCAGATTCTTTGGAGCGGATTGGACATAACTAATCCACTGCAAACTGCACCCGAATAGGGATAAAATAGAATGAGTACATACCGCGTTTATCATCAGATCCCCACGTAAATCCATCGTATAGGTACTTAGCCAATGAAAGCAGTTATTGCTACAATCCCATTCGTGGTCCCACTTGATCCTAAGGCGAGTACCTATGTACTTATTCTATGTTCTCCATTTTTTGGCGCAGTTTAAACATAGACAACCATGACTAGAGTATTCTTGTTTTCGTGTGGTCAATGACTAACCTAGTGTAAGAGTTTTAAAGCTGCCCATGGGCCTCTGCCTTGGTTTCACATGCTGTCGAGAAATATCTCTCAGGTATACGCAGGTGCAGGTCAGATATGCAACTACTACGCGATGACTAGAGTCACAACGAAAATCATAACGCTCAAGGCAACATGCAAGCGGATTTACGAAATCATATGCTGAAAAAAATCATCGCTATCATTCGGGCGTGTCCCAAGTCGTGCACAACGCGGTTAAACTGGTCATTATTACCACATGCCTACCTAAATGCTCCATTGACACTGCCACAGTTAACCAAGGTCTTTGACAACGCCCGATTGGAACCTACCCGATCACTTTCAGGTAATGAGCAAGAAATATGTTTATTTTGTTACTTATATGGTTCAGATAAACATTTATGTAGTGTTAGTTAGGCTCTTAGAGAGCTTTGAATGTATTTTTTAAGTAGCGGCACCTGCTGGTTACTTTGTCTGCTAAGGTATACTTATTTAAGGCAAAAAGGCAACAAGGGGCAAACAATTTCTATGAAAACTTCATGAATATTGTTTTACCGGAGTCACGTCGCGCCTGTCTCTAGGAGCCTTAGTCGTATGACAATGAGGCTAGTGTACATAAGTAGTACCTAAAAAAGTAGTGCGCAGTTTTGTTTCAATCAGCAATGAATTATAAGACCTTACTTTTTACAACATTTCAATTAATTAAATCCTCTAAAATTGTTCTTGACAAAATCATAATTCTATTTAGATTGATTTTTTAATGGACACATGAATAATAATTTATTGATATTTTTATTAAATGGCTATGTTGTTTATTGTAAATTATATGGGGCAGCCTGTTGCAATAAAACGTATTTTTATAATAGAAGCATTTAACCTCAACCACATTATTATGTACTACGTAATATCAAACTAAAAGATTTGAGGCAAAGATTTTTGTTATTATAACAGCCTAGCTACCTACCATATCTTTTTCAAATCACTTCTTTTTCAGGATTTACAATGATTAAGTTATTTTTTATTACTTACTAGCTTCCACCCGCGGCTTCGCCCGCGTGGTATGTCGATAAAAAGTAGCCTATGTTCTTCCCCGGGATACCATCTATCTCCTTGCCAAATTTTATCGAAATCTCTTCAGTGGTTTAGGCGTGAAAAGGTAACATACAGACAGACAGACAGACAGATAGACAGACAGAGTTGCTTTCGGATTTATAATATTAGTATGGATGTAATCGGGCTCCACGAGTTACTGTTTTTATTTAACATTAATTCGGGCTTGACGAGTTCCTGCTTATTAACTCTGACTATTGTTGTTGTAATTATTGGGAAACTCAAAGATAGGTAGGTTCTGTCCTTAGTGTTTGACAAAATGGCCTCCACCTAATTCACAAGAAACCACAAACAAGGCTATTTAATTTGTACCCAGCTATCTATGCACAAGAGTCGATCGCGTTTAGTGTCCTTTCATGAGAATACCTTTCTATTTAAATAAATCATTTCCATTCACGACAAGTTCTATTGAGTCTTTAGTTAAAACTTAACCCACCAATTGCTAGTTTGAAACTAAATTATAAATTGAATGTCTACAAATGAATTTAGTGTTATTTGGAGCAATCTCGTATATCCTGAATTCATGTTAGCCTTCACTAGCCGTTAGTTCTAGGCTTTATTAGTGCTTTTGTTCATAGGAAAGGCAATACAAGTTTAAATAATGATTTACCTCGATCTATTTAACATAATCGATAGGAAAAACATTTTTTTATGACTTTTATTTTGAAACTAGCTGACCCGGCAGACGTTATCCTGTCGAAACAATAATTCATATAAAAATCCCATAGAAAAAGCACTTTCAGTTTTTTCCGAATTTGAACATTTTCCGAGACACTTTTCACACAAACACAAACAAATTTTGAACATTTAAAAAACAACAATAACTAACCAAATCGTATTTAAACCAGAATGCCCGACTGACATGCCTCGTTCAGTCATAAAACATGTCCAGCCAATTCTAAGTTAGGTGGTCTAATTAAATTCGACAAGTGACAACCGTGTTAATTGTGGAAATACACATACAAACTCCGATTTTCTTGTCGTATGTCGATTTTATAACGTATCTAAGTTACATTATAACTTCTGTCAAACAGATCGCGATTTACTTATGTACATAACTTAGAAGTCTATGAATCAAGAGCAACATATGGCTAAATACGATGCAAAAAGTATTTAAAACCAGTTAAGTTGGTGTCTAACCACGGATGGAGTAGGGTTCCGCACCATTAGTTTAGGTAGTTATGCTGGAATATGGTTATTTAGGTATGTGCAGATTATAAAAAAATAAACTGGACTTAACGTATGAAGTCAACTGACAAAAATCTTGAGATATCATCATAATGTAAGGTAACATAACTTTTTATAAAATCTGCCTTTGAAATATCTGATTGATCAACTGTATCCTTACATATTAAAAACAACCGCCGCGTCTGTCTGTCTCGCGATAAACTCAAAAACTACTGCGCCGATTTTCATACTGTTTTCACCAATAGATAGAGTGGTTCTCGAGGAAGCTATTAGTATATAATAAATAACCGACATTCACGCGGGCGAAGCCGCGGGCATCAGCTAGTATATAATAATAGTGACCCACCTGTGATTCGCACGGTTTTTATGACTTGACGAAACATCGAGATAAAATTTAGTTTAATATTAGTGTATTATACACATAAATTCTCCGGAATACATTCTCTAAATAATGGTGAAAACCGCATCAAAATCCGTTGCGTATTTTAGAAGAACAACGTTTCTTATAAACTGATTCTCGAGACATATCGATTGAACGTACTTAGATAGTTTGTAATCGATGATTTATCTACATTGCTGAAAACTGATTCTCAAGGCTTAACGTTTTATTACATTTCCGAGAACGAAACGTCAAAACGGACTTCTTAGATTGTCGCAAGTGTAGTTTGGACCAATCCTGTCAGTAGGCGTCAAGCTTGTCCCGCCATCTTCTCCTGGGTCTACCTTGATGTCGCCGGGCGTTTTCTGGGCCCACGTTGTTGAAGATTTGGCCCATGAATCATTCAACGTGTGGCAAAATGCTATAGTTAAAATAGTAAAATGAGTTTGACACGCTTTTGTGACATAATTATACGGAAAACTCCAAAAAACGAATTCAAGTGCTAAAACTTTTTAAGATTTATCAGGTTGTTCTTGAAATAGTTTCGGTCTAAGTTAGTATATTTAAAGGATTGGTTTTTTAATGATATTGTGCTAATCAGAGTGTAAAAGGCTGTGGTATTGAATATTTATAATTATAGACGCACTTTTTAAGTTTTTACGTGTTTTTTTTTGGTAAACGCATAATTTTTAATTGAAGGTAAAACTCGGTCAACGCATGATATGAATGAATCAGTTTTTATATCATATACATTATGTAAGTTTTGTGAGAACTTGGTACCTATTAAAGTATTTTCCAATGACACTACTTCTATTTATAATTCAAGGACAATTCCTTTATTTATTATCAGGGACCTACATAAATAGATAAAGGTACAGTTTATTTTGTCATATAGGTGTTCTTCGACTCCATCCTAAAATTTGATGACGTTCAAACATGAAAACCACCGAACTACAAGCTAGCTGAAATCCAAAATTTTTTTTTTTTTGGTTTGGTAATCATCAAATGACTTCTCCCGCTCTGGGCGGAGCGGAAGGGCGTGTCAGACTCTTACTGACTAAAACCCACCCGTGTTCCTTCAGTTGCCTGTTGCCAGGGTCACGGTATTCCTTTCGGACTATTCCGCAACCCCGGCAGATCTCCCTCATACCCTGATTCCCTGATTGATTGATTTGATTCCCTGTACAAAACAGCTGCTGCAGTACCTGAATGCATATTCCGTGGGCGTTGCTACATGGCTATCAATCCCGGTATACTTATCATAACTTTATAACAAATTATACTCTTAACGAAACGATCTGTAAATTCGATATCATCTGAGTAATAGCAACTAATGAAATAAGACAAATAACATGAATTTGAAATAAGTAAACAACACATTTGCCTCGAGCGGCGTAAGTGATAAATTGATATGCCGTCAGCGGGCTCCTAAAGGTAGGTATTATTAGGTGCTAGCGATAGCCGGTTAGATAAGCGGGTGCTTTTAATCATAGCAAACGTTATTTATAAAGTTAACAAACACATATTGGCCATAATGTAAAAAAAAATACAAACAAAATGAGAAAATAAATACTAAAAAGAGAGAGAGGCATCAATTGCTTACATATTTTTCTTTAGATGCGCCCGCTACTCTGTAAATTATATTGCTGTAGAACAACTAATATTGCTAACTACGCATTACTTGAAATGATAATATGTAGACTTGGCAATATCAGATATCAAACTAATACATTCGATGCAACCAAGCTTAAAAGGCGGGTGATTCACACTTTTTAAATCTTAACTCTAGATTTACTTGCCAAGCACTGCACCTTTAGCTTTTTATTTTTTACTCTTTTACGGGTAGCTTCGTTTGCTATTGTTTTTGAAGTTTCAATCGACAAATAAGACGATAAAGTTGCCAATTCTGCCAATGTCAGATGTATGAGGAAAAAACGAGCGAAGGAGGGAAAAAAAAATTAAAAAAATAGTTCTGTACTACTACTTGAATTTACTGTGAAACTTGTTGACGGGACGTACACTGAAAAAACAGATAAAAAATATTGTTAATTAGTTACCAAAGTCAATAACAAAATAATAAAAAGCGATACATTTGTTTCACAACGAAATAAATAACAAACGGTTTATTTATTAAAAAAAAACTGCATCTAAACTATGCCGAGTTACAAACGTAGGTATTTGTTGGCACCACGGCCTTAGCCTGTTAGACTCAATTTAAATAATATCATTCACACTTAATTGTATTAGTATTTCACTAACTTTTGTAGTCAATATTATTTAGGATGTTGCAATGACAGCTCTGAGTTGCTTAAAAAACGAGTGGGGGAAGCGCAAAAAATATGATTCGCGACCGTAATAAATATGAATTTACGGAATTATAATCATTAAAATCATCAATATAACTCTCCAAGTTAAACTTACACTATTGAATGAATATTACATGAAATCATGACATTTGAGGTCAATTGATGATTCTTTTGTAATTCTGTAAAATATTTGCTGTTCGCGAATCATATTTTGATAAAAACACAACCTGACACTGACTGATTCTACAAAAACGTGAGATTTGAAATTGGCTTGCTACCCTGGCGCGTTCGCCTTAATTAAATATTTTGTTCTACTAAAAGTTTCAACAACTGTGTCTATGATTGATACTTACTAGATCTTTCTGAGCATCTAGCTTAACAAATGAGGTGCTAAGCTAAAGCAATAGCCAGACGTAAAGGTATGTTGTTACTATTTTTTGTTTATAACTTTCAACATATGAATTTGATTGTGTAATCGACGCATATATAGGCGTTTGCTCCTTCGGTTTGTTTCATCAATCCGTTTAATCAATCACCGTAATTGTATTTGATCTAAATGTAATTGATTGTTGGAACTTTTACTCATGACCTCAAAACTAATGGTAGGTATTAGTTTAATTAAATTACCTTTGTTGTTTTTGGTTATAAAGGTCATCAGCACTGTTTGACTAAAAATAAATTTATGAATAACCCGTTTAATCATGGAAATAAAAATTCTAATCTGATTAATATGCAAAAAAACGGTTTTATATCTAGGCACAGGCTAGTTCCATAAATTATATGGAAATTAACGTGGTAGAATTGTAAAATACAACCAGTCAGATACAGGTTCCAGAATTTCAATCAAAAGAGAGCCCAATTACAATCTAACTTGTAATTAAATAATTTTGTAGGAAACAAATTTTATCAAATTAGAACTGGTGTTATAAAATTCAATATCAATGTAATCAACACAATATCGTGATATACGGAACCAATGTTACATAAAACTTGCGTAACCAGTAATGAGTTCATAAAATGCATACACGATTTCAATTTACATTTCAGGTAATATTGCAAATGTCAAATAATACACGGTTTTAAGCGAGAAATTGACTTCATGACGTGAAATGAGAGCAAATTCCGGGACAGTTTTACAATCGACCGTTTCATAATCATAGTAAAAGTAATATTATATACACTTTAAGGGTCTATTGAGGAGACCGACATACGTAATAGAAGGTGAAAGGGCACACTTGTAAACAAACAGACAGGCACAAATTCATTTATCAAGTATTTATACTTTTAGACTTGGGTATGGGTAAGACCAACAAAAGTGGTGATGGCCTTGAGAAGTGGAGTAAATTTGTGACAGAATGGTACCCCAAAGATGCCGAAAGGAACAGGGGAAGACAATACAAAATATAGAAAGACGAATTAAAGCTCACAGCGGATCCATACTGGAGAAGAGTTGCGAGAGATAGGAATCCTGAACTCAGAGATATTCTGTAAACAACTACTGAAAATACCACAACGCAACATGTTCAGAATTAAATGGCTTATATTACTTACCTTATAGATTATATAAAGTTGCATTCTTTATTAAATTACCGCAGGTAAGGGCTGGATGGTTAAGGATGATAAGCTAACCGTACGATAGTCCGCACATAGCGACGGCGCAAGCGGAAACTCAAGGCGGGCCAATACCAATTGGGATCATGATTATGTACGGAACCCCACGATCTCTACCAAAAACTATGTGCCACATACATAGCGGTAGCAGGAACCCATGGAGGGCTATTCACGATAGAAAAAGGTAAAGATGAGCTTGTAATATTAATCTATCATCATAGCATGGCTTTGTTATTTTAATGACCGAAATTCAGTAAAATCTTTTTTTTTTTCATTCATATATACCGCAATTACATTATCACATCAGCATGTCAAATAGACAAACAATTCTTAAAAAAATTGTTTATGGTTAGAAGGATATAATCTAGGTATTATTTCTGGCTTTACATTATTAACCACAGTAGGTGTACAGGGGGGCTTAAAACGGCCACTTTGGCAGAATCATCATAGGAAAATATTATGAATTATCGTAAAATGTCACAAATTGACAGTTCATAATTGATCTGCGTGCAATTCATATAACGAAATAATTCATCTGTTTGACAGTTTTCTATGGAGATTCGTAAAATGGTCCACAAATTCTGAATTGCTTTGTGTCAAATTAGACGAATTGATAATGACAGCTGGGAATTCAGGAAATGAATTGCTTTTAGAGGAATTGCTAATGTTGCCGTTTTAGGCCCCCAGTTTCTCATTGTACCAGTTACAGGCATCGTGATGCGAATACACCACTATATTATTAGTCGATTATCTGTAACTCTTCCGTGTTCTATTTTATTAGGCCACTCATGCATTCTCGCATGCAGTTGCAGGCAGCATGCGTTTGAACATTAGTATCTGAATTGCTCTCAATGATCTAATCTTTACCTTGTGTTCTTGTTTCACAAATATAAATCCTAGGACTGCCTAGCGAAATAGAGCCAATAGTGAGAAATTAATACACTTTGTTGCTACTTTCAAAGTGGATCAAATCCAGGCAAGTACCAATACCTACAGCTTTTAAATTTATATGTAGTTTCCGAGTTTATTTAGGACATTACTGACACCGGTGAAAGAAAAACATTGCGAGGAAACCAGCGGATTTAGAGCGCTAACACACTGGGATGCCATGGCGACGTCCCTGGCTACGTAGCCATGGCCACGTCGCTGGCTACCTTTGGTTATCTACAGTAGCCAAATCAGATTTCCAAATAAGTAGCCAGTAATACGCGGGCACACACTAAGAGGCTCAGACAAATGGAGCAAAAGAATAACAGTCTGGTATCCAAGAAATGGAAAACGAAATAGAGGAAGGCAGAAAAAACGATGGAGCGACGAGCTGGAACTGCGAGGAGCTCGTGGCTAAGTAATAACAGCCGCACGGGTCTATTCATCAGGTTAAGCTACGCTTGCCGGGGTTGGTCTGTGGATGGGTGACCATCTTTACATACCGAAACTCCTCCGTGCCTCGGAAAGCACGTTAAGCCGTTGGTCCCGGCTGTCATTAGAGGATCTTTGACAGTCTTTACGGGTCATCAGAAGCCCGAAAGTCTGACAACCAGTCTTACCAAGGGGTATCGTATTACCCAGTTACTGGGTTGTGGAGGCCAGATAGGCAGTCGCTCCATGTAAAATACTGGTATTCAGCTGCATCCGGGTAGACTGGAAGCCGACCCCAATATAGTTGGGAAAAGGCTAGGCAGATGATGATAAGTCTGGAATCGCCAACCCATCTTGAGCAACGGTGGTTATCAATGCTCGTGCCTTCTCTGCATCATCCTCAATATAAATCAGATTTTAATCAATCTGTATGTTTTCTAATTAACAAGCAGTTCTCAACGGAACACTAAATTAAAACGAGGAAATGCTTTTGCAACTGAATCGGAGCAAATGAATAGAGGCGAATCAAATAGTGCGATGAAACGTTGAACATTAAGTTTTATAATTAACTAATTTAAAATCATTAATTGGTATTCGTACGGCGTTGGTCGGAGGCGTCAGATAACATTTTATAGAATTTCCACATTTCCTCAGTAGATAGAGTCACAAACTGTTCTTTATATGGTGGACAGATATTGCAACAAGTAAGACTAGTTAAGGCGCCGGCGCAAGCGTTTGATGAAAATGAGAAGATATTTACATAAATACTATCTAGTTCTAGTTTCCAATTTTTATTTAAGTATATTTATGGCATGATGTAAAGCTTTTCGCTTTAGTATAATTTTCTGAAACTATTATTACGGTAGATTATGTACTCTTAAAATAAAATGCCTCCTTAATTGATACTTGATCAATTAGTTGGAAATTAAGGCCGTTTATTATACTTTGTAGTGTTAAATATTTTTGTAACGATG
Organism: Lithophane socia; assembly: GCA_947522985.1. NCBI lineage: Eukaryota > Metazoa > Arthropoda > Insecta > Lepidoptera > Noctuidae > Lithophane > Lithophane socia. The sequence continues at coordinate 5,141,319 of OX383258.1, read as the reverse complement.
TAAGTTTGCGTGAAAAAAGTAAATGTTTTAATACAGTTAGCGTGGGGAAATATTTCGTAAAAAATCATTAGCAACTTCAATAATTATGTGCATACAGCTGCAGTGCTCAGATTATAATCAGCGAGCGTTTACACCTTAGTGCAACGTTTTTGTAGGAAAATTGCCGCATTGAAGTGTTTGTAGCCCAATTTCAACAAGTCTATTGAAATAAAAAAACATTTTCTTCATAATGGATTGAACTGTACTTGAATATTTATGATTCAGTTTATTAATTACTGATAGCTGTTAATACGCACTTAGAATACAATACCGTTTAGACGTCAATCAGAAATATCGGCAATTAATGTGAGATATTTGAAGCTATTAGTTACCTTTAGTTGAACCAAAAGCCGTACCTAGACGTACTAAGTTTTCCTCTCAGAGTAAATGCACTTTGTAGAAAAGCTGTATTATTTTTACTTGCTAGCCTAAGTGTAACATAATTATTGTCATCATAAAAAAAATCTAGGTCGCCCTATATACATAATTATAAACCATTCGATGTAATCATCTCATTGAAAGGCTCCCACAGACAGGCGCGACGCGACTAGTGGAACCATATCTATTCTATAAAAAATTTCACGGAAATTGTTGTACTGGTGTCGCATCGCGCCTGTCTGCGGGAACTTTAAAATGTAAGAACACGCAAAACATCACGCTTGTATTCCCCGAAGGGTTAGGCAGAGATGTACCGATAGTACAATAAACTCTCATCAATAAGCTAACAAATAGGTATTAAGTCATACCATATAGGTACCTACTTCTTTACCATTTGCTATGTATACAAGGTGGAGACGACAATACAACAATAAATGAAAACCCTGACAATACTAATGCATAAGAGTATTTTGGAACTAACAAATAAATCCTAACATCGAAATTAAAAAAGTCATTTTTTCAAACAAACTAAATAGTAGTGATGGGCCGACTATGGGATTAGCCGATCTTTGACTAGCTATCGTAACTAAACTATTGGAAATATTTGATTAATTTTTTGTATGTAGACCGAGAACGTCATTAGATATACGGAGTTTCATTTTTTGTTGTATTGTCGTCTCCACCTTGTATATTATTACATAGAATTCAAGCATAATGCATGTGATCAGAAGACAGAATTACCTGTATTACACAATTTACTTTAATAGCCCTTATAATCCTGACAGACGTACTGAAAGTCTCTATTAAATATAGCTATGTTATTATTAGTATCATAGTTAATAATGGATTTGTAACGGCGATGCCTTAGTCAGTTACTTTGTATTATTAACTGTAATTGCACAATGTACTAAATAACTAGCTAATTGAATTAAGGACTCGACCACCATGTACAGGTACTAAAGGTTTTTATTGACATTCCTCATTGATAAGGCGGTCACCTAGAAAATATTTAAGTATGGTTCTGCTGAGTGCAGACCTATTATAAAACTCTGCAGGCCATAAAGGCTCCTACAGACAGATGTGACACGACACAGGTAGAACAATTTCCGCGAAATTTTTATAGGAATTGTTCCACCAATCGCATCGCGACTGTCTGCGGGAGCCTTAAGGAGGTGAATCCCACACGGGACGCGACCACTTTCTTTACTCTGTGACATGGCTGCACGCGTCGATGCCTTAAGGCTCAGCTGATGGGCGCGACGCGACAGCGCAACACAACTGTAGTAGAATAATTTCTATGAAAACTTCATAGTAATTGTTCTATTAGACTCGCGACTATTCGCGCCATTACGTACACCTCCAGAGGTGTAATTTGCGTAAAACACAAACAATTGACAGTCTGACATCATTAATTGCGTTTTTTACGTCGTCGAGCAGACGAATTTTTCAAACAATATGAAGCCCATTGCTTCATATTGTTTCACTTTGAATTTCTTTCAGAATCCTTCAGAAATTTTTCATTGTGAAAGAAAATGTGTTACACGATTGGGATAAACGCAGGATAAAAGCGAATTTCGTCCCGCATCCCGCGCGGGATCCGCTTCAGTTTGACCAGAGCGTTATTCTGTTATATTGGAATGTAAGACCACACAGCATTCTAAATCGTTAATTTACTTTTGCAACTTCATTTGAAGTTTTGCAAGAACCTAATATTTCAATAAATGCAGAGCACTAATCGGATGTAGCAGCAATTAACCACAAGAAGCAAATAACTCAAAATTAACCGTAGATTAACCTGTGAACTTTTGTTAACCGCAAGTTAGAGACATTTTGAACAACCATAGATTCGTTTACAGCCTACCGCCTATCGTAAACCAAAGAGATAATTAATTTAGTAGATTCTACTCAACTTATTAGGATAGGAGCTCGTGGCTAAGTAATAACAACCGCACGGGTCGATAGGGTTGGTCCGTGGATGGGTGACCATATTTACATGCCGAGACTTCTCCGTGCCTCGGAAAGCACGTTAAGTCGTTGATCCCGGCTGTCTTTTTACAGGTTACGGATTACGAGTCGTCAGAAGCCCGAAAGTCTGGCAACCAGTCTTACTGACTAGATATCGTATTACTCAGTTAGTGGGTTGCGGAGGTCAAATAGGCAGTCGCTCCATGAAAAATACTGGTATTCAGCTGCATCCGGTTAGACTAGAAGCCGACCGCAAAATAATTGAAAAAAGGCTAGGAAAATTGACTTAGGACAATTAGGCATTCAAAAAAGTCTCGATATCTAATCCAAGCCGGTGCTTTCAACCGATAATCGATACAATGAATCAATCGATTAATTTATGAATCTGTATTGGAAGATTTAGAAAAAGGTTAGCAGGTATCTATACCTGCTCACCTTTTTATAAATATTGATACTTTCATCGCGATTTAATGTAGGAAGATAAATCGATTCTTCCAATGAATAGGTACAAGATAGATACAATTTAACACTTTATTCCTAGGTAAAGTTATGATGTAGCTACTATGTAGAATAATAGTTGGGTAAATAATGCTTTACGCGCATGCCGGTAGCTAGTCGTGCGTAGCGGAGCGCGTGCGCCGGCTGCTAACGGTCCATTGATCGTATGTTGTTAATTGATTTGTAAACTGTCGTTAGCGATGTGGTAGACGCCGTGGGTCTAAGGTGAAAGGTTTGTAGGTTTAATACTAATAGTGGAAATAAAAATGTTTAGGAAGCTACTAAACATTTACACCCAGACATGAAAAAATCGCCCAGCGCACAAGATTTTTTAAAAATAAACTATTTTTTTCTCGTATCTAAGAAAGCTCTTCAATAGTGTATAATAAACTAATAACTGAATGGTTAATCTTCGAATGAGTAATCTAATATTTGTTTCATGCTGTGGTGGAAACATTCTTGTATCTAAACACTCACATATCAATCAATATTTTTTTCTTTTAAATATGTGGGAACTGAGCAAATGCTCGGTAAATTGGTCTTTCAATTCCAAATAAAAACAAAAACCCATCACATAAAAATAATATCAAAATTTGTATTTCATCAGGGTCATTATAAAATTCGAAATTTATTTCGTTTTAAAACTATTCATTAATTCAACGCATTGTTTCTGAAATCTACGTATTAATGGCCATCAATGCAAATGAATCTCTCTTATCTGAACCTAGATCTCCACAATCGTTTCTTTATTATATCTACCCAATTCATTCTATCGATCTAGATAGAAAACTTAGTGTTTGTCATCGATACTACACTGACCAGCATTATAAAAAAGCCACTTATAAAATTCCAATAAAATCTAAATATCTCCTAAACGACACAAGTTAGCTACATGAAGTTAAAAAAAAACTAGAAAACAGTTTTATAGGTGCGCTATTAAATACACTTGATGTTGCTTTTTACTTCAAGAAGCTATCTTGCATGGTTTCGACAATATTTGATAATAAGTTAGTGACTCTGCATAAACCCAACAAAAAGAAAATAAAACTTGAGGAAAATATGTAGTGAAAGGTAACAAAAGTAGTTCGATTTGAGAGCTGCATGTGTATTGTTAACTTCGAAATCATTAATAGAGCGTTCTTGGGTTACGCAGTTGCTATGTAGTTGAGATATTTGAGTATAATGAATTTTTATAATGGAATGTTTAGAATATCAAATATATATTTAATTGGAGTTGCAGTTACCACACAAGACAACAATCTCCTTACACTGCATATCTGAGGCCTGGACTCATCATCTGACAAATGCTTGCATTGATTGAACAGGTCCACTCAAATATGTGTGGTTATTTCCTCAAAAGACCATTTCAGACACTTATCTACATGGTACTCATATGGCCTGACCAATATCTGGACTTTAAAAGGGACTGCGACCTCTGAGTTTGTTTCGGCCTTTCTTCTCAGAGTAGTCGGATAGGAAACACCGACCTCATCTAGCTTATTTTAAATCATTTCTTTTTTTTAATATGGCGTGTAAAAGTGATTCCGATATTTTTTTTTAGGATATACCATTTCATTTCTTCCTGCCTTTGTTCGATGCTACTTGAGGTCAGCACAATACTTCCTTTTCTGCCTTTCTCCCCTAATTTCCGTCACTCTATCATCCATCCTTTTTTTGGTGGTCCTCTCCCTCTCCATCCACATACATTTATATTAATTAGTGTTTTAGTTACGTTTTATCCCTCAACGGATGTCTGCACTGCTACCGACTAAAACCACATGGCGTACGCGCCATCATCTCACTGTTACGCCATTAGCAATTCCCGAGGGTCATTACTCCCAGCTGTTCATCTGAATGAAGTCACAACATCAAGTGGTGAGCTTATAATATGCTCGCATCAACCATTTCTAATTGTTTCCCACCGCAGGGCGTTGATTGTTTATTATGGTAGATTTTTTCCTGCTGTCATTTTTATCTTTTTACGTGACGTATCTCGGCAGTTATTGCAAACCACTTTCTGTTAAAGAATGAGCATGCAGATAAGTATGCTGTGAAGTTTGAAACTGATTGGGAAACAGAGTCGGTTTTTTAATGGTTTTCTGTAGAAAAAACGTCTGTATTAGCGCTGCGGGAAGCATTCGAGATTGCGAGTGTGGTATTCAGTTCGACTAGTTTTTACCAAAATTCTTTTTGATGTGAGTTCCTGAAACCGCATGTTGATCAAAACATTCCATGAGAACGTTTCAAGCTTCATTGGTCCACAAAATATTTGGTATACCATATAAGTAAATACTTATTTATATCTGCAAAATAATTCACCGAAACGACTTTTCACTTTCCGCATAACTGATGAGACCAGAGTATGTAACGACACGTCAAAGATAACAATCATACATTTATGTAAATGTAGTAAAATCTATCCACATGAAGACAGCTTGCTCTACAAAGCACTTTACGGTGATCACGGAGCTTTACCAAATGTATGGCAGATGTATGCACTGTGATGAGAGTGATCACCATCATATTACCTACGACCCTAGGAAGGCTTCGTGTTGAACATTGTGTCCTCTGTCACTAGTATCTTTATACCACGTTTATTAGGAGAAATACTGAGCCTTCTTCTTCATAATAATTGTCATAAAATGATTATATTTATGACTATTACTATAATTATTACATAGCTTATTGTAGTCTGGGTCTTCAAACAAGAAACTTAATTATTTGTCGTTTATACTATTTAAGTGTAAGTAACACAAACTTTGCCTTACTTAATATTAGTTCAAACGACAATTATTTAACGACTGTGTCGCAAATGTGGGGTTATGTAAACAAAGTATGCACAATAAGTTAGGTAAATATAGATGCTGTAATATTTTAAGACTTTTTAAAAGGTGTGGTTATAGTGGATTATTTTAATATACTCTTAAGGCGAAGCTTGTTTGATTTAGAAAAAAACTGATTGTTTAAAATGATAAGGCATTTCGATGTAGGTATTTTTTGCTATAAACCTGTAACATCGTAACAAAGTTTCTATCATTGTCATAAATGCGAAAGTGAGTTTGTTTGTTTCGCTTTCACGCTAAAACGGCTGAACGGCTTTGGATGAAATTTGGCACATGGGTAAACCATGACTTAGGTTAGGACTTATAGGATACTTTTTATCTCGATATTCCTACGGGTTCGAGACTTATGCGAGTGAAATCTCGGGTTGCAGCTACTAATAAATAAACCATAATAAATTATTTGAAAGCATTGATATATTTTTAGTTAAACAATGTTTGAAAGTAAGAATTTACTATCAAGCTGATCTAGGTCAGCGATAAAATAAAATCTTATCTGATTTTGGTTGTACTCAAATTCCGTCATTTTAAATAATACTATAAGAATTAATTACGGTCAGTGGGTCATCTTAGGGCATAAAACGACCTACCAAATTGTGGAAGAAATTAAACCTCAGTGTTACTCGTTTAAAGAAAAATACCTGCTTTAAAATTGACAATTTATTTTATAATCTCTAAGCCTAAAACGAAAACTTCCCTTTAACATTTAATACGTAAATTACGTGTAAGTTACGATACGAGGTGGGTGGCGCACGCGGCGTCCACATCTCAGCCCATTTGGTAATCACCTCACGAGTATCCAAGCCGCGTGGATTGCGATATGATTGAAGATAATTGATCTGCCAAATGATAGTTCTAGAGCAAACATTGCTTCCCAATATGGTTTAACTGTGTTATGGTACATTAATGGCTCTGCCCGCGGCTCCGCTCGATTTTTCTGAGATAAGATTTGAGGGTTTAGATTTTGGTTTATTGTTGTATTTTATCAACCAAGATAAGCCCTGGAGGCTTTTTTGACATATTGTATCATTCATATCATTAACTAACTGCGCCACCACGGTTTCACCCGCGTAAGTCTCGATCCCGCGGGAATATCGGGATAAAAAGTATCTCATATCCTATTTCAGGTCATGGTCTACCCTTGTGTTAAATTTCATCCAAATCCGTTCAGCCGTTTTAGCGTGAAAGCGTAACAAACAAGCTAACTCACTTTCGCATTTATAATATTAATAGTTAGGATAGGATTTTCATTAATTCGTAAATAAGTACATACATTGAGCTTTAGAATAGAATACATTTATTTGCTTTAAAACATGGTGCATTAAGGTCTTATTAATTATAGTCTTACATGTTACATTGGCAACTTTCATGTTGCGCCAGCACTCAGTTACATGCATGCTTCTCATATCCGGCCCTACTCGCATATTATCATTTCATTTTAAATTAGTATCTAGCTCTAAACTACTCATACGTGATCAAATCATTACAGTACAACTTTTTCCTTAATGTCCCTCGGCAAACTTCGTATTTCGTTTATCGTCGGATTTCTATCAGCTGCCCTTTGCACTTGGTGCAGACCGGATGCTCTCAATCGACTTGGAAGTATATAGAGTTGTTAATACTCTTTTAACTTAATTGTAATTTATTTAAAAAATGTCATGAATTAATAGTTTAAGGAAATTTGTTTTACAGCTCTATATACTTCACACGGAAATCCAAATAAAACAACGATAAAGTACTTAGTTCTGAATTTAAATTACGATAAATCAAATAATTGATGAACATAGAAATTAGCATTCGTTTGTATTCGGAAATGCGATGATTCCTGAGGGACATTTAAAAAAATAGTTTTACTGTACATTCTTTCTATTTATAATGTAACCTAACGTAAATATAACTATAAGCGTTCTCAGATCATAGAGCCGTCTCCTTTCAGTTAGATCGTTGTTATTATCTTCAAACGCATCTCGCTTAGAGGAAACATATCTCATAACTTGACGTAACTTTCAATCAGCTTACCGCATTACTTAGCAAGCTCATTCGGATATGATTGTCGGTCGATTTGATAACTTATTCATAGCTGAACTGTGAAGCTCTTGATTTTGATCGATGTTTTCCTTATGACGTCACCGAGTCAAATAGACTTTGATTTATTTAGTGCCATAGTTCAGGTTTTATTAAAATGGAAAAACCAGATGGTTAAATCTCCAAATGGTGATGGTTGGTTAAAGTGGTGGAATGGATGGTTAAAGTGGCAAAGGTATCATCTTAGTTCAAATGTTGTTATCTCTCTCGGCTATATTGTAGGCAATAGGAATCTTAGAAAATCGGCTGCTAAACATGAGTCTAAGTTTGTCTATGATCCCTGTACCCCAATTCGGTAAAAAACTTTCAACCACTATCTGAAGGATTTTGAAGGATATTCCCAATCCATTGCTTCATAATGTTTGAAAAATTCATCAGCTTCAAATGTAAATAACGCAATAAATATTGTTGAACTGTCAAACTGAATAGCATTACCATTGTAAGTGTACTAAGCAATAGGTATTACCCCGCAGGATTGCTTCCATTCTAATGAGATACTCTAACTCATGCCTAGCTTTTTAATCTAGCAGTAAAATGTAACATGCTGTTGCTTCATTCATTTATTAGCATATACATTGCTTTTGCATCATGTCAAAGGCGTCGCAAACAAATAATAGTGATTATAAATTCTTATCTTTCATAGTAATGAACAGGTGGATTTAAAAGCTTAGCCGCTAATACAGATTGATTGACTTATTAGACATTCAAATCACGGACTTGTGTTTTAAAATGTTCCTTTGTATGTGTGAGTGAAAACAACTCGGTAACACCGTTTAGGCGCAGAATGTCCAATTCGCAAAATGTCCAGCGGTCGCAAAATGTCCAATTCGCAAAATGTCCAGTTCGCAAAATGTCCAATTCGCAAAATGTCCAATTCGCAAAATGTCCAATTCGCAAAAATGTCCAATATTCATCGTTGTTAACCCATCAATCACTATTATAATTGCATTAAGTGTTGGGTTTTAATGAGTAGTCAAGTTATTCCTTAAAATCAGTTTTATTTTTGTGACATTTTTTATAATAGGACATAAACGGCAAAAGAAATAAAAATAAACACACCTTCCCATACATTTTTTTAAAACCACAAGAGTTTTATTTTTGTGACATTTCTTATAATACAACATATTTTTGTCGTAATGGTAATAAAATTATTACACAAAAAATGTAACCAACAATAATGGGAGCACACAATGGAGATGCGAACGCCGTCAGAAAAACACAAAATAAAAGAGAAAAGTGATAACAGTGTCATGGAATAAAATTTTACACATCGGCGTTAGTACAATTTTAAGAATAGAAAGCGTGAATTTGGTCAAAATGAATATTATAATAATTATTATTATAATAATTACTTGGGAAATGAGTAATAAACAACTGTTTTGTACAGCCATACAAACTATAAATAATTCCTTCTCACGTAGGAATCCGTAGGCCGCGATTTTGGATTTGGATTTTCATTTTAAATGTCACTATTGGCTTAAGCACCCTCGAAAACTATGAAAACAACATACTCTACAAAAAAAATTAAAATTTTTACAGCCACAAATGGATATTCTTTTTGACCAAATTCACGCTTTCTATTCTTAAAATTGTACTAACGCCGATGTGTAAAATTTTATTCCATGACACTGTTATCACTTTTCTCTTTTCTTTTGTGTTTTTCTGACGGCGTTCGCATCTCCATTGTGTGCTCCCATTATTGTTGGTTACATTTTTTGTGTAATAATTTTATTACCATTACGACAAAAATATGTTGTATTATAAGAAATGTCACAAAAATAAAACTCTTGTGGTTTTAAAAAAATGTATGGGAAGGTGTGTTTATTTTTATTTCTTTTGCCGTTTATGTCCTATTATAAAAAATGTCACAAAAATAAAACGGATTATAAGGAATAACTTGACTACTCATTAAAACCCAACACTTAATGCAATTATAATAGTGATTGATGGGGTAACAACGATGAATATTGGACATTTTTGCGAATTGGACATTTTGCTAATTGGACATTTTGCGAATTGGACATTTTGCGAACTGGACATTTTGCGAATTGGACATTTTGCGACCGCTGGACATTTTGCGAATTGGACATTCTGCGCCTAAACGTATTACAATACAGTTGCAAAATTCATTTGTTTTAGGATTCATTGAGTAGAGATTTTCTCACACAAGAAGGATCAATTTCTTAACCAGTTTAACAAAATGATTTATGTTGTGTGTGTGCATTATCTCACTGTGAGAGTATTGATCAGTGCAGATGTGTAGATGTGTCTGGTTCTAAATCTAGAATTCGATTGTTTATCACAATAGGTATAAGCTAGGATAACAATTTTTTTTAAGAAATAATAGTAAAATTGATGGTAAAGTTAAAAGTTAATCACTAACTGAGATTTATTGTTGAGCAAAACCAATTATCTACTACCATTTCGAACCATTAGGAATTTGATTTTATTTTTGCTTCCTACATTGATTAAATATATAAAAACAAACAGACAGAAAAAATTACATTGATTTTTTATTAGTTAGTCTTAGTATGCAAGTCGAAAATTGATTGGTTCAAAATTATAGTGATGCAGTTATTATGTTAGTTGTGGTGCAATAACAACTAGATCAGATTTGTCGCCCAGTATTTTATTTAGGTAAGTACCTTACGAATAGATTGTAATATACAATTACGTTATTAATTTTTTTTTCATGGTCGCCAACTTGCTTGTGTAAAATAAAAGAAATCATTAAAAACGTTATTGCAACATAACAGTACGTACATTGGTTACTTTTTAGGGTTCCGTAACCAAAGGGTAAACTGGGACCCTATTACTAAGAATCTGCTGTCCGTCCGTCTGTCTGTCTGACTGTCCGTCTGTCTGTCTGACTGTCCGTCTGTCTGTCTGACTGTCCGTCTGTCTGTCTGACTGTCCGTCTGTCAACAGGCTGTATCTCATGAACCTTGATAGTTAGACAGTTATTTTCATAGATGATGTATTTCTGTTGCCGCTATAACAACAAAATACTAAACAGAACAGAATAAAAAATATATTTAAGGAGGCTCCCATACAACACGTGATTTTTTTGCTGTTTCTATGGATAATGGTACGGAACCCTTTGTGCGCGAGTCCCACTCGCACTTGGCTGGTTTTATACATACACGACCTTGTTTAAAATTTTTAATGTAAAAGTGTCACATTCTTGTTGTAATGAGAGTTTTATAGTGTGTTGCAGGGATATTGCAAGGAGCTATTTGACTTAAACACACTTTACGGGCAGTTCTAACCTAAATTCATGCACTTATTATGGAGGAAGTCGTATTTCTTGTCTTTAATTAAGACGTGGTTATTGTGGTGTTGAGTGGGCCTTGTGGCTCAGTAATAATAGCGGCACGGGTCGATCGATCAGGGGGCCAAATTTACTAATTTACAAACGTGTCAGTGGTCTCACAATGATCAGTTTTTGACAGATATGCCATACAAAATCTGTCAAAAACTCACCATTGTGAGACCACTGGCACGTTTGTAAATTAGTAGACTTAGCCCCTTGGTTAAGCTACACTTGCCGCGGCTAGTCCGTGTATGGGTTACCATCTTTACAAACCCAGGACCCTTCGTGTCTAGGAACCACGTTAAACCGTTGGTCCTGGCTGTCATTCGTGGATCTTTGACAGTCGTTACGCCCTCAGAAGCCCGAAAGTCTTACAACCAGTCTTGCCAAGGAGTATCGTATTACTTATCCAGTAAGTGAGTTGTGGATGTCAGATAGGCAGTCGCTCTATGTAAAATACTGGTATTCAGCTGCATCCGGTTAGACTGGAAGCTGACCCCAACATAGTTGGGAAAAGGTTACTTAGGTGATGATGACTTAAGTCGTGGATTCATTGATGCTATATAATAACGGGAGACACAAATAAACTTTTGACTCGTCACTGATCTAGTTATACTATATTTAATTTTACTCGGTAAACCTTTGAGTACGTAATTTGTAAAAGGGCATAAATTAATGTACATTTCCATTAATAATACCAATAATTTATTTTTGTAACGGCTTTTGGGCTTGCAAAACTACGAATCGGGGCGATGCGAATTTGCAGCGCAGAAGCTTTCCTAAGAAAATCTTAGGGCACCATCACTCCTGCCAGGGTTGCGGGTTAGTCCGAAAGGGATACCGGGACCTTGGCAACAGGCAACTGAAGGAACACGGGTGGGTTTTAATCAGTAAAAGTCTGACACGCCCTTCCGCTCCGCCCAGAGCGGGAGAAGTCATTGGATTTCCCAGATTCAAAAAAAAAAAAGGACCCTTCGTGTCTCGGATACCACGTTAAACCGTTGGTGTAGATCGTTGACAGTCGTTACGGGTCGTCAGTAGCCGGACGCCCGACGAATGCAAGACCGATACATTCTCATTTGGAGCTACGTTTGCGACGTCAAATAATCGTAACTAATTATACAATATTATTGTGGTTCACAAGACCCCGTCTTCCGTTGCCCTGCCCCTAACCCTGACATAAAATCAATTTCATTTATAAATACAGACAGCTATTTTGTAACCAACTAATAGTTATAAGTACGTATCCGGTTAATCTCAATTATCTATATAATGGTTCTTGCCAAAAATTGATGAATAATAGACGATACAGTAACCAGTTCAAGGGCATTATGCGCGTGCGCCACCCACGTGATAATCACTCCATAAAGAATTCTGTTGGTAAATTCACTTGTTGGTAATAGTAACGATTATATCGTTTAGATTATTGTTGTTTGTAGCTTGAATAAGATTGCGATCTTTGGTTCGATGAAGTATAATTGATTTGATGATGAAATAATCGCCTTGCTTATCAGACGGGAATGCTGCATATTTCGGTATCAACAATTGAATCTACTGGAAGGACTGGCCCATATTATTAAAGGACTGAAGTGTGTGGGAAAAGTAGAAGAAGGAGTTTCCCCTGCAGTAAAACAACAAAGGTTCTCAGATAGATTAGAAGAGATTTAATATGTCAGTTTTCTAGTACAGGTAAGCTGCTATTACAGATGTTATTTAACCGGCGTTGGTTGCACTACTACCGTAGTCTCTGAACCTTCAAAACCTTCTATTTTGACTATGAAGGGTTTAGGTACCTGTCTTAGTGCTAGGTTGGCCAGAGAAAGATTAGCCTATAAGCCACTTTAATTCACTTTCACTTTCACACTGTCTGTGTGAACGGATTTTGATGTGGTTTCCATCACCCTAAAGAGAGTTTACTCCTTAAGGTTTGTAAAAAAAAAGCTTATAAATAATAATAAAAAACTCAATATTATGTCAAGTCGTAAAAACTGGCAGGACGCTATCTAGTCCTAATTTATTATATTATAAATGCGAAAATGAGTTTGTTTGTTTGGTACGCTTTTACGGTAAAACGACTGAACGGATTTGGATGATCTTAAGCCCTTTACGCTTCCCGTAACGATTGTTACTGGAATGTGAAAGAAAATTAGAAAACGGACACTACTTAGCGGCCCAGAAACAACGTACATTTAAAAATAGTTTTACACAAACATACTCATTCCTGGATAATGGTGATTAGTAAGGACAAAAACACAATCAACACTGCTGTAGCTCATTGTACAAATGACACAAAAATATTGATCAATGGTATTGCAACGACAGCGCTTGCGCAACCGATTATTGAAACAAGGTAGGCGGGCTGTACGCCTAACGTTTGACAGAATATATCCTTTAGCAGGTGCAAAGTGAACATAATTCTGTGTACGTCGTGCTCATATCTCACACTTAATAGGGCTTACACTGGATAAATACTTTATTAACATCGGTGCTGAGGTTAATGCGTCTAATTGAATTATCAAGTGTGCGTGTGAGCATTATTTTTGGTCGTGACTGTACTCGCGTGAGTGAACTTGCCTACCTGGATTTTTATTACTTACCTATTAGTACCACCCATATTTTCATAGGAAATGTTATATATAGTAAGTGCAGTAGGTGAAAAAAGTACATAGTAGGTACAGTACGACCCAACTTAGATGTAGCATCGGCAAAATTCGTAAAACCGATCACCATCCGAACTGAGGGCGCCTTCAAAATCGCCGATCTTTATTACTGCTTCAGGTGAAAATGATCTTTACGCAAACGCAATTACTTGTAAAGTCATATAACCAAAAACATTCGTAAAATTGAAATGAATGAATGCAAATTTTCAAATCTATGCTACATCTAAGTTGTGTCGTACTGTACATAGTAGAACCGCGAAAGGTTTGTACTGCTTTTTACTCGAGATAGAGTTATTTCAGAAAAAGTATTATTTCATGTTTTTAAAGCTTTACTAACTTTACCTCACACCTAAATACTTTTCTCATTCAGTTTGAACGTTGTATTACTCGCTTCATAATTTCAGGTAGTGCATTAAAAAACAAGTGCATTCTTGAACTTTGACTGCCTCATAATTTTGAATTCTGATCATTTGTCAATTCTTTTGTATTAATATAATTTAAGCAAGATTTTCGGAGCTTTTATAGATTAAAACCAATAACTATTTAGACAAAAGAGACTATTTGGAAAACATGAATAACCTGCCTGCTGTCTTAAGATTTATTGACTGATATAAACTTGTATTTCTTCATGCGGGAAGTTATAAATTACGTCTAATAAATTAGTCTGTGTGCTTTGAATAGTGCATCTAGTCTGTCAATTCGAATTTGGAAACTTCTATTAAGTAATTCAAATGTCAAGTAAGTACCTACTGTTTATTTATTTATTTACATACAAATATAAAGAATAATGGTACGAAAAGTGACATATATAATTATAGTTTTATTTTTGTAATATTTGTATTCCAGCAAAAAATACCATGGTATGATTTTCGTTATTTTAAAGTGGTTTTGTTTTAAATAATAAGTACCAACAATGAACACCTCACTGTTATTAAAAATAACGAACTAAAGTAGATGATTTTCAATATAACAATACCCTTATCAACCAAATCTGACTCACATCGTACACTTTTGTCCCAAATTAGAGATCAACTTAATTTAATAATAGTTATCATAATAAGAATCATTACTATTGTTATGTAGGCCTATGTTATGTAAAAATTTATTCTGATTCTCAAGTTGATTGATCATTTGGGTATCACAATGGGTCATATATCATATCTAACAGTGTCAATGTCACTGACCCACGGATTGTAACATGTTGTTACCATAACAGAGAGACATAAGAATAGGCACTTGTTGGGGTCGAGGTTCAACAAGTTTGAGAAGCTCTTGAAATGATTCTGTTAAGAACTCATCTTAGTCATTGTCTATTATAACCACTAGCGATCCGCCCCTATCGAGATTTCATTATTAGAATATCTAAGTTATTCATGTATTAGGTAGATATACACATAAACCTTCTGGAATATTATTTTTATATATTTTGATATAATATGATGGTGAAAACCACGTCTAAATCCTTTCCATTCTATAAAAGAACAACGCGCTCACACTGACAGACACGAAAAGCGACTTTAATTTATTTGTATTGTAGTAACTGGTGTGGTAGCTTACGAATTAGTTTTATACCAATGAATTTAGTAGGGTGTCTGCATTATATGACTGGAATTGTCTTCTACTGAAGCCGTAGCATCAGCATAGTGGTCGGTCCGTGATAATTTTATTGTCATTTTAAACTAGTAAAGTTAGTAAAGCTCGATTAAATAAAACAACGCCAGATAAATATAAAATTATTTATATTATATTTTAAAATAATTAGTAAAAATCAGGGTATTCTTAGCATTTACTTTAGCTACGTTTTTTAATCTAAATATATAGACAGTGTTACTCGAGACAGACATAAATATTAGACAGTGTTACTCGAGTATTACATAAATTATGCTCGTTATCTATGTATCGTTTATTCGTTTGTAATTAGATTATCTATGTTTGTTTTATTTATTTATTAATTTTATAATACAATCGACACGAATAAAGTTTTAGTTCCGCATATAAATAAGCATGTTCTAGTTGATGATACTCATTAATCATTTGAAACGATGAAAGAAAATGTTCCAATCACTGATTCTCACTACCACCGTCTCTAAGAAATTAATCAAATTTCTAATCATCAAATCAGTTGTTGATTGGTTGACCAAACCATCCACAACTAGCAATATAAACAAACATGACAGATAGTTTTGATCAAAGATTAGATATTATTGGTAAGGTTTTTAGAAACCGGTTAAACATCAATTCATCTTTCCATTAATCACGATACGTCTTAGCCGAACTTTAAGATCACTTGAGACCGATAGGCGTAAAAAGAAAAATAGAATAAACAGCCCAAATCAAATGCCAGAGAATGAGAAAGTAGATTTGATAGATGGGAGTAGTTCCAACTAGAGTGCGTTTCATCAAATAGTTCCTATGCCGTAATGTTGGCTCCGAAATCCACCTATCAATGATCATCGATCAAATCCCTGGTCAGAAATCTGCTGCTTAATCATAGGCTAGCTGTTGTAATTGGTTGTTCAAAACACCAACAACTATAAGGTATCAGGACTCCAGACATTTGATATCACATTTCCATCAAATATAAGATAAGGTTTAAAAATTCCTGTTAAAGATATCACTTACTCTAAGTTTTATCAAAATCTGTTCAATAAAAGATTAGAATCTCGTAAAAAAGTAGCGAATAGACAGATAGTCATTTATCAAAGAAACACCAACTTTATGCTTTCGAATGATAAACTTTAAATACTTTGTTCATTTTCGCCTTTTTCGATTAAAAATATTTGACCAATTGATGGTCCCCATCTCGATCTCTAGGACCTTGTTGAGGATTGATAATGGTTAATCAAAATACCAGTATCTATTTATTTATTTGGTACACCAAATAAATAAATAAATAGATACTGGTATTTTTATTACATAAAATATATAAATAAATAGATATAGCAATAATATATAAATAAATAGATACTGGTATTTTTTTAAATATTTTTCCAATTGATGGTCCCCATCTCGATCTCTAGGAGCTTGTTGAGGATTGTTATTGGTTAATCAAAATACCAGTAACCAATCAAATTCGAATTTTAAGTTTGATTGCATACTCTGATCAGAGATTAGATATGTAAGAAACCGGTAGGTATTTCCCATATAACTATGCGTGTCGATTTTATATTCATTGATCACTTTAAGCATATTATCCTTACATATTATAAAACAAAGTCCTCCGCCGCGTCTGTCTGTCGTCCTGTTCGCGATAAACTCAAAAACTACTGCACCGATTTTCATACTGTTTTCACCAATGGATAGAGTGGTTCTCGAGTAAGGTTTTAGTATATATTAACCTACATCCACCCTGGTGAAGCCGCGGGCATCAGCTAGTCTGCTGATAAATTCAATAGGCATCTCATCTCATTTCATTTTGTATCCAGCCCAATACTTAAATATATTAGTCATGGTAGTTCGAAAACACGAATGTATGTACGAAATTACATCATATCAATTAATGAAATATCTCTATTATCGAAGTTATATAAAACTGCGCTGCAGTTTTAACTTGGTTTAACACCATTTTAGCTTCGGGCTACAAAGTTACCTCAAAGTATTGCCGTTAATGTCAATATTTATAAATCAAAGTACCTTTAACTGACACAATCTGGCCTAATGGACGTTTATTTAAAACAATTATTGTAGATTGACGCTTTATTTTATTAAGAAACTGTTAATTCTGCCCTTAAGCGTCTCGTCAGTGTTAGAGTAATGGATTGTATCGCTTTTTTATTGCCTAAAATATCTCCGGGCGATACCATAGATGTGTGAGTGGTAATTGATAAACCCTACACGGACGGGGGCAAGTTCACTCAATGCTGTTGTGGTAAGTAGATATAGTTTGGCAGCAATGAAACGACGCGGTTATTATAAAAAAAAGAACAGAAGCTGTTATGCTACGGCTACACTTCGCGTTATCGCGAACTTTTCTTCGTGCGCTTTCTCTCGCACTCCCCTCGATTACTCGCTGAGCAACAGAGAGCGCACGAACAAAAGTTCGCGATAACGCGAAGTGTAGCCGTAGCATTAGTGTAAAGTAGCTTCTGCCCGTGTCTTCGTCCGCGTGAAATTTCGGTCTCCGACCTACCGCTTAGCATCCCATCTTCCGCCCGCACATGAGCTGAGCGTTCTTTCTGACTTTTTTTCCATTTTGCTCGGCTCTTAGCGTAATGCTAAATAGCCTATTACCTTTCTTCTCTTATATCCAGGAATTGGGCTATAAAATGCAAAAAGATTTTTAAAATCCGACGGGTAGTTTTGCAGATTACCACGTTCAAACAAAAAACAAAAATCAGCTTTATTATTAGTATGTATCATCATCATCATCTGCCTAGCCTTTTCCCAACTATGTTGGGGTCGGCTTCCAGTCTAACCGGATGCAGCTGAATACCAGTATTTTACATAGAACGACTGCCTATCGGACCTCCACAACCCATAAAGCATTACCTTTTGGAACGACTGCTACAATCTGCATTGGCAAAAAGGGTATGTCCTCGTGGATAGGGAGTTATTTTTTTGCCGATAATGTCCCACTGCTGGGACACAGGCCTCCTCTCTATAGGAGGGAGTTTTAGATTATCGGCTGATTATGCTAAACGAATTTAAATTTCATTCAATTTCTGTTAATCGTTTGAAGATGACGGAGACAGAAGATGTTTTAAATACGTATTGCGTTTAGTGATCTTTTGATAATCATTCAGTCAGTGTTATTTATGACAGCCAGCAATGCGAGTAATGGTTCAACAGACAGGTGCGACGCGACTGTGGTGGAACAATTTACAGATAAACTTCATCGACTTTTTTCTATTGGAGTCGCGTCGCGCCTGTCGGCGGGACCCTTAATGCGACACGTTTTCTTGAAAGTGGAGTAGGCAAAGAGTAGGCAAAGTCAATGAATTTATGCATTGCATCATTGCCCAATTGGTCAAATGCTGACAGGTTGTTTTTAATCGCTCAGGGGCATGAGTAAATTGGTTATACATTTTACTCAATCTCTTTTAAATTTCGTGGGAAGACAAGTGTAGTACTACTACTACCTACTGTCTATAATTGGATATCAGTTGTGTGTAAATGTGAATTAATTATTTTTATTTTTCCGAGCGTTAATTAATCGGTGATTGATTCTAAGGGCAAGGTTTTGCCTCTGCCAAGTAGAGGCCGGATTTACCTACTTTTTGGATAATATCTCTGTTACACATGATTTAGGTTCTCTTTTATTCTAGTAAAGAGGTTTCTGTTGTTGTAGGCAGGTTGTTAATGACATATTAACAACGTTCCATTGTCTTGTACCTACGTATTGAAACGTAAATAATTTCTAGCAACTGTCTTGCTTTTATAATAGCCAAGCAGCAAATTGTTGAGTAGAGACGACATTGTGTTTTAAACATTAATAACTGCTGTAGGTAATATCACTTTATTAAATTAAGTAAATCCAATCACTGCTGTATGACTAAACTATCGACCATATTAATGTCTCGTCGTTGACTTCTATGTATAAATTTTAATTAATTTCCTCCTAAGTGCAGGTTTGGAGCTCAATTATTAGTTCGAACATATAAATCAATACTTATTAATATTGACAGGATACTAACGTAACTAATTCTATTATCGTAAGTTCCTACTCGTTATTATAGGTGGCATGAATATGAAATGAAAGTGGCTTCAGGTTAAGCCACTATGTACCTAAAAGTTGATTAGAATAGAAAATATTTTCATATCTGGAATATTCAAAATCATATAAGAGAATTTATGAATAAAGCTATAACTTCAGCATCAGAATACATACAATGCTTGTATAATCAACACTGAGCGTAAAATCATTCTGCTTTTAAAATATTTCATTGGAATAAACCGTGGCGACCTCGGAAATTTCGCGGTCTACAGTGAATCAAAACTTTCTTCAGTTAAATAAATTATACTTACCGAGGATGTACATCACCGCATACATCACTATTTATGTGGTCGGTCAATTAGATGCATGATCAGCATGATATCTTATACAACGCGATGAAAGTAATACCTTTACTAACCGGAGATAGAGGTTTTCAGTTGCCACATAAAGTATCACGGGTTATTTTTTTAGGGTTCCGTACCCGAAGGGTAAAACAGGACCCTATTACTAAGACTCCGCTGTCCGTCCGTCTGTCTGTCTGTCTGTCCGTCTGTCACCAGGCTGTATCTCATGAACCATGATAGTTACAGTTGAAATTTTTACAGATGATGTATTTCTGTGGCCGCTATAACAACAAATACTAAAAAACAGCATAAAATAAATATTTAAGGGGGCTCCCATACAAAAACATGATTTTTTGACGTTTTTATAGATAATGGTACGGAACGCACGCGGATTCGCACTTGTTTTATTTCGCTAAGCCAGACACAAAACAAACAAAACTTTGACTATGCAGCGAACATTTATTGGTTTTCGCTGCATTCATCTGAATGAGTAACCCCGGTTAGAGGAGTCTCATTATACGATTTCGAAACTAACTTGCTAAAAAAAGGAAGAACAGACTAGAAAATTTAAATATTGCTCCAGATAACCTAAAAGTAAAAGCTCTACCTTATTACGTAACTATTTAGCATAGGCTAAAGACAGTGTTTATTGATGTAATGAATAGATCAATCTAAATACCCTGCATTCCTATCGCAATATCGCGGAAGAATTAAATCGTATAGCAATTAAGTATCACGTAAAACAACGTTATAAATCTATAGGCGATCGTTTATAAGTTAACACTCTAGGAATGTATTTTAAACTGGGTTTGCACGCTGTAAGACATCCTGTGTTCCGTAGAAAAAAAATCTTTCTATGCAAGCTACATTTTGGGCCAATTTTTTTCCCTCGTGATATAGTGATAACTTTATACGATATAGTGATACCTAATGCGTTAAATTATGTATAATACCTATGAAAAATTGTGTCCTGCAGTGATGCGGGTTTTGTCCCTGGCCTGGGACATCAATTAGCGAGTTCGATTCTGCTGTCTGTCAGAAGGAATCGTATCAACAAAGTGGATTGTGATGCAGTAACGACCATTGACGTGTGTTTTCAGCAGGTCTTCTGCCGGGGTCGCGGGAAAGTCCGAAAGGGATACCGCGTGGCATCTGGCAACTTACAGGCAACTGAAGGAACACGGCTGGGTTTTAGTCAGTAAGAGTCTGACACGCACTTCCTCTCCGCCCACAGCGGGAGAAGTTATTTGATAATATCCCACCCAATAAAAAAAGGCAAGCAGATCTACTAACTGGAAACATGAAGCACAACCTACATCCGTGAAAAGCATTTGTGCTGAACATAGAAATAACAAGGTAAATAAAAAAGTATCTAGAGCTTTTAAATACGGAAAATAATACAATACAATTCCTTTCATTTCTTCTCGCACATTTTACAAAGTCACGTACTTAAATGTCGGAAATTATTAACTAACAGAAAGATACAAGGTGTTTAAACGAGTCCCACTTGTTGCATTTATTATCTAGAAGTAATTTTGTTACGAATTTTATCTCGATAGCTAATTACATTGTAACGACGTGTTGAATAATTCCCGTCTCCATAATTATTACTCCTATTACATTAACTGTTAAAGTGAGTGTAATTTACTGTCGAATTATAAATGCGTCTACAACGACTGTCAATGTCAAAGTACTTTTTATGTCGTTTTTAGAGTTCCATGTTCGAAAAGTGGTTTTTATTTGTCTCTTTTAACAATTACTTATATTAATATCTACCATTGGAAGTCTGGTTGGCAAGTAAAAACCAGAAGGACAAAATTCTGTGAAATAGTAATTTGCAACTGCTGTAAGAATAATTGTTTCCCATTACCTGATTCGAATGTGTGGAGGTAAATTTCACGTTGCCGTTAAGATGGCAATTTATTTCGTTATAGATTCGAGGACTTTCAATGATTTACCTACTACAGAACCTAGTTACAGTTACAGTAAAAATAATATGAACTAACGGAACTCAACTACTATGAATTAGCTCCGAAATTGGCAGGTGACAGCGACGTGATCACAAATTCGGAACTATGCATTTTAAGCACTTATTTTCCAGTCTAAGCTAATTGCTTAAGTTATTTGAGCCACGCCATCGGGTCGTGCATAAACACGAATAAGGTAGCTAAAATGAATGCCTCTGGGAAAATTACAAACAATCTGTAATAGCAACCAATTATTTCGTTCTGCTGTTTTCATCAGGTACCTACTAGTTCTGATTCAATATACTTATAACTTACTTGATGGATTCATCAATCAATTTATACATTGATATTCACATTTCAATACGAATAAATCTAAAAACCACAGCCTGATTGGAATGTCATATAAAAAGTTTTAAATCAACACTTCTCATTTAGGAAATGCAATTAGCTGGAGGAATTCTCTTCAACATTTCTGACAGGAAGTAGTTTGAATTACTAACATTTCACTGGACCGAACTGCATAAAATACCTTTTATGGGGAACTGGTCTACATAAGAATCCAGCAGTGTAACAGAAATACACGGATAGTCGCGCTGTCGAAACAAAATTGACCCAATAAATATCACAATCGCAACTGGACCTGTCTTCATTGAAACTTCAGTTTATAGTGAGTCATTTTGCATAGAATACCCAATAGGATCCGCGATTGCAGATAATTTTGCCTAGTTAGGTAATCGCGGGCAATTAGGGGCTTTGAAAGTAATAATCAGAGAACCAAATACCAAAATCTTCGTGACAAAGATGTTTGTGAATAAAAGCTCTGTATTGACTTGCCTTGCTGGAATTGTTGCACTATGTAAATTTCATTATCCATTTTTAAATAAAAATATTTAATTTTAGAAACATTACCATTATTTCCTTTTTAGTAGCTTAAGTTTCAAATTGTCTTTTCCATAAACGATTTAGTATTACTAACGTGAAACGAGCCCATTGCGTATGCGCACTATTCAGCAAACGCATCAGTCAATCCCCTTTACCTACAACGCGATGTCTTGATAACATTATGCAAAGTACCATTTTGAATCCAGATTTACGCATACTTAGGATGTTACGAACACAAGCGGATGGCATGCTCAATAAAATCCTACAGCCGGCTCTTACGACATCCATTGCAAGATGGAAAAGCATATTCCATCGGACAACTGACGTTTATCTAACACAGAATTACACAAATATTTACATAACTTTCCCATCACACTGGTTAACGATTTCAGCCTGAGGGCATACAAAATAACTGTCTTGGGACCACAGCATGTTACAAATTCTACATCAAAATCCCATTGAAACGTCGCGAGACGTCGCCACACAAACGGACGGTGATAACATCATGAAACCTGTTTGCAAATGGACGTGGCTTGCGGCGCTCAAACACTGCCAATTAGCAGTATTAAGTCTACAGATTTCAAAGTCAAGATTACAAGCTTAGGGAATCTGGTTAACATTTTATTATGAGATTGACTAGCTTCTATAATTCTGTGCAGGTTATGTAAGGGATCTGTTACTTAGTGGAATCAGATGGGTTACCTAACTTGCGAGCGGTGCGGCCAATGCCAAATAAAAATGGCCAAATATTTGTATGATCTGCAAGTAGTTGTTCCGGGTCTGGGTGTTAGTGTATGTGAGTTTCTATATTTGTAAACGCACCCACGATTCAGGAAGAAATTCTTAGTGTGGGGCAACGTCCTTTTTAAAAAAAAAAAAAAAACAAAAAAAAAAAAGTGTATGTGGGTTTCTATGTTTGTAAACGCACCCACGATACAGGAAGAAATTCCTAGTGTGGGGCAACAAAAAAAAAAAAAAAAATGAAAGCGCTTCATCGTTTATGAGAACAGGAGAGAGAAAAGTGGATAGTAACAAACTGAAAAGAAGATAAAGAGAAGGTGGAAATGAGAGTAAGAACGGTAATAAGTCGTCATCAAAGAGATTGATAGATAGATTTTTTTGAGGGTGGTTGTTGATCAAATGACTTCTCCCGCTCTGGGAGACGTGTCAGACTTTTACTGACTAAAAACGACCCGTGTTCCTTCAGTTTCCTGTTGCCAAGGTCCCGGTATCGCTTACCTTTGAGATTTTCTCAGTTTTCCAAAAAAAAAGTCTTCCAACTACTTTTCCGCTGAAAGTTAAAAACTAATATTCTTCTCGAACTGCGAATGGTTTCTACACTCGACATCTTTGTTATGCCTGAACGGTATCGTTAAAAAAAAACTGAAACCTTCTACCACGGATGACCAAGGACGGTACCCTTCTACCTACCTAAGTGTGCGAGTGCTCGGAAAGATCAGTGACCTTACCCGCGACCTAGCTGTGGATCTCCTTCCTACTATTATTATCTATTATATGTATCAAACTACCCAGCTGGTTTTACTCCTCTCTCTACACTACCTACCTATCTATCCGTTAACGGCCTGCGCAGCCTACCTGCTAAGCCCTAGCCGTTACAGTGGCGCCCAACGTGGGGCCCGAGGGCTGTTCCCTACATTTATGTTCGCATAGTCCGTCAAATGTAGGGAACAGCTGATGTTTTTTTCGCGATTTCAAGTTTTGTCCCATACTGAAATTTGTTCATAATGATGAGCACAATGACCCCTTAAGAGGATTTAAACGACATAAATTAAGGATTTAAATCACCCTGTAGACATTACTAGCTGTTGCCCGCGACTTCTTTTGCGATCCAGGATTATTAAAAGTAGCCTATGTCCTTCTCCTGGTTATGGTCTACCCATTTGCCAAATTTTATCTAAATCCGTTCAGCCGTTTTTGCATGAAAGCGTAACAAACAAACTGACTCTCGCATTTATAATATTAAGTTAGTTAGGATATATTCTACCGGATCCTTCACAGCTTCCGTTCTTTACATAACCGTAGATAATAGGTAACTATCTATTAAACACTAACTCTTTATGTTCGTCTAATAGGTACGTTCTTGCTATAATTTATTCATAATACATTCACTCTATAGGCAAGTTAACTTTTAAATTCAGAATAATACGCACGCACACACCATTTCTTAAATAATAGCCCAAAGCTATATGAATAGTTTACTAACCCTTCAATGCCATCAAATGTAAAACACGGTCTTGATCTTGTCGTTTTAAGTACTAGCATCTGCTCGCGACACCTTTCGCGTGGAAGTCACCACAATATACGAAACAAAAACTCACATTTTTATAAAACTTCCCTGTATGTATATTTTGAATTATATAATTTTTTGCAAAAAGTTTTCATAATGGTATTATATATTTTGAATTATATAACTAGCTATGTAATAACAGCCGCTCGGGTCGATCCATCAGGTTAAGCTACGCTTGCCGGGGTTGGTCCGTGGATGGGTGACCATTTTCACATATCGAGACTCCTCCGTGCCTCGGAAAGCACGTTAACCCGTTGGTTCCGGCTGTCATTTGTGGATCTTTGACAGTCGTTACGAGTCGTCAGAAGCACGAAAGTCTGACAACCAGTCTAACCAAGGGGTATCGTATTACCCAGTTACTGGGTTGTGGAGGTCAGATAGGCAGTCGCTCCATGTAAAATACTGGTATTCAGCTGCATCCGGCCGACCCCAACATAGTTGGGAAAAGGCTAGGCAGATGATGATGATAATTTTTTGCAAAAAGTTTTCATAAGTTTGATCGTAAAATTGTCGGTCATCCATCAGCCACATCACAAAACACACGTGATGAACAGAAACGGGTAATGAAAATGGTTACGTATATCATTAGGGAGGTATGCTTAGGTCAGGGGTAGCTTCCTCTTTATCAAAGCTTCATACTTGTGACGAATAATTGATTACTATCTTAAATGATACGAACGCAAAAGAAAAAAATGTGTAGGTACACACGGCTACACATCAAGCTATACATTTCCAGTTTATGCTGATCTCGCATTGCATAAGATTTCCGTATATTGCGAGGTCAGCTTATACTGGAAACGTATAGCTTGATGTGTAGCCGTGTGTACAAGTGTACAGTCACGAGCAAAAATGATGTATACACTCAGCAAAATTCAATATTGATTTTCTCGCGGAATAACGATTGCAACTTTGAGATGATACCTATTTCATAATAATATGGGTTCCAAAATACTATGTTCATTATAACATAAACTTACAATCAATTAGGTAGAGAAAATCACTTTTAATAGTTGCTAAGTGTATACATATTAGTGCTTATGACTGTACAACCAATTATTAAGACCCAATTAGATTTTAAGCAATGCGTCCAAGCTAATTTAAAATCCATGGTTACAAAATACGTTATTAGTTGACTACTTACCATTTCCGTTTCCGGAACATACCTGGTCATTAGTCCGTGAAAACTGTCACTGTGAAGTCAATCAATGTGAAAAATAATGGTTCAAACGCTGGAAATTGTGTTTACGCAAATGTTTTAATTAGTATTGCTACCGATTGCGGCACGCTCTTACCTATGTCCCTACCCACACACCTCGTCCATGATATATTATACTAATTTACGTAGATTGACTGTTTTAGAGCAGTTAACTTTATAAACAGCAAATTGACACCTTACGTCAAATTTCCGTGTTATAGCTATAATTCATAAGTGTCTAAGAATTACATTTTTCATTTGAATGTATGGACAATTAAAGTTGATAGTCAATTTGCTTAACAATTAATTTCCGAATGCTGCTTTATCATGGACGAGAGTTTTACATTATTCCTTTATTTCATTATACATTTCCAAGTAGTTGATATTTTATTCTTTAAGAATACCACAATACTTACATACGAAATATTGGTAGCCGAAAGTGTTAAAATGTATCTCTTTTATGTACATACCTACCAATGAATTTGTCCAAAACGTCTAACTATAAAAATGGTAATAGTATACCTACGTGTGCGACAAACGTGTACCTTACTTACTTTACTGTCACTCTATACCTACATTATTAATGAAGGTTGTCTATTACCAGCGTAATGAGTGAAAATGGCCTAAACTTACGCTTGTTACATTACAACCAATAAGGTAAGACATTGTTGATAATAATGTGAATAAACTACTAACTTAAGTCCCATGTAAACGGGGGCGACCCTATTGCTGTCAACCGGATACTAATCCCGACTTACTGAGGTGTAGTTTGAATGTAAACGTGTGCATGTGAGCGTGTATGCACAAAGCGGAGGTGTAGTTTTGGCATGCATGCTTCAATTTATTGTTCGCAGCGCTGTGTTGGTTTTTTATTTGTCTGAGGCTTGGACTCGGATCAATGACAGCTTAGACTGGACTAGACTGAATACATGTAAATGAGCCTTTATAAAACTATATTTAAATAGATAACGTTAGTCGGTGAATTTAACTTAAAACTATAATTAAACGTTACCGGCACCATTTTGAATAACGGGCTATTTGCCTAATTCGGAACACTTACACAAAACAAGCAACTATCAAGTATTTACCTGATATTACGATAAGCCTTAATTTATGAGAAGGTAGGATAATAAGTAGGTACTGATCTAACGAGTTTCCTGTTAATTACTGGAAACTTTAACAGTTACCTACTTATTTACGTGTTGAAACATTAAATTCTGAAAGGGAAAGTCATGTAAAAAAGTAGCCGCCTTACTAATAAACGTTGTATAGCGCCTGTATAGTTACACAACGCTTTGTCTTCTTCTTTCAAAAGTATTTATTAAATAATTATTATATAATTATTATTTTGTTTTCCTGTTAACAAATCTGCCTGAATTTTGTTGATTATTGTTTTATTTCCCTAAAAAACCATTAGTTTTTCTGAACTTTAGAAATCAAGGAAAGCATAACCTGCTGGCAGTAATATTTAGAAACTAATTAATGAGATCTCTAGGATCGTTAGGCAAGGAAACTGTATTTTAGATTCTCCAAAAAATTGCAAAAACGAACCAACACAACATGAAAATAAAAACTTAATTATGTATTTATTAAATCCTACGTCAAACAGTAATGACAAATCAACGGGGCGCCCTATCTTTCGTTTTTCATTGTACCTTCTATTCTATCACAACAATTGGACAGTGCGCCAAACTTGTGAAATAAATAACAAATGAATTGTGTAAATAAAGTAATCCATGGCATTACGGTTTTTGTTTAAGACTACAATAACTGTGCCGTAAAATTGCGAATTTACATTTTCGTATGTAGGTCAAACAGTTTGGTGCTGTCGTTGCTGTGTTGGGTGTTGGCAATTTTATGTAAACTTGAAAATGGATAGGCTATTAGATTTATATAACTCAGTATAGAACTTATTTCTTTATTAATACTGTCAGCAAATTGTCAGTTGAATAGGTAGTCAGACACAAAATTTTTATCTATAGGTATACATATTATAAATTTAAGTCGGTTTCCATGTTTAGATAAACACGAAAACCGACTTTAATTTGTTGTTCGTCTAAACCACGCAACAGATTTTGATGAGGTTTTCACCATCGTTTAGAGAATGTATCCCGGGATGTTTATGTTTAGGTATATTATGTTAATATTAAAGTTACCTAAAGGCTCTTATATACTGGCGCGATTCGTCGCGCGACGCGACGCCGCCGCATGTAAGAGCCTTAAAACTAAGAAATCTCGATATTTTGTCAAGTCATAAAAACCGTGCGGAGCAGGAGCGGGTCGCTTTTAATGTAACTCTTCATTAAAATACAATGTAGCAATTACTACGGAATTCTATGCTTAACATTCAATACACGGTGAAATCACCATACTCTATCCGCAATAATTGACTGTCGACTTAAGTAGATAGCTACGTGTCTATAATTTCAAATAATAATTGAATTAACTAATAAACATAGTATCGCCACAAGTAGTCCTGGGAACATTAGTTACCATTTTTTTAATAATTCTTGGGATCTGTTAACGTGAGTTATTTTTAAGTTGAGCTTCCGCACTGAAACTTAAAAATAAAACATAGCCGCCAAAACCCTCAAAAGTAATTGCAGTCAATCAATCAATTCGGCTTGTCACAACCCACTGCTGGACATCTCTCTCTCGGTCTCTCCCAGGCTGCGCCACAACACCCTGTTCTCCACCTTCCGCATCCAGTCTGTCCCAGTCACTTTTTATGGTCATCGATCCACCTAGTGTTACTTAGTAATGTTTTAAAAACAACTTCAGTACAATAAAGACGCTGCATTCTCGTCGGCTTTCTTTCGTGACATTTCGTCTGCGAATATCGGTCGGCGATTCACAATAAAAAGTATCGCAGACTATTCAACCGTGTAATGTTACATTTTATCAATATAAATTCTGGTCTCCATTGAACTTTATTTCATAATTATCATGATTGATTTTAGCAGATTTTTACTTACATGAAAGCTGATTCAGCAGATCCCACAGGTACCGGAGCCGTCACGATTTCGATTAATTTGGTCACATAACGCACATGGCAAAGCAAAAAATAAATAAATAATTTTTAATTATTATATTATTTATTTATTTTCTGTATACAAATAAGACCTGTGTGTATTTTCAAAAAAATCGAGAAAGCAATCCTGATAATGTTCTAGTTTTTCTAATTTCTCGTGTTTGATTAAACATTGAAAACGCGTACCATTTCATATGAAATTCAACTTTCACGATATGATTACAACGTCAATCACAATTGTTAATTACCGATAACTTTTACTTGTTAATGAATTATAATTTGCTGCCGATGGTATCTCGCTACGAATATTGTTTCTTGACCTTAAACTTTTTTTTTTATTTACTAATTTAATCAAATAATTAACAACAGTGGTTGGTATTATATTTTAGTAAAAAGTTTTATAAGTTTTTTTATTTATCCGGTGGTTATAGATTGTTCTTCGGCAACAATTTTTTTTTCGTTACATCTATGGCCTAATAATAGTACTCAACATCTCTTTCTTATTACAACCAAACCACACACACTCACTTAGCTTCTCAGAAAACAAAATGGTGGCACATAAATCAGCTCTCAAGTGTCGCGTGGCATGCCAATTTGTTGCGCGCGCGCTCACGTGCCCGAACGCGTTCCATCTACGGTTCGGCATTTATCGGGTACCGTGGGATAAAAACGGCGCTCCGTATGTAAATATTTAGATATTTGGAAAGTGATATTGTATAAGTAGCACTTACTTGAATAATTTCGTTGTTTTTTTTTTGTTACAATGGGGGTTTTTTGGCAGCACTGAGGCCTCAGGTCCAACCTGTCAAAAGTGTCAAAGCCTATTTATTTTCTTTAGTCTTGACTGAATGCTGAACGAATGAATGAAAATAATGCTGAACGTCATCATATATTTTATATTCATTGTCAAAATGGAAGACCTTTTGCCAAAGTGGCGCCAACTGGTGGCGTGAATTTTCATGAAATGACGTGCTGTACAAAATTAAATCAGGTCCCTTTCGATTGAATTTCATGTCGTTTATATTCATTTATGCTAATACAATATTTCGCAATATCTAATTTCACACCTGTTATCTAGAATAATAATGTACCGCCTGTAAGTCTAACTTCAACTATTTATTTGAAAAATAAAGAGTTCTCATTTGGTTATGTCCACGGTTTAATAAAGACTTCACAGCGAATGTTGCCAAATTTTTCAGGCACATACACTCAATAAACTGTAAACATAAAGATTGAATAATTTTCTATTTGGCAACATAGTATTGTATCTACAAATTAGGTGTAACATTGAAGGAAAACAATCAGAGGTAGACAATTATTACCTTCCATTCCAGTCTATAGAAACAGACTACAACAATTCTTTTCAAGCTAAGTATAGATGCTCTCGGCTTTTATTTTGATTTATTTAATATTTATCAAGGTGTATCCGAATATCTTTTAATATTATCCGAAAGAACTAGAACAAAAAAAAAACAATTGAATTACTATCTGAGCAAAACCTTGATATTAACATTTAAGTCCACGAAAATATGTACAATATTAAAAACGAAGCCCATTATTTTTTGTTGTTATCATAATTAACGTAACACCATTGTAAGCGAAACAGTGTAATTATGTCAAGAACTAACTTAACCGACCCTGCCGAACAAAACAATATAATGGTGAAAAACTATTCGTTGCACAATATTGATGACAATAGTTGACGAGACGTCGGCGTCGGCGTCGACGTCGGCACTCACGACTGCGGTGCTTCGTAAGATTATTAGTTGGTAGATTATTTATTTATTTTTAACCGACTTCCAAAAAGGAGGAGGTGCTATGTTCGTCTTTATGTATTTTTTTAATAAGTATGTTCCACGAAATTTGCGCCAATTGTGGACTGATTTAAAAAAAACTTTTTTAGTTCGTATGGGTATACTCCCGAGGTGGTCCCAATTTTATTAACTTTGCTTGCGTTGTTTTTGAGTTAGCTTCAATATTACGTATTTTTCCCACTTAGTATACAACCTGTAACGGAATAAACGCAAGAGCTCATACACCCCAATTAGAATATTAAATTATAAGACTAAAATAATATCTGTAATTTAATTTAATTAAACGACACCTAGTTTTTTTTTACAAAATAGACTTCCTGACGAAACATGAAACATAGGATAGCTATGAGCGTATTATAAATTTGTTTATGCATTTGAATAGGCTTTATTCCTTTGAGATAAGGCTTAAATTTCCTTAAATAAAATATCTTATTACCTTGGTAAGACGCGGTGGTTCTAATTTCAGTTAAAGAAAAGATTTTTTTCATGAAAAATTAACACATATAAATAATGATGGAAATCGATTCAGAAGCCGATTCTGAGCAAACTACTTTCAGGTCTTGCGCTTATTCTGTTACATGTTGTATATGAACGATGTTCTATGCGACTCCGTCACTGTTATTTACAGAGCATGTAGTGTGGAGTGGGTAATTATAAATAAAAACTTTTGACAACACTAAAAACTACCGACTTCCAAAAAAAACACAAAGTGAAAAATAACTTTAATTTCGGAAGTCGGTGTCTTTGCTTTTCAATTTTTGTTTTTAAGCCTATGTTGTTCCACTGCAGGGCAAAGGCCTCCCTTTCTCCTTTTCACTCCTCTGTCTTGAGCTAATATTTTTAACCGATTCTTACTTTGTGTTTTAAAAACCAAATTATGATCAGGTTTTTTCATAAATCGTGATTTTGATTAAAAGAGTGTCCATGGAGTTTCTTGCCCGTTCTTCTCCATAGGCACATACTAAGCTTTGGAATGGGCAAATAACTTCATGTTTCTGATTTACTGACTTCTTGCCAAATCAAGTAAATGGTTTACTTAATTTGTTTGTTTGAGTTTGGCATCGATTTTGAATTAAATTAATGCTTTGTTGTCATTAAACTACAAACCAATAATTGTCATTTAGAGGCTGGCAACAGCTAAAGCGGTCACTGTCGGACTGCATAGAAAAGAAAGAGATGCGCAATGACAGAACACTGGTAATTTATTGCAAATTAAGAAGCATATATCTTTGTACATAAAATCTATTGATTAGACTAAAAAAAACACTATTACGTTAATATATTGCTATAGCTGCTATAGCTTGTAGAACAATCTGACAAATCTGAATGATTGCATGTAAAACTTGCGTTTAACTCCTGTATTTGTATTATCCCTTTCATGCATACATAAATAGGTACCTAAATTAATAAAAAATTAGGAACTCGCCTCATTCATTTATTTCTGTGTTTGTATGACTGATTGAGTTTTTAGATCTGTATCAGATTCTAAGTCCTAAACTAGTCGTAAGTAGGTATAGATTTTGGAAAGTTTGCTAATACTTAATCTAGCTGTTTCATTGTAGGCCATGACATGACCTAGCTACATAACAGCTAAAATGTATCTCAAGATTTTCAGTTTACCAATCTTATGACGCACGAACCAAATAAATATGTATTATGCACTGAAATGACATGCATCTTAAATTAATGATCTGTCACCGAAAAAGCGTCATAGCAAATATTGCAAAACGATCGGTTTTATTGATCGCAAATAAATTATTTGTGTATAACGTGATCGTGGCCACGAAAAATGAGTTGTAAGCGGGCCATTGACTTCCGGGCATTCGTGTTTGGTCACGAAACAGGCGGTTGCAACACTGCATTCGATTAGGGCTGCTGCCAGCCTGAAAACTTTTCCCGTTTCAGCGACGAATGGAGATGAAGAGCATGGTTAGATTTTGTAAACTTGTAAGAACATAATATAAGGATCCTAAACATATTACGCCTGTGTCTGTAACACAGTTTATACTAGCACAGACACAGACGTTCACTCTTGTCTCAAATAATGCACGTTGTACTTCATCTATTGGCGTTTGTATGTATGATTGAGATGGACAAATTGTATTTGGCTTTTTGATAATAAAGATTATATTTATTTATTTATTAGGTCAGCACGCTTAAAGCCTTATAATTCCTGATCTGAGACCTGATTGATAATATTTTTTTTATGTGGCTATACCTTTTATGTATATTTCAGGTCCAGTCACCAGCATAGGGAAATTACCTCATCTTCGAAAATGCTATCATCGAACTGTGAATATTGTGATTTTCGAACCTTGGATATCAGAGACTTTTGGTAAAGAAAACCATCACAAAGAAACAGAGCTCTGAAATTGGCAAGAATCGGGACATGGAGATCAGTTTTCGTTCCTACTCTCTTGAGATGAATTGTGATGCAGTGAGCAGTAGTGACCTAGTGGTAAAGCATTTCATCAGCACTGCTCTCAAAACGCTGAAGGAAAACATCGGGAGGAAACCGGCATGTCCTAGAACCAAAAATTCTATATGACATCTACCAACACGCACTGAGCCCGCGTGGTGGATTACGGCCCACACCCTCTCAAGAAAAGGCCTGTGTCCCAGCAGTGGGAACGCTATAGGCTGATCATGATTATGATGATTATGAGCAATTGTAAATTATTATAATATTTAACACGACACTTCATTTAAATATCCAAATTGTCAAAGCAGACTTCTTTTTTAAATAAAGGATCGTGAAATTAAGACAGGCCAGCCCTAGATACAATTGTCGGACCAAAGCTATCTGAGTCCTGACTGCACCTTATGTCATCGATTTCATAAAACTGGGCCAATTTGTACCGCGGGCCAGCTATCGGCTTGTTGTTTTTCCTTTCGATACAATAATCGAAAAGGCGTTTCAAAACAGGCAGCTAATAAATAAGATTAGTGTTATTGTGAGGTGAATATACCATTGCAAAATTAATTTAAAATAGCAATGACTAAACAAATAAAACTAAACTAGACCATTATTTCCCAAGATTCTGAAAAAGAGAGACTACTGAATTTGGGCACGTACAAAATCGCTTTTAAGTCATTTTACATTGCAGCATTGCAAAGCTGCAAATTCTGTTTAATTTTTTAAATACATAAAAGATTATGCAATTTAATTATATAAAATTCTTATTTAATTAATTAAATATTCAACTTTAACGTTAGTTTAAAATGATAATAGACAAGATAATATTCAACTTTAACGTTAGTTAAAATGATAATAGGATAATAATACCTACCAACTATCAATTTAATGCTACACGTAATGTACCCGGCAGTATCATTCACGGTTGTCTTAAACTTAAACAATAATCCATCAACGTACGCCCGGTGCGGTGATCTTTTACGCTTATAGCCATCTTATAGTGCACTATAAGAGTGTCTTATAGCTTCCACTTTCTCCCATCATGACATTATGCACGCGTGTAATGAAATCTTAATCTGTTTGATCGAAGAAAGTAAATACGCCTTATTATGTTGGTAGCGACTCGCCATTAGTCGCGGAATGCAAATGATTACACAATTAAACTTGAATCTGAACAGTACCGTTTAATACCTGGCAGGAATTTCTGCCTACTGCCGAACCTCTTAAAAAGGAGGAAGCCCATTACTTTTCGGAGATAGTTCAGAGTGAAGCTAACTATAGGAAGCATTTAATGATGAAAACAGAGAGTTGTGAACACATCTTATGAATTAGAAACTGAATGAAATACAATAGCCACTTAGGTGTGCATAAGATTAACAAAAAAAAAATCCACTGAACCGGTAATCCGGAAACCATCATGCCTTTTTAGAAGAGATCGATTACTTTGCTCTTGTATAAGCGCGTTTTAAACGAATTCTTTTTTTTTAATTGAATATATGCGTGGATTTAATTACGGTAAAATATAGAGCAATAACATCTTATGAATAAACATGATGGAAGTTCGGACTGTTCGTAATGATAAGTGTAGGTCTTGTGTTCCTAAGTTCTATATACAAACAACAACAATCTGCTTAGCCATTTCCAAACTATGTTGGGGTCGGCTTCCAGTCTAACCGGATGCAGCTACGATCAGTATTTTACATGGAGCTACTGCCTATCTCACCTCCACAACCCAGTTACTGGGTAACACGATAGCCTTTGGTAAAACTTGTTGTTATACTATTGGGCTTCTGTCTACCCGTAACGACTGTGAAAGATCTACGAATGACATGATTTGAATTCTATATAGTTACTAGCGGCGCCCCGCGGTTGACCCACATGAGTCTCGATCCCGTAGGAATATCGGGATGAAAAGTATCGTATGTGTTAGTCTGGGTTATAAAACATTTTTGTGTGCCAAATCACATCCAAATTGTTTCAGTCGTTTTTGCGTGAAAGAGTAACAAGCATCCATCCATCCTCACAAACTTTCGCGTTTATAATATTAGTAGGATAATCTCCTTCATATTACACATCTGTCTTTTTTTCCTACAAATAAGTATAATTACTATTAAAATTATTATTAATCGTACCGTGGTCTACAGCTGGCATTTCCTTCAGTTACTCTATCCTTGGACTAAAACTAATACGGCCGATGTGATATCTAAACGGCTAACTGGCCATTGTATTGCCGACCATTTCTGTGCACCCACACTCTAGCTTGACCTATATCTCCATAACAATAAGGTCGTTAGTCTTTTCCAATATCACGATATCCTGTGAACAAATAATTTGAACGCTTGCAAACCCATGCACAGGTGGACCAGGCTGTAGCTTATCAAAAATGAACTCTGCTCTCTTCTATTAAAGTTGATTACTGAGTGTAATACTTTGTGAATACAATGAGAGCATATATTTTCAATTTGAAGTGTGAAGGTGTATAAACGTGATCAGCGAGTTGTCAATCGAGTGATCTAACGATCGCCATGTTGATTTATTTCGAATTCATTGAATTAATTCCTTATTTCATGTTGATCAATGGTTAGGATACCGCGTGAATGTAGACTTCCCGGATGTTAACGATTTGAGCACTTAATTTAATAAAAATGATCTATGGTGTCTTGATTTCGTTTATTACCTTATTTCTTGAAGCTAAACCATTTCGTAGTTCTACTTTTCTAGTTTCCGTTTTGGGAAGTAAGTCATAATTCTTCTGAATCCGTCGTAAACTTTATCACAATATCTCAGTTTTTAAGATTACATGTTAGTTTTTATCATAGGAGGAGCTCGTGGCTAAGTAACAACAGCCGCACGGTCGATCCATCAGGCTAAGCTTCGCTTGCCAGGGTTGGTCCGTGGATGGGTGACCATCTTTACATACCGAGACTCCTCCGTGACTCGGAAAGCACGTTAAGCCGTTGGTCCCGGCTGTCATTTGTGGATCTTTGACAGTCGTTACGGGTCGTCAGAAGTTCGAAAGTCTGACAACCAGTCTTACCAAGGGGTATCTTATTACCCAGTTACTGTGTTGTGAAGGTCAGATAGGCAGTCGCTCCATATAAAGTACTGGTAATCAGCTGCATCCGGTTAGACCGGAAGCCGACCCCAACATAGTTGGGAAAAGGCTAGGCAGATGATGATGTTAGTTTTTATCATGTGTCCGTCCTACGTTCTTTAATAACTCGGACAAGATAACGTGTCCTCGGGTTTTGTTACCTTATACAGTCATAGATTCGCTGTAGGCTCTGGCTTGTCAATTATCAGGTGCGATTCTAACTCTTTCTACGTCACAGTTTACTTACGATACAACCAGATGTGAAAGAATATCATGAATGTTTTACATATAAGCTTCTAACAATCTGACTTCCATCTCTTACTAATCCATTCTCCGGTAATACCAATCCTGGAGGCCTTTTTTTGGCTGTCTGTTATGATCTAACGTATAACAGTTCTATTCACGATCAGTCCACTCACATTAACCAATGATTGCTCCACTTCTTGTGCTCTTGTGAGTACAAGTCAAAGTCAAATAATTTATTTCAAGTAGGCACATTAAAGGCACTTTTGAACGTCAAATACATAGAAATAGAACTGATTCTAGTTGTCCCTTCCAAAAAGCAGTTTTCGTATGGAGAAGAATGGGCAAGAAACTAGGCCGTTGCTCTTTAAAAAAATGTTTAACAATATTTGGTATAAATATCAATTATATAATTACATGTGAAGACGATGCACCGAGAATACAATTACTGTACCACAATAGGTAAATAAGAATTAAAAATGGAGCAATGACAAATAAATAAATTAATTAAGTATGTGATAGATACATGGTGATCACATATTTACAAACATTGTAAAAGTAAACGATATCACAATATTCCTAACACCTTATAAGTAATACTAACAAAACAGTGCGTGATTAAGTAATCATAAAATGTAAAAATGTATGATATATGATAACAAGGGTACAAATAAGTGGAGCATATTGCAACACTTGGGAATGATGGCGTTACAGTTTCAATTCCTGATTAGATACGATCAGCAGGGTAGATACAATACTCCAAATAAGGTTTTAACGATCAATTTAATTCTAACTGGAATATGACTATTTAATTACGACACTGTCACTGTTGTAGACTGGTTTCATGTTGCAACTAAATTGTAAGTTAGCATCTCCACGAATGGTGACAGTTACCGTATTCAAATTAACTACGTACACTCATTCATCATCTTATGCAAGCGTCCTGTCTTTTTATTATGATTGTTGTTCAACGATTCCGATTGATTATAATGTTAATTAGTGTCACAGGTATATCCATTTACGTCAATTACCTAAGTATTAATAATTATGTTAGTACTATGTTTTACAATGTCATATGTGATCTGTAAGTAGTACATACTTTGTGGTCGGATTAGATTTAAAGAAAATTAAGTGGTTGGATCTAATCATGTTTGCGGGGCCAACAAGGCCAGAAATCGCACAACATAGAGAGCTTTGGAAAGAAAAAGGGGACGCCTTTGCCCAGCAGTGGGACACACAATAGGCAAAGAAAATAATAGGTATATATACTATACTAGCTGCTTATTATGATATTATGAAAGAAGGAGAACATGCTACCTAAGGATGAGAGTATTATGAATTTTGCTAAGCTAGTAAAACGACTAAGCATAAATACGTTACAAAAAGTAAATTCACTTTCAACGTTGAGTGGAAACAATAGTTTAAAGTAAAAAACAAAACGTAACGAAGTTTTTCTTTTTTGGATACCTATTATGTAAGTTAAACCGGACGCTTTCGGTACGAAAATGCTTTTTTATCCATTGATTGAATTAAACGATAAATTGTAAGAGATTCAGTTTCAGACTTTTAAGTGGTTGTTTGTGGCAGAGAAAAAGTGTGTTTTAGGTAAAAAAAACTTAATTAAGTACCTAGGTACAGGTACCATTTTTTTTCAAACTAAGATTTCTACTTTTTTTGCATCTCTAATGGTTTAAAAATGTAACGAATAAGCATTAGCACACAGCACCTAGACCCTTGATAAAAAGCATAACAAAGGCGCGCTATAATCGGTCGTCATACTATTCAGGTTATGTTTTCCAATTTGCAAACTCAGGGTTATCACGCTTTTAGAAGCGCTTTTTTATTATTCTGAGAGATACAGAGAGATCTCCACTATGTTTCATAGCTGTCAAAAATATTAGCGCTCCTCTACTATTTAATGATTGCTGAAAAACTTTTCAAGCGTTATATAACGCAAAAAAGGCCACACTATTTTAGTCCATAGATTTGAGCTGGCAGTTATTAAACTACACTTAGGTACAACGTTTAAAAAAACATAACAAAATCGTGAAATTAAGAAACGTTTTTCATCACTATACAATTATTTCAGAGGCAATCTTTAGTAACCCTATTGTAGTTTCGTAACATCACCTTGTCTCTTACAATGGACTCTTGACTTTAGCTTAACGCTCTGTATACATTTCATTGTTAATAGCTTTGTAACGCCATTTTATGCCTCGGTAGGTTAAATCTATAAGGCATTATGGACATATTCTGCGCTCTCGATTACTACTGAAATGATCTCGATAGAGTGCTTTATTGCGATTTCGATTGTAATAAATATTGTTTAATATCAAGGTGGATTAATATTTTACGGTTCGTTTATTGGTTTTTGTTAGAGTGGGTTAATAGAATTTATATTTTTGAAAGCTAAGTAATATTTTATATTATCTCTCTGTAAATATTTCAGTGGATACAGTTTTGATTCGTATTTTGTAATTGAATTTTGAGTTGTGACTTCTTTTGGTTTATTTCTTACGGTTTTTTTTACATTCTGTTAGAATTGAGGAAACATTATAAAACGTAACTAAGTACCGGTTTCTTCTTTAACCTTAGAATATCTTCCTCACTCGTTATGCAGGGCTTTCTTCTAATAATTTAATGTCTGTGAATGCACACACCTTCTTTTTCTGCAAATTCAGATTTGTTTATCACTTGATCCATCTACAAAGCTACCAATGCACAAAATTACTATAAGAATGTTTAACACAATTAAAAGAAATCCATTCACAAATTAACACTCTCACGAGACTAAAATGTATCGTGTCACAGACATAGATAAGTCAAACTTAGTCTTGTCTACAAGGTAGATAACATCAGCCAAGTCGTGGCTACTACCTAGTCACTCTGCCATTATAAACTAGCTATGATCACGACTCCACTCTTTCCCAGTTCCTTATAAGTCTAATATCAATTGCTCAGTCACAAGGGCTCGCTTTATTCGCGATTGTGGTAACCCTACTGTTTTGTTACATAAGTTGAACATTATAATTAAATAGAAAGGAATGAATAAAATTATATCCTTAATTATGAACAAAGCCATGTTAAGTTTTGAATCAAGTTTCAAAACTTAACATAGAAATACATCTGTGGCAACTCCTTAGGGCCTAGACAAAGTGACATTTTATCGGCGACGAGGATGATGGAAAAGTAAAAAAAAGTATGGGTTTTACAGTACGTTCATTATAACTTGACCCGTGGCTTGATTTGTAGCACTGAATTTTACAGTCATGTGATTGGTAGTACATACTGTTCTGTCAGTTACCATTTTGAACTCTATTTGTATTGAAACTAAGACTGCAAAATCGTGTCTATGGTAATTTAAATGCAGTCGGCCCAGAATTAATTAATATTGTATTATTTTTTAACTTATTAATCATAATGCTCGTTCATACAATACATTAATACTTTTATTGTCGATTTAGTTGAATTGTAGAGTGCTACTGAACTGTCAAAAAATTCAGTAGCACTCTACAATAAATCGGCAGTAAAATAATAAATTCCACCAGCCTAATTTCCATACGAGTCCATTAATATGTTAAACGCAGTACCTAAGTAAGAATTAGTATAATTTATGATCCTTTATGTGTACAGATATCATATTTCACACTTATTTTTATTTTATTACCTACACCATAACCGGATTAAAATAAATATAAACAAACACTTACAAATTTTTATTTGCGGTATAATTATTATGACAATAATTATTTTGTAAGTACTTCTACATAATCATTATGATTTATGATGTGTTCGCGCCTTATTTGCCATAAAATCCCGGATCTATGTATTTTTTTTAGAAATAGGAATGTCAATCAATCTGCCTAGACTTTTCCCAACTATGTTGCGGTCGGCTTCCAGTCTAACCGGATGCAGCTGAATACCAGTATTTTACATAGAGCGACTACCTATCTGACCTCCACCACCCACTAACTGGGTAATACGATACCCCATAGTAAGACTAGTTGTCAGACTTTCGGGCTTCTGACGACCTGTTACGACTGTCAAAGATCCACGAATGTCAACCGGGACCAACGGATTAGCGTGCTTTCAGAGTCACGGAGGAGTCTCGGTATGTAACGATGGTATTTATTCAT
The DNA here is from genome assembly GCA_947522985.1 of Lithophane socia. Lineage (NCBI taxonomy): Eukaryota > Metazoa > Arthropoda > Insecta > Lepidoptera > Noctuidae > Lithophane > Lithophane socia. Next base: position 5,100,458 of record OX383258.1, on the reverse strand, counting down.
TTGATGAGAAATATTCAAGTATCTGTTCACAGGTTATTACTAACGCTATATTCCATTACTTCGTTTACCTAATATCCAACCACTGAAAGCTGAAACACTGTTAAAAAAAAACCATTACAACACTACCATCGTAATTCAATTAAAAATATTTCCTACAATCCCATAACAAACCCATTGTTATTTCTATTATTCTCTATACAATGAATGTACTCTACGTAGAGTCGATCTGGGTCAAAGGTGACCGCGCAACATTGACTCTACCACACTTGACACTACATTCATAGTCTGAATATAAAGAATGCAAAAGGAATTTGCATTTTTATTTGTTATGCATATTTATTTGTAAACGAAAATGCAGATATTGTTAATGTAGGTCGTCATTGTAACGCTTTTTATAGCTTGAACAGGTTTATTCGATCATTCGTAAAAATAATAACAACAGAGAAACATCAAAGCTTTTTTTATTCACAACGGGTAAACTCTTGGCTTGCATCTCACCTGATGGTCAGGCCGAAGGTGGAAGCGAGCTTCACCCGGAATCCTCAACCACAGAGGAACTGGCTATCTTACCTCTAACTTCCGAACCACAACAATGCTGTTGACATTGTTGTTATGGCGACAGACTTAGATAAGATTCTGGTAGCTAGCCAGGCGGACTTAGAACGAGCCCTACCACCAACCAAACCGAACAGAAAACTTTGCCCCAACTGGGAATCGAACCCGGGACCTCATGGGTCTGAGAACAACTAGACCACAGAGGCGGTTCAAAGCAAAGCTTCTTTCAAAAGGATTTTTTACTGGATAACCATGGCAAACATTACTCTAACAACATTATGAATGAAAGTAACCTAATAAAAAAAAAAAGTTTTTTTTTGAGTGGTAATATTTTTTTTAGCATGTATACACGCTATACTATTTCAGGTTAACGGGAACGCCCTTTGTTAGTTAACATACTGTATTTGTTCTTATTTTATTCCCGGATCAGCACTTAACAACAAAAGCACTTAACGAATATTACAAGTAATCCGTCAATTAAACTTATTATTACTTACCTACATTACTAAAAGCGCGGAAGACATAACAACGTATTATTTTCAACAATTTCCTGCATCCGCCAGAACTCTTTCCATTACAAAATGACTGATTAGCACCATGAACCACATACAACAAGCGTGGCAACCATACATTATGTCTAATCTGATCTCATACAAATCATTCATACCCACTGGTCTAATAAACATGTCAGGTCAAATTATGTATACATAATCAAGGGAATTTCAACCGTATTTTGTGAACAATAAGACGTGTGTGATCTGACCTTGTTAAGGTACGTTCATGTCATGCTGACAGCTTATCGGCCTATCAGGTGACCTTCGGCTTGGCCTCAGCTCAAACTGATACCTTTGTTCTTTCGGGGTTCAACTTTTCTATCAAACATAATATTGAGAGTGTCAATAATTCTATTAAGATAAGCCGTGGATATTTTCGAGTTTTTAGTAGCTTTTCATGCTTTCAAGACGAGAATCTAATCTAACTAATATAATAAACGCGAAAGTTTGTAAGTATGGATGGATGGATGGATGGATGGATGGATGGATGGATGGATGGATGGATGGATGGATGGATGGATGTTTGTTACTCTTTCACGTAAAAACGACTGAATGGATTTGGATGAAATTTGGCAAACAGATAGTTTATAACCTGGATTAACACATAGGATACTTTTAATCCCGATATTCCCGATATTCCCGGGATCGGGTCTTACGCGGGTGAAACCACGGAGCGCAGCTAGTTTATAATAAGGGGTCCGTTTCGATACGAAACTAGCCGGGCTTGGGCATCCTCGACAACATATGTAGGTATCAAGCATTAATAATTTCCTCGAAGGGGCAGAGGAGTAAGGTATCCTCACATTTCGCCAGTTATGTCCATGGAATACACAGAGGGCGAACCTATTGCCATCGACCGGGCAAAAACGCAGACACTATCTTGCTTTCGAAAAAAAATATCTAGGAGAAATATCAAGTGGGCAAAGACGTATTGGGTTTTCCAATACGTCTTTGCCCACTTGGTGATTGAACCCAGGACCCGTTCCTCTACAAGAGGGTATATAGGAAACTTAAGGTATTGTATATATTCTCAGACTCTTTCCTACATACGTACGTGAATCACGAATAAAAAACCTTAGTTCCATAAGTCCGCCACGTGTACCTATCTACCTCTCAAGCAATTATAATGACGGTATATCCTTGCAAGCAAGGTTTCCTTGAAAAGAAAACAGTTTACTGCGCCTGCGCACTGTCCGACCTTTTTATATCATATCCGTAAACGTGAATATAATAGGCGTCTCGTTATCAATGCTTTTAGAATTAATTACGGCATACAATATTACATGACTGTGGGTTTTTGAACCGGAACATGAAGTGGTTTATAAAAAGCTTACTACTGACAATGCTAGATTTATTACAATCTTTTTTAATGATATCATAACATTGCATTCATAGCACGTCCCCCAAATTTGGCCCGTTCCTCAGGTACACCGTCTAACGTATTAATATTCTCTGTTTTCGCAAACGTGTCTATAAAGATCAGTTGCAAAAATGCAGGGGGCCTAAACCAGCCACATTAGCAATTCCTCTAAAAGCAATTCATTTCCTGTATCCCAGCTGTCATTTGCAATTCCTGTAATTTGAAGTAAAAGCAATTCATAATTTGTGGACCATTTTACGAATCTCCATAGAAAACTGTTAAACAGATGAATTATTTCATAATATGAATTACACGCAGATCAGTGACAATTTACGATGATTCATAATATTTTCATACTATGATTCTGCTAAAGTGACCGTTTTAAGCCCCGAGATCTGAAAAATTGTGAAATATATAGTTACAGACAAACACGAAAACCGACTTTAATTTACAAGTCAGATTCCTACTTCTTCTCTTAACTACTAACAAGTCCTACTAATTTGATACCTGTGCATTCATTAGTTTGCGTCATATTTCAATACAACAAACTTGCATGTTAATTGCAACAGATGACAGGGTCCAGTCCAGTTATCTGTAATATCTCGCCTGCGATAAATCAACTACTATTAAGTCAACGAACCATTACCAAAGATTCCAGTCCAGTGTTCATGTTCAGACAAATTGCACCAGTAATGAATTTAGAATCAATTAAAATAAATATTTGTTCTAAATCATGTGGTTGGTTGAGCAATACAATCGGAGTAATAACCTCTAATTAAAACTAGTAATTATTTGCTAAATTATTTTACACTAGCTTCCGCCCGCAGCTTCGCCCGTGTGGTATGTCGATAAAAAGTACTCTATGTCCTTCCCCGGAATGCTATCTATCTCCTTGTCAAATGTTGTCGAAATCCGTTCAGTGGTTTAGACGTGAAAAGGTAACATATAGACAGACAGACTTACTTTGGAATTTATAATATGAAGTATGGATACTCGTAAGTATAAGAATGTTATTGCTAAATTAAAATATATTTAACCTGCTTAGGCAGAGATATATTACGTCCTGGACTAGGTATATTATGTACCATGTTTCAGACTTGCTGCTCCAGTTAAGAAATGCCTTTTTCGGTGGCGTATGTTGAAACATCCCTTCACTCCATTAGGTATTTCATGTAAGTACCTACCTATTGGTGTTAGGAAGAGTGGAAAAATCATTGGCGACTACATATCACGCTCTAAACTACAAAACCGCTTTTAGACTTTCAGTTCGATTACCAAGGAAAATAATTAATAAATATTTTTTAAACGAATTAAAAACAAATCTGCTATAATGTATGCAAACCTTATAAATTAATAGAGAAATAGGTTGACATAATTATTATGTCAATTTTACTACTTTATTAGTAAGTTACCTTGAAGTTTATGTTTTCAAATAGTTTAGTCATTTTTATTGCAAACAATTATCATAAATATTAATATTAAATACACCGTGCACTTGTTATTCGGACACATTTAATAGAAATAAATAACAATACAGATTGTTTTATCTGAATCCATTGATACACTGAAATGGATACTCTAGTTATTATGTTTCAGTCACGAATTCAACAAAGAATGTCACTATTTCTCTTATGACACTGTACTGGTTACCCAGCATAAGATAGCCGACACAGATTATATCTAGACTTCTACCGTAAAGGGAGTTGACTGACTGATATTTGATAAGATAAGAAACCTACGGAAAGTACTAAATATGGAGAACGAAGACTCAAATTGGGTATTCCTGTATGCAGTTTGTGTCTATTCAAAGTTATCGTATAAGATTAGTGCCACAGTTCACCAGGGCTTTAGTTCAGTTTGAATTGCAGTAGTAGCAATTGAAAAGTTCTGTAAAATCTCACCGTGAAAACTTATGTGAAGTGAACTTGAAGTGAGCTGTTATGCTAGGGATTGACACTATTGACGGCTAACTTCACCTAAGTTTTTACAAAATATATCGGCTTTTCTATGTGACGTTTATCTATGACGATTTCTGTCAAAGTTTTTGTTATTATAAAATATCCACTATGACTACACGTATTTTAAACTAGCCGATGCTCAGAACTTCGTCTGCGATCTAGGATGAAAAGTAGCCTATGTGCTTTACAGGTCATGGTCTAGCCATGTACAAAATTTCATCCATATCCGTTCAGGCGTTTTAGCGTGAAAGCGTAACAAACAAGCCAACAAACTCACGTTCGCATTTGTAATATTGGTTAGGATTAGGATTAGGACTACACATAATATTAATATGTTAGATAAGCACGTTTCATTATGTCTTATCTATAAATCTCTACTTACTTATTTTATTACTCATTACCAACTGGCATCATCAGCCCAACTTTATATGACTAAACAACATTACTTAGAAAGAATTACAACTCGACCTTTAATTAAGTTACGACTTTAAACATGCACATAACAACGTTAAAACTTAATTTGTAAAGTTACATGACAGTTTGTTCTCAACGCAACTTCCTTCTTGAAATATCAATCACACAAGCTCACTCAGTAGCAGGAAGAAATCTACTGAGATAGGGACTGGACCGCAAACGGGCCCTAATATGTGCCGCAAGTTGAAGTTAATGAAGCATTAATCTTGTTGGGCTTTCATTCCTTCGCGTTTGCGTTTTGCAATTTTCGCATAGACGGGACAGGTTGATACCTAATCTGTCATCATTGTTAAATTGTGTTTTATAAAAAAGTAGATTTGTATTAAATGCGGCTGAAATTGACAGCTGTAATGGGTGGAGAATGTGATTAATATTTACGCTTCTTTCTCAATAGAGCGTCACAATTGTCTGGAAAAACTGTTTAAGGGCAATCGGCCTATGATATTTTAAAATAAAGTAAGTGAAAAAATTTAAAATCATTTAGTACTATCTATTTATAACATACTAGCTTCCGCCCGCGGCTTTGTCCGCGTGGTATGTCGATAAAAAGTAGCCTATGTCCTTTCTCAGGCTCTAGACTATCTGTGTGCGAAATTTTATTTAAATCGGTTCAGTAGCGACAGACAGACAGACAGAGTTACTTTCGCATTTATAATATTAGTAAGGATTTTAAGGATAGATTCCGGTAATTACAAAAACACGTGTCTACTTTTGTGAATTTATTTCGTGGGTGTTAAAAGTTACGTCGCGTGATCTCAATGTGTTAGACGATGCAACAGTATGCCCCAATATTTACAGAAACAGAACGTTAAACGAGTGAAAACACTACATTCCAGTACCTTTGGCACTAAAAACAAAATACCATATCTACGTGAACGAGGACAACCACAAACTATTTGTTTCTCTTTTTAATACATTTTAGATAATAAGTAGGTACAGCTGCGTCTATAGTCTAGCTTGTCACGTACATAGCAATTGTAAGCAATTGGTCATTTGCAATTATGATGCAAACAAGATCAGAAGTAAACGTTGATCTAGTTTTTTATTCAGTTTCATTTTCTGACAGGTCACCAGAATCCTGTGAAAGAAGATTGACTTGACAAAAATGTTCTTTCAAATTAAGTAGTTTTACAGAATTTGATCAAATTCTATAAAAAATGTAGGTACAGTTATAGATCTATACCTACCTTTTAATAAAATAGTATCGAAGAATTTTTATACGTTTGTCTGTTTGTCCGCATGGGCGGAGTTTGGATGGGCACAAATAATTTATAACCTGGAACACTTAGGGTACTTTTAATCCCGGTAGTACGTTCTTGTGGGATATTTTGCGACATCCACGCAAAACCGCGGGCAACAGCTAGATTATTTATAAGTCTGTTTGTCCCTCAGCAAGGCATCCTTCTTCCACCTCTCTCTGCCCAGAGCTGCCAGGACCAGGACCACTATTTGTTGAAGGAGTCCAGTAGTCCAGCTTATCCCACCGTCTGTGCCTGCCGCGAACTTGCTTCCCATTAAGACCCATCCTACTAATATTATAAACGCGAAAGTTTGTGAGTATGGATGGATGGATGGATGGATGTTTGTTACTCTTTCACGCAAAAACTAGAAAACGGATTTGAATAAAATTTGGCACACAGATAGTTTATAACCTGGATTAACACATAGGATACTTTTTATCCCGATATTCCCACGGGATCAGGACTTATGCGGGTGAAACCGCGGGGCGCTGCTAGTTGAGTCATAAGTTTTGTCCATTGATCTTTTTTTACTATTTCTTTTTAAATCTCTCGCGTTACGTATTTGGTTTAACCCGGGTGGTATAAGTATTTATGAAATGAAACGGAAGTGTTATGAATATCACGCTTATGACCAACAAACTTGATGAGGTGTCAAAATGCAGAGTTTCCTCCATGCTTAATTAATGAGATACGGTTTCCCTTCATTATTCTCGAGATAGAGGTCAACTTTATATTGTGAAATATTTAATATAATATGTTTAAAAATAACTCAGTTTAATAAAGTCTCAGCTATAATTAACCTGGTGTCATTAGTCTTCCTGGTGTCGTCATAATCATTAACTTTTATCGTTAACCAATCCGACTTGTGAAATGTAGATATGCAAACATCATTATATATTACTAGCTGCGCCCCGCGGTATCACCCGTGTAAGTCTCGATCCCGTGGGAATATCGGGATGAAAAGTATCATACGTCCTATTCCAGGTCCGTTCAGCTGTCCAAGCGTAACAAACAAACAAACTCACTTTCGCATTTATAATATTATATATAGTCCTCCAGACCGTATTTTCGGCCACGGCGGCCAATCTCAACGGAGACTAGCCTTCGGCGCGGGAGATATTATAGTGCACAAGTGTTTGCGCAGACACAAGTGCACTCTCTCTTCCCTCACTCTCATAGTCCGATGGGACGGCAATCCGACACGACCGGAGAGAGATCAGGCGTAGGGCCAACGGCTTAACGTGCTTTCCGAGGCACGGGGGTATCACACCGCCAACTTCCAAACTCCGGGCTGTTACTACGAAATTCCTAATGGAAAAATCAAATAACACTTTGCCCGACCCGGGAATCGAACCCAGGACCCCACGCTCTGCAGTCGCGCTTGCGACCACGAGACCAACGGGGCAGTCTGAATATTATATAGTTAGGAAGGATTAGGAAGTTAGCATGTCCGTGAGTGTCAATAATGGTTGCATGACAGTCATAATCTTAAATGACGTTTAAATGGACCTTCAGGCTTTTAAATTAGATCAGTTCAGCCCTACACGCCTATAGAGTGACCTTTTAAATGCCCTACGGCTGACATGAACTCTATAGCCTCACACGACAGCGGAACTTGTATTCGGGCCAAAAAGGGAATCAACTGTCAATGTGCCATCTAAATTGCCAAGAATGCTATTGGATCGTGTGTTTTGTATTGTTGTTATATACTGCATTCAATGCTATATAGTATGCCAGTAGTATGCGTCATGTGTACTTAGGTAAGCATTTTTTTTTTGAAATTCCATTTCATTTTGGCTACATGCCATTAGATAATTATTAAATCAATCAATTGTCTTAATGATATCTAATAAATAACGCCGATGTACTTTACTATTTCGATCGCACGATTTCCAATCGATGCGCGTACGTATAAATGGTATGACCAACTTAAAGTAAAAGTGTAAATTATTAACGACACTTGCAGGCATTACAGTTATTGCCTCAGTCTCGTAAAGCTAAACAACAAAAGTAAAAGCATTGCCACAGAACGTTATACAATTAGTGAAGAAATTCAACCAAGTTACGTTGAGTCTTGTTCCGATCTAACACTTTTGTCAATATCTAACTTAATTTTGTTTAGAAAATAGAATTCGTCATGGAGTTCCATTCTACTTTGAACAATGATTCAATTTTAGTCCTCACTGATTAACTGAAGCTAGTGAAGCGGTGTTAAAAAATATCGGGGCCAGTAATATTGTGCAAAATCGAACTAGTGAATGTGTCTCTGTTAAACTTTTTTGTGCCATATCTATGGGTTAGTTTTTCTTTGTACCTACTGATCTACTACAGCATGTAAAATAATTTTACTAGTTTTATACCTACCCGGCAATAGATGCTTTTAATTAGGTATTTTAAGGAGTTATTAAATTATATTTTTATTTATTATATACGTCAGATGTTTGTTGGTCCTAGGGCCATTTACGACAATGTCCTTTCATTCAGGCCTTTCAGCAGTTAATTATGCTCATTGCTTCTTGAAAAACTTCAAACATACCTATACTTACGGTATTTTATTTTAATAAACTGACAGCTTATAGGTATAATTATATAGTTCAAAATGCACTTCTAATGAAACAGGTGAAACAATGTTGTTTTTATGTCCTGCCATTACAAATTAATGGGTGGTTCTTCAGTTGAGTAGGTAACTGTTATAAAACATTTTTGTACTTGCTCGAATGCGGAGCATCACAGCAATACAATATGTGCTTGGATAGCCTTAAGCACCTCTGGTTAAGTATGCATACAGCCGTGAAAAACATGGCCTATCATATTAGGTGAAGAGGTTTTCATCTAGATAAGTACTGCCACCTAGCTGGTTGGTGTCATACTTAAACACAAACAACCGTGGATTGTCCGTAGTTCTACAATCCACCACCAGATGTCACTTTTAACAGTAGATAGGTATGTACAAAAATAAAATAAAGTTATTATTACATAAATTGCTTTTAATAAAAATACTGCGCGCAGTTATTATAAACCTAATTATGCTTAATTTATTAAACTTATAAGTTCTTTGGTTTTCGAACACTCAATAAATATCTCGCAGGGGCTTCGTTCTCAGTGTTCAAACATATTTCCGTAGCAAAACCCCATGGAATTGTGTTCCGTGGTTCTTATTTTTCCTTATATTATTTTGTACTATTATTTATAATTGGTTTAATAATATCCTATATTTTCAGTCGACGTACTTTTATTCTCCAGTCATTACCTCAAGGAATTCTGAAACAATAAAAAAAATGTTCTGTCAGTGTTTGAGCCATTACATTACATAAAATCACGTCTGTAATCCCCAAAGGGCTAGGCAGAGATGTACATATGGTACACCCACTTTGCATCGCCAGTTATTAATAGCCATTATTAGCCGTTGTCACTAGCCGTTTAGGTTGTTTTGATTTTAGCCATTTTTTATTAGGTATTTAAATCTTTAATTCAACATGCTGTTTTTAGCCCATTTTCCCCCTCTGAATAAAATTCGGTTAACAGCTTATTACCATCTGCTAAAGAGGGTCCGTGATTTAATATCACCTTGTTATTGTTAACAAGGTCCATAATATCATGGACTCTGTATAGCCATTTCTATTAGGTATAGGTATATTTAACCTTTCTTTTTGACCCATGATTTATTGAATAAGATTCGAATTCTAAAGGTTCCCTCACCATCAAAGTCCACGGTTCCTGAGCCGTCAGAGTCAATTTCTTCGATCATGGTGTCCAAGTCTTCAGCTGTGATGGTGTTGTCCAGCTCTTTGAAGATTTCTTTTAAAACATCTGTTGTTATGTAACCGTTTCCTGGTAAAAAGAAGTAAAATTAATTAACTAGGTACTTAGTTTTTTCTTATAATTAAATTTCTTAGGACTTTGGAAAGTACAAATTAATTAAGTATACTAAGGGCGGATTTCATCAAAGTCAGATATCTTTTATCCGTGGAATAAAATTGTTGTCTGACAGTTTTCGTATGGAAAAACTGTCAAAAATTCAATATTTATTCGCAGGCTATGACTTATTCTCGGTATAAAATATTGGTGAAATTCGCCCTTAGTAGTTCTATTTTATAGTTACCTATAGAACGATTTTTCAGTCTATAAACTACAGCTAACTATAATGATAGATAAAATTATTATAAGCAAACTACATTATGCTACATACCTTCCTTGTCATATAACCTAAAGGCTTCTCTGAGTTCTTTGAGCATCGCCTCATCATCTACCTCTTCTGTCAAGAATTTAGCAGCTAATGCGCAGAAATCCTGGAATTGTAGCTCGCCAGTTCCTGTAAACATCGATGACGTCACTATGCGCTATCAACAAAATACAACGTTGAACCTAATACTTAATTTCAACTCTGTTAAACATGCCTCGATAGCCGTGATCGTCTAGTGGTTAGGACCCTACGTTGTGGCCGTAGTAACCCAGGTTCGAATCCTGGTCACGGCAATGTGCAAACATTGTCACGGTGGGGCTTATTTTTTGTCTTTTTTTGCTGTCTTTATTTTACTTACTTATTATAATATATCTCTATGTTCAATTTGCCTGTTAGTAAATATCATACGTTATACTTCTGATGCATAAAAATATTAAGTATATTTTATTCATTTTAAAATGAAAATTTTTTGGCAATAAATATTTAACAAAATACCCATAAAATTAGTATTTACGTATATTTATCTTTCTGTTTATAGCGCCACCTAGCCGCGATAATTGTATTTCTTGACACGATGACCTAACCGCCTCACTACTAGCGCCATCTATCGTATAAATCGTTAAGTACTAATTAAACAAAACAAACGAGTATCTACAAAAAAATATATTGTGTCTTGTAAGTTCAAGACAACTCTATCATAAGATGATAATAGATAGCATATACAGCTTGTAACAAAAACCTGTCCAATCCGAAAGGGGCACATACGAGTAGGTACTGCAATAACATAACCAGATAAAATAAAAAAATACATTTTTTGTTGAAAATAAAAAAGTTATTGCAATTTGAAATTCACATTTTAGTACCAAAATTACCCCAAATTCATTATACTTAAAGGTCTTGTAGACACCCGCTAGACGACTCACGGCCGCCCGCGCCCTATGTAATAAGACGGTAAAATTTCCCATTGAAAAAAAATGCGTTTTTTTTTTCTTTTTTCTATAAAAAAACACCACTTATGTAGTCTCTCAGTATGACTCTTAGCAACAACCTCACGTATCAGATATATACAGGATTTTATATACACGCTGTATATGTTTGTAAAGTTATTAAAAAAACACGTCAATTTACCGGAGACGTCGACTTCAGCGATGATTTCCTTCAACGTGTCGTCGTCCACCTCGTGACCCAGCATCTCTAGGATGGTGCCGATGAAGTCTGTACTGATGACTCCTTTCTTCTCGTGGTCGAATGCATCAAAGGCATTCTGCAGAACTGCATAAAAAAAAATGATAATTATGGAAGTGGGAAAATTACTAAATAAACATAATTACTTAGTTTTAGTAGATTTTATATTTTTATTTTTTAAACTTCATGTACAAAGTAGTATTCGCCAGTTAACCTTTGGGATAAGTACTATCATTTGTTTTGATTATATAAGTAATAAATTAATCTTTATGTAGGTGTAACTGCTTCCTAAAAAGTAAATTGATTTATAATAGCATCTATAGTAAAAAAATTCTGATAGATAGATAGATAGAATACTCTTTATTATGTACACCATAAAAATTACAGACATAAATTAGAAATTTTACATAGGGTAACACAATGGGCGGTCTTATCGCTAAAAGCGATCTTTGACAGTCACCTTTGGATAGATTAAAGTAAGAAGGAGAGACAATACGTCTGTCTGCTTCTAAGCATAACGTGTCAATTAAGATCAAAAGCTTTACAAAAAGATAACATAACATCACGCTTAGATTCCCCGAAGGGCTAGGCAGACATGCCACAAGAAGAAGAAGATATTTTATGTTAAGGCAGTATTATAAGTATAACTCACGCTTAATTTGTTCATCGTCAAGCACCTCCTGTGCACCAAGCATGAAAGAAAATAAAATAATTAGTAAATAATAACCGATCAACAACATTTTGTAAACAAAACAACGTATTCAAATCCCATATATGACACTGCACACACCATTTTATTTCCTTGTCACGGACGCACTGAAACTCAAACAGGTAACGTTACAGGTATTGATTGCAGAGTCTATCTAGACGTAATCTCTTTATATATTTTCAGTTCGACGTAGTTCCGCCTAGGTGGAATAGTTCAGTGATCGCCAACCTTTTTGTGCTAATGTACCTAATAAGGATTTAAAAAAAACTGTCAGTAAGGTAATAAAAAAATATTTAGACACGTAGTTTTTGCTATATCTCATATTTAATTAAAAAAAATATTTAGATAAAACGAACAATAATTAAAGTTGGGGAGTGGGGGCTCGCTACATCACAAGTCACCGGCCAGTGACGTCATGCCACATTTTAACTCGATGTATTGCCGTAATTTTTTCATAAGTATTAAAAAAAAAATACGTGTCCAATATTTTTAATAATTAAAACTATTCTTTAAGTACTCATAACGTTTTGGGCTAGGTACAGCTGTAAATCTCACCATGAAAATTAAGGTGAAGTGAGGTGCCAGTATAGTGTATCCCTAAAATTAGATAGGATTGGACGCTCAAATTAAGCCCACTTAAAAAAAAATTCATAAATAGCTGAGTTTACGGAACCTAACATATTACAAAACAAAGGTAAAGTTAAAAAAAGCATCTTTGCTTTAAACGTAATATGTAGATAAGAATAGTTTCATCCAACTTGATCTCACAACTCTCTACCTGAGGTGTACGGAAAATATACTAACGTACATAGGAAAAACGAAAAGCCAAATATTTAAGGAAACCAATTCTCCATCTGTCTGTCCAGACGTCAGATCCCCTTTTCCTCGAAGACAGCTTGACATGACAGATGATTTCTATGTTAGTGCGTGCCATGCATACAGTTTGTGACCACCAAATGGTACGTTCTTACATATTAGGATGAGAGAAGTACGAGAAATTGAATTTGTTGAAGATTTGATTGTATCAGTTCTGAGTTTACTCAGACAGGTTAATGTAGTGGTAACATTAACCCATTTAATTCATACACAACAACAACAACATTTAATTCATACACATTGGGTTTAGCATAAACAAAAAATAATGTTGTATAACCATAGTAATTTTATGGAAATTACTAAAAATACAAAAAATTACTAGATTACCTTAAATAAAATATAGGTAATTTATAAAAACAGCAAATATGAGAGACAAGATGACCCGATGAAATTCGTACAACGTGAGACGAAATTTAGATTTTGCGGTTGTTTCTTTTGGTTGTTTCTAAATTTATTTTTGTCCCAAAACACCTCAGTATTGAGGCGAATAAAACAAACAAATTTTCGAGCCATTTTCGAGTTTTTGTGAGACTAACGCACGGCAATTGATTTTTATATAATAATATATATATTTATCTAGAATAATTATAATGTAGATACGACCACTGATGTCCTGTGGCATTTTGATTTTTGCCTTTACCTCCTTACTAAAAAACTTTGTATAGCGCCTGTATAGTTACACGACGCTTTGTCTTCTTCATTCGAAAGTCAAATCACTAACGACTGAAAGGGAGAAATCGGTGTGTAACTATTCACCTGTTATAATACGTTTATTAGTAAGGAAATTAGACTATTATGTGCTGAAGCACGATTATACATAAATACGATACAAGCAGAAACCTGCTGCAACACGATTGCAGTCATTATTGGACCCAAAGATTTCAGGCAACTTTATGCTGACTTAACTAGCCAATGACCAATTGAAGTACGTGCAGCGGAGGGACTCTAATTGGCTACCGGACACATTTATCATTCTGTTCTATCAGGTAACGTAACTACGGTCACGGCTTAGATGGCCAGCATCTAAACAATAGTAACCTCTAGTAGCCTAACCTTTTTTTGTAAAAAATACAGTTTTATAATACTAGACAAAGCAATTTCATGTAAATTATTAAATGGAACTCTCTTATCAGTTGTAAAAAAAAACAATCATGGTGGCAAAGTGAATACGTTTGGCATTTTCATAACCTTTTCATTCACGTCATCGGAGTATTTCCGCTATGACGTTTTAATTATCCTATTTAATTTTCTCTGAAAAATTACTACATTTGCTATTCAATGAACCTAATTGGTTGTCCTCTATTACATGGACATAAATATAACTGGGGAAATGTGGGTGATCCCTTCGGGGAATTACAAGCGTGATGTTATATGTGTGTTGGTTGCCAGCGCTGCACTGCTTTAAGCTGTCACTCTTCAGAATAATGCGTTTTATTATTACATAGTATTAAACCGCTGATTCTTTTACAGTTACTTTCGTAGGGTACCTTCTTCTAAGTCTCATTGCCAACTCATTAGCTCCTCATATACGAAACGAATGATTAAAAAAAACGTCCAAAAATTAATTAAAAATTAATGCTCGTCAATCTTTTACATGAGTTGGTGACACCTGCCTGTCACGATAGTATGCTGTTTGGAATGTCTGGATCGTGACGTGTAATGTTAACGACAGGGCCGCCCCCAGGTAATCTAATAATAAATCATTCGTATAAACACTATATTGACACTTACACTAAATCAAATCGTAATCATTCTTAGGTAATGATTTCTTCTTTCTAGTGGTTTCCCCGTGCTTAAATAGGGTTCGATTTGCTGATGCGCGTGTGCGCATGTGAAGCACGTGCGTGTAGCGACAATACAAAGGTTGTAAGACCTATCGCATTCGGTTGGGTTAATACAATGGCTGGAGAGGTTTACAAGCTACTATGATTTTTATCAATTGGTCGTTTCATATTTTCGCCTATGTATCATAATACGTATCATCGTCTGAATATTTTTTTTCTGTTATAGGAGCCATTGTGCTGACTAACGTTAAGGCCGAGTCCTGAGTCACAGCGCACCGCGCAGGCGGATTGCGGAGCGGATTTATCAGACTGATGTCTAGTGGACGTCCTGAGTGACAGCCCACCGCCGTTGTTTGTTGCTATGGCAACGGTAGTGCCACGAACCCAAAGACATCAACTCATCGTCACAATATTTACCTGTTTTAAATAATCCTATCCTAACTAATTATAGATTTCTAAATTAAAATTAAAATCTCAGTGCTGCCACCTAGTAAACGTAATTTTAGAAAACCCTCACTGTGATGGAATGGCCGATCATTGACACGATCGTTTTGGTTATCTCGTACATATTCAAAAATATTTTTTAATAATATAAAATTAAAAACAGATTGTAGTAAGTAACAATTTTCACAAATATTAATCTATTATTTTGACATTCCATTTGACATTATGAATTTAGGAGATTACGAAATTGAAATAGCAAACTTGGCTTCCTGTGTAATCCTATCACTATGCAATTAACACTCGTGCAAGCTAAAATCAACTGGAAATACTAATGTTTTCTAAAGGGACGGTGCCAAGTTCCTATAAAAAAGTATCACAAAGACATCTGTAACCGACTATAATGGCTACTGGTTGTTACTTTGAATGGCAATAAGTACAATAGTTGGCTGACGCCCTGTGCCTCCCTCGTGGCATGGCGTTTGTGCGTTTTTCTCGTAAACAAGAGCAGTACTTAGTTTCATATTGTGTGCAAGAGCTTTAGTTGGTCCAGGAAAAAATATCGGCTTATATTTTTCTTTCGCGCATGAATAAAATAGAATACTCTTTATAGTAATAAGAATTACGGCCAAAATATCGAAGACACCTCTTTAAGAAAATATTTCTTACAAAAAAACAACTTACACTAAAAAACAAAGACTATAAAGGGAAAAATAACTTTAATTTCGGAAGTTTTATCTTTTTATTATATCTTCTTATATTCTAGTTTAAATACCTTTGTTATGTATTAGTCAAGGAACAACCTACCCTCTCACTAGGAGTCGGGCGTTGGTAGCTGCGCCACAGTTTTTAACTTTTGCAGCTATCATTTTTTTTTTTTTTAATTCTTTATTGGTAAATAGAGGATTTGATCATGCATGATCATGTCATCCCCATAGTTACAGACATATTAATTAAATATTCACTTACTTATTCATCTAATCTACGTTTTAAAGCATAATCAACCATTTTATATATAAATGTCGCTTCCTCTGATAAGGGGATAGCAAGTATACTATTACATTTACCAGTGTCATGTAAACTAATGCCGTAAGCAACCCCAAAAGAATTCCTCTCCGCCTCATTCCGAACACACTCCACTAAAATATGAAAAACATCCTCAATTACATCACATTCCGTACAGTTCTTGGAAGGTACTTTGCCCATTAGGTACGCAAAACTATTCAGTGGGATGTGTCCGGAACGAAGCCTCATAGCAGTTACTATGGTGTGCCTAGACAAATTGGAATTAATAAACCAAGGAGCACGGGACAAATTATTTTGGATGGTTTTATACCATATGCCTTTTGCTAAAGAACGCTCATCAAAGTATTCGTTCCACAAATTCCTGCATTTACTCTTAATTATATAAAAAACGTCGGTATAATACGGCAAACAAACCATAGGGATACCATCAGATAAGGCCTGTCTAGCGAGAAAGTCTGCCTCTTCATTTCCTGCCAAACCTACGTGTGATGGTATCCATTGCAATACTATTGTATAATGTTTCGAGGTTAGTGTGAAAAGTGACTCCAAGATGCTGTATGCTATCGGTGTGCCTCGACTATTCGAGGTGCATCGAGCAATGTGTTGTAGTGCACTCTTGGAGTCTGTTAGAACAACGTATCTACCCGGCTGCAAGGATTGTATATAAGAAATTGCTTCAGATATAGCTACCAATTCTATCGACATTATCGAGGTGTTTGACTCAATGCGTAGTTTCACTGAACTACTAACTTGCGGGTCATAAATAGCTAATCCGCCACAATAACTTTCCTTGGAACCATCCGTGTAAATTTTATAATAATTTGAGTATGTGTTTTTAATAAAACTATTACACAATTGTTGTAAGGCCACCGTTTTATAACTTCTTTTAGCGTTACTTACGGCATCTATGTTGAACTTAATTATATTCGAAACATTCACATTGCAGACCCAGGTGTTAAGTGTAAACATATCTAATTGTGTACTTACATGTACAGCTAGATCTTTTAGGTAGCTATGAACCAATGTTAAAATGGGCTTTTCTTTGCATCTCCAATAGGAATCTAAACTAGAAAGATTCATATCATCCAAAATATGCATAATCTCTTGGTTAGAAAAGGATTTCGCCTTTAACCAATACTTTCCGGCAAGATAATGTCTCCGTACACTTAAAGGCGGTAGGTGTAGTTCGCACTCCATGACATGTATAGGAGTCGTTTTAATAAATCCACCGATTGCCGCATACACTGATTCTGTATTCTATCAAGCTTACTTGTATGTGTCTTACAACTACCGCCATAAAGGAAACTTGCGTAATCTAATCTACTACGAATACACGATATATATAAACGTCTCAAATTTGTTGGGTGAATGCCCCAACCTGTCCCCGCTAAAACTTTAAAAACATTAAGAACTTTTAAGCATTTTCCTCTTAATTCATTTATTTGTTTAGACCATCGTAACTTCCTGTCTAACCAAATACCCAAATATTTAACATTATCAATTACGTCTAAAGACATACCACCAACAACTAAAGACACCGGGTCCCGTACAAACTTATTTTGGAAAATACAAACTTTACTTTTGAGTGCTGAAATTTCTAAACCAGAAAGAGAAAGAATGTTAACGAATTGATCTAAAGCTAATTGTAATTGGTGTCTTCCTTCTTCTATATTACTACAGGTAACATAAAGCACGAAGTCATCTGCGTACTGTGATATGAACACATTATTTATAGATTTACAAATGTCCATTGTTAATATATTAAACAAGAGCGGGGAAAGGGGGTCGCCTTGAGCCAAACCGTAACAACATCTTCTACTTATGAGTGAGTTATCGTCTGTCTCAATACTTAGGTTCCTCTCTTTTAAAAAATTTCGCAGGTATGTACATATTTTATTACCGATCCCGATACTATACAAAACATTTAGTAAGCGTTCTAAATTCACATTGTTGTATGCATTATCAATGTCAATAAAGCAAGCGATCGTTGATTGTTTTTTAGAAAAACCTTGCTGGATTCTCGACACCAGGGTAGACAAATTATCTAAAATGGAGCGCCCTTTGCGAAAACCAGTAGTATCGGTCGATAACAAGTTATTATGTTCAATAAACCATTCTACTCTTTTAATAAATATATTATGTAGTATTTTACAAACACAGGAAATCATAGAAATAGGTCGCAACGACGAGCTGGACTGAGGGTCCCGTCCGGGTTTCGGTATAGGTATAATAGTAATATTACGCCACTGCTGGGGAACAAAACCGGTTGAAAAAAATATATTGTACATACTGACTAAAATCATTTTTGCATTATTCGGTAAATTATATTATAACATTGAATATGAAATGTTATCACTACCGGGAGAGGTGTCTTTAGTGCGCAAACAATTGTCTAGTTCGTGTTTAGATATCTCTGTCTCAAGTTTAGGATTTTTTGAATTAAATATTGGATCGTCAGTACAAACGAAGTCCGGCGCCAGGTTTTGTAATAATACCAATGCCTTCTCTTTATTAATACCAGATCGGGGTACATAGCATCCTTTAAACCATTTCATTTTCTTCCATAGAACCGTATGAGATGTTGTTCCGTCTATTGAAGTACAGAAACCTTGAAAACCTTGTCTTCTTGCTATACGAATACACCTCTGACCTTCCCTAATTTTCTCCTGCAACTTATCCAGATTAAAAGGCGTAGGGTTACTTCGAAATGTTTTTAACGCTAACCGTCTTTCGGCAACTAATTTTGATAAAGAACTTTTCCAATAAGGTTTCGGAGTGAAATTTTTCTCTGGGTCAGAATTAATTTTAATATATGGAATGTGAATATCTGCAGCTAAATTAATCAATTCGATGAAAGCATCATATGACTTTTGTAAATCATCCGTGATATTAAAATCTTGCATAAGCGATTGTATTAGGTTGCTGTACTCAGACCAATTTGCTTTTTTATAATTCCTGCGTACCGTAGATATAGACAGACTACTAACCTGCATTGAAATTTTAATCACAAGATGATCGCTGCCGAACGTTTCATTAAGTGTACCCCAATTAAATTTGTACGCTATATCTGAGGAAGCCAATGATATGTCTGGAGAAGATTGTTGTAACGAATTATTTACTAACTTAATGCGAGTAGGGTTACCATCATTTAATGTTATGAGTTCACTATCTAAGAGTGCGTCATAGATTTGGGTACCTCTCTGATCAACTTTATGAGACCAATTTGTGTGGTGTCCATTAAAATCTCCAAGAATCACTACCTTACTATGAAAACGAGAAAAAATTTGTTCCCAATCACTTTGGCTCGTGTGTACTGATGGGGCACAATATACGGATAATACATACTGGACATGATCGCAGTTGCATATCTTGACACATACTATCTCAATCCCCGGGTTAAGGCTTTCAAAAGCCACATAACTTGATTTGAGTGACCTGTGGACTAAAACCGCTACCCCACCATAACTGTCATCCCTATCCTTGCGATATAAAGTATATCCATTTACCTTCAGCTGACTATCCCGTTCCAACCACGTTTCGCTGAGTGCTGCAATGTGAATTTTCAGTTGACTTAGAGAAGGCTCCAAGGATATTAATTTGGGTCGAATACTTTGACAATTCCACTGTGCAATATTTAATCTAATAGGTTTCTGATTACGGGCCATTGGGAAGAAAATATTCAATAATTAACTTAAATAAAGGCCACTTTGATACGAATTGTACACTCATTAATATTAACCACTCTAAACAACACTTTATCACTTCATGTATTTTGTCCTCCATCGCCAATCCCCTTAAAAATATAATTTCTTTAAGCCTCATTAACAGTTCTTCTAAACCAACAAAGTTATCCTTTTTCTCTTCACTATCGCCAGTAGCAGGAGGGGTTATTGACTCACTACCCATATTCATTGTTGATGAGTTTATCGGGACCTCCAAGCTACGAGTACAAGGAGCCTTGTCCCTACTACGAGGACGTCGAAACCTTGTTGAAGTTTTGACAGAACTGTTTTTATCATCATCCTCTCTATGCACTATGATGTCAGCTTTTACGATCTCTGCAAATGAGATAGGTAGGGTTTCACGTTGTTGAAATGTAATATCCGGTGTCGATTTAATGTTGGTAAAAGTATTCTCAGAATGTTGATGTAAACTGCTTTTTTCGGGCGAGGAAGGTGAGGGGGGTACATATATTGTTAGAGCTTTTCTATAGTTACAGTTAAATTCAACCATGATCTCTCTCAATCTCTTCTCCTTTAAAAAGGCTGGGCATGAAGTTTTATACAAGGCCATATGGTTTCCACCACAGTTAACACACTTGAAGTTCTGTGTTTCACAGTTCACATGGTTATCACCGCATTTTGGACAGACTATTTTTCTGGAAGGGCATTTCTTTGTAGGGTGACCATATTTCCAGCATCGCGAACATTGAGATACGGGAAATACATATGGAGTAACTTTTATGCGTAATCCATGAACATATATGTACTGTGGAATAAACGAACCTTTAAAACATACCTGTACCGCTTCACTTGGCCGCCAACCTTCTTCCTCTCTGTTTCGTTGTTTGAGCCGGTATACAGATATTATTTCCGCGGGTTTATCACACATTATATTTCTTAAAATGTCCTCGTCGGATAAATCAAGGTCAACATCTTTTATGACGCCGTAGGATGAAGGACTTTCCATGGCCCTGTAGATCTTCCAACCTTTTTCTATAAATTCCCGACATTTTTCGATTTTATCAGCACTCAGCTCACTACAAACTTCGACACGAACCTTGAATGGGTTAATGTATTTAACTTTGCTAATATCAACTATCCCATTAGCCTTTAACATCTTAGCGAGTGCAAATTGTTTAGGTAATTTTTCTTTGCTAGATAAATACATCTCAATATTCTCCGTCAGTTGTGGTTTTAATCGTTTCTCTTTACTTTGCACTAAACTCCATCCCTCATTATCATCCTCATCTCCGACATAATCGTCCTCCCTATCCCTCTTCTCCGGTTTACATTGTTGTTCTACTTCCATTCCAGACGGTACTAAGTTCTCTTCTCTGTTTAACTCCTCTTCAGCATCTGATATATCGTGTTCACTCAAAGAAATGTCGCTCGCCATAATTACTGTATTCACATTCTCAAAATGCTGGTTGTTTACATTCATTCGTATTATATAATTATAACACGCTAATGAGTGTCTTCGTTATCGGTGGGCCGGTCGCACGTTGGATACATATGATAACGGTACCTCAGTGCGCCGGCTGCGAGATCTAACAGCGCACACGACTTTAACAACTAATAACGCAAAAATAATGCTTAATTGCCAAACGCGCGTCTCCCTCGTACGATTACCGCAACGAGACTGGCAGCTATCATCGTTTAACATTGTTTGTCTTTGTATGTATACCTATGTTTTTTTTTTGTTCCCAATAAACGATTATTATTATTATAGTCAGTATCTTTGGATCTCAAGCAGCAGATTATGTACAATCCATTTTCAGTAACTGAATAGTACATGTAACATTCCATAATATAGCTAGTGATTCGGTTAGTCTTATTTTTCCACCCATTAGCAATTTGCACCCCAAAACGGAACAATACAGGGGGCCTATTACGAACTTTTAAAAAACCTGGCAAGTTCCAGGCAATTCATATCCCTGCATGGTTAAATTTCGTATTATGACATTCATAATTCTGACCGACTTCACGCTGGGTAGTTTGTCTATGGCTGGCTTGTAATTCTCTGCCGTATCATTCAGAAACACAATGACATAATTTATCGGTAAGTTACGATTTTATTCAAATCACGTATTTTATGAAAAATAATAAATAAAAATAATTCTAGTTACTAAAAGTAGGTGAAAATATGAACGCAATGTATATTGTGCTACTTATATACTTAATTCATTTAATAATTTTGTGTGTTTGCAAATTGTAACGCGAGATTAAGTTTCCGAACGTGAAATTCAGCTGGGAATTTGACAACTTCATGGATGTTTATTGTTGTCATTGTTGAACAAAGAAATTATTTTTATTTAATTTTAAGTACCTACTAGATTCGAAGTATAAACAAAAATATGGCTAGGGATGGATATGGTGGTGGATGAATATACTTACACCACACAACCGTGTGGTGGTTTTCAAGTGTTTTTAAAATCAGTTTTCATCATAATAGATGATAATATTATTATAATAGAGGCAGTTGTTGACATGTGGAATATGAGCTCGGCTATCATTGCATTGTGCCGATTGTCGGAACGGCCAATGGCCTGGCTGATGGCCGAAAGCCTCGGCCAGCAGCTCTGGAGGCTCTCGTTAGGCAGTTGGATCAAGGGCCTGATTCAGAAGGCAGATAAGGCTCGCATTGTGAGGAGGTTCCTGTCTCTGGAAGTCTGCAACCCTAACCACCGGTAGCTTGGACCCAGCTCCCGATACCGGCGGACCTATTTTTATATTTTCAAATGATGTTTTTAATGACTTTTACAAAATATTTAAAAATGTATAATTAAGTATGAAAATAAATAAACGAGATATTAAACTACTTGACCGTCACTGGAAGCTTTAATATTGAGAGAGCATATCCGTTTCCGTCGATTTAGTACTGGTTTTAACCTACTGCAGTGGCGCCACCTGGTGTTGCTTGCCATTTTAGTTTCGTAAAATGTAACGAGCTACTTTTTGTTCATTGGCGTTTCGTTCTCCGTCGAAGCAACTTGTGCGCATCGGTTCACGACCGATGCCAAAAAATTACACTATATTTTTCTAAAAAATTCGAAATTATATTTCAAAGAAAATTTATATTTATGATCATACTTTTAACGGTTTTTTCCGTTCGGATCACTATCGTGATCATACTTTTAGTTCAGATCACTATAAATGTAAAATAAATCTTTCTTTAAAAAATATAGTGCTATTTTATGGTGAGTTATTTTTGAAGAAAAACTGTAAGTACCTACCCTACTTTATAAAAGTGATCTTTACTTTGAATTTGAACGGTTTATTCCGTTCGGATCAATTATTACAGTTACTGTTTCTTGTGTGTGCTTACAAATTTATGGTGTGTCTAGAAGACTTGATATTAGTTGATACGGACTATTTAACGTAACTTTAATTGCTATAATGGATGACCACGTAAATGTTTCCGCTGCCGAACCACAAGCTGTGGCCGGCCCAAGTGGAATGACCCGTAAAAGGAACATTAGCTGCTCTAGCAGCAGCACGACAAGCAGCAGCTCTTCAAGCTCGTCTTCTCCAAAACGTGCCAAGCGGTCGCGCCGCTCACGCCGTAAGAAAAATAAGCGCGTCCACCGTTCTAACCCAACATTGGACAAACTTATAAAGGAAATCAGTGAGCTACGCCAACAAGTTTTTGCAAATAATATGCATACTGCTTGCCATGATGGGGTATCAATTTATTCTGGGGTCAGTGGGGAACTATATGACCAGCATAATATTGACGAACAGTGCCCTGATGTTGAAGGTCCAAATTCAAATTTAGACTTCACTTTTGATATCGAGACAAAGCTTAAGGAACCATCAGTTCCGAAAACTCCTGATACTTTCTTAAAAATGCTACTAGATGTTCAGCGCTTAGGTAGCACATCTTGGTCCGAGGTAAGGTACTCTGATACTCAAAAGCTCTACAATCACACACCAGGTTTCATAGACTTAGACACAAACGAAGAGATAAAAATGTATGATACCTTACGTCACTTGGCAAATGCTGATAAATCATATGCAGCAATTACTTTTTGCATTCTAAAACAAAAAGAATCGTTACAAGAAGCTATTCGTAATCTCCTTTTGTGGGCTAAAAATACAGAAGTCAATTTTGATAATTTAAGCGGGAAGGTCGAAGAATTATTTCAAAAAGGTGATTTGCATAAAATCTCTTCAGACCTGTTACAATTAGTTTGTTGTCATCGAGCCGAAAGTATAGAAATGCGTCGAGAGACAATTACTAGTCAAATTCGAGATCCATTAGTTAAAGCATCTTTGAACAGAATTCCCCCATCATCTACCTATTTATTTAGTCCGGCATCTCTCACGACAGCATTAGAAAAGGCCGGCGGTGTACGCAAAGCTTTTTGGCCTCCAAAAACTGATTCACACACTAGATCTAATTAATCTAACCGCCGCCCCTCGCGGGGGCAAGGCGTACATAAACCAGTAGTTTCATCGCGTGAAGCTCAATATTTTTGCCATGAACCGGGCAAACCGACAACGCACACACATGCTTATGACAACTCACCCTCGCGGGGTGGATATTTTCGCACCAATTATTCAAACAAAACTCAGGATCTACCATCCTTTCAATCCGATCAATATACCAGCGGTAGAGGTTCATTTCGCAACCGAGGCTCGCGGCCCGATCGTAGAAATAACCGAAGTCGGGGACGTTCAAATCCTCCAAAAAGCTTTCGAGAGAACCAAAAACGGTACAAGCAATGACTCGAGTCGTTTTCGAGCAGGTCAGTTAGCGCACTACCACTCGAAATGGAAGGAAATGGGAGCACCAGAAATTATTCTCAAATTGATTCAAGGGTATCGCATACCATTTACCCACAAACCTCCTCTGATATACCCAAATATAACCAATGGGGGATATCAAACACCTGTCTCAAAAGAAATGTCTGCAATAATAAACAAAATGAAGGCTCAGGGCATTCTAAAAGCGGTTCAACTCGCACCGAGTTTCATTTCCCCTCTATTTTTGATACCAAAACCAGACGGATCAACCCGTCCCATATTCAACTTAAAAGCGTTGAACGAATTTGTAAAGACTCAACCATTTCACTTAATAAACATGTATCGCATCCCGGACTTTCTGCAACCACAAGACTGGATGTGCAAAGTGGACCTATCACAAGCATATTTCCACTTAAAAATTTCAAAGTCACACAGGCGCTTCCTTCGCCTTGTATACAACCAAGAACTGTTAGAGATGACCTGCCTACCGTTCGGTTTGAGCACTGCTCCCAAAACTTTTTCAATACTAACGAATTGGGTTGCCCAAATATTACGAGAACGCTGGAACATCCGAATCGTAGTGTATCTCGACGACTATTTAATAGTAAATCAAAATGTACACGTTCTTCGAGATCATGTCGAGCTCACATTAGCCACATTACAAAATCTTGGTTGGCAAGTAAATTTCGAGAAATCGGTTCTTTGTCCTCAAAAGACTATGATCTATTTAGGAATATTGTGGAGTCCGTGGGACAATTTAAAATCCCTGCCAAAAGAAAAGACTTTTTCATTGGTCAAAAAAGTGAGTCAAGTTCTCGAGCGAGGAATAATAACTCTAAAGGAATTACAGAGAATAATAGGACTCCTAAACTTTGCCAGTTATGTTGTTCCTCGAGGCCGGCTCAATCACCGGCAATTATTAACATTCATGAATTCGCTACCAGACATTTTATCGAAATCCTACCCTCTACCACAAAATGTTCGAAAGGAACTGGAATGGTGGTTTCTGAATTGTCAGTCATCAACACCTCTACATTACCCGCCGCCAGTGAATTTCCTGACAACAGATGCATCGAACCAAGGGTGGGGAGCTCAACTGAACAATCTGGCTATTTCGGGCAGTTGGTCGCAAGAGGAACAGGCTCTGCACTGCAATCAAAAAGAAATGTTAGCCATATTTCGCGCCCTTCGAGACAACGCTCACCTGCTCTGCAACAGCTCGATCCTGATACAATGCGACAACAGAACTGCTGTCAGCTATTTAAGGAAAGAAGGAGGTACGAAATCAACACCCCTAATAGAACTAACCTATCAAATTCTCAATTTACTAGACCAATTTCAAATACACTTCAGCATACACCATCTCCCAGGCAAGTACAACAATCATGCCGATCACTTGTCACGCTTTCGCCAACCTCCAGAATGGCACCTAATGCCAGCCTGTACGACAATAGTGTTCGCAAAGTGGGGAACTCCAATAGGTAATAGATTTGTTTGCCTCGGCGACGGCTCACGTAGTTTACAACTATGTATCCCGAGACCTGAGAGACCGACAAGCACTATTTCACGATGCATTCAGTGTCCCGTGGAACTATCCACTCGCATGGGTGTTCCCACCTCCGTTCTTAATCCCAAAGGTCCTAACACACCTCAATCAATCAACGGGAATATTTTTAATAGTAGTACCTCGATGGGAGAAGGTATTTTGGCGTGCAGACCTCAAAGTCCGAGCGCTAGCACCACCTCTAACTCTGAAAAACTTACAGACGCACCTGGTCGACACATCGACGGGACTTCCACCACCACAAGTGGACAAAATCATCCTAGAAGTCTGGAAATGTGGGGGTGGTCCGAGGCGGTAGAAACATGGACCACGGAACAACAGTTATTGCTCAAAAATTCCTGGCGTAAGTCTACCTTGAAAACATATGAGGTGGCTTGGAAGCGTTGGACTTCCTGGTCTGTGTCTAAAAACATTGACACGAATAATCCTACAGGTACGCAATTAGCTCAATTTTTATCAGATTTGCATCTAATTAATAAATTATCATATAATACCATTCTTTTACATAAATCTGTCGTTTCCACTTTGCGTAATGTTGAAAGATCAAGTCAACTAAGTTCACATGTTCTTGTAAAACATATTTTAAAATCAATATCTTTGGAAAATCCTAAGCCTTCTAAGCCACCAATTTGGGATGTTAGTAAACTAATTACCTTTCTAAGCAATTACACTGTAGACATGGACAATCCCTTTCAAATATCACGCCATACTGCAACTATATTACTACTTAGCTCAGGTAGACGCATACATGACTTAACGCTGCTTAGAGTTGATCCCGACCATTATATTAGATCAGATGATAGTGTTACATTGTGGCCTCAATTTGGTTCGAAAACAGATTGCAATAATCACAGACAGTCCGGCTGGAAACTTCTTGAAAATCCCAACAATTGTAATCTAAATCCTATAATCTGGATAGAAAGAACTAAGCAATTATTAAATGAAAGACGTGATGCTGCAAAATCATTTAATTTGTTTATTACAGTTAGAGGTGTGCCGAAACCCGCTTCACGCACTGTCATCGCAGGCTGGGTAAAAACCCTACTCAATGAAGCTGGCATCACAGCAACTCCAGGAAGTACACGATCTGCAGTAGCCTCTAAAAGCTGGCTTGAAAATCATCCCCTCGACGAAATCCTATCTCGAGGAAATTGGCAATCGGCTAATACGTTCCAGAAATTCTATAGAAGAGAAGTTTTAAGAAGTGTTGATTCTCTTAATGTTACACAATTGTTTAATCCGATTTAATTTAACTCTAAATAGTAGCTATAATTTGTTATGGTATTTTTTGTGATTAGATTACCAACAGATCAGTTTAATAACTGTGTACCTACGTACCTTTTCACATGTTTAATATAATAAATGTACTTTCATGATTTATTTTGTGCTTTATTTCCTATGTCACATTGGCGTTATCATTAGTGGCGACACCAGGCGATAACAAACAGGTCTCAATATTAAAGCTTCCAGTGACGGTCAAGTAGTTTAATAGAAGCGTTTTACCTGAAATAAAACGCATATTAAAATACTTACCTCACTGGAAGCTTTAAGTTTATTTCTGCCTGGTTATATTGAGCCAATGAACAAAAAGTAGCTCGTTACATTTTACGAAACTAAAATGGCAAGCAACACCAGGTGGCGCCACTGCAGTAGGTTAAAACCAGTACTAAATCGACGGAAACGGATATGCTCTCTCAATATTAAAGCTTCCAGTGAGGTAAGTATTTTAATATGCGTTTTATTTCAGGTAAAACGCTTCTATTAAAAGGCAGTTGTAATTATTATACATAGTTCAGTGGATGAGAGTTTTCGCCCTCGTCGGCGCCTAACTTATGTTCTGTTGGAAAAGTTGTGGGAGTTTTACAATTTTATCGTTTTTTCTATGTTTTTATCAGTCAGAAGTGCTACTTTCTAGAGTTTCCAGAAAATCAAACGGTACATATTCGTCACACCTGATATTTTTTTATGTTAACTGGATAACGCTCGAATAATTTCAACAAATAAATCTAAAACAATTCACAATCCATTCAATAAAAGCTGCTTCAGAGGAACTTATATTGAATGGATTGAGAGGTTACTTATTAACAGTTTTAATAGGTATGTCAAGAAATGTCAAACAAACGTTCGTAGTACGGTATTGCTAGGCAATATTCGGGCAGAAGGCGGCCAGGGTGTCACGTGACCGCTGACTGGCTGGTTTTGACGATTCATAATACGAAATTGCAAGGCAGTTCTCTTTACGCCGTAAACTGCCTGGAAATAAGAGTTCATAATAGGGCCCCTGATCGTCGAAAACGGAGGTTACCAAGTCATGACGTAATTTCCGCTACCGGTTCAATCTGTACTCTATGGAGGAAGAGCTACAAGTAAGTAGCTAAACGTAGTAATGGATAGTAATGTCTGAACGGGTACAAAATTACCTTATAATAATAAATTTGTATCAGACATATACTAAGTTAGGTTAGGTTAGGTTGCGACGACGGCGTGCGACCTGTATAAGGTGTATCTATTCATACAGGAAATCTCTTAAGGGCTCATTGTTCTCATCATTATGAACAACTTTCATTATGGGACCAAATCTGAAATCGCGAAAAAAAATGCTGTTCCCGACATTTTGACGAGCTATGCGAACATAAATGTAGCGAAAAGCTGATTTTTTTTCGCGATTCGTAGCTTGGACTAACCTATTATAACCATGACTGTATAACATAAGTTTATTATCTATGTGTATTTTTAAGCTAATGTTGTATTTTTAGATTAACGGTTCCTCAACGGATCTGTATTTTTTTTAATTTGTTTTTTACATTCGTCTGATTGCAGATTAATTTTTCATAGCATTTATTTTTATAGTAAGTTACTGGGTTGTGGAGGTCAGATAGGCAGTCGCTCCATGTAAAATACTGGTATTCAGCTGCATCCGGTTAGACTGGAAGCCGACCCCAACATAGTTGGGAAAAGGCTAGGCAGATGATTTATTTTTATAGTAACGCCGTTTGATTTTGCAATGTAATCAAAGAAATCAATCTAGATTCGAAATTATCATTTCAGACTTTTCAGACGTTCGGTAATATGTCAATTATTTAAGTACTTCACGAGTAGATCTTGTGTAAGGTTTATACCAAATTCTCCCAAATTAGATTACAGATAGTTGGCTTAAGTTTGTTTCAATCAGATTACTTCGAAGCTTCAATAATTTATAAGGCGGAGTTACAACTCCGATGTCGTGTATTACTTACATTCGCGAATATAAACTGTGCTCATAATACCGTTTGATAGTAAACTGGTTGATTCTATATTTTTTTCACATATTTATTAGATTGAAGTGATTGAGCGATAACAGCGCATAAATGTTTAATCCAAGAAGTGCCTTAGATTAATTTGTGTATTTTGTCTTTAAGCCTTAGTTGCCAAATAAATTATCTTAGAGGTGTAGGCCTGGCAAATAAATTATCTTAGAGGTGTAGGCCTGGCAAATAAATTATCTTAGAGGTGTAGAGCGATAACAGTCAATCATTGTTTAATCCAAGAATGGATTAAACAATGATTGACTGTTATCGCTCAATCATTTATTTTCAGGCAACAAAGGCCTACAGACAAAATACACAAAGTAATCTTCACCATATAATAATCACCATGAATTGCTGAAGAATTGATGTTTGCAGTTTGTCGTTCCTAATAATATACTATACTATACCTAGAATCAACCTATAATGTTCCCACTGCTGGCAAACAGGCTTGGTAGCTAGATGTTACATGACTTCGAATGTTTGGTTCTAGGACATGCCAATTTCCTCACGATGTTTTCCTTCACCGTTTTGAGAGCAGTGCTGATGAAATAATTTACACAAAATAAAGCGCCTGGCTAGTTACAACCCACAACCTACAACTCGTAAGTCACGGGCGTTACCACTCGGCCATCACTGCTTACTACCTACTAACGTACCTAATAACATTTGGAAAATTATAATTTCTGGTTTAACGACACTGTCTCTTTCGCTTACATGGTGCGATCTTTTTGCCTGTTGCATGCTATAAATTAAAGCGGCAATAAAATGGTATTGGGCCAATAAAAACAGTGTTCCGACTTATCGAGATCATTCGTTTCGAATCGTCTCTCACGACCCCCAGGGATCGGAAAACGGATGGCTTATCAGTTACACAAACACACAGTTAGTACAAACACTGTGGTTTATGTAGCCACATGTAATTGCGGTCTGGAATAAAATCAATTCACGCGGAGCACTTGACTTCGACGCACTCAATGTATTTAAGATTAGTCCCTAATTTAAGATACACGTGTTTATGCAGTGTATCATGAATCTAGAGAAACTTTATATTTTGGATGCAGTGCTTCATCATTAAAGCATGTACCCTCGCTGAAGCCCAAACCACTATAAAAACAATATGCCGTGCACACGTTGACCACATCTATACCGCCCTGGTTTTATAATAGCGAGCGAGCACTGCAAGCAAGAATAGTCCTTACGGTGGTTAGTTATGGCTTTCTGCGATAGTACCTACCTGTACATGTTCAATCTAGTAAACAGTAAATACATTCCCGTTGTAGCTTTTCTAGTAAGTTCTTTATCAGCAAATTCAATTAATTACAATTGCAGAAATTATTACAAGGAATTGGCTAATGATGAACGTACTAGCACAAAGAAAATCTTTTCAAAGAAGATTAAAAATAACTGAATCCTCTCGTTAGAAATATTGCAGAATATCCTACATCTCTCATGTTTACTTAGCGTAGCGTCTCGCTCACATCTAAACGAGATTACTATGTTGTTTATTGCATTATTGATACGAATAACATATTGACAAGCATACCTCTAAATGTATAGAGTAAAGAGAGTAAAAACTGTGCAAACAGGAAGCAACGTATTTAAAAGATTCCGTATTTTTATTGGATATTGAATGTGAACTTCCGCTAGCGGATGCCGTCAAAATTGGTATTTATTCAGGCAACCTGTTATGTAGATGTTTTTAAATGTTGACTGAGTCTTGGTCAGTAATCCCTAAACTCAAGTCTTAAGCGCCTTTTATTGTTTCCATTTCAAGATTTGAGTGGTCCTCTCTAAAGAAGAAATTGAACCAATTGAACCAATCAATTTGATAGTGACACTGTTTCGTATGTCTTTAAAATGTTTTAGTTCTTTGACCTATTTCGATAAACAAATAGGAAATTGCCATTTCTGTTTTAAAGTAAGAATCCAACTGTAGTGTATCTATTTAATAGGTATGTAAACACTATCTCATGCACGCCAGCAGTGAGGTCGCTGTCACTAATGTCAACTGTCAGTTCACTATGAATGGCGGGAAACGGTGGAGGATACAGCGTACCTGCACGAGAGGCTGGGTCGTGGTGATGAGCCAGTGTAGTGATATAATCAGCTTAAATACGGGATCAACAGGATTCTACAAGTGGCGACGAGGATAAAGGTCAGACAAAATAAAAAATATTTAGGAAAATGGCATGTTGTGTTGATCAAGTAAAATTGTAAAACACACGATACCTACCTGCAAAATCTAATGTGAATTGTTATATTCCGTACTTACTGGCATCAAGTATTTCAAGCAGAAGGAAGGATTCTATCATAGCTTTATTGTAACTGTTATCAAGATTATGGGATAATGTTTACATTTAACCACCGCCGAAGCTGACGAGATGGACAGATGGATCACTTAGGAAATCCACACCATTGTATTAAGGTAAGTACCTTCATAAATTGGAATATGAACCACAGTCATTAAGTTATGTGGAATTGCTTAGTACTTACTTATTTGGAAACAATTACCATACTACCTGCAGAATAACTGTTGCCTCTGCCTACCTAACCACAGGACAGAGTTGGGTTAGAACCATGATAAACTTTGCATTTCATACATCTAATGACCTAAGTGAAATCTCTTTAAATTGTTGTTTCATTTTACTGTCAGCAGAGGGTTGGGACATGGCAAAAAACATTCTAAGTTGCTATAGGAGTCCCTTATGATTTTAAGTAGGTAATCTGAACTTAGTAAGTAATTACTTCTTTAACTCTGACTGTGGGATGTACTGACAACCTGCCTACACATTTAATAAGAACTATTATTTATTCACCTGTAAAACTATGGATACCTGTGGGTTTAAAAAAAATATACAAATGTTAGCTGAAATATAAGCAGTGATTTTGATTGTGCTGCATAGCAGATACAAACTTAAAAAAAAGGGAACATAATGCACTAAAAAAGCAATTTACTGTTATTGAAATGATTAATTAGAATAATACAGTTATGTGACAATGACTAGGCATGTTGTTGGTAAACTACTGTTTGATAAGGTATCCCACTTCAAGGGACCAGGAAGAAGTAGCCTTCTTGTGTTTGAGTAAACCCCTTTTATTGTGGCAATACTACAAAGGGCACTAAGTTCCAGGTGCCATTATACAATGTAGAAGTAATGTCTATTCAAACAATTTTATAAAATAAAAATACATAAGTATATAATATGCTGCTGCAAGTGTTTTAATTTAAGATTAATACATAATATTATTAGTAACTGATTACTATATTTTTTGGTCTAGTGGCCACAAGTGTTACTGAGTACAGCTGCTGAGCTGGGTTGTGTTAAGGGTGGGGCAAAGTGTTTTACGGTTTGTTCCATCGGGAGTTCCTCTGTGGAGACCCGGATTTTGAGTGTGGCTGGTTGATGGCTGTGGACTCAATAACTGTTTCATGAGACTTGGACGGGACCAGCAGAATGTAAGCAAACTATACTAATAATATACACCTATTTATAATTCTTATTTTAACATGATCTGTATAACACTTCCCTCTGTGAGTTCCTGTACAACTATTACAATGGTTCTGTGTGAAAGTATTGATTCTTTTAATACAAGATCAGCACCATCTTTTGGATTGTTTGTCACATTAGGAGTCACCAGGTATTGCGGGAAGATTAGTTATTAAACTAATTTCGATGACTTAGTCTATATCTATCTATAGTTAAAAATTGAAAAAAAAAAAAAAAAAAAACTTTTATATTATGAATTTTGGGGTTTTAGACATAAATAACAACTGCACAGTTGTTATTGTAGCTATATTGGTTGGGATGCGGTGTTACCCAGTATTCTAGAAAATACCTAATGCAATTAAGTACCTATAGTTAATTACTAATTATGATATGGTTTTGAATTAAAATTACAATTATTTTACATGAGAATTTATAAACTAAAACCATAATTGTTTGATTGAACCTTTTTGAACTAGGTACTGAGTGTGTTGTCAAGCCTAATAGGTAGGTATTGAAGTTGTAAAAGTAATGATGCTACTACTACTTTGCTTTACTAACTTTAACCCTAAAATGCCTTTGCATTTCTGAATACTAGCATTGTTCGCATTCACTCCTATAATATCTTCTTTTAAACCAATTATTGTTTAGTATAAAAATAAACTGAAAGAAAGGTAGAACAAATTGTTAACAGGAATATGTGCATGTTAAAATATAACATAGAAAGTACAGGAATACCTAGATATGATGGTACTCAGCTGTATCAAAATATGGAAAGCTCTTTAATATTGTTTGGAAGTTTTATTCAACTGCGTAATTTTAGAGGTTTTTGTAATTTGAACTATGAATCTCGGATAATTGTCAAGTTTGGGAACACAAACTTAATTTCATATCTTAGTACAAGTAGATACAAGGGTCAATCAAAAGTTAACCGAGACTAGTATACCTAATGTGTAAGGTTGATTAAGTGTGAAAAAAAAAAAAAAAAAAAATGTGAAAATAAATAATGTAAATTATCTAAGATGGAGTATTCAAGGTACTTGAATACGGAAAGAAAGAAAGAGATTTATTTGGTAAGAACTGTAACACATCAACAATGACAGAAGTAAAAGAATAGAATAGAATGAAAACCTTCGCATGCACTCAGCGCGGTGACATAGGCGTCGCGTGCATTGGAAGTTTGTAAAAAAAAAATGAAAACCATTTTAATACTTACTTAATGTTTATTTTTTTTATAGCACGACGGTGGTGGTGGCTTAGCCCGACTTAGGTCGTGGGTTCGAAACCAGGCTGGCATTTTGTGTGTTTTCATTCATCACCACTGTCCATCAACGGCGAAGGAAAACACCGTGAGGAAACCGGCATGTCTGAGAACCAATACTTCGAAGACATGTGACATCTACCAGTACGCAGTTTCCGCGTGGTAGATGGGCTTCCATTAAATTGGATGCATGGGCTTCCATTAAATTGGATGCATGGGCTTCCATTAAATTGGATGCATGGGCTTCCATTAAATTGGATGCATGGGCTTCCATTAAATTGGATGCATTTCAACGGTGAAGGAAAACATCGTGAGGAAACCGGCATGTCTGAGAACCAATACTTCGAAGATGTGTGACATCTGATCACGCAGTTTCCGCGTGGTAGATAGGCTTCCATTAAATTGGATGCATGGGCTTCCATTAAATTGGATGCATTTCAACGGTGAAGGAAAACATCGTGAGGAAACCAGATGTAACACTCCATTAAATTGGATGTATCAAAATGGTGAAGGAAAACATCGTGAGGAAACCAGATGTAACACACCATTAAATTGGATGTATCAAAATGGTGAAGGAAAACATCGTGAGGAAACCAGATGTAACACACCATTAAATTGGATGTATCAAAATGGTGAAGGAAAACATCGTGAGGAAACCAGATGTAACACTCCACTAATTGGATGTATCAAAATGGTGAAGGAAAACATCGTGAGGAAACCAGATGTAACACTCCATTAAATTGGATGTAAGTATCAAAGCAATGAAGCAGAGCATCGTGGGGGCGTATGCTGGACCCGGTACTTCGCTGACGTGGACATCTGCCGACACGCACTGGGCCCGGCTGTGGTGGCTAGCGGCCCATCATTTAATTTTACTTTAACATAATTTCATGTCCTTCACGGAAAGGAGGTTAGTATCACACACACATATTGTGAGTTGGAGTCGTTTTTTGTGTTTGTCTGTGCTTCCGCGTTGTTCTCCGCGCGGCGGATTTTGGTGGGGTTTTCGCCACCGTTTGGAGGGTTTGCTCCGGGGGGTTTGTGTGTTGTGCGTTTATTAAAGTTAAGTACTTAAAGTCAAGTCAAAGTCAAATAATTTATTTCAAATGGGCACATATATGGCACTTTTGAACGTCAAACAAAGAAATAGAATTGATTCTAGTTGCCCCTTATTAGAGTTGTTTAAAACTGAGATGTCTCGATATTTTGTCGGGTCCTGGAAGCCGTGCGGGGCGAGAACGGATCGCTAGTGGGGTGTGTATAAGATAAGTACTGGGTATTTTCCAAGGGGATGTTATAGAATGACTAAATTTTCTATAGATCTTGTCATGTACATAACTGATTTTATTCAATCTCGTTGGTGACCGTTGGAGGTTTATGATGACTTTGTTACCTGATAGAATTATTATTATCGTTTACGTTCTTTATTTTTCTTCTCTTTTGAGAGAGTTAACCTACGATCTTACACACAGGCCGGAACTAAGTGTGTAAGGCAATATAAATTAAAAAGGTGGATGATAATAATGTAGACGAAGCCAGAAACTTTCGGGTGATGCGAAAGGGAATGGTGACTTTATGGAGCATGTAAAGTGTGTGAGAAGGCATGTTCAGAGTGTTAAGACTTTGTGTAAGAGCCTTGGCACTACACCGGTAGATGAGAGTACTATAGGGACGATATGGACGGTTGTGCTATCCATTGCATTTTTATTTCTATGGCGAAGTTTGGTAAATACTTACTAAGTTTTTCGGATATTGTAGTTTGAATGTTGTGTGAGTTAGGTACCTATAACTATATCTATCATGTTAAACTGTTTTATTTATTTTGTCGTGAACGGTGATATCAGGCCTATTGTAATATATAGTTTTATCTGTAATTATTGTTCGGTCCCAATTCTGATTCCTGTTTTCTAAAATGGTTTCAGGTTTGTACTTATAATATGGAATCATCTCACATAAAAGTTTATATTTGTGTGCTAAGTGTTGGTGTATGATTGCGGCAACTTGGTCATGTCGGTGTTTTACAGGCCCCTGTGTGTTGAATTGTACACTAATTGGAAAAAAAAAAAAAACTTTTAATGTGGCACCAGCATCTAAAAACATCCTAAAACGCTTTGATAAAGTAATTCTAAAAAAAAAAAAACCTTTTTAATAGTTGAATGAAAGAGGGAAGCGGTTGTAGGTGCAAGGAAACTGGACAAGGGATGAGATGAAGTAAAAAGACCGTGTCCAACATTTTAATAAGGCCATATCTAAAGATGAACAGACTTCGTTCGTTAGTTTTAACTTCCTTTAATTATTGCTTTAAATTAATTGGTACTTGTTTGCAGAAATGTATAGTTGAAATAAACACGTTATGATTTTGATCTTACACGATTATTTGATAACATGTTTTGAGTTGAACAAATAAAAATATAATAAGAAAGGGATGTAGTGTATCTATTTAATAGGTATGTAAACACTATCTCATGCACGCCAGCAGTGAGGTCGCTGTCACTAATGTCAACTGTCAGTTCACTATGAATGGCGGGAAACGGTGGAGGATACAGCGTAGGTACCTGCACGAGAGGCTGGGTCGTGGTGATGAGCCAGTGTAGTGATATAATCAGCTTAAATACGGGATCAACAGGATTCTACACCAACCATAAAGGATCATAATTACCCACTCTGAAAATTAAGGTAGTTATTCCGAAACTTCATACGCATTCGAACGTCACGTCCGCGTCGGCGTTATTTACCGGCCTCATATACAGGGTGGAATTTTAGTCGTTTAAATCCTCTTAATTGGTCATTGTAGTCATCATTATGAACAACTTTCATTATAAAAAACAAATTTAGTACAATATTATGACACTCGTTGGATGATATCATGGTTACCTAACTAACTGTTTCAAAAACTTTTATAGAGGATTTATAGCATAGGTGTAGATAAAATAAAGTTATAAGTATCTCTTTTACTTACACAGGAACTGTATCTTATATCTTTTCTGCGAGAAAATCGATGATAGCTAGTTGCTTCCAAGTCCTAATTGTAGCCGGTATAATACCGTTTCAGTCACTATCTCCCGTGACAGTGGTCCAGTGAGTCGTGGTTGGTAGTGTCTAGCAGTGTTTGTATTGCGGTCGAATGCATTTCCCACCCGACGCTGATGGCGTTAACTGCTCTTAACGAAGTGTGTATGGCTTGTGTGAGATTCCCTGCCAGATAAATGCAACCACAGGTCGAGTGGTTTGTAGTTATTTTGTGTTTTATAGCATAAGTTAACATCACGATTGTATTTCTCGCAGGATTAGGCTATGGCGTACCAATTAGTACACGCACATTTCTCCAGTTACATTTTGTTTTTATTAAGTCCCATGTAATAGATGTCGAGCCTTTTGCCATAAACCGGGCGGTAGTGTTTAATATAATCCTTACATCTTATAAATCAACGTCCTCGGCCGCGTATGTCTGTCGTCCTGTTCGGGATAAACTCAAAAACTACTGCACCGATTTTCATGCTGTTTTCACGAATGTATAGAATGGTTCTCGAGGAAGGTTTTAGTAGGTATATAATTTTTCAAGCGGGTGAAGCTGCAGCCATCAGCTAGTATCATCTAATTCAGGGTTAGGCTCGATTGTCTTCATAATATATTGCTTAGTAACAACATTTTTTGATCGGCGTTTCTACTAGGGTTCCACCTACACAAATGAATTTTTACAATCCAGGTTGATCAAGATTTATTACATAATTTAGCTGGGTACATATTCAAATCCTGATTTATTTTATGTTTATTATTTTATGCTCACAGTAAGGCGAGATGAAGACGAATGAAATGATATAATAAGAATTAAACCCGGCCCTACTCAAATAAGTTTCGATTTATTGAAACATTTCTTCGGACAATGTCGAGCTGTCTACTTCATGTTCACAAATGAAGAAGCTCTTCGTATCACAGTCTATGCTGTTCAAACGTCCGTTGTAGAACATTGATCCGCACTGATCACGCTCATCTATGATAGGCTGCTGGTTGTCCCACCAGACGTCATCAGCTACCGTAAATTGTTTTCCTGAAAAAAAAAATGAACCGGCTAAATAATGGCAGACATAAATGTATTTCGTTATTGGACTCCAACTCTAATTTTAAAATCAGAGAAAATCAGAGTTGCCTTAGCAGATACCTTCGCTCACGTACCTCTAACTGTCTGCCAGCCTTCTCTAAATCTGTAATGAAAGCCCAGGTGAAATATTCCTCCATATAGTTGGTTGGTCCCTCCGATTATTTGTTTTGATATCGACTCCGTTAAATTTACTAGGTAATCCGCTTCCAACCGATTATTGATCACTGCCAGGTGAGACTGTTCAGCACGACACGCTATATATGCCCCGGTCCATTTCAATGGAGTATTGTGCAGCTTGTAACATTTGCCAATATCCCTGTTGAAAGAGTAATCTGAAAAGACAAGGAATTGTTTAATAACAGCAGTCGAACAACGTCGGCCGTCTCAGTCGTCTCAAAATATGTAAAACAATGTTTTCGTTCGAGTCTGGTTGCACCCTTAAATAAGTGTTTTTAGTTGCTTCGAACGCCACGTACCGGGAGTATTTACCAGTGGAAAGATCCATTATAACCTACCTATATTGCAACTATTGTTCCGCTTTAGTGGCAGGCTCTTCTTGCAAATGAAGGAATACTTTACTGAACACTTGCAATCATTCATATTGCCTGTACTGTCCTGTTTCACACAGTCCTCATCACCGTTAGCGTCGTTCGGCTCATCTGAGTTCCAGTTGTTGTACACCTCAGAGACTGACTTACCTAAAAATATGAAACGTATCAGTATTTAAGGGCCTTCCTTCCGCACATTCTATTTGCACAAAAAATGTGTATGTAAAAAAAAAAATGTGTAAGTATACCAGGTGGAGACGACAATACAACAAAAAATGAAACTCCGTATATCTGACGAATGACGTTCTCGGTCTACATAAAAAAAATTAATCAAATATTTCCAGTAGTTTAGTTACGATAGCTAGTCAAAGATCGGCAAATCCCATAGTTAGCCCATCACTACTATTTAGTTTGTTTGAAAAAAAATACTTTTTTAATTTCGATGTTAGGATTTATTTTTTAGTTCTAAAATACTCTTATGCATTAGTATTGCCAGTGTTTTCATTTATTGTTGTATTGTCGTCTCCACCTTGTATAAAATGTAGGATAGAAAGGACCAAATTAACAAGTAGTTTTGTATTGATAGTTTGCGGTTTCTACAGTCCAATTTATGTAAATGGAACGCATTGAAGCTGATGAAGTAGCTAGGTACATTTGTGGCTTGCGGTCGTCTATTAATCGAAGTTAAGTTAATTCATACTGTACGCACCGTCAACAGTCTCAAATACTCCTTCAGACATTAAGTCTGAGATTCCCAAAAATACCCACTTGATGTTAGGCTGAGTTCTGTTTCGAAACGACATCACGGCGTTTTGTTCGTCGTCATTTTCTGGGTAGAACAAACTGGCTCCTTCCTGAACACACTCTCGTTTTGCATCAAACCAAGTCTGCTGTGTCGTGTGGATCTTATAGAAGCTGTTTACTGCTTCTATGTAAGTGTAGTCATTCCGGAAAAACTCTTTATCTGTCAGTCCATCTACAAAAAGAAAAAAGTTAAGCTTTATTGATTTTGTATGCTGCCCCTAAAGCAATGTTTTATCTAAGTGGCATAACTAGGTACTGAGGTAAAAAAATAGTACGGGTTGGTTGTACACATTGGCAGTATTAGCACACGATATAAAATTGTCATTCATGTCACCGGGCCCAGAATTCCAGGTCTTAAGGGGACGCCGAGTGGGGTTAATTGACGTACCGGGAGAATTTACTCATTATAACCTACCCATATAGCCGTACGCAAAATACGCGCTTTGACGTGGAGTTGCGGATACCAGCCCGTATTACCTAACCTACCCATATTGTAACTAATGTTCCGCTCTAGTGACAGGGGGCGGCTCTTCTTGCAAATAAAGGAAAACTTTTCAGAACATTTGCAATCATTCATCTTGCCCGCATTGTCCAGTTCCACACAGTCCTCATCCCCGTTATTATCGTTCGGCTCATCTGAGTTCCAGTTGTTGTACACCTCAGAGACTGCCTTACCTAAAAATATGAAATGTATCATAATTTGGGGCTTGCTTCCGCACATTCTAAATGTGTCTTTGTTTAAAATGTAGGATGGACCGACCACACAAATATTGATACTTTAGGTTTATACAGTCCATTAGATATATAAATAGAATGAATCGAAGTTAGGTGCATTTGTGGGGTGTAGAACTTATGGAACAAAAAACTAAATTTATTCATAATATCTGTACGCACCGTCAATCGTCTCAAATACTCCTTCTGTCATTATATCTGAGATTCCTACAAACACCGACTTGATGTCAGGCTGAGTTCTGTGTCGAAACGACATCACTACGTTTAGTTCGTCGTCATTTTCTGGGTAGAACAAACTGGCTCCTTCCTTAGCACACTCTTGCTTTGCATCAAACCAAGTTTTTTGTGTTGTGTGGATCTTATAGGAACTGTTCACTGCTTCTATGTAGGTGTAGTGAAATGAAATGAAATGAAATGAAATGAAATGAAATGAAATGAAATGAAATTGTTTATTCTGTAAATAGGATATCGCAATCACTTTTACACGTCATATTATTAAAAAAATAAAATAAGCTAGATGAGGTCGGCGTTTCCTATCTGACTACTCTGAGAAGAAAGGCCGAAACAAACTCAGAGGTCGCAGTCTCTTTTAAGGTCCAGACATAATCTTGGTCAAGCCATATGAGGACCATGTAGATTAATGTCTGAAATGGTCTTTTGAGGAAAGAACCACACAGATTTGAGTGGACCTGTCCAGTCAGTGCAAGCATTTGTCAGTAACCGAGGAGCTCAACTCAGAGCTGAAGGAGCTCAACGACTCGACGAACAATACCAAAAAACGGACATTTGGGTAGGCCGCAGAAAGTACTCAAAACTGCCAGACCATCATTAAAACAGGGAAAGAGGAGCAAAAAATAAAAATGATCCACATAGTCCTCACATTCACAATAATCAAAACAAAATAATACTTTACAAAGTAAAAATGTCATGTTGTATAAAGAATAATCAACAATGTCAATTTGTAGGTATATAAAACTGGTATAATTTAATGATTTTAGATACTAATTAAAATTAAAATGTCAAGTTCTAGGGTTTTTTCAAGGCTTAGCAGAGCGAGCAGCTCAATCCCATGCATTTCTGTCTTCTAAATAATCCGAAATTTTATAGTACCCTTTTTTACATAGTTTGGTTTTAATACTGCTTTTAAATCGTTTAATGGGTAAGTTTCTAATATCAATGGGAAGTTTGTTGTAAAAGCGTATACATTGACCCATGAACGAGTTGCCTACTCTGTGGAGACGAGTGCGATGTACAGCAAGATTGTGTTTATTCCTAGTATTTATACTATGAATATCGGACATTTTCTTAAAATTT
Source organism: Lithophane socia (assembly GCA_947522985.1). NCBI lineage: Eukaryota > Metazoa > Arthropoda > Insecta > Lepidoptera > Noctuidae > Lithophane > Lithophane socia. The sequence continues at coordinate 5,058,550 of OX383258.1, read as the reverse complement.
GATATATCCTTGTGTACATACAACAGGTTTTCAAATATATATTGTGAGGCTACAGTCAGAATATCTATTTCTTTGAATTTTTCTCTAAGGGAATCTCTTGGACCTAGGTTGTAAATGGCTCGAACAGCCCTTTTTTGTAAAACAAAGATATTATTGATGTCCGCACAGGTTCCCCAGAGAAGAATCCCATAGGACATAAGACTATGAAAATAGCTAAAATAAACAATTCTGGCTGTATCTACGTCCGTTATCTGTCTAATTTTTTTTAACAGCATAGGCGGCCGAACTAAGCCTTCCTGACAATTTTTCTATGTGTGGGCCCCATTGTAATTTGCCGTCAATAGTTATTCCAAGAAAAACCGTTGACTCAACAGGGTCCAACTCTATTCCATTGACTTGAACATTGGTAGTTAGCTGCCTGACATTTGGCGTTGAAAATTTAATCAGTTTAGTCTTTTTTTCATTCAGGAGTAGATTATTTACATTAAACCAATGCACAACTTTAGAGAGTGCATCGTTGACTTGTTCAAAGTTGACTAACTGACGTTTGATTTTAAAAATGAGCGAAGTGTCATCTGCGAATAATACGATCTTGTTATTATCCCTTATATGATAAGGTAAGTCATTTATATAAATTAGAAATAAGAATGGACCTAGAATTGAACCCTGTGGAACGCCCATAGTGACCGCAGATCCTGCAGATCTCTTGCCATTAACATCGACCCTCTGAATTCTGTTATTCGAATAAGAAGTCAGAAGATCGAGAGCCTTGTCCCTCATACCATAGTGGTACAGTTTCCTGATGAGTGTATCATGATGTACGCAATCGAAGGCCTTGGACAAGTCGCAGAAAATGCCAAGAGCATCTTGCGACTCCTCCCAGGCCTCGAATATGCTCTTTAGTAATTCCACGCCCGCGTCTGTAGTAGAACGACCTTTTGTAAAACCAAACTGTTTCAGATGTAGTAAATTATGTGCATTGAAATGTCCTAACATTTGTTTTAAAATTAATTTTTCAAAGATTTTGCTCAAAGTAGGTAATATCGAAATAGGCCGAAAATTCGTAGGATCAGTTGTGCTGCCAGATTTGAACAATGGAATCACTTTACTAAGTTTCATCAGATCAGGAAATACACCAGATGCAATACAAGAGTTAAAAACAATTGCTAAAAAGGGTGAAATAACATCAATTATTGAAGACATGGTATGTACTGACAACCCCCAAAGGTCAGCAGTTTTTTTTACATCAAGATTTTTAAAAGATTCTAAAAAGTCTTTGGCAGTAATAATTGTGAATGCAAAAAGCTTGTCACATTCTGGTACACATTCTTTTAGTATTGAATAAGCAGACGTGGAGGACGATGATGATAGAGTTTTGGTTGTTAAAATGGGAATATTTGTAAAGAAATTTTCAAATTCAGTCGCCACCTCCACGTCTGCCTTAATATCTACATCATTGATTTTTAGATGGAAGTCACGATTCCGTACTGTCGTTCTTCCCGTTTCTGAATTAATAATATTCCAAGTGGTTTTAATTTTATTTCCAGAAGATTTTATTTTATTTTTAATGTGTATGGTTTTTGCTAAGGAACAGGCTCGTTTAAAAGTATTGGAATATTTTTTAACAAATTCTTTAAAAGCTTCATCATGGTTATATGTTTTTTCATGATATAATTCAAATAACCGTTGCCTACTCTTGTAAATACCCGTCGTAGCCCAATCACTAAATATAACGCGGTCACAAACAGGCAATGTTTTTGAGGTGAAAACTTTTCTAAACTCACAATTGATTAGGTTAAATAGTAATGTATAAGCTTGATCCGGGTCGTCGTGATAAGGCAAACCCGGTAGTTTTTCCATTAAATTATTTCTAAATTGACCTAAGCGATTCTTGTTCACAGGAACAAAACTCACAAGTTTCCTTTGAGCTCTGACTATTTTCTGAGGGAAAGTGACTAACTGGCCACAGTGATCAGAGTCCAACTCATTTATAATTAAATGGCTAGAAGGTCTTAAGTTCGTAAAAATATTGTCAATACAGGTAGCACTAGTGGCAGTTATTCTAGTCGGCTCAGAGAATGTATTGTATAAGTTATACGACTTTAATAGAGTTATAAACTTATTTACTGTAGCAGATTTTTCTAGTATATTGATATTGAAGTCTCCACAGACAACAATTGTTTTATTACTGTTAGAAGTCTTTAATAATACTTCTTCCATACATTTCTCAAAAATATCATATGAAGCACATGGGGGCCTGTACACGCTCATTACAATGAACTGCTCAAGCTCAATGCATGCTATTTCAATAACTCGCTCAACAGAGAGGCTCACAATATCTTTACGTTCTTTAAATTTAATATTGTTACGAGCAATTATTAGGGAGCCACCACGTATCATATTAACTCTGCTGAATGAGCTGGCAACCTGGTGGTTGTTAAAGCTGAACATGAACTGGTGGACTTTTAACCAATGTTCGGTTACACATAGGATATCAATAAAACTACAGTTCATAAACAGCTCCAATTCTAATTCCTTACCTATCACACCCTGTATATTTTGATGAACAATTTTTAGAGTATTATTATTATATTTATTTAGATTACAATTTGATGGGTGAGATGATATTACAGAAGAACTTTTTGAAACATTTTGATGATTTAAACCAGTATTTATATTTTCTTCATTTATTATGCAAGAGGTTTCCTCTGTTGTCCTAATTTCTAATTTAAATGATAATCAATGTCATTAGTTGTTGCCAAATTATTGGCAGAATTATTTAAAATGTCACTGCGTTGCTCAAAAGAAGCAAGTTGTTTAGCCAAGTTTTTGGCTGAAATGGAAAAAAAATATGATAGCGACACAGCTATCTGTCTTTTATAATAGTTAGAAAGATAGTACATAACAATATTATATCTATCTCTTGTCAAAATCAAATTATTACTAACATAATTGTTAGTATCTACCAGATGAAACAGATTATTATTGAATGTCCAATTATGTAATGACATATTAATTTCAAATCTTATGTTGTTTTCTTCCTGTGGCAAGCTGTTACTATAGGGGAATGTAAACAACACAATTTTTCTTAAACTAAGATTACACAATGTCCTATAATATTGGAGCAATTCTCCTTTGTTCACATTTCCCCTATTACCCATAAAAATTAATAAAGTAGTATCCTTGTTAAAATTACATTTATTAATTTCTTTCATGATATCAAATAAGGAACAACCAGGCATGCAATAATTTATTATGGAGTGCCCTGGATATTCATCTGTCAACAAGTGGCCTAAGTCCTTTCCAATCTCATCGCAAAATAATACAATATCATTTTGTTCATTTAGTTTACATTGTTTATTTGAACTATTTATAACAGGAAATGTCAAATCAACACAGGGTTGTGGTAAGGTGGTATTGCATGTTGTCAATGATTGGTCTGGTGTATGTACATTGGATGGTGTTCGACACTGCTCACAGTTGTTAGCTTGTGATTTCACCAGCTCATTCATTGCCAACACATATTCCCTCATTAGATGTTCAGAGGTATTATATTTGTTAGTCATTGAACTTAGTTTCTCCTGTAAATGGTCAAGTTCAGATTGCAAGTACTCTGTGTCCATTTTATGTTTCCTAGTACTTTGTTCCAAATTATAAGAATACATATCTAACTGTTTAAGTAAATTTAGCCTTTCTCTATTAAGTTTAACATTTTTTATAAAGAACTTTTGTCTTTTAACCATCTTTTGTGTTTTAACAATGTATTTATTAATTTTGATGTATTTTTTAAGTTTATTTTTACTGGTGACTACCCTCACTGAATTACATGACTTTGAATCATCATCACTTGCCAAATCTACAGTGTAAGATGGGTTTGTGGCAGAAACCATTGACGGGGCAACAGGCATCAACTCATTGAACAGACTTTGATTCAGCGAGGCGGTGATGTTGTGATTTGTAGTCTGAGGTTCTGTTATTTGACTTTGCGCCTCATGTAGCTGCTGTTGTAATAAATATTTGTGACTAAGAGCTTGTTCATACTCTATGCTACACTGGCTGAACCCGTCAACAACAAGTTGAAGTCTGTCCCGGTCTTCCATGGCATCAGTGTATTGAGTATATATCTGAGCCATTTCAATTTTTAACTTCTTATTCTTTTCATGGGCATCAAAGAGCACCCTTTCATTGTCACAGGACTCCTTTGAAGCCTTTAATTCGCTCAAAGCCTGATTGAGTTTGGACTCTTCGAGGCGAGCACGGGCGCTACGAGTCATAATCATGATTACTTACAACTTTAATAGACAAGGTTTGAATAGACACGAAATCGGAAGAGAGAAGGTAGGAAGTTGTGGCAGAAGGAAATGATTCGTTTGAAAGGAAAAGTGGGTCAGTGGGTCGTCATTAGGTTGAAATTTAGATGTAAGTAAATAAAAAAGGAGTTCTGTCACCAAACCAAAACTAAGGTTATGTTTACGTTTAAAAGTTATTGGCATCAATAAGTAGCCTTATTAAGAGTGAACTATATAATTGCTGGTTAAATTATAGTACGTAAACAAACGAATAGCAAGTAAAATAAAAAGTATTGTACCTGTTAACAAGATGACAATGCAAAAATCACTTGTGCCGGTAACCGACACCGATTCACATTGAAAAAATTACACTTATTTTGCACTTGATAGGTGAACCTAATACAAAATACACATTATTATCCTATTTACTTGATGAGTAATTGGAAATAGGCCTTTTAAACAACGAAATTTAATATTTATTAATTAGAATTACAAGAGCAGATTTAAATCAGCTGTTAGCTGTAGTGTTGCCACAGGAAAAAGCCATTTAGCAATGACTCTTTATCTCTTTGTCCATCTAGGCCATCTACTAAAGGAATAAGGTTTAGTTTATTTGATTTTTGACACTTACCGAATAGCTGATGCATCAAAATGGTGTTACTAATAAGGTACAAAGTGGTGTGGAATGGTGGTATACCTACGTGGGCACTGTCGGCCCGCGACACAAAATTGTCTTTTATCTTATCGGGCCCAGAGAGCCTGGGCCTAAAGGCTCTTACATAATGGCGCGACCTGTCGTGCGACGCGACTTTTAACAAAACAATTTCTGAGAAAACTGCACGACGAACAATGCGGCGGCGTCGCGTCGCGCGACTTGTCGAGCCAGTATGTAAGAGCCTTAAGGCCCGGTGTCCGAGTTATTTGACTTGCCACGAAGATTTACTTTTGCAAAGCCTCATTTTGTCTTACCTATACTCGTATTGTTCCGCTCTAGTGACTTGGTGTGACTCTTCTTGCAAATAAAGGAAAGCTTTTTGTAACATTTGCAATCATTCATCTTGCCTGCATTGTTCTGTTCCACACAGTCCTCATCACCGTTAGCATCGTTCGGCTCATCTGAGTTCCAGTTGTTGTACACCTCAGAGACTGACTTACCTAAAAATATGAAACGTATCATTATTTTAAGGAGCTTCCGCACATTCTATTGACACACATTAAAATGAGAATGTTTATAAAATGTGTAAAAATTATATTATGTAAAATGTGAAAAGGGACCAAATTAACAAGTTATTTTGTATTAAAATTTTACAATTATACGGTTCCATTTTTTTCATTTGTGGCTTGAGGCAATTAGGGAAACACAAAACAAACTCATTTATATTTTGTACGCACCGTCAATGGTCTTAAACTCTCCTTCAGACATTAAGTCTGATATTCCCACATACACCCACTCGATGTCAGGCCTGGTACTCTTTCGAAACGACAACACGGCGTTTTGTTCTTTGTTATTTTCTGGATAGAACAAACTGGCTCCTTCCTGAGCACACTCTCGCCTTGCTTCAAACCATGTTTTTTGTTTGACGTGGATTTTATAGGAACTGTTTACTGCTTTTATGTAGGTGTAATCATTCTGAAATATATCTTCATCTCTCTGTCCACCTACTAAAAAGAAAAAAGTTACAGCCTATTTCATTTCCAACATAGACCTTAAAGCTGTTTAAATAAATGGCGTAACTACTAGATACTAGGTACAAAATAGTGCGGATTGATAGTATTTGTTGGCAGTGTCGGCACACGACACAAAAAGGTCATTCATGTCACTGGGACCAGAGAGTTGAGGGGGTTTATTGATCTACCAGAAGATTTACAAGTTAAAAGCCTCATTACATCCTACCTATATTGAAGCACTTGTTCCGCTCTATTGACAGGAGACGGCTCTTCTTGCAAATGAAGGAAAGCTTTTCGGAACATTTGCAATCATTCATCTTGCCTGCTTTGTCCTGTTCTACACAGTCCTCATTACCGTCAGTATCATTTGGCTCATTTGAGTTCCAGTTGTTGTACACCTCAGAGACTGATTTACCTAAAAATATGAAACGTATCATTACTTTTTAAGAGCCTGCTTTTAAACATTCTAATCAAATAAAATAAAATGAGAATGTAAATATAATAATTATGTAAAATGTGTAAATTGTGGGATGGGAAGAAATAAAAGTAATTTTGTATTGATGTTTGCGAATATACCGTCCAATTTATATAAAATAGGAATGAATCGAAAATAAAGAAGTCGGTAGGTACATTTATGGCTTGTGTCACTAATGAAACAAAGTACTAGATACATTCATATTTGTACGCACCGTCAACGGTCTCAAATTCTCCTTCAGATGTTAAGTCTGAGATTCCCAGAAACATCAACTCAATGTCAGCGTGGGTACTCTTTCGAAACGATATCACGGCGTTTTGTTCTTCGTAATTTTCTGGGTAAAACAAACTGGCTCCTTCCTGAGCACACTCTTGTTTTGCATCCAACCATGTCTGTGGTGTCCGCTGGATCTTATAGAAACTGTTTACTGATTCTATGTAAGTATAATCTTTCCAAAATAAAATCTCTTCATCTCTCTGTTCATATACTAAAAGGAAAAAAGTTACAGATTATTTAAATTTTGAATTTATCAGAGCTGTTTTCTCTAAATGGCGTAACTAGTAAGGTACAAATGGATGCGGATTGGTGGTATACGTTAGCAGTGTCGGTACATGACACATTGTCTCACCGGGCCCAGAGAGCCCGGGCCTAAGGTCCCAGTCGACGATTATGGTTATTTGACTTGCCAGGAGCATTTACTTTCGCGAAGACGCATTTTGTCTTACCTATATTGTGACTATTGTTCCGCTCTAGTGACTTGGTGTGACTCTTCTTGCAAATAAAGGAAAGCTTTTTGTAACATTTGCAATCATTCATCTTGCCAGCATTGTTCTGTTCCACACAGTCCTCATCACCGTTAGCATCGTTCGGCTCATCTGAGTTCCAGTTGTTGTACACCTCAGAGACTGACTTACCTAAAAATATGAAACGTATAATTATTTTATGGAGCTTCCGCACATTGTATTGACACACATTGAAAGAGAAATATTTTTAAAATGTGTAAAAATTAAATGTGCGTAAAATGTGAAAAGGGACCAAATTAACAAGTTATTTTTTATTGAAATTTTATAATTATACGGTTCCATTTTTTTCATTTGTGGCTTGAGGCAATTAAGGAAACACAATACAAACTCATTTATATTTTGTACACACCGTCAATGGTCTCAAACTCTCCTTCAGACATTAAGTCTGATATTCCCACATACACCCACTCGATGTCAGCCCTGGTATTCTTTCGAAACGACAACACGGCGTTTTGTTCGTTGCCATTTTCTGGATAGAACAAACTGGCTCCTTCCTGAGCACACTCTCGCCTTGCTTCAAACCATGTTTTTTGTTCCGTGTGGATCTTATAGGAACTGTTTACTGCGTCTATGTAGGTGTAGTCATTCCGGTAAAACACTTCATCACTCTGTCCATCTACGAAAAGCAAAATCCGCATTTGATTGTTAACGGTGACCAGATTAATGGTTCGCCGATTCCAATAAATAAATACAAAACTGTTACAAGAGAGTACTTACTTGAGAAATCGGATAAGAAACACAATAAAATAATCACAAACAAAGTATTATTTAACATTTTTGTAACTACTTATTACATAACAAGCGTCTTTACTCTTGCGGCAGACATGAAAATTATGTGAACGTTTACAACGATGTGAGTTTATTTTTTAAACTATATCTTAAACTTTATCTTGCAAATAGGTTGATTCCCAACTCACGTTAACCCGACCCGACGTAAGACCTGAGTTGACCCATTGTACCGGTTTATCTTAATATTGATATAATTCGCTTTGTTTTTGTTTTCGTTGCGAATTGCGTATTGATATTCTCGACCAGAGGAATGCTAAGAGTTTTGCAACGATTGGTAAAGAGGAATCTGGTCTCTCTTTCATCTTTTGTGCTGTTGCCAGATGTACCTACCAGATAATACAAACTACTTGGGTACTGATCTCAAAGTGTACATTGAATTTCTAAACATTGTCTTTAATTTTGGGAATAAGTTATGAATAAAACAACGGATTTTATTTCAAGTATTGTGTTTTTAATTAGTCGCAACATTTCTGAATCATTAATATCGTTCCTCTGAGTGAACATACTGAAACATCCTTAATACTTATTTATATTATAGCCCATTGCGCCCATTTGCAGACTTGTCGTAATTGCTTGAATGCTTTCCGCGGAGCTATGCCATCTGCGCGCAGTCTCCAAGGAAAATAACTGAGTACCAACAAATCTACAAATAACATACGTACCCAAAAATCGGGTTCTACTTCCATTGCTGCGTTACTTACGCGAATTCATAATCATGTTGAACTTATTTCGCAATGGATAGAACAGACTAAAAGTTTGTGTGTGTTATTTTTTTGTTGTTAGTTTTCAGTCAGCTGTTTCGATATTCAAAACAAGCAATATTGGTGTGCCATACCTATGGCTTTTTATAGGCATGTCAATGTTCAAAAAGTTCTGTATCTGATTTTAATATCAGTTGAACAAATGTAGTTGCCCATCCAATTGGGACTACGACTACGGGTTGGTTGCACTAAATACAATAAATTATATAAGATTCTTAGAAAACACGAACCTATTTTTCAAACATTTCACATTCGTTTTTCCGGTTTATATTTTCTCTTAAATGAGTTCATTCCAATGCAGACGGTATAATTAGATAGAAGACTAGGTGCATTCTTTTTTTGTCGTGTATTTTTCCATAATCATTAGATTTTTACTAACGTAGTAGGTTTTTGTTGTTATCAGAATCAGAATTGTATAGGAGATCAATCGCTATAAAAAATAAAAAGTTGGGAATATAAAAAAAAAACATCTAACACCACATCACACAAAAAAAAAATATATGTAAATGGTATTAATTAATGTCAAAAGAAAAGGTACTTAATACCAAAGTATTCAATACTTTTTGTTAGTTGGTGACTGTAATATTCTTTAATGTTTTCTATTGTTATAGATAGTAGTATATAATACCTATGTCGGAGAATCGTCAGGATTTATTCCATTAAAATCAAACATCATGTGAGCAGAAGACGGGGTTCGTGCAATGAAAACACACTGGGTGCGATACACGGCGTTTAATAAAATCACAAATTAAAACTGAATGCCACGAACTACAATTTTAATAACTATAACTGAGCACAACGAATCGAGTACAGTTCCGCGACGTCCTAACTCCGATGCGATCAGACACTGAATGTCTTCCTCGCCGTGGACTTAAAACATCACGACTCTGTAGAAGCGCGCTTGTGGTGTGGGTAGATCAGGTGATGCCGCCAGTGGCGCGCTTGCGATTCGTTTCGTGTCCGTACTATTGACCGGATCCGACATATACATATTATTATAAATTAAAGGCTTTTCGTGTTTATCTGTATGTCCGCGTTGTTCTTCTAAACCACGCAACAGATTTTGATGAGGCGTTTTTCATTTCGGAAGGTTTATTTGTATTACGTTAATATTCAAGTTACCTAAAACTAAGTTTTGATGTTTTGTCAAATCGTTAAACCCGTGCCAAGCAGGAGCGGATGGCTAGTGCATGTATAAAATGAATGTGGATAGCATAGAGATAAATAAATACAGTAATAGAATTATGAGTTATTTATTAGCAAAATCATTTATTATAATATAAATAACTTATTAAATAAATGGAGATGTTTAAGGTTCACGTTGGATGAAGGTAGCTTTCGAAGACATGTCAAATTATAATTTGCTATCACGTCAACATCCGTGAAGATATTCCTTCATATTCTGGGGTGAGCAGAAACCTTAGGTGGTAATATTCAGTCGCTTAGTCGTCGCCGCCAGTCATGACTTCCATGAATTCTGGAAATAAAGAGATTTCTAGTTATAACACCTTTAAAAAGCAGAAGTCCACTACTGAAGAAAATGGCTAAAATTGCAATGTTTTGCCAACGGATTTGGAAATATCTATCTACTTATGTAGTCTATTTAAACCAAATTACAGAAGGTATTGTAAGACTTGTTTTGGTTGCAAAAAATATAAAAAAAGCAAAGAAAACACCTGTCCAGAGTACATACGAACATCCACTTTGTATGATAATACATACGAGTATTCATCATCATCTGCCTAGCCTTTTCCCAACTATGTTGGGGTTGGCTTCCAGTCTAACCGGATCCAGCTGAATACGTTGTATGTTGTGTAATAAAAAATAATACAACACCCCCAATAAACAAAAATAATGATAATAAATTATTCAAAAATAATTATAATACATATTCAAAGAAAACTTTATTCAAATATTCCCAGATTTAACATTATTTTGGTTCATTTTACTGGTGAAATAATTTATAGCCTCAGGATAACAACACAGAACATGCCATTTCTAGATCGTAAATTAGTTCGCTATAATCAATTTACTAACAAACCAGCTGAACTCGCCTCTGTAACGAGAATGTTGCGGTAATAGCAAACTATCTTTAGATTTGGCTAAGAATCTGTCACTAACCTTTAGGGTTATTTTTAAAACGTAGTAGTTTATTAGATACCTACGTTCTATCGAGATTTGTGTGAAGACCGAGAAGAAATCTGATCCAACTGAAGTTTGAAAAAGTACTAAGGATATTAATAAATAATAAACAAAATAAAAAGCCTTTTATTTCTTGCTTAATCATAATTTGTTCAAAGAATTTGTTGTTTGTTGAAAGAATTTGTGAAAGAATTTGTTCAAAGATAGCAGTGTGCATGCAAAATTATTCATAGTTTCTTATAGTTAATTCTATTCTCATTTTAAGAACTAATATGATTAAAAATATAAATAAGATTGGTTCATGTCGCAATCATAATGTAGTTAAATAATTATTAGATTTGAATGTTATATTGGACTAAGGATATTATGGTACTTAATTTTCCCGACTAGATAGGAGAATCCAGCAGTTTATCTTTCTATAATTATATTTTACGCCTATATAAAGGTTGAGCTCCGGACTATGTATATTGCTACCACCAATTTATCCGTCAATTATAGAGGTATTTTCCCTTTGAGATTAAATTTAGTAGGGCTTTATTCAGAGACAGATATTACAAGCTCCTTTAATGCAAAAAAAAACCTAAATTATTGAACCATTTTTACATTACCTCTGGGAAGCCAATTTTATGTAAATGCACATATTTACTTTTTTATCCCACAGCCTGACTGAATTATTTTAGTCGGCTGGGTAACGGGCAGCAGACAGGTATTTTTTATAAATGAGTTAAAAATTAAAAAATGTTTTCCGTGAAAATGGGGAGAAATGGAAAAAAAATAAACGCGGCAAGTTTTATAGTCACGAGAGGCTGTAAGCAATTTCAGCTGCGATAAAAAATTGTAGTGATAGTATTCATTCAAATTCTATTAAAAATATTCATTATAACCACAAAACCATGTTTAGTAGGTAGTTGTTTAGCCTCAACACCTTTTAAACATGCCATCTTCGTATGGAGTTTGATGTAAGACTGGCATAACACACACGTAGACAAGTGTCTAAGTTTTTGTAGTAAGACCTTTGAGTATAAAACACTTTGTATTTAAAAAACTTTATCCTACGGAATAAAATGACGTGAAAAAGATATTCAAAAGGAAAACTTGGCTGTCTTTCCTTAAATCAATTATGAAAAACAAGAAGATAAAGTTAAAACCCAATAAATCCAAATAATTTTGGAAAATCCGAAAGATCTTTCCTGATCCACGATGTTATTGATGTTGTTGTTTCATGGTTTATTTGTAAAACATTGAATGTTTTTCAACATGAATATTTTATTTTTCAACATGAATATTTCGTTATAGAAGGGAAGCCTCCAAAGAAGATTTGTGTTTGTCAAATCAGTGATTAAAAACAATTCCAAAAGAAATAGAATGTCTATGAAATCATTTTGAAAAGCGTCCAAGCAATTAATATGGATTGTCGGGTTCATCCTAATTTTAACTTATTTCCTGCTAACAGTATTATCTGGATAATAAAATTACACTTCATATATTATGTAAGTAATGGAAGTGACTTACCATCGAAGTCAACAGTTCCAGAGCCATCAGAGTCAATTTCTTCAATCATCATGTCTAACTCCTCTGCACTGATCTTGTCATCCAGCTCTCTAAGGATTTCTCTTAAGACGCCTGTTGTAATGTAACCGTTGCCTGGAATACAAAGAAAATACTGTAAGTACACAGTAACATAATTAGCGTATAATATTCCTCGTTAGGTTCCTCGCTTAGGCCTCTGCTCTTTGAGAGGAAGCAGGCAGGAATAAACCACACCCGGGCGCAGTGCGGGTTGGCGGACGTTACGCCATGGTTTTCAAATAATAATTCTACATGTCTTTTACCAATTTTGGGCCATTGTCTGTTCTTGAATACACTACCTTCGACTTGGCAACCAGCCCTTTTAAAACTAAGCTTCTTTGTACCCGTTAAAATCGTAAGTGGGTAAATTAATTCATTAGTGTAGATAAATAATAAACTACTACACTAGCTGCGCCCCGCGTTTTCACCCGCATAAGTCTCGATCCCGTGGGAAAATCGGGATAAAAAGTATCCTATGTCATATTCCAGGTCATGGTCTACCCATGTGCCGAATTTCATCTAAATCCGTTTAGCCGTTTTAGCGCGAAAGCGTAACAAATAAACAAACAAACATTTGTTAGGATTAGCATCTATAATTAAATAGAAGATTATCTCCGAAATTACAACACCTACACGTGTTTGCCTACCTATTTGAAATACGCAGAGATTTGAACATTTATTCTCCATGAACATGAATTTATTACCATTACGGTCTTTTATACATTATTAATTTGTTTAAAAATTCTGTGTTCAGGTGGTTATCCTTACCTATCATATAAAATTCAAGTAAGGTCGGAACGAACGAACCCAGGGCCAACACTCCGGCGATACGTTTTACGAAATCAATTTCCACAGAAATGTAATTTTATTTTCATGGCCACATAAATCAATTTCCAAAACCAATTGATCTTTATTACAAGTACAAAAGGATTAAAATTACTTAAGTATTTTTAAGTTGTTTGTCCAATTTACAGTTAACTTATTCGGTCATCAAGGAAACAAATTGAGTTTTAGGAGCATTAAGTCCACGATTGTCCCAATAGATTTCAGGGTCTTACATATTGGGACATGTCAGCTTTGCTTATTTGTACCTTTATGAATTTGTAATGTCGTAGTTTTCCGACAGAGTTGAAAACGTACCTTCAACTTAACGAAACCTGGGCATGGCACATGGGTAGACCATGACCTAGAGAAGGATATAGGTTACTTTTTATCCTGGATCGCAGACGGTGCCACGACCAACAGCTAGTCTACACTAAGATTTGTATTTTAGTGTATATGTTAGTAATGAATAAACTCAAAAACTACTGCGCCGATTTCAGCTACATTCACCCTGAGTAACATAGGCTATACTTTATAAAGATTACACGCTGCACGCGGGCGAAGCCGCTGGCGGCAGCTAGTATATTATAAATATTTAATGTTTGGCAGTAAACATCTAATCTCAATGCTAGTGGATGATCAATCTACGCTTATAAAAAAGTTATTGCATGAACGAATAATGTTCACAATAAGAGTTTATGGAAAGGTCCTTCCTACTCATGGATCCGAAGCATTCAAGAACGGAAAAGGTACCTATTCATAAATGCAGACATCTTGGATAAAATATAATCGTCGTACACGTGCAAATGGGAAAATAGATAAACTTTTGAACATAAATGTCAAGAGCAATATCACCAGGGATGATTTCAAGTTTTTCAAGTAACACAAGAATATGCCAGTTTTGATCAATGGTACATTCCCGAGCATGTAAAAATCAACAGTACCAACGTAAAAAAATGTTGACCTATCAAATGCGAGCACTGAACATACACAATTCAAAGAAACAGAATAGTCTATTCTGTAGTTTCAAGTTCAATGTAGAATGATAGTGAACATCATTACATAGGTAAAACTTCACACGTAATTACGAAAATTCTATCAAGTTTCAGCAATTACGAATTAAAATAAAACCGGCCTTGTCCGAGTCGGACTCGCACACGAAGGGTTCCGTAAGTACCACCGTATGATATTTAGCAAAAAACTCGCTTCTTGTATGTTTTTTTATTATTTGTTGTTACAGCGGCATAAGAAATACACAATCCGTGAAAATTTCAACTGTCTACCTATTACCTACGGTTTATGAGATACAGCCTGCTGACAGACCGATGAGACGGACAGCGGAGGCTTATAGGGTTCCGTTTGGCATCCTTCGGGTGCAGAACCCTAATACCTGACAGTACTGTACTTACTGAAAGAAATGAAATCGATCTACATACCTACATTACATCACTAAAAACCTACTTACTTTTTTAATCATATATCCTAAGCGGTGTTCGGCGGTTAAATCATACATACGTAAGTCACGTATTCATTACCTACTCAAGTTTTACGCAAGCTGTGGTTGGTGCAAGTTGTGGTGGGTGAGGAAACACGATTCTTCCGCCATTTATCAGTCTACATAGTGATTTAAGCCCTAGATTGAGACAATAATGAAGCCAGTTATTTTTAGAAATCAAAGTCTGGCTGTCCTGTCACCGATTAGTGTGTCAACGATATGATTAATGACATATTATCTTCAGCAAATCTAATGGACATTGCCAAATTGTGCAATGGTATTTAAAATAACAAAAACTATGGTACTTATATACTTCATTAGTGTTTGTCTCGCCTGTCAGACAAGTGTGATATATTGTTAGATTGATCATGGCATTACAAACTCTTGGCTTGAGAATGAAATTGGAATGTTTTTAGCTAAATAAGCAACAAATCGCTTCTACTTTTAGTTGTTCTAGGTAACTTTATTATCAAGTTGTCAAATCTTATCTTAAGGCATACATACTGGGCCGATTCGACGCGCGACGCGAAGCCGCGCCGCCGCATTGTTCGCCGTGAAGTTTTCTTAGAAATTGTTTTGTTAAAATTCGCGTCGCGCGGCGAATCGTGACAGTATGTAAGAGCCTTTATTTAGAGAAAATTTATTGCCTCAAGCATTTCTCACTAAACACGGCTCTAATGATTGCCAGTGTCTCAGGACAGACGAAGTACGCCTCAAGTAAAAGTCTGAAGGTCGTCCTAATCTTCATAACGATCATAATCTTAAAAGAAATTGCTCACTAAATTCTGTTTCAGTTCATTGAATGTTATCGTTGAAGAGCTAGTCTTGTTTGATCCTATTACAAACGAAATATTACAGTTTTTTACTTGAAAAGGTTGCTGTCCTTCTACTTCGTTGCCAGGTATAAGAATTTATTTTTATCCATCACTCTATTCAGATGACGAATTTTAGTATTTTTTAGGAACTGCTAAAGCTACAGAGAAAAAAATTACAAAATAATCGTAAAATGTGCCTTTAAAACGCGTTCTCTATCCATGCCAGTAACGGCTTTCTTTGAAAAGAATTCAATTTCATTGTAGTCATCGTTTTTGGACGCGAGAATGCGAGTCAAATGAGAAAATGAAAAATCTATTGAAAATTTTAAAGCGTCTACAATTTTGTATCGTTCACGTTGAAGGTGAAATATTTTTAAATATCTTTTGTAATGTCTATAGCGATTTATGAAATTAATTCCCATCGTAATTTACCAATGCGTCCTATGCAACTATTATTTGAACTTAGACCTCTCGCGTTTCGGCAAGAACTAATATGAGAATGGTAAAAATATATTATATTAGTAGCAGACCTCACTGGCTAGGAGATGCAGGGTGTATCTAGGTAGGTACCGTAGCGCTCATACGAACCCTGGTAACGGATACGGCGGAAAATAAGAATCTTTACTGAATTGTAAATTGTAGTTATTAATTTCTAGGGGACGTGTTCACTTTTACGCGCCTAAAACAATTGTGTCTAATTCTAAAACAAAAGAAGCTTTTCAAAATTTGAATAACCAATTCTAAGTTTAAATTGAGTTGAATATAACTAAAATCATTTTTCTGCCGGCTGCATTATATTTTTACCCGACTACGGCGAAGCAAAAAGGAGGGTTATGATTTTGACCGGTATGTATGTATGTATGTATGTATGTATGTATGTTCATCTGTTCCCTCCTATCTTCCAAACCACTTATCACAATTTGACAAATGAGGTATCGTTAGAAGCGTCGTGATTGTCCGCTGGTTATAGGCTATGTGAAGTCACATTAAATTAAAAATGGCGCCCTCTAGAGGACATAAAGTGAGGAACTTAAAAAAAAAAATGGTTTAATCGTACCATGTTGGGTATCAAATGAAAGGGCTTAATGAGCACATTTCAAAAATGTATATATTATAACCCAAAAAGAATTTAAAAAAAAATCAAGTAATAAAAACTAAAACCCAACTACGACTTAAAAGGTATAAACAAGACACCACAGACAGACAAATTAAAAATCCGGAGTCACACGTAATCTGTTCGATTTATGCCCTAACACGTGTGACTCCGGATTTTTAATTTGTCTGTCTGTGGTGTCTTGTTTATACCTTTTAAGTCGTAGTTGGGTTTTAGTTTTTATTACTTGATTTTTTTTGTTGTTGATGTTCTCTTTTGCAGACAACCTTTACAGTATCTACATTAAAGTTTCGGAGGCTGGGTATGTTAGATTATTGTATGTGTTCTGTACCTTCTTTGTCGTATAACCGGAATGCCTCTTTAAGTTCCTGCTGCATCGCTTCAGCATCCTCCTCAACCATAAACCTGGAGGCCAGGGTCACGAACTCCTCGAACTCCAACTCACCAGAGCCTGAAAATTTTAATCGATCAATGTTTTTACTTTTCTAGTGTTCAACGTAATGTTTTGTTTTTAACGGTCTACAAATAACTAACAACAGCTTCTTAATTTTCTATTCAAATAGTGAAGGTGCGTCGTTTATGTCATGAACCGAGTCTTTTCTCAAATATGATGATTTTTTTAAATGGCTTTCTGATCTGTGAAACTTGAGTTTCATTCATTAAATTTCAACAGAACTAAATAACCAGAACTTATTTATTATAATTATTCCGCAATATTTCTGCGCCAAAAGGCAATAAACGTTCAACTAAGGTCAACTAAGCGATAGATTAATTTCATGGCAACAAATACCATATTTATTCAAACAAACTCAGAAAACAAAGGAACGATTCTCAAACTAAGTCAAACAGATGTAAGCTGACTGAAATAAAGGCACTTCTCACAAATTCCTACAAATCATCCTCTACGCGTAACGAGTTTTGTTCAAGTTGCCCCTTTTGTTTATAAAGGCTCAACTGTAGGCTGAACACAAACGATCCACGAGAAAAATTAAAAGTTAGACTTAGATTAAAGATTTTGAAATCTATTTAATTTTGATTAAAAATTTGAAAATTAGTTGGGAGTGTTAATTGAGTCAGCCGTGACTTTGTAGAAATCCATTATAAAATACAATATACGTAAATATATTTAGCAACCGATTCCGTTTAATTATTCTTCAAGAGTCATAAAAAACCCTGTAAGAAATCGACAAGTAGTTCACCTCTCAACGAGGCATCCTCAGATAACGATTGACCAGTTGCAAACCAGAACACGACGTGTTGCCACACCGAGCACTAGACGCAGAGACAAGCGTCCAGCGTTCTCTAGGTAGGTTACTAAATATATCTACGTCTTCCTTTTTGGGAGCTTATTTACAAAAACCACGAAAAATTTATAAAAAACAGTAATTTCAGCGATCGATGTTTTTATTAGTAAACCCATGAATGTTACAAAATGCCGAACTGCATTTATTTATAAAATGTCTAACAAGATTCATTCCCGCGCGAATTAACATTGTTCACTAATTACAGAGAATTCCATTTCCTCAACTGTATCATATTCGAACGCAAATAGAAATAAAATGTACTTTAACAAAAACAATTTATTGATCATTCAATTAAGATGTTTTCGTAATTTGGAGAGCCAACTGTGCTGTAAATTAACATCTGTGACACTCCCGTTCACAATAATTTAACTGATAAAATCTGATTCAAATCTCTGCAGAGAAACACAATTAGTTGTGCTACACATTTTTTCCTTGATTGCGTTAAGAGTAATTTAAAAAAAAACTAGTATTTTTAGATCACTCAACCACACGTGTTTGTGAGACAAATTGAACGATATTTATATTAGGATAGTGCCTACCGGAGATTCTTTTTTAGACTGTTTTCTCATTAACTATACCAATAAATACAAAAACAAAGGGATCCTTAGGCGTCGAAGTGTTCGTCCGCATCGCTGTCATACGGAAACGTGTCCAGAAGACTGGCATCATTGCCACGTTGAAGTTAGTCCTTTAAGTTAATTTAGTATAATAAGTTACCGAAGTCCCAATGTATATATTTTGCCTAATAAACATGTATACTTTCACTTTTTCTCATAATTTTTTTTCTTTTTCACTTTTTTCATGACGCCTTTTTTGATTATCATTTTTTTTTATCTCTATAATAACATTAGATATGCTATTATTATCTTCCCTGTTTTAAAGTTGCAAAACTTCGCCCAAAAATCCTTATGTTCTGCTCATAGCGGCACAGTACGCTGGGTCTCAGATTAGAACAATATTACTAAAGTAACAGCTTCCATCTTGAAATAGAAATGTAGGTGAGATACAGAATGTATCAGCTGCTGTGTTTCCCACGCAAATCATGTTGACTGAGGGGGAAAGGTTAGTATATTCCTAGACACACGAGGTAGGTAGACGAGCATTTACATATACATACAATACCTACGTTGGTTTTGAACAGTTCTGTGTGGGTTTTAAAAAACACACGTCCCTCGTTTTTTTTTTTATTGAAACTACTACTACTAACTATTTTACTGTTATTATTTAGGAGGTGTGTTCGGGTTTATAAATTACCTATTTAAAATATCACACTTATATAAAATCAGGACCAAGCGTATAAAAGATACTTTCAAACTTTTTCATAATGCTGTCCAATGTCTATGACCCTAGTGATGGAATCGAGTATGAGCGTGAAATTGATTTGAATAACTTGTATCACACAAACAAAGGAAAAGCTGAAGGGATATGAAAAGTCAAAACTCTCCAACTTCTTTTATTTTTTCAAACCTATGTAGGTATGAAAACGCTGGAAAAAACCTTCATCGTCTATTTTAAGTTATTACGCACATAAAAAACCAGTACGTTTTTTTTGGCAAGTTGAGAGTAATGCACAACCTCAAACGCTTCGCGTTATGAGGCGTGCAATTATGAACAACTTAGCATGAAATTTTATCGAGTCTAATATCGATTTTTAGAGGTAACATTATTTGAACCACTGTTATAAGTAGGTAGGTATCCATGAAAATAGTATTTCTGTGAGTGTGCTGATAAAATGTAAAGGAAGAAACATGCAAACTTCTAAACTTTTTACTTCGGTATTTCAATTTTCTAATAGAGAACTGAATCCACTTACAACTTAGGGAATTACAGCGTCATCATACTTGTAATTCCCGAAAGGATACGTATATAGTATATTCGAACAAGCTATTTGGTATACAGGCAAAATATATTCATTTTCCGCTACACTGCCTATATTCATTTTAATTGTGTGTGTAATTTAACTTTTTGAGCTTAGAGCTTAGGATAGTGACGTAAAAAGGATTTTCGACTACTGCAAATACTCACAAAATTATTTAAAGTAGTTGCAAGTTATCTGCCTGTATACCAAATAGCTTGTTCGATGTCATACACCCATATAGAATCTGAATTCAAATAAATTGCAATCGTAGGTTGATTAATGAAGTCGGTATCTATAAGCTCTAAGGAGTAGGCCTGAGAGCCTAGACAAAGTGACATTCTATCAGCGATAACGATGATAAAAAAGAGGGCCTAGACAAGTGACAATCGCTTCCAAAGCGTTTCGTATTTCTACAACGACTTTCAACGATTGACATAAGCTTTTCGATAGCTTATGTCAGTTCTAAACATTTTTGCCTTTTCCATCATCGTTATCGCTGATAGAATGTCACATTGTCTGGGGCCTCTGGTCATTGGTAGAATGCTCCAAAAATTAGAAGAGATTTAAAAGAATAACTCTCCATTTTCTTGCCTTTGCCAGGCAAGGATACTTAAAAAAGAATTGTGCCCGGTACTGACCGTCTTCGTCGACCTCTTTGATGATGTCATTGAGAGCCTCATCGCTGACCTGGTGCCCCAACATGGCCAGGATCGTGCCCACCATCACTGTGCCGATGCATCCCTTCTTCTCCTGGTCGAAGACATCGAACGCCTTCTTGAGGACTGGAAGAAGGTTTTATTTTGTTATTGTGTAATGCTTTATTACAAAAAAGAAGTATTTCAACAATTAAAATATTGATGAGAAGTTAAATTACTTTCCAAGTTATTTGATTTAAAAAATATACAATAGGTACTCACTATTGATCTGTTCCTGGGGTAGTTCATCCTGAAATCACCAGAAAATTTTAAATTAATTTTTAAAATTAATAAAAACTTTTCACCAAAAACAATTAACACTTATTTCACTGCACTTAAATCACATTCACAATAAAAAATCCTCTCACCATGGTCACGGTTCGCGGGTTCTAGCTACAGGTATTGCACGATGATGTACGATAATGTGAACCACACTAGGAGAAACACAAGCCCTTTTATCTGAATGGAATGAGCGACTGTGCGGAGGCGCGCTAAAATATCACCCAGGTTGAAACAGTCAGTGCCTTCGTTCTCTAGTTCGCACCCCGAGCAGCGAGTCGCACAGATTTGGCTCCGCAAAATGCTTTTAACCGTTGTCTGTAAGGTCATCACACATTAACACAGTTGCCGGATGTCCACTGCACCGATGTGCATCGTGCACGATATGCCAAATGCGTATTTCACTATCAACGAATCGGTTCCGTTTGGTTATTAATTACACATTAATTAAAATATCACCCTGTTTGGACGGTTGCCACGCCATTTGTAGAATACTTTTCTCATTATAAACAATAGTAATAAAAGTATGTAGCTACTTATAGCGGGAATGAATTGTGTTCTAAATAAGCTATATTATTTTCTATGTGAAGGTATATTTTGTTCATAAGTTGTAGTTAATAATGTAGGATTGTGCATGTTCGCTAAAGTTGTATGGTTCTCGGGACAAAAAGTACGCTACGTAGAACATGTTTTACCTACCCCAATACCAAAATCACTTTTGTGTGTTCAATAATCATGCTTTAATTCAAGTATACAAATTAATTTAATAATAATAAGTGTATAGCTTGATTACTCTGAAATGACGCATAAAAAAGTCAGGGGTACGTCATTTCAGAGTGGACACTATAAATTTATTATATTTACTATAAATTAAAAATCATAACTCTTCTTTTTGCTTCGCCGTTGTTGGGTAATATCATACATTACAGGCTATAAATATAATAATATTATATATATTATGTATATAATTATTTATTTTATAAATCATAAAATCCAATTTGAATCTAAATATTTATTGCAGATTCTGGTAAATAATTAGGTCAAAATCATCAATAATAATCAATTAAACAATACAATAAAACAACATTATTTTGAGGCACGGTTTGAAGTCAATACTTTGTGGTTTTAATGCGTAGCCTGTCTCCTAGTAATTTCAGTTTATAAGTAATCTGTACACACTTTTTCCTAAATGTAACTTAGAAAAAAGTGTGTCTTCATAATATCCTTACTTTTTCTTTAGCGCTTTGCGGATTATCATTATGGTGTCAGTAAATAAATCAATATTAAATAGTGGTTCAATTATACAAATTAATGTAATCATAATAAGTGTATAGCTCTGACATGACGCGCAACAAAGTCATGGGCACGTCTTTTCAGAGTGGACAAGCTATACTATAAATTAAAAACATATTTTTATATTGCACATGCAACAGTGTAAATAAAGGCAGTAATCAAAACGCGGATAGTGAACGGGGGGGAGGGGGGCAGGTGCGCCTGTTTACAGACAGTGACATATTCATCGAGATATAAGTACTAACGTACTAGAGAAGCTACGTCAAATAACTGAATTGTCCTATTCTTCGTATTGAATCTTTAGTTCGCTGCAGCGCTAAAATAATAACAATTCGTCTAAACCGTACCTTATTTACCAGAGTGCTAGATTTGCTGCGGAAGTGTATTTATTCTCGGCAAAAAGGTCTTAAGCGCCATGTAAATCACGGCACTACGCGTTTTCTTCGACAAACTGCGGCGCGATCGCCGCAGTTGAACGAGACAAAGTAGGAATTTACGGTGTCTTCTCTAGTACGTTAGTACTTATATCTCGATGGACATATTTTGTTACTCCCGATGTTGCCAAATGCAGTGAAAATATAATGATACCTTACATAATGTGAATATTTTTTGTTTAACTAGCATTTTTTTCCGAATACATCACCTGTACGTAACTTACCTATTCAATACAAACCTAGTAACATGTAAAAAATCAATCAAAACTTTTCAATACTTTGCTCAGTCATGTGATTAAAACGTTTTTCAAGACGTTTACCTGTTTATTTAGTGTAAATAATTTAAATACGTACGAATAACCTGTTACAATAGCGTTCTCTTTTAATTTAGCTACTTATTCAATTTGAACAGATTTGCTAAACAATACAATATAAATAACTATGGAAAATTGTATCATACTGCGCATAATTTATTGTGCACTGAGTAAACACCGCAAATTGAAAGGTACAGCATTATAATATCGTGTGCCAGTAATTTTACTAGCTCGTAAACAGTTTACACAAGCCGAGAACAGATTACAAAGCTGTTAAATATTTATTAAAAGCCATAAATAACAAACATTTTGTAGGTACCAGACATTTTAAACAGAATGCATGCAGAACCGTCATTTTGTCTATTATTATTATTAGCCTCAGACAAAAAGTGTAGTCTTAAGTCTCGTATTTGGCGTTAATTTATATTTGGTATGTCCGTTTGCTAGTCGGCAAAGGCCTTCTCCAACCTTCTCCATTCTTGTCTCTTTCTGGCTACTCTGCCCCATGACTTTCCAGCGACCTCTCCGATATCATCTTTTCTGTGGTCTACTTCTGTTCCTTTATCCGCTTCTTGGGCACCACTGGGTCTTTTTGGTCTAACTTTAATACAAAAGGTTGATACTGATTTTTCATTCCAGTTTGTTTAAGTTCGTTTTCTCATCTTCATCGTTCCTGATCTGCATAATGAAATCTGCAATCTATTTGTCCCAGACAATTACTGTTGTGGCAGAAAACACCGGTTACTGGCTGTCCCAACTTGCCGTACTGTTGCACAGTCCAAGTCACCTATTCCTCGCACATTAGCCCCTGTTAACGCTCTCCTGAACTCTAACACAGTTTTTGATATGTTTGCGAATGAATGGAAGATGATACTGTCAGAATGTCTGAATTTTTGTGAGAAGAATGCATGAGTTAAATAAATTATATGTTTAAATAGTGTAATTAGCTTCGGCCGTTCTAATTAAAATAAAATAAATAAATCTTTTCAGGCTTATGAACTTATCTGCGTTTCCAGAGAATCGAAGGATATACCACAATTCGTACTATCACAGTAACACAATCCAATTATCAAAACAATGGTATTAAAACTATGCGCTCTTCATTAGGTACCTTTAATTCACTCCGTTAATTGCATCCACCTGATTTATTACCACAAAGAATGACAAGACATCTTTATAGCTATGTTGAGAAAATAGTAACGAAAATAAATACAGTTCTTTGCAAACGATAGTAAAAAGTATTTAGCTGCCAGAAAAGTTTCAAGTTCCTCAAGTTTCTCACTGAAATCTGACCGTCTCTGTCTTTGTTGTGAGACAGCTCGAAACCAAATAGCGATATTTAGAACTGACAAGAATAACTGCAGCTCTATCTCATGACATAGTTATTAGTTCCGGTGTGGGAAATAATGATTACTTACGGTAGGAAGGACGCTTTTCATGAAAGGAGATATAATACAGTTTACCATGTAACCACCTATCTAGGATTTTTTACGCTTTTAGATTTACGATTATCACTAATTTGTAAGATTATTAACTGTAATAGACTATAACACACTTTTGAAATAACTAAAATTATTAAACAATTGTGTTTCTTTGTTTGTCCTCTATGGACTCCGAAAGGGCTGGACCAATTTTGATAAAACTTTTTGTAGCTTGGTAACTTTTTCTTAGGGAACATGCGAGGGTTTCTGGCCCAAAAAATCTGTATGAAAAAAGTGACATTGCAATCCATGGCTAGTATTGAAATAAAATATTACAGGGAATATTCCTAGAAAGGTGACTTTTATAAGACAACTTTTTTTTTATAAAAAGTAAAGTTCACACATTGCTCTGTGCATTTCTGAATTGGTTAAAATTCCATCATCGCTATATTGACTTACAGTGATATAATCGACACGGCTTTTTTTTTTTGAGGGTGGGAAATCATCAAATGACTTCTCCGCTGTGGGCGGAGCGGGAGAGCGTGTCAGACTGTTAATGACTAAAACCCACCCGTGTTCCTTCAGTTGCCAAGGGTCTCGGTATCCCTTTCGGACTTTCTCGCAACCCTGGCAGGCATCGGTCCTAGCGGACCCCGCCAATTGTGCTGACATCTCTTTGAGGCGCGCGTGGAACACAATGCGCCGTCGACCCGGG
This sequence comes from Lithophane socia, assembly GCA_947522985.1. Taxonomy (NCBI): domain Eukaryota; kingdom Metazoa; phylum Arthropoda; class Insecta; order Lepidoptera; family Noctuidae; genus Lithophane; species Lithophane socia. The sequence goes on along the minus strand of OX383258.1, from coordinate 5,033,495 downwards.
CCTGGTCCTTATCGGACGGCCAGCTACCCATCGACACGGCTAAAACTTACAAACAGTTCAAAGGCTATTAGAGACAGTCTCATACACTACTAGACGCTTTTAATAAAGAAGATTAACAAGAAAGAGTACAAAAAACTAAGAGCATAAATTATTAAAGGTATTTAACTAAGTATTTCCTTGTAATGTATTGTAAGGCTGACGTCACACGCATCGCCTGGGCGAGTTGGCATTGCGCGTACGCAGTCGGCCGGCCACATCCAATTAATGTTTCATCTAGTCGTACCCTAATCACTGTTACAGGTGTTCTGTAATTAATAGACTGAATATATTCGTGAGATTATTTATAGACTGTTCGTTACTAGTTGTTGAATGTGGCAACACTGGCAACATTTGTTCCATGAAATAAGTAAGATAGAAATATTTACATTACATGTTTATTGTTTAAGATTATTAAATTAATTTGGTACGTCATTCAGATATTTGTTTAGTTTTTTTTATATTGTGTCATTGATAAAGAGTCAATGTGACTCACTTGTTATTCCAACTCTCTGTGGTGTCATGTAGATTTTGAACCTATACTTTAGTAAGATTGTTCTTTGATACACACAAAAGTATCCAACTTAGGGCGAATTTCACCAAACTTTTATACCGAGTATAAGTCTTATCCTGCGAATAAATTTTGAATTTTTGACAGTTTTTCTATACAAAAACTATCAGACGCCATTTTTATGCCACGGATAAAAGATATCTGACTTTGGTAAAATCAGCCCTTAGAAATATAAAGTAGCCAACAAATAATTTTAAGATAAACTTGTAAAAGCAAATAATTTTAAGATAAATAAATAACATCACAATATTTTTACTAAAACCAAAATACAAATAAAACAAAACCTTCTTTCCACTCTCCTCTTCTTGCAGTATTAGCATTTCCAAAGCAATTTCCTGATAAAATACAGCAACATTAGCATGCAATAATCGCGGTTAGAATTTTAAGAAGTTCCTCGACCTGTAAAGTTCTCATAAATGTTACAAAATTTCCGATAGGTATTAGAGCCCCCGGGGTGCTCTAGATATCTGTATCAGCGTCGATACTTAAATAGGGCTTCTGTAACAGTTAACGTTTTATTACTTTAATCCCTAAGGTAACTGTTAAACTCCACTTTAAAAGATGAAGTCAGAATTTCATGAACTAACTTTCCGTTTAAACAGAAAGTAAATTATACATAGGTACCTACTTATTGTGAAGTGAATTTGTACCTACTTTATGTATGTAGGAATGCTAATTGCTCGGCAGCCTTTTTGTATTTGATATTCCTCACGATTACGTTGACAAACACGCTTTACTTTGTGTAAATTATTTCATCACCACTGCTCTCAAAACGGTGAAGGAAAACATCGTGAGGAAACCGGCATGTCCTAGAACCAAAAATTCGAAGACATGTGACATCTACCAACCCGCACTGGGCCCACGTGGTAAATTACGGCCCGCTCCCTCTCACAAAGAGGAGGCCTGTGTGGAGGCCTGAGCAGTGGGAACATTATAGGCTGATTATGCTTACGTTGACAAACAAAGTAAATAAACATGTAGGTTGGTAGGGTTATGTTATTTATTTATGAACTCGTTTCGGGCAAGATTTTTCCGAAAGGAATGGGCTTTTTAATTTTTTTTAACCTTTCAAATTCAGGTTTATTTATTAGCCATTTAATCCGACAAACATAAAGTGTATTCGTCAGTCTAGTGTTTAGCATTTGCTTGTTTTGTATGTCCATTTGTGAGTCGGCAAAGGCCTCCCCCCAACCTACTGCATTCCTGTCTCTCTTTGCTAATTTAATTAAAATATCCGAACGCTAAATAGCGGCATGATTTTCCATCTTACAGTAAATCGTTCACAGCCCACAAAAATTAAAGTAGGTAATAATAGTAATAAAGTAATAATAAAACTTCAGACTTTAAGTCTCTCAGTAGGAACCACAGAGTCACACTGCAGAATCTTAATAATTAACCAACTCTGGCTTACCACGACAATAGTAATGAATTTATTCCTACACCAAGATTCAAGATAAAAAGACTACAAAACTAACTTGGTTTATTTATGATGTCACTGGCTGAAAAAGAACCATTTCAAAAGTAAAAGAAATATTTTCTGCGCAGAAGTTTCAACTGCTGAGTGTGGAAAGTTAGAAACTGTGTTATGAAAACTCTTGGGCTTTCATAATTTATATACTTATGATTTTCAGGCATAAATATACAATATCTATTTTAAATCTAGATTTTAGTTTAGATTACCTAGTTATTGCAATGCCTGTCTGTCGCTGGTATTTTAAAATGTGTATATTATAACAAACCATTCGTTTTTAGAAATATTAGCCATACGTGCACCAAAACGACTCGTTTTTTTCCTGAAGAATCCTCAGTGATGTCTGTTCTATGTGGAATAAATTCCAGGCGAAAATCATTCTTAATTGTGGGTTATGTTGGACTTCTACCAACAAAAACCCCACAGTGTTTTTCCTGCTACTTATAATGAGACGGTAGCGCGAGGTATAAGTACTCGAACATAGGCTCGAGATGGATGTTCGTATCGGCAGCGCGGAGTACCTACCTAGGTACTCCGCGCTGCCGATACGAACATCGATGAAAAACCCACCAAGTGCGTGTCGGCCGCGAACAATGGAGGGTTCCATAATTGGGAATTTAAGTTATCCCAAAAACAAATTTTACATTGTAGTTGAAAAAATATTCTCCCATCCATCGATATACATCCCGGTCAATTCTTCAATAGTGAATGTTTACAATCGCAAAAAAATATTTTTTTAAGTGATAAAATTACAAATTAACGATTTTCGGACTTTTTCTTTATTAAATAATTAATACTTGTGCTGTCAGACCTTGCCTGTTGCCAAATTTCATGATTCTAATCAACAGGAAGTACCAAAATATGTCGCAAGTAAGGCCGTATATTTTTATTGCGTTGACTTAGAAGCTTGGTTTTTCCGAGCTCCAAGGGACCGTAGACCTACGCCTACTATTGATGCCCCCCCTTTTTCTCAGGAACGCATTTCCTGAGAAAAAGGGTCTTGACAGACAGACAAAAAACGGATGGATAACAAAGTTATTCTTGATTTTTTAAGTTATTGGATATTTCAACTATGTATGAAATACCTGATGGACGACTCGCCTACAGTTTATTAATACTGAGAGCTGGATTGAATCACATTTTAAATAGGAAATATTCTAATTATTTTCAAGATAACTACGGTTGATTCACATTTATAAAAAAAAAAAAATACAAAAAAAAAAAAAAATATGGGTTCTGTGTTTTCCTTTTGAGATACGGAACCCTAAAACACAATAATAATTAATTGGCTAATGTTAATCGTCACTCGCGCCTAGGTCGGTGCGAGTGACGATTCTCGCTAGTGATAGATTATCACTAGGTGACGATGTGATCACCAGCTGCCAAGGGAGACAATGTCACTGCCAAGTGCATTGTTCTTACACTGGGAAAACAATTGCTGCCAGCAGTCTAACCCGTTTCGCTTAGTGGGCTATTGTTAGCAGCTGTGATATCATTTATAAAAGTGATATGTTCAATGGTTTGTAAATAGTTGTGTAACCGGTAGTATTATGTACTTCCTGATGCGATTAGAGGTCAGTGGACCTTGCAGCTAGTGAGAGATGGGCGGTATTCAGCGGTACTGTTATGCTATATGTTTTAAGTAGGTAGCGCATCATGTTCACCATGACGAATGAGCGATATTGCAGCCAATTACGTTATTATAACTCTAGTCCATAACGCAAACCAGTTCTTGTTAACCAACTGCCTATCTGACCACAAATGGTAACAACCCTTAAAGACTGATATCGGAAAAACTAAACTATATTTCTAAATGTCACAGCTATTCATAAACTGTAATTTCACGAACAAAATTACGTGTCGCAAATTGCATTAAAAAATCTATTAGGTTTCATGCAAAATGACCGATAAGCTTAAACTTCGTCACTAGTAATATTGCATTTTCAATGCAACAATCAAACTACAAAGGAAATTATAAAAAAATAATCATAGTATTATAATATTGTCTATAGCCAAGTTCTAGAAATTCTAAATACACGTGCACGATGAACTTTCTACCAGAGGACACGTGCCTGGCAGTTATTAACTGTAGATCCGTAACAATGCAAAACAAAATGACAATGTGAAATAGCTTGGAGCAACGAAGAGATTAAAGTTCGCAGACTAAAATAAAACTCAAACGAATTCATATTTTTTAATGAAAACTGAAATTGTTTTATACAATTTACTATTACCATTTAAGCTAGACTATACGTAATTTTTTTGCGTTCTGAAAAATGCATTTTTGAACATTTGAAGTAAATGAAATCTTGATCAGAAGAGTTAATGAAAAAAGATTTTATAGGAAAAGCGCATTGGATAACAGTCTACTAGGTCGATGATTCCTCGAGATCAATGACATCATCTGTCAATTTCACCATTAGGTACATGCATAAATAAGTAGGATTCAAGTTTATAAAAATTAGGTGGCCTTCTATCCCTGTTCTGTTCTGTTGTGTTGTGTTGCTTTGCCATCCATATCCAGGAACATAATGATCGACAAACTATAGTCCGCGTGCTACTGCTAGTTTCCTGAGGAATGTGAGTGGTGAGGCTGTGGAAGTAGACAAAGGTGAAGCTAACTCAGTCCGGTGAAGCTAACTCAGTCCGGTGAAGCTTACTCAGGAACATAATGATCGACAAACTATAGTCCGCGTGCTACTGCTAGTCGCCTGAGGAATGTGAGTGGTGAGGCTGTGGAAGTAGACAAAGGTGAAGCTAACTCAGTCCAGTGAAGCTAACGCAGTCCGGTGAAGCTTACTCAGCCGTGAGGCACACACTATTATTGTTGTACAAACATTATTTTGTTATTAGAATTCTGTGTTTCAAGGACTGTGTCCAAGTAAACGTTATTCTTTCTTCTTTTTTTTTTAGTTCGCCAGTTTTTTCAATGGCGCCCTCCCTCTTCTCGCCGCTCACATACCTCAGGCGGTAACTAGCAGTCGCGCGCGGACTATAATAAGTTTCCTGCGACTGTATAATATGGTTCCGATTATGTTGGTCCTTTGAAACTAGTTTCTGGCTTTATTAGATTATTTCATTTATAGTCTTCCCTATCGATTTTGATAACAGCGACCCTTTGAAATTATTATTTCCTAGCGTGTGCCTAATATGCCTGCCAGACCGAATTTAGTGAATTGCTCCCGTCGTCTATTATGTAGGCCCTACATCATAGACGATGGGAGCAATTCACTACGTCGTGTCCTCAACGCAGTTTCTGCAAATCGTACTCTGGCATCAGACCGGGCAAACGCTAAGATACAGTCATTATAAACGCAATATTCAATTTATTAAATTAATAGTCTACAATGAATTTCACGGGTGGGCATCATGATATTAATTATCTAGCCACTTAAAATAGTGTAGTAGTAGTCATGAAATTACACTCATGTTCTAAAATATCACAAACTGTTTATTTTTAGAATATTTTTATTTATTGTCCAAGACTACAAAAAGAACTTACATCTATATTCTAAAAGCTAAGAATTATATCAAAGTACAGTAATCATAATCTTAAAAATCACATCTATAAAGTAACTTGATATATTTATTTAAAGAAATATAGGGTTACGAAAAACAAATCACAAACATGTCATTCCCAAAAGATCGTATTTATTGACGTCGAAACATTCTGACACATCACTTTCCTGCGATACGTCAGAAGTCACAAAGTCGCGTGATTCGTGATTGTTAATTGATTTTCTCTAGGCCTATAGTCGGTTTTAAATGTGGACAGGAATAGAACAATCGTCCAATGGGCAAGACAATGCACGTCGCGCTTTGTGCGCCGGCGCGGGCGCAACGTCAGAAACAGCTGTAACAGATTGATTCACGGCGAGGACACTCACTTTGACGGCTATCCGATACACTGTGACTACATTTTAGTTGTTCGGCGAACTCGAAAGGTGAACTAGAGATACTGCTCTGGTTCGAGAAATATTGAGGATTTGAAAAAAAATGTGGGTTCTCTAAAAATATGCTACTGCTTTATTTCATTCTTTAATCAACTATTCATACTGTTTGCTCGAATTTTCGCGGCTGTTTTCTTTTGTGGCTTTCCCAGATATCTTAATAACCTACCGTTTACTTAAAGATTACCACCGTAATCTTAAAGATTTAGAAATAACTGGTACTTTTAGTAAATAACTACTTTTCACTGAAGCTCTTACTAACAGCACATGAATAGAAATTAGCTCAAAGGAAATGAACACTAATGGACATAAAAATGGAATGCCTAAACGACTTCTGAAATGATAAATGATACCTGGCATGTGTGTGATAAATGGAAAATATTTCCTGTTACAACTGCCGTAAATCAACTACTTTAAGCTTTCGTAAATTCTGTAGTTATCAATGGAATGGTACGGACTATCATCGCTAGAAACCCATGAATAGGTAGAAAGTTCCGACGTATTGGAAGTAAGAGGTACATCATTATTAAAATGGCGTCGTATACGCCATTCAGCGAGCTGGTCTTCCGTCGGTTGGAGAGCAGATATGTAACTGGGTGCGCTGCTTTTACTACTTCTTCTTGACATAGTGTTGTTGAATCTGCTTGGATTAAGGTTCGAAGGCATTATGAAAATTTTCTTTTGATTAAAATGTGGCGTTGACTCTGGATTTACCCAGTCATTCCTCAAAGGAACTTTTGGAGGCATAACTAATACATCAACCGATTTGTGTTTGACGAACAAAATTCTCTTACTGCCTTTCAGAAGATAAGGGTGTTGTCTAATTATAGCATAAACGCAAAGAGCTCCAAATACTATACATGCTGTCCCGGCACCGACGTACAGTAAAATATGAAGTTTATTATACGCTTCCTCATAATCAAATGTAGCATTTTGGTAGAGGACGCAATTATCACGATCAACTTGACCCGTGCTTAGCAATATTGGACAAAATACATATTCAGCTACTATGTCTCTATTGTAAATCCTGAAAACGGCAGGAACATCACTAATGCAGTACACCTCATTTGGACATGTAGTCTGATACCATAAAAGACCATACTCATTTGGTTCTATAGCACCTATCTCAACCATAGAATAATTATGAGTCTTCAAGAAGTATGTTAGCTTTATCCAATTATTTCTGGGCATTATTTCATTAAATGTATTTACAACAAAAGTAGGAAGGGCATCGAAGCCAATTAACTCATTTTCAGGGCATGTGTGTCCATACACCGGTGACACCATCCTCAATGACGAATTTTTTGTAGTCTCATTACCATTGCGGCACTCATTGCTCAAATAAACAATTCCAAAAATACTATCATCATCCAATTCATCCCACACATCCCATCTGTTGTCTGTTGTTGTGTTGTTATCTGTTGTATATTTTGTTTCAATATTGTTTAAATAATAATTATTTTTTTGAGCACAAATTTCCTCGAGATCACTAAAAGTTTTATCTTTAAAATTTTCAGGGCTGTCACAATGCGGGTCAGTAAGCAACATGTCCTTGTTTGCTAACTGTCTGATTTCATCTTCTGAACAATTGCAATACCACAAATTATCTTGTAGATTAATTCTCGGCTTTGGATAAGCGATTGCCATAACAGTCTTAAACAGTCCAGCGGGTATTGTGTGTAGCTGGTTATTATGCAAGAATATCATTTGAATATTGTGTAAGTTATCGAATGCTCCTGCGCCAATATAAGTTATCCCACATGAATTTAGATACAAGTCTCTACACTTGTGAAGTCCAGTAAAACTATTTCGCCCCAGCACGTCTTTAAAAGAATTGGAGGAAAAATCTACGATTCTTAATTCCGCGAATGATATTGAACCTGTTACGTTTGTTGGATCCCAATGGTTACTTCTCGTTATTGTAAGGCTTCGTAGAGTGTCATGGACTGACCGCAGAGCATCTCTAGGTACATTACGGATGGTGCTATTCCGGATATAGAGTTTTCGTAAGCTCGAGAGTCCCACGAGACTATTCGGCGTTCAAGTTCTCAGCTCCAAATTTTTAAATTCTAGTACTCGTATGCTTGCAGAGTATTGGCTCATGAAGGCGTCACAGGGAACGTGCATCAGGTTTCCGTTCATTATTGTCAATTCGCGAATATTTGTTCGGAATCTTGATAGCCATTTTGGTGGCATCCTGTTTTCGGGGAACATAGGTTTGTCCAAAGTTAGAAAAACAGATTTGCAAGCTTCGTCTACTGCCTGTAACAAAACGATATTGGACAATTATACTATAATTAATTATAATACTTCTACTTAATATAATTATACTATTCTCTTATCTACTTTCCTATCGCAGGTGTGCTGGAAGAGATTTCTTTAGAAATAAGCATCACCTTTGTACGTTTTTTTCTGTTCTTTTCTTCTTGTCTGTTTATTATGTGTGTACATAAATGGTTAAATAAATAAATATAATTAAAGTTGTCCAAAGCTAATGTTTATATTGACATGGGTTGTAACTATTCAATAAAGCAGTTTTTTTACTTAATGTTCTTACCGAAACTGCGTGGATGATGTCTTCTTCATACTCTCTGAAATATGGCGCCTCTTTGCAGACGACCCTGCAGACGTTGGTGCTGCAGCGACTAACTCGATCTATGGGAGTTAGTGGCGGCCACTTTGGAATAGCCATCAGGAGAATCAGGATGAAACTCGCCACTGTAACAGCTGCGAATATACTTTGGACCATAAGTCGCAACCAACCTCGACTGCATGATGTGTTTCTGAGAGGAAAAAAAACGAATTTAGACGCAAAACTGAAATAATATATTATTATGTTATTAGAAAATTGGTTGCATTATCATAACTAAATTGACTATTTCATGTTGAGGTGGGCTTCCAGTCTAACCGGATGCTGAATACCAGTATTTACATGGAGAGATTGTAAATCGATCTCCGCAACCCAGTTACTGAGTAAAACGATATTGATAACTTTTCAAGCTGCAGATGCTGTGAATGACCAACGCAATTTAGGCCAAACATTTTTTAAGTTATATAACACAATTGATAGAAAAAAAGTGATGTAGCGTTCTGCTACATATTTTGTTAACACAAATAACACACTGCAACTAATAAATTAAACCTCACCTTGCTACTGAAGATAATACGTTAGATTTTTGTGCCAAGGATCCAGGCCGGACCAACTGCAGTCCTCTCATTTGGAGAGCCAAATTAATGGAATTTTGATTGCAATAAAAGAGACTTCACCAGTGACGAACTAAGCGTTCGTATGGTGCCCCTGCTTTACCAAAACCTGCTGACTCGAAAATTTCACCACCACATATGTTCGTGCAAACACCAGAGACAACCAGGTTCTCAGACACACATCCCGAGCAATCACTGACTAAACCGCGTTACTCATTTCAACCCACGGATATAATAGTTTGATAGCCCATCCATATCTCGAAAAGTATAATCGAGACAGTGATGATACTTTATCGGCCCATTAGCGATTTTCCTGATAAACTTTGTAAACACAAAAGTGATCGAACGGGTAATTTCACGGACAAGGGCGTTTATTGCCTATTAAATGAATGAGACTGATTGATGGGTTTAGCATGGAAGCATGGATACGTGTAATGCAAGTAGGTCTTAGGGGGACTGCTCTCAAAACGGTGAAGGAAAACATCGTGAGGAAACCGGCATGTCCTAGAACCAAAAATTCGAAGACATATGACATCTATAAACCCGCACTGGGCCCACGTGGTGGATTACGGCCCACTCCCTCTCACAGAGAGGAGACCTGTGTCCCAGTAGTGGGATCCTTATAGGCTGATTATGTATGTATGTAAGTAGGGGCAATTTCGCAACAGTGCCTGAAAGTCTCGTTTATGTTGTTTGATAGTCAGCCGTAACCTGACTCCAGAGTTCGCCGCGCAAAGGTGACCCGTTACTTTTTACCGGCGAATCCGAACGCTTCGTTGAGCCGACAATGGGCGCCTTCCGATTTTCCGAACAAATGAGTGACATATTATGAACGCAATGATCACATAGTCGCGGGGCCGATCGCTTTGGTTAGGGTTGGGCAGGAATGGCGACGTGATGACACAATTTTTATTTTTATTGCAAAACTTGTCCTGCAACAATCTCGTCTCCAAAGACCAGTGAATGTTGTAGGTAGCGGTAGATTATTTATACGGTACCGAATTTAAGTAACAAACTTTCACCTAAAGAGTTATTTTAAAGTTATTTCATCTATCCAGAAATAACCTTTATTTTGCATTTTCAACTGCAGTTAGAATTATGACGTTTCGTGTCGTTACGGGTCGTCAGAAGCCCGAAAGTTTGACAGCCAGTTTACCAAGGGGTATCGTATTACCCAGTTACTGTGTTGTGGAAGTCAGATCGGCAGTCACTCCATGTTACTGGTATTCAGCTGCATCCGGTTAGACTGGAGGCCAACCCCAACATAATTGGGAAAGGCTAGCAGATTGATTGAGTTTGAATTATGACAAAAAACTAATTATATTTTGAAAACCTTCTTTAATAAAACTTTATAATAAGCTTTTATGTTAAAGCCTAGATTATGAGTAAAAGGGAATAAAAAATGTTTGCGCGACACGCCACGTTAAGTTCGAGGCTTGTATTAAAAGTTGTACACGCCGATTAACACCGCACGCGATCTTAGCACTCCTTTACATTCATCGTTAAATCCTGAAATACATTAAAAAAGAATGGTACATAAATATACACGTAAACTTATAAACTGTTTTTTGAATGAAAAAAAAAATACAGAAGAATATATAACCTCCTCCTTTTTTAAAGTCGGTTAAAAATACGTAAAAGACTTTTGTACTTTTTCATTAATTTTGAACATTCTATTTTTTACTCTTAGTCCGACCTGAATCGAACCCGGGATCAGCAGAAGCGCTTGCGAGCACTAGACCAACGAGGCAGCCGATATTTTACGTAGGAACAGTCAAATTATGTGGCAATACAATTGTATCCCTATGGTACGCTCGCGCCAATGCTGCGAGCATTATGCATACGTCATAATTATCGACGATATTTCCGAACGGTCGCGTTCAATACCCCTGTGGCTTTTAATGCAGGGCCCACAGATGTAGATGATATTAGATAACGGTAGTTTGTGAAATTATCTGGAATTTGTGCCCAAATCAATATAGAAAAATAAGTTTACTGTTCATTCGGTAGAACCACGGAGTATAGAACGTGGGGAGAATCAATACATTTTCAGTTAGAGTGCGTTTCATCAAATAGTTCCTATGCCGTAATGTTGGCTCAAGTGTTGTAGGACCAATACGAATACGCTACGCTGTTACGGAGCTACCCAATAATTAGGTCCATTTTTTCGTTCCGAAAGGGTAAAACAGGACCCTATTACTAAAGATCCGCTGTCTGTCTGTCTGTCTGTTGAAATTTTCACAGATGATGTAATTCTGTTGCCGCTATTATCAATAAATAATGTTTTTTTTTGCCATTTTCATCGATAATGGTACGGAACCCTTTGTGCGCGATTCGGATTCGCACTTGGCCGGTTTTTTAAGTTTAACTGTGGAACCAATATTATGGCAAAGGAACTATTTGATGAAACGCACTCTACATGAAGTATTAAAACTTTCGTTCTTACTGATTCTAGTGAGCAAAAAACGCTAGAATAAAAGAAAACTAATTTGCTTATCACAATATATCCCTCGCGATAAGACACCAACGCCGCCAATAAGTTCCTGTAGTAAGGGCATGCGAAACAAGTAAAGTTCTTGCGCATTTTTTAATTTCCCTAAGGTTTATAGTATGTTATGACGAACAGCTTCCTCTATCCATCTTTCTACATCTATGGCAGTAAAACTGAATACTGATAGCGATGAACTCGATACATAGTTTCATGTGAAAACCACTCACACTGGCGCAAAGCGATTGGTACTCGATGGAGCATACAAATGGCCTGTTACTACACTGGGAACCACATATTTTTCTATATTCTGAGTTTTATTTCACTCGTTAATCTAGAATTTCCCACTGGGCTCCGGGAGTAATGTTTTAGATTTTCCATACAATTTATGTCTGTGTTATTTTTCTTTGCACTTTAAAGTTTTTTTTTTAGTTAGGTTCATAATTATAGCGAAACTCATTCGGCATCCTTTAAAATACATCATCATCAGCCTATAGCAGTCCACTGCTGGACATAGGCCTCTCCAATTGCACGCAATTCAGCTCGATTCTCGGCAAATCTGCAGCTGCTACCAGCCACCCTGCGAAGATCGTCGCTCCACCTAGCCTGAGGGCGTCCTACCTTATGTTTGCCGATTCGCAGTGTCCACTCAAAAACACGTCTACCCCAACGGTCATCGGTTCTACAGCTAATATGACCGGCCCATTGCCACTTCAGCTTGCTCATTCTGTGAGCTATGTTTACAACTTTGGTTCTCTGCCGGATCACCTCGTTCCGGATTCAATCCCTCAGACAAACTCCAAGCATAGGCCGTTCCATAGCTCGCTGAAAAAAAACAAAGTTGCTAACATACATAAGTTGCTTTAAATAATTAATTCTAAGTAAGTTCTGCGAACATTATAAAAAGATAAATTGTGCTCTGTAATTATTAATTAAACAGCTAATGAGGGCTAATGCTCGTCTTTATCTTTTTACTCCTATGTGAGACTAAATAACTATGCAAGCCAAGAGTTCAGTTATTTTATAAACAAACTGACAACAACGTTGCCATACATTACGGTTTAAATTTTTAAACAGTTCTGTAGAGTACCTACTATAAATAGTTCTTACAATAACAAAACCTTTCTCTCTGATAAAACATTTTACATTTCCCTACGACTGACCATGAATTAATCATTTTAATAAAATAATACTAACTAACTCATTGTTGAAGTTAGCACTATCTTAGAGCAGGTTTCCAAGATGCCAAAGTTTAATTACGAAGCTGTCAGTTACATTGCCATTAATTGGCCAGGCAGGGAGCTCCCAAGTCGGCAACTTGGTATCGCAGATCAAAACTTACGATGTCCGAACTTACCCTTTTGTCTCGGTTGGGTAAACAATGATGGCGGGCGTACACAGCTTCGCTATTACGTAACGTGCATACTAAGTTGAGTACCTATACCTGTACCAAAGTAGGTATAACTTTAGTTATTGCTAAATAAATAAAAGTGCAAATCAAATCCGGGCAAGTACCATTTGTGACTATTTCAATTTATATGTACCTGTATGCTTTTTAAATTGATCTTTGACATCACCGACATCGCGGAAGGAAACTATCGTGAGATAACCTGGACTTATAGTTCCTACAAGTCTGAAATTGCCAATCCACTTTGAGCAAGGGTTTTGATTAATGCTCATATCTTCTCTGTATGAGAAAAGCCTATGCCGTGGAATAACAATATTTTCTAGAAAAAAGTGAGTGACTGGGTGTCAATGAAAGTAATAAAACTCGAATATAATAGAATGTCTTGGATCAGAATTGACGTTGTTTTGCTGGAAAGCTTTGGATGCTTTGTAAAACAAAACGAGACCCAAGCTTTTTTTAAATCATTAAAAAACCTTTTTCCAGGGAAAACAATATGAAACAGATTCTTGAATTCAAAAAAATATGCCCAAGGTAAGAATAATGGCCGGCTGGCGCTAATGCTGACTAAGTATAGCTCATGGCCGAGATCAAAACCTCATTTTATTTCCTCTCGTTTTATTTTCATAGATATGTATGTACATGGTGAGGTTATTTCCACAGATATTTTGACTTAAAATTACATTGTTACATCATATAAGTATTCTCTAAAGGCTGAAGACCCAGAGGCAGACCCAAAACAAGATGGAAGGCTGTAGTGCTAAAGGACATGAAGTGTCAGGTCTCCGAAGACGATGTCGAGGATAGAGCGAAGTGGAAGAGCCAGACCAGGAAGGTTGACACCACCATGTGGGATACATAGCGAGAAAGAGAGAGAAATATTCCCTGAAGGGTTAGGCAGAGGTGTAGGTATATCTCTACATAACAACTGGTTTTAGTCCCATGTAAGAGGAGGCGAGCTTATTGCCATCAACCGGGCACAAACCCAGACTTCAGGCTGCTACTGAGCCTGCCAGGATTGTGGAAAAGTCCGAAAGGGATACCGGGACCTTGGCAACAGGCAACTGAAGGAGCACGGGTGGGTTTTAGTCAGTAAAAGTCTGACACGCCCTTCCGCTCTGCCCAGAGCGGGAGAAGTCATTGGAAGATTTCCCAATATCAAAACAAAAAAAAAGGCTGCTACTGAGAAATTCCAAACCCAATAATACTGCCCGACCCGGGGATCGAACCCAGGACCTACCGCTCAGCATTAGTGGTTGCAACCACTATAATTACTAATTAATTTAATACGAGGCACTAAGATTATTAATATTGATCATATTCAAATTTTATCAGAGAGACTTAAGTTTTTAAATAATCAGGGCCTTACCACAAAAACTTAGACACTTGTTCAACGCGTGTTTTATGTCAAACTCCATACAGAAATGTCATGTTTAAAAGGTCAGGAGGAGGTAAGGAGGCTAAACAACTGTTAAACACGGTTTTGTGGTAAAAAGGTTAAAGTTTACAGGGTAAGAAAGCCTTTACAAGCTCTGCGGGTAACTGCAATTAACTAAATGAAATTATACTGAAAGTTTACAAAAGTACATAATTAGGATCTAGTCGGATGCTCGTTATTTACGAATGCCAGCTGTTTATTGTAAGTAACGAGCTATGGATTAATGAGCAAGTTTTTCTATTAAAAAAATCTCGGCCCGAAATTGTCCAACTACATTATTATTATTATTATCTTTATTTCAATCAACCTTGGATCATACAATTAAAACTACATTGGTGAAGGCTTCTTTTTATACAATGAAGGATCTCTCCTTGAATGTTCTTATATTGATCACAATACTCACTTATTACATGTTTGAAGATTTCATCATTAGTTCTTATATTACATGTATTTTTGGTGTATGCTTTGTTGGTTGCCCTTAAAGGTTGAAGGTTAAAATCGAGGTCAAGAGCAGTCCCATAAAACAATTAAAAAAAAAAAAAATTGCTTCGAATATTTTCTTTCAACGAGTCATGTCCAAGATTTAGTCAAGCACAACTATAATCTTATCTTGACGTTAACGTTTTCCATATAACGGGTGTAAAACGAAGCCAAAAGTCACTTGTTATTTCCGGCATTGTGATCATTTTTTAAATTCTGGACCATACCTGGGAACTTTCTGGTTACGGAGATATTGAAGATCAAAGTTCAAACTTTTTCAGACGTTTTTTAAAGAAAGCATGTTTTAAACGTTATAACTTAACTTTAAGTACCCTCAGAAACCCTAAACCGTTGCATGCACCCATAAACACAATGTTTTGCGTTACGCACTACCGTAAACAGCGATTTTCACACCAAAAATAAAAGTCGTTTCCCAGAAATGTTGCTTAATTTCATGTACAGAATGCGTAGTTGACGGCTATGTGATAAGTCTTTTTACACCTGTATATTCAATTTAAAGGAAAATGTTTTTCTTTGAAACAAATTATTATGCTAATATGAATAGGTATACCTAATGCCGAGATCCGACGATTCGCGATTTTGCGGCAGACGACCACAGACCGCCACACACCGCGCAACTAGGAACTTCCGATGTCTGCGTTACCCCGCACGTACACCTTCCCACGGTGCGTCGTGTGGGCTCGTCTGTGTCCGTCCGCAATATGGCACACCGTCGGATCACGGCATTATATGCCTAAGAAAACAAACGTAAGGGAAAAACTCAAGAAAATTACATAATTAAATGTGACAAAAAGTCGAGACAGTATTTTGAATTATGAACAATCTTATCAGTCCCGTGACGTTAAATCAGTGTCTGGCGGCGACAGAAACGCTGAATAAAATGTTCTTAAAGAGAAAAAATGTTCATATCACAGCGACTAAATAAATGTGAAAGCCATTAGTTATATCGCAAGGAGACGCCATTTTTAACTTTTAGAGGAGAAAATTATTATCATGTTCGTTGGAGAGATTGTTTACTGACCATTTTAAGAAGAAAATTACTAAGCAGTGAGTTAATGATTTCAATGCTAGATAGTTAATTGATTCAGGCGTGACTTTGCGAAAATCCATTATAAAATACAATAGACGTAGATATATTATTTAGTAACCTATTCCGCTTGACTATTCTTCATGAGTCATTAAAACCCTGTAAGAAATCGACACGTGTTTCACCTCTCAACGAGGCATCCTCAGGATGACGATTGACCAATTGCAAACAGAACGCGACGTGTTACCACACCAAGCGCTGGACGCAAAGTGACAGGGTTCTTACAGGGTTTTTATGACTCTTGAAGAATAGTCAACCGGAATAGGTTACTAAAATCTACGTCTATTGGATTTCAATGCAAATAAGTTTATTTTTTTTTATTTTTTTCGCGCTTTTTAATTTTTTAATTTATAAAAAAAAACATGCTGACATTTAAACATACAAACATTTTATCTTATCATCAAAGATCGAGTGTATTCCACCAATAGATCACGTACTTTCAACCAAACAGAAGGATGAAGATATGAAAACCTGTAGCAAGTTCAAGGACCGACCGGTCCAATAAATTGTTATTGATTTTCACAACCTTCGTAACCGCTTTCAGTTCGGAAGAGTCATGACAATTTCCTTTTATTAATGCTATCAAGACTATAGTTGCAAAACTTCTGAAAAATTCGGAATAATTCCGGAATACTTCTGGGAAAGTTTCTTTAAATCAGAATTATTCAAAATGAATATAATTAAGTTTTTTTTTGCTGAAAAATCGTATTTTGCATCGATCGTCGATCGTCGCCGCCGCTGCCCCTCTATGCGCCGGCGCCAGCCGCTGCGCTCCTCGAGTCGTGCGTGCAGGCAATGGCGGTGCGGGGTGCGGTAAGACGGGAGATGCTCCCCGGAGAAGTTTTCCCTCGCCCCGCGAGAAAGATTCGTACCCCGCAATCGAATGTTTCCGCGGAATATTTCGCCTGAATAATTCAATGGGAATAAACGTGTTTGTTTGTGGTGTGGTGGGTGAGTTAATTATTGTTCAGTGCCACATACGTAAGTAAAATATAAATGTTTATTTTATTATAAATGGAATTGATTAAGTATATGTTGATATTTTTATAGGTAGATAATTATGTTAGCCTGCGATTAACAGGATTTTAATTCATTTGTTTTTAGGTCGGTACCTACTTATTTCGAAATCGAATGCTATTTTGGAACGAAGTTCCTTATCGCGCGTTGTGAAAGGGGGCTAGACGGAAAAAATTCTTACGAAAAGTTGTCACGACACTTTTTGCGCGACGCAAAGGAGGGTAATGTGTTTATTACCATGGAATGGAATGGAATGGACGACTGGACTGGAATGGAATGGAATGGAGTGGTGTGGAGTGGAGTGGAGTGGAGTGAGGTGGAGTGGGGTGGAGGGTCGAAAATCGCTTGAACCTTTTTTTTAACCTGCTATCGTTAAGCAAGTTAAAAAAACAGGTGCAAGCGATTTTCGACCTTATTGACATTTAAAATTTAGTTTGTTTTTTCTGACATTCTCGTTAGCTAACATTGCTCCATTAAAATCCGGTGTTTGCATAAATGTCAATAAGGTCGAAAATCGCTTGAAGGTCGGAAAACATTTGCTTAACGATAGCAAGTTAACTTCGTTCCATCCGGGTGTGTCTTGACACCTCTCAAGTTTTTTTTATGTCAGTTGTGGAATAAAAAACCAGGCCTAGCATATTTGATTGTTTTTTTTAAAAAGGGTTAGGTAAGTAAGTACCTATGTTTTTGGTTAGTTTGTATGTAGCTCTGTACGCATCGCGAGGATTCGCGAGTCGCATAGGTAGGTATTAATCATTACCTATAGTGCGTTGCAAGTTGCAACTAAGAATGTGCCCGAGTCCGCGCCATCTTGTGACGGCTGTCAAAACTAACGATTTCGGTAGGTTTTTGACAGTTGAAATATTCCCAAAGCTTCGGAATATTTCCGAATACTTCCGAAGTATTCAACGGGAATGATTCGGAATTTTTCCCGCCAGCATCTATAATCAAGACCGACCTACCCTACCTGACCTGCTTCAAATATTTTCAGTTAAAAACACATAACCATTAACCTGGATAGATTTTAATTGCTTTTAAAAGCTGTTAACAAGGTTCGATGGCGCTATAATGGAATCAAATTGTTTCTGGATTCCTTTCTTCTTTATATTAACAGAATAACTTCAGTAAGTAAATGAAAAACAAAGATGTATCTATTTCAAAGTTTTTTTTTGTGTTTTACAAATCAATGTATTTCACAATACATTGCGAGTTTGTTATGTTACATCGTTATATAGAGGTCAAGATGTTATTACAGTACAGACGTGTTCTATGATAAAAGATATGTCCGTCACTTTTTCCCAAGCTTTGCCAAAAAACTGGGTCTCCGATGCGGCATCCGTAATAAAAAAAAAAAACTGATATTTATTATTTCAGCTTTTTTGGTTGGGACAAAAACAGTCGATGGGACCGCATTTTCTTTGATCCCCTGAAATAGCTTGAACGGAACAAATTGTATTCAGAAAAACTATATATATGCAAATAAGGTTTTATACAAACTGAAAGAAAAACATTTAAAAAATACCAAGGTGTTTTGTTCGGCACGCGTTAACACGGAAAATAAATTGCTGAAGTGACTTTCTACGGAGTGTGGGAAATTCCGTCACAAAACTACAGTTAGTTATTCGTGAAAACGTTGGAAATACCGACTGGGCGTCCGGGGGCCGTGATTGCAATATTCCCTCCGTCCGGCGTCACGCGCGCGCGCCCCGCTTCTGATGAAAAATATGTTCCTAGTTATGTATTTTTTGTACTTTTTTTCAATTGCCCCGACTGTTGCTCGAAGCGATGAGGTCATATTTTATGTTGCTAAGTTTAGTCGCCTTTTCCTTAAGCTATAAGCACCTTGGTTAATATAGACGATATATTAGGTACGGAAGACGGCGGGATATCGGCGTAAATTCAATTTGATGTCGGCTGTAATATATACCATCTACGCTCTACACAAATCTATGTACGTGCTATGTTTTTGGTTTTCACGAACGTGTCTGTTCAGATTTTCTAGAAAATATGATAACTAAATAATTTAAAGTAGGTGATTCTCTCTTAACTTACGTTACGAGTAGAGTACCTACTGAACAAAATAGAGACTAATTCAGAACCAACATTACGTGGGTTTATTAAAAAAAAAGTACAAAGTATTTTATTCCCACGTGTCATCTATATAAGATACCTAAACGAAAACAATGGAACTTGTAGGCTTTCACATGTTTTTTAACATCATTATTCTTATATTATGATTAATTTTAAATAAAGAACTTCTTAGGAAAAAAAATATAGAAACAAGCAGACACATAGATAAAAGCTTGTTTTTAATAAGTTTAGATTACGCTCCCACCACGCGGTTGCGTCCCCCTGAGCCAGCGTCAAGTCGGCATAGGAAACACGATAAATCAACTGTCACCGAGAGATATTGGTTGCTTGCTTTGCATCAGTTTATGGCCCCATTCGTACAGGCAGCAATGTACTGGAAACTGCCGGATTGAGACAATAACGCACGCTATTGATTTTGATCAGTTAGAGGGGCTATGCAAACAGCTTTTAGACTGCTATTTTAGGGCTGCAAAATAGCAGTTTGAATGCAGTTTTTATTACTCGTACCTACTCGACTGTTTTGATCCCTGGAAATTATAGACGGAGAGACATGAGAGTTGGGTAGGTAGGAACATCTATAAGGGCCTTAATCAATATTATACTGTAGGATAAACAGACAAAAAAAATCTGAATCCCACCCAAAAAAGGTAGAATAATATCTACGGCCAATCGCGGCTTGCTAGTAGGTATAATAATAAATGGTGGATTTGTGTTACTTACCATCAAGATATCTTTTATTTGCATTTTCTTAATAATTTAATTTAATTGATTTTTGGCTTGACGTTTAGACAGTATTTATGAAAGGCTTAGTACCTTCAGGCGTACACAAGAACAAGTTATTTACATGGTAGAATGTTGGTTATTCAGTTCTGAGAATAGACGATGTGAAAGCTAATATGAAAGCCTCTGAATGACGACGTTTCAGCTGAAAACCTTTGTAAAAACCTACCAGCTAGTTATTTTTTACCAAAATATTAGGTACCTACAAAAAGCTTAGGATAAGATCATAGACAGCCAATAAACTCTTTGGTATTGATTAGTTATGGCAATAGCTCATTAAACGAGTACTTATATTATGCCGTCAGCAGTCATTAACAATTATTAAGTTTTTTTTAAGTTGTTATATTACTTTTGTTTTTTTAAGATGCAAGACAGGAGCCCAAGTAATATATGGATTTTGTTTAAATAACCTATACGTTCCGGTACAATATCAATATTTATGAAGCCCTGCGCTCGACAGTCTTTAGTTATACAGACACTTTTTACGAAAAAAAAAACAATACGTTGAGATTATCTCCTACACTACAAACTCGTAATAAAAAGTTTTAATGGACAGTCCTCTGTGCAGAGCATGCGTGAAGGCTGAGGAAATCGTCGCGCATATTGTGCTCTTTGAATGCATAGGGGTCTCCCAAACAGCAACCCTCGGGTCACCCAGATGTTCTGAACAGACTAAGAGACCTAATCTGTTTCTGGAGGGGGGAGGAGGTGGGCTGGTCGGAATGACCCATGTCTGGCAATTTGAGAACTTTATGCGGCCTACCCAAATGTCCTTTCTTTGGTATTGTTCGTCGAGTCGTTGAGCTTTTTAAGTTCTGAGTTGAGCTCCACTATTACTGACAAATGCTTGCACTGACTGGACAGGTCCACTCAAATCTGTGTGGTTCTTTCCCCAAAAGACCATTTCAGACTCTAATCTACATGGTCTTCATATGGCCTGACCAAGATTCTGTCTGGATTTTAAAAGAGACTGTGATGACCTCTGAGTTTGTTTCGGCCTTTCTTCTCAGAGTAGTTAGATAGGAAACGGCACCTCAACTAGCTTATTATTACAAATTTTTAATATGACGTGTAAAAGTGATTCCAATATCCTATTTACAGAATAAAAAAAATCATTTCATTTCATTTTAACGACGTCCGCCATGGTCCACGTACAATGATCCACTTGAAGGACTTAGTGCAGAAACCAAATCCCAATAACATTATAAGTATTACGTGAAGATCTCCGGCACTGTAAATAAAAATAAGGACAATGCACATAACGTTGTCTGAAAGTTATACGTCCGAATGCTCGATACTTAGACCTCAGTCGTAACAATTACCTGAGCTAGCAACTTGAGTGTTCAACTTTAAAGTTATGGAGCTACACGTTAGTACTTTTTCTCATACTATAACTTGAGAATACTTACATTTTACTTGAAAATTAAGTTATGATAGAGAATTCTAACACGGCATTAATATTTTTCGAATAATATTCAATACCTGTTGTTGCTTTGTTAAAAAAATTACTTCTTTCAGAAGCAGTCTTCATTAGGAAACAGATCTTTCTACAATAGTTTTCTCCTGAGCAGCGTATCTACCTCCTTAATTTACCCATAACTTTTTTTTCAGTAAAAATTGAATTGAGCTTTTAAAATAATTTTGAAGCTGACACAAAGTTTTCTTTTCGCAATCAATAATTTCCTTGAACCTACCATGATTAAACATCGAAGGAGACAATTATCTTCATTACTTATTAAAAAACATGGTTTTCAGTGACAAATCCACTGACCTCCAAAATATTAGTGATCAATAAATAGGTATATAATATTCACGTTAAGTTATAACGTAGGCGGCGCGTACAATCTCTAGATAATATAATACTTATTACTGAATGAAGAGAGAACTCTCGTAATATTTATGCTATCTCCGAATACTGATCTTATTTTTAAGTATCAAGATATTCTTAGTTTTCCAAGAAATTTTCTGGATGTATGATGTGTTCAAAGAAGCTTTCAAAGTCTAATAATAACACAGCTTACAACGAAATCGATTTTATTTGTGCATAAATGAATACTAAAACAATAGCTGGCGGCTACATGGGAAACCCATTATATTTTTAACAATCAATATTCAATACGACCCATTTTACTTTTTGAAACTCTAACAAACTAAAGCCGTAGCGAATAAAAAACTGTTTTTTAATTCATATATTTTTCAACGACTGTTTGTTGTACCTGAAAAGTAAAATAAAAATTCGGTAACATGACTCCATTAAGTTATAAATTGCAGTACTTTCGGACCACCCGTGACGAATTTAATAAGAGCTCATACAAAAGCGACATAAATTATGAACAGTTTTGCTACTTTAATTACCATTTTTAATGCGGCAAGATCGGTGCTATGACGACGTAGTATTATTTCTAATATCTGTACTGCGGTTCTCAAGTTATGAGTGGAATCCGAGAGCCGTAAATATAAAATAATTATAGTAATAATACCTAATTACCGCTGTTTCCGCCTGAGGGTAGAGTTTTATTGTCCTTGTTAGCTTGGGTGTCAACTCAAGTAACCCATAATATATAATTAATTATTTGACACTACGTATTTAATTATGACCCTTACTTACTTAGGGATTACTATAGATCTACTTACACAGTTTAGTTGTCGATTTCGTAAGATTAAAAATAATGAAAGTAGCCCATCAGTTAGGTTAAAAATGCTGCATTTAAAATAAAGAAAACCGTAATTTTATGTATGAAATACAATGTTAGATACAGTTTCAAAATTACGAAAAAGGTTGAAATCTTTTAGCAAAAGAAAACAAAAGAAAGTGGTGTTACAAAAAAGCAAGTTTGAGAACTTCAGTCGCAGACGTAATACTATCAATCAGTGTCGGAAACAGTGTGAGGCGATCCTCATAAACCATGCTGATCATGCAGTAAAACACTGTTCACTTTATTATCGTCATATTTTCATGAAGCCACTCTAATAGCCTATCGATCCGGCTAATGCTCGCGGTTACGTTGATTAATATTTAAACTTAATAATATATCTAACATTATGAGGCACTTCCCTTGATAAGAGGCCAACAGGCTGAAAAATTAATTTGTTTTGACCCAGTTTGTTGCGGTGTTTTTGACAAATTTTCGGTTTAATCGGGTTTTGTTTTTTGTCAGGTTTTTTTTTATTTTGCCTTGGGGATTCTTTGTATTCCCGGAATAAAAAGTACCCTAAACGTTGCGCCGCAACTAAAAAAACTGCTAAAGAGATGAGATATAATAAAATAATTATTATTATATCTCATCTCTTTAGCAGTTTTTCCATGTGATTTTTCGGCTTTTATTTTAGCGTAGAATAGAAAATTATTAATGTATACAAATGAATAAACCGAAGATAAATTCAAACGCAAATTATAAATTTATGTATAGGTTTAATAGGTACTATGAAATAACATCAGCTTTTGAATATTTACCTTGCGAACCCCTGGGATTCCCAAATAAATTACCCACTGATTCTAAAAACAGAAAGCTTATAAAAATAGAAGTTAATTGGACTCGCTTAATTACTTAATCCTCTTACTGAGGGTTTCTGTTTGGGAGGGATTATGACGTAAAATTCCTTAAGGAAACAGGAAAATCTTTTTACATGTGCCAAAATCAGGACCCAAATATTCAAAGATAGAAAATAATTATAATGTATAAACATGACTTCATTAAAGATTTTATTTTATTAATAGATAAAATAAAATCTTTAATGTTTCATACCGTAGTAAAAAGGTTAGCCTGCGTTGAATGTAGCCGGGCTAATTTCCCAGGATATGCCGAAAGTATAAGTAATTATCGTTCTTGGGGAGACTTTTTAATGCCTACTGGCTTATTAGTAATCATATTATTTTTCTATAATAAAGAGTATGTTGGTCCGTTTCAAATTCGACTACAGTAGAGATAATCGAATTCAATTTAATTTAAGAACTGTGAAATCATCCACCATCCATAAAATCATCTAAAGGAGCTCGTCGGTAAGTAATAATAAGCTACGCTTGCCGGGGTTGATCCGTAGATGGGTGACCATCTTTACATACCGAGACTCCTCCGTGCCTCGGAAAGCACGTTACAAAACAAGAATAAGATGGCAGCGCTTTCTATTGAAATTCCGTACTGCGCTAGGTCAGCTCAAGGTCAAAGTGTTACCACCGACGCGACGTGCCACTTGTCCGACAAAAAATTTAAAGAAACTCTTCCATTCATTTGTTGAGACGGCCCTGTATCCCTTTTTCGCGGAAAAGTGTACCAAAACTATGTATGTAAAGTAAGGTACCTACCCGTTCGGTAATTATGTTGAGGTTGCACATACTAATTTGAACCTTTTCCAAAAGTACAAAATAGGTACATTCATGTTCTGTTTTAATTTAATAATAATAAACTATACATAAACCATGTTTTTATTGACTAATTCAATATTCAGCTGCTCTTTATGCCAGATCTAGGTAGGTACCTAGGTGATGAATACTGCAGCTGAGCAGCCGAGTAAGTAAGTATGTAGGTACATTACCATCTTTGGAAAATAAACGGACACAACTTAAGAGACAAGACAAGTATTTTGACCATCACCTTTCTTTAATCCCTTTTAACGACACCCATGAGGAGGACAGAGCAGCTAATTGTTCATTAAAATTGACACCTACTCAATTCACAAATATCTGTGATTTTTAAATTGAAGTTTTAGAAGCCCCGACAGTCCAAATTTTATTTTTAAAATGAACTTTAAAACATTTCAGTCGGCAAAGTTTTCAAATATTCAGGAGTAGTATTTTTTCTAATGTTTGTAATGGCCTCCGACGATGTATCAAGCCTTTTATTAGAGCACGTCCGTTAACATTACCGTCACAAAGTTAAAGTAAGAGCCTGCTATAAAAACAGGGTTCAAGTTTCACTTTGCAATCTGCGTAGAAATATGACTGAAATAATGCAAGTAAGTACCGTTCTTTACGCGTTACATTTTTCTTTCCAGTCTATTGTTTATCTTTAGTAGTATGTATTTTAAACTCACCTACAAACTAATAAACACTAATTAAAAATTATGTAATTAATAACCTTCTATTTTTTGGGTATATTCTTGCTAATCGTAAACGACCCTACCACAATGGGTATTGGGACAATCAGCATCAGGAGTCGATGGAACTTTCATATGGTAAGTAATGTAGACACAGCCTCTTCTAGTATTTTATAAGTTGATCGCATAAGATTAGATGAGATAAACACTATTTCATAGAAAATAATAGTCGTACCTCGCAAAAAAAGTCGTGTTTTTTCAAGAGATTTCATAAATTGATATTGGTTTGATAAGTAATGTTATATAATAAACAAAAATGCTTCCTCTCTCCAAACTCACTTATTTTGCTGTGCCCGACAGGGTCCATATGATCTAATTATAAGTTTACCATCTAAGAATACCTACATGTGGAATGCAATTAAGTATTGAGTATTGAGTCTTGAAATCGATTAACAAAATAATTATAAAACATGGTTAAACCGATACTATACATGAATCGAAATGTCAAAAATACGACTGTCAGATCAATGGTAGTTGAGTATAATGAGCCTTGGGCGTTACTGGCTGTCGTGCTGTTTGGTTTGCGTCGTTTTGAATTGATACCTCTTATTTATTATTACGTTACGATTGCTATTGATTTAAATTGCTTATCCGCTATATATATTATAACTTATCTGGGTAACACTAACACTGGTTCTTTAAAAGACTTAAATGAACACCCATTCACCGTTCGTTATTTCGGTAGTCTATTGGGAGGCCTATGTCCGTCGTAAGCTGTAAATGTTGATAGGTAATTAATTACGAGTATAAAGGTAAACTTTTTTTTCCATGTGTTCTCTGATGATATGCTATTTCAAGCGACACGCGCACGGTGTGCCGGAGGCCCTAGACAAAATGACATTCCATCAGAAATAAAGATGATGGAAAAGGCAAAAATGTATAGGACTGACATAAGCTATCGAAAAGCTTATGTCAATCCTAAGTTGTTGTAGAAAAACGAAACGCTTTGGAAGCGATTGTCACTTGTGCACTAGGCCCTCGTCGCATCGCACCGCAAGTCACGTCGTGTCGCCGTGCACTATTAAATGCTTCTTTCATAAATCTTGTTTTCTCCGCAGTACCCGTCGCAAAACGTGTGTCACGGGGTTAGTTTAAAAGGTGCCAAGAAAAATACGTAAGCATAGTTAAATTTTTATTTAAACCGAAATTAAATAAATACACCTTTACAGCAAAATTTCAATATTAGATTTAAATTACCTACATTTATATTTAATTTAAATAATAAATGTGACTGTAAACGGTTGGGTATCACAAACTGGGTTAACATGGATTCCAACAGTAGGTATATCTTACACTGATAAGAGATAAATATCGATTATATTGATTATTGCTGAACATAATACCATCCATTTAATACCAAATGTAAATCCAACTTACATACTAAGGTACAGAGAGTATATTTATACAAGCGATATCCATCCATACAACAGTGAAAGATTAACAATGAATATAAGTTTATATAAACAACACACATAATATATTATAATGTAACAGTGGATATATATTAAAATTACGTTGACTTAAACCTATTTTGATATGCAAGGTCAGTGGTTTCAAAATTGTTTATATTGCCGCCACTTCCACGATATGTTTATATGCTGGTTCTTTTTATTAATTTAATACAACGAATATAAACGTTGTTTGAATGAATATATTTTTAAATATTTTTTTACTAAAAATGATGAGCCACAATTTGACACTAAGCTTTTCTGTAAGTGAGTGTAATTCGAGATATGAAAGTTGACGAAGTAAATATATTTATAATTATGATAAATATGTATATAATACATGAAGAACACTTAAATTATAATAATTTATTAGCTATATAATTAAGTATAATACGAATAAAATGTCTATCCTTTGAGACACTTGCAATAAATAGTATTTAGATCTTTGTATACCTTGATCACCTTTTAAATTAGGTAGGCATTTGTAGATGTAGAGTAACACGATATTGAAGATGCAAATAGGTTTATTTATAAAAGTATCTCAAAGTTTAGAACGAGCGATTCTTAACATTAACTTGCGTTGGATCTCAGAGAAAGCGTTAAAAGTCAATAGAACACGACATATATAACATCAAAAATGTATACAATGAGATAAATATATCGAATAAACATGAGACGGTTCACGAAATTCCTTAAATTTAATCAGGTTGCCTCGACTCTGATCATCGGTAAGTTTTAAGTGTACATTTAAGTGCATTACTTGTATGTAAAGTGCAAAAACCGCTAAATATGTGAACAGTGATAATGACAATAAACATTCAAGCTTTAACATCAACACTACATATAATATAAAAATGGATTATCACCAAAATGTGTCAATTTTATGTAAATTAGGTACAATAAGTACCCAATCTCGCGCCTTACATAATTAACACATTTTTTTTTATAGTTACATAGACGAATATGTTTATGGTTAAAAAAAAATCACAACATTTTGTGGGATAAATTATAATATTTGGTCATCCAAAGATATCGTAAACCCCTGGATATTATCACATCTGTGTTCATGATTGTTCATACTTTTTCATGTTATTTTAATCGTTATTATTTCCTTCAGCTATCCAAAATAGTTTCAAAACCCGATTTGACTTTACCAACCTACTACCGAAGTACGAAATCTGAAGAACACTTGAAATTCGAATAACCCGTGAATATATTGCGACAACGCAAAATGTAGGAGTTAAAAACTTGTTTTCATATTTTCCCAGTGAACTCCAACCTCTACATATTTCACCAACTTTTGCTGATCAAAAGTTCAGGTCGCAATCTTTTACTTATTCAAATATATTCAATTTAAACATTGTATATTATTAACATTCTTATAATTAGTAATTCAGACTAAAGGATATGTTTTTGGTTACAATTTTATCACTTGATAATGATTTAGATACACGTCGTACATTGATCACAGGGCTCAGAACATTTCATTTCCTTTTTTATTAGTTGTGATTATAAGGTTTTTTTTTCACTACTGTGAGGCAAAGTGACTACAAGGCAAAAGAAGCTTGTTCAAAGTCACATTTATTACTCCACTATTCTAACGATAAACTTTAACATCAAATATTAACTAAATAATATAAAATAATTTAAAGCTACACGGTTAAAAAATCTGCGTCATACAGCCTAACAACTTATAATTGTAATTTAAAAATAAATATAATTTATTAAACTTAAGTTAATTAAATATAATATTGAACTAATACTAGTTTTACGAACCAAACTGTGGATCGGTTAAATGCTAAAAACTCCCAAAATATAAACAGCGTTGATTTTACCGAATCTCATCTAACACTTATTTATCTACTTAATACTAATTCTACATCAAATAGAACATTTATTTTATGGGCTCTAACTATGTAATATAATAATGAAGATAACATATTCGTACCGTTCCGAAAGCTAACACAACTGCCTGTAAACGATACTCAGCGTACATAATATATATTGAGAAGATTCAACCAGCAATCATTTTCCTTTGCTATATAATTTGAGAGGTATATAAATGTACGTAATGTGAGGCAAAATACTCGTACCTCGAGCCCTCTTACACGTACCATAGAATAATAATATCGTAATAGTCAACATTGTAAATACGTAAAAGCTTACTAATAGGTTATATCGTAAGGCAGGGGTAAACGATAAAAAATATTAGAAATTCTCCTTCAAATTCATAGGGAATTGTAAAATTACAAATCAAATTGTTCATCGCTAAAGATTGTGTAAAAGTTCTAGGTCATTGTGAAATCACATTTTTTGAAAATGTTATTAAGTTTTGTCCATGCTAAGAGCATGCTACGACCATAAAGATATGAAACACACCTTCAGTGATACCTACTAATACTAGGATGCCTGGTGTTAGAACGTGTAGTTACCTACATTCTGGTACATTACTATTAGTAAGGCATACCGTAAGAGGTTTTTACTACAATGTAAAAATACTGTACCACTAACTTACCGCTCTTGAAAAACGACCATCTTCACTTACCAAGCTACCGCTCCATATATATTACTAAATTTTGTTTATCAGCCCAAAATTGATATGTATCGTAGTTTATTGCACAAATTCATCACGTTACAAGTTTTGAACGGAAAATACAAACGTTGCGAAGAGGTACGCGTCGAGCCATCCGGCCACAGCTGGCCCAAGGGTAGCTCTTCGCGAGAAATTAAATTAGGATTAACTTATTAAAAATAATGTTATGATTATTCTAGAGCCACCTGGCCGCTACGACGAAGAGTACGTTGGTCGCGAAGCAGACGTCGGGGCGGGTCGAGGGCGCGCTGGAGGTACGGCCGTACGCCGGTTTCCGTTTGCAGTTCATCTTCTCGAGCGGCATCTTGGCGACGCTGTACTCCCGGTGCTCGTTCACCATGGTGCACACCGTGCGCTTCTTCTGCATCATCTCGTCGTCTCTGTCCCGCAGCCCCGCGAGCCAGGCCTCGTACCACGCTAGCTCGCAGTCACATATCAGAGGGTTATCTGTGTCAAAAAAAAACACTTTACATTCTGAAGTTTTATAAAAGATTTATCGTTTCAGAACATTTTGATCAGGGGAATGTGTTTCTCACGGAATTAAAATATCAATTGCAATCGACTATCATCATTTAAATTTCAAAAACTGATTTATTTCTTTTCTGAACTATTTTTGCTACATAAAATACTAACCCATAATATCAACCACTCGAAGAGTATCCAAAATCGGCTCCATGATTTCCTCTGGAATATGCTGCAGCTTATTGTTCTGCAGATTTAAAGTCTCCAAGGAGTTCAAGTTGTCGAAGCCCATTGTTGGCAGTTGGTGGATCCTGTTACAACAAAGTTGTTAGATATAACCGAAGTGGCTAAAGTTGGGAATGAAGTCGGTGCAACATGCGATAGGGGAAGCGGTTTAGTGCTAACTACTATGTAATCTGTACGACGCGGACGTGAAGCATGACCCGAGATATCCCTCGAGAATTTGGAGCAAGAGATAACTAGACTGTAGATTTAAATATTAAAGGCAACACAGCATATTTTTCTTGATTTTCGTTTCCACACCACATTAAGTATGGCCATTTTTTTGTAAAACGCTATCAATTATCAGCCACCACAATAACAGGCACAATAACAAGCCACAATAATTAATAATGATGTCATTAATACAGTGTTTCACCTTGGATGATTAGAGCGCCTGCCGTGGAATAATAAGCATGGCTGGAATATGCTACTATTGTCGCTTAGAATCTTAAAAATTAAAAAATAAAGAACGGGATTTAAAAATAAAGGTATCAATAATATCACTTACACTATAATAAAGGCACGAAAACGACATATAATTCGTCGATAATACTCATCGATAATGAAAGCGAATTAGTCGAAATTACTTCCTTAATTGGAGCACGTTGAGTGATGTGAAATTATTAATATTTTTGAAGTTAAATACCTACAGTTGGAAATTAATCAAATGCTTACATAAAATGAGAAATATTTATTAATCATAAAGTCGAAATGTTCCGCTTTAATCAAATTTATGGCTGGGATACAGAATATAATGTTATTCAGTACAGAGAATTCAGTATTTAATACAGGTGATACAAGACGAATTTACTTCTGTAGGTTTATATTTGTAGTCCCTTTACGCTTTTGGGATTTCAGACAAATGGGCTATGAAATGTATTGCCTTTTACTCTCTAATATTTTATGAATGGTTTTTGGGAACATTTATTTATTTGAATATTGAATGACTACTAAAACAAACAATTTGTTTTTTGTTCTAGGTTCTTTAACGGCGATAAAAATTTACAACTTATAAGATTTGTCGGATATTTGCTACACAAAAAATGGTATAAATCATCTGTAGCGTTGTAAGTATGATCTGTAAAGATTTATTTTTCCTAAAATCCTCAAATTTCTATTATTATTATCTATTACCTATATCCATATAAGCCATCAAGCTAATCTTGATCTGTTAGGTCTAATCCATCAATATAATCCAAAAGATAGAAAGAAAATTAGATTATTGAAACCCAATAACATCAATAATTGTGACTAATGGAAGCAATAATCTATTGAAAATATAACAAAACACACATAAAATAATCAGCCTATAATGTTCCCATTGCTGGGACACAAGCCTCCTCTCTGTGAGACGGGGTGGGCAGTAATCCACCGCGCGGGCCTACTAAGGGTTGGTAGATGTCACATGTCTTCAATTTTTTGGTTCTAGGACATGCCGGTTTTCTCACGATGTTTCCCTTCACCATTTTGGGAAAAATACTTAATATATTAATAAAAATTGTGGAACAAACAAGGAGGAAAAAAGGAAAAAAGTTATCGATGGTAAGGCTAGAGAGGGTATGGTTACTGAGATGTTAGCTGACATGGAAGAAGATTCTACGCCGACCCTAAATAAATTGCGATATGTGAAGGACGATGATGAGTAAACCAACTTACATGTTCTTTTGCATGTTGAGGAAGGTAATGGAGTCTCCGTAGCCAGTGAAGGCATCCTCACTTATGTACGTGATGTTGTTGGAGCGCAGGTCCAAGTGACGCAGGCGATGCAGCGGACGAAGAGCTTCCGAAGGAATCTCGTGCAGACGGTTATCTCCCAGACGAAGGTATTGCAGGTTTTCTATAAAATGTCGTTCATAAATAAAACATCAGTAAAAAAGCAATAAACGAGAATGAAAGAAATACATAAACAAGCCATAAACCCAGATGGTAATCCGTAAGCCTTGGAAATATTTAATGTTAAACCCATTTCGTTCTCTCGACTTTTGCCGTGATTTCTTCTTTCCCTTTATTTAAAAGTCACGTAAAATAGTATTTACCTTCAAGACCAGCGAAGGCTTTCTCATCAATCCTTTGGATTAAATTCCCTTCCAGCTCCAAAGAGTTTAAGAACGTCAGGTGCGAGAATACCTGGGAGGGTACTTCGCGGAGCTGATTATGAGCCAAACCTAGAGAATCTAGGCTCCGTAGACCTAAAAAACAAACAACAATATAATTTATTTATGTCTATGTCAAACATGTCGTCAACTAGACGTAAAGCCTCTCTTGTTTAAGGAAAGATAACCATAATCAAAAGTGAGTAATGTAACCCAACCCATGGTGTAATCCCTTGGATACCTTTTACGACACCCATGGGAAGTGACGAACTGGCCCTCCTCGTAAAATAGCCAGACAACGTGGACAGAATATAAAGACAGGACTATAGGTTTATAGGATGTAAAGGACAGCCGTCCGCAAAATAACAGGGTGTATTCAGCTCCTTATATTGAAGGACACACCACCAGAAAATTTTCTTTTTGTTTAGAGTGCGACCGAATTCTCTCTGCGCTGCCGATCGCTACGTGCATTTTGCCACGATACATTGCGTGTGAGGTAATAAAACAAATTATTGGATTCCCATTACGTTCCTGTAAACCGGTCATCTTAGTATTATATACTGAATTCATCCCATCAGTCTGCGAAGGGCCGTCCCTTACACCCTGTAGGTTGGTATAAACAGAAAATAATCAAGAAATAAGATAAACATTACCTGCAAAATCTCCTTCAGTAATAGTAGCGATGCGATTTTCTTGCATTTCAAGTTTTTTCAAATTCTCTAGTAAAGCGAGAGCTTTTTGCGGCACCGCTGTCAAGTCGTTACCGCCAAGATTTAGCCGTTTCAGCTTTCTAAAACAAAGCAATTCTTTATTCTTTTCCATTTCTTTTATTTCTGTGGCAGTGAGGTTTATTGACAGATGTTTTTACACACGCTTTGGTGGAGAAAGTGAAAAAAGTTAAATCTAGAGGTGGCTTTGTTTGACCATCTCTTTTGATTTCAGGTATTGATAAAATGTAAAGAGTGTAGTTAATACAGGCATTTACCTTATATTTTTATTAGGATAATTTTTAGTCTGTATATTACGTATTAATTTATTATAATATTATACAAACCGATGTTTATAAGGTTTAGGTCCTTTATATATCGCACCCCTAGATAAAAACCCCACTAACTCAAAAAGTACAAGTTTCGAGTTAGTAGCTTTATCGAAAACCTGACTCGAATACCTATAAATCAATATAACTTATATAACTTATAAGCTTTGGATAACGTTACCTTTATGAATGTCACATTAAATCTTTGTTAACTTTCCTATACATTCTAAAAACAGGTTTTCGTCATTTCTGAAATCTGAGGTTTTTTGAGTTGCCGGAGTCTTCATCTAGGGGTGCGATATATAAAATGGATGTTTTCATTATTCAGAATATTTCTGAATGAAAATAATTGCTATCTATCATAGTTTGTGGTTAGAGATTGCAATATGAATGACAACAGTGACCACAGTATTTAATTGAGTGTTGAGATAAAACAGATATTGTTGTG